>OZ030390.1:99451252-100837111 GCA_964023965.1 Melinopterus prodromus
GAGCTGATGAAAATATCAATAAAACCGTATTTTAAACGGCTACAACTTCTTAAGGAATTGAGAAAACCAATAAGCAATATGAACCTTTTTACTCGGAATGACATTTAGTTTTTAGAAGAAAATCGGTAAAAAGTTTTATGTGGATTTTATTTTGTTACGTAAATTTATTTACCTTTTATTGTTGTAAAAACATATAACACCATATAAAACATCATACCTAGAATGACATTTGAGTTCTAAAAATTAATTCTGCTGAAAAAAAGGTAGACTATTAAATTATTTATATTTTTTCTAATTAATGTCATTTTTTAACTGTTATTTAATAATCGTTTTAATTTTTAGTTAAAGTTATATCAATGCTTTTGGTGCTCCGCGAATTTTTCGTATGATCAAAAGTTCTCCCTGACTTCAAAAAGGTTAAGAACCACTCACCTAGACTAATACTGTAGTACCTACGTATTTCTCTACATTTGAGTCGACAAAAGATGAATATATAATTTATATTGAAAAATGCAATTTCCATTCAGTGGTGGGTGGATCTTATTGCCTGATTATTCTTTCTCTTTATTCCGAATGGAAAGCAATTTTGCCGGCAATCAAAATAATGTCCACTTTCCATGTTCCAATTCTATTCCGTGTCCGTCCGTTTCCGATCGCTGCTGAGTTGACTGTTGAATTGATTTCCGATTTACTCCCAGCATTGTCGATTTCGCCAGCAGAGACCATTATAGAAATTATAAATTTCGTTCATGTATATTCAAATTTCTACTCCCCGCAATCGAAAAGTACGGATCGTAAAAATATTGAAGATCTGAAGAGCGTTTATTGAAAGAAGGGGTTATGGTACCGATTATTATTATTTTTCCATGAGCAAATAATATTTCAACTTTCAGCTAAAAGCTGAAATTTTCGCAAATGTGTTTGGTTTCTCTGTATTCGAAAATTGTTTGTCTATTCCTAATGATAATGCATTCACTGATCAAACTGTGAGAAGAAAGGGCACAAAAAGGCACATAAATTTACAAAAGTTTGGTTTCGGATTGATCCTAATATCTGAATATTCGGAAATCATCCACAGTTACACACAAAACTTTGCAATTTTAGATTTAATGTTCAATATCCTTTGCAATCATTGATCAATTTTGATGGTTTTTTCACCACTGTGTAGGAAAATTCATTAATATTAGCGTACCATGTATAATAATATTTTCAATTTGATTTAGCAATATATTTCTAATCTGTTACCATCAAAGGTTATAGTAAAATTGTTTCATGCAAATCCGTGATTTTTGTAAATTGTGACCCACCACTTTTGATAATCTATTTTAAGTTTTGAAACTTTAAAACCAGGAAATTCGTGGAATTATAGACCCAAAGATCCTTTATAAGCAGCTTATTTATATTGATAGCACATAAATTGTATTTATTTTTGCTCTGAGACCCTCTCTATTTGTTCTTTTATATCCATACTTAATTTTTGTGAAATTGGCCATCGATCAAAATATATTAACCATTGCCACATTAGCATTTTGATGGTTTTTTACGACTGTGTAGGAAAATTCATTAATATTTGCGTACCATGTATAATAATATGTTCAATTTGATTAAGCAATATATTTCTAATCAGTTAACATCAAATGTCATAGCAAAATTGTTGAAGCTGAAATTTTCGCAAATGTGTTAAGTTAACATTAAATGTCATAGTAAAATTGTTTCATGCAAATCCGTGATTGTTGTAAATTTTGACCCATCACATTTGATAATCTTTTTTTTTTTTTTTTTGAAACTTTAAAACCAGGAAATTCGTGGAATTAAAGACCCAAAGATCCTTTATAAGCACGCTTATATATATGGAAAGCACATAAATTTTATTTATTTTTTGCTCTGAGACCCTCTCAATTTGTTCTTTTATATCCATACTTAATTTTTGTGAAATTGGCGATCGATCAAAATATATTAACCATTGTCACATTAGGCTCAAAATTAAGAATGAGTTCAATTAAATAGTCTTCAAAAATTAAAAATATTTTTTATTTAGTTTTACTAGGATAATTTTACATACTTAAAAGTCTTAGCTTAATCTAAAAAATAGTCCTAGATATCATAGGATTCCACATTTTTTGAAGTGCACATTTTATTAAAAATATAATAATCTAAACTAGGTGACTATCTAGGCAAACAAAAACAAAATCGGATAAGCAAAAACTATTTCTGGTATTAACTATTTCTTCCCTACAATATGAATCAGAAAGCATATAAAAAGGGGGTTCAACTCTAAATTTTTGCATTCAGATTCTATTATTTTAAAAATAGTCCTAGATATCATAGGATTCCACATTTTTCGAAGTGCACATTTTGTTAAAAATATAATAATCTAAACTACGTGACTATCTAGGCGAACAAAAACAAAATCGGATAAGCAAAAACTATTTCTGGTATGATTTTCTTCCCTACAATATGAATCAGAAAGAATATAAAAAGTGGGTTCAACTCGAAATTTTTGCATTCAGATTCTATTATTTTAAAAATAGTCCTAGATATTATAGGATTCCACATTTTTCGAAGTGCACATTTTGTTAAAAATATAATAATCTAAACTAGGTGACTATCTAGGCGAACAAAAACAAAATCGGATAAGCAAAAACTATTTCTGGTATGATTTTCTTCCCTACAATATGAATCAGAAAGAATATAAAAAGTGGGTTTAACTCGAAATTTTTGCATTCAGATTCTATTATTTTCGATTTTGAGCCTCTTAAAGAATTAAATATGGATTTAAAGAAACAAATTGCGAGCGTTCTGCAGCAAAATGCTGCGTTCTGCAGCAAATTTTTAAAAATGACGGCCATCCTACAATAACAACATATCCCGTTCCAGCATAACAACATTTTCATTATCATTATTTCTCACTAAATTAACATTCCATCATTTCTCCTTAATCCAGAACCACTTTTACCTTAAAGTCAACATATTAAGCTTACAAACGCAATGATTTACCCTAAGGCCTTTACAATTCTCGTCTCAAACGACAAACTAGACTGAAAAATAACACAGAAAACATGCCTCCTCCTCGGGTACGATTCACATTGGCGGCAATTACGCGGCAGTTAGTAACAATAAAATATATTTACGGGTTTCAAGAGTAATAGTCGCCGTACAGGACTCATTACGTGGCGGTCTTTCTAACCTTCCGGCAGCGTTATAATTACTCGGCAGCTGCCCCCAGGACAATACCTCTACTCCAAGTGCCTCTCATCCACTGCTAGCTCGAACCGTGGTCCTCTCTATTGTCTGGCCGATGGCAGAGGCATTCATAAACGTCCTGGCAACGTCGAGATCTTATCGGTATTTATTATGTATTCGTTGTTATACTTTTTTATCGAGCAAACACATGCATTTGTTCGTGCGCTTGATTTAGTGGTGTTCATTGTTAATCAACCGTACTAATGTATGAGGAAATATCTGAAGTAGCTGCCGGTTGTGTATGTACCTACTCGTTGGTGGGGAGCATGGCGCTGCGCTGTGATATAAATAAATTGGACCAGATGCTTATCTGCGGGTAGAAACAATTACTGTTGTCAATTAACGGCGAAAAATATTAGAATGTGTTTGGTTTGTTTGCTGGGTATGAACTAGTTTTAAGTGGCGCTTTGGTATAGTGCTGAAAAGCGACAGGTATGGAAACTAGATTCCCATAAAACTGTATAAAGAAGGGAAAATAATTACAAATCAAACAAAAATAGTAGTGGCATATTTAGTTTAGAATCAAACACAAAAATTAATACTATTCTCAATTCAAAGACGCTCTCGTGCTAAGCTATTTGACACTTTGGTAGCATTTAACTTTTTTTGATAAAATCTAAAGATGAAATGATTAATTGTTGATCTATTAAAGCTAAAATATAGAAAAACGTGGATTAGAACGCTTCTATCTGCGAAGCAAATGCACAGCACATTATAAACTCAAAATACTACGACTTTTTATAATTGTAGGTACAACCTTTTAGCCTAGCAGTGTATAGCAGTACAATTTGCGAATAATTTATAGTAATTATCTGCAAGTCTTATGTTACATTTTATTCACTACTCCTAAATTACATTTCATAGAAATTATATGACTAAAGTTACGTCAATGTGTTTGATAGTGACTAACACTGTTTGAGGGTCAACCCAACCCAACCCAAGTCAAAAAATTCCTTTTACATTTTTTTTTATAGAAATTACCCAACAACAGTAATACTATTACTTGCAATAAGAAAAAAATAATTTACTAAAAATTAAAAAAATCAACGTAAATTTTAAAAAAGTTACTTTAAAAGTAGGTATAAATAAATGAAAATAAAGGTAGTGTAATTGCAGTTGTCTTATTTCATTGTCGCATTTAATTTTTTGAAGTTATACTGTGGTTTATTTTATGTGTTTCTATTTCAAATTGTTCTAATAAATCTAATTAGTATTTTTTTTACATAAACAACATAACAATTAGAGAGAATTGACTGAGTAGGCTCCGGACTCATTCATAACTAATTTTGTTACGGAAATTTGAAACTATGTAGAATGTAGATGTACCTACTGGTGTATGACTTGTGGTAAATGACTGCTCTTAAAAGCGAGCTAAATGTTAAATTTGGTTAATATTTTGTTTCAGATTGAATCTATTGTGAGTGAACGGTTTATATATTTTGTCAAGGGTGTTTTTCAGATATGTAAAAAGTAATATGATTTTGGTCCTTTATGTGACAGCTTTTTCATTCTTTTAAATTAATTTCACCCAATTTACTTCACTGTAGGGAAATCAGACAACTGTTTCTATTTACTTTAGCAAGAAAATACTAAAAAACTAAAAACTAAAAAATCAACCTAAATTTAAAAAAAGTTACTTTAAAAGTAGGTATAAATAAATGAAAATAAAGGTAGTGTAATTGCAGTTGTCTTATTTCATTGATGCATTTAATTTTTTGAAGTTATACTGTGGCTTATTTTATGTTCTTCTATTTCAAATTGTTCTAATAAATCTAATTAGTATTTTTTTTACATAAACAACATAACATTTAGAGAGAATTGACTGAGTAGACTCCAGACTCATTCATAACAAATTTTGTTACGGAAATTTGAAACTATATAATATGTAGATGTACCTATTGGTGTATGACTTGTGGTAAATGACTGCTCTTAAAAGCGAGCTAAATGTTAAATTTGGTTAATATTTTGTTTCAGATTGAATCTATTGTGAGTGAACGGTTTATATATTTTGTCAAGGGAGTTTTTCAGATATGTAAAAAAATTATTTTGGTCCTTTATGCGGCAACTTTTGGCGTTTTACATTTATGTATAATTTGAACGAATTGGTACAATTTTTTTCTAAACAAAAATAGTGTATTTTTATCTAAATTAAAGAATGTTCAAAATATTTGGCCTTATATTTTCGAGTAAAACAGTTGAAATAATAAAACATGGAATCTAAGCAACATATAGGTATCTATGCTGATACGAATTTCGAATAGGTAGGTACTCAAAATAAACCTTACAATGAGACCGAAAACTTTTGAGTTAAAATTCCTATCCAGAGCAAAGCAAGCTATTGAAGACGCCTAATCGCTTTCCATTCGGAAAATTCATGATATATAACATATAACGCTTGTGTTTTTTTTTCTCATTGAACGCCGAAATGTCACAACAATGTGTGGTGTGTATTATGCTTGGGCTTATATTGTCATAGTTTTTTCGCGACTGAATATGTTATATGTGAAGGGTCATAGACAAAATGCAATATTTATCATTTATGACGATCATTCTTTTAAATTAATTTCACCCAATTTACTTCACTGTAGGGAAATCAGACAAATCTTTCTATTTACTTTAGCAAGAAAATAGTAGAGAAAAGTTATAGTTCAAATATTATTGGTTTTTGCAGCTAAAATGTTTGTTGGAAACGAACAGCTTCTTGCAGCCTTCTTCTTTTCTAAATTGTTGTTGCTTTTCTTGACTTTAAAAATTGTCACCATCTCTTCATTATCGGACGAATCCCCTATTCCATATATACCTCACACGACCAACTTTCTCTGTACCTTTTCTGAAGTTGAGACAACTTAATTGTCAGGAGGCTATATCACAGCACCTTTAATTCAGTATCTCTGTAAAAAAAAAGTTACTAACGAATAGTACCTTTTCTGAACATAAAATTTCGAAAAGAATCTGGTAAATATCTAAAAACTATGCTTAAAGAATGGAAATGTACATCATCAAAAGAATAGTAAAAAATAGAAAAAATAGTAATAAACAAAACATATAGATATCTCAACAAGAAATGCCCTCCTGCAATAATGATCAATAAACGATATTTCGCATCGGAGCAAATTAATAGATACAGGCTGCGATAGGAGATAGCCTGGCTGATACGTCGAGGGTCATAAGATTGTCATTAATCTGTTTGATAAATCGCCTCCTTTCGTGCCGCGCCCATGGGAGCAAAAAATAAAGCGAAAACCGCGAAAGAGGGAAACTTTCCTGAGGGAACAAAAATTTTCAAGCCTATCCTTGTTTTTACCCCATCTGATTGATGCGAATTTGATATCAGCGCGCGTACATCAAAATAAACTACAAACTTATGTCGGATATATTATGCAAACGGCTTATACGAGCATTGAAAGATATCTTCTACATATCATACATGGTTTTACTCGAATGCCGCCTAATCGTGACATTTAAATCTAATAAATATATTTTATTTGACGTTTTAAATATCCACTGGTGCAATTATCCGATTCAAAATTACTCTGTACGACTTCCTGTTGGATATTAGACGGGAATTTATTTTTCATTTGACCAAGGAGACCAAGGAAAGCCGCACAACTATATATTTCAGTTAATTATCCCAGCGGCCGGTGATTTATTTCTGTAGTTGTGGTAAACGTTGTCCGAGATCGTAAATACAAATTAACTTTCAGCATAATAATTTCTATAAATTCGTGCAAATCGACGTTTAATGAGCGCTTAAAGAGCGAGCTGACTATTCCGCAAGTCGTAACCGAAGGCATTTCCGTCAGAATACCTACCGGCTACTTAATTATTCATAAAAAGCATTGCTATGCAATAGTGGTGCATAAAATATTTAAACGGACCTTGAATACTTAACTTCTACGCTTTTTTCGCTAATTAAAATTAAGTACCTAATTAACAGTCCAAACTGTCATTCCTCATCCTCAAACGGTCTTTCTGCTGCATTATATACCTACTTCATTCTGTTTCTATTAATATTTTAAATGCCCTGGAAAATCGACTTGCCCTGAAAAAAGAATTGTTCATAAAGAAGTTCTGAAGTGAACTGAAATGCTTGTACTTTTCACCAACTTTTGGCACAATAAATTGAGTAGTTATGCCAGATGTTATGTAATGTTATGATAAATATTATATAGAAATCATTTGATAAAAAGATGTCTGTAACCGACATTAGGATCATGCTTTATACAAACTTTTCTATTTATTTGAAGGGAGAAACATACACACTCTTAAATCGAAATTAAAGAAATGTTAACCTAAAAAGAATTAAAGAGTTGATTATTTTTTTGGGAACATAGCCAGCTCAACATTTTTTTCTACATCCCGAAATAGTATCCTGTCTTTCACACTTAGTCTGCCCATTTGAAAATTGATATTTTAGTGACCGATTTGGCATACACTTATGTCTCAAGCAGCTAACATTTATAAAGCTTACTTACTTCGTTTATTAAGCTGTTGTGAGCGTTATAAACCATCATAAATCTCATTCATTCCCTCTATATCCAAAACTATCACAACGAGAATTTTTAAAGAAATACCTGTATAGTAATTTGACTATAAATTTCTCCATGTTCACTGGCAATGGTATAATTAAAAAAGGATGTTGATTTCAGTGAATAGTTTTATTGTTGATCTTATGGTACCTGGTTTCGAAGCTTCGCTTCGTCTTCAGCCATGCTACAAATACATCAAACGTCAGTACATATATTTAACAAACAACAAGATCCGAATTACCGTCTAATTACAACATACTCCGGCAAAAAATTTTGAGGTTATGAGTCCCAGAATGGATTTCATGTAGGAAAAATTGTGTGAAATCTGCAATATGAACGAAAAATTTACATAAAACACTAGTAACTAACAAGACTCTACAATTACATTATACATTCATTAAAATTAGAGTTACAAACGAGTAATACAAAGGTATTTTACCTAGAGACAAACAACGTGCATATCATGCGAAGTTAGCGAGGAGACTGTAACTTAGCGGTCATTAGGTTATGGCGTTCTTCTGCTTACGTATTGTGAGCGGCGCGCTTTTCAAAAAGACCGGTGAACAGGTGAGCGCATTCCATGTTGTGATTCTCATTAAGAAGCAGGCCGGGTGTTTGTAAGTTGTGTCTATATATTTCAAGCTCTTCAAGGACGAACATCTTTTTGCCTTTGTTTATCTCATGCAGCAGTTTAACGTTATTTTTATCAATATAGTGTGTTTCCTCCACAAGATGTTTAAATACACTGGAATTACTATTAGATTTATGCTCTCTATATCTCCTTTCAAGATTTCTCCCACTTTGACCTATATAAAACTTATTACATGATCCACAATTAATCATGTAGATTCCTGATTTATCGAATATATTAAATTTCGGTTTGGTGTTGGTCAGTTGGTTGCCTAACTTAGTGGTGGTTTTGAATGATGTAGTGATGTCATATTTATTTAAAATAGTTTTAATTTTGTAAGAGATATTACCTTGAAAAGACAGTGAAACATAGTTGTTCATAGGTTTAGAGTGGGGGAATATTTCATTATTAATTAAGTTGTTATGAACTTTGTTAAAAATCTGCTGCAAATCTTGAATGGAGTAACCGTTATTAATGCCGATGGTGAGAATATTATTAATTTCACTTTTAAATTGGTCAATGTGAAGGGGGGTGCTGAGGGCTCTATGAAAAAGGTATCTGAAGGATGACATTTTGTTGCTGCTAGAGTTAAAAGAACTATGGGGGATGACAATATCTGTTTGTGTGGGTTTCCTATAAATATCGAAGACAATTCTACCGTTGACTATGTCTTTGTTCATGGTAAGGTCAAGGAATTGTAGGGAGTTATTATCCTCCTTTTCCATGGTGAACTCCAGCTTACCAAGACTGTTAAGAATATTATGTAGGGCTAGAAGTTGAGCTTGACTACCCTTGTATATAATAAAAATATCATCAACATATCTGTTGTAACTTATGATGTTTTTTGTAATAAACTCATATTTAGATGTAAACAGCAATTTTTCAAGTTCATTCACATAAAACTCAGCCATCAATCCCGATAAACTGGATCCCATCGGAAGACCGTCGGTCATTTTATAAAATTTGTCTTCAAAGAGGAAAAAATTTTGTTGAGTAACCAACTCAAGAAGGGCAACTATGTTATTTATATCAAAGAAGTCAAGTTCATTGTGTAGATGTAGGTGGTCTATTAGGAAATCGTGGATAATATGGATGGTGTCCCTGATGGGGATATTAGTATATAAGTTTTTAATGTCGAAGGATACAAATTTACATTTTTTATCTATCTCTAAATCTTTAATCTTTTCTATAAGTGTCATGGAGTTAGGAATTGAAAATTTGGGGCTGAATTTAAATTTGTGTTGGATAATTTGTTGGAGTGACTTGGAAAGTTTTTCGGTGGGGGTGTTAACGTTGGTGACTATGGGTCGGATGCTCTTTTCGGGTTTGTGGAGTTTTACGAGGCTATATAGGAGAGGTGGTCTGGGATTCATCTGTAAAATTTCAAAAGTTCTGTAGTTGCACTTCTTGAGAGTCTCTTGGTTCTCTCTAACAGTTTGTCTAACAACTTTAATGAACGGGTTCCCACTCTAAACCTATGAACAACTATGTTTCACTGTCTTTTCAAGGTAATATCTCTTACAAAATTAAAACTATTTTAAATAAATATGACATCACTACATCATTCAAAACCACCACTAAGTTAGGCAACCAACTGACCAACACCAAACCGAAATTTAATATATTCGATAAATCAGGAATCTACATGATTAATTGTGGATCATGTAATAAGTTTTATATAGGTCAAAGTGGGAGAAATCTTGAAAGGAGATATAGAGAGCATAAATCTAATAGTAATTCCAGTGTATTTAAACATCTTGTGGAGGAAACACACTATATTGATAAAAATAACGTTAAACTGCTGCATGAGATAAACAAAGGCAAAAAGATGTTCGTCCTTGAAGAGCTTGAAATATATAGACACAACTTACAAACACCCGGCCTGCTTCTTAATGAGAATCACAACATGGAATGCGCTCACCTGTTCACCGGTCTTTTTGAAAAGCGCGCCGCTCACAATACGTAAGCAGAAGAACGCCATAACCTAATGACCGCTAAGTTACAGTCTCCTCGCTAACTTCGCATGATATGCACGTTGTTTGTCTCTAGGTAAAATACCTTTGTATTACTCGTTTGTAACTCTAATTTTAATGAATGTATAATGTAATTGTAGAGTCTTGTTAGTTACTAGTGTTTTATGTAAATTTTTCGTTCATATTGCAGATTTCACACAATTTTTCCTACATGAAATCCATTCTGCGACTCATAACCTCAAAATTTTTTGCCGGAGTATGTTGTAATTAGACGGTAATTCGGATCTTGTTGTTTGTTAAATATATGTACTGACGTTTGATGTATTTGTAGCATGGCTGAAGACGAAGCGAAGCTTCGAAACCAGGTACCATAAGATCAACAATAAAACTATTCACTGAAATCAACATCCTTTTTTAATTATACCATTGCCAGTGAACATGGAGAAATTTATAGTCAAATTGCAAGATACGGAGCTATCCGGTATTCTCCGACAGCTGCAACATACAATGGAAAAACGTCACAAGAACAACGAACACCATCGATTTCTACGTGAAGCCCTGAAACACAACGTAACACCGAAAGCCTTCTCCGTGAAACTACCCAAATCATTTACACACCACACAAAACTGGTTGAACGACTACTAATTAGAAAACGAATAAGGGAACACCACAAGGATAGAGACATCATTGACATGAAACTTAAATACATACACAGAATATTAACACAGATGCTCCATCCCCTTGAATACGATAACATCATGGAGAAGATCGAGCACTTAGTCGAACAAAATCTACGAGAGGAGACTGACAGAAGAAGAAAAAAGCTGAGGCGACTCATCGAAGACGAGAAAAGGACCAAACCGGAAGCAGGAGACCGAGAGACATTCTACGCTAAACGAATGACATCCCAAGATGGCACAATCCAGATTATCCATAACGCGGGAGACGCACACCAGTTTGCACCCCGTTTCACCAATCTGACCAACACCTCCTTTGCCACACCAGAAAGAAACCTTCTAAATAAAGGTCACAAATACAGCACCACCACTCATAAGGTCAACAAAGAAGAGATAGCAGTGGACATCGAGACCCAGCTATCTAAACATCCACAATACCCCACGATAGGAAGAAGAACCATCTCCACCCTCAACCAAGAAAGAACCACCAGCGTCCCCACAAAGAAAGTAACACAGCACACCCAAGAAAAGGATACCCTGCAGCAAATCAAATCAAAAATCAAGAATGACAACATCACCGTGACTTTCGGGGACAAGAATGCAGGCCTGGTATTTATTCCATCCAATATATATATAGAAAAAACTTTTAGGTTCTTCAAGGACAACAATATTCACATTATTAACAAAAACCCCATGAACCCGTTCATTAAAGTTGTTAGACAAACTGTTAGAGAGAACCAAGAGACTCTCAAGAAGTGCAACTACAGAACTTTTGAAATTTTACAGATGAATCCCAGACCACCTCTCCTATATAGCCTCGTAAAACTCCACAAACCCGAAAAGAGCATCCGACCCATAGTCACCAACGTTAACACCCCCACCGAAAAACTTTCCAAGTCACTCCAACAAATTATCCAACACAAATTTAAATTCAGCCCCAAATTTTCAATTCCTAACTCCATGACACTTATAGAAAAGATTAAAGATTTAGAGATAGATAAAAAATGTAAATTTGTATCCTTCGACATTAAAAACTTATATACTAATATCCCCATCAGGGACACCATCCATATTATCCACGATTTCCTAATAGACCACCTACATCTACACAATGAACTTGACTTCTTTGATATAAATAACATAGTTGCCCTTCTTGAGTTGGTTACTCAACAAAATTTTTTCCTCTTTGAAGACAAATTTTATAAAATGACCGACGGTCTTCCGATGGGATCCAGTTTATCGGGATTGATGGCTGAGTTTTATGTGAATGAACTTGAAAAATTGCTGTTTACATCTAAATATGAGTTTATTACAAAAAACATCATAAGTTACAACAGATATGTTGATGATATTTTTATTATATACAAGGGTAGTCAAGCTCAACTTCTAGCCCTACATAATATTCTTAACAGTCTTGGTAAGCTGGAGTTCACCATGGAAAAGGAGGATAATAACTCCCTACAATTCCTTGACCTTACCATGAACAAAGACATAGTCAACGGTAGAATTGTCTTCGATATTTATAGGAAACCCACACAAACAGATATTGTCATCCCCCATAGTTCTTTTAACTCTAGCAGCAACAAAATGTCATCCTTCAGATACCTTTTTCATAGAGCCCTCAGCACCCCCCTTCACATTGACCAATTTAAAAGTGAAATTAATAATATTCTCACCATCGGCATTAATAACGGTTACTCCATTCAAGATTTGCAGCAGATTTTTAACAAAGTTCATAACAACTTAATTAATAATGAAATATTCCCCCACTCTAAACCTATGAACAACTATGTTTCACTGTCTTTTCAAGGTAATATCTCTTACAAAATTAAAACTATTTTAAATAAATATGACATCACTACATCATTCAAAACCACCACTAAGTTAGGCAACCAACTGACCAACACCAAACCGA
The DNA here is from genome assembly GCA_964023965.1 of Melinopterus prodromus. Taxonomy (NCBI): domain Eukaryota; kingdom Metazoa; phylum Arthropoda; class Insecta; order Coleoptera; family Scarabaeidae; genus Melinopterus; species Melinopterus prodromus. The sequence continues at coordinate 99,464,222 of OZ030390.1, forward strand.
AATTTAATATATTCGATAAATCAGGAATCTACATGATTAATTGTGGATCATGTAATAAGTTTTATATAGGTCAAAGTGGGAGAAATCTTGAAAGGAGATATAGAGAGCATAAATCTAATAGTAATTCCAGTGTATTTAAACATCTTGTGGAGGAAACACACTATATTGATAAAAATAACGTTAAACTGCTGCATGAGATAAACAAAGGCAAAAAGATGTTCGTCCTTGAAGAGCTTGAAATATATAGACACAACTTACAAACACCCGGCCTGCTTCTTAATGAGAATCACAACATGGAATGCGCTCACCTGTTCACCGGTCTTTTTGAAAAGCGCGCCGCTCACAATACGTAAGCAGAAGAACGCCATAACCTAATGACCGCTAAGTTACAGTCTCCTCGCTAACTTCGCATGATATGCACGTTGTTTGTCTCTAGGTAAAATACCTTTGTATTACTCGTTTGTAACTCTAATTTTAATGAATGTATAATGTAATTGTAGAGTCTTGTTAGTTACTAGTGTTTTATGTAAATTTTTCGTTCATATTGCAGATTTCACACAATTTTTCCTACATGAAATCCATTCTGCGACTCATAACCTCAAAATTTTTTGCCGGAGTATGTTGTAATTAGACGGTAATTCGGATCTTGTTGTTTGTTAAATATATGTACTGACGTTTGATGTATTTGTAGCATGGCTGAAGACGAAGCGAAGCTTCGAAACCAGGTACCATAAGATCAACAATAAAACTATTCACTGAAATCAACATCCTTTTTTAATTATACCTGTATAGTACTTACATTATCTTTACAGGTAACTATTACAACATCATTCGATAATCACACTAAAATCATCATAAATACTATGAAAAGTTAAAAAAAGGGTTGAGATTTTAGCGGAAATATGTCGTTTTCTGTCGATGGAACAATTTTGAACAAGGTACAAAAAATGTTTCTATGTGTGTGTGTGTATGTGTGTGAGTATGTCTGTGTACCCGTCTTTTTTTTGTGGCGACGATTCCAGAGAAAGTCTGAAAGTATTTAGACGAAACTTCATATTTAGACGTTTCATGACTAAACTTACAGCTGAAAAGGTGTTCGTTGAAAAGGATCCAAAGGAACTGGATGTTTAATCTAAACATTTCTCAAGGATTTTGCAAAAAAGCCGTCATTTGTGTAATTTCTTCAAAATAGTTAAATAATAAACTAAACTAGAGACAATTTTGTATTATTTATATCTAGGACATTGTTTGGTAAAATTAATAGTTTATCTCTACAGAATAAAAACATCTGCCAAATACTGGCTAACAAGTTTCATTTTAATGCAGACACGACTAATCTCGGTCAATTAGAATCTCATGCACAAAATTAATAGTTTAAATTTTGTATATAGTGTGATAAAGTCATGTGGCTGGCCACATCAGATTTTTTCATTTTAAGCATATGGCATTTGAGTTGGAATTTGGGGAGCTTCAAATAACACAGAAAATAAGTTTTACGCAATTCAGAAACTTTTATAATATTGAGGTCGCCGAATTGGCTTTAAACATTTTAAATCTGGCAACAGATTTAGCTCATAAAAAATGCTTAAAATATGCCGACTGGAATAAGTAGAGCAAACGCTTAAACCAATTTTGCTTAAAATTTCTGTTTAGTACCTGTTCTAGTCTTTGTCCAATTTACGTTCCTTTTTCTGGTCTATATAGAATCAAGATTATCACATATCTTTGATAGCTATAAAGAAAAGAAAACATATAGAAAAAAACACATGTTACAACTGGATATACAGGGTGAACAAAACTCGTAACACTCTGTAGGACTGTAGGATAACTAAGGAACTTATCTCAAAGTTTGTTTTGAATTCGCTTCAGTATCTGGATTTTTTAACCGAATTGAAAGTTTTTGGGTTCTTGTAGAAAAATCATGTATGGGACTTTGTAATAGAGTTTTGATTTTTCCAAGCTTGTTAGTTACTCCACAGCGTGTCTCAAACGTGCACCAAAAACATCATCATGGTTTACCCGTTGTAATAATTGTGTTAAATTTTGTTTTACTAAACTATACTGGTAAGAGATAATCTTGAATTACTCCTTTTCAATGAATCGAAAAGAACAGAAATTGGCCAAGGAATTCAAAAGTTATTGAACATCAAAGTGCGAATTCAAGTCTTACATTTTGGTCGTCATTTTGGAATCTACAAATATAACATAATCCTAAATTTGTGCAAATCCGCCAGTCTTGGTAGAAATATTTGATTCACCAGTTATAAATATATGAAAAACTGACGTCAGATTGGGAACGAAAGACTTCACATATTTTTAGTAAGTATGTTTAAAGCTTCTATTTCAGAAGGTGTAAAAGATGATCTTATTTTATTTTCAGTTACTTCCGCTAACCCTTCAAATGCTATTGCCCGAACAATTGTTCTTAAAATCATTACATTTCCAAAATACCACCATCAAAATATTTTGCCAATCCACATTCCACATTATTCGTTATCTCAAGACAATTCCGAACAGTTGCGTGCTAAGTTCAACACAATTCCTATTTTCGGCCTAAGCCTCTGCGGTTTGGCGACCGCCGCTCACAACTACCAACACGCAGACAGAATGGATACGAATCCCCCGCATCCCTTGCTCCTTGCCTTATTCCCTTTCAGACCGCACCGTACACCCTAATTCTATTATCATATAATCCCCAGCGCGCCCGACTTAAAAGCAATTTAAAGTAAATATTTAGCGCGTCCCGCAGTTCGATAACTAAAAGGCCCGAGCAATTTTCGGCGCCCCCCCCCCCAACCCAACCCCCCGAACATGTCGATCCGTCGCTCACTATATCGCCCTAGCATCCAAGGGCGGCTGTCCCTGTCCCTCTACTAGATGCGGCGGCATGAACGCGTGGACGAGCGGCACACGTGTCAGAATGCCGACGTCAGCTGACATGCAATAATTTTAGTTTAAAACGAGAGAAGCGGCGAGGATGTGGAACATCCTGGAGTCACGTCACCAACAGGCATTGCCAAACTTTAGCCATCTATAAAGGGATCATCTCCTTACCGTGAAGATCCATGTTAAGGGTGTTTTAAACGGAATACATTGTTGTGTTGGAGGACAAAAATTAGACACTTGTCTCTGCTAATCACGCTACTTATCGCAGCGTTATATTAAATTTACAGACCCAGTGGAAATACCATTATGTTAAGGTCTTAAGAATGTGTATAAGGTCTTAAGAATTATTAAGGTCTTAAGAATGTGTGTACGAAGTTTCGAGGCAATATTTGCAAAATTAGCAAAGTTATAAGCAATTTGCCGACGGCGTGCAGGTGCCAAAAATACGGAGCGCGCGGATCGGTCGGATCGCGCGCCAAACAATTTTAACGCTCGAGTATTCAAGCCAAGAGATCTTGCTGTGTGTGGTTTATTATTCTGCGAAATTCTCTCGTGAACACTCATGGGCAAGGGTCTGTTGAAAATAGCTTCAAGAAACCCCACAAAAAATATGTTGTCGAAAATTAGGAAACAAGTTTGCCAGTGTTGCAAGAAGTAATCGAGCACAAAACAAACGACTTCTGTTCGACAAATGGCTGCACACAGCCGTAAGCAGTAAATCAACAGTACATGAATACTCAAACTAAACAGTATCACCCTTATGAACCAAAATTTATAAGTACCTACACTTTGCCATCTGGTTTGAGGGGGAAATGGAAGAGAAAAGATTTTTATTAAATTATTTATTGAATTTAATTCTTTGGACAGACGAGGCAACATTAACGTGAAATAATTGCTCCATTCTTCACCAAATTTCCGGTAGTGGGTATATGAAACCCCGATTTTTACAAGAGAATGCCGAGATCAGTACCATTTTAAGACTGTAGTGCTGTGCAGTATTTTGAATAATCAAATGTTTGGGCCCCTTTTTCGTGAAAATTTAAACGGGGAATTATATCTTCAGTTCCTGAACAAAGGATTGTGACATTTTTTGGACAATTTTAACTCTGTCAAGAACTTTTTTAATCATAAATTTAGCCATCGCTGTATAGGCAGAAATTCGGAATTAAGATCCTGGCCACCTAGAGCCCCCGACTTTACTCTGTTAGATTTCTTTCTGTGGGGTTACGTAAAAAAAATTATACAAACACTGACTATTCCAAGTACATAGTAGAAATAAAATAAGTTCATAGATAATAAATTACTATTATTAACATATTTATAATAGTTATTAACTTAACAACGGGTAAGGCAGTCATAATTAATTCAAGAAATAATAGATGTTTGATGCTTTATTGATGCGTTATTTTTATTAAAATATTATCAGTGAAAATAAAATTTCTTAAGTGGTAGTACTGCGCGTGCCACCACTTGAGAAACGCTAGCTGTAGATGGATAACTACTATTATAAACCTATCGTCAGTCATTAATATTAACCGAATAAAAGGTAAGTCACGCTCCTGAATTAGTTATTGTATGATATATTAATATCTACAGGGTGAAATATCAACTTCGTACCAAGCAAATGAGTAATTTTGCGCTAGTTCTAAATAAACATTAGTTATCATACTAAAATAACAAAAAATATAAAAAAATTATTCAAATTTCTAAAAAATATATTAAACAGACCCTTTTTAGTATCACTGGCATTTACTAATATTTGTCACAAGAGTAATAATTAAGAAAAAACTAAAAATATCTTTTTTCAAGGTTGGTGGCTTTTACTTCTAAGCAACATTTCCAAATAAAGTTTATCGATAATAATTGAAATGTAGGTACTTTACTCTTATCACAAATTCATACATTCTGAATCGCTCAGTATATGGCATCGAAATTTACATATTTCACGGTTGCAGTTTTGGTTTCATACGAGCCGCCAACTTTTATAAAGAATAAAATTTTCTGAGAAATACACAATAAAATTTGTTTCCATATGGTGCGAACTTTCATGGACACACTGTAAGACAAAAGGTTAGAATTGGAGAAAATGCGTCAAGTGAATTAATAACCGCTTAGGAAATTATTTAACATACAATACTCAGCAGCATCAATACAATACTCGGCAGAAGTACCACTTTAAATTACCAAAATATACAAAAAGCAGTACTCAAAATTAATTTTTTCTACTTTGCGTTCGTTATAACCTCATAACGAAATCCCTTTCGGTGTCGTTATGAAAACACTGGATAACAAACTTTCAGTAACTTTTAGTTTTCCAAGATTGATGAAATTGACGTCAAGTGTCAAGTAAGGCTGACATCTGAATCGCCATTGGCTCGCCTCAATCGTATTCGTGAATTTTACTACAACTACCAACTGTTGAAGAAAAAAATTACACTAGATTGTAAGATGACAACCGCAATTTTTGACATTTATGTAAAATTAATGTCGCAAAGTAGAAAAAATAGTATATAACACTCGTTTTATAAGACGCATTGGCGCACTCGTTCCACAACTCGTGCGTCAATGTTTGTCTTATACAACTTGTATTATAACATACTATTATCTACTTTGCGTTCGTTATGAATTCATAACGAAACCGGTTTCGGTGTCGTTATGAAAACACTAGGTCACAAACATTTGGTAACTTTTAGTTTTCCAAGATTGATGATATTGACGTCAAGTGTCAAATAAGGCTGACATCTCAATCGCTATTGGAAGCATCACTCGTATTTGTGCATTTTACTACAACAACCAATTGTTGAATATGAAACTACTCTAGATTATAAGACGACAACCGCAATTTTCAAAATGTATGTAAATTTAATGTCGCAAAGTAGAAAAAATAGTATATAGCATTCGGTTTATAAGACATATTGGCGCATTGGTTCCAAAACTACTCGTTGGCCAATTTTGGTCTTATAAAACTTGTATTATAATATACTATTATTATAAAGCATTGGAAATATTTGATTGCCTACCAAGTGACATTAAATACAGTAGTTCGCTAAGTCTTTTTAAGTCATCAAGTCGCGTTGATGTATTAGCTAATTTTAAGTAGTTGAAAAGTTTCTTTTAACCAAATAAACATCAATATTATAATATACACACCCCGTGGTGACATTCTGTTTGACGAATCCTCCAAGTATCATTCGTGTAGCCCATAAATCAGAAAATAATAACCAGTTGCACCAATAGCGTTTATCACTCGGTATGCCAACAACGTAACAATCCTAAAGACCTGATATCCCTAATGTAAAACCTCTTACTAAGTACAACGTACGCTCTATTTCACATACATACTACAATGATAACGTCAGTCGATACATTAACAACAACGTTCCCATATTGGCTCCATTGGCACCACTGATAACGTGTACATATGCTTCCATATCAATACAGCTTCAACTGTACCACCGCTCCAGGTAATTGCCTCCCGCACGAGCGGCTCCGATCAAAAATTGTTCCACAATACCGATATCAGGCCGTTTAAGACAATAACAACCGTAATAACTTCGGTCGAACGTATTTGTCTTGATTATTTGTATCGGTGGTGTCGTGCCCACATAGCCATACGACGAAGCCGCTAACTAAAGTAGCACGAGAGGATTTACTTACGCTAGAGGCGAAAACAAATAAATTCGCAGACACATTTGGTAGTCGGTGGCGGCTGTCGCCGCTGCAGAACTGCGTGGTTAAATAAACTTCATATGGAATAACAGATTTTGTTTTAATTGAACATCTGCGCGACGCCGAAGCAATTTTCATTAGTTTTTTCTGGCCACGGCGGTGGAAATTTAATTAAAATACGTTTGTGTGTTAGTAAATACACGTTAGTGATTTTTCGCGTTTCGAGTATGTTTTCTTCTGCTGATTGCGGTAATAATACCTGGTGTATATTCGTTTTGATGTGTACAGACGACATTTCAATTAATTTTTAGTGTAGGGATGCATGTGCATTACAAGTATGATTTGGCTAATACCAGACAGGTAACCTGCTAAAAGAAGTGCCTCTTGTGGTTCAAAAGTTAATTAAATCATTAGTCTTAGCTTATTAAAATCTAAACTTATGAAGATCATCTGTTGGAAATAAAACATCTTTGATCCTTTGATTATCTTTTATTTTAAGGAACCGGTTTCGATCAGCTAAGTGATCATCATCAGGTTAAATCTAAAACGCATCCTTTTCCCAACGTATGGCATCTTTCCGCTTTATGCTCAACAGATGCGTTACGCATCTTTTAGAAATGAATTCACGAATTAAGGACGACGAAGCACGCCGACCGTCTTTTGCGACAAACCATTATTAAAAGTGATTCACTTTATATTATTGAGAAGCCATTAGAGAGAATATACAAACCATTCACTTAAGAGGCTCGAAATCGAAAATGATAGAATCTGAATGCAAAAATTTCGAGTTGAAACCACTTTTTATCTGCTTTCTGATTCATGTTGTAGGAAAGAAAATCATACCAGAAATAGTTTTTGCTTGTCCAATGTTGTTTTTGTTCGCCTAGATAGTCATCTAGTTTAGATTATTATATTTTTAACAAAATGCGTACTTCGAAAAATGTGGAATGCTATGATATCTAGGACTATTTTTTTAGATTAACCTAAGACTTAAGTATGGAAGCTTATCGTAGTAAAACAAAATAAAAAATATTTTTAATTTTAAGCCTCAGGTGGCAATGGTTAATAAATAAAATTAAGTATGGATATAAAAGGACAAATTGAGAGGGTCCAGAGCAAAAAATAAATAAAATTTATGTCCTTTTCATATAAATAAGCTGCTTATAAAGGATCTTTGGGTCTTTAATTCCACGAATTTCCTGGTTCTAAAGTTTCAAAATTTAAAATAGTCTATGAAATGTGGTGGATTAAAATTTACAAAAATCACGGATTTGCATGAAACAATTTTACTACATTACATGACATTTGATGTTAACAGATTAGAAATATATTGCTAAATCAAATTGAAAATGGCGCATCCAATATGACGATCAACCATATGAAAAGATCATCGACCTCAGGAGACCTTCAGCCATAAAAGAATGGCTTTTAAAGATGATGCCTGATGGTGGTTTTTAAAAATCCCTAAAGCCTAATACCCCGTTTCTGAATTTTTTACATATCAACAGAAAATCTTGTTGAAAAAAGTGGAAACGTGACACATGGATGACACACAAATTTCTATCCAAGAAATTTAATAGTATTCATAATTCTTGAGTATAGTCTTTCCACAGCAGGGATTCCCAACCATGAGCAAATTCTATTTGATCTAGATCGGTCGTGTCTGCATTAATGTCAAACTAGTTAACCAGGTTTTGACAGATATTTTGATTCTATTGACAGTAGGTATTGTCAAAACATTAGCGTTTGTCACTACCCACTGTCATTTCGGAGAATCAACTAAAGGTATCGGGACGAAACTTTATATTTATAAGTTTCATCGCCAAACTTAGAGCTGAAAATCTTTTAGTCCAAAAGGGTCCCATAGAACTGGATGTTTACATTTAGCATGTTAAACCGATTTTGGAAATGAACCGCCATTTCTGTAAATTCGTCAAAATAGTTCAATATTAAATTAAAGTAAAGGAAATACTGAATAATATATGTCTATGGCATGTTTTGGTAAAACTAATAGTTTAGCTGCATGAGCAAATTCTATTTGATCGAGATCGTGTTATTAAATTAAAACTAGTTAGCCAGGATTTGACATATTTTCATTCTAATGACAGTAGGTGGTACATTTTGACTGGGTGACCCTAAAATAAAAAAAAAACTGACAAAATAAGAAGCAGTATAAGTTCTTTAAACTCGTTGTGGACATCACAATTGAAAGAAATGATAGCGAAGTTGACTTATCTTGTCGTTACTCTGTCATCAAACTGCAAGGGTTTCAAGAACAATTTGGAAAGAGATTTTGTTACCTTTCCATATGTTGACATGAGAAACTTTTTGAGAAATTGTCATCCTATTATACAAGATTTGGAAAATTGCTCTGCGTTTGAGCTCGATTATAATATACCTCATACTTATTCCACTTCAGTAGTAGACAACAAACAATAAAATCCCGGTAAACAGATGTACGACATTCAACTCCAAAATGGCTCATTTCGCAGTCAGAGCCTGCAAAATTAGTGTCTCCGAACGCAGCCAGATAGCACCACCAGCACACAACGAGCAGGATATTTAGTTTTGGTCCTTCTGTGCAGCATAATCCGTGTGTATAATTTGACTTTCTGTTTGAAGCGGTCTCCTGTCTGCACCAAGCCCTGCACACAGGATCCCGCTGCAAATGATATAACTTTCGACAGTAGAAATGATTGCCCAGAGTATCATCTTGGCGAAACAACATCCTACCGCAAATGTGCTCCGTGTATATGGTATTAGAACTATCTGCGGAGTTGGTTGTTCGGCTGGGTTACGCTCAGTACGCTCGGCTCGGTAAATTTAACGGCAACACACACACAATGTCAAACGCCGTGAGTGCCTTGATGTGCAACTAGACGGTAATATACTTACCGCTGGTTGGTAACTGTATTGCTCATTTGACTGTGAAAGCGCATGGAGCAAATGCAATCATCATATATTGTCGGTGTGCAATTTATCCACTCAATTACTATAGATATGTATGGCAAAGTGTTTAAAAAGAATGCGATAGGAAGGTATTTAATATGAACAATACCGTGTGTTTGATACATATCTCAAGTAGAGTTTTATTAAACGGTTTTTGTTACCCTAAACTGAATTTAATAATGTAGTATAACTACAATCAATTGTGTCTGATGTGGTTTTGGTTATCAAATTTCATTAAATTGTTGAAATAAAATGTTGAATTTTTCTTAATATATTTTGCTCTTCTTACATGTGTGTATATTTTCTGAAATTTTTGTGCATTTGGGGCCAATGTGTGGGTCATATGAAGAGTAATTTTCAAAAACAGCTATAACAGAACAAACAAATAAACCCTAATCGTTGTCTAGGCTTTCTAGAGAAAGAGCACTCTGATGTGGCCACACACACAACCACAGAGTACCATACATAGAGCAGTGTGAAACTCTTATGTTTTGGCTATACTATCAATTCAATCAAAATATTTGCCAAATCCTGGCTAACTAGTTTTAATGCAGGCACTACTGATCACGATCAAATAGAATTTGCTCACGCACCTAAACTATTAATTTTACTAAAAAATTTATACATAAATTTATTATATAACTATTTTGACGACATTGCAAATATGGCGGCTAATAGTAAAAAATGATCAGAGTAAACCTCCACTTCCTTTGGACCCGTTTGATCAAAATTTCTGTCAGGTCTAAGTTTAGTTATGAAACTTCTAAATATGAAGTTTTGCCCCGATACCTTTAGTAGTTTCCACTCAGAAATTAGATTTTGTATAAATTTAATAAATTATCGTCAATGACAGGTGTTTTATGATCGTAAAACGCAACTGTCATTATAATCTTTGGTGTGCTAGGTACGTAATTAATGAATGTTTGAATAAAACCAACAACAGTTGTTTTGGGTGCTTTAAAAATGCCATACCCACAGCCAGCTTTTTAAAATTTAATATTGTTTTTACAGATAAATGAAATATGTATGTTTAAACGAATAGCTCTTTCAATAATCCAGAAAATGCAGAAGATCTTTCTCAACAACATCTAGAAGAGTAGTTTCTAATTAATTTTTAGTAGGGTCCCCTGAACATATGAAGACACACAGAAAATGTCTGTGTGTGTGTGTGTGCCCGTTCTTGTGGCGACGATTCCAGAGAAACTACTAAACGTATCAGGACGAAACTTCATATTTAGAAATCTGATGACCAAACCTAGAACTGGAAAACCTTTTATTCAAACAAGTCCAAAGGAACTGGATGTTTCCTCAAAGCCTTTTTCGAGGATTTTGCAAATGAGCCGCCATATCTGTAATTTCGTCAAAATAGTTAAATAATAAATTAAAGTAGAGGATATTCTGAATAATTTATGTCTACGAATTTTTTTAATTAAATTATTAGTTTAGCAATATGAGCAAATTCTATTTGATCGAGATCAGCCGTGTCGGCATTAATATAAAACTAGCCAGGATTTGACAGATATTTTCATTCTAATGGCAGTAGGTAGTGTCAAACGTTGATGTTTTGACATTACAAACTGTCAATAGTATCAAAATATATGTCAAATCGTGGCTAACTAGTTTTATTTTAATGCAGACACGACCGATCTCGATCAAATAGAATCTCATGCAGCTAAAGTATCCATTTTATTTATTGTATGATAAAGTCATGTGCCTGGCCACATCATTTTTTCTTTTATCTGAAAACACAGATTATTGTTATTATTGTGGGTTAGTTAATACTAGTAATAGAACATTATCAAACGCAAAAGAACAAACAATACAAACAAAAGGTGAAATATTAACATTGTATCATGCTCAAATTTGATATATGATTTAAATTAAAGTTAAAACAGCATTTGCTATAGCTTTTCACAATTAATTGTGAAGAAAAATTTACTTTATACTTGAGCAAATTTCTTCCACAAATTTAATTTCTTATTTCGCTAGCACTCTGTATGTTACGTAAATATTCTTATTATGGGTTTGGTGAATTAAGTATATCCAAAACTTTTATAGGGTGGTAATTACAAACGTGTTGAGGTGTTTCAAAATAAGAAGAGAGTACCCCCTCCACTACCTCTGCTTTAGAACACATTGGTCGGGCACCACGTGACACCCACTTCTTAATTGGAACCACTCTCAATTGGAAAGATTTCTTTAATATTATCAGTTATCGACCAATTAATTTGTACTTTGGAGTTATTTGTGTTTTGTGATGATGTTACACCCCTAACATTTTCATCATTTCTACCTTTTCCGATAAAATTATGCGCTTTTAAGATATCTTTGCAATAACTTAAACAGATAGAACTGTTTTCATTTATATTTAGCACCAGAATGAGAATAAAATCTACTACAATTTCTTTATAGTGCATTATAGTCGGCCGAGTGTCAATTGACAATGGTTAACATTTTCCACAATTGAAACTGTAAATAATTAGTAGACTTTCAATATAAACAGTTGGTTGTTTTATCATTCATACGTATCGTCCAGGTTGTGATAAATCTAATAAAATAAAATAAAACTGAAACATAACATTTTCATGTAAAGAGTGTACAGTTTTAATAAATAAAAAATAAAACATTTCATACCAAACGTAATCAGAAACGTTTCTCGTATGAAAAATACAAACTTTACAGGAAAACTTGCCCCCTCGAGGTGCACAAGAAAAATGAATACCAATTTCCTCGAAATATTAGCTACATACAACCCCACCAGGTTTAAATCCTCGTCCTCCATGCTTCCCAACTATAACTGCTTAACTTCAACAATCGTCTCAAAGTGCAAACTGCACTAGTGCAAAGCGACGACACTAGAGAACGAGAGGAAAACTTTCCACCTACAGTAGAGTACTGGGGAACTTCATCGCATGACACATCGCGTAATAAGAAAAACAAACACAACCACTCCCTCGTCCGGAGCGAACCAGTGGTAATAAAGTTTCTTGAGGTCCGTTTTGGACGCTTCGGGACCTTCGACCTGTCCATATATAACCGGGAAATCATCTAAAAAGCCAAGAAGACGTTGTGTTCACACATCGTTGACCCGGCATTAGATATTCTAATGGTGTGCGTCCCAATCGGGGAAAACCCAGCCGAGCAGACAGACAGACCGGAATTGACCGGGCCTACGTGAGATAACGTCCCCCCCAGAGCAGTGGCGTACCGGGACGACCGTAAAATTCTTCCTCATGCGCTCCCCGCCGAACGGTTGGTAGACGGGCAATATATTTTCGCGAGCGGCGTACGACATGAGAAATTTATACTGTCCAGATCTTAGATTTTACAGCGACTAATATTTAAGTGCTCGATTCCAATAAGATGGTCGTAAATTTTGGTGTGGAGAGGAACGGGAAGGTAATAAAATTTCGTAGCTCGCGAAATGATGTTTATGTAATAAATGGGGGGTGGTATCTCGTTGTGTACAATGGAATTTGAGATATTGTTTAGATACGTATAATAGACAGCGGACAAAGTAAGCGGCACAATTGGTAATTGCTTATATTGCAAAGATTCAAAACATATTGCAGCATTTTTAAATCAATTTTTATGATACTTCAACTATAGGTATGCAAATTTCTAACAACATCAGATCACTTTACTCCTTAATAGTGCACCTACTAATGAAAATTATTGTTGGTGTTTGGAAGAAAATCTATCTGCATCGGAAACTTTCAGCGCCCTGGAGCAAGAAAAATCTCTGCGCCCCCTTGTTTTCGGAAGAGGTTTGGCATTTTTGAACATTTCATTTAATGTATACCACTTTCAATTGCAATTGTTCAATTCCAGATTGAACTAAAGACGGAGCTTATATATATACAAAATCCTTGCTAAACTCAGTTTAGGGTTTTATGACAATAAAGTAACAATTAGTGAACAGTTGGTTGTTTTCAATTTCTAACAAATTAAAATAACCCAAATATTCTTCAAATGTGTTCACAAGTATTTTATATAAATACCGGTATCGTATTTTATGGAATTTTTCTAAAACTAGTATCTAGTAGATTTACACTAATTTTAGTTTTCCAAGGTGGGATTCATAAGCCATTTCTTAACCTTCTGAAGGACTATGTCGCAAATGGTCAAGTTTTAAGTGCACGCTATTATTCTTCTTATTATTAAACATCTTTTCAAATACTTGGGACGCGGAATGGATCACCCAGCATACATGTAACGTTATACGTGCTTTTGATGGATTTTCAGACGCATAACATGAAAACCCAACTCTTACTTAAATGATTTAAACACATTTTATGTAGAGAATTAAAAGATCTAGAAGTTTCGTAAAAAAAATCCATTGTTGTCCAATCAATAAAAAATCCAAGGCAGTCATCTATAACCGTGAAAAAATAGCAGCTCAGACCCGATATCAATGGGGAACTTTTTAAACGTTATTTCAAATGCCAAATTAAAAGCATATTTAAAAGTCCATCTGGGTTTGAATTTTTCCGAAGTGAATTATTTGTTTAATTTCACGGGGCTAAGACGCGATAGTCTACTATTCTCGTTTCTTGAGTGTGCTGTAATGTTAATAATCAAAGCTTATGGTCTACAATTTCTTCATTTTTCGTTTTTTGTAATTATTAATCTGAAACTTTTAAAAATTCTAATATCTACAGTTACAACAGCAATAAAATACACTAAACTTTGAAAAATGTTACCAAAATTTAATCTATACCCTGCTTACAAAAGCCCTCACCAAATTTACAATTTATTATCAAATTTCAAAACCCCAACTCCTATTACCGAAAAGTCGGGAGTTTACAAGGTCAGCTGCTGTCATTCTCTCTCCCTGTATATTGGCCAGACTGGAAGAAAGTTATCCAAACGTTTGTCCGAACATCAATCCCTACAAACTTCTAATCTGTACAAACATAAAATAGAAACTGGTCACGTCATTAATTACAGATATGGATAACTTCTTCATACCTTGTAATAAAGGGTAAAAGCTCGACCTTTTTGAGCAATATCAAATTGAGAACCATAAGATATAAAAACCTCAATTTTCTTAAGGATCAAGTCTGTTTCCCCCACAACCGCTTTTTAAATATCTCTTCCAGTCCGGTTAATTAACTAATTAACTCATAATTTTCATTTATTTAAAGATCTTTATATTCCTTGCTGCTTGCGACGCCTCTTAATGTGTCATTTTGTTTTAACCGCGTCTGCGCACTCCCTTTTTTAAATCTCAATCGTTTACAATGTTAAATGTTTTTATAAACGCCTTTTCTCCAAAATTCTGACCGTAAGTTTGAACTGTTTTGTGTGCTTTTGCAATTGTCAGATAACTCTTCAGATGACTTTATGTTTATATAATTTATATTATTGTCGCATTATATCCCAGTAAGTAATATTGTTCTATAGATTTGAGGTGAGGATGACTCCAGTTAGAGTCTAAACAGGTACTTTATAAAATAAATAAACCCAATCAAAGGATTAAGAGGTCTTTTAATTATCCCTTTATACTAATATTTCAACTTTGAAAATCGAAACTTCTCGAATCAAATATATTGCAGTTTTGAAAATACCAGTTATTTAATAAAAATATTCTTGCAAAATGGACACAACTGAAATCAAAATTACTGAAATCATAAATATTCACCAAAAACCTGAATCAGTAACAGTTTATAGTTCCTATTTACAGATATAATTCATAAATTCCCAAGGCACATTAGGTATTCCATTCAAATATTTCTTCATTTCTCCAACATACACGGAGCTTATGTTGCTCGGATCAGCAATACAGAAGTCGGATCTGCAAACTTGCAATGTTTCAGCTTTAAGTCAGCCGGTTGTTGTTTCCGCCTCTGCATTACGATTCCAGTTTAAACTGCAGAGAAACAAAGCTTTAGGTACCTGGATCTGTTTCGCCGCCGAAGCGCTAAGTAAGTTAGTAAATTTATGCAGCGAACGGTAGGTGGCGCCGTCTACGCGCCGAGCAATGCGCTCGCTTAAAATTTACTTGTTTAATATAGAAACAATGGACTAACGCCGGCAGCTGCTCTAACCTGACTCCGCAATATATCGCCACGTATCCTTCCTGTGCTTCCGTGCGCTTCCTGTTCCTTCCACGCTATCCTTTCTTATCATGGACGTTATTTACGGTCACTTTCGCCTACGGGTTCTCCTACGTTATTAAACATTTCACTGGGTGTATTCCTACCGTTCTGAATAACGATGTGGTAAGTAAGCAATACAGACTTTTCAAGATACAAGTACAAGTAAAGGCCAAGGAATATGATATATTGATTTCCGGGTGGAAACCGCGTTGAGGACTTTGAAGCAGTCGACGTTTCGCGCTCTGTTGCAAGTCTCACAATGTGCATAAATTGATAAATAGTGGCTCAGGTACCACTCTGCTTGCAACCATGTCCCTTTTCTGCCCTTGAGGAATCGTTTAAACCAGGGGTTCTCAACCGGTGGTACTCGTAGCACTGGTGGTGCGCGAAGGACTTCTAGGTGGTACACGAAAGGTACCAAACTTCATGGGTAAAATAATATTTATTTTAATGATAATGTTTGACCCAAAATTATAACGACAAAAATAAATAAAATTCCATTATTAAATGGTGCCGTATACAGGCGTATTTCGAAAATGGCTGATTGTGTAAAGGAAAGTGTAGTCAAAAAGGCAAAACAAAGTAAATATTTTACGCTACAGTCAGATGAAAGTTATTTTGATCAATTATTAGTCATCACCTGATTTGTGGTTGAAGAGGAAATTGCAGAGGAATATTTATTTTAGGAACCTCTGCCCGAAAGAAGATATGGTGATAAATTTTAACATTTGTATGTCTAACAATTCCATTCCATGGAAGAAATTTATTGGTGTCTGCACTGATGAAGCTCGGGTTTTAACAGAAAAGAATCGCGGCCCTCATAAAAAAATTAAAGCAGTACCTCCAGAAGCTCAGTTCACTCACTGCAAAATCCATCGGGATTTTCTAGTAGCCAAATCTATCCCAGACAGACTAAAAACAGTTTTGGATCAAGAAGTAAAAAGAGTAGATTGTCTCTTCGTACTTAAATCAGAAGTTCAAGTTTTCCATGCAGAAGCTAATTTCAACTTTAAATATTGTTTCTTTGATGAATTGTGGATAGTCCGGTTAGCTTATTTAGCTGATATTTTTGGAAAGTTGAATAATATAAATTTAGTTCTGCAGGGAGAAATGGTCGCTTATTGTTATTGTTTATATTATTATTTTATTATTGCAAAATTAACACAATAATAAAAAGAAGTTAATAAAAATAAATGTAGTATATTGTCAGCATTAGAAGTCTTTCTTGAAAAAATCATTAGGTATCATAATAACCAAGTTTAACAGTTATTTCCCAGAAAACTATGGCAATGAAAATTGGTTCAGAACTCCAAAAACTGTAAGTATACAAGATAACTTCACTGCTAAAGAGAAACAATAATTGATTGAAACTTCCTCAGACTGATAGAAAATTCTAAGATTAATGCACACCAATATTTAGATCCAGAGGAAGTTTATTTTAAAGTAATTTCAGATTAAGATATTAGATTTTTAATGCCTTTTTGCACCACCAATTTATGTCAAATATAGTTTTCATGAACGCAGAATGGATGGATCAGGGATATTACGAACTGGGTACCACGGAAGTTTGTAAGAAGCAGAGGAAGGAAGAAGACGAGATGGTCGGACGATATCCGAAGGATTGCCGGGACAACATGGACGCGACAGACACGACAGAGAGAAGACTGGACTCGACTGGGAGAGGCCTACGTCCAAAATGGGCAATATCCATTTACAAACTAAATAACTGATACCTATAAGCGAAGAAATGAAAATAATTTAACTTGGTTTAATTTGAATTTGAATTAATATTCTGTTAAGTAAAGTATGGCGAGTGATATGTATTTGAATTTATATTTTTTGTATCGTATGGAAAGGGATAATAAAGGGCTTATAATAATAATAATAGTTGTCATGAATATTAATTTAAAGGACAAACATAGGACAAAATTAATTATTGAGGAACATTTGAGCTAACTTTCACTGAGCATAAAATTTAAAAAAAAATGTTTAACAAAACAATCCCTGTCGCATCAATATTTAAAGGCAGCCAGAAATTCTAAATGATGTCTAGTATTAAGAAAATCGGTGCGAAATGTGGTCAAAACACGTTCAAACGAGCATTTGAATTAATCAAAAAATAGAGTTAATTAACAATTTCTGTCATCAGATTCTACTAAAAAAAATGCATATAGATATTCTTTGTCATTGGACAGAGTGGAAGTTATTTTCAATACTTGAGTCTTATTCAAATTAATTAACTGAAAGTTCTCCATTGTTTTAACATCTACACTCAACATTTGTATTAATTTTTTTATTATATTAATAATTGATGATATGCCGTTTGAAAAAGAATTTTGGACTAAATGAGAACCAACCTAATCTACAGTATATCCAATGTACGAGTGTAACACTCACTATAACTTTTTTCAATTTCCAATTTTTCTTTCTAGTAAAATGCATTTTGATCAAAGCATAACTCCTTGCGATATCAAAATAAATTAAAATATCAAAACGAATAGACTTTATTTATTTTATACAGTATTTATACAGAATAGAACGTTCAGAACTGTCCAAAAAGCTTTCAACCAAAGTTCCATAAAAACTAAAACCTTTGATATTTCAATTCCAGAAAAGTAGTAATAAGTCGTTAAGTTTTAAGTTTTTTGGAGCATTTTCGTACCGTTAAGTTTTAAAATTTGGACTGTGAAATATTTTTAATTGTCGTGAAACATTGCATTTAAAATCTTTTGACGAACACTAAAGATTCTTGATTAAAATATCTCTAGGAACTCGCGAATTATGTAATCAATCTTTGAAAAAAATTACGAAGAAAAAAACAATCAACAAAAACCCAAAATGCTGATGCATAGCAAGCGTAGTCGCATAGTGTATTAATATGGTAACACACTACCTTCAGGTGTTAATTGTTTTTGATTTACCACCATTTCATTTATCAATTTCATTAATCAATCTTTAATTAACACTTAATTCTCACAATACGGCATCCCTAATAAAACCACAAAATAAAATAAATCAAAGTAATCAAACGCGATAAATACCTGCGAACGGTAAAATAAAACTTTTCATAGCGCACCGTCATCCGTATGAATACATACGGCAATAATTGATTGCAAATCTTTATTGCCCATAAACTTTTCGAGCGAATTCAATTATTATTTTAGGGGGCAGAAGGTAATTGATGTACCCCGATGCACTCTCGGTAATAAATTTTAATGGAAATTAAGTAATAAACGTTTTAGTATGTATACATCTACGGTTATGTCTTATCCCCGAGTCATGTTGCCGTCCATATGTTCGGAAAGGTAATTTTGCTGTTGACCTCAGCGGAGCGGCAGTGCTGCGCACGAAGCAATCTCGCGCTCCAAAACAAAACACTGGACCCTCCGTTCACTTTTACAGCTCCCATGCTAACACGTCCCGATTTTACTGCTTTACTTATTCTTTCATGGCACAGTGTTGTCTACCGGACCCTTAAGTTAGACTCTGGCTGTAAAATGAACTGAAGCCATAACCGAATTTGCAAGTTGGATATGCAGTAACTTCACCGAAAGAAGCTTAACACATTTTTACGCTCGTGAACTTGGTAACAAGTAGAAAATCCGCTAAGAAATCGGGTATGATTTATTTATTGTGTAAACAAAAGTTGTAATAATTTGTAGTTATCCTAAAATTTAGTATGAACGAAATAATTAACGGGGTACAACTATGATCACAATAGAGGTTGGGATAACACTATTAACCCTCAACGGCTACTGTCATAAAAACTTACATGAAAAACAATGAATAAAGACTTTAAACATAATAAAATTATAAACCCCTAACCACAACAAGTATTTTAGAAACCTAAATACGTATTTCAGCAACTATGTTGCCATCTTCAGTAGAACCTAAAAAGAGGAAAAGAGAGATTAGCGCTTCATAGTATCTTTACTGGATATTGTCCAAGCAAATCACTAGTGGAAGTGACGTCCATGTTAAAAATTACCCTATATATACCCATTTGTTGTTCACACCTCAGTGAATTTTGATCATTGAAGCGTAAAAAACAAGTTTTAATTAAAGCAGGTCAAACAATGGCGAACTAGGTATAGGACCCCTGTCTGAATTTATTAATTTATCTCTATTCAAGTGAATAAAGATGCTTTCCAAGCTGTTTAGTTCCCTATTATTTGACACAGCTTTTACAAGTTTTAAGTCATCTACAACTACTTTATGACCAGGTATGTCGACGATATTTTTGCCATTTTTGACACTAAGAAGTGCAGTATTCAAGATTTTCTTCTCGTTTTGAATTCTAAATTCAACACCATTAACTTTACTGTATAACAAGAAGTTAACGGCCAACTTCCATTTTTAGATACTCTGGTAGTCACGAATAGCAAAAATATAATAGAAATTGACGTGTATCGGGAAGATACTAACACAAACAGGTTTATCCCTAATGATTCGCAGCATCCTTTTCAACAAAAATTGTCTTTTATTAGTTGTTTAGTAAATAGGTTATTGAAATTTCCATTGTCCGCAGATAGATATCAGCAAGAATTATTGTTTATTAAGAATGTTGTCATACATAATGGGTACTCTGAGAAAATACTTGATAGAATGATTAAGAAGCAGAATCAAAAAATGTATGTAAATCAAATATCTAGTTTAAATACTTTGTCTGTAGGAAAGAAGAAATATGTTAAAATACCGTTCGATTGTGCATATACAAGGGGTTTGAGAAGTATTTTTACATCACAAAATCTCTGTATAGCATATTCGACTCATACTAGCATAAAAAACCTTCTTGGAAACCCAAAGGATAAGGTAGATGTACTTGATAAATCTGGTATATATTGTATCAAATGTCATGACTGTGAAAAAGAATACGTAGGCCAGACTAGAAGAACAATTTTAACTAGGTTCAAAGAACATGTAGCTCATTTTAAATATAATCGTTTTGAAAAATCTAGTGTGGCTCAACATATTTTAGACACAGGTCATAAAATAGTTGTAGATGACTTAAAACTTGTAAAAGCTGTGTCAAATAATAGGGAACTAAACAGCTTGGAAAGTATCTCTATTCACTTGAATAGAGATAAATTAATAAATTCAGACAGGGGTCCTATACCTAGTTCGCCATTGTTTGACCTGCTTTAATTAAAACTTGTTTTTTACGCTTCAATTATCAAAATTCACTGAGGTGTGAACAACAAATGGGTATATATATATATATATATATATAGGGTAATTTTTAACATGGACGTCACTTCCACTAGTGATTTGCTTGGACAATATCCAGTAAAGATACTATGAAGTGCTAATCTCTCTTTTCCTCTTTTTAGGTTCTACTGAAGATGGCAACATAGTTGCTGAAATACGTATTTAGGTTTCTAAAATACTTGTTGTGGTTAGGGGTTTATAATTTTATTATTAAGTTCGCCACAGTCTCCAAAATATTGTCACTTTAAACATAGAATGATAAAACCTAAAAGGTTAACTTAAAACTAGTGGTCTAATTATATTAGCCAGAATAGTAGTTTGGCTATGACTGATTAGTTACTTCGAAGAACAAGAGGTTACTAAAGAGTTGTTATAACGCTTAGCGTTTAATAGCGATGTCTACCAAATTCCGCTAGGTAGCTATTAAGGTACTATTGATATATTTACACGTACTTATAATTGAAACCATATTCTAATTTCGGTGGAGTAGTTTATTATAATAAATTATACTTAGTAAAATAACATGCGATAAGTCTTTTGTTGTTAATATGAAACACATATTGTTACTTATTTTAAAAGAAAGAAATTACCAATCCCAAAATTTTCGTGGTAGGTAAATTTTTAATTGCCTAAAACGCTTTCTCCCAAATAATCTTCATGAAAATTAGAATAAAACTCTATATGAAACTTGTAAAAATGTCCCTAAACATGATTTGAATAGGGGTAGAAAAGCGTACTGTGGCATCTCAAACACCCCCCCCCCCTGAACTGTGAAAATGTTTTCAAGGTTGTAAGTTAGTTTATTATTATTATTTATTACTATATTACAGTAACTTTTTTTTAAATTATTATATTAATAATTACAAAAAACGAACACAAGCTCTAATTGCAAGCTTGCATACTCAAAATAGAAAGCTATTCACTTAGGAAAAAATCAATCCCAGCTAGATTTTTATATATGCATTTGATTGGGCATTAGAAATACCTTGTAAAAAGGTCCCATATGCTGGGTGACTCCGCGTCCCAAGTATTTGAAAACGTGATTGAGCATCATATTCAATAATAAGAAGAACAAAAAAACTTGACCATTTGGGATAGTCTTTAGAAGGTTAAGAAATGGCTTATGTAATACACATCTTGGTTTTACGGAACTAAAATTAGTGTAACTATCTTCTTAAATCTACGCTAATAAGGATACTAGTTTTAGAAAATTCCAAAAAATAGTTATTTTAATTTATTAGAAATCGAAACCAGCCAGCGGCTTATTGCTTTTTTGTTGCCATACAATCCCAAATTGAGTTTCTCAACGATTTTGTATATAGAGAATATATTTGGTTCATTTTGGAATTGAAAAATTGGAATTGAAAGTGGGATACATTAAATTAAATGTTCAAAAAATGTCGTACCTCTTCCAAAAAAAAACAAGGGGCGCAGGGCGCTGATTATTTAGCTACGCCACAGTTATGGATTGATTCATCTGTAATAGAACGACGCTCCCCTCAATATTTTAAGAACAGAGTCCAATAGTGAAGCATATATTGTACACAGAACGCTCATAACCCTACTTTATCACATGACACATTGTACTATCAGCCTTGACGCGCGGCCTGAAGACGGAAGTCTATACTTCCGAAACATGTAGCCACAAGAAACGTAATAAAAATTACATATAAAAATCGGAATACATCTTTTTTTAGTTTATCATTCATTGAACTCCGGTGGTATGGAACCTCTTTTCTCTTTATTGTAGAATTTTTATTGAAATTTCAAATTTGAACATATACATGGTGCGAGACCAAGGATACGTTCTACAATTTATTAAATAAAATATTAAAAACACTAATCCAGTGGTTTTTTGGTACTTCAGATAATTAGGCCAGCCGCTTAATTGGGACACAATGTACTAGTCACGATGTGTCCCGGTTAAGCGGAATTTATAAATAAACGAAATGCATGAACCTGTATTGAAAATATAGGTATAAAACGATGGAGCTTCTGTTGAATTGTACATGTAGAAAAAGACTAAAAAATACACAAAACGCATTTGTTTGTTTTATTAATAATGTACACTGGTTTATTGGGTTCATAAATAATCGAAACCGCTTTTCGAATGTCTATTGTTGATTTCTCGATTTTTGTTGAACTTAATTTATCGTATGGAATGATCAAGTTTTAATGCGTTTTAATGCCTTTGTTTATGTAACAAGAAATAATAGTATATTATTTGACGAGCGCATAACTAAGGATATAAATCGCGAGCATGAAGTATATACACGAGCCGTAGGCGTGTGTATAAATATGAGAGCTAGCTTTGAATAATAATGACAGTTCCTTTGAATGATGATGTCAAAATTTACCATCAAACGTTTGGTGATTCATCTTCTCTGCTATTAAAATCATCTGTGATACCGGCTCTTAAATTAAATTAAAATTTAAAAACAGGCAGCTTTTCTTCGTTCATTGGACAAGACCCTGTCATTAGAACAAGTACTCGAAAGAATAATAACTAATTCCTGGCACATCAAAAAAACGCTGGATTTAGACATTTAGCCCACAATTCACTTCTTTTTCATACATAATTGTAAATCAATCGTGTATTACAATGAAATCCCACCATCCTTCTTAACTAATTTGCTTTATTTCTCCAATTGATCACAATAAATTCGACCGGAAGCTGTTTTCCTCCCAACGCTTTAGCTATAATATATGGCAAATCCAGCACACCTTGTCTCAGCAGGCGAGAAGAAAAGCTGTATTTACATTATAAACTTTCTGGGTGGCAGACAATGCACAGGGCGGAAACGGCGCTTCGGGACGAGTAGGAGGCTGTTGAACGCCGAGGAGGAGGGGCGAAATCTCCAAAGCGTCGTAAGGAAATTGCATTTTCGCTCACGACCCCTAGGTAATACAATTTCCATTACTTGATGGGCTGCACCACAGGATTACTGCCTCAGGATTTCGTCTATCAGATGAAGTGTGCTCAGTCGACGTGAAGGGAGTCGTCCCGTTTAGCGAACGTTAGAGGCAACAGCCAACGGGTAGCGCGGCAGGGCGACGGACGGAACCGAAAAACAAAACACCCACACACGATTAAATTCGACGGAAGAGCAAAAGTAATTAACACAACTCCACAATGGTGTTTTGGTTAAGCACTAAGCGCTTTATTCGTACGTTTTCTACGCCCCATTACAGTTACGACGTATGTATGTTTAGTAGCTAGAAGGCAAAGTTTAAATGGCCATCGTTAAATTTTATTCAATGCAGGTTATTTAAATATTTAGTTAGTTTCATTATAAATTTCAGTTTTTATTGATGAACTGTAGAAGAATCTATATTTGTTTGCACAATCGCTTGCTCTACTACGTTTGGCTTATTGCTTAACTCGTTGGCATCCTTTGCAGTTTTGTCAAGATTCCATTTCATCCCTACCAGCTTTACGTACCAATCGGTCTCCACAATGTTCCTCGCCATATCCTTGTTAGCCGTATTTGTCTCCTCCAGTAGCTCATTATCAATCTTCTCGGTAATACATCTCCCTCTAGTAATCAGATTGAATAAGCGTGGACCAAGAACTGATACTTGAGGCACGCTACTGTTGACCACCACAGTCGCCGGGTGGAGTCTAACTGAAGTCTAACTGCAGGCAAATTTCATTGAAAACCATACCGATCAACTGCTGCAACAGTGGGTGGTTTGGTGTTATACGTCCAAGACTGTTTTGAAGAAAAGTGGTACGCACTTGTGTCATGCTGCGAGCCCACGAAATTTTTCGACTGTACCATGAGTTGCTGTTTGGTTTTGATGATGCTAGTAGATCATTGATCAAAACATCGAACCTGTTGGGAGTATGGCAGTTATAGAAATGAAGCCACAGCAATGTATGTAATTAAACGTGGAGGGCCACAGGGATCAGATTTTGGCCCAATTCTCTACCTACTTATGATAAACGATATATCAGCAATTGTCTCAGAAAACCATCAAAAAAATTTGCTGGATACTTTTCTGGATACCTACTTCGTATTAACGGGGCCAAAACGTCGTTCATGAATATTTTACTGCTTCACAAAGATGACAATATTGAAGAAGCCAAATTTCTTGGGGGTTCTATTGAGTGAAAGCTGACATGGAAGAGCATGCCTTTCAGATTGCAAAATAAAACTCAACAAGTTTGTGACATGTGACATCAATGAATACAATACTGAAACCATGGGCACTTCTACGCACTTCGGGCTGGTACTTTCACTTACCCTCAAAGTCCTTAAAAGTTGTTGGACAGATCTATCAGATTTGTTGAATTTTATGTTCAACACCAAGTGCTTCTTCTGATCATAGAAGACTAAACGAGATACGGTATAATGCTAAAATTCCACGATCTATCCCACTTCTGACATCAAAATGTCACAAAACCTTCTTTTGGAAATAATCATTGAACTGAAGATCCAGGGTCTCGATTAGCTATGGAATATTTTGTTCAACACCAACGGCTTCTTCTGATCATAGAAGACTTGACGAGATACGGTATAATGCTAAAATCCCACGATCTATCCCACTTCTGACATCAAAAAGTCACAAAACCTTCTTTCAATATTATAAGGTACGACATTATTTCATTGCTTGTCCATCACTACTATGTATGCCAAGTATTTAAGCGCTCTCCAAGAGACACGCTTACTTTGTAACGAACATTATATTGAACGACATGCATAAAATATAAATTGCGCTGAAATTCGACGAAAACTATTTAGCCACACATTATCTTCGTAACCTCGTCATCTATATGGATGGCATCGTAAGTTTATTATCATCTTCGTAAGACCTGTTGTGCGCCGTAAGTAGAGATGGTAAGTACGAGAGGCAGAGCGGAGCGGTTGGATATTGATGTGACTAGGGAGAAAATTGTCAATTACAGGGTCGACGAACCGCACTGGCATCGGGAGCAATTCCGTGAAATTGCCCGTGCACTTACCGGGGAAA
The DNA here is from genome assembly GCA_964023965.1 of Melinopterus prodromus. Classification (NCBI taxonomy): domain Eukaryota; kingdom Metazoa; phylum Arthropoda; class Insecta; order Coleoptera; family Scarabaeidae; genus Melinopterus; species Melinopterus prodromus. The sequence continues at coordinate 99,490,009 of OZ030390.1, forward strand.
AGGTGTCGCTTATGATGTATGGCTAGGGAGCAACTAAAATTGGATACAAAACAGGAGCGGACAGAACGATATCGATTTTCGAATGCCAACAGAGCCCTAGGCCTCTTTCGTTACGAATTTATGTTGCTTCGTTCCGAATAAATAAATGATATTTATTTATAATTTACGGTTTATTATGTTATTTTAATGTAATTGTAAGTTTATTGCATTTGTTGTTATGTGAGCGTTTACCAAATCCGTAAATTACTTGTTTTAAGCTTCAACCCCAATATTACCCTTGTCCAACCCCACATGTGGTAACCTGACGAGGGGCGCGCAGCATGATCACGGGCGGATCGGGTACCATAATCTATCTACAACATACACAAACACTTGAAGTTTACTGGTCACCAATTGTCCCACTGGCCACCAATTGTAGATCTGGATATATTTAATGATAAGTTTTCAATTAAGAGCCGTGAAGTAATTGATTGATGAGCAAATCATGAAATTTCGAACGTCAATGTTTGTTACTGTTACTGTTTGTATTTATTCTGAAAGTTTGTTCAGCTTGAAGTTTGATGTATGCGTACCTATATTTCTTACAATAGGCACCTATATTTTTTCAGTCTTAAACCTTGAAGTTCATGATATGTTATTTCACATTGCTTCTCTGGCTCTGACAAATATGCTCTTTCAAGATTAGCAGAAACACGCTGCATATTCATTTCATAAACTTCAAGTAACTGTCATACCTACACAAATTTACGAATATAATTTGTTACAAATATAATTTATGAAAAATCATGATGTTATCTAAGTCGATGCAATTGCATATACCGGGTGTTTCAATTTCGATGCTTACCATGGGGATCGCGCTTATTAGTGGAGATAGAGCCTATATCTAAATTTGGCAAAGTTTCGTATTTTTGTGTTGATCAATTATCTGAAAAGAAATTTAAGCTATCATTTTTTAATTTGAAGATATCTACAAAAAAATTTAAATATTAAGATATCGTTTTTAATTTTTTTAATCAAAACCAAATTTAGCTAGACATTTGAAATACAAACATTATAATACTAATTTTTAACAAGGAATATAACATTATTTTCAAAACAATGGTTAAAAACCGCAATTGTTATAATCCTCATGGAAATGTTGCAACAAAGAGATATTTTGGAAATGGTAAACTTTAGATTACCACAACTTGCTGGTTCTTAAAAAGGTAAATCATGATTCTCGGATTTCTACGTGGTACACGTGGTACGTGGTAAACACGTGTTTGAAGAACATTGCCAACAAAGAAATTGAAACCGTACAAAACCCCACACAAGTCAAACTTAGCATCCTGGGGATAACATCAGACCTGTGGAATTTTGGTCGGATGAGTCGAAATTTACAAATTTAAGAGTGTTTAATCGGAACAATGCACATTATTGAGCGACAGAAAATACTAGGCACAACAGACAAACGAGGCCACAGCAACGTTTTGGAATTAATGTTTGGATGGGGATGTACCAGAACCATTTAATTGGGCCATTCATGTTCCAGGAAAATTTGAATGGAGAACGATATTTAAATCTTCTGCGCACCGATGTGGCAGACTACTTTGACAATGTTGCGTTGGACCAAAGGAGAATATTATGATGGCAGCAAGAAGGAGGACAGCCTCACAATGCGGCAGTTGTACGAAATTATTTGAATCAAAATTTCCAAATCGCTGGATTGGTAATAGTGGAGTGGTAGAAAGTACTAGAAAGTCCTTTCTATGGGGAACTGTGAACGACGATATTTATTACGATACTAGCGCAAATATAGAGGTTCTGTGGAATCGAATAACAAATGCGGTTACTGCTATTCTGGGAAGAACAGTAAGAAGAGCATTACAACATCTATTTGAATATTTACTTAAAATATAAGCTTTTTGTTGGTCACTCTTGGTCAGCCTGGTGGTCTGTAACCAAGCTCCAGTTGAGTACCTAAGAAGCACGACAAACAACGAGAAAAAGAAGAAAGTTCTATTTATTTTTAAACAATTCTTTTAAAAAATAATGCGAACATATTATACATTGCAGAAATGCGAAAAAATTGCGTAAATCCCTAAATTCAACATGGCGCCCATAAGAAAAACTAAAGTTGGCCATAGTTACGCCGCCATCTTTGATGTTATTTCAAATTATTAAATAATACTGCATTCCTTATTAAAAAGTAGCTGTAGAATGTTTTTGTTTCAAATGTTGGTTTTCAATAAAAAAAAAACTAAAAACACTATCTTAATATTTCAGTTTTTTGCGGATATCTTCAAAATGATTCGGAAAATTGATCAGCACAAAAATACGAATCTTTGCCGAATTTAAATATAGGCCCTATCGCCACTAATATCACCATGGCGAGCCTCGAAATTGAATCACCCGGTATAGTAGAAACAAATTTTTACATGATGACGGCAATAATTTTTCCGGTGGAAGCACATTCAGAATTTGTTATTTTTTAGTAAGATGAACATTGTGAATTAAATGTGACTATTCTCTTTCGAAACCGTACCTCTTGAGAATTTATAGCATAAGAACGCATCATAAAAACATCAAAAATTTCTCAAAAAAAATTTTTCTTTCTTTATAAATTAGATCAGATGTGACCAGAAAAAAAATTAAAAACTTTACAAAGAAAAACGTAAAGTAACAGTATTTACAGCAAATATTACTAAATTTACTGCCATTTTGACAACTATTCAATACAAAGATAAGAGGACCAACAACTTGCCAACTAGTACAGTGATATACTGACATCTTTTCTACCGAGGTGTCATTAAAAATTATACTTTATCAGATTTTATTTGTGATTCGTAAGGAATAATTTTTGTCTATATTTAGGGTTCCACACACGGTCATTTTACCCCGGAGACTTCGGGTTTTGCTTCGAGTTTTCGGTTAAATTCTCCGAGTTAACTAAAGGTAATCCCAGAACTTTTACTTTTGCAGTAATCAGTTGCTAATAAAGATTTTCGCAAAGAAAGATTCCGAAATCTACGAGTGAAAATATCTCTTCAATATTAGCCTTTTCTATAAACCTGGTTATGTATAGTAATAAATTCCAGAATAAGAGGTCGAAAAAATACGGTAATTACGAAAAACTATGTAAACACAAGAATTTATTTTTCTTTATTTCAAACATCCTTCTAATTTTTTTTTCATTTCGAACTGGAAATCTGACACCCTTTCCTATACCTTGTAATTATTTATAAAACAGAGTCCCACTATACCTCGTTTCGCCATCTAAAAGAATAGAATTTATCGGTTCGCATCTCGTCGCTGGCAATTCCATAAATAAAAAATGTTTCATCGTGAGATAAGGGGGTGGCCCCGCATTTACGACCACCTTTGCAATTTTTACGTCGACCGCTTTTATTGAACGCGAGCGCACACAAACGCAAAAACCACCCTTCCGAAGTCCTCCGCTGCGGGCGCTTTCCTTGATTTGCGGTAAAATATGGTCCCTGAGAGCTTATTTCCACGAGTGGAGAAGAAAGAACCGAACTGGGGCCAACTACCCACCTTCAAGGTAGGTTCCGGCCCTCTGAAACTAAGACCATTTAACAACTTATCGTCTACGAACTCACAGCGGTCTACAGCGCCGTCCTTACAATCAGAAGTACCGGTAATTACACTGGAGAGGGCTGTTAGAGTACCATTTCCGAACCTGGAGGGCACCGGTATAAAGTCGCTTTGTACTCATTGGAATGCCGTCGCCGGCAACTTTATTCGTCGGGTGTTTTGTTCAATTTTCGGCGCTGTAAATCGGAATTTAAAGCACCTCCTTCGGAGATTTTATAGCGTTTATTAGGTACCTGGGAACTGTTCAGGTTCGCAGAGTTTCTTGTGAATTCGACCTAACTTTTATTGATTGAAAATACGTGTGAATAATTCTGTGGAATAATTTGATGTTGTTGTCGCCTTTACCCTATGTCTGGTCTGTAACAATATTCTTTCAAAATGTGATGCTAACTTTGCTTTTCGTTGTTTGGTTATTATAGTTTTCCTTATGTTCAATAAAAATACTATTTACTTTCTCTTGAAGTGTATTGTTGGACAATTTTCAAAAGTTTAAATATTTTTAGCAGGTAGAGACTTTATTATTTTATCAATATTAATATTTCAAGAAATATTTGTTGTTTTAAGTAGGTGAACGAATGAAGTAAGGTGATATTCATCACTAAATCATTAATAGAAGTTTAAATTTCAATTCATTAAACTAATTTTAGGTACATATACAGGATGTCTCGCGGAATTGTATATTTACACAAATTCGTATTATGTTGGTTCTGCAATTGGTTGGTTGTGAGTAGGATTGCCAACTCCAACCAAGGAAAAATACCAAGATTTATTTTATTTGGAATCCGAGACAAATCCATTAAATCATGCGGAACGTAAAATATACGTAAAATATGACATTTGACAAATTCCAGTGAAAACTATAAAAATGTTCAAAACAAGATCAAAAAAGAATTTTTTTCAATTGTGATTGATCCTCCTGAGACCCAATGTTCATTTTGTTGTAAACTTGGAATTTAATTCCATATACCTATGTTTACCAACAAAAAAATCCTTCTTAAGGCAGCAGTTTGCGCAAAATGTTTTACACAATGGATGGCAGTCAATCAGTACCATTCACGATGCAACACATCAGAGAAACAGCTGATTTGCGCAAAATGATGACCGTGAAAAGTGGCCCCAAGTCTCAAGAAATATATGGATCGACATTCATTTGTTTACCATTCTCTATTATTTTATCATACGCAGTATGATAAAGTATTGTAATCGTTCCGAAAAAAAATTTAGATTGAGAAATATCTGTCAAATCCTGGCTAACTTGTTTTATTTTAATGCAGACACGATCGACCTCGATAAAATAGAATCTCATGCAGCTAAACTATTAATTTTATATATTGTATGATTAAGTCATGTGCCTGGCCACATGACATTTTTTTATCTATTCTTATTTAACGAAATTCTATTATTTTACATGTTATGAGTAGCAAGAATTACGAATGTGTTTTAAGGGGAGTTTTAATTATTAAAAAGGGAGAAAGCTTTTCCTATGTTTTCTATACGCGAAAACCAATACGGTGTTATTTTCTTTGAGACCTTTTTGAAGTTTATAGGATGCGTTATTATGCTATAATTTCGAAAAATGCACCTTTTCGGTAAGAATAAAGAACGAATAGACACATTTAAGTTAATATTCAACTAAAAAATCAACAAATTCTTGGCATAGAATTCAAGCTACAACTAAAACACCCATGTGCTTCTACCCGAGAAATTATTGCCACTATTATTGTAGAAATTTGGTTCTATTGTATTTGCAGTTACATCCACTGTAACAGCATAATTTTTCATTAATTTAATTTAAATACAAATTATTTTTTCTACTCCTATTGAGAAATGCATTCATTATCATGGCAATTTATGATTAAGTAATACTAACCATTCCCCACACACATGACAAATATTTCATTCCTGGCTCCTCATACCCCGCCAGTAGTGAGAAATATTTCATTCCTCACGGCTTTAGAACCAATCACAGCTCTTGATTTTTCATTTCCCAATTGTTGATACACTGCTTAGCGATATTGTCAAGGCATTGACAACGTCGCTAAGTGACAAGTCGCACCAAACAATTTTAATCTGTCAAAATCCTGTAAACCGTCATAGTGACATACAGCTGTCCCTATATGCACAAAAATTAATTTATAAAATTTCGTTGCATGGTCGTAGAAAAAGTATAGTATTCCATTCGCAAGTAATGGCAATTTCTCACTCGAACGCTTTGCAGCACTCGCCTACGGCTCGTGCTGCAAACTTCGTTCTCGTGAGAAATTGCTTACATTACTTGCTCATAGAATAAAATACTATTCATGTATTTACCTATGACATTATTCACAAGTGACAACTTAGCACATGTTTGTTCGACTTTAAATTTGTTTTGTGTTTGGCATCTGGCGAGCCAGTAATGATCCTTGACTTCCTTAAAACAAAAGGATTCAAGTGTAAATTAGGTTGCAGAGGATATGGTAATTTCGCTAATGTTCATCACAAAAAATAAAGAAAAAAATCTAAAAATTATATTTATAACTTACAATTACAAACATTTTATAACTTAAATTACTATGTTCCACATCGTATCATATTAAATTTATCTGAATCAAAGTTATCTTTGATGCATTCCAAACAACAATTTCAATGTAACAAACATCAATTAAGAAAAACAACATTAATTTCCAAATTTACCACACCTCAACTTTAACTGTTGCGGCTGACTTTCAAGAGGATAGCAAGTCGATAGTTATATCGCATATATTGGACAACAATGGCGTCCAACCCACTTATCCACGGTATGGTAAAAGCCTTTTACTCCGTCAGTCACTTATCTGGAGGGGAATTGCACGTGCAGAGAGTGCATCACGGTCTCGTAGGAAGTCATCGAGGACACTTCACTGGGAATTCAGGACACTCCAACGTGCCATGAAGCCGAGCCGGCATCGATGTTGAAAATGAGTGCATTTGAGACAAAGTCGGCTTTCAGTTATAATTGTTTGAGAGTGCGATATGGTTAATGGATTTCTAGTATAGTAGAAAAGAGTAATTAGGTATGTAAATTGATGAGTAAATTGTGCTAAACAAGAAAACCATATTAAAAAATCCTAGAATAATATATAGTAGGGAAATTGGGAATGTATAATAATTTAGTGATTGATATTGTACTCTTATAGTAGGTTGTTAAAGTTGTGCTCTAGAATATTTCACGACAGTTTCCTCAAGTTTAATTGCCAGTTTTTCTAAGCTAAAAAATTAAAATAAATTTGGAAATAAAAATTGTTTGAGAAAGGCACGAGTGTTGATGGAAAAACTAGTGTGTTATGGGGAGATCTGGACCATCCGCTATACACACCAGGGTCCACCTAAGTGAATTTTTCCAATGCACAAATAGATATTTAAAAATCGTTTTGATGCTATATGAATTAAACATATTGGAGTGTAAAAAAACAAAAACTAACATTTCTGAGCTACTATAACATCCGCATAATAAAATTTAAAGATGACATTATTTCCGGAAAGTTGGGTGTTACTGCAATCTAAAAGATGTCTTACTAACATCGTAAATGTTACATCAAGACTAACTATACGGAAACGGCTTGTTTTATATTTACTTTTACGGAATTTACTTTACCTAATACAAAGAACATACAAAAAGTGTTCAGGCTCAGCTCCCTTAATATAATGTGACAAATGTTCCTTTTAATTGATGTTATGTATTTTAATTAAAATAAAATAACTGTATTACACAGGATTAACTACTGAAGTAGTCCACTTACACCAGGAAGCAAATATTTTCAGGGTTGATTGCCCAATTTATCAGTCACCTGGACAATTATAGTAATTATTTTGTTAGTAATTTATCGTATAGGTTCCGTGTCTGGCAGAAAGCTGGACACCTATGGGAAACTGTTTTATTATTAAGTTTTCGGAAAATTGTATTCTTCATAAAAGCTACTGAATTGTCTTAAACTTAAAATACAAATATTAGAATGTAATTATCTGCTTGCATGTACTGGGTGTTACTAAAACTATGAAAACCTGTCAAGAGTACAGTAACTTTACATTCAAACTATGCAAGTATGTTGTTTGAAAAACATATTTAGTAATATTTGAGGTCAGGATTTTATTTATCAGGATTTGCTTGCATGTACAGAGTGTTACCAAAACAATGAAAAACATTAAAGAGTATAAAGTATCTTTGTACTCAAAGGTTATGCAAAAATGTTATGTAAAAAAATGCATTTGGAAGTATTACAGCTCTTCAAATACGAAATTATAATCACCTACTCCGTTGCATATACCGTGTGTTCCCAAATAGATGATCATTACATTATGGTAAAGTACCTTCATCTTCAAAGCTATGCAAAAATATTATTTGAAATAGTATTTCAAAATATTAGAAGGCATGAAATATGAAATTATAGCCAGCTTTGACGTGACATATACCGGGTGTTGCACCGGCGATGCAGGAGATTATAATTTCGTATTTAATAACAAATATTTCTAGCCACTTTTTTCAAATAACGGTTAAAAGCTTTTAAAAAGTGTTTGTAACAGTCGATACATGCAAGCAGATAATTACACTTTAATATTTGCATTTTAGGTTTAAGGCAATCCAGAAACTTTTATCAATAATAAAAATATCAACGATATTGCAAATTAATAGCTGCTAAACCCAGTTCTGTAGAAACTTCAAAATAAAACGTAATAAACTTTATTATATATTATACCTGAAGTCCTGAAAGTTTAATAAGTCATTGAAGCACTGACACTGTTTCTTTATATGGTTCCTGTATTCATAGCAGATAAGACTATCTAAAAGGCCTATTTACATTCAATTCATAAAATTCAAGTTTACCTGAGTTATCGGCATGTAAGATTACAATTTCATTCACTGAATCCATACAAAATGTATTCCTTCATTTTAGAGAAAAGATATAGGTGCATACGCGTTATGGTTTGCTCCGTCTTTTAGAAAGCATCCTATACATCCTGTAGAAAAGCAGTTGCAAGCACAATATTTGCACATTACTAATTTATGTAAGAAGGTGATGTGTGATACAAGTAATGAAAGTTTAAGAAAGATATCTTCACTCAGGTAATTTATTGTTCACTTCACTTGCAATTACATAATCGAAATATTCTTCACGATTCCGCAAATGCAATAGTTAAATGGCAATCTCACAAAAGCGAGTTAATTGGGCGTATAATTATCGTAATTAAACAGATACGCAATATTGTGAGTTGTTGCATTTTGTAATACATCCAAATGGAATCGTGCAACTCTGGGACTTCCTCATTGGTAACGATAAATCATAGATAACCAATCGTTTCTCGAATAATTACCCGGCTACCGATGAAACCAATAAATATGTCTAGTTATAGTTGGAAATGTCAACATAATTACCCAGACGCTGATTTACTATCGACGCGCATCTACGTGAATGTGTTTATCGCGAGAAAAAACTACTTAACAAATTGGCTTAATATCGATAGGCAGCATAATTTATGTATCATACAGTTACACATAATTTGCATCACATTAACTCTATGATATAACACTGGGACATTTTCGTGGCACACGTATACTTTATGTTAACTGTATATACCACTCCAATTTTTAACAAAGTGTAGCAACAAAGGCGAGATTGCTACTTGAAAGAGAAGCTCTCAAAGGAGGATTTTAGAAGGATTTTCAATGCAATTCTTCATGCTTTTCCCTATTTTATGTACAGTAAACAAGAATTACCGAATATTAAAACAAGTCGTTATATCTCTGCCTCAAAGGAGATCGCTTTTATTACTTTTTTACATAATTTCTTTAAGCATGCCTAGAATAATAATTGCTAGCATTATAAAACTAACATAGGAACACTTATGGAAAATGATGGAGGGCTCAAAGAAGAACACACTTTAGTTAAATTCTGTTTTATTAGGTAGGTCTGGGACAACGCCAAATACCTCATTGCGAATTGCAAGTTGTCGGACAAAAGTGCCAAGTCTTAAGCACCTTAACACGTGCACCTCAACATGTGCAACACAAATGTACAACATTAAGCCATCAAAAATGGAAGTATACAAGTGCCTATAGTAAAGACCCGGAAAAACAGATATGTGTAAAAAGAAAGTCTTTGGTACAAGAAATGCTAAATCTGCTATCATAACAATGCGGCAAGGGAATGATAGTATGGATGATTATAAGCAAGAAATTTCATATGACTATTTACCCTTTTCATAAAACTGTTACCGAGATGATGTACACTATACAGTTGTTTGATTTTAAACATTTAGTGGACAGTTTCTTTTTTTAATAAACATTAAATAGTTGTCGAAACTGATAAAAATAATGATATCTAAGCTTTCTTTTGAAGGGGTTAAAATACAAATTTTTAAATATTAGAAAAAATGTCAAAACCTACGTGGTTGGCAGATATTTGACAATTTGCCGTTGATTAACACAATTAAAATATTTTATATGATGTGGAATTTAGGAGTCATAGATAAAACGTCGTATTTGACTCGCACATAACGGATATAAATCGCTCGGATGTTTACATTTGCATGTTTCTGCTGGCGATTTATATCCTTAGTTATGTGCTCGTCAAGTAATATACTATTGTACGTCTCCATGCAGACACAAAAGGAGCTAATTTCACAGCTAGGCATGAAAGTAGCTGTTTACATGTCATTGTCTAGCCACGAAAGTAGTTTCACAATATAGCCAACCGCCGAACCGTCTGTCCCATAAAAACAAAGCCTTCGCTTGGGTTTGAAGTTTGTGATTAAAACGCCAATGTTTTAACCGACATGTTTGTATTGAAATACAGCAAGATAATATGCGACATAGTAACGTCAATTCATACCAATATGTATTTCTTAAAATATATTGAAAATGTTAGTATTTCTATACAATAAAAAAACATGTTTAGGACACCTGAGAAATTTGCATCAATTTTTACTCTTTTAAAATTAGCGATTTTTCAAGCACAGCTGTGCACTCGATATCTTTTAACGGATTTGAAATTTATTTAATTGTGCAAAAAGTTAGTGAAATTATTTTAACAAAGGTTTTTACGTTAAACTTGTCTTTCTTGGTTCAATGGCTATTTTTGTTAGTTATGTTCAAACTATGAACTTGACCAAATTTCTAAAAAGCGGCGTTACTGTTTAAAAATTTGGATACATATTTGGGGGTCACCATGGAATTAGAAAACAACAAATGCATTACCTTTCTAGGCCTCAAAATCGCCAGAAGCCCAGAGATCACATGGAAATATGATATAGATAGAAAATCAACAGAAAACTGAACCAAAGGTTGGACGAAGACATTAGCAACACAGTACAGCCATGGAGAGACATTTGAGAGTGGCGAATCACGTGATAACAAAGGATAAAATAGGCCTAGTGCATGAATAAAAGAGGTTAAAGAAGCTTGACCTACTGGAGAAATTAGAAATAGCAAGAGAATACAGAAAATCAGACAAGTACCACCTGAATGACAGAGACTTTTTTTCTAAGGACTACATTCAAGCATGTAGATAGATAACCAAATATAACAACATAATATGTGAAAAATTTGGAAATTTGAAAATGACACAGTGGCCTGATGGTGCAAGAATATATACATATAAGAACAAAGGAGTTTATGATTCATTAAATTAGTTGAGAACCACTAACGATATGTACAATATGATTTGGCAACTTCACATAGTTCAAAACTAACATTACCAAGTGTGATCGTAATTTCTTAAGTTAAAAGCTGCCAATAGTTTGTATTTATATTATTCAATTTTCTTTAACATGTACGCATTTGTCACCCTAGAATGGTCTGAAGATAAGTTGTACTCGAAACATGTAACCGCTAGAGTTTAAAATAAACTGACTAAAACCTAACCTAGCTTTTTAATCAGGGATACGTTTTCAAACAAAAATACTGTATTTAGATCTACTGTTCACTGTACTTCGTTTATTTTTATGTATAGAGGTTTGAATTTTGGTACAGTATTAGAAGCGCATGATCTGCATTTCTTCGTGTACTTAACCTAAATTTCAGATGTTTATATCCATGGTTAAAGATATCGGTGTGTTATCAAGTGAAATTTAAAATTATTATAAATGTAATGTTCTTGACTTAGCTTACCTATAAGTTTACTGCATTTCTGAGTTCGCTGGACTATATAGTTATTCACCTTCTATAATTCACAAAAAGGTAAAAGTAATCATCTACTGGCAAAATTTTGTTTACCGTGGACATTTGGTTATTTAACTTATTGCGTTTTATTCAATATGAAACTCCACCAGTTTTACGAGTCCTACAGCATATTCTTTTTTCATCTAACACCATTTAAGTTTCCATTTTCCAGATCTTGTGTACTTAGGACTGCCATAGGAAATCCAATATGACAGTGCACAATGCGTTATCATTCTCCTCTCACCTGTGCTACGGCTTCCTGATTCCTGATTTTGATGGTTTATTTCCACAGTTTTCACGCTCCCCAGTTCTGATTATTGGTCACATCTTGATCACATTTGAAACCAAGACTTAATTCAGAAGGCTTCAGTAATCAAACACAACAAAATCAATACAGCTTCTCTTTATAGAAGATCAATTACCATCTCGAAGATACCATTAACACCATCAAGTACCCACCCAATTATTATCAAATTTGCTTTGCAACGCATGGCACAGATAGACCCAAAATATACGGCAGTTCTAAAGTACCGGGAATGGCGCGCGTCTCCTCTACGAAGTAAATTCACCCTTTTAGCTCTCCAAATGTGTATTTAAAGCGACAGTCGAATTCCTTTTCCCGTCGTTAAATTACACAGTAATTCTGCAATTCTAAGCCTCGAGCACACAGGAGGCGAAAGAGCCACCCTAACGATGCTTAGCGGCGTCAAGTTCGGGGTTCGTGCCTAGTACGGTTTTTGCGGGAGCTACAGTTACAGTTGGAGTCGGTAGAGAGCGCCACCGAAAGCCGGGAAAAGCGGGCAGGCACGATTCTAGTGATCGCTAACTGTAAATTCCACTCGGCTACCGGTGTACCTCTGACACTTTTGCGAAAATAATTTTAACAATACGTGAGCCGGGAGCACGTGTAATTATAATAAAATAACCGGACACCTGGTGCACCTCGAGGGGGATTGGTTTGCGCTGTAACTGTGCTTGGCGCTTTCAGGAGGATTAAAACTGTCGCATGTTATTTAATTATTGAATGGATAAGTTTGGTAATGTTGTGCGTGGAAGTTTGCTTGGTGTATGTACATTGAATAATTGCCATTAATATGATTGGTAGGCAAATTATACGAAATATATATTATGTTATAGTATAATGGCATTAAAAAAGTAGGCTTTCTTAAGCTCCCATTTTTTAGGTTTAGACGTTTTATATTAATTTTTGTTTGCAAAATCTATACAACAAAATAAAGTTTTTCTCCTTATTTTTATCTAATTTTTCTATATCACTAATTCATCCCACCTGACCACTCTCAAGGTCTTGCCACAGGCAAATGCTCAATTAGACGGTTTGTTTTCGTTAATTTCTATTTAATGGCTAATGTTGAGCAGTATCTGAGTCTTTTGGTTCAATTACCAAAGTTTATATGGTAGAAAATATTTTGCGACACTATGTTTAGTCTCAACATTGTCCAAGATACATATCTGAGAATATATGTTTTTTTTGCCATCCGGAAGTTATTCTTCTGTTTTATACTTAGTGTTGAGTTTTTTTTTTATTTTTATAAACGTACTTAGTTTGAAATTGTTTCAATGGGTCGTTTGCTGAGTTTGGCAATACTTTCAGGTTCGTTAAGAAAGGGGAAGTTTTTGGTAATTTATGTGAAACATTTATTTCTTCTAACATACCTTTTACCTAAATTAATAATCCCATTTTTAGAAAAATTAGAAGTATACTGGACGAGACTTACCCGATTAATCCAGAATTAGAAAATAATACGTCCAAAACCAATACGACAATAAGACAATATGCCAAAACAATTAGTACAATTAAGTCAAAATTATTCTATAAATATAGTTTGGTCTCAGCATATGAAACAACGGATTTAAAGTAGATGTGTGGTCAACGTCGTTGTCGGATTGCTGAACCCGCAAGAGATATTTAAACCCTAATGAATTTCTACTCAGTTTCCCTATACTGTCAAACATGAAGATATGTACAAAATAGTAATTTTTTTTATTAATAAGCATAGAGTGCTTATCATATTGAAACTAACCTAAAGGATTAACCATCAATTTAAATCTGAATTCTTAAAACTAGGTACTTGTCTCTAATAGGTTATCCACTTATGTTCTATATTTTCTTTGTCCTAAGCAAGAGCACTAACACTTCACTCACTGTGCCCTGCTTTTTATACATTTCACTGATTCACTAGTTGGACGGGTTTAGTTCTTTTTAGTCTTCTCACTAGATTCTGGTTGTCCAGTAGCTGCATGACCTCTACGTTGACGTGATGGCTTAGACGAGATTTATGCTTAGTGGCGAATCTGTTAATCTCTTGGATGACTTGTGGGACACCAAGATCACCATGCAGGTCACTATTCCGTATGTACCAAGGAGCGTTAACCGTATTCATTAGTACTGTATTTTGGAAAGTCTGGATTCTTTGTATATTGGAGCTTTTCGCGCAACACCAAAGCTGGATGCCGTATAACCAAATCGGTTTTAGTATTTGGTTGTAAATTTGTAGTTTGTTCTGTAGTGACAACTGAGAGTTTGTTCCTAGAAGCCAGTACAGTTCTCTGTACTTGAAGCCAAGCTCTACTCTCTTCTACTTAACATGTTCTTTCCACATTAGTTTTGTAACCAGAGTCATACCTATCATACTTTGCAGTGTTTGCATATGGAACTATAGCGTCGTTAATAGTGACATGAGGTATGTTTGCGATTCTTTTGTTTGTAAAGTTAATGTGGACAGATTTCAGTTCGTTGAGCTGGGTCTTCAATTTTTTGGTCCATTTATATATTTTATTACTAGCTTGTTGAAGATAGTAGATTCTCCAATAGTTGATCCCACTGCCATTAGAGCCGTGTCATTTGGGAATGTGGCGACTATTAGATGTCCCAGCTGTGGTAGGTGACCTGTATATAGTAGATAGAGAACTGGTCCCAACACACTACCATGGGGTACACCAGCTTTTACTTCCTTTAGTACCGAGTATTCATGGATCTGTTTTATTCTGACTAGTCTATCAGATACATAGGATGTTAGTAGCTCGACGTATTGTAGAGGTAGCATACTCTTTAGTTTGTGTATCAATCATTCGTGCCAAACCGTATCGAAAGCTTGTGTCGCATCAAGAAAGATTGTTGATCAAATAAGCTTCTCATCTAACGCTTTTTCTATGATATCTGTTATTCTATTAACTTCTATAGATCTATAGATCTATAGTGGAATGTTTTTCTCTAAAACCAATATGGTGATTAGGAATTAGTTCCTTTCTCTCAATGATAGGTTTCATTCAGTGATATTGGGCGAATACAATAGTAAATGACGCCATAAAAAATAGAAATCACAGACGCTACCAAATTATTAGTTTTTGGTTCTGACGCTTCTACGATCATGTTAAATGTTTGAAAATTACTTAAACAACATTTTCATTTATTCTACATTTAACAGGTTTTGCAGAATTAGTGAGTTTATATGGGAAGAATTTCGAGACGTGAATAAGCTAATATGCACATGGAAACAAGTTTTATTAAAGGCACCCTCTAGATTATGTGTAAAAATTCCCTAATCTACATTTGCTACCACAAGCAGTACCACAACCAATACCACAACGAGGTGAGTAAATGATTAGAAGCGGCTATTTTCATGCACTAAACGTCGATGTTATCAAATCCTTCGTTTAGAATTTATCTAATGATGAAGTTAGGTTTAAAGATTGCAATACAGTATTATCATTACAGGACTTGCATAATCAATTAAAATTTATTCATACAAATTTTGCGCAAGTATTGCCAACCGTAAATCTCTGAAGATGGTAGTCTGGCCTAAATAGAACAGTCCAAAAACGGACATATGTACATACAAGTTCTAAAAGGGACGTTTTTATGAATTTGAACATTCATTGCTTGCATTGAAATAATAGTAATTTCACGAAATAAACCTTATTTTATAGATCACTACTGCCAAATCACAAGCATATTTTAAACCTTTGTTTGTGTGATATTGGTAATAAAAATGTTGATTTGATTCTTTTTTGTAGGAATTTATAGACATTTTATTGTAATTAAATAATAATAAGAATAAAGTATTAGCATGCCATAAATAAATTAGAACTGTAAAGAGTAGTTCAGTAAATATTATTATAGCATCTGAGGTTCGATTAAAAAGTTTTGGCTTCTTTTTTTTATTTGGCATTTAATTATGAACTAATGATTAATTTTTTAAGACAAATTACCCGTTTATCCTGGTACATTATATTACACTACTTACATTTAGCTCATAAAGTTGAGTGACGAAAATTGGAAGTAACTAAAACCAAAAAATCTGATGTGGGCAGGCACATGACTGTATCATACCATACATAAAATTAGTGTAGCTGCATGAGATTCTATTTGATCGAGATCGACCATATCTGCATTAAAATAAAACTACTGGAACTAGACTAGAGATATTTTGATTATATTTACAGTAGGTAATGTCAAAACATCAGCATTTGACACTACCTACTGTCATTAGAATCATAATATCTGACAAATCCTGGCTAACTAGATTATATGCAGTACGCGCGATCTCGATGAAATAGAATTTGCTCACACAGCCAAACTATTATTTTACCAAAAAATGTCATATTCATAAATTATTCAGAATTTCCACTACTTTAGTTTATTATTTAACTATTTCGACAAAAATCCAGAAATAGCGGCTTATTTGCAATATCTTTCAAAAATGCTAAGACTAAAGCTCCAGTTCCTTTTTTCAACAGAAAGCTGTTCAGGTCTAAGTTTCGTCATACAACTTCTAAATATGGAGTGTTGTCATACTACGGATGATAAAGTAAAAAGGTTCTGGTTCTGATGATTAATATATTATATTGGCTTCTAGCATACTATATTTTCGAGTTTTACTACGTCTTCAGTACTAACTACAAAAGTTCATAAAGAATTATGCTTAATATTCCAAATAAGTTTTAAGATTAACATACCGTCTTACAATCTTTCTTGTGTTTATTCGCAAAACATAACATTGCTATCCGCACTCGAAATATAGTTTTTCAATATTGTTTTACCTAGCTCCTCATGGCAATTCTCCAAATCTCCATGCATTTGCGTGTTGAATTAACGTTTTGCAAACGCTGACGTTCTGAATATACTGTCAAAAGTTTCAAAATATCCTGGCTACCTAATATTAATGCAGACACGATTTCGATCAACTAGAATTTGCTCCTGCAGCTAAACTATTAATTTTACTAAAAAATGTTATAGACATAAATTATACAAAATTGCCTCTACTTTAATTTATTATTTATCTATTTTGATGAAATTACAGAAATGATGGCTCATTTGCGAAATCGTTGAAAAATGCTAAGAGTAAATATCCAGTTCCTTTGGACCCTTTTGAACCAAAAGCTTTTGAGCTCTAAGTTTGGTCGTAAAACTTCTAAATATGAACTTTCGTCGCGATAGCTTTAGTAGTTTGTCCGGAATCGTCGCCACAAAAATTGTTTACATACACACACACACACGCACGCACAGATACACACATACATACACACACACACATACACAGACATTTTTTGTACCTTGGTCATAAAGACCCATAAAGACCAATTTCCGTCAAAATCTCAAAAAAAAAATTCGGCACTATTACAATACTTTACATACTGCGTATGATAAAGTAAAAAACGAAAACGAAAGTGAAGGTAGCCCGAATCAGAAAATGAAGGATTTTGAGAGTTTTTGAGGTTTTGGGTTTTGAATAAACAAAGATATCTTTTTAAAATTACTATTAAAACTACACGTCCAATAGTTATAAATTGTTCTTGCTTTATTAAAAGGAGCACACATTCCGATTATGTACGTAGTATTATCCCAATTTTGTGTCACATTGTTAATTGCTTGTGGCTCTATTTCGCGAATAGTTCGATAGATCTTGACCTTTGGATCGTTACCGGCAAGAGTGCCAATATTTCGAAAACAGAACTATCGTAAATTCAGCTCGCCAATCACCCTTTCCAGTATTGACGTCAATTTATGGGACACCCTAAATAGATCCAAGTATAAACAATTATAACAACGAACATAGAACTCAAAATAAAACGAATCCATGAGCACCAGACACGCCTAGAAAAACCTCTCCGATCAAAATTCAACTACATAAATCGCACATTGTTATCCGCGGTAGTCTCGCTAACAAAAGCCGGTATACTTTCCTCTTTTGTTACGGCGGTCGTTAGATATAATGAGCCATTGTCATTTAGATGTTGGTCGTGCGTAAATAGCTCGACGGGAACGCACCGTACCGCTGCGGCAAGTGTATTTGCATGAAATTAATGACGTAAAATGGTCGCGGAGGCAAGCGCGAGCGCCCGGTACGAAACCGCCTCCTGAAATACTACGACTGTCGCCGATATTTACGGAAATAACTAATTTCGCCGATTTATATTGCCACAGTGTAATATGGCGAACGCTATATGCGTTCTAAATTCGTGTATTAATTTTAGTTACGCCGCCTTTAGGCGTGTAAAGCGCTACCACGATAATATATCACAATTAACGTGCGTACGTTATTAATTTTCCGAGACACTTGTCGCAATTTAAATATTAGAAGTGTTTGTTACAGATGGATACGTATTGGCGACATGACTTAGGCTGGATGTGTGGTAAATTGTTGAAATACATAGGTTTGGAATTTGTGGGATCGTTAATACAAATGGGTACGTATTCAGAAGCGACATCTGTGTCTGGAGTAGTTATCTAATTTGTCAGTTTAATGGAATGTGATAATTTTTTGCCCGATTTATTTAATTACCTGAAGATTAGTTATCAGGAGAGTTTGTCTGTAAGAAGTTAATGTTTGAACCAGTAAACAATTCATTTTTTATTTACAATGAAACTACTTTAGCATTTTTATTATTGTTTCCAGTATGCTTTGTCCGTTCTTTTAAAACCGGTCCTAAAACTGTTCTTAACTATCTAAGGAATTGAAAAAAAAATAGGTTCTTATGACACTTTTTAGTATGACATTTACTATCTGTAAAAGTTTTCGCAAAAAAGTGGGACACTCTAGAGTCTTATAAATAATAATATGTGATCTCACGTTAAGAGTTAAAGAGTTAAAATTCAATGTCTAATATCTGATGACATTCTAACACTTGTTTGCCGTTTTTCGATATATTTTATAATAAAACTTTCATCTGTGTTAACATGTAGGTATGCACTAGGGTTACCACCTTATAAAGACTTGTCACAAGGACATCTTAACTATAGCGGTGCACATTTATGTGTTCATCAATTAAATTGAAATTTTCAAGATATATTTCACAAGACATAAAATCACGGTTTTTTACTCAAAAATAGATAGTTTTGAACGATTTGAATGATTTGTTTACTTTTATATCGTTATATTTACCATTGTAATACAATTTAACCAGTCCTGAAAAGTTAGGTGGTCCTTACTTGGTTCAACATTTTTTTTTCATGCGGCTTCATTTTAAAAGGTTGTAAGGATAAAGAAAACAATCAAATTACAGTATTTTTGTTCAAAATTGCATTTTAAAATATTTTGTAAACCACAATTTAAAAAAAATGGCATATGCCTATACTACCGAAGATGTCAAAATACCTGGATAATAACTGAAATACCCAAATCTAAATTGTCTCCAGTTTTTGGGAATCCCAGTGACAAAAGTTTACGGAACGCAATTGATTCAGATAAAACATATCAGATTTTATTATTGTAATTATCAAACATAAACATGCATTTTTATTTTCTAACGTAAAAATGCAATAATGCTTCAAATTATTTCAGATTATTATTTCACTACAAAATGACCACAAGATACAAGTGCGATTTGCGTAAAAATGTAGCACAAGAACATCATTTACTTATATATGGTACCTTCAAAAGCAAAAGAAACATAATTTAGAAGTATTTTTCATTAAATTGTTCACCGCAACCTTACCACACTTGCGTATATACACTAGGGTGTATATACGCAAGTGGGTCAAAGTGTAAAGTAAAAATTTCAAGTTGATAAAGTATTGTCCCTATCGACAAACATATACCACAAAAAAATTGGCTAAAAACTACAGTGATATGTTAGATGAAGAGCAATAATAATATCAGAGAAATATTATGGGAAAATCAAATGTAATTGAAAATTTTATTTACTGTGTATTTCAATAATAATTTGATACTGAATACAAAAAGGACAGCATTTGTTACAAGCAATAAAAGAACTTATTTTATAACTATTATACATTTTATTTTGTATCTAGAATATGGACAATAGTAAATAGCCATTGTCTGGTCCTTTTATGCTGCTTTATTAGATTAGGTTATTTCCTGTGCAAAAACTAAAAAGGCGGTTTTATTCAGTATTTTGGAAAATGGAAATTCGAAAACAGTTTTTCAAAAGTCGGATTTTGTATAAACCCTAATTTGTACGTTAACAAACCGGCTTAAAATGAACATACGTATCATTATAAGTAAAAAAAGCTTTTCTAGATTTGTTTTTATTTATTTGTGATGGAAACTTCAAAATCCAATTGATATGTTACTTTGCTTTGGGTTCGGTCCTCTTTCGAAATTATCAATTCTTTACCAATTTCACGTTTGAAATTAGTTCAAATCAAAAAGCAGTAGCAAGTATGGTTCAAACAGTTTTTGTGATGATATAAATCAAAATCTACCTAACAAATTTAATAGTTCAAACAGCAATGTTTGCTTTTGAAAAAGAAAAAGATCTATCTTTTCTTTAAAAAAATCCTGGTGTAGTTTTCCCACAAGTTTTTACCCCCATTTTTTTGTCACACATATTGACGTCCAGCGACCAACAATTCCCATCAAAATTCTACAAACGTAGCAGCAATATTTCTACTGCGGATATTATTTGAGAAACCGTCCAATAATTTACCAAACACCGGGACGCATCCATCCCTTCCTAGCATAAACGAAATAAATATATCAAAGAAACAACCGATAAATTTCGAATTTGTCACAAAGGACCAATAAATAAACCGAAACCGTTTCCATCAGCCCAAACAATTCCGATCATCGCGTATCTCTTTTCCAGTAATACCCCAAAATATTTCGCTGACCAGGCTAGACGAATTGTCCATTTCCTTTTCTGTTTGTGCTGGTCTCTAGCTCACATTATTGGAATTATTATATAGCAAGAGCGAGACAGTAAGATAGAAAATATCCTTCAAAATTTAATAAAGCGTATTCTGTCAGCAAACACACCATCCAGCGATACCATCCAGTCTTTACACAGTAAACATAATTTCTGGTGTCTGGTGGCAACTGTGTAGTAAATATATCTCGGTGTGAAGTGTCAGAGAATGTTGCGGAGGTTCTCGCCTCTCTCGCACTCATTCGATAAATCAAGGGCTTTGTTTTCCGCACGTCTACCTCCCAATTTCTTTGCGTCGCCCAATCTAGCGTCGGTTCCGTGATCGGCCTCTAGAGGGCTATGTCTTGTATTGCATCGGCGCCACCCCAGCAACCATTTTCGATGTTAACTTCCACGTCACAAATCAGTTTTCTGTCGTCTTCTTCGTCTACTTTTGGAATAACGAACAATATTTGTTAACCTTAGAGTGTCGTGTGAACACTAAAATATAGAAAACTAATGTTTGCAGGAGAATGGAAAGTATAAAGCAGCTATTCAGATAATTAGAAAGAACAAATTGAAGACAACGTATATAATATTTAGAAGCTATAGAAACACAATTAATCGTAAACTACCTCTGCACTAAGTTGGTACTGCAAAAACAGTGCATAGTTGGCATCAGCTAAGCATAGGTATGCGTCACAGTGATGACGTTAAATTTATTTGTAGCTACTGAAATTGATTTTTAATTTTTTATTTAAATTCTTATGATTTTATAAATACTAAATTAATTAGTTTTCAAACGCAATTTAGATTTGGCTATATTTGCAATTTGTACTGTGATGTTTAAAAATCGATTTCAGTAGGTACAACATTTTAGGTATAAGACAATGTACCAAAAGTTGTTTTATTTTTAATATTGTCTTTTATTGCATTCTTATAATTTTATAAATACTAAATTAATTATAATAAAGATGATCTAAAAAACTTGATTAATAAAGTTCTGTTTATTCCAAAATTGTTCAATTGTTTTCAAACGCAATTTAGATTTGGCTATATTTGCAATTTCTACTGTGATGTTTAAAAATCGCAATCAGTAGGTACAAGTACATTTTAGGTATAGGACAATGTACACAAAGTTGATGTAAAATTTTCCATAGAATTGAGAGATGCACATATTCATATGTTAGGGCGGCCATTTGAAAAAATCGATATGTAGTACTTTTCTCGAATTCAACTTTGTCTTCTAATTTGAGCAGCCTGTATACTTTTAGAAGAGCTCTACCGATGTGTCGATAATACGTTACCTTACCGGACAATTTTGCCGGACAACTTTCTTCCGACGGTCACAGGGGATAATTTATAAGTAGTTGAATCTATCCGTTCAACTGTAATTTTTCAACAAAAAAAAATTAATATCTCAAAAATGACATGTAAGGTATAGGGATTCTAACATAAAATTTAATGAACATTTCAAAAAAAAAAAAAAAAAAAAAAAAAAAAAAAAAAAAAAAAAAAAAAAAAAAATAAAATAAATAAAAGTTGACATCATTTCCGGTGTAACCGGAAGTAACTAAAATCTCAAAATATTATAGTTGAGACGATCGTGTCCAGCATTATAAGTCGACAAATTTTCAATCTCTCATTTCATTTGGTTCTCGATATACTTCTAATGGCTGATCATCGTTGGAGACCGTGTATATGTAAATTGATTAAAGAAATACTTACAACCTTCTAGTTTTATAGTTATGAGCCTTGAAACATAGGAAATCAATACAATAGAAACAAGAGATGTCAGTTAGGTTGATTTTTATACTCCGCGTCACATATAACGATATAATCCATAAGTATTTATTATTATTTATTATTTGCTATTGGTTTCAATAAAATCTAACAAATTGTAACTAAACCTTTATTGATGTATGATCACTAGAGACCAGGAATGCGCAACATCTAGTTGGCTGTTCAAACCAGTTGAGCTACCAAGGTCAGTGGAAATGATAGGTAAACGAGTCGCTTCAAGGAAGTTACATCGAAAATCAAACGTAAATAAACCCATCGCTAAACCCATTTAAAATCGAGTTGGTTAATGACAAATTATTACAAAAATACCTTGGAAAATACCAGATTTTTTACAGACGTTGCAAAGTTTTAGTAAAAACTTGTAGGTCAATTTTTAATTTTAGTACCTAAGTAAAGAATATAAACATTTGAAATGTTATAATTGGGCTGCACCGTCATAATAAAGAGAAAAAAATCTGTTGTGGCCAGGCACATGACTTTATCATACAATATAGAAAATTAATACTTTAGCTGCATGAGAATCTATTCTATAGAGATAAATCGTAGGTATTGTCAAAGCATCAGCATTTGACACTACCTACACTACGTCATTAGAATAATAGTTATTTATGTCACAAATGCCGAAAGTACGGAATAGCGCGACGAGCGGTGATACGGCGCGTCACCGAAGGCGGAGTGTAGCCGTCGCATATGAGCGAGTCGCGCTATCTAGTTTTTGGCAGGAGCGACATCAACGTTTATTGTGTTGCTTTTTAAGAAATAAATATTTTAAAAAAAAATTATTTCTGTATAGTAAATGCTAGGTTGGTACCACTTTGACGAAAGGTGCGTTCCGATTGGTAGGTAATGGTAGCTAATGGCGGTGGTAGAATACGAAATTATAGTATTTCTTACATATCGTGATAATGACACATATTAGTTTGCATCTACATAAACATGAGTCACTAGCAATTTTCTATTGGAATTACTATAACGGCGTCTGCTACCACTGCCATTATCACTAATGAAAACGCACCTTAAAAAGGTAATTCAAATTCTAACAGATTTATATTTGTTCATGACACATCCCTACCAACATACTAAAATAAAACTACACTCATCGCTATACTTTATTTATAATTTTCTCAATGTATCATTTTTAGAATTAGATATAAAGACGGGTTGATATTTCTTATCAACAAACAATCAAATTGGTGATCTTATTTTATTTGAAATTTGTATTTTATAATTTTGCGCACTACAGGGCACGTTCCATAGTGGTTCTCTAACCTCTGATGAGATCGGCTGTTTTTGAATGTGACAACACAAAAAAATATTTGTCAAAATCCTGGCTACTATGTAATTTCATATCAATGCAGATGCGACCGATCTCGATCAAATAGAATTTGCTCTTGAAGGTAAACTATTAATTTTACCAAAAAATGTTATAGGCATAAATTATTCAAAATTTCCTCTACTTTAATTTATTAATTAACTATTTTGTCGAAATTACAGAAATGGCGGCTCATTTCCAAAATCCTTGAAAAACGCTTAGAATAAACTAAAAAGCTAAACTATTAATTTTACCAAAAAATGTCATAGGCATAAATTATTCAAAATTTCCTCTGCCTTAATTTATTATTTAACTATTTTGACGAAATTACAGAAATGGCGGCTGATTTCTAAAATCCTTGAAAAAGGCTTGGAGTAAACACCCAGTTCCTTTGGACCCTTTTGAACCAAAAGCTTTTCAACTCTAAGTTTGGTCATGAAACTTCTAAATATGAAGTTCCGTGCCGATACCTTTAGTAGTTTCTCCGGAAATGAATTAACAAAAATTGGGTACACACACACACACACATACACACACACACACACACAGACATTTTTTTGTACCTTGGTCAAAAATGTTCAGGGGACCCATAAAGACCTATTTCCGCTAAAATCTCGAAAAAATTTTTCGGCACGATTACAATACTTTACATACTGCGTATGATAAAGTAAAAAAAAATAAGTGGTACACAACATACGCAATAAAAACTCTGTGGAAAATTTTTAATTGGATGTTTTTGTGTGGATGTATCCCGACCAACTTATTGTTTGTTTTCTGTCCAATTTAGTTTAGCGTGCGTAACGGCGAACGGAAACGAGCCCTGACACACAACACAGGGGCGCCATTACAGATGCACCTGAGATTTCAATGTCTCCCGTCTCGCGCAGGCCAATTACCGACCGGGTCGGGCGAGTTTTCCGGCGTGTGTTTCCGACCGTGAACACCTATTTTCTGCTTCGGGAGATAGAATTTTCTCCGAGGATGATTATACTACGGACAGGGTCCCTCCTTTCTTATTCAATCTAATCTCCTCGCAGTTCTCCCCGTTGTCGTCGTCGTAGGTCCCTTTATCGCGCCCTTTGTTTGCTGCCTGCGAGGCTGAAGCCGACCGAGCCGCCCGTGCCGCCCGCATTAACCGCCCCCGTATCCTTGCGCCCGGATAACATTCAATTTAATAAAAATTATTGCGAGTCTTAATCCGGAAAATTAATTTCGGCAATTTTATTTATTCTGCGTCGGGGCGGAAGCGAAATTTCCTTTGTCTTGTCGGCGAAGGAATAACTTTGTATTCTGATGCTTTGGGCTTAAATACTAGGCAGAGATAATGAGGGAGGTGTTTTTGGCGTTGTGATTTTTTGGCGTTGTGATTTTTTGGCGTTATTTAAATTAAAATTTGTTTTTCTTTTATTTAAAGGTTTGTACTAGGTATCAGGATTAATAATAATCATAGCTTATTAGTCGTGTTTTGTTTATTAGTGCAGTTATTTGTGGATAAAATTTGGGAAAATATATGTGGAGGAGTTCAGAAAATATCAAGTATAACTTATTAATTGAAGAAAGTGAGTGGAGACGACATTAAGTAAATATTTATGTATTTGAATATTTGGTGGAGGAGCCGGAAGATTACACATATATGAAGAAATACATTAAATATTTTTACTAATGTGGAATCTTAAAATTTGTGTAATACAAAATCAGTTATTAGAAATGGATTACTCGTTTCCTAGTCATTTAATATTAAATATCGCACTCATTTATATTACCCTGAAATTTTGTGTTCGGACACAGGCACAGTTACTCAATAATTCTAAATTTAAAACAGCGGTATAATTATAGGTATAAAGCTTTTTTATCACAAAAGAAGTATGTTGAAAAGAATCAGAATTCCTTGCACATCCCTAAAACGGAAATAAGTTAAGTTGGAAAGATTAAGCTGGGCAATTAAGTTTAATTAGACAATTTGTCCAGGTTTTAAACCTTCATGTTTTAAGCATTAATACAAATTTTTTGAAGACACATTCAAAGCTCTCTGCAAATGTATAAGGTGGACTATTGTAAAACATTTTAGATTGTCCATATTTAAAATGGTCGATTGAATGGGAAGACAATGGCAAAAATGTCATAAAAAACTAAAAAAAAAATATCGCAAATATGGAAACATGACAAAATATTAGAGAGAGTTTGTTATTTTAAAAATCCTAAAACACGTTGATTTTTAATTATTAAAATACATTAAAGTACACAGTTGCATTTTCTTAATACTTTCTTTTAATGGCAACCACACTTATTTTTTACTGATTTTAGTAGATTTTTTTAATTGTGTAAATACGCGGTAACATTCTATAGCCTTCTATAGGAAAATTTTCAGAAAATGCCAATTGATAATTGGAAAATATTTATAACTTTAGAATAAATGGATTTTGTTAATTGAATATGACAATGCGTTTTAGGTAGAATTATTTGCCCTGAAAACTAATCCGTGCTCGAACAATTTTGCATAAGATTTTTGAGTAAATTCGGGTGAAAATGTTTAAAAATGTATACCAGCTGAACTCATTGTTCTAGAAATTTCGAAATGGTCTCATAGAAAAACTTCACTTTCTGCAATTTTTCCTAAAATCCTGAAAGTTTCTTCACAAATGTTTTTCAAGTGTTTACAGCAACATAAGTGCAAATATCCGCTTTCCATAAACAAACAAAAGTTATCAAATATTGCCTTAATTTTCAACTTGAAATAGGTACCAGTCAGAAGTAAATAAATTTCTGCCAATCTGGTTGACATTAAGTTGAAGAAAATCTATGGTGTTAATGATGTGCCTATGAACAAACAATTTGTTGATTTATTTTTATTGTTATCCTGTCATAGATTAAACCCCAATTAAAAAACAGCGATGAACAGTATGTAGATTTTTTTTTGTTTAGGAGGAATTTTTGATTTTATTTTTGTTTGTTTTTTTTCTGTTTAATGGATTCTGATAAAATAATTTTCTTTCTTCTTTTAGCATGTACCTCTCAACTTGGGATATTTTGTCATATAATTCAATTCGGAGAAGTCCATGATGCAAAGGTCGTAAATTGAATAAAGAAGTTAGTAAAACCCATAATATAAAACGTATAATTCAAGCCCACTGAATTAAAACATTTGTTCGCCATCTTCTTGGACTGATATTATGTATTCGTCTTTCTTTATACCATCACCACAAATTTAGCATTTAGGTGATCCCTTAAGAGTACATCTTGGCAGGCAATTTGCATACCTACTGCAAATACTAAGTTACTTCATTGGAGGCAATAATATATTTATTTCTAGATAGAATTGTATTTACATATACTAAATCTATTTTGTATAAAAAAAGTTATATTGAAGAAATTATGGTAAGGAAAAGAGTTAAAATGTAGTGAATTAAATTCATAAAAATAAAAATTATAAATTAAAGTGAATTGTTTAAAAGGTTGAATAAAGCTAAATAAAGATACACTACGGTGTACCGATATTTTTTTATCAAAATTCGACAAAAATCAAAAAATTCGCAATGTCTTATTAAATTGAGTTTATTTCTTACAAATCAAATGAGTTATCAAAATGTCGATATAAAGTTGAATTTATGCATCTATATTACAAATTATCACAAATTACCCAATTGAAAAAATATGTCTACTGCATGAGGTTTAAAGTTAGGCTTATAATTTTCGTCAAAAAGACACATTCCAAACATTTATCTAGTTGAAGTAAATGTGGTAAGACTAAGAATCTCTTCAATTTTTTATGTAAAATAATTATCAGCACCACGAAAATGTAAAATTCTGTGTACCCAACCCAACCCAAAATCACATGATAATAGGAATATATATTTTATAAAACCCAAGAATGCGTAGATTTTTGGCTTTTACTCTAACGCTTAACGTATTTGGCTTTGTTTACTAAACCTCCACCCCTCTTTCCCGCTTGGCCTCAATCAAATTCTGGTTAGCTTATTCATGCCAGACTTTGTGAAAGGCTGTGCCACATCTAGAAAAATTTACACAATTTAAGAAGTATAGTGTAAAAATATATCTATACTTAATAACCTACAAGAAAAATGTAAACAATTTTAAGTTTTTTTAAGTCAAATTGAGGACATCTGGATTTTTTTACTTTTGATGGTCATTCCTTACTGAAATTAATTGATTTATAAAACCTATTTTAATTAAAAGCGTAATTTTCAGCATCGGTTTTAATCCGTGTTAGAGAGTTAAGCTTGGATTACTCTTGTTCCACATTTTTTATTTAATTTTTTTCTTTTTATTCTGCTGTTTCCAATTTACCTATTCAAAGCCCTACATACCCACAAACAGGCACACACACACACACACATATTACATACCCACCAATTCAATTAGTCTACCATTTTACCACAAACTCCACTACCTAATGATATACAAAGAGGGAATCTCGTTAACAGCGTATACCGTTGCAGGCCGGCTAGCTATGCTATGCTAGGCCATATACCGCTCCCGGTAAAAATTCCACGGAATGCTCGGCGCATTCATTCGGAACCGCAAATATCCACTACACGAGAACTCCATTTATAAATTGCCTTAACCAAAAATCTGGCCGAGCCCGACGTTCCGTCGGCGCGGAGATATCAAAAAATCCCACCGAATTGCCAGTTCTGCGTACTGCAAACTGGCAGCGAACGTGCAAAGAAATTGGCTAGTCGACTGCAGTCCCCGGTTTACGGCCGGGGGGTGGCGGTTGCCGCCCCGGTGAACATTACGCCCCCGCTCGCTTTCAAATCGAATTACCTTTCCGGCATGTTTCATTCTTATTTAATTAAAGGTAAATTTGTAACAGCGGCCACACAGAGATATGGAAACTTTGCACTGCGCATTTATGTAGTTCGCTGTATTTAGCGATAGGTTGGATAATTATGGAATCATATCTTATAACATGCTGGGAATGTCTTTAAATTAAACACATATTTGAAAGAAAGAAAAGGCACAGCAAAGTAATGTAACGATATGAAAAAAATTAGAGAAGCTGTTTAACACTGTCCAAATATTAGATATTATATAACATTCGTACCAATATAGATTGTATAGTATCAAACAGGAAATTGGTTCGCATATGGGCTAACTTCCCAAAATGTCCAGAAATTAGCAAAGTGTCCCAAATTCCATCAAAGATCCTAGCCTGTTTCTCCTGACTTGCGCATTTGACTCAAAAAGCTAAATTGTTAAATTCCAAAAAGTAAACCAGTTTCTGGAATAGGTAAAGAACCGATGTATTTATAACGCGGCATATTTTTACACCTGCGCCCTCCGCCACGTGTCCTTGTTAGACAAAAGTTAGATTTTACTATGGCTGAACATAGATGCACATAAGTTGACGCTCTTGAAAACGGTTGCAATTTTGTGTTTTAAGGATAAACGTGACTTTTTACTTTATCATACGCAGTATGATGAAGTATTGTAATCGTGCCGAAAAAAAAAAAATTGAGTGTTTAGCGGAAATAGGTCTTTATGGGTCCCCTGAACATTTTTGACCAAGGTACAAAAAATGTCTGTGTGTGTGTGTGTGTGTGTGTGTGCGTATGTGTGTACTCGATTTTTGTGACGACGATTCCGGAGAAACTAGTGAAGGTATAGAAGCGAAAGTTCATATTTAGAAGTTGTACGACCAAACTTAGAGCTGAAAAGCTTTTGGTTCAAAAGGGTCCAAAGGAACTGGCTGTTTCCTCTAAGCATTTTTTAAGGATTTTGCAAATGAGCTGCTATTTCTGTAATTTCGTCAAAATAGTTAAATAATAAATTAAAGTAGAGGAAATTTTGCATAATTTATGCCAATGATATCTTTTGGTAAAATTAATAGTTTAGCTTCAAGAGCAAATTCTATTTAATCGAGATGGGTCGCATCTGCATTGATATGAAACTTCATAGTAGCCTGGATTTGACAAATATTTTTTTGTGCTGTCACCACAGAAATGTCTATGGCTGTCACACTCGAAAACAGCTGATTTCTTCAGAGGTTGGAGACCCGCTATGGAACGTTGCCACTCTAGTGTGGCAAAGTAAAAATACAAAATTCAAATAAAATAAGATCATCAATTTGATTGTTTGTTGATAAGAAATATCAACCCGTCTTTATATCTAATTCTAAAAACGATAAATTGAGAAAATTGTAAATAATGTATAGCGATGAGTGTAATTTTATTTTAGGTTGTTGTTACGGATATGACATCTACAGTGTCATGAACAAATATAAATCTGTCAGAATTTGAATTAGCTTTTTAAACTTGACGTTTCGTCAAAGTGGTACCAACCTAACATTTCCTACACAGAAATATAACCATTCTTTAATTATTTTTTTAAAAATACATATTTTTCAAAAAGCAACACAATTAACGTTGGTGTCACTCCTGCCGAAAACTAGATAGCGCGACTCGCTCACATATGACGGCGACGCTCCGCGTTCGGTGACGCGCCGCATCACCGCTCGTCGCGCTATTCCATACTTTCGGCTCTTGTGACATAAATAACTGTTATTCCAATGTCGTAGTGTAGTTAGTCTCGAATGCTGATGCTTTGACAATACCTACGATTTATCTCAATAAAATAGATTATCATGCAGCTAAACTATTAATTTTATATATTGTATGATAAAGTCATGTGTCTGGCCACATCAGATTTTTTGTTATACCTTCATTAGAACCAAGTACGAACTTTCATTCGACTTTGTTTTTATTAAAATTTACCCACAATTTTGTTTATTGCAGGCCAGAGAATATTCGCTGTTATAAAAAAAACATTTTTATGTAGAATTTGTGTGTTTTAGTTTAGAGTTTATCTTAATTAAGCTCCTGGAAGTTGTTCAAATCATAGTACACATATTTGACATTACAACTACTGCAAAATCTGCTACGTATAGGTGCGGATGCGGTTTTTGTGATTTTATTTCTATCACCTTGTAAAGGAAAATCAAAAAATTGATGTACGGGCCTATATGTTGTTTGATGCAATTCCTTGAAACCGTGATAGTAGAGGTAATTTAGAACATATTTAACCATATTTATCTATATACAAATGGTTACTGTTACCGAGATACTGGCAATTTTATGATCAATGGATCTTGTATGTTGTAACTGCCGTTCTGTACGTATATTTTTCCGTTTTGGAACATGTATAGCAAACAACCCCGATGACATAGACTCTTAAAAATCATCGGAATTAAAATAAGTTCACTGCTTTAAAATGGATTGCTGTTGAGGAGACAATAGTAAGCTTGTAAACAGAAACAGGTTAAGCGTTCTTTATTAAAGTGTTTATGCGGAATTCGAATACGGGTTCAAAACTTGCGAATTAGGGTCATACCACTGAAAAACGACCGTTTCAACTTGAGGGATGATCTAAAAAAAAAAAAAAAAAAAAAGTTTTCATGGAAACAATAAGTATAAGTATTAGACAATGTTGAAATAATACTAAAAATAATAGTTTTTATAGTGATAAATATGGTTAAATAGGTTCTTAATTGTCTCTACTATCATGTCTTAAAAGGAATGTATCGAACGGAAAATAGCATGAATAGCGTATGTATCGTTTCAATACACAATATCGACTGGTACAAACTTTCATTTTCTTCCTCTACAACTAGTCTGAAAAATTAAAACTTTTTTCAGGGTTTTATTACAACATAAGACACCAAAAAATATCATCTCATATAACTCAGAAGCGACATGTATTGTTCAATTTTAAATCCGTCTATGCTAAACGTTTGTAAGAATAGTGTAATCATTTTACATTACCTTTTTTACAATTCATTTTCATTGTATTTTCAGTGCAAAATTTTGTTTTGATAAAGAATAACTTTAAACAACATACACTGCTCCACAAAATGAACCATGGCATTGTTAAAATGACTTAAGAATGAGAAAGAACAACGCAATTCTCAGTTATCGCACCAAAACCAAAACCGATCTGAGAAGTCTTAAATACAATACAAATAAATATTTCCAAACGATGACAACCAATACAATAAAATGGTCTACATCAGAAATCTCAGGTGCCAACCATTCAAAACACAATTGAGATGAACAAAAGACATGATAATGAACGAACAGCTGTAAGTGCAAACCATACTTGTAAAAATTGTACACCATACTTATTAGTTATTAATAAATAATACTCAAATTCGGAAAAACTGTCAGCCAGTTACCGAGAAACACAAATTTGCATATTAGAAACAGCCTTTGACTCGTAAATCCGCGAAGAACAGAACTGCCGATGCCGCGCCGCGCAAGCGCGTTCAAATAAACGTCAGATAACCGCAAAATACACACTACATATATCAAACTAATTCGGTCTAAATCATAATAAAGACCCATCTCAACTGTATACATAACGATATGTGCCCGTTTTAAATCAATAATAACGACTTACCTTTTGTCTAGAAGCAAAATTCCGACGCCCGCTGACAGCCGCCAGCATTTCGAATTCTTGCACAATCAGCGTTTTGGTTGATGATGAATATAAAACCGTTTTATCACTATATCACGTCCAGAAATCACTTTGACAACATTAATTAATGCTTTATTAACCAATTGTTCATATATTTGGGTGCACATTATTTAATTTGATTAGCGGCAAGTTTGAATGTGTTTACCGGCAAAGATTTGACGCGTGCCGTAGTAAACGACGGCTCATCGGTACTGAAAATGCTAACTGGTGGGGGGTTATTGCAAGGAAAGAAGGCGCGCTTTTTGAAATTTGAATGGAAGAATTTTGGAGATTGTTCTATGTGGCAAGTTGTAAGGTAAACGCCCCAAATTCAGGAATATTTGTTACACTTTTTTAAACAAATATTTCCTGCTCAAGATATCTGGCTAATCATTTTTAAAGAAAATTCATAATAGTTATGTATTTTCTTTCATATTTTATAAGTTTAACAATTGAATCTAATTCACAAGACACTTGTGGTACATTATTCCGACAAATATAAACATTCGAGTGAATTTTAAGTGTTTTAATTATTGTTAAATAACATTTATTATTAAGACAAGTTAAATATTTATGTTGAATCATTTTTAATGAAACTGTATAAAATAAATGGTTAGTCTTCTTCAGTATGCCCTCTTTCCCTCATCTGTTTCTTGCATCTGGAATTTTTATTTTCTGTTTTTGCCCAGTAAATTTCATTCGTTTAACTTTAGCAATTAATTACTCCGGAAATAATCCATACATTTCAACGAATTAATAAGCTAAATCACCTTCGGAATGCTAGCTTTCAATGTGCATTTTTGTACATCATGCAATGCCAGCAATTCCTTTATTAGAAGCGCTAGAATAATAAAATATAGACTATAGGCTACCCACTACTTCATAGGTTTAAAGTTTATTCCATAATCATTAACATGCATTTTCGCTACAAAAGATCGAGTTGAAGCATCTCATAATTGCTGCAATTGACGCGGCGCTCTTCGGTCTTTCGGGCGAGCGGGGGAAGGGATCGACAGCGACGCTGCAAGTAGTGGCGGATCGCACGTGCATTAGTTACTAGGAGAACAGTGTTTACGGACACAATACATATAACGACACGGCGATTATGCCTCGCCAAAGACATTTGGATATCCGACGACAGATTACCGAATTAAAAAATTATGGGAAGATGAGTCAATCAGATAACAGAACCACGAACAGGCATTTGGAAGTCCCATAGGAATTTGTGCATGTATTTAAATATTATTAATAAATAAACTGTTAAAAACGCCAACATATACAGCTTTCTAATTTTTATGAGTTCTAGCATAAAACAGCATCAGAATTTTGTCCCTAGTTCTGCGAGAAAATCGACGTCAAAAGAAGGGATATAATATATGGCCACGATAGTACCTACATAATTTGTATTTGAAATTCATTAGCATTATACGGGTTTTTCTACAAGGGATCGTTTTGTTAATTTCCAAATTTGACAAGAATACGTCGTATTAAACAAAAAATATAGTATTTTACCGTTGTTGGAAAGTAAAAGACCAATTTTCCTCATTTCCACCCAGAAAAACACTATAAATGTTATTACTTTTTAACTTTCAACGTAACAGGTCAACGTATTGACGATATATTCACAATATAGGTCACCGTATTTTCAAAATTTCATCAACGTTTCGCCAGATACATAATTTAGTACCTGTTACGAGTTACGCACACATTGTCAATTTTTAACGAACGTAACCACCACGCTTCGGAACATGTTTCATGCTTAGCCTAGCTCTCGAACATGGTTCGTATTACCGGCTAACACAATATGCGCCGTATATGTACATGTCTGCTGATTAATTTCATTAGTTCGGGCTTAGTACGCGAGCGAGACCGGCAAGTTTCCCATCAAAGATATATATGATTATCCGCGGGTAAAATATCGCCCTGTATCAACCGTGCGAGAGCGAGCTGCGCGCAAAATACCGTACCAAGAACACGGCCAATATTTTCTTAATTAACCTGTTATACCGGTATGAAGGAAGTATGGGAAATGTTAGGGATGTGTGTGACGACAATAAATTGCATGGATTACTCGCGTTATTAGATGGATTATGTCATAACGTGCTCACTAAATTTGGAAGTGGTTTGCCATTGTTTCAAGGCTATGAATAGCTGAGATGAGTGGCGTTGGTTTATTGATTACATACTTACCCCTTTTCGGTTAATCGTTGGAAGTTTTTTCATTGCTGTTGAATAATTTGGAGCTCGAAGGGGTGCGGTATTCTTAAAGTTTGCTGTGTTGGGTACACGTCGGACGAGATTTTTGTTTTAAAAGGAAAAGGTAGTAACGTCATTTGCTATAAGGACTTTTGATAAATGACATGAAATACTATACTCTCAATGGACCAAATATTTCATTTAACGAGAAGAAATATTGATTTTAATTACAGGGTAGTACAAAACAAGATATTGCTGAATATGAGTATAGTTGATTTATCACAATTTTAGAGAATAATGTCATAGAATTTTTATTAACAAACAAATACGACAGCATTTGAGCTATTGTTATACTGAACTCATGCCAGGTTGCATTACTAATTTGTCTAAAACCGACAAAAATAATAAAAATCGACTATAGAACAAATAATTTTACATTCTTCACCTTTAGTTGTATTGCTTTGAGGATCCTGTTAATAAATTACCTGAGAAAATCCAACGGAAATTTTTACTTGTTTTGGGACTAAGTGTGCTGATTCTTTGTAATACGCACATTTTATACAACAAAAATACTATTTTAAGATAGTTTTTACAACATAAGAACTGTATTGATATTATTCAGAAATATTTTCGGTATTTACTAATTTAAAAAATTATGGATGAATCAAATATCATCTTTAATTTAAATGTAAAAAATAATAGTTTACTGTTGAACAACGTATAGAATTTCTTGTCGTTTGACCACTCTGTAAATTTTATTTATTTAAAGAGAAACAAAAACAGTTAAATTTGGTAAACGTTGCGCATTTTTATGCTGATCAATTATCTAAGAAGGAATATACTTTTTTAGGTTTTAATTACTTAATTATTAATACAAAAGTGAGATTATGATGGTTTATTTCATGTTGAACTTAAAACACAATAGAACGAGAAAATTGTAGACAAGTCATTATTAAGACACTTTTTTATCAGATATGTCATTATGTACTCAAAATATTGAATTGCATTGATTTGTTTTTATAGCTGGCATGACAAAAAAATCTGCAGCATTTTTCTTACTGTTGAATTTCTTTTTCTACGAAAAAGTAGAAAAGTTGCAAAACATGCAATTTTTGTGTTGTCTATAATCTATATGGACTCACATATACCACAAAAATATTCGGCCCAATTGATAAACAAATTCTCGCGCAAGAGGCCTAAAGACAATTGGTTCAAAATATTTAATAGTTAGTTTTTCTTATGATCATATTAAAGATGTTAGTCACTGGAAAAATAAAACAATTGTTAGATTTGTCATTCCCAGCACCGTTGACCCTAATTTACATGAACCAAAATAATAAGAACAATTTAATTACTGTAATATTTTTATACTGTTTTATCGTACACTACTGTTGACACTTTTTAACTTGAAGAAAAAAAATATTAAACCGTTTATAACAAACAAACAAAAATTTTTTGAATAAAATGATTAGCTTTTGTGGGATCCCTATAAACAACTTGAATAGTACAATTGTATCAACTTGAAACGGTAAAGAATGAAATACATAGTAAAATTAGAAAATATAGTTTTTTATAGATTTTTGTTTACTTTAATTTAAATTATATTTATAAATCAGAACTTGTTAATGTTTCTTCCCTGATAACTAATTAGTTCAGATCATTCAGGAGGAAAATCAACATGAAATAACACTTAAAATAACACCAATTCTTTAAATTTAAATATTCTATTTTCATTGACTTTTTAGCACCAGCCCGTCCTTAGCAGGTATATTTAGGTACGGACAATGAAATTCTTTCGATTATCAGAATTTAAACTGGTTCTATGCAGACAAAAAATTCAAATAATGTTGAATTCTTATGACACTGTCTCCCTGTGATAGATTCAAAGACATCTTATCATCATACGTCAAACATTCCAATATCCTCTTTATAATCCTTCCCTCCACAACACACCCAATATACTAAGAATGTAATAAATATCGCCCGCCAGAGAAATCAAACGAAAATTTGTATTATAAAGGAGCATCTCAAAATTTCAATCGCCGATCGATGCAAAAGGTATTCCACCAGATATCTCGAAGGCGGAATTCGCTAGAGGAATGTCAGCTAGGTACGTCTGTGTCGTCTTAAATCAAAATTCCAGCTAGATGTTTACGTACATCTTGCCGTCGCGACGGAGAGGTCCCGCTGAAAAACAAAAGCCCTACGGCGCACGACGGCGCGCGTAATAAGGTATTCCGGCGCTATATGCCGTCGGCAAAATGATTGTGTGAGTCTGCCGTCAGAGCGCAGGCTGCAACGGGAACGCCGCACAGTAGTAAAAAATGCGAATCTAGCCGATATCGAAGGGATATCGAAGGGATTTATTTATAACTTAATTTTGATTTATTGTTATCTATTATGATTTATGCTTTATTTATGACTTATTTATGATTTATTTATGATTTATTTATGATTTATTTATTATTTATTTATTTAATAGTGGAAAATTCGAGTACAAAAGCAACATTTGTATCTAAATAGGGACCGACAAAAATTGCTTTTCCCTAGGTTACTCAGTGATTTATTTTATTATTATTTCTTTTTGGGCGTTCGGATTATCGACGCTCTACTGTATATCTTTTTTCTTGGTTATATGACGTCATTGAGGCTCAGGACACAAATTTACATAATATAAAAAAAACTGATGTGTTTTACTGTTTTAATTTCCAGAATATACCGACAGAAGTGATAGCTCCATTAGGGGTGGAATTTATAACCAGGACGTAGGTCATGTGTGGTATCATTGGGTTAGATGTTGTAATAAGAAATCACATTTGGTTGAAAACATTGTTTATAAATCATACGATTTACGAAAGTACAAAAACAAAAAACAGTCGACTGTCCAAAAAATAAGTTTTTTCCATAATCCGGTATCATATGTTTTATTTCGTAAACCATATGATCGAGTAAGATTTCTTTCCAACGAAAGATGTTTTATTTTAAAATATCTATCCAATGATACCACACACAACCTAGGTTTAATTTTGAAATTAAGAAACTGAGTGCAGATATGACTACATCCGGAAAATTCTGGAAATAGAAATTGGTATAATTAAAGTATTCAGGATTGCCTATCTTATGTTAGTTTCTTACCGGATCATATAACAGCATCATAATATAACCAGTGAATAAACCAGTTTTATGGTTATATCTACAGATATAATAATATTTATATTTGTTTCCAAAATTATGTTTCGACCACATTGAAACATCCCCTATCTAACTACTATTTTAAATTCATATACAAAAAGAAAATAATATTTTGATCAGCTAATAGTGTAAAATCGACTACTGTGGAGCGTAGGCCGCTGCAACGCGAACGGCGTTTCCATGGTAACTAAACCCCACGGACTCCAGAGACCTGCAGATCCAGGGCCGGATTATTAAGTTTATCAAGAATTTATTGTTCGGTTATTACTTTTTGCGAGAAACTCGGCAATTCAGACTTGTTCGCGGAACGACCTCTGCCTACAGCCGACCGTACTACAACTTTAATGCAGCAATTATTGCAATATTTGAATCTTTAATGCACGCTATGCTCTCGGTGAAGGTAATTGAAGTAGATTTTTGGGGTTTATGTAGTAAGAAGATGAAAGAGAAAAATATCATCTTGATGTTCGTTGAGCATTATTAAAAAAAGACGGTGTATCTCTCTCTCTCTCCCTGTCTAAAATTGATTTTCTCTATACCCCTCAACTCTTTAAGCACAAATCGTCAAACAAAACACAATAATTTAGGTAATTTTGATCATTTGTAGCAGCTTAACCGATGTCTTAGAAACATCTAAAGGTTATCAAAGTAAAACTTAAATCTTTTGGTAAATAAAAATAAAACAAAATATAAAAACGTTACCTACTTATCTACTTCCAATAATTCTTTTAGTCTGACTTCTGATCACCTCAAATCAGAGATTATGTATCTATCACGTCATTTTCAGAATAAATAAATACCTTTTCAATTCAACACAAGCTTGCTCCCCCAAAGTTGACAATGTTGCCACATTGTCAATGCCCATACTTCCATAGTTTTATGTGCTTCCCATAGTGTTGCAGTCGGTTTGGAGCAAGGTGTCTGATGCCTGAATAATAACTAATTGCTAGTTTTAAAACATGTTTCTGTATCCTTTTCTGCGTTATTGTTATCGTTATGTTTTGATAGCTAAAAAGGCAAACGAGGTAAAGTAAATGCTAAGTTTTCTTCTTGTTCAGGGGTGTAAAATATTGATACAAAAAGTAAATTGGTCCGTAACACTTAAGACCCAGTTTAACCTCTGCTAAAGTGAGTTTTCAACGCTTCAGCGCCTTATTTATGGTTCAAAATTGATGAAATTCTCAGTGTAAAGTCTTAGATAAGTAAGGAGTTTGGCTAGGTCAAAAATATCTGTTTTGGTAAGATAAAAATGATTTTTACTTTTACATCTTTCTCTTTTTTCAAATATATTACCCCTAGCCAAACCCACAATACAATAATAGATTTTTTACCTAGGTACATTTCAGCCCAAACATTATAACTTTTCCGCTAACCGAAAAATGCGATCCGAACTATCAGATATGTAATCCATGGTCATATTGCGGCTGTTACCTGTGGTCAACTCATCGCAGACACCATAAGCATTAATTGATACGTTAACCACAGCGTAGACGATATCGAATTTAAACATTTTGTTTGGTAGTGGCGATGTTTTCAGAACGGAGCCTTAACACGTAAAACTAAAACTAATAAAGTAAAGCGTAAACTATGGAAGCTTATAGGTCAGTTTTAGCCGACCTGGGACCGTATTCTCGTTATCTTTTTGAAGCGAATGCGTGACTTTTCAAATGGAGTAGGGATATCACCGGTTGCGCGTATCTATGAGCAAGTTTGCTTGTTGCTAAGAGCAATAACACACGCGCCACGCCCATACGTTCCCATACGTTTGATTGAAAAGTATGGGCGTGGCGCGTGCGTTATTGTTCTTAGCAACAACCTAGATACGAACCAGAGGGCAACCGGTGATATCCCTACTCCATTCGAAAAGGCAAGATTCGCAAAAAGATGACGAGAATTGGGTCCCAGGCCATTTTAAACCAACTTGAGTAAAAGTAGGCGTGGTTTGCGATTTTTTAGCTCAACATTTAATTTTGAGATTATGCTGCAAAAGTAATGCTTATAACAAATTAATAAACATAAGATGGGGACAAATATTACAAGCTCGATGTACCGAAGAACTAAATTGCATAGGAAACAAAATAAATTAAAAGAAAAACACGAAAAAGTAATACCACTCAATATGTGATTCCAATATTTCAGAAAAAAAAGGAATGGCAGAGAAATAAATATA
Source organism: Melinopterus prodromus (assembly GCA_964023965.1). NCBI lineage: Eukaryota > Metazoa > Arthropoda > Insecta > Coleoptera > Scarabaeidae > Melinopterus > Melinopterus prodromus. Next base: position 99,530,029 of record OZ030390.1, read on the forward strand.
AAGAAATATTGTAAGTAGCACACGACTCCAATTTCGAAAAATAAACACTCTTCAACGCATAGAAATAAAAAAAAAATAATTCGATAAGCCAAGGTTTGAATAAGCCACTTTATACCAAAATAACTCATATAGGCAAATACTGAAACTTCTCAGCTAACATACTGTGTAATGACAATTTAAAACATTAAAAGAAATAGTTTCTCAGCAGTAACCGGAAAAATGAAATTGACGTTTAAGAAAATTAACTGTATTTTGCTGCTCAATAACCTTGGTAGTCTTTCTGATTTTCATTATTTTTTCTGGACAGTGTAAAGAAATTTATCAAGATGATCATATACTAATATACTAGCAAAATTCAAAAAGTAATGTTAGAGTTGATTAGTACTAGTACTCTCATAGAATAAACATTTCCGCAGGGTATAACCGCATATCAAATTGCAAATGTTTACATAAAGCTGTGCATCTTCAACAAAAATTCAGATACTGGAAATAACCAACATACAAAATGTTGAGAATTGTTGTGGTTTTATAACAGAATACTTCAGATCTTACAAATAGACTAAAAACATTTTTGGTTTACAAGCAGGTATAAGATTTTGTTGTTCAATATTACAATAGAATGTGATAATTTTAATGAATTTCTTTACAATATTCCAACAACATAATGAAAAACATTTAAAGATTACAACAATTAATTATTGAACATCCAAGTGTATCAAAATAGGTATTCTAAACGTTCCCTTAATTGTGCCTGTAGAATATTTAAACGCATTTGTGGAGAATGTTAAATGACTGCAGCGAGCCTGTATCTTGAAGAAAGTTATCAACCGTCGATAGCTCAGTTGGTAGAGCGGTGGACTGTAGAGGTTTGAGTGAAAGCTGATATCCATAGGTCGCTGGTTCAAATCCGGCTCGACGGATTTTTTGTTAACAAAAATGAAGAAATCTGAAACCGAACTACTGAACGTGATTTGCAAATGGCTCTGAAATATATCAATATTGCAGTATTTGTAATATGTTGCATCATTTTTGGTTGTTTTCTGTATACCTTTGCTAGTAGATGTAAACACTTTCTAGAGTCTAGACAAAGGACAGACTCGTTAAAGTATCCACTGAAGTTAAAAATATATTTCAATAAATTGCAACTATTATTTAAGTTTTAGGTAACTAAAATATTAGGTAACTAGAATATTATTGATAAAGGATATTACGTTATTACCAACATAATTGTCAATCACAACTTGTCTATACTATTTTATTTAATAGAAATGTGAGTGAAATGTAATAATTTAATAATTTATAGAAGTATTTCCCAGATACAAAATAAAAATAATATTTCATGATTGTGAACGTGAACATGAGAACGTGTTTACTGTTTTTTTTTGTTTACAGGGCCAATTACCATAGTGGCGATTTCAAAATCTCACCAAAACTATGGAGTTGCAACAAATGCCATAGTAGAAATAATTACTAATTACCTCTACTCTCACGTATTTAAAGATAAACGTTATGTTTCTAGTAATCATGTATCATAAAGAATTTGTTTCGCACGAACAAACTATTATTATAAATAAAGGTAATAAAATGCTGTATATATATAAACTGTATAAATTGAATCTTGCAGAAAAATTCAGATATTGGTAGTAATTTATTGTTCGAAATTGTAATAACATGTGCCAATCTTGATAATTTTCTATGCGATAACAAAGGATAATATATTATTCAGTATTCACAAACCAAATAATGAAATAAAAGTTAAGCTTTACAAACAAAATTATTAATTCAAATCCACATTTCATTTTGCATTAATGGCAAGAGAAGTGGCATCTCTTAACTCGCCAAACTAATTTAACTAGTATAATTATCGCATCTAACTAAATTGTCTTGGGAGGACTTCATAAATTCCCAACTTTCCCTCTCCATAATTATCAACTCTCAGATCTCCAATTCTATTACTTTACACGATTACTGAACCAGCACACCAAACTAAAACTTGCTCGCCAACTAACTACGATAAATTTATCCATTAATATGAAAATTTGCTGAATTATTACGTAGAAAAGATTAAGTAGTCAAAACCAAAGCGATTTCTCGTTAATTCATTAAGTTTTGATATATTAACCCCGATATATATTATAATATTATGAAAGGGGTATTAGCATTTTTCGATTCTGTTCTTTTTTCGAGGATATAATATATACTAAGTTGACTGAGAGTTATTATCTTTTAGTCGCGATATATTTTAATACGGCTGACATTTTTAATTTAGGGAATGTCTTTAAAATTTTCGTAGCGCAGCACCGGCCGCTTTTTCGTCGTAATATATTACCGCGACGCAAACACGAAATACAAAATTTATGCTGCGATGACACTTTCAACCGTATATTACGGTGCGTGAATGCCAGCTTCATATTTTACCGGGGTTATACACAAAAAAAGGTAAACAGAATACATCATCTCTATGTATACAATATGAGAAGTTTTATAATAAACGATGACTTACATATTTTCAAAACGTGGTGGAAAATTTTTCTTTTGGAAAATTTATAAAAATGTAATGGTGTAGTATTGTCTCAGATAATCAGATTCGATCAAAAATTCTAAGACAAAGCACAGAAATAATATCTTAATTTTTATATAAAATTCCCTGGCCAACAAAGGAGTTGCATAATAAGTTAATCTGTTTTCGAAACCTGAGTTACCCATAATGCAAATTGCTTTCATTCTGGAACATGATATAATACAAGTAAACAGGAAGAGCTATCTCATTATTTCAATCTCAACAATACTCTTTTGTTGTTTGCGTTTATTTCAATGTGCGTTATATTTTTAAACGCTGTTATACAGTACGATTTTTACGTAAAAAACTATTATTTGAATGGAAGATCACTGCAAGATCACCTTGGCATTATATGCAGTAATAATTACAAACTTGCCTATATACTTACTATTGGTGCTAATGCATTGTGCAAGCTATGTGCGAAGATAAATATTATGACTTCTCAGTATATTCTAATATATTGTCTACAACTAGTGGCAGAAAATTTGCAATAAATACGAAACTTGCTAATTATTAATTTCTGAGAAAATTTTGTTCTTTATAGAAGTTGATAGATCCAGAAATATAAGACAGAAAGCTGTTCACTTCGGAAAAATTCTTACCCAGCTGATATATGTATGCACATTTACTTTGGCATTAATAAATAACCTATATAACAATATATAACCCTATAATAATAAAAATTCCATTCCGTGTTTGCTTCTTGGACAACATCTTGACTCCTACTTGCCGGACGATTTTTAATTCACTGTAAATATTGTTTATTGTCTGTAAATGCTATTTGACCAGAAATACAATAATCTTTTGATTTTGACGTGATAATTTGAATTTAATTCATTTTCTTCGCAACTTTGACAGCCGGTAGTAACACCTCTAATAAAAACCACCTTTAATTGTAAAAATCTGATGTGGTCAGGCGAGATCGGTCGTGTCTGCATTAAAATAAAACTAGTGAGCCAGCTAACCTATTAATTTTACCAAATAATTGCATAGGATATCATAAAATCGACTGTCCTGGTATTTTAGGCAGGGAACAAATAGCTTTGCATGCCGCCTTTATGGGATGAGGAAGTAAAGCCGATGGTCCCGTGTGCTGTCATGATGCGACGTGCACATTAAAGAACTCTTCCTGGAGTTTGGAATTCATTCAGTTCGCTTCAGTTCCTGGGTGTGTGTAGCCTGCTCTCAGCGTCGGTGATTGGCCTAAGGTGCGGATATAGACCGACGTAAAATAACCAAGTAAAAAAAAAACAAAAAAAATGGCGCTTTGAACGTTGCACAGGTTTCATTCTACAGGCTGTATAAAATAACTAAAACGGAAGAAACCTTATCTTTGCTAAGTTAAGCTTAATTTTGTTAAGGTTTCTCTCATAATATAAATTGTTGAAAGTAGAACCGCCATATAAGCCTTTGCCATTATGGTATGTGGTTTTTTGTATTTTGTTTTTCCAATGAAATAGTATAAATTTTAGTCCAAAATTAATGATGATTTAATCCGATTTAATTTGAAAAAAAGGCAAAAAAACTTTTATGGGAATAGAAAGTGTATAGGTGTTTTCCAAAGGTTCGCTGAATACGAATCCTGACTCAAATCTTTCTTATCAGTATCGTTTAAAAAAAGTTGAGCACAAAATTTCGAAATGATATTGTATCAATTTTGCTGCATTTATAGCAACTGAAATCGATGCACTAAAACTTTAAGATATTACTTAAAAATAAAAAAGTTTTTCTGCCGCGAAAGAATCATAAAAGTGGCCAAAATCACGATATTTTCGTTTAGATATGCCATACAATTTAAGCATCGTTGAATTCAGAGAACAAACCTCACAACCTAAACAAAGTTCAGATACGTTGGTAAAAAAATATTATGTCATTTCATTTCTGTTGTTTAGGTATTCAATTTTTGAGTTAAGGGGGGTACGGACTAACAACTAATTATTTTAGATTATTTATTAATTATTTATAGATTATAAAAAACGACTCGTATTACATAACCATTTGAGCTTTAAACATCGCGGATTATTTCGGAAAATGTTATTGGAAATTGCTGTCATCGCTGCACTATACATTGTTTGAATACGAGTTTTAGCGTTTTTACGTTATACTACAAAATACGTCAATACCACATCGTTCTTGTATACAGGATGTTCCCTTCTGCGTATCGAATATTTGAAAACAAGATAGAGCATCATATTTTATAATAAAAAAAATTACATGTGCACGTATAAAAGTTTACCGTTTCTAAAACATGTTTCTGGTTTAAAAAAAAAATTCTTTACATAACTTATCAGAAAAGTTGGTCGCCTATGACTACTTTACAAATCGTTGCCATAAGTACAGTTCCATACACAATTTTTTACTTCACTTGTTTCAAATTTATCCAAAACTTATACTTTGAGAATTTAAAAACAATTAAAATTCTTTTCTCTTTAAGCATCTTAAGAAAATTTCTAATCTAACCACAATATCAATAATTAATAGTCACACGGTATATTCCTAACGCGTAATAGCGTGTTTTATGCGTTATTGCAATTGTTTACAAACAGTTCACTGCAAAATGCATCACAATGCATGCAATCGTATTGACATAAAATCCAAAAATAGTAACACCGATTAATTAGAAGAGCACCTTGAATTGCACTGGTATATAAACAGAATCTAACAATGTTACAAACATTATATTATATTATTGTTCACAAGTTTCAGTGTCCACCATGAAGCTACTTCTTGCTTTTGTTGTGCTCATCCTTTGCGTTATGCACATTATGGGCCAAACTCAAGGTAGGATGTGGTATTTAAAATTGTTTTTTTTTATCAGTAACTATTTTCTTTCAAATTTATGAACAATATGTGTTTTTTCAGTCGGTTTTTCACTGTTTGTTATATAATTTACAAATTTGTTCATTGGGTTTATTTGTACGATTGACTATCTTTTTTCTATTTCAGAATGTGGTCCAAACAGTAAGTTTGATAGTTGTGCATCCAGTTCTTGCGGGAACAGAACATGCAGCCAACCAAAACCCAAAGGATGTACTTACGATTGCAGACCGCTCTGTGTCTGCGACGATGGTTACTGTAAGGACGAAAAAGGCAACTGTATTGAGGAGAAGAGCACCACCAAATCCACATAATTTTGATTTCCTAATATTATTCATACACCAACTATAGAAATGTGATAGGTATACTAATATAAAATGTATTCAATAAAATACTAATACTGAAAATTGGTTTTCCTGTAGAAGAAAGTAAGTAAGCGTTTATAGTACAACCTGTATGGGGATTTTTAATGAATGCTAAACATTGGTAGTTAAAATAGCAATGCGAGATAAAAAAGTTACATCATTTGTTCTGAATTCCTCTTTATAATGTTCACTGATAACAGTTATAACGCAATCCGAATTTCTTGAATATCTTTTGGATCCGGAATCGCAGTTATCGTAAATAAATTTATGGGAAACACGTTATTCACAAAATTCATGTTGCTCAGCGTTTTCAATATTTTAAAGCTTTTATTTGTATTCGAGTTTCTTATAAATGGCTATAAGATTTGAATATTAGAAGAAAATAATTTGTGCCTGTTACATTTGGAAAAGCAGTGTTGGCTACTATCGCAACAATACCGAATAAGTTATTTCGTTTTTCATTTATTTTCCAGCACAAACATCACAAAAAACCACGTCTATTACATGGTTATTTATGTGATGGCGTTTTTAAAATTTAAAAAACCAACTAAAAAATTATCAAGCCGTATAATTAAATATTTACTTCCTGATTATATTATTAATTAAACACTTGAATTTACTTTTCTTTAATGTTCTCTTTAAAACAATAGTTTGTGTTTTTTTAACTTTGTAAATATTGAAATAATTAAAGTAATCATGTTTGTCGTTCATATATTTTCCATAAAAAATTTAAGTTGCCCAATAAAATCAAAGGTTTCACATCATTAAGTTGAAATACATAGATATTATTTAAAATATCACTATGCATTTCTATGTACAATAGTTGTAGTAATTTGATGTCCATAGGCGTAAGAAAGCTATTATTTATCAATATCCTTCTTCGAATTTATTGAAATTAAATGTTCAAAATCAACAATAACTTTAGTTTAATCTTTTTCTACTATAAGTTTACCACTAAAAATATCGTTTAACATTTCAGTCAGATACGAGTATCAGCGCATTCAACATATTTCCAAACAGGTAGGTATTCAATTTGCAAAAGCATCTGCAAAAAATTGCATATGGTACTGGCAAAACTCGTTTTCAGGTAGAACCAGTTTAACCTAGGTTAAACTAGTTCTGCCGAAGCGCGTTAGGTCGAACTAGTTTAACCTAGGCCAAACTAGTTAAACCTGGTTTGTAAACGCATACTTTAGGTCAAACTGGTATGGACTAGGCCAAACTGATTTCGATTAACAGTATTGAAATGTACTATTATACCGGGTGTTATTTGTGGAACCAGACGAATGAAATTTGGATAGCTATAAGAGACTAATAATTAAAATTTTTGGGGTATACTTGATGTTAGTATGAATTTGTGTATTTTCCGGAATGGGCAATTTTTTACTTCGTAACATAAGGGGTAAGAAAAAACAAATATAGGTGACTTATGGTGGTAAATCACCATAAGTTACGAATAAATATCGCAGATCGAACACCAGCCAATCAGCTCGCAAGTGCAATTTATTATTTGTGGAATTATTGATCTGGCGCCTGTCGGTCTAATCGAGGTACTCATTACTAATCATTACATTTTGGGTTCAGAAAATCATCACGATTGAAAATACCGCTGACAAAATATAGCTTGCAGTTTACGACGTAAACTTTCACTTCCGGAAAAACCGGAAGAAGAAAAAAAATGTTAATCGATGTGTTTCGTTTTTAGAAAATCATCCCTATTGAAATTACTGCACGCAAAGTATAGTGTGCAGATCAGATTTGTTAAATGGTTTGTCAGTAGGGGCCAACAAACAATTTTTGAATCGAAATAATACGTGTTCTTATACTACAAGTAAACCTTTATGAAACACTCTGTACAAAATATATTTTAAACTAATGTATGTAAAACCTACGCATTCTCTGCGTATCGTAAACTGATAAAGCATACCAGAAATAATTCAGCTGGTATATAATGGAGATATTTGTTACTGTGGTTAGTGTTACAATTGCAGATTACAACAGTAAACATGAGCAAACTTATACTGGTCGTTATACTAACCCTATGCGTCATGCAGGCCGTGTGTAAAGGTAGAGTATCTTTATTAATATAAAATTTTATTATCGTTATAACATATTTTCACTCACAAATTTCTACTTTTAGTATTTTATGTATTTTTATGAACATGCCATTAAATTTTATATGCGTCTCTTTATTTGATATAGATCAAACTTGTGAGCCAAACAGCACGTGGAACGAATGCGGTACAGCTTGTCCAAACAAATGTGACGGGCCAACTGGCTTGGTCTGTACAATGCAGTGCGTACAGAAATGTCAGTGTAACCCTGGGTTTTGCTTGGATGCTAATAACAAATGCGTTAAAGATAATAACCAATAATGCACCAAAATAATTTTGTTGTGTGCATCATTCGTATAGTAACTGGAATAGAATGTTATCCGTATTGCTTATAATATCTTAAATAAACTATTAAAACAATTAATGTGTAGTTTTCTTAGGTATGATAACAACAACATTTTGTACAGTCTTTTAGTAAAGCTATAAGACAAATTGACTATAACGTATATCTCTACATATCTGTGAGAGATACAAGTTCAGAATATAGTATATTCTGAACTTGTGTAGGTTCTCATGAAAAACTGATTTGACCTGTATCTTTAAGTTAAATCGTTGCTCGTTTTTAGAAAAAAACAGTTGTGTAATACGCTCAACCAAGAAACATTTGCAAGTTTAATTTGCATTAAATTTGCAATGGGGGATGCAACATGTGGACCAAAAATTTAAAACGACTCTCGGATTTGCTTGAATTTTCCCCCGTTCACACCCTATATGTTTGCGGAGTGTGTTTGTGTTCGTTTAGAACTTTAGAACATCAACACAAATTCAGTTCGTTTTTTAGAAGTCTAATACTTCTGTCTTAACAGGCATACAAAATTGAAAACAGATTGTTTTTTTCATCAACTTGCGTCCCGATAATAATTCACAATTAAGGTTAGAATTATTTAAAATCAGATCCATTTGTTGTTCTGTTGCGTATCTATACAAAATTTCCATTTTTTGACATTTATCCTTTTCTTATCTTTACCATTTAAAAGGTAACCATTTTTTTATTATTATTTTACGTGACATTTTCTACAATTTAAAAACTTTCTACCTTGACTTATTTTTTTTATTTCTTTTTATTCAGTAAGAGCATTACAATAATTGACTAATGAGTAACTTAATTCTAACTTATTTTACTAGTGTAACTTAACCTAACAGGCACCCATCGATGTCTCTCAGTTAGTCCTGGTATACTGGGCACGTTTTTCTTGCGCAGTACGTAGCACTGACTCTGCTTTTGGAACTAACACCTACAACCAGCACTTACTCTGCTTTTATAACTATGTCACATTTACACTAACTCAAAAGGCTTCTTTCTCTTGAGTCTTCTGACTAATGCGGTGTTGTCGAGGAGCTGGATGGCCTCAACGTTCACGTGATGGTGAAGCCTTTCCTCGTGACTTCTTGCTAATTTTTGGATTTCTTTGCAAACAAACTCCATTTTAAGGTCCTTGTGGAGATCATCATTCCTAATGTACCAAGGCGCATTGACAATGCATCTCAATACGTTATTTTGGAAGGTCTGGACAATTTTAATGTTGCTTTTTTTGGTGCAACCCCAGAGTTGAGCACCATACGTCCATACGGGTTTTAGAATTTGCTGGTACAAGAGAAGCTTATTATGTACAGACAGCGTAGAGTTTCTTCCTAGCAGCCAGTACATCTCTCTATAACGGATTCCTAGTTCCTGTCTTTTCTTTTTGACATGGGCTTTCCAGCGCAGCCTGGCGTCTAATGTCATGCCGAGATATTTGGCTGTGTTTGCGTACGGTACTATTTGGTTATTAATAGTAACCGGGATGTGTTGTATTTTCTTGTTCGTGAAGTCAACATGTACTGACTTGAGTTCGTTCAGTTTAATTCTTTTTTTCTTTGTCCAGACCTGAAAATGACCAAGAGCTGTTTGGAGTTTTCTCGTCGTTTCTTCATTGCTGTTCCCAACAGCTAGGATAGCCGTGTCGTCAGCAAATGTTGCGACAGTATTATTTTCTAGTGCTGGGAAGTCGCTGGTGTAGAGTAGGTAAAGGACCGGCCCTAAAACACTACCTTGCGGCACTCCTGCTTTTATTATATTTATTTATTATATTTTACAGAATATGCATCACCTTGTTTGACTCTAAAGTATCTCTCAGTCAAGTAAGATTTTAATAGTTGTGCAAACTGTTTTGGGAGAATACTTCCTAATTTATTGTTCAGTCCTTCATGCCAGACTTTATCAAAAGCCTGTGCCACATCTAGGAAGACTGCAGAATAAACCTTTTTTTCCTCTAACGACCTTGACTTATGATGTAGATAAAAGAGAATATTGTCAGATTCATACTTTTTATTTCATAAGCTTCAACAAAAATTCCGCATAAGATATGGTTAAATGTAACTATCAAATTTGTTTAATGGTTTGTCAATATAGGCAAATATAAAAATTTTGCATAACAATACTGAATACTCTTATACTGCAGTTAAACCTTTACGTGACATCCTGTACAACAATATTTTAAAACAATGTATGTAAAACCTACGCATTCTCGGTAGGTATATCGTAAACTGATCAAGTATACCAGAACTAATTAAGCTGATATATAATACAGATATCTTTACGGTGGTTTGTGTAACAATTGCAAATCACAACAGTAAACATGAGCAAACTTATTCTGGTAGTTGTACTCACCTATTGCGTCATGGAATCCATGTGTAATGGTACAGTATTTTTATTAATATAACATGTGATTATTAGTAACATTTGTATTCTGAACGTTTTTAATTTAAATATTTTATATTTTCTTATGAACAATCCGTTATTTTTATATATGCGTTTATTGATTTGATATAGTTCAACAATGTGGGGGAAACCTCACATATTTGGCATGCGGAACAAGGTGTCGCAGAAAATGTCACGAACCAGAGCGCAGTTTGTGTCCATATCCATGCGTAGAGGGATGTCAGTGTGACACTGAGCATGGGTTTTGCGTGGATCGTGAAGGGAGATGTGTTAAAGTATAAACTGTACTGCAACATAATAATTGTATACTTCATCCCATTAGTAACTGGAATAGCATGGTAGTACTACTAAAATAAATCTAACGAATCTTCATCCGTACTGTGTATATCTTAAATAAACTTAAATTAAACTTAAATAAAATAATGAGTGTCTAATTTACTCGTGTATCTTTATGCAGGGTCCTGCAACTAACCTCCCGTCTTCTGTAGCTCACTTACTCATTAAGCTAAGAGTTTGACATTTTGCAAGCTTACCCTGTACTTCAAGGTACAATTCAAGAAATTATTTTTTATTATACAGGGTGTTCCAAAAATGTGCAACGCCATGGTAATATATTTTTTTAAATTGCATGCTATACATTTTTCTACACATTTGGAAGCCTTTTATGGTTGCCTACATATCACCAAAATTTTATTGAAATCGGTTGAGTGACCGCAGCGGAAAAAAATAAAAACAAAAAAAAATTATTTTGCATCGTAGGCTTTAAAAACCACAAAATGCACCTCGTTAATAAAATTTTGCGACGAGCTTATTAAGTTAGATGTAATAGTCTCGTTAACCAAGTGACATTGATCCAAATTATACAGGGTGACCAAAATCGAGTGTCAAACTTGTCAAACTTCAAAGCGTGTTATTGTTCTTATTTTGAATTGGAACCCATAAATTTTTTTATGTGAAATGATGCAGAATTAAAAAATAATTATTGTTTCTGAATACAACCGCATCACAATTCCCAATATTTTAAAAGTTATTCGCCAAAAACTCATTTTTCAACGTTTCCAACGGCAATTTTAGATAATAAATATCGTACGTGGCTTTGAAAAACAATTTATTTCATAAAAAATAATAGACGTATTTTAGATTTGAGTGTACTTAATTAAGTAGTTAATCAAATGCTAAATTTACTGCATAATTTACCTATAGCGGTAAGGACGGAAATGTGGCTATAGGTAAATTTTGCAGTAAATTTAGCAATTGAATAACTACTTAATTAAGTACAGTAAAATCTAAAATACCTCTCTGCGTTATATTTTATGTAATAAATTGTTTTTCAACGCCACGTACGATATTTATTACCTAAAATTGCCGTTGGAAACGTTGAAAAATGAGTTTTTGGCGAATAACTTTTAAAATATTGGGAATTGTGATGGGGTTGTATTCAGAAACAATATTTATTCTTTAATTCCGCATCGTTTTACCTAAAAAAATTATTGGTTCCAATTTAAAATAAGAACAATAGCGCGCTTTGTTTGACAAGTTTGACACTCAATTTTGGTCACCCTGTATAATTTGGATCAATGTCACTTGGTTAACGAGACTATTACATCTAACTTAATAAGCACGTCGCAAAATATTATTAACGAGGAGCATTTTGTGGTTTTTATTGATTTTTAAAGACTACGATGCAAAATCAATTTTTTTTTGTTTTTATTTTTTTCCGCTGCGGTCACTCAACCGATTTCAATAAAATTTTGGTGATATGTAGGCAACCATAAAAGGCTTCCAGATGTGTAGAAAAATGTAAAGCATGCAATTTAAAAAAATATAATACCATGGCGTTGCACATTTTTGGAACACCCTGTATAATAAAAAATAATTTCTTGAATTGTACCTTGAAGTACAGGGTAAGCCTGCAAAATGACAAACTCTTAGCTTAATGAGTAAATGAGCTACAGAAGACGGGAGCTTAGTTGCAGGACCCTGTATATCTGAGAGAGATATACTATATTATCAGCGCTCTACTAATTGTGATTCGATTGATCATATTATTATATGATTAAAAGATCTTACCTTAGGGACGTTCAACCATAATTATCGTTACATGTCCCTCCGTTACATGTTGAGATTGTAGTATCTCCATTTTACTGCTACATCCACGCATATTTAAAGCCATGGTAACAAATAAAATGTCTATTTATGACCTGTATGTCAGTTTATTAATAAAAAACCGAACAAAATGCTCGGGCAAGAACATGTTAACATGTTGTTATAACAGTACTCTTTAACTTATGATGTTGCACCAACATGAGAACGATGTTGGTGCAACATCATAAGTTAAAGAGTCAAATGTAAAAACTTTCAGCAAAACTTCTTTTCATCTTGCTGTTGTAGAATTGAAGAACAAGTATAAAATGGTGTGTATTTTAAGCAATTTGATTCAACCTACCAGCACGTCTGTATGCCATTGCTTGCATGACTTGTGAAAAGTGCATGGAGTACATATGAATCAACCTTTAGAATTCCCAATCAACTAATTAGTAACAATAGTTTAATTTACCTATCTATGTGGCCTTCTGAAGTATATAGACAATATGAAGGTATGTCTCATGATGACAGACCCATTTCAGACCATATAACATATTACCTACTTTAAACCCGCAAACAGAATTTCTAGTTTTTCTGGGAACTACTTAAGTCATAAACTACGTTAAAAATTTGTTACTTAGTAAGTTGGGCTATCGTCTTCATCAACAGACAACGAACGATCTCAATCAGTTAGAATCTTATTCAGCTAAACTAATAATTCCTAATAAGTCCTGTGCCTGGTCACATCAGATTTTTGTTATTATTTAATTTTTGGACATCCATCCTTTTCTTCCCTTTACCATTTAAGCGGTAACCTTTTTCTTATTATTATTCTTCTTGACATTTTCTACATTTCAAAACTTTCTAGCGTGACTTTAGATGTGGAAGAAAAACAGTGTTCAGATGTTTTTTTTATTCCATAATCTTCGACAAAACTTCCGCATAAGATATGATTAAATATAACTGTCAAATGTGTTTAAATTGTTTGTCAATATAGGCCAATATACAAATTTTGCATAACTATACTGGATACTCTTATACTGCAGATAAACCTTTACGTGGCATCCTGTACAACAATATTTTAAAACAATATACAATAAAAGCTACGCATGCTCTGTAGGTATATCGTAAACTGATAAAGCATACTGAAAATAATTAGGCTAATCTAGAGTGGAGATATTTGTTACTGTGGTTGGTGTTACAATTGCAGATCACAACAGCAAACATGACCCAACCTATTCTGGTTGTTGTACTAGCCTATTGCGTTATGCAGACCATGTCTGAAGGTAGAGGAGTAGATAAATATAAAATTTGATTATCTGTAACATATGTTTATTCTGCACGTTTTTAATTTAACTAATTTATGTTTTCTTATGAACATGCTGTTATTCATTATATATGCGTTTGGTGATTTGATATAGTTCGAACTTGTGGGCCAAACAGCACGTGGAATGCATGCGGAACAGCCTGTCAGAGGAGATGTCACAAACCAGCTGTCGAGGCGTGTCAACTAATATGCATAGGGATATGTCAGTGTGACGAAGACAAAGGGTTTTGCTTAGATCATGAATTTAATTGTGTTAAAGAATTAAACAGTACTGCAACATATTAACTGTATTCTTCATCCCAGTAGTAACTGGAATAGCATGGTAGTACTACTAAAATAAATCTAACGAATCTTCATCCGTAGTCCTTATATCTTAACTAAACCAATAAAATAATGAGTGTCTAGTTTTTCAGGTTAAGATTTTTGACAACTGTGCTGTCATCGTAGTGCGATCAAATATTATGTATAGCTGAATTACTATTAGTAGAAAGAGACAGACTAATCGCACAAAAATAGAATAAACAAACAAGCTAAATTTCCAAACTCCTTTGATTTCCACAGCGCATCTCGATAGTATAGACGAAAAACTTCATTATGGTATAATCTGGAACATCGTTATGGTAAAATCAGGTTTAAAATTTTATTTTACAATATAAATAAAATCGGTCAATTATTGCAGAAGTTGTGGAATTACAGTATATTGACATATTGTGATATTAACAGAGGGTGGTTACCCCTTGGGGGGTAACCAGCCTTAACGTTCCCCGAAGGGATTAAGACTATTCACAGCGGTTATACAGTTGATTTATTTGTTGTACTTTACAATGGTATGGTTCTTAATAACTGCCCAATAACTGACTCTATGATGATTAACGAATTACTGATTACATACTGGTGTAATACAGATTAGTACTAACACCGATCTAAGTCTGATTACAATTCAAAGTGTTTTAATCCTTTATAGTAGCTCTCCAAGGTATTGGGTTGAAGCCGACCTTCCTGGTGTCGACTTATGTTTGTTGTTTTATCGTTGCACATTCCTAGAACAAGGATCCTTAAAGACAAACCAACCTCGCGACTGATAATCTTTTATGCTCTGAATGACCTTATGTGACAATATCATGGTAATTTTAACTTATAATTGCTGTAAAATACCAAGGAATGTCACATTATAGTACATTAGAACTTGTGAATATAAACGATAGTTTAAAAACACAACTGTGATATAAAATTACAGTCGCCATCGGAGAGCCAATAAAAAAACTGTGTTTTAACAGTGTAATATAGTCGCTCTTAATTGTTTTTCGAAGTGTTTTTTTTTTGCTTACGTATATATAAAGAGATAATTCACTACCTACATAATTTAGTGTTCAAGTACGAGTTGCTACAGTAAACATGGGAAAGATTCTACTGGCTTTAGTATTAATCTACTGCGTTATTCAAACCATGTCTGAAGGTAGGATATTTTTAATAATAAGTTTCACAATAGAGTGAAATTAATCTTCTAATTATGAATTAGACGATAATCAAATTAAAAGGTATTTTTAGTTTGATTACTCATTAATCTTTGTTTGCATAATACAGAGTGTGGACGAAACAGCAGATTGGATACTTGCGCATCAAGCAGTTGCGGAAATCGGAAATGTGCAGAGCCAAAAACTAACGTATGTACTGATGATTGCCGAAGATTATGTGTCTGCAATGAGGGTTACTGCAAGGATGATAATGGCAACTGTGTTGAAGATAAATCCACATAAAAATAATAATCGTGTGCTAATTATCTTGTCTACCAACTTATGCTTGTAGTTTCTTAAATAAAAGATGTAATAACTTCAGAGCTTCTTTGTGCTTTATTGGAGCCAGTTTCTAAAAAAAGCTGACGTGTTGCCAGGGAACAGATGTGCTATGACATACAAGGTTAATATTTATAAAAACAAGGTCAATATTAATCATAATAAGCAAACATTGCTTTGTGAGATAATCGACCGTTTCCAACAACTCTTTCTGAATAAGGAGTACATAATGCATGACTTATGTTAAACTTTTGAAGTACATCGTAAACACGTTATATGGTTTGCTATATATAGATTTACAGTACTGAACAATAAAGATGACGCATTGATTTTAGTTGTTGGCGAGTGTTATATAAAGAGTCGATATCACTAATTTATTATAATTTGTGTTAGTGCGAATTCTGTGCAGTAAAGATGAGGAAGGTTCTGTTGTTCGTTGTAGTTGTCTGCTGCATTATGCAGACTATGTGCTCAGGTAATTCTTTTATTTATATGTAATATTATATTGTGTAATACGAACTCGATTAAAAATGTTTAATGTTAAATTTTGCAAACTTGTCACTGATCATTGGTCAATGAACAATATTTTGTCCATATACAAATTTTGTCTAACATACGTGTCAAATATAAAAACTTTTGAATGTTTAAAGATAGGTATTTTGTATTTTGTTTCACTTTTATTTCAAATAATGTATGAAACTACGTGGATATGTTATGACGTATTCATTTCAAAAGAAAAATCTGTGTACGAGGCCTACATTTTCTTAAATTATTAATTCATATCTATTAAATCATCATAATTCTTATCCAAGTAAATGTGAGAATTAATCTGCAACTAATAATTAAGAAATTAATATTAAATTAACTCATAGAAGCGACATCTTTCGCAATATACTGAACAGTTTACGCAAAAATGCTACTGAATATTTTAATACCACTTTTTGCATTGTCCTATGACAATTCCTAAGACAAACAAAGTATATCACCTTTGGTCTTTTGGTAAACAATTGGTGACATATAAGGTAACGAATAATTGCTTTCACTTTTCTATTTGTCCTTTTAGAAAAAGAACATTTAAATAAAAGTGTTTTGATTTGTCTACTGCAAGTATCAGCGATTTATTGTGCTGCTAGTTTTGGATTTTATTTAAAAAATTAAGTGGTCATCTTGTGACGAAAGATTAACTATAAATTTAAATCTGATTCTTAAAACGGCTGTTTCATTTTCCAGCTGAGGTAGGTCAAATATAAAGTAGACAGAACATTGGTCCCAAGACACTATCGTGGGGTACCCCAGCCTTTACTTCTTTTAGTTCCGAGTATTCATCGATCTGTTTTATTCTGAATAGTCGATCAGATATATAGGATGTTAGAAGCTCGACGTATTGTAGAGGTAGCAGACACCCTATTCTTCGTGCCAAACATTATCAAAAGCTTGTGTCACATCAAGAAAGATTGTTGAGCAAATAAACCTTTCTTCTAATGCTTTCTCTATGATGTCTGTTTTGCTATGGAGTTGATCTATAGTGGAATGCGTTGCTCGAAAACCAAATTGGTGATTAGGAATAAGTTCTTTTCTGTCAATTATAGGTTTCATTCTCTTTAGAAGCAGCTTTTCAAAGAGCTTCGATAACATTAGTAACAGCGATATTGGGCGATATGATTTGGCATCATTCGGGGGTTTACATAGTTTTGGTATCACGATAAATTCTGCTGCTTTCCAGACATGGGGGGCGTATTTTATGTACCCTATATGTAAAACAAATATTTTACAGTTATGTCCCTTCATGTTCTGTACAGTTTAATATTCCTGCATTCTTTTCCATTAATTGATGTTTTCGCCTATTAAGTTAACAAATTTTCAAAGGTGTCCTCCTTTGTAAGGAAATATGGTAACCCAACGTATAACGAACTTAAATTTTCACTTATTGAGGTAATGTTAAGGAGTTATAAGCACCTTTGCACGCTCTAAAGAGTCAATGGCTGAAATATAAGAAAAATGTGACGTCACAAGCTACCAACCTGACCAACCTTCTTAGCACGGAGTTCAAAAAATGTTAAAGTTTTTCTATATATTTGTATTTGTTTCTCTAAAAGCACCTAATTGCAGGTAAAGAATGTACAGTATTCCATCTTATAGTGGATTTCTTTCACTTCAGATCCACGATAAATACAAAAGATAAATCATTAACGTTTATATGAAATATTCAAATATGATATGAGACCATTAAATTATATTCAAAACAACTTTTCCCAAAGACATTTTTACTTTATCATACGCAGTAAGATAAAGTATTGTAATCATGCCGAAAAAAAAAATTGAGATTTTAGCGGAAATAGGTCTTTTTGGGTCCCCTGAACATTTTTGACCAAGGTACAAAAAAATGTCTGTATGTGTGTGTGTGTGTGTGTGTGTGTGTGTGCGTGTGTAAACGATTTTTGTGACGACGATTCCGGAGAAACTACTAAAGGTATCGGGACGAAAGTTCATATTTAGAAGTTTCATGACCTAACTTAGAGCTGAAAAGCTTTTGGTTGAAAAGGGTCCAAAGGAACTGGTAGTTTATTCTAAGCCTTTTTTAAGGATTTTGCAAATGAGCCGCCATTTCTGTAATTTCGACAAAATAGTTAATAAATAAATTAAAGTAGAGTAATTTTTGAATAATTTATGCCTATCACATTTTTTGGTAAAATTAATAGTTTAGCCTTTCAGTTTATTCTAAGCCTATTTGAAGCATTTTGGAAATGAGCCGCCATTTCTGTAATTTCGACAAATTAGGTAATTAATAAATTAAAGCACAGGAAATTTTGAATAATTTATGCCTATGAAATTTTTTGGTAAAATTAATAGTTTAGCTTCAAGAGCAAATTCTATTTGATCGAGATCGGTCGCATCTGCATTGATATGAAATTACATAGTAGCCAGGATTTTGACAAATATTTTTTTGTGTTGTCACATTCGAAAACAGCTGATCTCATCAGAGGTTGGAAAACCACTATGGAACGTTGCCGCTGTAGTACGGCAAATTATAAAATACAAATTTCAAATAAAGTAAGATCACCAATTTGACGTTTATTAATAAGAAATATCAACCCGTCTTTATATCTAATTCTAAAAACGATACATTGAGAAAATTATAAATAAAGTATAGCGATGAGTGTAGTTTTATTTTAGTATGTTGGTAGGGATGTGTCATGAACAAATATAAATCTGTCACAATTTGAATTACCTTTTTAAGGTGCGTTTTCATTAGTGACGATGGCAGTGGTAGCCGACGCCGTTATAGTATTTCCAATAGAAAATTGATAGTGACTCATGTTTATGTACATGCAAACTAATATGTGTCATTATCACGATATGTAAGAAATACTATAATTTCGTATTCTACCACCGCCATTACATTAGCTACCATTACCTACCAATCGGAACGCACCTTTAAACTTGACGTTTCGTCTAAGTGGTACCAACCTAGCATTTACTATACAGACATCATTTATTTTTTTTAAATACGTATTTCTTAAAAAGCAACACTATAGACGTTGATGTCGCTCCTGCCAAAAACTAG
This sequence comes from Melinopterus prodromus, assembly GCA_964023965.1. NCBI lineage: Eukaryota > Metazoa > Arthropoda > Insecta > Coleoptera > Scarabaeidae > Melinopterus > Melinopterus prodromus. The sequence continues at coordinate 99,549,356 of OZ030390.1, forward strand.
ATAGCCGACTCGCTCATATGCGACGGCGACACTCCGCCTTCGGTGACGCGCCGCATCACCGCTCGTCGCGCTATTCCGTACTTTCGGCATTTGTGACATAAATAACTATTATTCTGATGACGTAGTGTAGGTAGTGTCAAATGCTGATGCTTTGACAATACCTACGATTTATCTCAATAGAATAGATTCTCATGCAGCTAAAATATTAATTTTATATATTGTATGATAAAGTCATGTGCCTGGCCACATCAGATTTTTTATTTAATTGTGCAAAATCGATGCTTTACTTGTGATAAAATTGTACAGTCTTGCTAACCGTCTTCTGTTCGTTGCCTTAAGGCACAGAAAACGACTAAAATTGGGTACTTGTTGAGTTATTTTAACCTGAACAATTATCGAAGAAGGAATTTAACATTTTTTAGTCTTCGTATCGAAAATTCAAGTAATATTTTCGACAAGCAATCGTACATACCACAGTAGTAAATGTGAACTATTCACACTTGAGTTAACCGTAACCTTGCGTGTCTTCTACTGCTGTAATCACAGAACAATAAAGTACAATGCGTAGTACATACATAGTACTAGTATACAACGACATATTAAAGAATGTGTTGTAAAATACCGGTCACGTGATGCGTTCCAACTGTCATATTTGTAATAATCAATAATTAATTATTCTCTTGCTTTTTTTAGAATGTGGACCAAACAGCAAACTGAATACCTGCGCTTCAAGTAGCTGCGGGAACAGAAAATGCGGCCAGCCAAAAGCTCCGATATGTACTGCCGATTGTCACACGTTGTGCGTTTGCGACGACGGATATTGCAAGGACAATGATGGCAATTGTATTTTGGAACGAAGCACGTAAACACGATAATATGTAATAGACTTGACAGGCTCAGCGACTACCATTGTCCACCAGTGAATCATATGTAATTGATAATATTGTTTTGGTAGGACTTGAGGTTTTAAATAAATAGTGAATGTGCAAACTTTGTTTTGTTATTAACCAAATAGTATCGTAGTTCCCATACTTTACTGTTCAAGTTGAAGGTGGTGACATATCAATGTTCACACAATTGTCCGAGACAATCAGTGCTCACAACGAAGAAAAAATGCTGCTTTACTCAATTCCATCGTTTAGCAACTTTTTTGATACATTTCGTTGAATCGCTATTTCCCGAGCAAAAATAGTCGTCAAGCTTATTCCTGGGTGCTAAGACCATTCTATACAGACGTCTAAATGTTTAAAGACAAAGATGTTTCAGCTTAACACCCAGTTCTACCTCCCCTAAAATGCGTTTTCAAATAAAAACGGTATTTATTGTTCAAAGTTTATTAAATTTTCAGTGTAAATAACGCGAAACGATAAATAATGAGTTGGGCTGGATGTAAATAATTTTTTTAAAGATAAAAATTTATTTTGCTTCTACACCTTTGGCATTTTTCAAATATAAAACATCTATCCCAACTCATGATACAAAACAGATTTTTTTATTTAAGTACGGTAATTACTGCTGCCCAGCAGATGTCAGGAGCTTTAAACACCGCCTATAACTGGTAACTACGGATTGACGTTGGTGGAGGACAGGCTGACGACTTTTTGGTACTACATATAAATGTGAAAGCGGCTTTTCAACTTTAGTGTCAATAAAAACAAAATCTAGGAATTGGCTGAATAACTTTTGCTGCGCATTATCAGAAACTAAAGCAAATCTTGCTAAGAAATAGCTACACCAACATTCACTTTAAATATATCAACTTGACAGGTTTTATGTGTTAAAAATATAAGACGTTATTGTCATACCGCATACTATTTTTTATGAAGGGGCTGCTTGAGTTGGAAGGTACTGAAAATGTTAAGAAACACTGATCTATGTAATACCAATATAGAAATTGTCTTCTTCTATACAAAGAAATAGAAATTAATGGAAGCTTTCCGCTGAATATTTTATCCAACCGTCGTCAACTGTTTTTTAAGTAAGGTTTTCGAAATAAATAATGCAAAATACCTGCTTTTTTGCATTTGTTTCGTATTTACACAGGCCTTAACAAATATCGTTTAGGGCTCATTAGGCACTTGTATTTTTATAGGAAATCCTGAAAATTTGCTCACAAGAATTTTTAGTTTTAGTTTCATACATCCAGAAATTTGGTCGAAATGAGGGGCTCTCAACCCGAAGTAAGGGTTTAAATAAGAAGTAGATATAAAATCATCTATTCAGTTGTATCAGGAGAACTACATTCCAGAATATTAAAATCCAAGATGGTACTCATGAACAAAAAATGCATAAACTTCATTGAACAAATATTTTCATTAAGCTACTTTTTACGAGTTTAAATTATAAAATCAAGTGATCTATTGGTTTGCTAAATAAAAAAAGACAAAATATCAACATTTGTCCAAAATGTACATCCAAACTTGTGTCATACATCATGGGAAAAAGTAAAATATGTCCGCTGTTTAAATTTCTCAAAACTCTAGAATTAGAGATCGCTAACCTCAAATGTAAGGACCATCTAAATATTTTTTTGTGGTTTTAAAATATTTTTGTTACAAACGTTTAGCCCCTTTGCTACGTGAATAGAGAAAAACAACAAATTTCTATTGTATAAAGTCAGGACTGATCTATTCTACCAAAACCAATATTTATACCAAATAATAATATATTTGTATCCGTAAATAAAAACACACCTACCTGTCTTCTATTGAATCAGTATATTTTTTGAGGCAATGCATATTTAATTGAATTAACCAAAATTAATTATGTATAAGCAATATTGCCAAAACTATAGAATATCAATCTCTGCACTTCCAACGAATAGTTATTTCTACATATCAGATCAAACGTAAACCTGTAAAGAATGTGTAGGTACCTACGTAACTTTATTTACAACATTGTATGCAATGCGTAGGCCATCATAACTATATGTATATACCTAATCTAAATGGCGCCAGCAAAATGCAAATGCTTGGCCCACAATGTTTCCAGATTAGATAGAGACCGGTCAATATAAGAATTCATTTTTTTGCTGTCCCCAATACCACGTGCACTCTACACAGATATACGCAATTATCATTAAAATGATAACCCAGTTAAGGTTTTGCGAACGCGACATGCAAAATCTAAATAACTGTCATAGAAGATAACGATACATATACAAAATTCCCAAATTCAATCAACAACAAGAAATGTTTGTAAGCAAACCAAATGATGTGATGGTTTTGAGAAGTTAATTCGATTGGATCTATCTGTAAGATTGATTATTTTAAAAAAAAGGGCGGAGAAAATTACGACTGGTGCTATGCTTTTAAAGGTGATGTTTTTCACTAAATTAGGATCAACGATGGCATTAAGGGCGTTATCACTCGAAACGAGCCATCCTGGAGCAGTAACTGTGGTCGACAAATTTGTATTTTATGGTTATGTTGTAGAAAAGAAACCCGAATTTTTTATATAGAGTAAAAGCATAACATGTGTATTCAAAATCGTGTATGTATAAGTAATAGCGGAGCTAGCTTAACTACACATTAGGTAGTTGTGACGAAATAAAGCTTTAAATAACAGTAAAACGATAGAAACGATCTATGTTGTTATCATAAACATCCTCTCAATGTTTTAATACAGACACGATCTCGATCAAAAAGATTTTGCTCATACAGCTAAACTATTAATTTTACCAAAAAATGCTATGGACATAAATTATACAAAATTTCCTCTACCTACTTTAATTTATTATTTTACTATTTTGAAGAAATTACAGAAAATGCAGCTCATTTGATAAATCCTTGAAAAATGCATTGAGGAAACAGCCAGTTCCTTTGGACCCTTTTGAACCAAAAGCTTTTCTGCTCTAAGTTTGGTCAAAACTTCGAAATATGAACTTTCGTGTCGATACATTTAGTAGTTTCTCCGGAATCGTCGGAAAACCGAAAAGAGATATTTCCCCAGGGGACCCAAAAGAGAAATTTCGGTTAAAATCTCCAATTTTTTTACGTACGATAAAGTAAAAATATATTAAAATTGGCACTGGTATATGAGGGAATAAAATTATTAGTTTTGATGATCTACACAAAAAGTCAATTTTACCAGCAATTCTTTTAACTATTTCCATTATTATTCTTTAATTTTATAGTTTATCCGTTCCTTTATCCTATCAAAATGTCCACTATACTTCGCATCTATATATTTATCAGTTATTTTCAAATACCTACATTGACAGTTTATTTATTTATTGGCAGATTATTTATCCCCCAGAAATTCTAAACCCACAGAAATCGTTTTCTTGATACTAAAATCCAAGACACTATTCAACCCAAAACTCATATAAAACCACTTGATATATTCCGCAAATAAAAACATACACACAACCACTCTATCATTCTTATATAAAAAAATTGAATAAAAAGTCTGCAGTAATATTTTTAGCACTTCGGCAGCGATAAATAACGATTTATATTCGAGGGCGCAGAAGTCATAAAACGGTCGAAGCAGTTCGGCGCTCAACTTTATCGGCACAAACAAATTTTTCAGAAGCGATTTCTCTATATCTCGTTCCACGCCATCGCGGACCATTTTCAGGCGAAGGGAATCTCCCACGTGACCTATTATCAGGCATATTCAGCGCCATCTAGAAACTACTTTTCTACAATATATACTCACCAGTACTAGCCGTTTTTCACGCTACCCCCTAAACGCCATATCTATAGCTGCACGCATACCACTTACAAGGGGTGTATATTTAATGAATGTGTATGTATATGGATTGATGTATGTATTTTATATGAGGAATAAAGTGTACGAGATTCCCATCTAAATTACTGATGTTTATTACGCTGGAAACGAGAATGCAATATGTACGGATTGCGAATAACATTGGTCCGGGAGTGGAACCCTGCGGAACACCAGATTAAATCATCTCTATTTTATGAATATACAGGTATATCTCAAGAAATAATGGTTTAAATAAGGGAAAGTGCCATTAAACCGTTTTATGAGTTAAAGTTTTCGACTTTTGTTTTGTATTCGATCGAGTTGTACTTTCAGTTTAAAGAGTTTTAGATTGCTCATTTCTACTGTGAAACTACAGTACTTATTCTGTGAAATTCCAAACATGTTCGGAAAAATGTTTGAAAATTTGCAATCATACTGGTGCGCGGGATGCAATTTGATTAGTTGTTGCAATCAGGCAGATGCGCGGGATGCAATTTGATTAGTTTTTGCAACCAGTTCTACTAGTTTAAGAAGTGGGGAATCGAATGGTGTTGGATTTATTAAAATTGAACAAATGGTCAACGAGATACAGCTTTTGAATATCCCTGTTCTTGCTAATATTTCGTGTTACCTAATCAGTTATTAGTTCAGATACTGAAAAGCGTTTATTTACTACAAACATAAAATATTGAAAAAAGTTTTATATTAAATTGCTCTCAAATGTTTCCAAACTATCCAATTTTCGACCAACCCCACCAAACCATAAACTCTAGATTTTGCTGACTTTTCGGGTCGTTACATTGAAAAAAAACCGAACTTTGCGAACAAGTTTGCGCATGTTCACGTCCTGACTCGCACGGTATATTAGCTCCATCTGGTCACAGCGTTTGCCGCTGCAACGCGACAAACTTTCGAATTTATGTCGCGTCCGCGCTGCAACTGACATCCGGGGGGGACGATCTCGAGTTCGGGAAGACCAGTGGCGTACTGCGGATGCCCGTCCCTCCAAACCGCTGCCCGTCTTAACGTGTGTACAGCAGTGTTACTGTATAATACCGGTGACAAGACCAGATAATATAAATTACTGGGTATTAATTGTAGCACAATGTAACGCAGTGTGTCTATTGATATATCATCACGACAAACGCACGCACTCTCTTAACAGTGCTGTGGTATATTTTTTTATATCGCACTTCTGTTATGTTTGTTTGTTTGTTTTAAGTGTTGTCTGATCCGTGGTGTAACTGGCAATCGACGTAAAAAATTTGCAAAAAACACGACGCAAGTTGAGTTAGTATGCACACTATTTCTCTTTTATTTTAGCCGTTTTTAAGCTTTATTTATGATGTTGTGGTTCATCAATTTTGGACTATAATCTAACTTCCCTAATTAAGTAAATACGCATTTTTAAAGCGTAGCCAAATACATATTGTTTCTGAGAAGCTTTAATTGCAATGGGACTGAAGATTCTCTGTTATCCTTAATTACATTTTTTTTTTCAAAATGTTCGTTATCGTGAATATGACGGAAACCATTCTGATTGAGGCTTTGACATATTTAGCTTGTTCACATATTTTAGTTGTGTTGCTATTTCATGCATTGCACTCAACTTTTTATATTTTTAAGTCCTACGAACTTTGACTTGAGTTGCATATCACATTAGGTCTGCATTGTTTCTTTTTAGCGTTTTTTTTTTCTTTTGTTGAGTTCAGATTGTCTCTATACAAATAATTGTATCCAAAATAAACTTTCATATTCCAATCACAAAATTAATAGTTTAGCTGTGTCAAATGCTGATGTTTTGACAATATCTCACTATATCTACTGTCAATAGTAAAAAGATCTCATGTTGTGATACCGTGTACGGTCCTTGCCTGACGGCGTCCGATAGGCAGCGTGTTCAGAGTGTCCAAAATGCATGTGTTCTGTTTGTTTTTGGTTTGAGGAAGTATGATCATGTATCGAATGGGCTGGGCGACTTGGGGTGGTTGAACATGGATAACACTAGCGTGTTGCATGCAGCAATATTATATCATAAGTTGCCATCCAAGAGGATCCCACAATACCTCATGCGGAAGATACGCTGTAGAACGGATGTCCATAACCTTAATTTAAGACTCATTCTCTTACCAGGTTCGTAAGATATACATTGGTCTCAGTGCAGATATGAAAAAATTATTGTTAAGCAGTTTTTGGGGAAAGGTGAAGTGTTGTCTGTTTGCTCAACAGGGGGGACTTTAGGCATTGAGCGCACATCGGAGGGTGTTTTAATTCTTATTTTTTATGGGCATGTGCGATGTTTTGTTGAGTTGGATTTGCTGCAATTACGTGTAATTAGACTCTAGAGTATTTTTTGTGGGTTTTTGATTTGATAAGTTCTCGAAATTATTGTTGAGTGGAAGAGCAAGGCAATTTGGAAACAAGTGTGCTAATCTCCGCCCTAAATATAAATAATTTTTTGTTGCATTTAATATTGTTTTATGTTAATAAACGAATTATTTATTTATTTAATTATTTATTTATCTGTCAAATCCTGGCTAACCAGTTTTATGTTAATTCAGGCAATGACTGATCTCAATCAAATAGATTATCAGGCAGCTAAACGATTAATTTTATATATTCTATGATAAAGTCATGTGCCTGGACACATCAGATTTTTTTATTGTTACACTCTGTGTTTAACCCAAAAAGCAGGACATAATTGAAGTTTCTAAGATGTTAAATCTCAACTAGTAAACCTGTTTTTGGAATAGGTCCTTTTTGAAACCACTCAACATTGTTGCTCTTAAAAAAAATCTGCTTGGAACCCGGTATGTACTTTCCTTCAACATGCTTTCTCCAGCGATAATTAAGCAATTGAACGTGCGTATATGTTTTTTGGAATGCTTATACAGTATCTATCTCCTCAAATTTTAGTATTAGCCAAACATAAAAAATATTTGAAAAACGCTAAATCCGCAATTCAATTCACTTAGTTTCGACACCTGGATTGAATTAATTTTTTCATGATTTTTCCATCACAGCATACCTACAAGATGTCACATAGAACTAATAACAAACATCCTGAGAATAAATTCGCCATATAAAAAGCCCTATACAATATTGCAAGAATGTAACAACCTGAAACAGCCACACGAAACACATTTAACAAGGACTTAACCGTGTGTACAGGACAGACGAGATATCAGGACAAGTCAGTCGAAAACAAGGGTAGCTTCGTTGGGGTTGTGAAAAAGATAACAGGCCATAAAGATCCCCTAGGGGGTGGCATCGGCCGGACCAGAATGGCAACAACACTTTGCTAACTGTTTCTATTAAATTATGCCGACCCGCCACCACAAAAACTGTCAATATTTTTTCGATGACGACCTTCCATCAGATCCGAGTTCTCATAATTCAATTTGCGTGTTTCTTTTAATAAAAGTGCTCTAAGGGTATAAGTCAATATTTTCGCGTTTCCGACTTTAGATCGAATTTAAGGGTCGTATTTGATTAGGAATAAAGATGTTACGCGTTGCTATCTGATATTCAGCGAGTTCAAAAGCGTGTTTTGCCTTACGACTGCGAGATGTAATTAAATTGTATTTGAAAAATCCCTTTGTATTCAGACTTTAGAACTGAATTCGTTCCGGAAGAGTAAAGACAAATAATGCAAATTGTGTGAAGCTGCAGCGAACTGAGGATAAAATAATAATTGTAGTCGTTCCATTTCATGTTAAGTAAAGTAAGAGAGAATTTTTAATTCATTATCTTACAAGCCATGTTTTCTCTGTGTATAGAGTGAGTTTGAGAAAATTAACAATATGATATTGCCGGTGGAATATAGTGAAAGTATATTTTAAGGAATCTTTAACTACTCCTGATTTACATTCTATTTAGGCCAGTACTTTCGGCACTTGTGACATAAATAATTATTATTCTAATGACAGTAAGTAGTGTCAAATGCTGATGCCTTGACAATACCTACTGTCAATAGTATCAAAATATCTGTCAAATCCTGGCTAACTAGTTTAATTTTAATGCAGACACGATTTATCTCAATCAAATAGATTCTAATGCAGCTAAACTATTAGTTTTATTTATTGTCTGATTAAGTCATGTGCCTGGCCACATCAGATTATTTACCCCTAAAATCAAACGGTCTATTTATACCGACTATACCAAAATAATATGGTGGCCATTAAGTGCAAGACACCATTTGGAGCTACATTGTTACTTCGTTTTTTGTTCATTTATGGTAAGTAAATAAAATCTTTTAATCTATAATTTTAATCTTGCTTTTCTTATGTCGTATCTGACGTTTGGCGTATCCAATCTGGCGGCCAAATATGAAAGAAAGACGGCGTATACTGTTGACAATTCTTTCATTTCGTTCAGTATTTGATGTACCACAAGTGCAAATATGATGATACCAATTTGTAAATTAAGATGTAGAAAATGAAAACAATATTAATCGGTTAGATGTACTGAAAAAATCCAGAACATTTATATACGTTTTCACAAGAATTTTGGCCATGTCAGATTAAAATAACTCAATAACTCAATAACTCCTGGTTGAAATCCTTTTTGAGTGACAGAACTCAGCATGTAAAGATCCAATTCCAGGATGGACAGCGCCTGGCTCGCTCATGCTCAAACTCGTTCCGGTTACCATGGGGGTCCCCCAGGGTGCAATTTTGTCTCCTCTGTTGTTCACCCTTTTCATGAACGACTTGTTTCAGTACTTGCGGGACTACCCCGTTGTGTGTTACGCAGACGATCCAACCATATTAGTATCTGACACAGTCACAGAGGTAGAAGAAAACCTGAACATCATGCTTGAAAAAACAAACAGCTGGTTTTCAGCGAACAAGTTATATTTGAACATCGATAAAACGTGTTATACACAGTTCAAATCTTCACCTCACACCCAGACAATCATGTTCAATGCTAAAATAGGGAACAGAGAGATCAAATCAAGTCAGGAAACAAAGTTTTTGGGAATGCTTATACAGCATAACCTCAAGTGGGAATCGCATTGTCAGTCTGTTGTTGGTAAAATAAACCAAACAATTTTCAAAATTAGATCAATTCGCTCGATCGTTGAGATTTCGATTATCAAAATGATCTACTTCTCAGAAATCCAATCCCGCATTGCATACGAAATAATATTGTTTGGAGGTGGTGGTTTCACCAATAAAATATTGCTTGCACAGAAACGTGCAATACGTTGTATGCTTGGAAAGAATCAGCGTGAACCCTGCAAACCGCTGTTCATATTACTCGGCATCCAAACAGTGGTAAATCTGTATATTATAGAGGTATCAACATATGTCCATAAGAATAAGAACGAAATTATACGAAGGAATAACGCCGAACACAGTTACAATATTAGAAACCCCAGCATTCACATAGAAAACCATAGACTCACGTTGACTTCGAAAAGTCCAATGTTTCTGGGCATTAAAGTATATAATCACCTACCAACGGCAATAAAAGGCCTACGGACCGATCAATTCAAGCAACGACTGAGCAAGATACTGATAACTGAACCGTATTATAGCGTTAACGAATTTTTTGAGAGTCGGTTGTAGCAGTCTCCTTCTGCTTATACTTCTGCCTCCCATTCAGGTTTCTGCTATGTTTAATTTTGTTTTTTTTTTTTTTTTCTGTAATATTATTTGACCTGTCTTATGCAATGTATTTTGTCTTATAGATCAATAAACTCTATTTCTATTTCTATTTCTATTAATTATTGAATTGAAGACATGAGAATGAAAAGTGGATAAAAACATATGGTTTCCTATGGTCTTTACCCACCTTTCATTCTGGCCCATTCAATTAAATTATCCAAATAGAATTTAAGACCCAGGAGGTAGCAAAAGTGTGCTCCAATTTAAAAATATCGCTGAGACTTTTAAGATTAATGCTTTCGTGGAGAGTCACTTCCGTATCGTGTACAAATCGCAAACTTTATATCACCGAACGAAAGTTTTTTCTTTGCCTTCCGTTAACTTTATCGAAGTCGCACCGGAACGCAATCATATATTACCGGCGTACGATAAACAGAAAACAAGATTAATTTATCTACTTTTGTCGGTTTAAAAGCGGCGTCACTCTCAACCCTCTTCACTTCTATATCTGACGTGTATTTTGCCGAGGTCGCACTTAAGAAGAACCTCAGAACTTCAGCCGAGGCAGGCAGCCAAGTTAGACGACGACGTTGAAAGGAAATAGGAGGTGAGCGACGGAGTTGCCTAAGAAACGGATAACCTTCTCAACGGAAACACGCCAAATCCCAATGCACTTCGATCCAGTCCAACGACGATGACACTTTGCGATGAGCTTTTTGATACCGGCTTTTCCGCCGGATACAAAACACTTCTCGGATGTCGAGCAGCTTCAGTACACGAAGTATTAAGACTAATTGGTGCCTGATAGCTTAACCAATATAGGTAATAGGATTATAGGAATAGAGAGTTATATATAGTTAATAAAAGTATTAAGGGAAGTAAAATGGTGACCAATGGACCTATTTAGTAGATACTGTTATCTCGCTAAGTGATTTGACTTGAATATTTTCAGAGCATGCTTTCATAAAAGCTTTTTATTGATCAACAAAATTCAGCTAAATACATATACTTATAAAATGAGTGTAATTTACTATTTTTTCAACTTTGCGTTATTCATTTTATATAAATTTAGTTAGAATAAGATAATAATTAAGAATACCCTATTTTATATAAATTTAGAAATTGCAAGTAGTTAGTTGTTCGCAGGACTGTGTACTACTTCTGTAATTTTTGCTCTCAACTCCTGTAAATTACGTGCCCTATCGACTTCATAAACATAAATGATATTTTTAAGATAACCCCACAAGAAAAAAAATCGTTCGGAGACAGATCAGGTGATCTTTGTGGCCAACGAATGTCGCCTGTCCCACTAATAAGACGGTGAGGAAATGCGGTTGTTAAAAACTCTCGCACCCTGGCCGCGTTATGAGCAGGACAGCCGTCTTGCTGAAACCAAACATCATCCCGATCTACTCCCGGAAGGTTATAAATGGCGGGAAGTACTTCCTCTTGCAGCAAAGTAAGGTACTTCTGGGCGTCAAGAGATCCACCGATAAAGAATGGACCAACTAAATGATTGCCTAGAATACCAGACCAAACATTTAGTTTTGCGGGATATTGTGTACGGTAAGCATCGGTGCTGATTTTGTTGGGACCAATATCGAAGAATGGAAGGATTATGTTTACCATGTAACGGAAAAGTCGATTCATCAGTAAAAATAATAATTTGTATAAAATTTTCATACGCGTTCGCCTTTTCCATTACAGTTACACAACTCCATTCGACGAATACTGTCCTCTGCAAAGAATACTTGTTTGAGTACTTATAACTCCGGGCAACGGTTATGTTACCAATAATACCCCATTCCTCGCCAATCCCTCGAGTGGATTTCTTATCGTCCAGAACCGCAGATTAGTACATCCCGTCGTTCTTTTGCCTCAAATTCTTGTGGACTTATCTCCCTTGGATGACAAGTACTGACAGCTCTTTAGAGAAAGATTTTTTTAAAATTGATGCACAATATTGGAAATGGCTTATCTGTACGGGATAGGTCTGCCTTCAAAAGTGATTGCAAACAAAAGCCACGCACTGTTGCGCCGAATTGCCACCGTAAAACCACTTGATGATCTGAAGCTGTTCTAGCGGAGGGTACATCGCGATTGCAAAGATACGAATGTTATGAAGCGTTGTTAGATCTGCGATAGTTCTGCCGTTGCGTGCATGTGCTCCGAAACGCAAAACAAGACAACACCTGACCACACCTGCTCTCCCACCAGTCGGCAGTCCCACTATAATTGGCTGCCCCACTCAACCGACGTTGGCAGTGTTGTCGCGTGATACGCTAGTTTCTTTAATTCCATGCCTAATTTTTGCGGACACAATCTGTATAATGGAAACCAAATTCTTATTTCGGTGTAGTAATTTATTAGATAAATGATACCAAAATGTTACTGACAACATGTTATATAAAATAAGAAATCCTCAATAGTTTACATGTATTCTAGCTTGCTACGTGTGTGCTAATATTCAATAAACTATTTCTTGCGCATCTACAATCCCGCAGTAGTAATTGTAATCGTTCACATCTACGATGTAGGTTTGATCTGCGCAAAATACATTATTAAGGTAAATGTGGTCCTTGAATTATATCTGAAAAAAGGATTTGATGTTTAGTTGACAAGAATTATGCAACATCACTTACCAGAGTCGCAAAACATCAGCGAAAACGCCATGTTGGCTTATTTTAATGAACAGAACATAACTAGAAAGCCCTCCAACCCTTTGGCGATACTATATTAAATATGTATGCAATATAGATATTTTGCAGTTTACACAATTGCAAGCAATTCTAAAAAATCAACTAAAAACAGTTACTAAAACGTTTAACTTTGCCTCTTGACTTATATCCTACATGATGTGGTCGTTAAATCATTTTTAAACATTTTCAAGTCACACTAGCCTCATTAAAACGTCAGATTATATTATACTTAACTCAAGGATTCCTACAAAGCTATAAATCTACCCGAAAATAAAAGGAAGGATCCAGCTTAATCTACTTGAGACTAGCATAATTCACAGGTTCAAATCCTGCGAGTTTCGGTTGTTATCCTGCTCAGACTTTTAGATAAGCGAAAGTGCTAGGGAAAAGATAGTAAAATCCGTCCGAAGGGGTGCGACCCGAGCGCAGAAGAATACCCTATCAACCCCCATCCAATATCCCGCGCGCAAATTTAAGGCTTCCTCACACCAGAGAAAAGGTGTTTAATAAAAAAAAACACTTCTCCGCGCGCCAGAAAAAGATTTATTCGAGATTGTAATTTTTTGCCCTTTTCGTATATTAAACACTTTTTCACCTCGTGATACAAATTTTAATATCGCGCGACACACCGACCGTTATAAATCGTTATAAATCCGTCCAAATTTAATATATTCGACGAAGAAATGTCGCAGACCTCACTGACTGATCGAGGTTTTCTTTCGAGTGAATGCCGTCGCTGATATTTCATTCGAATGAAGTAATATATTCGTGGAATGGAGAGGGGGAGGGGGCTGGAGTTGGAGAAATTGATAGGTCATTAATCCGCTGAGCGAAAGGTCGTTGCTGATCAACTGTGGCCGTGGAAATGGCCGTCGTAAATCTGATCGCACATTTAAATTCGCCGAGATTGAATTTTCTTCTGAGAAGCGAGCGGAGCGCTCTCTACCGGGCGGAGGGAAGGCACCGCTCTCTACTTCTGGGGAAATTGACTGAAATTGGTTATTCAAAATCTAATGAGATGTCGCGAACAGAGGTCCGACGAATTTAAAAGAGATGCGGACAGTGACTGTATACCTATTATCCATCGTTTTCATTTTTCTCTCAATTCCCTCAAACGAGTAAGTCGTTTGACCAGAATGGCTAAAATGAGGATGCTATAAAAATAGAGATTTTTGCATAATGGATATCAATATTAAATTTTAGAATGCTGCTATTGTAGCTGTTATATAAGACTTTTAAAGCATGCATTAAGACAATGCATTTTGTCATTGTCGAATTACCTGTACCTTTTTGTAGGTAACATAAAATGATACGTTTGCCAGGGTGTAGATAATGCTACATAAGCGAAAACAAATCGAAAAAAAATTGATAATTGCAAAATATTGATATCTATGAGGAACCTGGATTTTGACCATTACCTATCATGTAAAATTTTCGAAAATAGTTGAGCTAATAATCGCATAAAATTAGAATCTTCAATCTTTGTCCTTGGGGTTCTGACGGGATTTTCAGCTCGAATGCGTATTTAATGCAAAGAAATCTATCGAAAGCGCCCCCGCACTATCCATTAACAAAATCCAGATTCAAAATGTTTACGATTTTCGCCTCTATGAAAGTCATTAAGCTATTTATGAAGAAGTGGTTTTGTCGAAAATTTTCTGAAGTTAGGCTAAGCAATTCTAACATTGAACATAGATCACACCAGAAAAGAACCACAATTTTACATTGATATTTGTGTGTCTTATCAACTTAAACTAAATGCTTTTTGTCAGCTATAGAATAGCATAAAAAACAGGACACTGGATACTCTATTACGTAATGAAGTCCCATAGTGTTTAAGTTAAGAATTCTTGATTTTAAGAAAAAATCTTGATTACAAAATGAATCATGAACAGCAAAAGCAAACGGGCACCTTCTCTATCCTAACCTTTGTTTTAATATTTTAAAAGAATTTGTTTACGTGTTATGCCGTATGTCAACATTTGGTTGGCAAACCACGTTGTTTTAGAACTGACTGCATTAGATCAATATTCAATAATTCTGGCCGCGAAAGCATACATACTTATTTATGAATTGGAGAGGTACCTTAATTTAAAATCGTGGTTGGGTTTTTGTAGTTTATTTTTAAACTCTTGCTGTTACAAACACAGCTATGGGAATGCATTTAAGATCGGAAAATCACAGAATAACGGAGGACAGCATATAAAAAATCAAGGAAATTGCATATTCTGAAAGACTAGAAATCACAAAAGAAAATAGAAAACCAACCCATAACCTATTAAACGGCATAGATTTCTGTCCGGAGGATCACCTGTTCAAACACGTAAAATATATGCAACCAAACGACACCAAAACTCGCTAAAATGTTTGAACATAAATAGAAAAATTCCTGTTAAATTCCATGAGGGCAATAATCTGATATTGCGGAAGATTTTTCAATTGAAACTGGATGTATATAACACACATAATTGATCTAAATAGTTGCCAAAGCACTAACGGTACGTACACCATCAATTATCATCCATAATACTTGAAACAGATGATCTTAAATTTGACAACAAAAGTTGAGGTTACGTTAAGAAAGTGTAAATATTTTTTATACGTCTACTTTTACCAAAAATGTATAAAATCTATGTATCTTTGTAATTAAACCATTTTAATATCTATTTTTCTTCGTAGCACGGTCTGAAGATGAGGATGCATCCTGAAAACATGTAACCGCAAGATTTTAAAAAATAAACTACCAAAACCCAACCATGATTTTAAAGCAAGGTACCTTTTCAATTCGTAAAGATGGTTTTTGGAAATCTGGACAAATTTATATACAATATACTTATTTATACTTGATTTTCTAGCTTTAGCATACTGTTAAAAGAAATTATGTTGGAAATCTGTGTATTGATGTTATACTGCTTGAATCTGCGGATCGGATTTAGTATGATGATGTATCATAGCGATGTTTTTAATCCACACATGATGGATCATAGCATCAAAACAACATTGAAGTGGAAGGAAAATGTTGCTGAATTCTCTTCACTGGACTGTTTAATTTGTAAAAAATTATAATCTAAAAAGTAGGACAAATTAATATCTGTTCCGCATTCTAGAAGTTATTTGGAAACTTTTTTTTGGAAACTTTTTACTTTATCATACGCAGTATGGTAAAGTATTGTAATCGTGCCGAAAAAAAAAATTGGGATTTTAGCGGAAATAGGTCTTTTTGGGTCCCCTGAACATTTTTGACCAAGGTCCAAAAAAATGTCTGTGTGTGTGTGTGTGTGTGTGTGTGTGTGTGTGTGTGTGTGTGTGTGTGTGTGTGTGTATGTGTGTATGTGTGTACCAGATTTTTGTGACGATGATTCCGGAGAAACTACTAAAGGTATCGGGACGGAAGTTCAGATTTAGAAGTTTCATGACCAAACTGAGAGCTGAAAAGCTTTTGGTTCTAAACGGTCCAAAGGAACTTGCTATTTACTCTTAGCATTTTTCAACGATTTTGCAAATGAACCGTCATTTCTGTAATTTCGTCAAGATAGATAAATAATAAATTAAAGTAGAGGAAATTTGGTATAATTTATGTCTATAACATTTTTTGGTAAAATTAATAGTTTAGCTGCAGGAGCAAATTCTATTTGATCGAAATCGTGTCTGCATTAATAGTAGGTAGCCTGGATATTTTGCGAGTTTTGACAGTATTCAGAACGTCATCCGTTGTGAAACGTCAATTCAACACGCAAATGCATGGAGAAACACGCGCGCACGTACGCTATGTGAAACAATATTGAAACATCTTGGTGTCATACACAAAGTCAATGTGTATTTCGAGTGCGGATAGCAATGTTGTTATGAATTTTTTAAGGATTTTGCAAATGAGCCGCCATTTCTGTAATTTTGTCAAAATAGTTAAATAATAAATAAAAATAGATGAAGTTTTGTATAATTTATGTCTATGACATTTTTTGGTAAAACTAATTAGTTTAGCTGTGGAAGCAAATTCTATTTGATCGCGATCATGTCTGCATTAATATAAAGTTAGCCAGGATTTGCCAGATATTTTTATTCCAATAGCAGTAGGTAGTGTCAAAGGCTGATTTTTTGACTATACGTACTGTCAATATCTGTCAAATCTTGGCTAATTCGTTTTATTTTAATGCAAACACGATCGTTCTCAATCAAATAGAATCTCATGCAGCTAAACTTATAATTTTATATATTGTATGATAAAGTCATGTGCCTGGCCACATCAGATTTTTTCATATTATAATCAAATTCCATTAAAATAAATTTGTGACGTCATATATGAACTAAAAAATGTATTTTTATGACGGTCTGTAGTATTTTTATCATAATTCCTGCTTCCAATGTGAGAGCGATAAGTGGGGGCGCTGCTTTATCGACTCACCATCTGAAAAATGATCAAGAATCCTTAAAAATAATACTAGCTCTTATATGATAAAATCGCAATAATCATATTTGGTATTACAACAAATTGGAATATAACAACTTTTCAAAATCAAAAGAAAATATTTGTTTAAGCCTAGTTCAATAATAAAAAATTATGGCACTTTACACGATACAAAAATAATTGTGTAATGTATGTCAGACTTTCGCGTATTATTTATGATTTATTTAACAGCCATACTGTATTTTTATTCCTTTGTCAAATGTTTGAGAAACAATTCCAATTTTATAGAATCTACAATTTAATTTACTTGTCTAGTTCTTGTCAACTCAAAACCTAGTTCATTACATACCCTTTAATTATTTTATCCTTGATTTTAATACTCTGTTTTACATTCATTTCACAATAATAATGCAAGTTGCAATTATAACGTCAATAGTACTTGCAAATGCAAATAAACCACCGTTGACAATAAAATAAGCAGTTCTACCACATATTTTCATAAAATAGGTCTTCTGAGTATACTGCAATTAATACATATAGGGACCACTCCATTATAGTTATTTATTACTACGGCATTCCCATAACTCTTGTTTATTTAAACCCACGGTAATAGTTTGCCGTGTGCGTGGGCATGCGCCAATGTAATTGTTGTAATTATCGGCGCGCGAATATAAATTATAGCCGCATTGTTGTTTCAGAAGACTTTCCTCACCAGAATTATTTACATTTTTCACGTAAACGAGCCTTCGACACAACCGGCAATTATATCCACACCTTACCAAAGGTACCGAAAATATTTCAAATATTTTAATTGGTATCCATATTTGGCAACTGCACTTTCACATCTGTGTATACTTGATAATAAGGAACAATAATAAGCAATAATCACAATTATAATCAGTGCACAGAATACTAAAAATTTGTATATACGAGGTTGGCTGACAGAGACATATTTTTCGGTTAAGCCAGGAATTTTGCTTTTGTGTGAGTTCTGCACGTTCAAGTTATAGCAGCAAATTGGACATATTTTACAGGCAATTTGCCATATTCTGTAGAGTTATCATGGGATTCAGGTTCTCCTAATGGTCTCAAATTTTGTCCATCATTTCGGTCACGTCTGAATTTGCATAGCGAATATTCCTATAGGTTATTGGCAGACCGCATATAAATCGAGTGTATTACAATACATTGTAATATTACATACTTAAAAAATCATTCCAAGTAACAATATGACGCACGATATTTTAAATTTGTGTCTTTTTTGATACACCACAATAATCTAATATTATCTTAACACCTATACAGTAGGGACGTGCAGTACCGATACTTTTGAGAACGAATTGATACCGGTACTTTCTAATCGAGCATTCGCTACTTTGTATTCGTTACATTGTATTCGTTACTTTGTATTCGTTACTTTGTATTTGTTACTTTGTATTCCTTACTTTGTATTCGTTACTTTGTATTCGTTACTTTGTATTCGTTACTTAAACTGATAGTGATATTTTTCAAGTTAGCAATTCTACAGAGGCTGAATTTATTATGTATTACAAAATGAAGTAAACTTTATGCAGGATCTATCCGCGTCCCGAATACTTTTAGCAGCAATTGACGAATACTTACAAGAATAAATAATAAATTGTTCTTCTGATACACGGTTACACGGTTTTTATAAACGATTGTAGTCGAAGTAGGCGCTGAAATCCAATGTAAATATTTGTGGTTGCCGCTTCATTTGAACTGAGTTTGATACTTGTTTGTGTAAAGCGGCAGAAATGTAGCAATATGGGCATGGCCCAATCATTTATATTGACCCTTTATTTTATGTATTACGGTTTTTTCCTAGTTTCCCCTTTACTATAAAATGGAAAATTGGGTTATACAGGATGGGTCATTTTAATCTTAACATTTGATTTAACAATAGCGTGTTTTTGGTTTTGTTGTTGATGGCGATTGAGTCGTGAAACATGGTAAACATCAGTTTTTTTAAATCTTACGAACCTAAGCCTAGCCAGACTGTGGCGCAGCGGTAAAGCGCTTGGCTATCAGTCTGGGGGGTGTGAGTTCGATCCTTGCGCCCTGCTTTCAGAGTGAAGGTTTTTCTGTGGTTTTCCTTTACTCCTCGGCGAATGCTGAAAGCCAAACAACTTAAGACGTGCCACAGACGCGGGCCATAATAATGATAATTCGGGCCTGCCGATGCCCCCGTAGTGGCGAAAGCTGTTGGGGGATGTTTAGGCGTGGATTATTATTATTAATTATTTCTGAACTACTAGAAAATAGAGATTTGTTTATTAGTTTGTTGCATTATAATTATTGATAGTTATATCAGTTTCAGGAAATAGTAGTTTGGATTCAGTGTGTTAAAACTTTTGTATAGGATAATCTTTCCATCCAACGTATATCGATGTTCTTATTCGAAGACTTTTGCATGGTTCCATTTTTACCAATGCATGGTGTTCCAATAAAAAAATCGATATTCACAAAACGGAAATTGTTTGGTAGATGTAGTCCAAAATTCTGAACACGCTGTAGGTAAATAAGTTGTCCTTTATCTTGAAATTTATAAAACTTTATATTAATATTTGTTATTTCTAGTAGTTGAGATACAATTTGTTCTTTAAAAATAATTTTTTGTAGACAAATAAGGCAATGTTGCCATATAAAAAGCCGAACAACGGCAACGCCTTACTTTGGGACAAAGCGCCGTTAAATCATTGAGGCGTAAGTAGGAGGAATTTTATTGCAAGAGTTGCGTAGTTTACGGTGTTTGTCGTAGTTCAATTGAGGTTACGAAACATCAGACAACAAACAGCGATGTCAACTCAATTGCAAGAATTTTTTACCCAAGATTTTTTTCTTACCCAAGATTTTGATCAACTAGTTGAATGTTGACTACGTTGCCAATGCTTCATTTCGCCAATCACGATGTTTTGTAGTCACTGTTTTTATACCATCGACAGTCGGTTTTGCTGGTAGCATCGATGGTCAACATCTATCTTTTGCACCGATGTCCCATCACTATCCCATAGCCACGGTCAGCAGTAACACAAGGGATAGTCGATAACACAGGTTTATCTTATTATTCTGAATCAATAGTATCACAAATGTAATACGCTGATTACCTATTGTTTTCTTATGATCATAATATGAATCAATCATAAATAAATACGTAAATAAAGTTAACAAAAAACATATCAATACAACACATGCGCGTTGACTATGTCACGTTGCGGAAACAATATTAAATTACTGCGGTCGATGGTTTTAAGTGTCCATTCACAACGTTCTTCTAGCTACTAATTCATTAATTATTTCCCACAGCCGATTTCCCATATAATGTGAGCTCTGCACGAGCAAACACACGTTTCAAGGACAAGGTTAATTTGCTAGACGTGCCATTTTATGTCTTCAGCGGGCATAAGTGCTTTTACTGACCGCCGCAAACCATTAAAAACGACTATTGGCGCAGCGGACCATTTTCAGCGCGACAATAAACATAAACATAACCATAAATCTCCGGGGGGTATAAAATCATTATCGGCAAATGTGTTTTCTGATAATTCAATCATGGGTGTAATCGTTCAATGGGGCTCGATAATTTTTTTATGGTTCACGCTTAACTTCGCAAGCCCAATAAAATTAATCCACCGTATTATCGACCCCATATACCAATCAACTCAAACTACAGTAAGGGACACAGAACAGCAAACACTTCGTATTTATGGTTTTATATCAATAATTTTGCATATACTCAAATCAGTGAATTTTTGTTAAAAACAGTAGAGATATACCAATTTTGAAAATTTCACGTGCTATTTTATAGGCATATCTTGGAAGAGGGGCGATTTTGAATATGGATAATTCAGGTTAGACTGCCCAGAATGACTTGAAGAATCCAGTGGTACTGAAAAAGTTAAAGATTTACTAATTTTGATAGTTATATGGTGCTTATAAGTAATATCTTGGAAGAAGGGCGGTTTGGAAATTGTTAATTTATGTCATCATGATCAGAATGATGTGAGGAATCTAGTAGTGCTGAAAGAGTAAAAGATTTACTAATTTTGATAATATGTATGGTGTTTGATGAGGCATATCTTGGAAGAGGGACGTTTTGGGAACGGATAATTTATGTCAGCATGATCAGAATGATTTGAGGAATCCAGTGGTGCTGAAAAACTAAAAGATTTACTAATTTTGATTATTTTGAATGTTGTTTGATAAGGCATATCTTTGAAGAGAGAAGTTTTAGGAATAGATAATTTATGTCAGCATGATAACATTGATGTGAGGAATCCAGTACTACTGAAAAAGTAAAAGATTTACGAATTTTAATGATTTTGTATGGTATTTGATGAGGCATATCTTGGAAGAGGGACGTTTTGGGAACGGATAATTTATGTCAGCATGATCAGAATGATGTGAGGAATCCAGTGGTGCTGAAAAACTAAAAGATTTACTAATTTTGATTATTTTGAATGTTGTTTGATACGGCATATCTTGGAAGAGATAATTTATGTCAGCATGATAACATTGATGTGAGGAATCCAGTACTACTGAAAAAGTAAAAGATTTACGAATTTTAATGATTTTGTATGGTGTGTGATATGACATATCTCGGAGGACGGGTGATTTGGAATATGGATAATTTATGTCATCATGATCAGAATGATGTGACGAATCCAGTGGTATTGAAAAAGCAAAAGATTTACTAATTTTGATAATTTGGTATGGTCTTTGGTGAGGCATATCTTGGAAGAGGGACGTTTTGGGAACGGATAATTTATATCAACATGGTCAGAATGATATGAGGAATCCAGTGGTGCTAAAAAAGGAAAAGATTTACTAATTTTGTTAACTTTGAATGGTGTTTGATACATATTATCATGAAAGCGTCAAGTTTTATAATTTTATAATTCATGTCAGCATGATGTGAGGAATCCAGTAGTACTGAAAAAGTTAAATATTTACGTATTTTAATTATTTTGTATGGCGTGTGATAAGGCATATCTTGGAAGACGGACGATTTGGAATATGGATAATTTATGTCAGCATGATCAGAATAATGTGAGGAATCCAGTATTACTGAAAAAGTTAAATATTTACGTATTTTAATTATTTTGTATGGCGTGTGATAAGGCATATCTTGGAAGACGGACGATTTGGAATATGGATAATTTATGTCATCATGATTAGAATGATGTCAAGAATCCAGTGGTACTGAAAAAATTAAAGATTTACGAATTTTGATTATTTCTATGGTGTGTTAAGGAATATCTTATAAGAGGAACGTAATTGAATAGATATTTTCAGTTAGCATGATCAGAATGATGTGAGGAATCCAGTAGTGCTGAAAAAGTAGAAGATCTACTAATTTTTATCATTTTTCATGATGTTTGATTAGGCATATCTTATTCAAGTGTCATTTGAGTTCACATCACGAATTATACTGCCTAGCCTTTTTTTACGATTACATACAAAAGAATTGTGGTTGGTACTCAATTTTATTTATTAAGTAATTAAACCTGTTATCAAGTATGGAAAATTTCTTGCACGTCCTACAATTCCGGGTTCTCGGGATACATGTCAGGTGCCGTTATATCCGACACCTCTGTAGTTCCTGCAGATGTTGGCTCATTGTTCCCGATCTCCTCCAACTCGTCCATCTTGAATATATCCTGATGGGTATCGATAACACCTTGATCGATCTCATCCGGATCCGGATCATGCGATTCCGAATCAAGCTCTGCACATAACCTCAATTCGCACCACCAAGTTTCGCCCTCGCACTTGCAAATGTTGCAAGAATCTTGGTCGCGAGTTTCGCCCTCCTTACAGACCTCTTTTTTACCGTCGTACTTGAAGAATGCGTACAACTCGTCCAGTTTTGTCTTCCTCAGCTTATGCGAGTACTCCTTGAGCATGCCTTCCTCGCGGCAGAGCACCAGAGGACATTCCCAAACGTTGTTGCACCGGCACCTGTTGCACGGCCAGTCAGGTTTGAAGGTTTCATTTCTGCACGGCCCGAAAGGAAGCTCCACTTGGTCGCCGGGTAGTTGGAAGAACGGCACGTAGCGCCATCTGCCGTTGTCGCAGAAATAGTTGTAATTGTCTCTGGTCATCACTGTACCTTCGGCGCAGTCATCGCACATGTCTCTCTTGCAAGCCCACGTTTCGTCTTTTGAGCACAGACATACCACGCAATCTCGACGATGAGCATCTCCTTGTGAACAACTATCACCTAGAAGTAATTATTGTTTATATAATGATTTTGAAAATTTTACGTGGTGTTTGATAAGGCATATCTTGGAAGAGGGGCGATTTGGAATATGGATAATTCAGGTTAGACTGCCCAGAACGACTTAAAGAATCTAGTGGTACTGAAAAACTTGAAGATTTACTAATTTTGATAATTTTGTATGGTGCTTTATAAGTCATATCTTGGAAGAGGGGCGGTGTGGAAATAGATAATTTATGTCATCATGATCAGGGCTCATGGCATCTCCTTGTGAACAACTATCACCTAGAAGTAATTATTGTTTATATAATGATTTTGAAAATTTTACGTGGTATTTGATAAGGCATATCTTGGAAGAGGGACGATTTGGAATATGGATAATTCAGGTTAGACTGCCCAGAATGACTTAAAGAATCCAGTGGTACTGAAAAACTTAAAGATTTGCTAATTTTGATAATTTTGTATGGTGCTTTATAAGTCATATCTTGGAAGAGGGGCGGTGTGGAAATAGATAATTTATGTCATCATGATCCAGGGCTCATGGCATCTCCTTGTGAACAACTATCACCTAGAAGTAATATTGTTTATATTATGATTTTGAAAATTTTACGCGGTATTTGATAAGGCATATCTTGGAAGAGGGACGATTTGGAATATGGATAATTCAGGTTAGACTGCCCAGAATGACTTAAAGAATCCAGTGGTACTGAAAAACTTAAAGATTTGCTAATTTTGATAATTTTGTATGGTGCTTTATAAGTCATATCTTGGAAGAGGGGCGGTGTGGAAATAGATAATTTATGTCATCATGATCCAGGGCTCATGGCATCTCCTTGTGAACAACTATCACCTAGAAGTAATTATTGTTTATATAATGATTTTGAAAATTTTACTTGGTATTTGATAAGGCATATCTTGGAAGAGGGGCGATTTGGAATATGGATAATTCAGGTTAGACTGCCCAGAATGACTTAAAGAATCCAGTGTTACTGAAAAACTTGGAGATTTGCTAATTTTGATAATTTTGTATGGTGCTTTATAAATCATATCTTGGAAGAGGGGCGGTGTGGAAATAGATAATTTATGTCATCATGATCAGGGCTCATGGCATCTCCTTGTGAACAACTATCACCTAGAAGTAATTATTGTTCATATAATGATTTTGAAAATTTTACGTGGTATTTGATAAGGCATATCTTGGAAGAGGGACGTTTTGGAATATAGGTAATTTATGTTAGATTGTTCAGAATGATGAGAGGAATGCAGTGGTACTGAGATAGTTAAGATTTCCCAACTTTTGGCAATTTTGTGAGGTGTTCATGAAGCATATCATATATGGAAGAGGGACTCATTGGAATATAGATAATTAATGGTAGAGTGATTAGACTGATGTGAGGAATGTAGAGTTGTATTAAACTCCATTTCCGACCATCAGTTGTTTTTTACTTATGACGTCAGTGAAATTTTTTAAATAGGGTATTTTTGTACTGAAACAAAAAACATTTTTTTGTTGTTTGAAAAAGATCATTTTATTGACTAAATGGTAGCACATACATTTTATAACCTTATATTAGAAAATGTTCGAGTAAAATACAATTGAAAATCAAAATATTGATCGCCCTGTGGAGCAATGGTTCTTAACCGGTGGTCCGCGGACCACTGTTGGTCCCCGAAAGCACCCGAAGTGGCCCGCGAAGCCAAAATGCACTTATTAAATAAATTAATTAGAAAAGCCACGAATTGACGACGCGACGACTACGAACATTTATGAAATACTTAGCTATTTTATTAGGTACATGTGTAAACCGAAACTTGTTTTGTTTGTTATGCTACATGTCTAAGTATGCCAAGTAGGTAGGTACTGTAACATCCTGAAGTTACTCTACCAGGCCACAAATTGTTTAAATTTAACGATTTGAATTCATTGCCAGTTTCACAGCTGGCAGCGAATCCTGTTGAGTATAAAGATGGGATTTAAAATATCAAAAGGTGATGTTTGTATACTTTTAGGCGTGGTAAAGTGTACTTAGGTAGAATCTGCGAATAGATAAGTAAAATAAACTTAACTGATTCGCAATGCTTTCATTGTTAACATTACTGAGGAAACCTGGAGAAATTCGAGAAGTGTTAATTGAAATGCATCACCATAGTAACTAAGTAGCGGCAAGGACATTTTTGCGACAAGAATTAAGCTTTACAATTTTAGAGCAAAAAAGCGAGAAATTGCTTTAACATACATAGCATTGTTATCTACCAATATGAACAGGGATTCTCAACCGTTTTGGTTATTGAAAATAAAGACCGAAATCGTTTGGCTGCTAGTGGCGATATGCGTTTGAGAAGCACCGAACCAAGAATTAAGCACTTGGTAAACAGTATGCAGCCAAAAAATCGCACTAAAAATGTAACTTCTTCAACGTTAGCAAATAATATACACTTGTATTTAAATAATTTCAAACGTCCTTAATTTATTCAATAACCTTATAATAGTTTATTTTGCAGCTAAACATTTAGTGGTCCATGACAAAACTAAAATTTAGTCAAATGGTCTCTCATCACTAAAAGGTCTTCTTTTATAAGGTTTTTCGGTATAAACAGTTTCATTTTGAATTACCTACTTTTACAATTCCTTAAACATTTACAGAATGAAATAATACCTGAACAAACTCAATAATAAGAATAACTAAAAGTAGTACAAATAAATTAAATAAATGACG
Source organism: Melinopterus prodromus (assembly GCA_964023965.1). Taxonomy (NCBI): domain Eukaryota; kingdom Metazoa; phylum Arthropoda; class Insecta; order Coleoptera; family Scarabaeidae; genus Melinopterus; species Melinopterus prodromus. The sequence continues at coordinate 99,575,740 of OZ030390.1, forward strand.
ATAAAATTATATAAACAAATCCATATGAATCTTTTAATGTTTTCCTTATTTTAGAAGTATTTTGAGAAATAACTTCATGTGGTCTTATTGCTTTTCTCAATTCCTTACGGAGTTTTGTAAGGAATTTAGATAAACAAGTTCCATATGAGATTTTCTCGTATCGACAATCTTTCTGCTTTATGACAATAAAATGCTGAAAAAAATAATTAGTTACTCAATATTAACCATAAACTACTAGATTGACCTCAGCCAGGCATATGTCAGTTTCCAAACCAGCTGCAACACTATGGGAAGCACATAAAAGTATACATGAAGATGTGGCAAAATTGTTAAACTCTGGGGAGTGATTTGTGCGATTTCGTCCAGTATTTATTAGATAAAAGCATTTATTCAACCTGAAGCAGCCATGATAGAAATAAAATTGTTGGTTGGTGGTTATCAGAAAACATTTTATTAGTTTGACTTTCGACTCTTTCGGCACCCTTGATAGAGCACAAGAGCAACCTTTTCACCTTTCATTCAGAAAATCGATGCTCCGAAAGTTGATCCCAAATTGAGTTTTGTTCAAAAATTTTCTGATATTCATCAATAAGAAAAGTAGGGGATTTTCGCAAAATTGACCATACAAAATTGAATTTGATGTAAAAATGTGTAATTCATAAATGAATACATTAAACGGTGTCATTTTAATGTGGTTATTATAGTAAAAAGAATTACTTTTATTTATCTTGAACCAGACATGATGGAAACAACGGTTTGATTTTAGGTATTGGGGATCAGTGGTTAAAGACCAATGGAAGGAAATATTGCACATTGTAAATTTATATTAGATTGATTAGGATAATAATTGATGTGTTAATATATTTAGTTGTTTGACCAGACATAATATCTAGGCAAACGAATGTTTGACCCGTTTAAAAAATGTGACCTACCTTCAAAAATTGCAGTAACTAGATGAAACACAGGCAATATCAAACCTACGAGCAAATTTAAAATATGCCGCAGATTCATACTGAACTTTTTGATTCATCGCTAAGAATTCTACAGACAATATAATTTACTTTATTACCAGTCGTAATGTGATAATGTAGGCTTGACAATATCAAAGTGGGCGACTTATTATTATTGCATGTTTTATCTGTAGAATTTAAAATTGTCAACTGAAAACGAGGTTAAATATAATATGTGCAAATAAATAGGCAAACTCATTGATTAAGTAGCAATATTTTCAGTATTACGTCTTTCCATTTCGTTTTCTGAGAATGAGCTACAATTTAGTACATGTGCCGCTTCCTTTTGAGGAAGTACCGCACTACAGAGTTACTCCTTGCAGGCTTCTCTAAACCGAGAATCTTCCACTAGCAGGCCATAGATGTCGCCACATCCGCTCTGTTTACTTCTGAACAAATTTGTGATGGTTATAATTTTATCGTTTCTTCCTCAAAATAATTGTGTAGTAAAATCTTGTGAATGTGCGGTTTGCGTAATATTGAAGTGTTGTGCCTTGGATTGTAACAAATATTGTTCGGTAAGTGACATGCATGTCTTTTTTTGGTGTGCTGTAGATTGTGTGATTTATCCAAGAAAGGGATAACGAAATAGTATTTTGTTTCGAGATTGCAAAGCGGAATTATTTGTTTTGCGTATTTTATGTTATTGTATTAACGTAATTAATACATTATGATCGTGATAAGTTTCTCTGTAGTAACAATGCGTTTTCTGTTTATGATTGAGGTTATGTTTCATGACGTAACCTAACAATTTACCAGGGAATAAATAGAGGGAATATTATAGAAAATTTTAATTTGCCTTACTGAAAATATTAAATGTTTCGATAATTGTCCTGGAGTTTGACAACTCATATCCTGGAAGATGGTTGTTTTTGTTGTTTAAAGAACCCTAATTACTTATTTTATATTGGACAAATAACACCTGCATTCAAATATGATTAAAACCTTGTTGATTCGTTTATTTTTTGTAATATTTTTTGTCTGCAATGTTCAAACTGAAGCTCATAGAAGTTTATTAAATATTTACATGCAGATATAATATCCAACAGGTAGAAAAATATAAACCATACATAGGCAATTTAATCTTGATAATTGAGTGTTATGCTAAAAGTTAATTTTTTCCTTAGAAGGTAATTGCAATTCGACTTCTTTTTAATCGGTAAGGAATAACAACAATTAAGAAAATTCTAATAATATCTATTTAAGCTAACTAAAAATGCGTTATATTTTCAAAATACTCCATTAAGAAAATCACTATTCCATCTTCATTAAGAAAATCATTTTTCTGGCCTGAAACGCCAAATTAAAGTAAAAAGAAACTGTTCTTCTGTAACATTATTATCTCATGCTTGGACCGAATATTTATTAATAAAAAGTAGAAAGCACAAAAAAATTCTAGAAAGATAAGAAAGGAAGAAGAAAAGGAACAGAATAAAAAGCTGTGCCAAGAAAAACACTAAAAATGCCAGATGCAAGGAACATTAAAATACAGATGAGGGAGAAAGGGCAGACTGAAGAAGACTAAGGACTTATTCTTTACTGTTTCATTAAAAATGGTAAAGCATAAATGTTTAACATTTCTTAATAATAAATCTTATTTAGCAATATTTAAAACACTCAACACTCACTGGGCGGCTACTTTAAGTGATTGTTGTTTGAAAAGGTTTAGTATGGCACATGTTACGCAAAACCAAAGTTAGATTCCTTGTTCCTGCAGGCTTACCAAAAAAAAAATCAAATCAATTATACTATAATTAATTTGACCTCAAAATAACCATATTTTGAGGAGTCATGTTCATTTCTAGAAAAATAAAGCAGACGTCCTCATTCTAGGGCTCTCTCGTACGCTCTTTCTGTCAATTTAACACTATTTTAGCTTCCCCTCTCTTGTAGTGGCTGGTATATGGTTTGGTATGGTAGAATTAAGTCGTATGGGAACTGTACCTTTCGATATACTTTGAGCTTGAAGATCCTTTATATTTCGGGCATATACAGTACAGCACAGAAGAGAACACAGAACAGTACAGCATTATACACAACAAAATATAATTTTTTAATTATGGTCATAACTTCTTTATTTGTGATCCCATCAAAAAAGCGTTTGGACATTAGAAAGGCACTTTTTTCTCTACAATTCTACTATGTCAGTTTATTTTTTTTTCGCCAATGAATTCGTCAGAAACAAACGAAACTTTTGTTTTTCATAAGAAAAACATCTATAAAGATGCCATATTGGTTTTATACATGTTTAGATTCAGATATTACTTCTGAGTAATTTGGTATGTCACTTGCCATATTTAGAACACAATAAGCCGACAAAATTGTAAATTTTTATTTAATTTATGAAATGATCGCATGGTGGCATGAAAAACATATTTGAGTGATACAGTATTTATGTGCCCATAGTCAAATTACAGTAAATTTTTGGAATGTATTTATTTGTACTAACTACACAACATAAAAAAGTAACAACATTTTAACAAACTAAATAATATTTTCAAAAATTTTCATGGAAGCATTTTTCACAGCATTCCGTAATATGGTGACCTTACCGATGGTTCTTCTATCAATCGAATTGAAAGCGGCGATGACGGTGTCACGTACCTCTCCAACGTTTCCAAAATTATAAACACCATACACCTTATTTATTTTTTAAGTCACTCCATAGATAAAAATCACAAGGGGTAAGATCCGGCAACCTTGGTGGCCATGATACTTCTGAATAGGTAGCAAATACTCTCCGTTTATGTCTTATATCAAAATAGTTCCTCGCGATTCGGGCATTATGTGTAGGTGCTTCGTCTTGTTGGAACCACATACCTTATCGTAACGCCAACGGTATATCGTATATTGTTCCTTCCACGTCCTCAGGGAGCAATATTGCCGATACATCTCCGAAGATAAATTTTTGTTATAAGAAATTGGTCCGGTTTATCGGTTGGTCACTATACCGCACCATACATTAAAACCAAACCGCACCTGATTATGGTGCTGATTTTTTTGTTTCATCGAACAATAATATTTTTTTTTATAAATTCTTCAATCAATTCTATTGTCTTATTGTAATCAAAACATAGCATGTGGCATACCAAATTACTCAGAAAGAAATGATGAATCCTAACATGTATAAAAACCAATATGGCGTCCATGAGAAAAACAAAAGTTTCGTTTGTTTCCGGCGAATCCATTGGCAAAAAAAAATTAAACTGACGTGATCAAATTGTAGACAAAAAACTACCTTTATAATGTCAAAACACCTTTTTATGGGATCACAATTAAAGAAGTTATGATGATAATTAAAAAATGACATTTTTTGGTTTTTTCAAAATAGCTTGGGAGCCATTTGGAATTGAACTGTTTTCTGAACAGAATATAAAAGTCCACATAAATACACACTACTTTGTGCATTTAACCGACTTTCTATCTCTAATAATGACAAAAGTACCCATACAATCCTACGTCCTGTGAGATACACTGTATAGTGAAATTAATAAAATGCAAGACACCACATTATCATCACGTGAAGGTTGACGCCATCCAACCAGGGTTGTTATGTTTTAAAACATGTTTTTAAACATGTTTAAAATAGTTTGTTTTAAATGTATAAAACATGTTGTTTTAGCACATTATTTTTTATTAAAGATGTTTTAAACCAAATATTTTGTTTTAAACATGTTGTAAAACAGTTTGTTTTAAATGTTTAAAACAGTTAGTTTTAAATGTTTAAAACATGTTTAATTATTTAATCAGCATTGTATGCTGGTCTTCAGAATTTTTATGTATGAATCTACTAAAAAATCAAAAATTATTTAAATATTGTATTTATTAATAAAAAAATGTTTTTTATAAAATACAATTTTTATTCCTTATGTGAAACATGTTTTTTGTGATTTAAAACATTTGTTTTTCATATATGAAACATGTTTTTTTCCGAAGTGTTAACATCGCCTTTAATAACATCAATTTATAAAAAAGCATGTTTGTTTAGTTCAAAATAAAAAAAAAACGTTTTCTATAATAACCCTGCATCCATTGATCAAGAGACTCAAGAGAAAGAACCTTTTGAATTAGAGTAAATGTATGAATTTCATGGCTTTTAAGTTTAAACACATCGTATTGTTATACCAAAAATGCAATATCAATATGCAATATAAATATTCATACGAATCACGTATGCAAGCAAGCAAGCCTGCATGGGTGTTTTTTTTAAAGTAAAGTTGTTGCCCGAAATACGCATATGAATGGCATATTTAAGGAGGGTATAGACGACAGGCGACCGACTTGTGCGGTACATATTGTTGTGGCCGCAATTTACAATTCAATGGCCGATGACTTTGCATGTCTAATAACGTACGAACCGATACCGATCGACTCTTCGCGATATAACGATAAGCCGTCGCATAGCTACGAGTTGCCTTTTGTTGTTTTGTCCAGTGGAAGAGAGAGAGAGAGCGAGAGAGAGAGGCAGAGAAAAAATAGGAAAAAGATAGACGCTGGTCTTTGTGACCCGCAGTTTAAATGGCTGGACGAATAGGATCTAAAGTTTTCGAGCACTTCCTGCACCTTTTGAGGACGTGTCAAATGATGCCCGCCGCCGTAATAAAAATGTTACTTTGTGGGTTTTGATTTGAATAGATAATAGTGTAGATTATGCGGTTTGTGGTTGTGTGCCGATTGAGCTGTATATTGGTTAAGTTTTCGTGTCTTTTTGTTTTATTTGCATAGTTTTCATATGTCTCAATGTACTTTTTGTCCGTTTTGTTTCTATTTTTAGCAAACATCTTGAATATGGCAACAAAAAAGCAATAATGGGGATCTAGGGGAGACCGGGGCACATTGGGACGGATTTTGACATACACATATAGTTGCCTTATTTATTTTTACAATAACTGGTTCGTAATGGCAATACTACTTACTATATACATTTATGCAGGTCTATACACTGGAAATTTTAAGTTGAATAAAGTATTTTTGGACTTCTTTCCAATTTGCAGTTTGTTCTAATGTGGCCCGACCCGGGGCACATTGGGACAGGCATGGGACACATTGGGACAGTGTGAATCAGTGTGAATATCTTGGTTATTATTGAAGATACCAATTTGATGTTTGGTGAGAACAAACCATTTTTACTTTATCATACGCAGTATTATAAAGTATTGTAATCATGCCGAAAAAAAAAATTGAGATTTTAGCGGAAATAGGTCTTTTTGGGTCCCCTGAACATTTTTGACCAAGGTACAAAAAAATGTCTGTGTGTGTGTGTGTGTGTGTGTGTGTGTGTGTGTGTGTGTGTGTGTGTGTGTGTAAACGATTTTTGTGGAGACGATTCCGGAGAAACTACTGAAGGTATCGGGACGAAAGTTCATATTTAGAAGTTTTATGACCAAACTTAGAGCTGAAAAGCTTTTGGTTCAAAAGGGTCCAAAGGAACTGGTAGTTTATTCTAAGCCTTTTTTAAGGATTTTGCAGATGAGCCGCCATTTCTGTAATTTCGTCAAAATAGTTAAATAATAAATTAAAGCAGAGGAAATTTTGAATAATTTATGCCTATGACATTTTTTGGTAACATTAATAGTTTAGCTGCAAGAGCAAATTCTATTTGATCGAGATCGGTCGCATCTGCATTGGTACGAAACTACATAGTAGCCAGGATTTAGACAAATATTTTTTTTGTGCTGTCACCACAGAAATGTCTATGGCTGTCACCACGCTGTCACACTCGGAGAACCGCTATGGAACGTCATCTACAGTGTCATGAACGAATATAAATCTGTCAGAATTTGAATTAGCTTTTTAAACTTGACATTTCGTAGAAGTGGTATCAACCTAACATTTTCTATACCGAAATATTACCATTATAGAATTTTTTTAAAATACGTATTTCTCAAAAAGCATTACAAAAAACGTTGATGTCACTCCTGCCGAAAACTACATAGCGCGACTCGCTCCCATGCGACGACGACGCTCCGCCATCGGTGACGCGCCGCATCACCGCTCGTGGTGCTATTCCGTACTTTCAGGACTTGTGAGATAATCAACTATTATTCTGATGACAGTAGGTAGTGTTAAATGCTGATGCTTTGACAATACCTTCGATTGATACTATTGACTATCAAAATATCTGCCAAAGCCTGGCTAACTAGTTTAATTTTAATGCAGACACGATTTATCTCAGTCAAATAGATTCTCATGCAGCTAAACTATTAATTTTATATATTGTATGATAAAGTCATGTGCCTGGCCACATCAGATTTTTTTTGTATTTTACGAATAATTGTTCGGGGTTTGGGAAAAATTAAGACTAAAGTTATAGGACTTGTAGACGACTTTCCAAGGAAGAATTTGACCTATCATACATATGCATTTGATGCCCCCAACCCACCCCCACAGTGCCCTGAAAACTATCTTTAAATGAAAAACTGTAGATTCTTCAGAAAATTGACCATTCTAATTGTTTAATTCTCTTTTTTTTCATAGAAATTATTATTATAAGTCTAGTGGGAAGTTTATAAACATTTGTCAGTTAATTTCCATTTATTTAAACACATTTTTTGTTATTTAACTAATTCGTTTTTCTCGAAAATCCATCTGAATTCTGTTTTCGGAGTTCGAAATGGCAGTATATTATTTTAGAGTGACGATATTCATTTAAAAAATCCTCCTATTGTTTAAACAATAAATTATTCATTTTCAACTTTTTTCTAAATCTGGTAGAAAAGTCAACATTTTTGTTAAAAGAACTTATAAATTTTATGTTCGAGATATTTCAAGTGATATAATTTATATTTTGGGATGATTTCCACTGTTTAAATAATGAAATATTATTCGTTTTCAATATCATTTATTCGAAAATATTTGATGGATGAAAATCCTTTATTTAGGGAAATTGGGGAGTTACATTTTTATATTAATTATCCTAAATTCAACCAATTTTATTAATCAGATTTCTTTCTCCATTTCTTATTCTGATTTCCTACTACAGTATGTCAAGATCATGTGAATTTGTTGTACTCTTGTTCCCTGTACTCTAATTTTATGAAATATTGAAAACCATCCCAAATATAAATGATGTCACTTAATAACAGTTTGATAATAACAGTTTGCATTTAAAAAATAAAATAAATTTAGGCGAATTGCAAAAAAAATTGTTTAAACAAATGGCGTTTGTTTAAGCAAATGTGGGTTTATTAGATAATAAAGGCAAGGTATCCCGAACATGATCATAATTTATAAGTTAATTTTACAAAAAGCTGACTTTTCTATCATAATTATAAAAAAACTGAAAATGAAAAGTGTACGTCAATTAGCCAAGAACAATACGAGATCTAAAGGAAGAGATAATTCGGCACATTAACGACATTGAACGTCAATTATGTCTCGGAGGTTGAAAATAGCGATTATCGGATAGAGGTATGCCACCGAAGCCGTGGCGAGCATTTAGCCGATATTTTGTTTCACACTTAATTGTCATAGATCCTTCTATCATAATAAAAAATATTAAGATAATTCTCTGAAAACTTTTTGCTTTATTTACAATTAACATCGTGCATTATGGTTGGACCAGCGAAGTGAAGTGACGAAGTGAACATCATATTGTTAGTCATGTTAACGTATGCGTCCACCAAGCCTGAAACTGTTAATAACAACAAAGATATAAAATTTAAAACATTGCCGCGAAATTAAAATAAAATAAGAAAGCTTATATCGACTTCCGGTATACGGTAATGCAGTCAATTTGGAGTGTTTTCGTTTCAAAGTTCGACTCGAGTAGATCCTGAGTCCAAACAATGAAATATATATAGAAATAGTGTAACATATACTTCTAATGGAAAATTTCCCCTTATGTGCCTGTCCCAAACGGCCCCAGTTGAAATGTCCCAATGTGCCCAACATGAGTTTTATGAATTGAAAAATTCTAGAAAGTTGTAGGTTATGATTTAGTAGCCGCCAATAGCGGTAATGTATGAAGAATATACGTATAATTGTATGACTATACATAATATTATACAATATAACATAGAAACTTGTGTAGAGCCTTACCAACAGACGTAGAAAATACTTACTTGGTTAACCAAAAACTGATAAATTCATCGAAACAAACGTAGTTTCGACACTATCGCGCTGGAAACTTTTTTGGAATGTGTTTACATTCACTGACGCATATTCTATGTGAATGCACATTTAATCGTAAGTCATTACAGCGGTGAATTTAAAGTGTCCCAAAGTGCCGCGTGTCCCAATCTGCCCCTGTCTCCCCTAACTATCATAGGTAAATAACAATTTAAATTCTTATGCATTGTACTGGCTGTAAATGCTACGTTTATGGAGTATTACATAGCCTGCAGGTTTAAGTTAACTCGAATGGGTACTCGTATTCACACTACATTTCTTCGTCGTAAAAAATTGGGTCGTAACTCCGTCAGCAAAGACACTTTAACATGAGGTACTAACCGTATGAATACATTATTCTTTAATACGTTCACGGATGATCTGTTTTAAGTTGCTGTAGTTTATGTTTTTCCAATTGGCCGGGAGCACGACACCAACCCTCCCTAGCGGCCGTACTTTTGTTGGACTTTCAGTGTTGTAGTAACGGATTTTTCTATACAACTGGAAGTAGTTGGTTAATATTAAAATTACGTTTGTCTCTCTTTTTATTATCTTTTAGAGTAGCCTGACGATGTGAACTACGAAACAGATTTTCTCCAAAAATTTTCTTCGTGCCCATTAACTTACATGTTGAAAATAGGTTTCTTTTAGCAGTCGCAAACCCAGGTTACAAATACATAGTGCTTTTGTGATGGAGAAGATATTATGCTATGGTATCTACATTTTAATACCAATGACATGTTATCTGGTTTCCCACAAAAGCACTGTTTGTAAACTGGTTTTGTTACTGCTCAAGTATATTGTTACCAAGTTGAAGTCCTATATCAAAATATACATTTGTACGAACATGATTTTACCAAACTATATATAAAATTAATAGTTTAGCTGCATGAGATTCTATTTGATCGAGATCGGTAGTGTCTGCCTTAAAATAAAAGTAGTTAGCCAGGAGTTAACAGATATTTTGATTCTGTCATTAGAATGAAAATATCTGTCAAATCCCTGCTAGCTAGTTTTATATCAATGCAGACACGACCGATCTCAATCAAAGACAATTTGCTCATGCAGTTCCTTTGGACCCTTTTGAACAAAAAGCTTTTCTGATCAAAGTTTGGTCATGAGAATTCTAAACATGAAGTTTCGTCCAAATACCGTTCTCCGGTATTTTTTTAACGCTATGCCGTCTTTGGGGAGGTTTTATTTGTTTAGTTCATATACTTTGCCGACGTTTCGCCGATCTCTTCGGCTTCTTCAGCGCCTATAATATTTACATGAAATAAAAATACTATAATAACATAATAATAACGCATCACTAAGATGCATGCAGACTTACTTACTTCTCATAAGTAGATAATGGGCGCAAAAGTGTGTAAATATCCTATTGTCAATAATCTAAAATCTAAACTTTTTAAGATAAATTTGCAATACATAAAACATTGTATCTTTATGCGCTTTCTTATCAACGCAACACATATGAACGCCTCGTATCTACTGATTAAAACTCGCTTTCAGCATTCAGATTCAGTATTAAATACCACACAGTTTATGATAATCTAAGCATCAACGATAAATTCCCTCCCCATAATCTGGGAACGCGTATCAATTATAGATAAGTCTCTACTCAGATGGTACACTGTGCACCACAATACCGATACTTCTGTTGAAGGATATACGACACTAGCTCCCTGTATCAGTTACTGATTTATTGGTAGCGATAGCATAGTCTGAGGCACACCCAAAGAACCTGCTACCAGGATACAGGGTGGATACAAAAACCTGGCGTTGCTAATTTACTTTATGTCAAACTAATTTAAATGTCAGTTAAATGGTTATAGGATTGTTTAGGTTTCATCTTACAAAGAAAACAAACACTTTCTTTGTCAGCAATATTCTTCATGGCTTTCTCCTATTGTGTCATATACCACTCTGTACCCCAGTTGTTTGGGATATTCTACAACCAGTTTTTAAATTAGGAGAGACCGTTTTAGAGACTTTATATTGAATTTATATGTACAATTAATGAGCTATTTAATTGAAAACATTATCATGATCACTTGAAATCAATATTAGATCATAAGTAATTTTCAATCTTAAATTGTGGGTATAAAATGTATTTTTATGATTGTCTGATGGTATTTTTATTTTAAACATATTTTTCAGTTTTTGGTGTGGAAGCAAATACTAATAAATATATTTTTATATTAAACATATTTTTTAAAGGTTTTTTGTTTTTGTAAAATGTATCTACTTTTGACTTTGTTTTGACAATGTACATAGTAAAACGAGCGATATGATTAAATATTATTATTATCAAGGCAATGCTTTTGGAAAAATCAATTCATATTTTATTCATAATTAATGAGAAATGTCATTATTACTGACAGTCAATAACAGACCAAACAACTATATAATGCTTTTTCTAGAATCTACAGTACATTTTATATATGTTTTTATTATTTTTTTCAGTTTCTTTAATTTACTTGAGTATTGTATTTTATATCGGCTAGACCTAGCCATTTTTGCTTAAAATTTTGTAGTGGAATAAATCATAATGTACTAAAATATGGATAAATATTTAATACTGTTTCGTTATTTTTACTTTCATTGGTGTCATTAGAGTGAAGTAAAAGCTCATGATTCTTACTCTTTTTATAATTACTGATACCAATTAACTTGTCAATATGGATAATACCGTATATATTGATTTTGTCAGCGAATTTTCGAAAAACAGTTTTTTGGAAAATTTGTATTAGAAAACAGGTTTTTTAATTTTTTTTTAATACCAAAGAAATAAAAACTTTATCTCACTTTCTTTTATATTGTTTTAAATTCACACTAATTTGTTGTTTTATTATTATAGAAAATTCGTAAATTTGCCAAAATTTGTTAACAAATATTAAATTTGGGAAATTTGTCTAATCGTGTTGAAATTTGGTTGCTGACAGATTTTCGGCGACAATGATTTTTGTACTTTTTATATAAATTTATTATGATTGTATTTCCATGTTTTGTGTACCTAGTTATGTTTATTTCTTAGCATTAAACGTTTAAAATAATTTCATACTATCTGATTTATTTGTATTTTATACGTCAGATTGAATTCGCAAATGTGGATTTTTAAGTAACATAACTGTAGAAAGCAGAGAGCTGCATAATTATGTTAGAGGATTTTGAATTATAAACATCTAACATTACATGTTTCTGTTATCTTCCAAATCCGACAGTTAATTATATGTTTAGTTCCCATATTGGAGCCGCCATTTTGAATTTTATACTTCTGACAACAGATTTGGAATCCGAAAGATTCATATATCACATGTTTTAATTGTTATATGAATCCGCCAATTAATTACATGTTTGGTCGCCATATTAGATCCGCCATTTTGAATTCTAAGAATACCGAAATCAAATTTGGAATCAGAGACCCCAAAAACCCCTTACTAGAATGCTTAGTCTTCTTAAGACTCGAGAGATGAAGATACCTAGTTTAGACTATTTTGTATCCCCAGGCCAATGGCGCTATAGATTAAAGATTTAGGTTTAAAACTTAAAAACCTAAACGGAATAATGAAATAATTAATTCTACTAAAAATATTGAAACTAATATTCGGTCAACTGGTCCCTTTTGATATCCAGGCACAGAAATGATTCTGGCTCTAAAAGTCTACGTACTTATTTAACCTAAAATTTTCACGACGAATTATAGTGTCCAGTGCAAGGGATGTACGAATAACAATAAAAATATTATTATTTTTAAAATCTAACTGATCGTTTAATAGTTTTCTGTTTTTGTTAATTTGTTTGCTAGTGAATCTCTAGTTGTTCTAGTAGATCTATTTTGAAACTTACGTCGCAATTATGCAGTAACTTTACGTCTTTGTAGTTCATTTTAAGACCAGTTTCTAGAGTATTCTGGTAGATATTGGAAGAAGTTTTTTTTGCTTCATTTTTCAAAACTTTTATTTTTAGGTTAGGTTTCATGGTATTTTACATATGAAACTCTCCATTTTGTTATAGATTAAGGATTGATAATCTACACTCTACAGGATAACTTATTGTCACTGACTCGTTATAGATTTGGTTAAAATTTAAAATGGTTTCATCTTTTATAGTGTTATTTGATGGAGTGCGAGTTTGCTGTCGATCGTGGCACGGTCCTTTGGTATAAGGATCCAAAAACACAATTGGTTATGTCTTGTGTTATGAATGATCTTGTGTGACAATATTCAATACTAATGCCTCCCTGTGCAATGTGCAATGTGTCGACCAACCTGTATATGAACCATTGGCGGGTACTGGCGGGTAACGGGTAGTGAAACTACACCGTGATGAATCGATCTCCACGAAGTATAACCGGTGCCTGGCTAACGATATGCTAATCTCTAGTCGGGACGTTTATTGCGACCAGTATCGGTTACTTTCATTAAGTTAATTGTTATGGCAGGTCCGCTACGGCGAGCGCCATGCCATCTATCGATTTCGTATTGCCGATAGTGTAATCTTGTAATTAGAGCCTCAGCAGGCCGATATGCTCAGCTGGGGAAAACGGTTATTATACGTGAGCGCCCGTCCAAGGATCGCCTACCAATCGTTACCTGTGTGCAATTTTCACGGACACATTTCTGAAAATGAGCACGTAATGCATGCTCGCGTCGAGTGGTCGGTTGGTTGGTTCGTTGATAATCGGCTAATTTTATGCTGTGTCGAGGAATGCGGCGTTGCGGTTTTTCATTTTAGATTAGTAGATGTGCTAGCTGAACCTGCTGACCAGGGAAGTTGCGAGGACTAGCTTGTCTGACAACCACGTTGTCCAGTTTGTATGCCAATTTTTGATTGTTGAACCTCGTGTACTTGTAATGTGTGAAGTTAAGGGTTTATTGTTTTTGCTTGTTGAGACTGAAATACTTAATTTTAATTAGAATCTTATAAGCATATAAACTTTTAGGACTTGGAAATTAAAATACTACTTCAAACAAATACCTTAAGAAAATTAATGAAAAACGAAATCGTCTGGAGCTTCAAAGAATGTTATATGTTTGAACTGGGCAAAGTGATTTTGATTTCAAATGTTTATTACCTATTTCCACAAATATGAGTGAACAATTGAAGCTATTTCAAATCTTTAAACAGGTGTCTTTTTGTCCACTTTTTCCCCGAAAAATTTATTATTAGAACATAAATGTCATTCCGTGTTCATTTGAACTTTTGTTTTTCAAATCTTTTCAAATTAAAGTGGGATTGTGAGGGATGACTGAAAATTGATGTTTTGGGCTTGCGATTGGCTGGTTGCTTATTGTTCATTACAGCAAAAATTAAAAAAAAAATGCGAAAAAGAAAAGGCAACTCAATCAGTACCCATAACAACAAACAATACTCGTTTAATACTCGACTTATTAGGTTTGTCAATTACTAAAAAGTTAGAACCGTGCAAAATACAGTTTTGCTATTATTTCAAAGGGCTGTAACCTTTTAAAGAATAAAGAAAACGGAAAGTCCATAGGAATTTATTTAGTCGGTATGATATTTACTGTCTGGAAAAAGTTTTTTGTATGTGTTCATTGTAGGAATTGAAAACCCAAAGGTCATGATGATACTTCGTATTCACAATTGCATGAACTTGCTAAAAACATAAAATTGTAGTAAAATTAGACAAAAATTTTCTATTAAGGAAAATAAATCGCGGAAACTGTTGGGTTTCAAGCTTCTATTTCGTCCGCAAATAATTTTTTTGAGCCTAGATCGTGCATGTTTGCGGTTTTTCGGATTTTAACGCAAAACGGTCATGATTTAGTAATTTTAGCATCTGTACAATGATATCTAGTTTCTAAAAAAATGTTGAAAAAGACTTTTGAAAGATAGTTTTTCGCGCATTTAAAGTTTGAATTTCCACCATAAAAAAATTTGATTAAACTTAAAATGAAATCATTCAAGGTAAACGTCCAAAATTCCGACTTATGTCTGTTTAATTGGATAAAATAAGAAATCTATAACATTGAGCTTTATTTTAGGGCATCCGGTTTGTTGATTTGACATTACACTTATCAACCCACAATCGTTTCTTATAATACCAATGTTCTAACGGTCAGATGCTAAAAGTTGATTTTTTCCTTATAAGGTAACTGCAATTCGACTTCTTTTTAGATCGCTACAGCATTACAGTAATTAAGAAACTTCTATAATATCTGTTAAGGCTGACTAAAAATTCTTTATAATTGGCCATCGAGATCTTGTGATTTAACACCTTTAGACCTTTTTCTTTTGGGAAACGTGAAAGATAAGGTGGTCAATGCTCCACAATTCATTCAAGACCTTATTGGTCATGGCCAATTTCATGAAAAGGATATGGTGCTGCTAGCGTAGCCGTGGCGGCCTTTTGGCTGATATCGTTTTCAAATGTTAATGGCATACCTTCCTCTTTACAATGAAATAAACATTTACTGATTTCTATTAAAAAATACTCGTTTTTACTTTATCATACGCAGTATGTAAGGTATTGTAATCATGCCGAAAAAAAAAAAATTGAGATTTTAGCGGAAATAGGTCTTTATGGGTCCCCTGAACATTTTAATAATAATAATATAATAATAATAATCTTTATTGGTGTTGGTTACATAAAGAATGTTTACACAAGTCAAAAGGGAAAAAATCAATGAAATTAACTTAAATCATATATATAAAGTTCATAAATCAGCAAAATTACAATCCAGAAACTCATCGAAGTTGTAGATACATTTCTTTAACAAAAATTTTTTTATTGTCTCTTTAAACATTTTCTGCGAGCACGACCTAATTGCAGCCGGAAGAGCACTATAAAACCTCAGCGCCCAGTAATTGGATCCATTTCGTGATCTTTGCAGTCTCAGAAACGGCTGGCGATAGTGTTGGTTCTCGCGAGTGCTGTAAGAGTGTATCGAACTTGATCTAACAAAGTTCTCTGTATTGGTCCTCGCATACATTAGACATTCCAATATGTATACGGAAGGTAGAGTTAGTACTTCAAGGTCTCGGAAATGATCCCGGCAATCTTCGCTATAACCTATGCTGCATAGCACTCTTATGCAACGACGTTGTAATGCAAAAATTTTGTGGCTATGGGCTGAATGACCCCAATTAAATACCGCGTACGTCATGGCAGAATGAAAAAATGCGAAATAGGCAACCCTGAGGTACTTTAGCGAAAGCGAGCTCCTCAATATCCTCAAAAAATATATCACCCTCGCAAGCTTTCCCGCGGCATATTCCACGTGATTTTCCCACTTCAACCTGGAGTCAACTACAACACCCAAAAATTTGACCTGATCGCCCACAGCACCATTTAAAGACGGATCGTTTCTCAGAGTAAATAGTAGAGACATGCATTTTTCCATATTAATACACAATTTGTTTGATGAGAACCATTCCTTAATACTTAAATCACACAAATCAACCACATCCAGCAGCGCCTCATAGTTATCCCCTCCTGCTATTACCGTTGTGTCATCGGCAAATAGAACGATTTTAGAAGAAGCAGCAGCATTGTGAATGTCATTGATAAATATCAAAAATAGAATGGGACCCAGAACAGAACCTTGTGGGACTCCGAATTTGCAGAGCCTATTTGAGGAAATTCTGTTGTTAAATTTAACGTGTTGATATCGATCACTCAAATATGACTCTAATAGCTTTATGCTGGATTCAGAAATGTTGTACTTGTGCAGCTTTTCTAAGAGAACATCATGGGAGACGCAGTCGAAAGCCTTTGTGAGGTCATAAAAGGTGGCTATGGAGTGATGTCCACGCTCAAAGTTGTTTAATATGTTATTAACAAGAGTATCAATTGCAACACTAGTCGACTTGCCGTGTCTGAATCCAAACTGTGACTCACTGAATAAGTTGTTATTTTCAAAATGTAGGTATATTTGTTTTTTTAGAATTTTTTCAAACAGCTTGGATATGACAGGGGTTAATGATATGGGCCGATAGTTATTGCAGTTGCCGGTGGCATTTTTCTTGTGTATCGGTATCACTGTTGAAATTTTAAGGCTTTTGGGAAAATAGTTTTGTTTTACACAAACATTGAAAAGATTCGTAAGTGGGTAGACAATGACATTTTTTAGTGTTTTAATTATTTTTACATTGATACCGTAGCAGTCTTTGCTTGAAGAATTTTTTAGTGTGTTTATTGTATCTCTCATATCATTAAAGGAAATAGTACTGAATTCAAAATGTTCGGCTTCTGGTTCGTTCATGTATTGAAGCGGATTCTTGTCAGAGTTGTTTAAATTCTTAATAATGTCCTGAGGGACATTGATAAAAAAGGTATTAAAATCCGCCGCTGTTGGTTCATCCTGTACACTAGTTTTCTTAGAGGGAATGTTATGTTTTATTAACTTCCATAAAGATGTTGACTTATTGAAACTGCCCTCTACATAACCATCAAACGCTGATCTTTTTGCATGAAGTAGTTTAGATCTATAGTTCCTTTTAAAAATTTTTAGTTGATTTGTCAATATCAGACCCGGGTATTTGTGGTTAAAACTATTCATTGTGCGCATATGTTCTCTCATTTCAAACAATTCATCCGTGTACCAGTTGACCAACGGTTTATTTTTAAATACTAGTTTAGTTTTAATGGGAAAACAACATTCGATTGCATCAGAGAAGGTGTTAATAAATTTATCGGTTTTTACATCTATATTCATTGAGTTGTCGCGAATAAATGACCAATTTTCATTCTCCATGACGTTGTACAAATTAAACATCCCAAGATCAGTCATCGGCCTATACGATATTCTCTCACCAGTGATTTTTTGAGGTAGACATTGAATTTCAGCAAACAATCCAGAATGGTCAGATGATATTGAATTATCAAGATTGATACTGGATAGAAGAACTGAATTTGAAATAAAAATATTATCCAGGCAGGCTGATTGCCTTGTATTTTGTTTATTTGTTGGGTGGACTCCAAATGTTTTAAATGTGTTGCATAAGAGTAACGCACTTGCATCATGAGTGTTGAATTTTACGTTAAAATCGCCAGAAATAATAAGTTTATGGTTATTATGATAGCGGTCAAGCACACTTGACAATACATTAATAAAGTTTTGAAAGTTACCATTAGGTGATCTATAAATAGACAGGATTATAAATTCTTTACATTTCACTCCCGTTACCTCGATGTCCAACTCCACCGAGTCATCGCACAAATCCAGTGTTTTGAAGGCAATATCATCTCTAACGTAGATGCAGACACCGCCATGCCGTCTCTCAGACCTACAAAAGAAGCCAGCAAGGTTATAACATGGAACACCCATACCCACAAGCTCCTCCGACTGCAACCAGTGCTCGTTCACACAAACAATGTCAACTTTCTCTTTTTCAGTGAAAAGTGCTAATTCGTTGATTTTATTGGAGATGCATTGTATGTTAATATGAAAAATGGTTATAGTTTCTGGTGTCTTGCGGGAGTCCTCCAGAAAAAACGATTTATCCCTACATTTTCAGGCCATAGTGCCGGATCTTTCGCAGCAACCAGTTGGTCTATCGGCACGGAAACTCTGAAGGAGGAGTACTTTTCCGGGTGTTTAGAAGTTAATTTTTCACATTCAGCTGACTCGATTTTATTAATTTTTAAGTGTTGAATTACGTCTTCCGGACTGGTATCCCTCTCCAAGCAGGAAATATGTAGGTGACCCCTCCTGCTCTTGGCTACCCCTTTAATTGCAGTGTTTTGGGCGGATCCTCTAACCAGTCCCTGGCTTCTCTTCTTTTTATATGTCACGGTGGTAAATACCGTATCTTCATCATGCTTGTGTTGTTCTGGTGTTGTTTTTGGTGTGACTCCTGCAGTCTTCGGCGCCGAGTTAGTTGCTTTGACGACTTCAGAATATTTCCCAGTATGTCTCTTGGTTGTGTTGTCTCCCTTTTTCTCGACTTGGATGGGTAAGACCAGAGTATTTGTAATTGAGGTTGATTCTATGTGCGATGAGAGCATGTTTGCGCCATCCAGCGGAGGACAGCCGAACTGCTTCACTGAATTCTTCAACTCTTTAACGTCTTCTTTCAATTTGCTGTTTTCCGATACCAGTTCTTTTATCTCTAACCTATAAAGTTCTAATGTTTTTCTAACCTCTTGTGTTATTTGATTGATTGCACTTGTTACTTTTTCTGTAATCAGCTTATCGAGATTACTCACTTGTTTATCGCTTCCCGTGTCAGATACCAACTCGCCCTTTGTCAGTTCTGTTGTTGTTGTATCACTTGGATTAGTACACGAGGAACATGTCCAGGTTTCAAGCTGTCCTGACTCTCTCATCTTCAGAAAGCATTCTTCTGTTAATGATGCACATATTATGTGAAACTGGCACTTGCATAATGACTTGCTACAGATCAAATAGTCGTCTCGACCGGTGATCGATCTCGAGCACACCTTACACTTTATCGCCATCTTAGCGATCATAGACCAAGGTACACAAAAATTTCTGTGTGTGTGTGTGTACCCGATTTTTGTGACGACGGTTCCGGAGAAACTACTAAAGGTATCGGGACGAAAGTGCGTATTTAGTAGTTTTATGACCAAACTTAGAGCTGAAAAGCTTTTGGTTCAAAATGGTCCAAAGGAACTGGCTATTTACTCTTAGCATTTTTCAACGATTTTCGTAATTTCTGTAATTTCGTCAAAATAGATAAATAATAAATTAAAGTAGACGAAATTTTGAATAATTTATGCCTATGACATTTTTTTAAAATTAATAGTTTAGCTGCAAGAGCAAATTCTATTTGATCGAGATCGGTCGCATCTGCATTGATATGAAGCTACATAGTAGCCAGGATTTTGACAAATATTTTTTTGTGCTGTCACCACAGAAATGTCTATGGCTGTCAGACTCGAAAACAGCTGATTTCATCACAGGTTGGAGAACCGCTATGGAACGTTGCCTCTCTAGTGCAGCAAAGTACAAAATACAAAATTCAAATAAAATACGATCACCAATTTGATTGTTTGTTGATAAGAAATATCAACCCGTTGTTATATCTAATTGTAAAAACGATAAATTGAGAAAATTGTAAATAAAGTATAGCGATGAGTGTAGTTATATTTTAGTATGTTGGTACGGATGTGACATTTACAGTGACATGAACGAATATAAATCTGTCAGAATTTGAAATTGCTTTTTAAACTTGACGTTTCGTGGTATCAGTGGTATCAACCTAACATTTCCTATACAGAAATATAACCATTTTTGATTTTTTTAAATACGTATTTCTCAAAAAGAGTCACAAAAAACATTGATGTCACTCCTGCCGAAAGCGCCGGATCACCGCTCGTCGCGCTATTCCGTATTTTCGGCACTTGTGAGATAAATAACTATTATTCTGATGACAGTAGTAGTGACGGTAGTGTCAAATGCTGATGCTTTGACAATACCTACTGTCACTATAAGCTGCGTTCGGATATTCTACACCGTTACACTTTTTACACTCAATAACACTATTGACTATCAAAATATCTGTCAAACCCCGGCTAACTAGTTATATTTAATGCAGACACGATTTATCTCAATCAAATAGATTCTCATGCAGCTAAACTATTAATTTAATATTTTGTATGATAAAGTCATGTGCCTGGCCACATCAGATTTTTTTATATCAAAATGAAACCTCTTATTGGAAAAACCCTATATTTTCATAATAATACGGTGTCCTACTCTTCTAACCACTATTATATACAAATTTAGGGGTGTCGGAATTAGGTACATGTAAATATAGCACATCCGTAAATCAGACATGTGTGTCGGAATGGTGTACATGGTTAATACATATGACTATTGCTGTGTTCACACAAGAAAATAATATATTTTACATCGTTTTCTATATTACAATTTATTGTACGCATTTGTTCAAAATTCCGACACGAGTGTCACGAATCGAGAATCACGAACATCAATAATCCCTAGCTGTTACACTAGCAGCAGAGAGTAGCGATTTTGGCATTAATGCACAACCTTTGGTGATAACAGTTGAACTCATGCCATCTCCATTAAAAAAATCATTATTCTGGTCTGAAGCACCCAAATAAAGTAACTGTATCTGTGTAACTATTCTTCTGTAACATTATTATCTAATGCTGGGGGAGAATATTTGTTGACAAAAAGAAGAAGAACAAAAGAAAATCATTCTACGGAAAAAGGGAAAACTAGATTTGTTGGCATTCACATCAGGGCTAAAGGACAACTACGTATGTAATTTTTAATTCATACATTTCGTTTACCATCAAAAACAGTGCAGCATCTAGACCACGTCTCCAGTCATCTGGCTTATTAATCAAGTCAAATATAATTATAACATGCGCAAGTAGACCGCCGCAGTCACAAGAATGACTCATACCATGCAAAACGGGGCAACGACACATAAAAGAAGAAGAAGACAACTCGGCGAAGAGGAAAGCTGTGAGTGGCTGTGTGGTGTATCTTCGCGAAGATCAGCCGGATGAGCAAGGGCAATCCTCAGTCACGACTAACATACTCGTTTCGCATTAATTCCATTGCCATTTCGAGCGAGATACCGACGCGTCGCCTGCACTTACATGGCGTGCACCGCTTTCGAACGTGCGACAATTAGATTTCTCATTGATTTTTAGACCGGAGTCATTCTATACGGTTTTAGGTGTTTTGTCGCTTCCTTCGCGGGCAGAATCATCAGCCCTGTCCATATACGGGTTTTTAAATGCCCGGTGTGTACCGACCGAATAGGCGAGCGCATAATATGTAAAACAGCGTTCGGAGCGTAGATTTAAGATCAAATGAGTAAAAGTTTGTGGTCTGGTTGGGGTTTGCTTCGAGCCATTGTTTCGAGAAATCCTTGTAATCAGGATGCACTGGATTTGGATTTAACTGTAAACGTTTTTTTTTATAATCAGCATATTGTTGATATTTATTATTATATTTGTTATTATTTATTATAAATGTATTTAAAGGTTTCATTTATCAATATATATGAGATACTAGTAAAAATATATAGATACTGATCAACTCATTTCAATACAGTTGATACAGTGCTTTTATTTCAGAAATCAAGTAAAAAATCAGTTGTATTAGCCCAATATAATTTTCTATATTATCAATATTATTTTCTATTAAAATTAGCTAATTGGAATTTGAGATTAATATTATCGAGAATGAATATAAATTAAGCAAATAACTATACCGACTAAAGGAAGGACACAAAATGGTTTCAAGTTTTGAAGAGAAACACAACATAGGTTGAGGCCTTTTCTGAACGTTTGTGGAGGAGCTTAAAAATGTGTCCTTAAAATATATGAGATTTTGGTAACTCAGTATGATATATGAGATTCTTTTAAAACATATTAGAGTCCTGGCAAATATAACAGATCTGGCAATCTTAATGGACACAATGGCAAACAGTTGGTTTCTTTTACGTCTGGTTTATATAAATGGCTTTGACTAATAAACCCATTAACATATAAATCGCTTATTGTTTTAAAAAATACTCGGAGATGACCTTTTTATTTTACAAAGTTACATATTTGTATAACAAATTGAATTCCAACCTTCCTCATCAATATATTTTTTACTTCTTCATACATAATGCAATAAAGCATTGTAATCGTGCCAAAAAAAGATTTTAGCGGAATTATGCATTTTTGGGTTCCTTGAACATTTTTGTGTGTACCCGTTGCTTTGTGGTGACGATTCCAGAGAAACTACTGATGGTATCGGGACGATACTTCGTGACTAAACTTAGAGGTGAAAATCTTTTTGTTCAAAAAGTTCCAAAAGAACTGGATGTTTATTCTAAGCATTTTTCAAGGATTTTGCAAACGAGCCATCATTTCTGTAATTTCGTCAAAATAATATATTAAAGTAGAGGAAATTTTTTACATTTTTTGGTAAAATTAATAGTTTAGCTGCATAAGCAAATTCTATTTGATCGAGATAGGTCGTGTCTGCATTAATATAAAGCTAGTTACGAAGGATTTGACAGATATTTTCATTCTTATGACAGTAGGTTGTGTCAAACGTTAATGTTTTGACAATACCTACTGTCAATAGTATCAATAGTAACATAACTGTCAAATCCTGGCTAACTAGTTTTATTTTAATGCAGACACGACCGATCTCGATCAAATCTCATGTAGCTAAACTATTAATTTTATATATAGTATGATAAAGTCATGTGCCTGGCCACAACAGATTTTTTCAACAACCTCTTATTTTTCTCATCGATACTGATTCTCTAATTGCATTAAAAAATAAAAAAGAACCCCAATTTTGAGAATTTATAGTAGCTGAACCTGAATCTCTGACAGCAATATTGTACGCGGGGTCACACACAGATGTCATTAGGAGTAAAAAGTTCCGTATGAACTTTTCTAATTTTTTACAAAAGGTATGTCGTTTGAATTGTTAACAATATCGTATTTTAGACGATGCTAACTTATTAAAATATTGAAAAATAATAGTATTTACTTTCTAAGAAAAACTATAAAAGTTTTGATGAACCTTTTCACTCAGAATGATTTTTACTTCCTAAAAAGCATCAATAATAAAATAACGTTTTTGCACGTTAACCACATCATTGAAAACCAAAAAGAAAAACAAAAACCCAAAAGCCTCGAAAACATAGAAATCCTCAAAGTATATTTATTTTCCATACACAAAATCTATGCTCTCCTGAATGATTCATGTTTTTCTAATTTTGAATTCCTTTTTCCCATTTATTTTTGTTATTATTTATTATTTTTAAATTTTCTTATACGTATGAAAGATCATAAAATTTCTACGTTTATACCTTGTGGGATAATTCCCAGCAAAAAAAAACTTGCGAACAACTCAATCTATCTTCGATTGTGTTTGTCTTCTTAACCAGTTAGAAATTTTGCTGTTGTATACCACTTGATTACATCGAGAAAGATGCAATCTATTAACTGACGGATGTGATATATGATAAAAATAACGCTTTTGTGCGTTGACATCTATTAGCAGATATAAGTTAGTTTAGGATTATTGATGTCATACTTGCCAATAACCTGTCAATGATTGAAACGTTTATAATAACTTTCTAAACGTGAAATTTACAGTGTTATTATCAATTGTGTAGATGACACCGATCGATGATATATTATTTTTATGCGAATATTGAATACAATTGAACTTTTAACAACATTGAAGATGAATTTCCGTGTTCTAGAAAGGTCGATGAAATAAAATTGAATCGATGTGTTCTTTTTAGTTTTTTATTTAAATTTTAATTAAATTTGTCTAGGATTATCTAAAATTGGGCAGAAGAATCAAAAGCTAACCTATGCCCAATGGACAATGACACAGTGTTTTATCCACACGTCAATATTCTGATAATTTAACAATAAATTGATTATCTCTAGAGTCAAACAATGTAATTGAGTATCATACCTTAAAAGGTACATATACCCGACCAAATCAATTACCACAAAGGTTGTCCAGATCAATAAATCTACCCATATGTTCCATAATTGTAAATTATTCATAAAAGAATAAGACGTAAACATACACGCATACGCGCATCGTGTTTCGAAGCAGCTTATTAACTTTTTATGCAAATCTGTATGCATTCCGCTTGCTAGTACCGATGATATTCAACGAGAAAGTTGATTTCCTCATTAATTAATGATCAATTACCGCCGAGGAAAAGCGTAGGCAACTGATTATAATTTTATCTGCGGTTCTTCTTGCGTCGGAAAGCTATTTTGCTTGCGGAATGGATAAGTGATATAAGCTGAAGATGCTTTGTTAATAGCTGTATATTTGCTGCGTCGCGGCGGAATTTTAAGCTGCAATATACTTTCACGATAAGTTCTCCTAATTGACTGTTATTCGTCGTGGAATTTATCACTTTCCGGAAGTGCTTTGCCGACAGAATTATCTGCATAGTTCTCAAGTGTGTAAATATGCTTAGGATAGATATTTTTAACATTTTTAACGCTCTATCTCATATTTGAAGGGGTGGGATTTTCACCATTGAGTTTCTCCTAAAAAATTGACGACAGAAGAACCTTACTCATTTATCGATGACAATATTTTGGAGACTGTGGCGAACTTAATAATAAAATTATAAACCCCTAACCACAACAAGTATTTTAGAAACCTAAATACGTATTTCAGCAACTATGTTGCCATCTTCAGTAGAAACTAAAAAAAGAAAAGAGAGATTAGCACTTCATAGTATCTTTACTGGATATTGTCCAAGCAACTCACTAGTGGAAGTGACGTCCATGTTAAAAATTACCCTATATATACCCATTTGTTGGTCACACCTCAGTGAATTTTGATCATTGAAGCGTAAAAAACATGTTTTAATTAAAGCAGGTCTATTCAAGTGAATAAATGTTAATAACTGTTAATAACTCATTGGAGTTTATCAATAAGGTTAACAATGTAAAATTAGAGGATGGCGAATTGTTGATTTCATTTGATGTTGCTTCACTATTTCCTAGTGTGCCTATTCCGGAAACTTTGGAGTTTCTTAGGGAATTATTGAGCAATAACAACTTTGACCCGTCAGAAATAGATGAATATGTAAGATTGACTGCCCTTTGTATGTCTCAAAATTGTTTTCAAATAAACGGAAAGTTTTTTGAACAACTTGAGGGAACTGCAATGGGTAACTGTCTCTCACCTTTTATTACCAATTTGTTTATGAGCAGATTTGAAACCAATGTAAAGTCTATAGCACCATATTTCCCTAAGACTTGGGTTAGGTATGTCGACGATATTTTTGCCATTTTTGACACCAAGAAGTGCAATATTCAAGATTTTCTTCTCGTTTTGAATTCTAAATTCAACACCATTAACTTTACTGTAGAACAAGAAGTTAACGGCCAACTTCCATTTTTAGATACTCTGGTAGGCAGGAATAGCAAAAATATAATAGAAATTGACGTGTATCGGAAAGGTACTAACACAATCAGGTTTATCCCTAATGATTCGCAGCATCCTTTTCAACAAAAATTGTCTTTTATTAGTTGTTTAGTAAATAGGTTATTGAAATTTCCATTGTCCGCAGATAGATATCAGCAAGAATTATTGTTTATTAAGAATGTTGTCATACATAATGGGTACCCTGAGAAAATAGTTGATAGAATGATTAAGAAGCAGAATCAAAAAATGTATGTAAATCAAATATCTACTTTAAATACTTTGGTTGTAGAAAAGAAGAAATATGTTAAAATACCGTTCGATTGTGCATATACAAGGGGTTTGAGAAGTATTTTTACATCACAAAATCTCTGTATAGCATATTCGACTCATAATAGCATAAAAAACCTTCTTGGACACCCAAAGGATAAGGTACTTGATAAATCTGGTATATATTGTATCAAATGTCATGACTGTGAAAAAGAATACGTAGGCCAGACTAGAAGAACAATTTTAACTAGGTTCAAAGAACATGTAGCTCATTTTAAATATAATCGTTTTGAAAAATCTAGTGTGGCTCAACATAATTTAGACACAGGCCATAAAGTAGTTGTAGATGACTTAAAACTTGTAAAAGCTGTGTCAAATAATAGGGAACTAAACAGCTTGGAAAGTATCTTTATTCACTTGAATAGAGATAAATTAATAAATTCAGACAGGGGTCCTATACCTAGTTCGCCATTGTTTGACCTGCTTTAATTAAAACATGTTTTTTACGCTTCAATGATCAAAATTCACTGAGGTGTGACCAACAAATGGGTATATATCGGGTAATTTTTAACATGGACGTCACTTCCACTAGCTTGGACAATATCCAGTAAAGATACTATGAAGTGCTAATCTCTCTTTTCTTTTTTTAGTTTCTACTGAAGATGGCAACATAGTTGCTGAAATACGTATTTAGGTTTCTAAAATACTTGTTGTGGTTAGGGGTTTATAATTTTATCATTTATCGATATCTCTTATAGTTACCGAGATCTCCTATAGTAACATCGAGTTTGGCCCACCCTGTACATGTCAAGTAAGGTGACGCTTATTATTTTTTGATCCAGGATCCTCTCAACTTGTTCCTCTTAACTTAACGGTTACTTAACTCCTGTGAAATTTGAGGTCGATCAATACAGTATATTAACCCGGTATCCCAAAGGGCACAAAATGGGGATTATATCTGGTATGCCTTTCCCATAGCATTTGAATCTCAATGCAGAAATTACGAATTTTGTTTAGTTGTTTGCTTTGTTTTTTTTTAATTAAGGTTTTTTGTTTGCATTTCTTCATCATAGGTTTTATCAAAAACTATACTCTTTCCCAGAAATTAAGTATAATTATAAAGGAACAAATTAGACGTGCCATGCATAAATTAATTCAAACGTTAAGAATTAAGTATGATCTTAATCTGAATGATACGTTACCTATACATGAATCCATATAAACTACTTTCTTAACATCAATCAAACTTGATAATAAATTATTGAAAAAAAAAGTAAAGACTACAAGTGCAAACTTTTATCTAAAAAAACATCTAAAAAAATTACACGTTAGATATATACATTCTATATACATATCCTCAGTTAAATTCTCAATAATAGAACTCGACAAATGACTATTATATCTCTTTAACAAGTTTATAGTTGGGCATTTAGTTCCAGATTACCAATGCTAATGACGACGACTATTCAATGTCTTTACTTCGGAGGGCCATCTTGGCCATTGGCGTGGAATTAGGGGTTTGAGATGCATACTTGGGGGTATAAGTGGTCGCCGTGTCGGACACTGTGCCAGCGGTGGTCATCTGTTCCGAAGTTCCCAAGGGAGAGGGGTAGGGATTTGCCGGGAGAGCCCACGAAATGGTCGTATTAAATTTCTGGTAGTTTGCATCACCTGCCCGAGATGTCCAACTCACAAATGTCCTTAGATTATCCCCCGATAATATATGGTTGAATTTACACTTAACTTGGATCGTAAATTATCGGCAACTTTGGGATAGTGTAGGTGAAGCGGTCTAGTGCTGGTATTACTATGTTGGCATGTAGGATAATCATGTATAAGATATAAAGCTCCTTCAGACAGAAAAAATAATGCTTACTTAACTAAAAGCAATGTGCTTTCATCCAACTAAATTACTTGTTTGTTATTGCCGGTAGTCACTATTTGTTCAAGTTAAGGATAAAGGGCTTTTCTAGATATGAAAGTATGGTATAAGTAAAATATTTTGTTGAAATGAACGTTGCTATTCATCATTCAGTTTGAATGAAGAATTCGAAATATTTTAATTATTGGCTTTTGTTTTCTTGAATTGAAGTATTATGATTGCATATTTTCATAGTACTTTAGTTTACTTCAAAACAAAATTATAGTAGACTTTTCGAAAGGATATGACAATATGAATTTAATTATCAAAAGGAAAACAAAGCGCACAAGATCTTTATTTTTCTTTCACTGAATAATATGCACCTGCTTAAGCGATACACATACATTTAATATGAACTTATTTAACGATATATACCGTAATTTGATGAACATGGGACAATTATAAGACGATTTATGCTTTTCATTTTTTCGTTATACTCCATCAATGGTGGCAAAAGCAATCTTTGAAGTAATATAACAAGTAATAACAAAAGCGTTTATTACCCGATTTTGTTCATATTTTGACAATAAATTTAATAAAATAACATAGTGCAATCGGGTCTTGTCATTGTACCATTAGTGCATGCGTGCCATGGGACGTAATAAGCTTAATTTTTTGTATAGCAATGTAAAAAACATTTTTACCTTATCATACATAGTGTTATAGAGTATTGTGATCGTTTCGAAAAAAGTTTTGTGATTTTAGCGGAAATATGTCGTAAAAGGAAATATATTTGCTCTTATCATTTTTCAACGATTTTGCAAAAGAGCCGCCATGTCTGTAATTTCGTCAAAATAGTTAAATAATAAATTAAAGTAGAGAAAAATAATAGTTTAGCTGCATGTGTAAATTCTATATGATTAAGTTTGCTCGTAAAACTAGTTAGCCAGGATTTGACAGATATTTTGGTACTGCTGATAGTATTGTCACTCAGCGTTTGCGTTGGGAAACACTCGTAAATAGTATGTTAGAGTAATGCGCGTATCCACACCAGATTTGTTTCTAACATATGCATTCATAGGTGATATTTTTGTATTCGTGTAATTTTGGATATCTGATGCACTTTAGGAGAAAAAAAAAACAATTAAATTTTACTGTAATTACTTGATCGAATTTCATGATCAATCATTCTTTCTTTTTCCCCTAAACCGTACCAGATATCAAAACATACTGGAAATAAAAAAGATATTAAGTTTTAAGATACGAAAATAAAATTAAAAGGAATTGTTGAGTTAAAAATAGTTGAGTTAAATCGTCTTATATTAGTACCAAGAATCTGTGGTTCAGCCATGTCCATCTGCATTAAAATAAAACTAGTAGAACTTGACAGATATATCGATTAAAGCTGCGTTCGGATATTGTAAGTACTCCGTTGACACCAAATGACACGGCACGTACGTGTTATTGAGTGTAAAAAGTGTAACGGTGTAGAATATCCGAACGCAGCTTATAGTGACAGTAGGTATTGTCAAAACATTAGCTTTTGACACTACCTGTCACTACAATAAAAACATCTGGCATCCTGGCTACTATAGTTTTAATGCAGTACGACCGATCACGATCAAATAGAATTTGCTCCTGCAGCTAAACTATTAATTTTACTAAAAATGTCATAGGCATAAATTATTACTTACTTTATTACTTAACTATTTTGACGAAATTACAGAAATGACAGCTTATTTGTAAAATCGTTGAAAAATGCTAGGAGTAAACTTCCAGTGGACCCTTTGGAACTAACAAGCTTTTCAGCTCTAAGTTTGGTCATGAAACTTCTAAATATGAAATTTCGTCCCGATACCTGCAGTAGTTTCTCCGGAATTGTCGCCCCAAATATCGAGTACACACACACACAGACATACACACACAGACATTTTCTGTACCTTGGTAAAAAATGATCAGGTGACCCAGAAAGACCTATTTCTGCTAACTTTTTTTAAAAATACATTCAGAACATTATATACCTTACAAAACAGAATAAAGAGGTGTGGGATGGGTTGTTTGATACGTTCGTAGAAAAATCACTAAAACTACGTAACATAATTTAAAACAAAAATAATATCGCCCTTTTCTCAAACATTCTTTTCAATTGGCAATCATTTTGTGTGACCTATACCCAAAATTAAAGGTTAAGAAAAGCTATAGTAGGTGAGGGATTTGAACAACTCCTAAAAGAAAGCAAATGTTACAAACCAATTTATTTATTGGCGCCTTTAAATTAATAATTAATGATATTTACTATATTATCTATAATCTACCGGGTGATTCAATTTCGAGCCTCACCATAGAGATCTCGCTTATTAGTGGAGATAGGGCCTATGTTTAAATTTGGCATCGTTTCGTATTTTTGTGTCGAATCACCCGGTATACCTAACGAAACGGAAATCGATTCTATAGGAGATCTCATTGGATCTCTCTGTCACACATCCGCAAACGATCTAATCCCATGATCCGTTTACCACGGCCCGTAGCGCGAATATTTGCCTCGCGCTATTGTCTCTAATGGGTACGAAGATCGAGATTGCGGCGGAAATAAAACTCGAAATTGAATTAGCGCATCTGATCACGACCAATTTGCAACGGTCTTTCCTCGGGGCCGGCGCGGCGCGGCGCAACGCTCAAGTAATAGAAATGTGTCCGTGGTCCGTGACACTCCCGATGCGATCGTAGCCGATGGATTTTTCAGAAATTCGAGACAGGAACGCTTCTCGACAAATGATACACCTAGAGAGGCACGTTTTACTTCCTAGGTCTGCAATTACGAGATACCGTGGTGTAGTCGTGCGCTCCCCGGCTCTCCACGGTGACTGGAGACGAGGAATACCTTTGCCGGGAATAGGTTTGGAATGAATTTGTCGAAAGTTTTTGTCGGACTGCGAGAATGTTTCTATTGGTGAGGCTTGTATCAGTGTTTAATGTTGTTTTGTCCCTAAATTGTTTGACAGAAGTTTCTGAAATATACGAAAGTTTTTGTTTGAAACTTCTCAAAAATTCTTATCTTTTAACTTTTTATGTGCAGTACTCTCTAAATGTACTTAAATGTACTAATTTGAGATCGATAGATACATGTTTTCTCGTACCCCAAGAGGCTCAAAATCGAAAATAAGTTTTAAAAAAATAAGGTATTACATAGGTAAATAATAATAAAAAACATTTTTATTTGGTTTTACTACAATGAATCTACATACCTCACCTATCAACTTAATAAAAAATCTGATGTGGCCAGGCACATCAGACACTATTGAGATAAATCGTAGGTACTGTCAAAGCATCAGCATTTGACACTACCTACACTACGTCATTAGAATAATAGTTATTTATGTCACAAATGCCGAAAGTATGGAATAGCGCGACGAGCGGTGATGCGGAGCGTCACCGAAGGCGGAGTGTCGCCGTCGCATGTGAGCGAGTCGCGCTATCTAGTTTTTGGCAGGAGCGACATCAACGTTTATTGTGTTGCTTTTTAAGAAATACGTATTTTAAAAAATAAATAAATGATTTCTGTATAGTAAATGCTAGGTTGGTACCACTTTGACGAAACGCCAAGTTTAAAGGTGCGTTCCGATTGGTAGGTAATGGTAGCTAATGGCGGTGGTAGAATACGAAATTATAGTATTTCTTACATATCGTGATAATGACACATATTACTTTGCATGTACATAAACATGAGTCACTAGCAATTTTCTATTGGAAATACCATAACGGCGTCTGCTACCACTGCCATTATCACTAATGAAGACGCTCCTTAAAAAGGTAATTCAAATTCTGACAGATTTATATTTGTTCATGACAGATCCCTACCAACATACTAAAATAAAACTACACTCATCGCTATACTTTATTTATAATTTTCTCCATTTATCGTTTTTAGAATTAGATATAAAGACGGGTTGATATTTCTTATCAACAAACAATCAAATTGGTGATCTTATTTTATTTGAAATTTGTATTTTGTAATTTGCCGCACTACAGCGGCAACGTTCTATAATGGTTCTCCAACCTCTGATGAGATCAGCTGTTTTCGATTGTGACAACACAAAAAAATATTTGTCAAAATCCTGGCTACTATGTAATTTCATATCAATGCAGATGCGACCGATCTCGATCAAATAGAATTTGCTCTTGAAGCTAAACTATTAATTTTACCAAAAAATGTCATAGGCATAAATTATTCAAAATTTCCTCTACTTTAATTTATTAATTAACTATTTTGTCGAAATTACAGAAATGGCGGCTCATTTGCAAAATCCTTCAAAAAGGCTAAGAATAAACTACCACTTCCTTTGGACTCTTTTCAACCAAAAGCTTTTCAGCTCTAAGTTTGGTAACAAAACTTCTAAATATGAACTTTCGTTCCGATACCTTTAGTAGTTTCTCCGGAATCGTCGCCACAAAAATCGTTTACACACAGACATACATACGCACAGACACACACACACACACACACACACACACACACACACACACACACACACACACACACACACACACACACACACACACACACACACACACACACACACACACACACACACACACACACAGACATTTTTTTGTACCTTGGTCAAAAATGTTCAGGGGACCCATAAAGACCTATTTCCTATTGTCTGTTTTTTTACTTGATCATACATAGCGCATGTGGCCAGGCACAGGACTTTATCATACTATATATAAAATTAATAGTTTAGCTGCATTAGATTCTATTTGGTCGAGATCGGTCGTGTCTGCATTAAAATAAAACTAGTTAGCCAGGATTGCCAGAAGATCGAAGCGTTTGACATTACCTACTGTCATTGGAATGAAAATATCTGTCAAATCCTGGCTAACTAGTTTTATAATAATGCAGACACGACCGATCTCGATCAAATAGAATTTGCTAATACAGCTAAACTATTAATTTGGCACGATTACTATACTTTGTCATACTACGTATGATAATGTAAAAAGGTTGTTGGTTCTGATAATTAATATATTATATTGACTTCTAGCATTCTATAGTTTCGGGTTTTACCCCGTCTTCAGTGCTAACTACAAAAGATCATAAAGAATTATGCTCCATATTCCAAATAAGTTTTAAGGTTAACGTTCCGTCTTACAATCTTTCTTGTATTTATTCGCGAAAACATAACAACATTGCTATCCGCACTCGAAATACACAATGACTTTGTAAACACCAAGATGTTTCAATATTGTGTCACCTAGCGATAGTTGCGCGCGTGTTTCTCCCCCTCATGGCAATTCTCCATGCATTTGCCTGTTGAATTCGCGTTTGTAAACGCTGACGATCTGAATACTGTCAAAAGTTTCAAAATATCTGTCAAATCCTGGCTAACTTATGTTTTAATGCAGACACGATTACGATCAAATAGAATTTGCTCCTGCAACTAAATCCTTCATATTATTTTCGAAACAATGTCTCTCTTAAATCAAAACAATCGTTTTGTTAAAACAAATACTTTGGTTGTTTAATATTAAAGAAATATTCTTATTATAGGCTGTGTTGTCTTAAAACAAACAAATTATGTTAAGAATACTATTTTCTTAACATTAGACAACCATTTCACTGGGTGAACTATTGTGTCACTGTGTCACTTGTTGATATGTGGAAATCACTATCGAAATAAAAAATATACCATCTAAAATACCAAAGCTAACTTCAAATAAACCTTAATTGCTTTAAGAGATTCTAGTTCCAATCTAATATACAGAGTGTATACGAAATGGGTTAATTTGGATGAGTAAAGCATTCAGCCTCCGTAATACTCCGTAAATGAACATCATGTCTACATACTTACTATTTATGTAATTATCCATTTTGATCACAGTAACACAAAATAACAGAAAAAAAACAAAATAAAACCAAACAATCAAACGCAAAACAAAATTCCAGCTAGCGAAATCACACAGAAGTCCACACTGGTCAGCTGATTGCGGAGTAGGTCAACTACTAGCATTTTCAATAATTAATTACTAAAACTGATGCCAGATACAAACATTTATTTACGGCAGTTTTTGAAGAATTATGTAACATTGAAACACAAAATTTTATATATTTTACTTAATACATCAATGTTGATTGATTTACCACGGATATAAGCAAATATCGATTTGCATCTATACAATGGTCTGCATAGTCATAACCGCTACAACTATAACTGTACAATTTATGAACGGTTATATTATTATTAGTATAGTTGTCGCCCCGGGAATGTTATATTATCCTCCCCCATGAGAACTCAATCTCTCTCTCTCAAGACGTATTTCCCGACCAACAATCGGTCGTCGTCGATTTTTCGTGTTTTTTGCTGCCCTGTCGCGTCCCAGATTTGTTTCGGTGTGTAAAAGTAATGGGCCGTAAAACAAATAACCCGAGGGACGCATTTGAAATGAATCGCACACGATCCCCGGCTAGACGCGTCCGTTCTCAGTCTGGCTCGGTCGGCCTAGATTGGCCCCGCTTAAGCCTTATCGGCCTGTCGAAAAACGTTCACCGGAATACATCAAAGTCCTTGCAACGGCATGATTAATAAGTCAATCTGTAGCGCTTGAGCGATATCGGTCGAGATGTTACGAATATCTTGAGGAGAAAGAGGCAAATTTTCGTGTTTTGAAGAGATATTTGACCGAGTGATAACTTTGAATAAAAATAAGTTGTATCTAAAAAAAAAAAAGTATCTAAAAATCATGATGTCACTCTATTTCTCAAAAATAGCAATGTTGATTTATCCACAGGATGTATGTAATGCAGGTGTTGTTCTAAATGAAAATATACTCTTTGGATATCTATCTATACATTAGTATTTGGGTATTCTAAATATGTTTGGTAATTTTAGCATGATCTAATTTTTTAATGTAAAGATATTTAGTACGAACAATTTAGGTTAATTTTTGTAAGATTGGTACTTCAAACGTAAATTTAAAGCAAATATAGAAACTATCAGTGTAATGCCTAGAATTTCAACTCAGTAAAAATACATTCCGCCAAGCAAATCAACGATTCTAGCATTATCAAAATAAATATTATGCTCTTTCCTTAAACCATGTTAAGCTGATGTTAATATCTGGCTTATGTTAATTTTAATATTTAACTACAAAAACACAACAATAATTTTAAAAGATATATACGTAGCAAATCTAATATTAACTTTAAGGAATTTTGAGAAACGAAAGTCGTACTAAAACAATAATATTAAGCCTTGCGCGAGTCCTCGAACCAAATAATTAGCCAAAACTTTTTGGAAATCTATTACTCAAAGATATAGAACACGACATTTTTAAATTCTTGACTCTAAATTTTGAATTGCAAATTCTGTGACTTCTATCTTTTAAATGTCAATTACTAACCGTGAAATATAACTTGTTATGAATATACGGACATCCCGTATCTTTCCCTAACAAATGTCATAGGCCTCAGTAGCTCAGTTGGTAGAGTATTGTGCTAGCGACACAAAGGTCCCTGGTTCAAACCCAGGTTGTCGCTGTAATTTTTAATTTATTTTAAAATTTACATCCCACCTGTATATCACCATTTACTATACATACAGTAGATAGTGTCAAACGCTGACGTTTTGACAATACCTACTGTCAATAGTAAAGAAATACGTAAAAAAATCTGTTCTGCAGTCCCATACATGTTTGTTTGTGACCTTTGTATGTTGTTTTATGTTCTCCACGGCCCACGCCTGATAAAATGTAAGTTTTTACAATTGTGTTTTGTGGAGTTTGATATGTTTGTCAATTGTATAATTTATTTCTCATTTCCTATAGCGCCTGAAGAAGTGCGCAGAAGGACACGAAACATGTAGCGATTGCTAAAATAAAACAAAAATAACAATCCGACTACTTTTTATTGTATCAAAATATATGTCAAATCTCATTTACTATTAATTTTATATATAGTTGATAAAGTCATGTGCCTGGCCACATCAGATTTATTTTCTACCAAAATCAGTAAGAAAGAAATGGTGTAACTAAGTAACAATTGACGGTCGGAAATTGTATTTTTCACAGAAATGTATATTTTATGTCTATACATCACGCTCTCACTGTATGAAACATCTGCCACAATTTGTCTAAGCAAATCTAATATCAAAATATCTTGAGTAGTAATAACTTAAATGCCCAAAAAAGAAACACTAAAATCTCTTTTATGCAGTACACGAAAGATTTTGATTTTAACTAATAAACAATCTAATAATTTGGTCCTTAGGCATGCCACAAATAATGTCACCCATATACTTATGATTTAATGAAAATTTAAACGGTAATTTTGTCAAATGTCATCTAAATTTTTGCTAAAATTGGAGAACCCAGAGAACAAATTATACTTTAAAATGAATATTATGCAACAAGTTTGGCTTACGTATTTTTTATTAGATTTTATATAAAAGTATTTGTTTGCAAATTATAACATAAGAACATAAGAAATCATTTTCCAGCCATTATGTCCGCTTCCAGGGCCATGTCTCCATAATTCCGTATGAATCATCATCTGCAACTAGTAGAATAAGAAAAAAAATACCTTATCTTATAAGTATTTTTTTGAGATCTGCATTCCTGACTACTTTATTATCTTTATCTCAGATTTATCACGTTTTCACTCCACTGTTCCCTGGTACATTTGTCGATACTCTTATAAAATGGAACCTAAACACTCCTAACCTAAAATTCTTTTTCAAACAAGCCGAAAACTCAAATTAGGCATTGCCCAAAAAATACTGAACAAATACTGTAAATTTATATGGCAGATTTGATCCACAAAAACTCGCAGAAAGATTGAGTTAATGGAATGGACAACTACATGATTTGTAATACGTAGGTCACTTATCTTTCGCCTATTTAGTTTCCTATAATTTACTATATTAATTTGTTGGTTATGATTCTGGAGAATAGGTCGTAGAAGATGAACATCTTGTATGTATGTTGTTAACTTCTTAAGATAGTAAGAATGAATCCACGCACATCTAGCGAATGTATGCAAGAAATCCGTTCATACCGGTAAGGTGCAAGTATCACGGATCCCACGTAAATATACCGTGTCCGTGGCGCAGCAAAACAAAAAAGAAGCGACGCTAATTTATAAACGTAGGTGTACGACGCTGCCTCCCGACAAGATTGATGATAATAGAAATTTTCTTGAAGCAACATTAGGCCGCACGGCACGCCCAGCCAACTCATAATTATATTGTCGCGAAATTAATTGAAAAATCTTCACGTACGAACGG
Organism: Melinopterus prodromus; assembly: GCA_964023965.1. Taxonomy (NCBI): domain Eukaryota; kingdom Metazoa; phylum Arthropoda; class Insecta; order Coleoptera; family Scarabaeidae; genus Melinopterus; species Melinopterus prodromus. Next base: position 99,613,163 of record OZ030390.1, read on the forward strand.
AACATTCTGTCGTTTACTATCTATACAATCACGACAAAATGCCAGATATCGTGTAACGACATCAGTAAATTTGCATTTGGCAATTTGCCTCTGTCATTTAGCGGTCGGATTTTATTCAAAATGATTGATATATTAATACTAATTCTATTAATTTTATTCACGCATATTTACTAATGCCTGTATAGGATTAATTTACTACTGGATATATGCAATGAAAATATGTAGGATGCACATATCAGTCTGTAGTAAGTACTTTGAAAGTGGTTCATAATATTATAGCATACTTGTACGTGAATTCAGATATCTGTACACTAGGGTGGTACAAATTTAAACCTCGCAATGTTTTTCTTTTTGCTGGAGGGCAACGATCCCCCAATTTGTTCTTTTTCCGGAAAATAAAATCCCCCAAAATTTGAAAAAAATCGTTTAACGTTGCCACCGTGCACCTCAAATTCCCCATTAAAAATTCATTGGAAATGCATCTTTTTTCCTTTCTTTTTTCGCATTTAGAACAAAAGTCGCGGTAGTTTATCTCGACATTATTCAGAACTCCTCAAGGATCAAATCCACAACCACTATTTTTTTTTCACCGCCCCCACCCTCTCCTGCAGTACCCTAAAAATAAGGCAATATCTTCCCCAAATTTACAATTTTATAAAGTTACGTGATTTATTATTTTTTTGGCAGAAATTACTATTATATATTTCTAGACATGTTTTTAGTCATTTAATAACTAATTTAAAATTGTTTAAACACTTACCATTTGTTTAAACATAAATATACGACGTCAAGAACATTTTTTTTGTAATTTTTGACGTTTTACGATATCGCTGACACCAGTAATGTGGTTGCAACACCTATTGTTATTATAGGTTATATAACAACTACCATTTGTTTCAACAGACATTTAGAAGGTTTTCTGTTTTTCTTTTTGTAGAAATTATTATTGTTACATTGTTCGCAGGTTTTTTGTAATTTGTTACAATGTTTTCTGTTTTTCTTCGTGTAGCAATTATTTTTCTTACATTGTTCGCATGTTTTTCTAATTTGTTACTTAATGTGCAATGAAACCAATAAATTTGGTTTTAACCATAATATACAATGTTAGTTAGCAAACATTATTATAATATATCTGTTTCTTTTTTTGTAATTTGGGAGGTTTTACGACATCGGTCAAACCAGTAACTTACTACAATTGGATGTTACCTGCACTTGGCGAACTTTATTTGTTATTTGTATCAGTTTCAGTATTTCCGTCCCAAATTAATTTGAGTTTTAAAAATATTACGTGGTATTTTTATCATTTGAAAGGTTTTATTATACTGGTATTTCTTTATTTCCTTTTATTTTATCTAGAGAATAGTTGACATACTATTACATATCCATTCAGAAATTGGTTTTACAATACTTTTTGGGTATATTTTGTGGCTTAGTAATGTCATTAATTACTAAGCAAATATGTCATTAATATTACTAATCACTTTATTACTTAATATGTCAGTTTTTTCTCAAATGAGATTTATATTTTTTCCAAACAATTTAGTAAATGGCTTATTTTGGAAGTCAATTAAATTCAAACTGTGTAGTCTCACATAAAAAACACATTCTAGAAAAAGACCATTGATACTTGTACAGTATTGAGAACTCTGGGGATGGTAGATTTTTTTAATGGAATCCAGATAGGCTTTTTAGATAGATTCCTTTATCTTGAATACCATTGTCTACAAAAAAGTTTCCTATCACGTAAGGTATTCGAAAAAGTTGAGGCGTGATGTAAAACATTACGACTGTAATGTTTTACTGTGGTTGTGAATTTATGGCAACTGAAACCAATGCAATCTCAAAGTAGACATGAAGTATTGTACTTTTACCTGATATCCTGGAAGTTTGTTTATGGCTATGTTTAGGACTTCGGCTGCTATAAATTCATACAAATTTCCATAATCATAATATTTGATATATTGTCTACATCATTTTCGAAAACCTTACGTGATAGGAAGCTTTTGAAGTTTTTCGACATCGCTCAAACCAGTAATGTGGTTGCAATATCTATTATTAATATAGGTTATAACTGAAAATTAACAAATTTGGCAACAAAAGAAAAAAGAGGACATGAAATACAATAATAATTTTTGCCAAAAAGATACGTTAGTACCATTTGAAACTAGTTAATTAATGACAAACAATGCAAACCATCTAATAAAACTGGTGTTAATCCGTAAAAATATAGCGTGGCGATTTTACACACTGATTTTCGTTCATACGTGTACTTACATTGGTCAAATTAATGTACTGGGTGAGTCTAACATACATAAGAATTTCGCCCAGCATCACTAGGGTCCAGTAGAAAAAAATACATTATATACCTAAAAATGGGCATTTTTATACCTGGTTTTATAGTTATTCTCTTACATAGTCATTAAAAGGCTTGTTTACCAGTGTTTTCCGAGATAACGCCATGGAACTTTTACGAGTCTAGTAACGAAGAATTATAATACAATTTGTTTACTGTTTTCCTATTTTCTACTATTTTCTTGTATTACTTAGGTTAGCAAACTTCAAATCAACACACTGCGTGAATTATTTTACTTATTCTTGAACAAACATAATTTATGATATTTAGAAAAGCTTGATTAAGCCAAAACACGAGGTTCCAATACTTCTGATATCCATTTCTTGTTACTCGAAATATCACCACACAGGTGAGAGTAAAACCGTTCGTACCATATACGAACCCATACTGTCATTTACGCACAATACGAAACTATTAAACAGGACGTTAAACGCCACCATAAACGTTTACGATCCGAAATAAAACTACACCATAGTCGACACAGTACGTTATTCGCCTATTAGCGGCAATGGAAAGTGGTATACTGCGTTACGACCGGAGAAACGAAACGACTCGACGGAAGAATTGGACGGTTCGGTATGCCGAAACGGGAATTTAATTTTAGAATTGTAATTATGGCCCCCTGAGAAGAGACGATTGCTCGTGGGCGTACAGTCAATAAGCGCCTATCACCATTCACACATACTTTGGACTACGCGTTCGATAATAATTTTAATAACTGCCCATATGTTCATTACAATCATCGTCAATGAATCACTGCAGAGTGTAGATAGAATTGATGGATTATTCTTTGTATGCAGGTACAATGACCAATAGATGGGCAGTTCAGTTATTGTTATTTGAGTTGTAGCAATCGGTGCTGATTTAAGTATGCCAAAGAACTAAAATAAACACACGCCTAATATTTGTGTAATTCTGGGTAGTTTTATACGCATTCTAGGTAAAGCTTTTGAGAGCTAAACTCCTTCTTAGTTAAGGTTCTCAAGGACCTATGTTTAGTTTATGTGGAATATTAGTATGTTACTTTTTGTTTTGTTAAACAATAATTACAAATTTAAAAAAAAAACACTATTTGATGCCTCCCAAGAAATAACTCGGCAAGACTTATTAGAAGAATATATTATTATATATAGAATTATCTAAGTAGGCTGAAATCAAAGCTGAAACGTTGAATATTAGAAAAATGACGAACGACAAAAAGTGCACCTATGTCCTAGAATTTCACTCCATCATAGATTTGTCATTTGTCAATATTCGTCACTAACTACTTAGAAAAATGACTTTGATTTTGTGGAGAGCATATTATAAAACTGAATTTGAGCAAGAAATGGTCTTAATAATTTTTTTCATACCACGCAGTTAACGGGGTAATTGTTGCAATCCGCATGTATGTGTGATGTGAAGTAGCTTAATGTAAACATTTTTGTTTGCTTGTCAACATTGTTCAAGATTTAAATTCAATACCTGATTTTCAATCCTAATATCTGACCTATCGGTCTAACGCAAGCTAACATAACCCAAAAATAAATTTTTATCCATTTTTGGTACAAAGTTCCGAATATGGTGTAATTTTTCGAGTGTTTTACTCCTGTCGTTTCTGACGCAACTGGTCGGAAGTGGAGTAACCAGAGCGCGCTTTATCTACTGAGCGGCTACTTTCAATTACTTATAAATTATTCCCTATGACCGTTGTAAAAACGTTGTCCGGCAAAATTGTTGTGAAGGTAACATATATTATTATCGACAGACCGGTAGAGTTCTTCTAAAAGTTATACAGGATGTTCAAACTATAAGATCAAAGTCGAATTCGAGAAAAGTACTAAAATTCGATTTTTTTAAATGGCAACCCTAACATATGATTATTAATTATTGGGTACTCAATAATTGGGCCGATTCAAATGTACGGTGCTCCAGCGCACACAACTGTTGCAGTAGAGACTTGCTTAACGAGATGTTCGACATTCGGTGGATTGCGCTTAATGGGCCATATAAATATCCGCCGCGTTCCCCCGACTTGACGCCAAAAGCTTTTTCATTTGGGAACTTATTAAAGACCCAGTAATTGATAAGGAGAGCTGTCTCGTAACTCTATCAGGGACGTCACCAACAAAATATGTTAAAAATAATTGAAGCATTTTTAGGGGAAAACGGCAACTTTTTTGAACAGTTACTGACATAGAACTAAGAATTTTTTTTAATATTGTGTTTTATTTTAGGCTTATAATGTTATAAATACTATTTTTTTAATTACGTTCGTATATTACTCAGTTATTTTAGGTTTAAGACATTCTAGACAGTTTTCTAAACATAAAATTTTCGAGAGAGTGATACTAATATGGTACTTGAAGGCATCTGATATTTATAAAAAAAAATTCAAATAACATTTTTGCATAGCTTTTAATTTAAACTTACTAATAAGGAGTTTTTCATAATTTGGGAGCAGCCGATATTTGAAAGCAGATGATTACATTCTAATGTTTGCAGTTTAGGTTTAATACAATACAGAAGCTTTTATGAAGAAAAAGAATTGTATTAAAAGTTAATTTTAGTTTTTTTTTTCCAGTAGTGCCCGCCTTTTTGCCGGACACGGTATAACTATTATTGTTCTTGTCGCAATTTCCAGAATTTGGAAAAAAAAAAAACGCCGTCTATTGATATGGCAATTGTTTGCTATCATTTTATCGAAAATTAATTATTTCATTATAAACCGTAATATTAATAACAATAATTGTAGATCTTGTAACAAAGTTGCTAGTTCAGAGTCCCGTAGAACTAATAGCACCTCGTAATTCCAAGTATTTTACACTCGATCCATTACGTCCGTGCTGCACCTCGAAAAAAACCCATATAGTAGGTGTTACCGGTCTTCTAAAATACACCGCCTTCAATCGACCATATAATTATCTCCGTTAATTACAACATTACCAATTGCCTGCACGCACGCCTCGCCTATCCGAATATTGAATTTTTCCCCAACAATCTTCAATCTCCATCAGTCCTATATTCGGAAGCAGTACCGGGCGTACCGGAATGTGAACGAACTCGATTTTCCCATGACGGTGGTCGGCCGTGCCAGTGTGGAGAGTCAGAAGTGTTCCGTGGTCACACAATTTGCAAAACTAGACACTAACGCCGCTAAATAAGATCTCAGTCCGCAGTGGGAGAATCACGAGTACCACGAGGGGTGATTTCAGCCCGAGGACTCGAAAAAAAAAAGATAGAAACAGAGAAGACCTATTCGGTACAGCACACAGTGGTCGATTTTGCACTAGCCGATCAAAATATTATTTTTTTTTAATTTTATAGTTTCTGTCAGTTTTAACATATGTGTGAGTGTACCTACAGTTTTATTCGTTTATCTTTTTGACACGAAGGTCTGATGATGGCGTTAGCAAAAGTGGACAATAGTACATTTTAACCAAAACCATACCGTAACCGATTTTTTTTATGATATAAAACCATGAACCAAAACATGTACAAAATACTAAAACTGAAACCTCAACCTTGGCAAAGACATTCAAAACTTTGGTAAAACCGAAACGTATCTATTGAAAATTCAACAGTAGGTACTTATATGTTAAACGTAAATTAGAAAAATTAGTGTGTTACCAAAATAACCATAACGACTATTGGACAAAAATCCAGTTTCCACGTATAAAAATCAGTTAGATTGGTGCAAGTGTATTATCTATTATCTAAATAATTTATGTCTGCAAAATGTTTTGGTAAAATTAATAGTTTAGCTGAAAGAGCAAATTCTATTTGATCGAGATCGGTCGCATCTGCATTGATATAATACTATATAGTGAGCCAGGATTTTCCAAATATTTACAGTCTAATGACAGTACCGGTAGTGTCAAATGCTGATGTTTTGACAATATCTCGCTATATCTACTGTCAATAGTAAAAAGATCTCATATTGTGATACCGTGTACGTACGGTCCTTGCCTGACGGCGTCGGATAGGCAGCGTGTTCAGCGTGCCGAAATGCATGTGTTCTGTTTGTTTTTGGTTTGAGGAAGTATGATCATATATCGAATGGGCTGGGCAACTTGGGGTGGTTGAACATGGATAACACTAGAGTGTTGCATGCAGCAATATTATATCATAAGTTGTTATCCAACAGGATCCCACAATACCTCATGCGGAAGATACGCTGTAGAACGGATGTCCATAACGTTAATTTAAGATTCAGGGGTTTGTTTGCTCCACCTGTCCATCGCGCTGAGCTGTATAAACGGTCATTCTCTTACCAGGTCAGTCACGTATACAATGGTCTCAGGGAAGATATGAAAAAAATTGCGTTAAACAGTTTTGGCGGAAAGGTGAAGTGTTGTCTGTTTGCTCAACAGGGGGGACTTTAAGCATTGAGCGCACATCGGAGGCTGTTTTAACTTTTGTTTTTTACGGGTATGTGCGACGTTTTGTTGAGTTGGATTTGCTGCAATTAAGTGTAATTAGTCTGTAGAGTAATTTTTGTTTCTTTTTGTTTTGATAAGTTCTCGGAATTATTGTTATATTATTGTTACAATTATGTCTTAGTTCTAGTTTGCGTAAGGGGTTGAGTGGAAGAGCAAGGCAATTAGGAAACAAGTGTGCAAATCTCCGCCCTAAGTATAAATATTATTTTGTTGCATTTATTATTGTTTTATGTTAATAATAGTTAAATAAAATTATTTATTTATTTAATTATTTATTTATATGTTAAATCCTGGCTAACTAGTTTTATTTTAATGCAGACACAACTCATCTCAATCAAATAGATTCTCATGCAGTCTCACTATTAATTTTATATATTGTATGATAAAGTCATGTGCTGGCCACATCAGATTTTTATTTGTTGTCCGATCAACAGATCCTTTTGATTTTATTTATAATTGGATTATGTCCCCTCAGACTATCCGTGCATATTAAAGTTTACACTAACAACACTCACTATCACTCGGTAACAAATGGTTCAACACAACAATCGAGAAATGATGCGGAAATTAAAAATTAGTACACAAACCTACATCGGACTTTAGCCCGTTACTGTACGTTATCTAACTTTTCCAGGGTGCCAAACCGATTGGTTTTAAGTTGTTTGGTTATCTAAGAACATCTTTACGTCTCTATGGATTAAATTAAGTCATAGCGCTAAAATAATTTTGAACGGTCAGATTCGGATTATGGACCACTGTGCGGCAGCACCCAGGAGAACTTGAACCTGAAACGGTGCGGTAACTGTAAAGCCCGTTGTCAGATTATTTCTGCAATTAGCTGGGGAAGAGCGCAAACGAGCAGCCAGTCGACACGACTTTGAAATTTCTGTCGAAAAAATCGAACCGCGCTTACTCGGCGCGGAAGACGCTCGCGGAGAGTAGTAGAGTTCCCGCTTTAATGGACTTGTTAATTTCCTGGAATAGCACTGGGAAGTGGAAGAAGTACCGACGACCGGTCAGGTCCGCACGAGAGGAAAAATCAACTGGATCGCTAATTAACTGCCAAAGAGGATTTTACTAGCCTGATGGCACGGATAGGGCGCAGCATCATAAAGTTACGTCACGGTGTACTGGATAGTGGAAGAAGAAATTGCTACTGTCAATCTGGTACTTGGGAGTATTTTCTTGGATGTAATCATGAGCATCGATGATTTTTTTCAAAATATAAGCAGAAACATCCTCTATTTTCAAAATAGTAATTGAAATATAATTTTAATACCTCTCTATCTGTTTCGGCAATTGTCATAGTAACTTAATAGTATCTTTTAGTTATTGTTAGCTATCTTTTGTATTCTAAAAATTCAATTTTTTTAGTTTGATATTCTGTTACCATTCTATCTGCATTTTGTCGATTAATTAGCAAAAAAGAAATTACTATAAAGTTTACTTACCCAAGTGACAAAGGCATGGCAAAATCCATTTAAGCTGAAGAAACCCAAGGTTTGCACAAAATAAAAACGAACTATTTATTTATTTTATTAGATTATTCAAGTGTCTTAAATGGTAGCACACGAAATTTAGTTAATTAAAAATTAGTAACATTATATCAACTTTAGTTAATAATAATAATAATGTGACTTTATTAAGTAAATTATTATTGTGTATAACAACTAGTCTGGCGACTATCTAGCTATATTAATCTAACCTAAATTGCTACGTATAAAAAGTGTTCGATATTAAGTGTTCCCCATTGGTATAACTTCACACACTGCACGTTGCTGTGCTTCGTTCACCTATCAGCTATCACATAGCGCTGTGATCTGCTTTTTTAACTTTACTTTACCAACTCAAAAGGTTTGGTTCTTTTGAGTCTTCGCACACTGTCACAATTGTCAAGAAGCTGGATTGCCTCGACATTCGTGTGCTGCAGACGTCTGTTCTGATGATTCTCTGCAACCTGTCCAATTTCGTTTGTTACTAATTCCATTTCAAGATCCCTGTGGAGATTTCTGTTTCTTATATACCACGGTGTACCTTATTATAGCGTTGAATGATGGTGATATTTCTTGTTTTATAGTACAGCCCCACAGTTGGATACCATACGTCCACACAAGTTTAAGTATCTGCTTGTAAAGTAGGAGTTTATTAACTGTCGACAAAGACGTCTTCCTACCAATAAGCCGGAACATTTTATTTGTATCTTATGCCCAATTCTTCTCGTTTCTTTTTGACATGTGCTTTCCAGCGGAGCTTGGTGTCTAGCGTCATACCGACGTATTTTGCTGTGTTCGAGTAGGGTACGGTGGTGATATTTATTGTATTGCTTCTTCAATATTTGTATCTCCTGCCATGATAGCAGTGTCATCAGCAAACGTGGCAACGGTAACACCATCTGGTTGCGGAAGATCATGTGTATATAGAAGGTAAAGAATTGGGCCAAGTACACTACCTTGTGGTACTCCAGGTTTAATACATTTGAGGGTTGAGTACTCATTATCTTGCTTTATGCGGAAGTATCTGTCAGAAAGATATGATCCAATAGTTTGCTATACTCGAAGGGTAGTAGCCGATCCAGCTTATAGAGTAGACCTTCGTGCCAAACTTTGTCGAAGGCTTTTGCCACATCCGAGAATATGGAGGAGCATACTTTTGTTTCTTCTAAAGTTCTTTCTATGATCATTGTTATTCTGTGCACCTGATCAATTGTGGAATGTTTGTTTCTGAATACAAATAGATGAGTGGGTATGATGTTTCTTTCATCTAAGATTGGCTTCAGTTTTGTCCATGTGGGCAGTAAAGAAATTGGCACTGGAACATGAACGAGAGATTTAGATCTTGGTGGCCAGTTTTATTTGTTGAAATTATTATCGAACTTCAATAATACGACTTCAATAATGCAACTGTTTTAGAAGAGTGGCACCATATTCTTCAAACCATCCCATTGAAAAAACTTTACCATAGAGACTTTTGCAGTTCTTCCTACTTTTGCTTTACGTTCATTATCTAGAAAGCATAATATTCTGCATAATATGCACATTTGAACTACTAAGTATGTTACTTAGAATATATATGAAGACATTAATTAATAAAAACAAGACTTCTTCAGTTGGGATTTACTACTCATACTCATTACACGACATAACTACATACATACTGAGACAGATTACACAACGTTTGATCCTAATGAACACTAAATATGTACCGACCGAAACAGGCTACGCAAATAACAACAATAATCACCAATTGCCGTGCGGTCTCCGCTATCCGCCAGCCTGCGTTGCAATAATCCCAATCGCAACAGTTCACCTCTTCTGGCGTATTCAATATTTTGGGATCCTCTCGCTTCATCTGATCGTAGTTCTTATTGCAGCCACCTTCGCCTCTAAGCGACATGCAGAACTTCTGGTGCATTTCGCCGTGAGTCACGGAGACGCAAACGTACTCGCCAGACGCGAACTCGCTGGCGTTAGAATCGTCGTGGTGTTTCTCGCATACTCTAAGTTCGGGTTCGTCGCAGCCAGCTTCTTCGTTATGTGCGTACACTTCGTCCATACAGCGTAAACAGGTCAATGAGTGACAGCGCGGCGCGATGACTACTAATGTGATGACTATCGACACTAAAATAGGCGTTAACTGCATTATTTGTTGATACACTGGAGATTTGGACTGGAATTTTGTCAATGTGATCGAATGTCGGATGCGCTGAGCTGGACTGTGCCATCGCTGACGTCTCTGTCAAAGTCAAAGCCAACTAGCTCGCACTTTGTTGAAGTTTTCAACACAATGCCCGGTTTTGTAATTTGACAATTAAACTGGCTTTAACTGATGTGAAGTTTTAACTTAAGTTGAAGTTGGCTTTAAAGTCGATTTTAAAGTTATCACTAAAGTCATCTTTAGTAATAGTCGACTTTAAGTGTTGGTATTAAGTTGGTTATAGTGAATTTTAGTAAATTTTGGTTTGTCATACTTGAAGCTTCTGTCAAAATCAGTTAATTTAGGGATTTAATCTTTGCGAGGGCTATTTTTGGTTAGAAAATACATCAAAATGTGATCTCAGTGGCATGTGTCACCTTCTTCACAATACGACATTGGCTTTGGAAATTTCAACAAAATCTGTTACTGTAACGATCATATTTTATGTTGTCTAAATCCTCGGAGCCAACTAGACTTTTGGATGTCAACCCCCTCTAAAGTAAAATAATAAAGACTCTTTTATTTTCTAAAGAGAGATCATTTTAAAAGCGAATTATCCTTCAATTAAGTAGGTTTTTACTTTTTATATACTGGATGATATATGCCATGTAAGAAGCTGATTTTGTGTTTGTTTATGAAGCAAAGCGAAATAAACTTGACGATTCAATCGTCAATACACAAACCTGAATCCATAGAAGGCACCTGGATATGATCGTATCACAGGAGAATTATGCTGAAGTATCTAATAAATGCATCGTTCAGATTAAAATACATCCCACATGCCTGGAAAGTAGCAGATGTTATCAAGGTACCAAAACTAGGCAAACCACCGAACGAGGCGAAATCATATCGCCCAATATCACTGTTACCAATGATATCGAAGCTCCTTGAAGCTCTCGTTGCTTCTAAAGAGAGAAACGAACTACATAATTCCTAATCACCAATTTGGTTTTAGAGAAAAGCATTCCACTATTGACCAAGTCCATAGAATAACAGATATCATAGGGAATGCATTAGAAACAAGCTTTCGATAAGGTTTGACACGAAGGATTGATACACAAACTAAAGAGTATGCTACCTTTAGAATACGTCGAGCTGCTAACATCCTATGTATCTGAAAGACTATTCAGAATAAAACAGTAGTTCAGTTAGATATACATGACCTAAAAGTCTTAAGACCCCGTTCTACAAGAAATTTGATTTGCAAGCAGATTAAATTAACTTTCAAAACGACAAAAATTTTAAGTTTTTTCTTGCTATGCTCAAATCTAAAAAGATTTGCACTAATTTTTGCACAGTCATCAAACTTACTTTGAACTTTTCATCTACGAAATTGCTTTTGGCAACTGTGTTAAGTAACTTTCAGAGACACGAAAGTTGACCATACGATAGATAGTATGGTAACAGTATGGAAACCAGTATTTTTTATTCCTTATCTCAAAACAACTTATTTCTTTTTATGCACTGTAATACTATAAATACCATTGTTATCTCCCTGTTACTTTCCACAATTAAACATAATTAACTCCCACTTTTATTCATATTGATATTTTGCTATTGTCATAGTTATCAATAGCCATGCATGGCTTCTGATTGTGCTTGGTTATGGTAATGTGCAACAGTCCTCAGGATCGTCATCATGACCTACCCAAACATCGTGCTGAAAGTTGCCTGCGATTTGGGTGGCACGTGTTTTGGGCCTCAAACACGCATTGGTGTCTACCCCAGGCCAAAAGGTCACAGGTTATACGACCCAATCGCTTCAAACGAGTGCCACACACAGTAACTCTTGCAACTGTCCATGCGGTTAATTAATTAACTCATCCTTAACATGCAGGTACTATGATGGTACTATGTGATAATGTAATTGTGTTTAACAATTAGACATGTTGCTTATTTTATCTAAGTATTCTGTCTTAAGTATCCAGGTAATTTAAGAAATAGTAAAAAAGGATAACTACAGTTTGTAATTTGATTCTGCAACAATTTTTTGTCGATGTGAATAATTGCGTATTGTGGGAATTTTTTTCTTCTTTATTCTATATAACAGTACCGTTAGAGAGAAAATTAATGTTACGTTCGTAATCTAAAGGCTATTTAACGCTAATATGAAAGAAAATCCATTAAAAAACTAATCAGTGATACTTTCCGTTGGGTGTGTGTGTGGGTGTCAATTAATAATAGTTTTACGCCAGTTGATGGTAAACACCGCACTAGCATTAACATAAATTAGCATTTATACCTAGCTTTAGTGTATTACTGGCGTCAATGCAAGTTTCTCTTCAAAACCGTGAACACCATCACCAACTTTGATGAAACTTTATTTTGTAGGAAATCATATGAAATGCTTTTTCAAACCAATAGATCAGACAATACATACAACAAGACAGGCACATTATAATACGATATACGATGATACAAAATTTATACAAACAACTATAAATGTATATATTAGTAAATGGTGATATACAGGCGGGATGTAAATTTTAAATAAATAGGGTTGACACCACAATTTTCAACAGGCTGTGTAATAAATACATACATAAATATAATGTAATAATAAAAATGCAACCCCTGTTTAGAAATGGGTGTGAAGGTCTAGTAGATCATACATCGTTTTCTTGTAGCACTTCTTACATTTAGTCAATTTCCCACTGACTTTCTATTGCGAAGAGACGGAGGTTTCGGCTTTTCCTTTTCTGTGATTAGCAAAGCTTTTCTTGTATCTATGGCGTATGTGAATAAATGAATCGTTTTTTGGGTTGTATAAATGCATAAAATACGAATTTCTCAAACTATCAGTATAAACAATAGTTAGAATGTACTTTTTATAGAAATATGTTAATACAGAAATACCGATATATTTTACATGGGCACCGGTTTTCAATTGTCTCAGCCAGTAGTATCTCCTATTTTTCTCAACATCGTGTATATCTTTTGTCAATCTACGTATTTTAAATATGTGTGCCTTGATGTAAAAAGGGACCAGTTATCCGTTTCTAGTTACCCAGATAATCGCAAATAAAGTTAAACTTGTTCGAAATGCATCGTTGCTTTATTCGCAAATTAGTCTCTTTATTGTGTTTTTTTATCAGATGTGTTCGTCTGAAACCCGTCTGCGGTTGGAAATGCATGAAAAATGCGTTCTTTTCCGAACGAAAAAGGGGCCAGTTGTCGATATCACGCTACGCTCTAGCGCATTACGGCTGCTCAAACAAATGTCCGTATGATAGCAGTTTATAAACTGTTTTGTACAAAATATAATTACAAAGTTATGTAATGTTCTGGGACAATTACTACGCTTATATTAAGTTCACTTGTTCGTTTGTTTGTCTATTTGTTTGTTACATTAAAATCTTGTAATCGATATTTTTCCTACTTCCCAGTGTCCAATCGCGTTGAATTTTTGCATGTGGACAGATTTCCGGCGACAATAATGAAGCATTAAAAATGCATGGAAGATATGTACAAACAAGTTGAAATTTTGCATGTGGACAGATTTTCGGTGAACATTTACTAAAACTTCGAAAAACGCTTGAAAATAAATTAAAATGAACAAAAAATGGAAAATTTTCAATTATAATTTTGTTTTAAAGGGTAATTTTTTAAAAAATGTACCTTCTTTTTATATGCATAAATTTATTATGATTGTATTTCTATGTTTCGTGTACCTAGTTATGTTTATTTATTATCATTAAACGTTTAAAATAATTTGGCACTATCTGATTTATTGGTATTTTATATATCGTCAAATTGCATAATTATGTTACAGCAAATAGGAAAAGAAAAGTTGCAAATTCATGTGAATTCTAAACATCTAACATCAGATCTTTCTGCTTTCTTCTGAATCTGACAGTTAATTACATGTTTAGTCGCCATATTGAATCCGCCATTTTGAATTTTATGCATCTCACAACAGATTGGAATCCAAAACCTTCATATATCACATGTTTTAATTTTTATATGAATCCGACAATTAATTACATGTTTCGTCGCCATATTAGATCCGCCATTTTGAATTCTAAAAATCCGTAATCAGAGAGCCAAAATACCCCTTACAATGTTTAATTCTTCTTAAGACTCGAGAGGTGAATATAGCTAGTTTACACTATTTTGTAGCCCCAGGCCAATGGCGCCATAGATTAAAAACCCGATTAAACCTTAACGGAATAATGAAATAGTACATTCTACTAAAAGTATTGAAACTAATATCCAAATTGTTCAAAAAATGTTGCAGTCAGCGGACTTCCAAATATGCGCGTAGTTATTAACTAAATTTAGCAAAAGTCTGAAGCGTCATAGCGCAAAAGTTTACTTTTTTCATCAGCAACTTAAATTTATTTTATTTTTTCAATTTCTCTTTATGGTAATCTGGTTAAAATGTTGGAGAACCTTTGCCATAACTTATTCTATCTAAAAACACTCGTAACACCCAGTGTATTTGACTATTTCCTTTTAAACACGCTAACATATTCAAATTTCTCCTTCTCTCCGATTATTCTAAGCTCAGTTCTGCAGTTTGTGGGGCCAGTTATCATCGATTGTGGTACTGTCGTGCTAGAGGTACAAGCTGGAGAGGTGTAGAGGCCGGTATACTCTAGACCAGTAAATCGTCGTATTTATAATTACTTGTCTACGGCGAATCTATGGCATCCATTCACGATGCGAATAATTTGCTTCCCTTGTACATTGCTCTCACGCCACACAGAAATACATTAGACCGGATTTATACGACTATGTACTGTATTGGTTGAGTCGTGTGAAATGTACTGCTTATGGTGAGATGGTTGGTCAACTGTTGCCTTTATGGCCATATACAAAGGTCACTCTGAGATTTATTTCAACAAGTTTCAAATCGCAATTGTCACACTGTATCTTTAGTAAAACTAATATACAAATATAGGTGGTTACATAACCGAATTTGGTGAAACGTTTCGTTCTTTTTTTATTGTCATACGCCCACACATGGTAATTTGTGAGCTAATAGGATTCAGTGATTTATTATAAAAGATAATTTAAATAAAAAATATATCTACCTCGAAATGTTTAAGTTAAGAGTGTTACCTATTACAATACGAGAAAATATTATCTACAGGTTTCGGGGTCGCTGTAGGTGTCTGCACATCTGCTAAATAAATTTTACTCTGGAAGTACTTCTAGGACATTTCGACAAATTTGCGATTCTGGTTAAAGATTTGAGCCAAGTACAAGGTTAGATTAGAATTTTGAGTTCCCATGTCAGTGTTGAGCAACAGCGGACTATTGAATTTTGCCTCGTCGGGTGTCTGTACTGTGCTCCTTCACTCGACATTCGATGCATCGTCCTGTCTGTCTTACATTGCAAGGTCCACACACACATGTTATCTTGTTTACCCCTTCATTCTTCAGTAGTGGTGATATCTTTTGGGTTAGGCAAAAGATCCTTTACGTTAGCTGGTGCTCTGTACATTACCGTGATGCGGTTTTTTTATGTCACACCCCGTATGTCGGACTTGGTGTATCCATTCTGACGTAGGCCCCACTCCAAGTGTTTCCGTTCGTCGTGCTGGAGATGATAAATGATAAAAAATGAGATAACTGCCAAGTATTTATGACCATATTCGAAGTCAGCTCGTCCAATTTAACAAAAAAAGTAGATTTAGGTTAAAGTTAGCGACAACAAAAATTGGTGGACCAGTGTCAAATAAAGAAGGTTTTAATGTAACGTAATTATGCAATGTAATAGTTAGGTAACGCAATAAACAGCTGTTCACAAGCAAGAAATCAACAATGTTCATAGAATATTATCCAAAGCGACTGATAACGTAAAATATAAACTCAGTTTTTTTTCATCGCTTCCTGAAGGCAGATTATGGGTGGAGTGTTCATTTTTTTCGTTTTTTTTTGTTTGTAACTTAATAATCTCTGCGAGATAACAATGATTTATACGAATACATTAAACGACTCGACTGGTATGCCCGATTATCTTATGTTTCGAAACGACTGCCGAAATCGGCTGCCTAAGATCATTACATAACGTACTGACGTTTAATCTTTACGTTGATGTTGCCGGGTTTACTTTATTAATAGATGCCGTTTATTAGACTTTAAAAACTAGTAAAGTTCGTAGTGGTATGGTCAGCCACGGTTATTTTATTGAACAACAAATATTAAAGCTTTTAATTAATTTTCTGAAAACTCAAATTAAAACTAAATAAATTTCTAATTTTCCAATGAGTAGTATCAATTTTACATTTTAAAGACATACGTTTTACGTTATTTTAACGACAATTTTGATTCGAATAATCTAAGGAACGAAAACAATTATTAATGACATTTTCAACTTTTTATTATAGAGACATTTGGATTATTATTGTATTTATTAATAAGTTTAGAAGGGTGATTCGGGGGAATTTCTTATATGTGTGATTAACTTTATATCATTATTTTATTTTATTAGTTTTGTTATTTATAGATCTTGCTGTTTTACCAAAAGTTATGCAGCAATCAGTTCTTGAGCTTATTGTAAACCTTTTATTTTTTGTTCTACGAAATATGCACTGATCAAAATTTGTATAAAATCTATATAAACATATGTTTTAGGGTGATTAATTTAGAGTAGTTAATGAGTTATCGCCTCTTGAGGTTTTAGTTAGTTGTTAGGTTTAGAAACAGCCTAGGGAAAGTTGGTTCTTTTTCTTCAACGTCACCAACGAGAGTTAGTGATTTTTGTTCCAATCTCCGATTAGGATCTTTGTAATTTTTCTTAGTGACTACTAAAAACAATTCTCCAGATAAAATATATTTCATTTTAAAATAATGGGCTTGCTATCCTACTCCACACTAACTCCTTTTCCTGTGTTATTTTAGCAGCTCATTTTTATGCATAGTGTAAAGAATATTGTCTGAAACGTTACAAAGAAATTTGTAAAAATTTGATGAGTTCATTACATTCTTTTATGTAAATAAACTTTTTTTTCTACTCCTATTGAGGAATGCATTCATTATCATGGCAATTTATGATAAGTAATACTAACCATTCCCCACACACATGACAAATATTTCATTCCTGGCTGCTCATACCCCGCCAGTAGTGAGAAATATTTCATTCCTCACGGCTTTAGAACCAACCACAGCTCTGGATTTTTCATTTCCAAATTGTTGATACACTGCTTAGCGACATTGTCAAGGCATTGACAACGTCGCTAAGTGACAAGGCGCACCAAACAATTGTAATCTCCCAAAATCATATAAACCGTCATAGTGACATACAGCTGTCCCTATATGCACAAAAATTAATTTATAAAATTTCGTTGCATGGTCGTAGAAAAAGTATAGTATTCCATTCGCAAGTAATGGCAATTTCTCACTGGAACGCTTTGCAGCACTCGCCTACGGCTCGTGCTGCAAACTTCGTTCTCGTGAGAAATTGCTTACATTACTTGCTCATAGAATAATATACTATTTTCTACTCCTATTGAGGAATGCATTCATTATCATGGCAATTTATGATAAGTAATACTAACCATTCCCCACACACATGACAAATATTTGATTCCTGGCTCCTCATACCCCGCCAGTAGTGAGAAATATTTCATTCCTCACGGCTTTAGAACCAATCACAGTTCTGGATTTTTCATTTCAAAATTGTTGATACACTGCTTAGCGACATTGTCAAGGCATTGAGAACGTCGCTAAGTGACAAGGCGCACCAAACAATTTTAATCTGTCAAAATCCTGTAAACCGTCATAGTGACATACAGCTGTCCCTATATGCACAAAAATTAATTTATAAAATTTCGTTGCATGGTCGTAGAAAAAGTATAGTATTCCATTCGCAAGTAATGGCAATTTCTCACTCGAAAACTTCGTTCTCGTGAGAAATTGCTTACATTACTTGCTCATAGAATAATATAATATTAAATACTCAATTATAAATTTTAATGGTGGCTTTTGACGCGTTGTCTTGGTAACGTCAGTAGACAACTGTCACAACAGTATGCCTCGTTCACATTTCAAGGTTTAAGCGTTTTCTACGAGAGTCTTTCTATGGATATATTTTATAAACGAGTTAAGTTAGACCCTTCGTAGGCAATCCGAGGTATCTTTATACAATTTCGTTAAATATTGAGGAAATTAATTTTGAGATATGGAGTCGGCGCCTGGTACGACGACTTGTCGGATGTCGCCCAGCAGGTGAACAGGACGGCGCCGTTTGAGATATTCGTACGTTAGATTTAATTTGACTGTTCGTACACGGCCGCGCTTCAGTCGAATACAACAATTTGTTAGGGAAACTGTGCTCTCCGACTATATAATCGTTTATTAATTGTGCTGTCATACGAGCCGCTGTCGGGACGTTTATTGCGGCCGAGTCTCTTGGGCAACTCTATCTCCAAACTAGGCAATGGAAGAAGAACTCTTTTTACTAAATCAACGTAAATTGAATGGAATTAATGTGGAGTGGGGGGGGGGGTTACATAAGAGCTTAGTATGTGAAAATATTAGTAATACGCCTACACGCATATGGCCGCATCAGATTTTGGTGAGATCTGATAATGAGAGCTCATAATTTGTTGTGATAGTTGGCAGCATGATGGATATTTTTGCGTAGAATCTATGGCAGTGTTGGCACGTTTTATTGTCGTTGTCGAAGTGAAACAATCTAATATTCTAATCAGATCTCTTTATCAGTATTCAGATTTGTTTTGAATCACATAAGGAACACATAAGCTAGGTTGACGTTTTGCCTTTGAATTTGTTATCTAACCTGTGAAAGAAGGTATTGTTAATGATCATGGCAAAAGTACTTAAAAATAGTTTGGACCACACAGAGAAAAATTTTTGTTTAATTCAAATAAATATGCATTGACTCAAAGAAATTTGTTGTTTCAATAGAGGCAAAGAAATATTTATTTGCGGATAAAAACGCATTTATTTGAAATATTTGTTTTGTAGAAAGAACGTTGATTTGTGTCAAACAACTTATGTTTCCAGTTATAGTTTGCAATTTGTGTATTATAAGAAACGAGATTTATTTACTTCAAATAATTATGATTGTGTTGAGTGAAAGAATTACATTTTTTTAAATTAACAAAATTGTTGGTCGAGTTAGAAATTTTAACTCGACCAACATTTTAACTTAAAATGCTTAAAATTATTAATTTGTTGAAGGAATTAATAGACAAGAATTTTTCGGAAGACTCGCAATGTGTCACCTCCTTTTTGGGATGTCGCACATCCTGGACCAGTGTTTGGTCTTCCCAACCCAACATATAGTCAAGGTTAAGTTAGTAAAGTGTACTTTGATTTGGAATCGCAACTTGAACCTGCAGGCACTGTACTCTATAAGTTCTATACTGTCGATCATGCGGCTTTATACTCTCGATATGTACGAAGTGCGAAGAGCGAGTTTACAGCGCCATCTAACAATACAGTTGGATGACATTAAAAATATATTTATTTGAATAAAAATATGATTTCTTTGGTGGAAGTAACGCTATTTTAAAGCCAAAAGAAAAATATTACTTTAAAGGAAATAAATCTCTTCTTCTGTACAAGCATATATTTATTTTAATCAAAATATGATTTCTTTGGCGGAAGTAAACCTATTTTTAAGCCAATGACAAAATATTACTTTAAACGAAATAAATCTCTCCTTATATACAAATTTATATGTTTGAATGAAAATTATATTTCATTGGTGTAAAGAAACGTTTTTTTAAATCAAAACAAAAATATTACTTTAAAGGAAAGTAATTTTTGTTTGTATCCATATATATTTATTCCACTTAAATAAATATTTCAAATAAATTAATCTCTGCAAGCAAATAAACTAGAGTATTCAATGAAGTAAATATTGTTGGCGTCAAAGAAATATGTTTTGACCCAAAAGAATAAATTCAAACAAATACATTTCTTTAAAACAAGAAATCTTTTCTATCTGTGCAGGTATTGTATGGTATCATTAGATCGGCAAAACATAGAAACGAATTTTCTTGTAAAACAATCTTTTTTAACTCAAAAAGTTCACAATATAATTCAGTAATTCAGTGATCGTATTATGCTGTAATAATGACAAATATTTATTGGACACACATATTTTTGTTTGTATTTAGTTAGTAGAGAATAGAAGTAATATTATATCGAAAGCTAAGGACTCTTTCTGTGGGGTGGTTGTTTATAGTCCACATGAAAATTAATGGCATTTTGTTTAATTTGATAATTATAAATTGACCCAAAGAAAACTGATGTTTCAATAGAAGCAAAGAAATATTTCTTTGCGGATGAAAATGCAGGTTTTTAAAATATATGGTTGGTAGAAAGAACGTTTATATGCGTCAAACAACTTATGTTTTCAGTTAAAATTTACAATTTGTATATTATAACGAACGAGATTTATTTAGGTCAAAAAATTATGATTGTGTGTGAGTGAAAGAATTATAAATTTTTTAAATTTGCGAAATTGTTGGTTGAGTTAAAATGCGATATTTTAAGGTTGGGAATCCTTATGGACAAATTCTTTGTACACTGAATGATGATGAGAAGGGGTAACTTAAATTTTGCAAAAGTTTCTCATCAAATATTTAGTTAAGTCGAAAGTTTTAGAAGTTTATTACACTACTTTTCCGCTTATTATTTTCATTTCATCTACAAGGCAACCAATAAATTGTCAAAGTAAAATTTCAAAACGACCACTACCCAACCAAAAGAACCCGATTACATGTCTCTATATAGGGTACGGCCACCATCGTACAGAAAGCGCTCGCCACTATATTTATGGCATTATCCAGTGTGGCTGGAGGGTACACGTTATTGTTGGAGCTACCATACCGTCCGTCCGACCGTCTCGCATGGAAGCAAACCTCCGTTGCATACATGCATATAAACATGCATATATGTATACAAAGTTAAACTGCTTCTTCGCACCTGAGGAATGTCCCGTGTTTATAATAATTCTTTAGATACGATCAGGTCACTATTCCCTCTACTTTATAGCGCTATATCTTGATATTTAGCGATATTGAACCGCATGCGGAGACTGCGCTTACACAACAAGATTTTCCGGACGTAGCGAATGGTTTATGGCAAATGCATATCACTTATTTTGCATTACCTTCTAGTCTTAGAATCAATTAATTTGTAATTAATTTTTGTTTGGAAATGTGTGTCAAAGTCATCGAAATGAGGAAACCTAAAAAGTGAATTGCAGATATGAAATTTTAGGTTTTAACTGCTAAAAAATTTGCAGGTGCGAGGTATTTATTTACTATCTAAAGGACTACAATATCTTGTTTTTTTATTGTTTGGACGACAGTGAGCGTTATTAGCAAATTTCTAGATCTTTTAATTCTCTACAAAATATATATGCATATCGTTTGAGTACGAGTTGGCGTTTTTAATTTGGAAACATGATGTAGAACATTATCTTTTAATAATAACAATAACAACTTGTGGTTATAACGTGATCATTTCCGAGATAAGTCCTTATATGGTTTATGTGTGATTTATTACAGAAAAAGACTTTTGAATCAAAATGGTGCGAAAAGTTAAGTTAAGTTAAATCCATGTGCTCTATTTTTTAGGGAGATAATTTCTCACACATATGTCGCTCGTGTGCGCTTAGCCTGATAGCGTATATTTAATGAGAATAATTGTTAGCTTTATTTTTAAAAGTGTGCGCGAAAAGTATGGAAACATGAGAAAATCTCTAAGATTTAATTTTAAAACGTTCATCAAACGAGCCGATTTACAAATATAAATTGTTTTGTTAATGTTAATATTAATAATTTATAATTAATATTAAGGGTTTTAAATATTATTTATTAATATTTATTATTAAGAAATGTTAAACATTAATCTTTTACCATTTTTAATGAAACAGTATAAAATAATTCCTTAGTCTTCTTCAGTCTACCCTCTCTACATCATCTGTATTTTAGTGTTTCTTGCATTTGGAATTTTTAGTGGTCGCTCTTTCATAGCGCAGCTTTTTATTATGTTCATTTTTCGCTTCCTTTCCTACTTTGCTAGAAAGATTTTCTTTTCTGCTTCCTTCTTATTATTAACAAATATTCTCTCTAACCATCAGAGATGCAGAAGAACAGTTTTTTTTTACTTTAATTGGGTGTTTCCGGTCAGAATAATGAGTTTTTTTAATGGAGATGGCATGTGTTCAACGGTTATCTCCAATTATATATTAATGCCAAAGTCGCTACTCTCTGCTGCTAGTATTACATCATTCTCTAGTATTTGATCATTTCCTATGATGCCAGTCGATATTTATGACGGAATTAGGAACTATTGATGATCGTAATTGCGACACCGTGGAACAATTAGGGATTATTGATGTCCATAATTCCGACACTCGTGTCGGAATTTGGACAAAATGCGTACAATTAATTGTAATATAGAAAACGATGTAAAATATGTTATTTTCTTGTGTAAACACACCAATAGAGCCATATGAATTACTTCTAACCACGTACACAATTCCGATACACATGTCTGATTTACGGACGTGCTAAATAATAGTTGTCAGCCTAAATAGATATTATTAGAATTTTCTTAATTACTGTTATCCTGTGGTGATTTAAAAAGATGTCGAATTGCAGTTACCTTATAAGGAAAAAATCAACTTTTGGCATAACACTCAATTATCAAGATCTGTCAAACTTCTAGGTTATCTTCTGACGTTAGAACATTGGGAGAATAAAAAACTATTGTGGGATGATAAGTGTAATGACAAATCAACAAACCGGATGTCCTAGAATAAAGT
This sequence comes from Melinopterus prodromus, assembly GCA_964023965.1. Lineage (NCBI taxonomy): Eukaryota > Metazoa > Arthropoda > Insecta > Coleoptera > Scarabaeidae > Melinopterus > Melinopterus prodromus. The sequence continues at coordinate 99,636,387 of OZ030390.1, forward strand.
TTAATGTTGTAGATTACTTATTTTATCCAACTAAACAGAAATATATCGGAATTTAAGACGGTGACTGAAGTTGGGACGTTTACCTTAGATCTATTAACTGTGTTAATGGTAACGTAAACATTCTATGGAATCTCGTCAGAAAACTTTCGAGCAAAATTGAATTAAAAATTGTAAAATATTGATTGAACTATGGACAACATGGATTTCGTGAATGGAATAAAAAATGAATTTGGTAATTTGCAAATTTATAACAGAAATCTCAAAGTACCTCATAGTATATCAAAAGTCCTAAAAGATTAATGTTTTTACCTGAAATCCTTAAAGTTTATTCAGCTTGATTTATTTAACGTAATAACCTGACGTGATATGCAAATTTCAGGCTTATATTCTGCGAAAAATAAAATCAATAGAAAACGTCTATTCGCTTTCAATAAACAAACAATATTAATTTATTAATGTCATTTATTTATTTTACGTATTACATACATTGTAATAGCATTTCACAAATCTCACGATGTTCTTTACAATGTGCCAAACAAATCATAAAAATCGGTGAATTAATTCAAAAGTTTTTAAACATTATGTCCGTTAGTTTATGATTACTTTATATTTTATTAGTTTATTATGTCCACCACATTGAATCACATATAAAGAACAGTCATTCGAATACTGGGAACCCTGAGATAAAACTGACCGATTTTTATAATACAGTTTACTGGCGATAATGTTAAAAATAGAATCCTCAGTCCAACGAGCGACTGTCGCGGCGTAGAGCGCTGCTATGTGCACGTATTGCCTTACGTTCGGCATGTAAATTTTCCCTCTATTTTCCAGTAAGTACGGCAACAAAACATGTGCTACACGCGCCGTAAATCCTCCGCATAAACAAAAACAGTACACGCGGACGTAGGTTGGTAGCTGAAAGTCGCCTGCATGGACGAAACGTGGCTCGTGAGCTTCTTTAAACCAGGAAATCGCGCAGAGCGACCGTTCCGTCGTTTATTTATTGACTACGGTACGTCGCTCGAATTGTTACCGCCCGAACACAATACCGGGATTCTTCTTCAGCCGGATCCTGAAGTGTACAGTAAATTCCGTGCCTGACAAAACATCCAATGCCGGAATAAAAGACAAACCATAGAATTGTCGAATATTGAGATTGGTATTGAGAAAATATATAATGTCCTTGTTTTGATTTGTTTATTACTCGATGTGGTGGTTTTGATTGGATGTTAGTTAACGTGTAATATGATCTACCGACTGCGCCAGTTATGTGTACAGTGAGCGCGTAAAGTATGGAAACATGACCAAATCTCAAAAACGGTTTGCTATTTTAAAAAATCTCCGAATACGTCGATTTATAATTATTAATATACAATTGAATATTTCTTGAACCATTTGAAGTCACTGGTGTTATTATCCTTACGGCAACGTTTATAGTTTATGAGATATAACCTCAAACTTTTGAATTTGAAATAAAGCACACTGTATATTTTGACATTTTCAGTTACAGTCTCCCATTGCTTATTCAATGTTAAGTACTACGCTTGTAACTGTATTATATCAAAAACATCTAGAAATTAACAAAAACCTTTATTACTTAGGTCTAAAAATTAACACAGAAAAAATTGATAACAAAAACTAACAAAGAAAACAAACTGATCAAATTTAAAACAATGTGTTCTTGTCAATGGTGGAGAATCCTCATAAACCAACTAGAGTAGTTGCAGTAGAAAATGTAGTAATCTTTTGTTATACATTTTTTCATGATTAATTTATAGACCTAAGTAAGAAAGGTTTTTGTTCATTTCTAGATGTTTGTGATGTAATAATGAAGGCTTATAAGAGAAGATCCAAAAAAAATGTTACATCGATTCACATGGTTGCAAAATACTTAATTGGAAAATTTCGGTAAATTGTCTCGTGCAGTTCCGGAGATTTTTTGACTTTTATTCCATAACCTTCAACTGTCTTTTTATCGAAAATTTCCTGATGTACGGCCAAGAAAATATTATGCTACTGTTAAGACAATTAAAAGATCTGTTAAATATAATAAACAAATTTAGGGCTGTTATTTAAAAAATATCGATGACGTCATCGGCTAAAAACAATTGAAGTGTCCGAGGATTTTTTAAAATATCAGACCATTCTTGTGATTTTGTCATGTTTCCATACTTTACACGCCCACACTTTACACACATTAGCAAAAACACCAAATTGTTTTTTTTTTGGTAAGGTGAATTAGAAGACGGTAAAATTATAGTTTCAGTTTTTGTTTACTTGAAAAGAGCCTTCGGGGCTATTTGTAGTCAAAAGTTATTATAAAATTTAGAAACTCACGGAATCAGGGGAAAAATATTAAATGGTGTGAAAACTATTTAACAAATCGGAGACAGAAGGTTAGGATTGGAGATAATGAGTCAAGGGAATAAATAAAAAGAAAATAAGTTATGTTTGAATGTATTGAAAACTAAAGCAATGATATTGGGAAATAGAAATTCGGTAAACCCTACACGAAACAGTTATCGATAGCACACTTTCTGAGATAGTGGACAAAATCTAGGTGTCAGTTTAGACAATACTTTAAAATTTACGAGTAATATGGAGTATATAGTTTAGAGTGAACCGAAAGATTAGCTAATTAGGAAGAATATCTAATAAACGGACATTAAAAGCTAGAATATCTTTGTACCATACGATTATATAACCATATTTTAACTATTGCAGCAGTATATTATATTCTTGTGTACAGACAAAGACAGTACAAAAATTCAGGACAACAAAATCGAGCACTTTATTACAAAGCTCCAGGTTAACCAGTATCAGGTCAGTGTTGAGTAAATTAAATTTCTTGACTGTTAAACAAGGAACGGCATATCAGGCACTTACCTTGGTATATAAATGCATAAATAATGAACTCCCAAATTATATGAGTAATTATTTAACATACAATAGTCAGCAGCACAATTACAATACTCGGCAAAAGGACTACTTCAGATTACCTACAAAAAGCAGCATCATGTCGTTATGTCGTTATAAAACCAAATTTATTGTGATTATTAGATTCTTTTAACTAAATAAACATCATTATTATTACCTTACCGACTGAAGATTCGACGTATCGATTCAAAAATAACCTAATGCATTTTATATACGGAATACCTGTACAGAACCGTTGTACAGTGTGGTGATACCATGTTTTACATATGTTTCTAGAGATTCACCAATATCGATTCTGAGCTGATTGACGGTATTAGTGGAAACAGTAATATTGTAGAAAATTTAGCGAGAATATTCATGTTACAAATACATTAGCAGAAAACATATCGTCAAATGCATATCATTATGATGAAGAACGGAGATAAACATTATAACGCTCTCAGTTATACAGTTATCAATTAAATATTTACTTGATTAGGTAATATTTTTTCGGATTATTATAATTAAAAAAATGTTTTTTAGGCAGCTGATTCATGCGGAATTAACACAACATGGCTTGGAGAGCGGAGGTGATAGCTGAAAAATGATTTCTTGCAGAGTAATAGAAAATCTAATAAAAAACAGTTTATTAACTTACTTTTATATTGTTTTAAATTCAAATGTTTTTCCAGTTTTATTGTTATTATTAAATAATAAATAGTATTATTTATAATTTACTGGGCGAATCATGGTCCTAATTACTTGAATTTTCTCTACTTAATATTGACGAGGTTTACGACGAAAAACCTCCAGTTATAAAATAAACTATAAACATCTGAGGGATCGGATTTATAATTGAAATTATTGATTATCGCGCTCATTAATCTGAAAAAAGAGTAGATGGCCGACCGGTTTATTGATTGCATTTGGTGTAAGAGCCCGGCCGTCGACGATACAGTCAATTTAAATTAATAGGAAGGGTTTCCACTTCCTAGAGTCGTCTAATATTTCACAAACACTCATTATATTCGCCGATATCATCGATGTATAGCCTCCAGATTAATTAAACTTGTGTACTAGAAGCGCAAGACAATCGCCGATATACAACGTTTAACTACCTACCTCTTCATGTTATATGACCGCACGGATGGACCTCAGGTTCATGGTTCACGTTCAAGGTGTATTTCCTTTTATAATTTTATTGATATTAAAAGTTATGATGAGAAATTGTCGAAATAATAACAAAAGAATGCAAAAATACTGTAATATTTTATAAAAAGATAAGTAGGTATTTAAAAATATAGGTACTCACCTAATATAATAATAATATAGCAGCGTTTATTTCCTTGTGATAACATGGTTACATTGGATAAGTCATTTATAACAAAAATTGTAGAATGATCACATTATATGTGAAAAACAAAATCTAAAAACAAACAGCGTCACATTCATAAAACAATTACAAATAATACATATACAATTAAACAAACGAACAAAATAGGCGTCTATATGGCACATTACTTGAAATTCTTGGAGTGTATAAAAACGTTTATCTAAAAGAAACCTCTTCTACTACCTTTTAATATCTCTGCAGGATGTAGTACTATCTACCCAAGCCATTATACAAACAATGTTCTTTTGGGCACCGAAAACACACTGAATAGCGGACGACCCACCCCCTGGCCAGTATCGTGAACAAGTGGGACGTCATTGATAAAAAGAATAAACAACATGGGACCAAGGACAGAGCCCTGAGGGACCCCAGAGTTTACAGTCACAAAAGAAGAGGTATGATGCGCAATGATTCCCTGAGATCTCTGGGAGATGGAAACGCACTGCTCCCGGTGCTTGAGGTAGGACATCACCCGTTCCAATGGAAGACCTCGTACCCCACACCGCAGCAGCTTAGTCTCCAGAATAAGATGATCCACACAGTCAAAGGCCCGACTGAGATCGCAAAAGATTCCAGTCGGGACCTCATCCGCATCAACCAGATCGAGAACTCTGTCCATGAACGAATGTACCAAAGAACAATCCTCAAAAATACCCGAAAAAGCTGGAGGAATGGATACCGGTCGATAAGTTTCCACTAGGTCAGGATTAGCCTTATTATATACCGGAAAAACTTAATCATAAACTTAACGAAAAACTTAAAACCCTTAAACTTAAAAAAAAACTTAATCATAATCAAATAATGTGCATGAAAAAAATTTTATGTTGACATTTGTTCTTAAATCTCAATAGTAGATTCTTCCACAATCGCCCTATAGATTTGATAAAGGATGCACACAGAGAAGGGAGTGCCCAATTCAAATACAATGGCTTTGATTTAAAAAGTGACTGTTGATTTCCATTTTCACGAAATAAGTATCCAGATATCTAGATTGTAGACTTCCGCGGTCTGAGTCAATGATATATTTATTTCCGGGTGGATACCCCGTTGAGGACTTTGAAGCAGTCGACGTTTCGCGCTCTGTTGCCTGAGGCGTGAGGCGTGAGGAGTGAGGCCTGACGCCTGAGGCCTGAGGCGTGAGGCCTGAGGCGTGAGGCCTGAGGCGTGAGGCCTGAGGCGTGAGGCTGAGGCCTGAGGCTGAGGCCTGAGGCATCTTCAGGACTAAGTTATAACTAAGTTATCATGTCTTATTATGTCTTCTATACATGTCACACTCGTTGACATATGGAATTACGACAGCCAAAATAGCGCGCAATTCAATTAAAAGTATCGTTTAAATATATTTATAAAATTCCGTAAAAATTCTGTGGATATTTGATGATGGCATTTTTGCGAAGATTATGCGTTAAGTTGAGGTAAGCGTTCGATCGCAACATGGCGTTTATTAAGATAATGTCTGGTCACGTTTTAATGCTTTACGCGACCGGCCCGCCGTTTCAACGACGGCGACGACTATCATTTGCACGCGAAAATCTATCGGCCAACGAGAACTAATTGAGTGCTTAGCGCGCGTACCCTTATGATTAAACTCGTATTTTAAGTTAATATTGCGGCTAAGCGAAAGCTATACGCCCATGCGGCACCACTACTTATATCATACGTCCGTCTCATAACTGTTCTTCCAATGGTATTATTTTTCCAATAATGTTCGGCATTCCTCATGGCAGTAGTTCTTGTTTTGTGAGTTTATTCTTAGGCAGTGTGAGGAAATTTGTGGAATTCTATGTTCTTGTTTGCTTGTAGGAACTGAAAACTGTGCTTCTTCAGGAAGATAATGCTGAACGCCCAATTTAAAAAACCGTTTACATAAGACGTTTATTCATATAGTAAAACTTGATGAGCGATTGCGTTTTGTTCGACAGGAAATGGTACCAGTTTGCGGCTTATCTACGAGATAACTGCTGGTTTTGTGTCACTATCTAGTTGTGTTATTGTGATTCCATTTTATTAGTAACAAATGAGTTCGAAAACAATCAACAGTAATAATAAGTAGTGTTTCAAACAACCATCTTGGACATGTACTGTTTTCATTTTTTATCATATGTAGTATGATGAAAGTATTGTAATCGTGCCGAAAAACTTCATATTTAGAAGTTTTATGACTAAACTTGGTGCTGGTTTTTGTTCAAAAATGTCCAAACGAACTGGATGTTTACTCGTAAGCATATTTCAAGGATTTTGCAAATGTGCCGCCATTCCTGTAATTTCGTCATAAGAGAGTGCATGCCGCTTAGTGTGATCACATCGGGACTCGGAGTTTTTGATAACAATAACCGATTGATAATAATAGCCGAATATAAACAAAAATTCGAACAAAAAATCTTTTTTTGGAAAGTTATATTATTCATAAAACAAAATAAGTATTGATCTTCTACTTGAGGTAGGTACACAAACAAAATTAGAAATAATTCTCAGTTGTTCATGTGGTTCCTAAGAAGTGCGTTTATGTAGAGTTCTTACCCGTAAAGCGGCTGAAAATGTTACGAAAAAAGCATTCCGCATTTCTTTATTTGTTGAAGCATACAGATTCACAAATTTCATCTTCTGTAGGACGCTCCGCGGTAGTTACGTTATCGTCAATTGCTAACCACTCTTACTCGTCTGCGGTCATGTGAGGTAGATAAGAAATCTTCTGCAATAGCTTTTGTGAAGAAGCCACCGTCTCTAAAATAATTTTTAATAGTTGTTCTGGACACTTGCACCCACGACTTGGTTTTGTTTTCTTTGCTAACTCATTATCAGTCAAACCATTGGCATCATCCATATTCTCCACGCATTTCTTTGCGATGATATGCTTTTAGGGGTCTGATAATGTCTTGATAATAACACGGCTGTATTAAAGAAGTCGTGTTAGCCGGTAAAAATATTATTGCCAAAACAAATGACCGCTCGATCCATAAAAAACAAACTCAGTTTATTTGATTTTACCGCCTCGGTTCTACGTCGTGCGTTTACTATTTTGCTTATTCGTTGCTAAACACAAGAAAAAGTGATAACATAATCCGATGTGATGATTCCAATAAGCGGTGTTCTTCTTATGTGGTAATATACGGCTGGCCCGTTTTTTTAAAAAGTGATAATAATAACCGATTGATAACATTATCCGTGATTACATTAAGCCGCGTGCACTGTAGTTAAATAATAAAATAAAGTAGAGTATAATTTATGTCTGTGAAATTTGTTGGTTACATTAATAGTTTAGCAGTATGAGCAAATTCTTTTTGATCGAGATCGTGTCTGCATTAAAACTTAGTTAGAGATCAGTATTTCCGTTGGCCCCTTGCATGCTGATGAAATAGCTCAGAGACCTCGCTGTTGGCCCTTTGATTGCTGATTCGAGACCTTAAGGTATTATCTGATGGCCCTTTGCATGCTGTTGATAATACGTCTCTATAATATTATTAGTTTAACTAATACCCGAATCCCGCCGCCGAAGTAAAAACAACCGTAACCCGTTATTTCCAGGCTATAGCATTTTCTTGATATATGTAAATGATTAATTGTGAATAATACATTTATTAATTTATTAAATCATCGTATTTTATTCCGACGAACCCAGGACCTGCGAGCTACCTATTCCAGGGTTAAATATTGTTATATTTATTGTGTAACGCCTCAACACTGCACCAGAGTACGAGGTGCGTTACAACCTCTCTTAGTTATTCAACACAAAAATGCTGTAAAGTATCCAAATATGATCCCAGGAAGTCGCATACAAAATCTTAAATATTTGTAAAATTATTATTAACTTATTATTCGATCTATGTTCTCCTTTTCCACGAACAACAACAGAAGTTAACAATAGATCACATCCCAGATACCTAATTGCTTTATTATTTAAATGACTTTTTATTAGCTAATTCACACAATTAGACAATTCTAATAAATTACGGAAATCTTCCGACTTATCGTGCATTATACGAGTATCCAGTTATCTATTATGCTTGTCATAATTTATCGTACAAACAGCGCTAAATTACCTGTGAGCCATTTTAGGCATTAGTGTGTTACAGTATGTTAGTGTGACCATAAACCATGTCCAATAATAAATTGTCTGACATCTCGTGAATGTATGAATGAATTTGAATTGTAAATGCTTTTACTACTGATTGTGTAAATCTACCGTTTAATGGAAGATGTCTACCAGAAAGTGGGAAATAGGTACTTTGGTTAGAAAAATGTTGTGCTGGAATGTATTTAGGTGTGATTAATGTCAGTTTATCTCTTTGATTAATAATGAATGCATTATTTTCCTATTTTCTGTAAACAACTGTTTTGTAACCGACTTGCATTTTTCTTTAGAAAAACATAATCTTGTAATCTGAAGATTTAACAAGCTTTTGTTAAAGGAAGGTACATGAAACTGTATCGTTGAAATTGAACAAAATTAAAACTGTTGTTGTGCGCTATCTACAAAATTACGGTGCAGCCTATTTATTGCTCAACATCCAAAATCGTGACAAAGACTTCTAACGGTCCTGCTTGTGGTCTTCTTCGCCGCAGTAGAGCGTGCTGTTCTATTGAATACCTGACCGCGGAAAAAAATGCTCAAATAGAGGCATAATTGTACCACCTTATTCTCTAAGCCAATAAAGTACTTTGACAATTATTGTTCTTCGAGGTTAATTCCTGTTTTAACAGAGGAGCTCACAAGTGATGGTTGTCTAAATTAAAATATGTACACTTACTTTAACATTATTATGTAAATTATGTAGATAATTATGTAGAAACGATATTTTTAACATTTAACGTTACAATATAAACGTTAACCGGCACTAGTTTTGGTGAGTACACAAGCTTTGCTACCACGTAATAGCTGAATATATACAATAGCGAAATTAATTATCTATTGTATGGATTAAATGAAATAATTATCTACTATGGAATTACGGCTTGTTTATTTTGTTATTTTTAATATGTTTATATTTTATTACTCAGTTTGAGTAGAATTACAGTTATTAAATTTAATTTTTAAATGACTTATTAATTTGCATGTACTTAACCGGCATACTTCTCATTTTGACATCTGACATCTGAGTTTTTTGTACGACAGCGTGTTTTGTTTTTATATGTTTCTTGAAAACGAATTATAAATTTTAAATAAACATGATTACTATGTATATATTTAGGGTAGTCTACTTATATAGAAAAATCTGATGTGGCCAGGCACATGACTTTATCATACAATTAATAGTTTAGCTGCATTCTATTTGATCAAGATCGGTCGTGCTGCATTAAAATAAATCTAGTTAGCCAGGATTTGACAGATATTTTGATACTATTGTCAGTTGACATTCTTAAATCATCAGCGTTTGACACTACCTACTGTCATTAGAATGAAAATATCTGTCACATCCTGGCGAACTAGTTTTATGTTAATGCAGATACGACCGATCTCGATCAAATAGAATATTTGCTCATGCAGCTAAACTATTAATTTTACCAAAAAATGTCATAGACATAAATTGTACAGTATTTCCTCTACTTTAATTTACTAATTATCTATTTCGACGAAATTACCGAAATTGCGGCTCATTTGCAAAAACGTTAAAAAATGCCTAATACCTTTAGTAGTTTCTCCGGAATCGTCGCCACAAACATTTATGTGTACTTTCAAAAACGTTCAGGAGACCCAAAAGAACATATTTCCGCAAAAATCAAAATTTTTTTTTTCGGTGCTATTACAATACTTTGTCATACTCTTGAGCCTAGATATCAGAACATTTTACACATCTCCAAATGCGTAATTTGTTAAAAACACAAAAACCTAGGCTATGTCGTGACTACCCTGGCCAACAAAGAACAACATCGGACAACTGAAAACGTTTTTGGTATGCTTTTTTGTACAATCTGGATCTGAAAGAAGGAACTGTAAATTGTATTCTGTTTTTGAGAGAGACCCTAATGTATATATAATGTTTACTTTTCTTGACAATAATTGACAGTAGTAATACTATGTAGTACACTGGTAGAAATATGTTTTGAGTACAATAAACTGTTGTTTGAATAGAGGAAAAATAGTTATTTGTTTGTGTTATTAATGTGGGGCATTAAACGAATATTTATATCCCGAGGGTGATCGTTTGGGGCTGACGGCACTCGAGCTTTTTAAGTCGCCCGAGAGTATAAACATCAAGTAATGCCCGTGGTACATACAAAATTTTATATCCTACAATGGTTTTGTTCCTCAGTTTGAGTGATATTAATAAATATTTTGACGTTACCAAGTGACATGCGTATCTACGGAGTTGAATAACAATACAAAGAATTCGGAGTTGAGTGACAATACAGATAATTAATTGTCAAACTTATAACCTTAATAGCCAATAATTGACATTTATGACATAAAGTTTACAATTTGAATGATAAATATTTGATATATTTGACATATAACCATGGCAACCCTTAATGCCCGCGCGGGCGTTAAGAATCCTTTACACCCTCGCGGGCATTAAGAAGCAATTTTTGCCCCGGTGTAATGTAAAATGTCACTTCATGATCATGTAGGACATAAAATATATTTATGTCCTACATGATAATAAAAAAAATATATCAAATATTTGTCGTTCAAATTGTAAATGTTAAATCGTCAATGTCAATTATTGGCGATTCAAGTTATTCTATTTGACCATTAATTGTCTGTATCAGTCTAAAATGTCAGTTAACTCCGTATTTTATTTATTATTATATTATTTATTATTATTATTGTATTATTATTTATTTATATTAAATTTTTACTCCTTAGAGACAGACGCCTGTCATTTCATTACGTCAAAATACATGTTTATTAACATTATTCAAACTGGAGGAACAAAACCATTGTAGGACATAAAAGTTTGTATGCACCACGGGCATTACGTACTTGACGTGTATACCTCGGCCGACCTAACAGCGACTTAAACGGTCACCTTCGGGGCATAAATATCCGCTTGATGCCCTTGGTACATAAATAACTATATTAGCTACAAAGAACGTTTATATGAGTACAACAATTTTAGTTTTCTCGAAATGTCCTTTAACCCAAATAAACATTCCTTCTGGCAAATAAATACACCTTTATTCAAACAAAGATTTACCTGAGTTTAGCAGAATTTTCTCATTTAAAAAAATACTTCTTTGCCACTAATCAATTAAATCGCTTTTCACCTAGATTAATAAACATAATGGTGAAAAAAATTGACGATCGTTATGTTATGTTTTCGAAACGTCATCCTGATTGAAAGTATCACAAAAATTATATAATGTCATTATAAATTTTAAAGATTTTAAAGAATATTCGAAAAACTGTATTTGTCTTTATATATTTTGCTTAATTGCTTTATAAATAAAACATAAACTTGTGTACCTATGGCATCGATAAAAGTTTTCCTTCTTATTTTAATTACAGGTACCTGTTATTATTATTATTTTACTATTATCGGCTTTATCAAAAAAAAAAAAAACATTACTCAAAACACATTACACACCGCATTTTAACAGACTTTTTCTAAAACAAACAACAATGTGTATTACAAATCTTCCATTAGAGAGAAAATTAATTTCTGAGTGTAGTCGTAATTTTTGTTTGATTCCAAAATTATTTCCTTGTACTACACGTTGATATAATATTTTTTTGGGCCATTATGCGCTGCCTCCACAGTCCACAGCCGTTCCTAAGTGGCTGATACGTATATGAATACTGGTTACGGGACACCACTGATTCAGTTCGTCGACGACCGTTGCGCTGTAAAGAGGTTAGAATATTTCATCGTCACGCGTGCGTCAATGTGCTTCGGTCCGACACTCGCAAACGAGTCTCGTACTTTTACTGTTAACAGTGCCATCTTTCATTGAACTCAAAAACAACAACAAAAAACACTACAGACGTTTAGTTTCCCATAAAAAAGCCATCCGATATCTCCTCATCCGAAAAATTTGCACTGACATAGACGATGTAAGTTCTTTACTTTTTATTATAATTTTATATCTGTTATTGATCAACGTTGATCGTTGTTTTTAATTTTAGCGTGCATGAGTATAATTAAAATATTACGCAAACTTCTATTTTCGCACGTCATTGTGTAGAATAATGTTATGCTTCATTTATTCATTACAAAATACCAGTATAAAAAGGTTTCGTTTCACGATTATTAGATTAACATTCTACGAAATACTTTCCTTATACCTATAAAGTGTGTCAGTTATGAATATATTGACTGTATGCATATTTATCACTTCTATTGTTATTATTTATGATCAATTTGAATTTTTAATAAAACGTATATACCAACTGAGTTGGTGGAACTAAACTCAACTAAACCAATTTAATGTTAAATGAGTATTTCAGGAGATAACTTTTTGTTTTTTTTCTTCGAGTTTAAATCACAAAAAATAGCTTCCGTAGACAGCTCTGTACTTTGATACATCAGTAATTTTTGTTGCCATATATGTAAGCAATCATTATCAATTATGAATGATATATCTGAAAGCTAGATATCTCGTAACTCACATCATATTCATAAACAAAATTCTGGAGCAACACTATATACAAGTGTAAACAAGATTGTATATAACATCTCACATTCGAAGCTAAAGTCTTAAGTTCTTATCTCCAATAAATACAGTCATTAAATCTATAATTATAGCGATATTTAAAAACAATTCCAGGACGTAACAACGCACGATTCGAGTAAAATTGTCGCTTGTAACGCCGTGGGAAAGTATAATTAAATTACTGTTGGAAATTGATAAGGAAAATTGACAATTTTCAAAGATGTGCTCGGAAATAACTGTTATTAGGCATGGCGATCGTACGTTGTGGGTCCATTACTACAGCTAACAGTAGAGTACCTGTTTGGAACATAATCTATCCGATGAAAGCCGCCATTAAACGCACGTAAACTCTTGGCTATCTGCAGCTGAGCTATAATGTAGAGCGTGTCTACACAATAATGTATGTATGTCAAATAACACATAACACGAGACATAGAAGATTATGGAATTATATTACCGTAGTTTGGTTTTTATCGAAAACATTTATCGGTACGAAAATTCACGAAACTAAATTTTCATGAAACCGTATTAGAAATATCTGGGCCTGGATTACTTCATAAAGAAAAGGGGGTGTTCTTGTCGCAATATATTGCAAAGAATAAACGAAAATTCGATGTAAATTTGTTGAATAGCTTTCGATTTGTATCTCCATAAAAAAAGAATCAGGAGTGATTGATTCTACTAAACCATCATTTTGCAAATCAAAAGAGTTATACGTTATATCTCTTTGTGCATTTCCGTGTAGTATAAATATATACATTGCTAAATGCTAAATGTATTGATATCTGCAAAATCACAGGGATTTGATAAATTTGCATTTTCAAGCTTTACTGTTACTATTGATGAAGGTGTAAATAAATAATATTTTTATTTGATCATAACTTGAATAAAAATCTGATGTGGCCAGGCACATCACTTTATCATACAATATATAAAATTAATAATTTAGCTGCATGAGAATCTAATTTATTGAGATAAATCGTAGGTATTGTCAAAGTATCAGCGTTTGACACTACCTACACTACGTCATTAGAATAATAATTATTTATGTCACAAGTGCCGAAAGTACGGAATAGCGCGACGAGCGGTGATGCAGCGCGTCCCCGAAGGCGCGTCGCCGTCGCATGTGAGCGAGTCGCGCTATCTAGTTTTTGGCAGGAGTGACATCAACGTTTATTGTGTTGCTTTTTGAGAAATATGTGTTAAAAAAATAAATGAAAAATGGTTATATTTCTGTATAGGAAATGTTAGTTTGGTACCACTTTGACGAAAAGTCAAGTTTAAAAAGCTAATTCAAATTCTGACAGATTTATATTTGTTCATGACACTGTAGATGTCACATCCGTACCAACATACTCCAATATAACTACACTCATCGCTATACTTTATTTACAATTTTCTCAATTTATCGTTTTTAAAATTAGATATAACAACGGGTTGATATTTCTTATCAACAAACAATCAAATTGGTGATCTTATTTTATTTGAAATTTGAATTTTGTACTTTGCCGCACTAGAGTGGCAACGTTCCATAGCGGTTCTCCAACCTCTGATGAAATCAGCTGTTTTCGAGTGTGACAGCCCAAAAAAATATTTGTCAAATCCAGACTACTATGTAATTTCACATCAATGCAGATGCGATCGATCTCGATCAAATAGAATTTGCTCTTGAAGCTAAACTATTAATTTTACCAAAAAAGGTCATAGGCATAAATTATTCAAAATTTCCTCTACTTTAATTTATTATTTAACTATTTTGTCGAAATTACAGAAATGGCGGCTCATTTGCAAAATCATTGAAAAAGGCTTAGTATAAACTACCAGTTCCTTTCGACCCTTTTGAACCAAAAGCTTTTCAGCTCTAAGTTTGGTCATAAAGCTTCTAAATATAAACTTTCGTCCCGATACCTTCAGTAATTTCTTCGGAATCGTCGTCACAAAAATCGTTTACACACGCACACACACACACACACACACAGACATTTTTTTGTACCTTGCTCAAAAATGTTCAGGGGACCCATAAAGACCTATTTCCGCTAAAATCTCAATTTTTTTTCGGCATGATTACAATACTTTATATACTGCGTATGATAAAGTAAAAAATTACGATCAATTGAATGTACCCTTTTTCAGGTTTTTCAACCCGCTTTAGAATCCAAATTTTAACAAAATTGTTGTCTCCTGCCTACGTTATAAAAGAAATATGCTGTTCAAATTTTATTTTATAGATGCGAGAGGTTTGGGCAGTGTTTGGGTTGATGGATGAGTCATCCTTTTGACAGTTTTATATTTATATAAGTTAGTAGATTTTATACAATATACATATAAACCTGTTTGGAACCCATATGTTCTTCTTCTTTTCTCTAACTTCTATTGATATGGTTTGTTAGTTTTTATTAAGAAAAGCCTACAAGTGTAAATTTGACAAACACATCAAGGTTCGGTTCCATAATTTTATAATTTGGTTGCCAATATTGCGCCGATTATGACCCAAAGAAAACTAACTATTAATTAATAAAAAAAACATAATAAAAATGATAATTACTTGATCAGTAACGTGAAAAAAAAAATTAATTTTCAATTGCAGTTGCCCACAGTGGAAATTGATGGCGCGCGAACCTAGCAATTGATAATAAACATTTTTGTTGAACTGTCAAAATATACTAACCTACCATAATACATCTACTTCTGTCGCAATAGTTCTCAATACATTCATTTTGTCATTTTGGTCATTTTGGATACAATTTATTGAAATTGTCGGTCGTAGGTAAAATTATGTACAATACTCGAGCTGTAACGCATATACTGTGCTCGTGAAAATTAACAAAGCATTAACGATTTTTTCTTAAATTTATAAATTTAATTGATTTATAAATTCAAAACTAATATCGCTATTGCCTGTTTCAAGTTTTTCTACACATTTATATGGTGTACACGAAAAGAAGGAAAGTAATTATTAAATACCTAGCAAAACTAGAAACCCTTTTTGTAGTAAAATATATTTGTAGTAAATATAGATAAATTATTAAAACCTTAAATTTATTGGACAACCTGAAACTTACATAACTTTGTTACCTAGACATTTCCGGGTACCTTTGCGATGTCTAAATGAAATCTAAATGCTTTTTTTAACAGACATATCAAATTTAGGGAAATCTTGTTTTACTGGGTGTCATTTTATGATAGTCGGTGAAAGAAGTCTCATTTGTAGCACTAATGCTATATGTGCTTCGACTGGACTACCTGAAAAATTGTATTGAATATCCAAAACACGATTGTGACAAAAATTATCGTTGAATTATCGTTGGTAACAATCATCAAACACTCCTATTGGTCAGGAATAATCACGGAACAACGTGGTATCCGTGTTTAGAACGGTGACTGTCGTTTCTCTACTTCATTTATCAATCATCTTTTTGTTTTAAGAAGCGAAATAGTGAACAAATTCACATAAATCTGCAAAATTTTACCTGTTGTTAAATTAAACAGGTTAAATTTCTGAAAAAATATGATTGTAACTACATCAAATATCATCTGAAACCTTTATTCAAGCCAGACATGATTATAATTCCATAATTAATAATTTCCTAACTTCTTTGAGGTACAAAATCGTAAAACTGTTGTGTAGCTATCGTTTGACCGACGCTGTATCTTCCAAGTTAATAAACAAACTGGTGATTTCAGAATGCATTCCTGAAATTATCGTATGACTAACCAATTAACTCAACATCGTTCAACATGTTCCAACAACAATCAGTGCATTGGAATTATTTCGCATTTAAAGATTATTCGTTCAAGATATATTTCTTTTTTGTCATGATTTTTGTCTCATTTAGACTACAAACAAGTTGTCATTTTAAAGAGTCATGTTTAAAAGTTGTAAAATGACTACAATATAAAATTTCTGTAAATCTGAATACCTTTTCTATTGGAGAAAAGAATGAACTATATAAATTTGACACTGCCACATTTATAAACTTTCTGATCATTGTTTTGCATGCATTTGATCTAACACGGAACACCACTGACATTTATGTAACCAACATTATAAGAAAACCATTGATTGTTGGCACAGATACAAAACTTAATCCGCCATGAGAGTCCACACCTTCACGCCTAGTTACGTCGTAACATATTTTATGCAAACCGCAATTAATAAATAGGAACAGTTTACGACGGGCGATCGTAAGTGTCGATAAGGTGTGTTGTGCCCTCTATGCATGCTTAGGCTTCGTGCTTGCGCTTACGTTGTTGGCTCATGGCTGTGCTTAGCGCATAAGCTCTGAAACTGGCGACGCGAAGACATCTCGAGTTCACACGGGACGCAACCAGCATGAAATTACTATTCTATTGCCGGCACCTTTGAACGTCGAGATATCTAGTATGACGCAGGACCTAGGAACTTTGCGGCAAAGCAAAGCTTGCATATTTAGTTGATCGCCAAGATACCTGACCGAAATGTGAATACGGCTTAGAATTGCAAAATTGGTATTTTATACTTTAACTCTAAGCTTTTTTAGTTACGTTTATAAGTTAAAGTTTATACTAAGTTAAATAGTATATTACATTACATTATATTACATCACGAGCACGTAATATGCGTTGCAGCTCGAGTATTGTACATAATTTTACCTACGAGCGACAATTCAATAAATTGTATCAAAAATGACAAATGTATTGAGAAATTTTGCGACAGTAGTAGATGTATTAGTTTAGTTTAGTATATTTGATAGTTCACCAAAAAAAAATTTCTTTGCTAGTTATTGGTGGTACGCGAAAGATACCAAACGAGCGGAGCTTATTTATCATTTATTCTGATGTTATTGTTTGAATTATTTGACACAAAACTATATTTGATTAAAAGTCGAGCATTATATTCACGAATGATGTCAATATTATATTTTTGGAAATTTAGATGAATAAAACTTAGTTTTAGATAAAATAAGCAATAACAATTAACAATAAAAAAATCGAGTTAATTATAAAAGAAGTGAATTAAAATAAATTTTGTTTGTTGCCAGCATTAGAAGGCTCCCTTGAACAAATCGGAATTAAATGTCAATGATGAATTAGCGTCGGATATAAAAAAAAATCATTGCACCTCTTTAAAACAAGTTTAATAGGAATTTTCCGAAAACTATGACAATGCAAAATTTGATCAAAATCAAAAACTATAGATATACCAGATAATGCCCTTAGACAGATGTAAGGTTTTAAGATTAATTCACTCACCAATTTTTGGATCTTGAGGAGGAATTATTTTAAAGAAATTTCAGATTAAGCAATAACATTTTGAAGCTATTTATGCATCACCTATTTATCTGAGATATGGTTTTCATCAATGTTACATTTAAAGAACAAACAAATACAGGTCAAAATTAATGATTGAGCCAAATTTGCAACTAACACAGAAAACATGATATTAATAAAATATGTATATCAAATCAACCCAAAAGTCGCCTTAATATTTAAATATTTTATTAAATATTACTTCAATGTAAGTGATGTTTTTATTTATTTTACATTTGTATACCTAGTTTTGTTATATGTATAATTCTTTATTGTTATATAATTGTTTTTTTGAGAATATGGCGTGTATTTTTGTCATGAAAGTTATTATTTTGTTCCAAAATAAATAAGTAGGTATATTTAAAGTCTGATGTCAACTTTATTATGTGTTTTTCCACGTATTAATATGTATTTTCCTATAAATGGTGGAGTTACGGAGAAATTTAGATATTTTATATTTAGAACCTAAAAGATTGAGAACCTCTGGTGTATACGCTTGCATGGTATTGTTTTTTTGGTGTGTTGTGTTTAAGAGTAAACGATCGCATTTAAAAATATTGCCGATGACGTCATAAGTAAAAAAAGTATTAACGTCTGAAACGAAGTGCATTTTCTTCAGGGACATGTACATTGATAATTCAAAATCGACGTGTTCGACAATTTTTTAAGGTAATGAGCGTTTCAATCTTAATAAACTAATTCCATAATTTTGCCGATCACTGTATAGTAAACAGAAGTGACAACTGTAATTTTTTTCGTTCATTGTGGAACTGAAAACAGAAATTGTGAATTGAGACTATTTTCTAAGAATATCAGTAGGCAAACAAACGTAAAAATGGAAAAATTGCAGTCCTTTTCAGAAACAACTACAACAATAAAAACAAATAAAAACAATAAAAATATTTCTGAATTGCTGTTTTAGAGATAATCGCTAAAACTACGATTAGCTCTTTTTCTGAAAAACGTTAAACCAACAACAGTTTTAACTGGTTTAAAACTTTACTAAATTAATTTAGAGTTTTAAGAAGAAATTTGTATTTTTGATGAAGCAAAATTTACCGCAAGCTCATTTGTGTGACATATATGAGGAGAATAATAGAAAATACTGTTATCAAATACCACCCCAGTTTATTTTCTATTTTTTGTGATCCTTAGCTGTGCCACATCTAGGAAAACGTAGAAACAGAACAAACCTTTTGCCTTATAAAGCTTTTGTGATTATTGCAACTTGCAACAAGGCGAGGCAGTTTCACGTGTTTTCCAAATTTACCAGAAACATGAGTGATGATTGATGAAACCAAATGTCCAAATCTTGGCTTTATATTGTTTTTAATTATGTTGTTAACTTACGTACTTAACTGGTGGCTAACTTAACTACAGTCGTTACTAATTCTCTTATCTGTATATTGCATTCCTATACCTACCAGATTTTTTTTCGATCAAGTCTGAAGGGATGGAATTGGGTTCATTAAATCTTCATTTTGTTAGGTGCGCAAAAAGACATACACATCGCATTTTTTTCAAATTTTCCACTGCTTTATTCTTCGTTTGCCAGCATGCAATTTCAGTACAGAAGAAGGTTCTCTTCTTACTCTTACGATATCTCCACATGATATACGCCGTGCCCAGTCCCTCGGTCGAATATTTATAGCGACATCTACACAATAATACAAGTGTGCTTTACCGGAATACGCTTGTGGCAAGCAATCCACCCAGGAAGCCAAAAAGAACAGTCGCCAAACAACAACACACAAAAAAACAACAACAAAAAAGACGTCCGCAATCCGTAAAAACAAAAGACTTCCTTCGTGTCATCGTTTCATTGTTCGCTTTTCAGAGTTCAGCGATCCAGATACCGCGCGCTATAATAAAATATCATATATACATGTACATATCTCGTGCCGGCTGCCATATCGTGTTGCCGTCTTGTATCGTATAATTGCCCGGGCTACTGGCTCCCCCTGACGGACGTTCCCGCACACACCAATAACATGTGCATTACGCCCAATTAACAACACGAAGCGCCTCAACACGATCTACAGTGTGTTCGTTTCGAAAGGTTTGAAAAAAAAACATCAGTCCATACGAATAAAGTGACTGTAAGTTCTTTATTTAATTGTGTTGTGTTTGTTATCAGTTGTTTTTGGCATATTACATGGCTGAAGATTGAAGAAAACTAAAAATCAGTACGAAGGGAAAATAAACTAGTTTGAATTAAAAAATAAAAAAACAGTTTTTAGGCGCTGAATGAATATTTGTTGGTAAGGAATAAATAATTAGGTATGCGAAAAAAGCAGAGTCGGTACTAATTGTAGGCAGGACTTTGATCATTGGAAATGGTAAAGGGGCTTATAGGAATGTAAAAAATAATGCAGGTCATGGGGTTTATTTGGGGGGGGGGGGGGTTACAAGTGGGTGCAACATATATTATTGCGTTTTCCGGCGAAACTTGACGTTTTATCCAAAAATGTCCTATACAAAGTTGTAGTTAATAAAAAAAATATTCAACATTCATATGGGTCATGTTTACTATGATCTCAAAATTTCCGAGAACAACGCAAATGCCAATGCAAAACGCTTTCTCTGTTTTTGTAATTTAATTTAATTTAATAATGTCTATCAGTTTATTTTACAGACAACATTTATCATTTTTTACTATACGGAAAGTACAGAGTTATCATTATCATTATCGCAATAATAATACGATTTTGATGACAGTAATGGTATTCACGAAGTCGTCCACCTTTTCCATACTTTGGTTGAATAATTAAATAAAAGACGTAGAAATATGGAGTTATTTAGTTATTTAGAAACTATTTTTCGTGACAATCGATTTCAGCATATAGAATGCCATCATCAGGTCATTCTGATGATGCAATTCGGCAGTTCGCCAACACATGATACAAGAATGCCACCATTTCCAGATCAGCAAATTGAAGCTACTTAAGAGTATCCCGAAATCAATTCGTATTGATTACATGGAGATATTACATCAATTTGAGAAAAGACCGAGATAAAGATAACTCCTTAACAACATCATACATTGCCCCGGACATTATTTATTTAAGCAATTCACATACTATTGTATTTCTATTTACTTCGTGCGTGCACATTATACTCATTTTGTTGTTAATGTCATGTTTTGATATCTGAACAGTAATTTTGAATTGTTTTAATCTCCGCCCCCTCCCCACCTCTACAACTTGATGCTTTTGATTGTTGGTGTTTTTGAGTGTTGGCGTTGTGGTTAGCCTGTTTTAGTTCCATGGTTTTCCGTTTATGTCAATCTGATGTGTGACTTGAAATTATTAGAAATTATTGGACTCTGTTGCTAATTCTGGATAATTGTTTAATCCAGCCCCAGCGATATTTTGAGATCATTGTGAACAATTTAGAGTAAGATCCTAATACATGTTTGCAATTTTGTACATTATTGTGTACATTATTATGTTTAACGCGCGCCTCTCTCTCATAATCCTCGAAAATTTTGATTCACTTTTACTTGTTAACCAGTGAGTGGGAAGAAGGCAATTGACAGTTTGATGCCGAGATATTTGTACTTGTTTTGCGTTCCATGCTACATTGATGTTTGTAAAATACTGCTATACAGCTGTTATTTACCATAATGACGCTATATTTGTTTATTTTCAAAAGTAAATTTTGTGGTGAAAAATTATCGTACAGTGTTCTGCTGGTGCTTATTTTTTACAGGTACTTTTTGACATAATAATAAAAATATTAGCGACGTCCCGACTTAACAACATGCTCAAAAATTTACAATAGTAAAAAATTACTGTTGCGTTATTTGCGTTTAAAGTTTTGTGAAAGAACGCAATAAAAAGAAACTTTGTTGACTACAAACTTCAACCGCGTTTTGCACGAAAACGTGTTTTGGCAAATAAACCCCGTTTCCCTAGTCCAGGTACCTGCAAAAATTAATTTACAAAAGAAATCTAATGCGGTTTCGTTACTTTAACACCCTAACTTTAACACCCTGTACCTCAAAAATAAAGCGTTGCGGACCTAAGTTAATATGATTTTTTTATTTGTCGTCTAATAAATAGCACAAGTCTCAAAAAACACTGTTAGTTCTTTCTATTATGCACTTAATTCCGTCAAAAATATAAGAGTTGAATTCTTTCGGCAACTTTTTTCTTCATGGACACTTCGACTTACGAAATGAACACACTGTATGCGTCGTGCATAAACTTGATATTCCTTCGGCTGAATTCACTGGCGATGCTGTCATCGCTGGAGGAGACAACTGCCGGTCGAGGCGGCAGCCGCCTCGATTTGATTATTCAGTTTAATTGAGCACGTTAGCCGGTGCATGCGTTCGCGATTACGACGGAGAGGAAATTGGAATTAAATGGGCAAATTAGAGCGGCCCCGTTGGCTGTGTCGGCGGTTAAGTAAGCGACGATCAGTTGCGAAATAATTTGCACCTATTGTTCAAGCCTTGGGAATCAATCAACCGATTGATTTAGACGATCATTCATAAGTTTGTTTTTTAAGCCTGCGCTCTGTTATGACTTATGTGTCGTACAAATAAAAATAAACGTGTTTATTGTGCGTTGGTTATTTCAGTTTATTGGCTACAATCTGTAAGCCTTCGAGCACTTTAAGCGCAAGATAATGATTCAACAAAGTGAAAACTAATTCTCCTATTGTTGGTCTTTTGTTGGTCTGCTATATCAATACTGTGCAAGGTAATGACAAATCCAGATTAATTTGATGTTGATATCAAATGGAATCTAGGAATTAAATACACACTTGTAAACATTGATTTTTGGAATGGAAAGGTATGGGTTTGAACACTTAAGGTCAAAGATAAATCTTTAGGTGCTATCTACTATTTACATCTTATAGTATTAGAACTGCAATCGTTTCTTTGTTGTCGACAATGTCTATAAGTGTACAACACACACACACTGTACAATCATGAATTTTGTGGCCAGCTTACTGTAGTAAACCCGACATATTATAAGATCTCGTAACTTATAACAAATTGAAGAAAGCCTTTGTGTTGCTAATGCTACAAGGTTTGAGGTGGTAATATCGTTATTTTATGAAGTGTCAAGCTGAAAATAAATGCTTACAAATGCTTACAATCCTACAAAATTGTGACTATTAAAAAAAACTATACATATACGACCACTACTTTATGAGTGAAATAAAGAACTTATCATAAATGATCATTCCCTTAAACATATATGACATTTTTTACTGAAACAATCTAGAAAAGCAAACCAGATGTGATCTAATCTTCAATATTGTTACGTATCTCTTAATGGGGGACGGCTCTAGGTCAGGATCGAGATTTAAATTTAAGTCGCAGTGTTGTTTACATAGGACGTGTATTGCTGACCACACGGAATTCCAATACTACAGCTGACTGGAGTCCGTGACACACGAGCGTATAGGTGAACGTATACTATACTCAGGTGCTGCAAACTACTGATCCTCTTCCCATCCCATGCCGTGGCTTTTATATGAATTTGGCTAGGATTTTAGGTTGCACACGGCTTTTGATATTAGTTAGTAAGTGTTAATTTGCACGTTTTGAACGCGTGCCACAAAGGAATGTTTTTGTTCCGATTTGATTTTGCATTTCTGGCCAAGCAACTGTCTGCAGGTTAGATGGGTTGGATGACCTGACCTCAATTATACAATGTAACTTCGCAACAATATAAAACCGAAAACGTTAATTTTGTCACTATGAAAACTATTAAGGGAGCATCCATAATGTCAGCAAGCAGTTTTCTTGATTTTCTTTCGTATAGAACGTTTAATTTGATGAATAAACATACCAAAAGCGATGTAGTAGTCAAAATATGACTAAGTTGAGTTTCATGTCCCTATGAAGGACAAAGCTTGTGTCTCAAATACCTATCTTGTATTTTATGGATTTTTGTCTAAAGCCAGTGTAACAATATTTTCAAATGTGCTCGATTAGAAAATATAGTATTTCTTATATAGTTAATAGTATCGTACTATTCAAGGCACTTTTTTTCAAAGCCCGGAAACGGCATTTTATCCGAAAAAATAAATTTTACGCTATAGCACTAGCACTACGCTATAGATATCGGAACGGCCGACGCTGTATTTAGAAGATATTATTTATAACAAACCCTCTCATTATTTAAGTTTATTATTTCATAATTTTACGTTTAATGTTCCATGGTTTTCTTGTAGCTTATACTATAAGTGATATTATCTGCAATAGTTAGCAAACTTTATTACTTTATCATACGCAGTATGATGAAGTATTGTAATCGTGCCGAAAATTTTTTTTTAGCGGAAATAGGTGTTTTTGGGGCCCCTGATCATTTTTTACCAAGGTACAAAAAATGTCTATGTGTGTGTGTTTGTGTATGTATGTGTGTGTGTATGTGTGTACTCGATTTTTGTGGAGACGATTCCGGAGAAACTAGTAAAGGTATCGGGACGAAAGTTCATATTTAGCAGTTTTGTGACCAAACTTAGAGCTGAAAAGCTTTTGGTTTAAAAGGGTCCAAAGGAACTTGCTATTTACTCTTAGCATTTTTCAACGATTTTGCAAATGAGCCGTCATTTTTGTAATTTCATAAAAATAAATTAAAGTAGAGGAAATTTTGTATAATTTATGTCTGTAATATTTTTTTGGTAAAATTAATAGTTTAGCTGCAGGAATAAATTCTATTTGATCTAAATCGTGTCTGCATTAATAGTAGGTAACCAGGATGTTTTGAAACTTTTGACATTATTCAGAACGTCAGCGGTTGCAAAACGTCAATTTAACACGAAATGCATGGAGAATGCGATGGGGACGAGAAACACGCGCGCACGTACGCTATGCGAAACAATATTGAAACAGCTTGGCGTTTCCATGGTGTTCACAAAGTTAATCTGTATTTCGACTGCGGATAGCAATGTTGTTATGCATTTTTCAAGGATTTTGCAAATGAGCCGCCGTTTCAGTAATTTCGTAAAAATAGTTAAATAATAAATTAAAGTAGAAGAAATGTTATATAATTTATGCCTATGACATTTTTTGGTAAAATTAATAGTTTAGCTGTAGGAGCAAATTCTATTTGATCGAGATCGTGTCTGCATTAATATAGGATTTGCCAGATATTTTTATTCTAATGACAGTAGGTAGTGTCAAAGGCTGATTTTTTGGCAATACTTGCTGTCAATATCTGTCAAATCCTGACTAATTCGTTTTATTTTAATGCAAACACGATCGATCTCGATTGAATCTCATGCAGCAAAACTACTAGTTTTATATATTGTATGATAAAGTCATGTGCCTGGCCACATCAGATTTCTTTTATTTAACATACCTGAACAGTATTAAAGAGGATTTTTTCTAAAGTTGTCACCAAATCGTCATATTTCTGTTCTATTTATCTATCTTTCGTGTGGTTAAATAAAAGAAGTTTGACAGCAAACTTTGGTTATAAATCATCTATCATATGATACCTCTCACAACCAACTTTTCCAAATGTGTTTCGAAACTTACTTATGTACCATATAAAACTAATTTTGTTCCACACCCTGTATGTATGTATGTTTTTTACTTTATCATACGCAGTATGTAAAGTATTGCAATCGTGCCGAAAAAAAATTTTGAGATTTTAGCGGAAATAGGTCTTTATGGGTCCCCTGAACATTTTTGACCAAGCTACAAAAAAATGTCTGTGTGTGTGTGTGTGTATGTGTGTGTGTGTGTGTGTGTGTGTGTGTGTGTGTGTGTGTGTGTGTGTGTGTGTGTGTGTGTGTGTGTGTGTGTGTGTGTGTGTGTGTGTGTGTGTGTGTGTGTGTGTGTGTGTGTGTGTGTGTGTGTGTGTGTGTGTGTGTGTGTGTGTGTGTGTGTGTGTGTGTGTGTGTGTGTGTGTGTGTGTGTGTGTGTGTGTGTGTGTGTGTGTGTGTGTGTGTGTGTGTGTGTGTGTGTGTGTGTGTGTGTGTGTGTGTGTGTGTGTGTGTGTGTGTGTGTGTGTGTGTGTGTGTGTGTGTGTGTGTGTGTGTGTGTGTGTGTGTGTGTGTGTGTGTGTGTGTGTGTGTGTGTGTGTGTGTGTGTGTGTGTGTGTGTGTGTGTGTGTGTGTGTGTGTGTGTGTGTGTGTGTGTGTGTGTGTGTGTGTGTGTGTGTGTGTGTGTGTGTGTGTGTGTGTGTGTGTGTGTGTGTGTGTGTGTGTGTGTGTGTGTGTGTGTGTGTGTGTGTGTGTGTGTGTGTGTGTGTGTGTGTGTGTGTGTGTGTGTGTGTGTGTGTGTGTGTGTGTGTGTGTGTGTGTGTGTGTGTGTGTGTGTGTGTGTGTGTGTGTGTGTGTGTGTGTGTGTGTGTGTGTGTGTGTGTGTGTGTGTGTGTGTGTGTGTGTGTGTGTGTGTGTGTGTGTGTGTGTGTGTGTGTGTGTGTGTGTGTGTGTGTGTGTGTGTGTGTGTACCCAATTTTTGTTAATTCATTTCCGGAGAAACTACTAAAGGTATCGGCACGGAACTTCATATTTAGAAGTTTCATGACCAAACTTAGAGTTGAAAAGCTTTTGGTTCAAAAGGGTCCAAAGGAACTGGGTGTTTACTCCAAGCCTTTTTCAAGGATTTTAGAAATAAGCCGCCATTTCTGTAATTTCGTCAAAATAGTTAAATAATAAATTAAAGCAGAGGAAATTTTGAATAATTTATGCCTATGACATTTTTTGGTAAAATTAATAGTTTAGCTTTTTAGTTTATTCTAAGCGTTTTTCAAGGATTTTGGAAATGAGCCGCCATTTCTGTAATTTCGACAAAATAGTTAATTAATAAATTAAAGTAGAGGAAATTTTGAATAATTTATGCCTATTAAATTTTTTGGTAAAATTAATAGTTTACCTTCAAGAGCAAATTCTATTTGAACGCGATCGGTCGCATCTGCATTGATATGAAATTACATAGTAGCCAGGATTTTGACAAATATTTTTTTGTGTGTCACATTCGAAAACAGCTGATCTCATCAGAGGTTGGAGAACCACTATGGAACGTGCCGCTGTAGTGCGCAAAATTATAAAATACAAATTTCAAATAAAATAAGATCACCAATTTGATTGTTTGTTGATAAGAAATATCAACCAGTCTTTATATCTAATTCTAAAAATGATACATTGAGAAAATTGTAAATAAAGTATAGCTACACTCATAGTTTTATTTTAGTATGTTGGTAGGGATGTGTCATGAACAAATATATATCTGTCAGAATTTGAATTACCTTTTTAAAGTGCTTTTTCATTAGTGATAATGGCAGTGGTAGCAGACGCCGTTGTAGTAATTCCGATAGAAAATTGCTAGTGACTCATGTTTATGTACATGCAAACTAATATGTGTCATTATCACGATATGTAAGAAATACTATAATTTCGTATTCTACCACCGCCATTAGCTACCATTACCTACCAATCGGAACGCAGCTTTTGTCAAAGTGGTACCAACCTAGCATTTACTATACAGAAATCATTTTTTTTTTAAATACGTATTTCTTAAAAAGCAACACAATAAACGTTGATGTCGCTCCTGCCAAAAACTAGATAGCGCGACTCGCTCATATGCGACGGTTACACTCCGCCTTTGGTGACGCGCCGTATCACCGCTCGTCGCGCTATTCCGTACTTTCGGCATTTGTGACGTAGTGTAGGTAGTGTCAAATGCTGATGCTTTGACAATACCTACGATTTATCTCTATAGAATAGATTCTCATGCAGCTAAACTATTAATTTTATATATTGTATGATAAAGTCATGTGCCTGGCCACATCAGATTTTTTTTTATTGCAGTATGCATTGACTTTCCTTATATTTATTTATTAGCTTTGAATTATGTCTCCTAAAACCAAACTAAAACATCAAATATATTTCTTTATTCTCGAAACTTTCAGGAGTACAAATTATACCTTCTTATCGAATAGTGTTCATTAGATTAACCCTCCTACCGCGGGCAAGTTTTCAATTTTTCTGCAGAAAAGCGTAATAGCAACCCTAATAAATAAGCTAGATTATTAGCCCAACATGACAGACAACACAGGTTTTAACACTATTTTTTTCTTTCAGACTCTTAAGAGATTATCGGAAATCTCAGTCCATACAGCTCACCGCTTCAAGAATAAAACAAGTAAGTTTGTAGTATGTCGTAATATGTTTACAATTAACAAAATATTATGTTATTGAACAAGTATTTCGCAGAATTCATCTGTCTTATCTTTATCTCAAAATATAAACTTGATATTGAGCCTCAAGTCTTCAGTTACTTATGATAAATCACCAGCAGTATTCCACTACCACGGTTAACGATAATTAACCAAATTTCTAAAGCTAATTAGGGGGCATTCGTTAAACTGTAACTGGGCTGACCGGAGATTGATCATCGGCGTGAGGAGCGTGCATAATGAATTGAAGCCAATAAGAGAAAGCAGATTTTTCGAAATGTAACAACAACGGATTACAACTTGCCTGCTGGACTATGTGTGTGGCACGGCAATAAAGACCGAAATGGGCGCTCATTAATTTCCAACGTTTGAATCAATAACTGTCTTGTTTACAATCTGTACGCTGCGTTGGCCGTTGTCGGTCGCCGATTTTATTTATTGCGATTTAGTGTGGGAAGCGATATTAGTTTCTCGACAAAAATGATTTAAGTGTACTTATTGGCGTTGCAAACGAGGTTTATGGTATTATGAGAATAGTAAGAGAAACTTACATATTTCTTCGTATTGGAATACGTACAAGTTATTCAAACACATAGTGTCAAACGTTATGTATGATTTTGTACTAGTTCTATAGTCGGTGGCGTTAGTGTAAAAATATTTCAGTGCCGGATACCAGCACCAAATTTTGCACACATCTTGTACACATATTAAGGTTTAAAAACCTACCGGGAGACACTCTCCTGGTGGTCAAGATCATCCCTTGATGACGTCATCAAAATTGCGGATTTGCGTATAATGTTAACGCACGTATCTTCGGACATTATTAACCAATTTGGAAGTTTAATATATCATTTTAAGGCTCAAGTAACGCTCTTTAAAAAGTGTTTTATTCAATTTTTGTGCATGAAGGGTGGTTTTCGCACAACCCTCTAAATTTCGTTATATATAAAATTACTGCTATTCTAAGGAACTGAGGTAAAAGAATATTTCCGTACGGAAATATTTTTTACATTAGTTGCCTAGTATGGCAGTAATTATAACAAACAATACTCATTTGTTTTCAGGCTATTTTAAAAACATTTCTACTTTCATTTTTGGTCACGAGAAAACTGTACTTTTCTGGTAACCAAAAATATTTTGTTTGGATTTTTGGTAAAAAACTTAGTAAAGATGGGTCTGCTTATTGGAAAGCGAATAGTTTGCATGTATGCGAGAACCGTGTGGTTGGGTCCAATAGCAAGGAAGTAAGTCGACCATATATCTCCAATTTTTCATGAAGAAGCAGATGCCCGTCTATTGCTTCACGTGTGGTATGCCAGCACCTTCGAAAAACATACCAAAATTACCATTAAAACAGTGGACAGCGATGTAGTTGTCATTGCGATGTACGCCTGTTCTAAGTTAGATAAACTAGAGGAATTATGGATTGAATATGGAACAGGAAAATATCTGCAAATCTTCCAGTTAACCAAATGCATAGAAAACTTTCACCTGGGGTATCAATCCTGCTTCCTTTCTTTCATGCTTTTACTGTGGCAGACACTGTTTTAAGTTTAGGCGGTATCGGAAAAACCACTGCATAGAAAACGTGGATGGCATTTAGAAAAATTGACAAAGTTTTGGTAAATTCTGAAATATGCGTCACACGCAGTCTCTATCACAAAACGAGCATGCTTTCATGCTTCTCAACGTTTCATGGTGCCTATGTATCATTCATCAAGCTCAGCTGAAACCGTAAACGAATCAAGGCGAATCTAACTTTGTCAATTTACTAGGTCCATTAAAAACATTCCGCCTATGTGTGAGGTTTCATTCAATCGTCTTAAAAGTACAACACTTCAACGTGATGCAGAACAGACGATTGGGGATGGAAGAAAATTGGCGATAATTCAGAATTCTTAGTACAATAATATATTATTACTTTTCGCCTTAAAGCTTATATCCAATACTATCAATATACTTCGTGAACAGCTTGGCCGGCGTTTCATGAAATGACTATGCTTTCACTAGTGGCGTATTTCATGACATCTACATTAGTCGTATGTTTATAGAGGTTAGCAGAAGCTTGTAGGGGTTTAGTGGGGGCTAAAAAATATTAACATTTAAAAATGTGTCTGGATACATTAATACCAAATTATCATACGCAGATTTACATAAACTTAACTGCTTATAGCAATACTGAATTGCTTATCCAACAATTTACTGGAATTTAGAGAGATACGCAAAAACTACCTTTCGAACACAAAAATTAATTAATACATTTTTTAAAGAACGCTACCTGAGCTTTAAAATGACGTAGTAAAACTCAAAATTTGTTAAAAATTAACAATAATACATGCGATAACATAATTCGCTACTCTGACTTAAATCCGCCATTTTGATGACGTTATAAAGGGATGATCTTGACGCCCAGGAGAGTGTCTCCAGGCGGTTTTTTAAACCTTAATATATGTACATGCTGTGTGCAAAATTTGGTGCTGGTATCCAGCACTAAAATATTTTGGTGCCTAATGTTGCTAACGCCACCGACTACTAGTAGGAAATTGTTTTGCAGGGAGGTTTAAAGTGGATACTGTTAGATTTATTGATTTTTTGTCGTTTCTGGTAGGATAGTGAAAATTTCTATCTTGATAACACCTCAGGTTATTGTAAGCACTTCTATAAAGAAAAGTTACCAGTGCAACAACTGTGACGGTGTTTATTGAAAAAACAATAAGTAGACGCCTTACTTAAAAACTGTAAATCGTGGGCCTTAAACTGAAAATTCGGTGCAATGGGAAGGAATTACTAAGAAATGTTATGGCTTGTAATCTTCCTTACGTACTTTGAAATGAGTTCAAGATAACATCCAGAATGTTGTATACATGCTGTATATACAGTAACCAATAATCACTATAAACTTTTAAATTGTGTAACTTAATTGGGTTGCTAAACCAATACACTGTGCTCTTTTTCTGAATTTAATTATGTTTAGATTTGATGGAATATTAATTTCTTTAGGGAACATGAATTTTGTGGATGGAAAGTAAATTTCTAGATGCGTTGCATATAATGAGCTTCTTGTCACGACAGATATTTCCGTTTTTGTTTTGTAAGGTGAGTTGTATTTTTTGATATCGTGAAATTGCAAAGAGAAAATAAATACTGTTCCATTAAAAAGCAAACTTTGTTTATTTAATTAACTTTCAATATTTAAATTTTTTTTCTTTAATGAATTTTCTTGTGGTATTTCGCATTGTTTGATATGTATATTATTGTTTATTTTTCTTTATTTTGTTTATATGTCAAGCGGTTGTAACTGAAAAACAATTTGGTCCATATGAAAAATTTTTCTCAGAAGAACATTTAGTTCTTAAAAATAATTTTTTCTGGGAAAAAAGTGGAACTTCCTGTATAAATAATATAAAAAATTGAAACAACAATGATTAAAAAATCTGGTGTGGCCAGACACATTACTTTATCGTACTATACAGCAGTGTCAAACTCTGATGTAGGTATTGACAACACTGTCAATAGAACCAAATATCTGTCAAATCCTGGCTAACTAGTTTTAATGCAGTACGAACAGGGTTGTTATAAGCAACATTTTTAATATTAAACAAAACAAACATGTTTATAAAATGATGTTGTTTACGAAACAATGTTTAAACACTTTAAACACACGCAAAAAACATGTTTTAAAATTGAAAAAATAACATGTTTCAAATCACTCAAAAAAATGTCAGGAATCAAACTTCTTTGAAACATTATTATTCGATCTCTATGAAATAGAATTTGCGCATCCAGCTAAACTAATAATTTTACCGAAAAATGTCATAGACATAAATTATTCAGAATTTCGTCTACTTTAATTTATGATTTAACTATTTGGACGAAATTACAGAAATGGCGACTCATTTTCAAAATCGTTGAAAAATGCTGAGTAAATATCCAGATCGTTTGGACCCTTTTGGACAAAAAGCGTTTCAGCTCTAAGTTTGGTCATGAAAAATTGTGTTGTTTTTCAACAGCTTTTTAGATTATAATAAAAATAGTTTACGGTAGTTATAGCTGTTTTAAATGTAATTTTATGCTATTTATTTATGCCATTTCATGTTAAATATTAAATTGAAATCTTGTATCTCAAATACATTGGTCAGGATACTATTCCATATATTCATTTCAATATATTTCATATAACAATTCATAAAGCAATAATACAATCCTGAAAATTTGTAATGACATATTACAAATTATATATTTTTGATTTCGACGTTAGACCTGAACAGGTGTAACGTCGAAATCAAGCTAGATCTTTTAAAACAGAATTAGAACAATTAGAACATTCCGAATACCATAAATCTATTATAGTGTTCAGAACTTATGTCACAAAATTGTCCGTAAAGTAGGTTTATTGATGGAAAAGTACTATGTTTATGTAAAAAATTAGTTCAGATACCTCAGTATTATTTTAAATTTAAAACAACTTTTTCCTATAACATACATTTAAATGTGAAAAACTGCTAGGTTATTCTTGATCAAATTTCACAATTTAGTTTTCAACCACGATGCTAAATCAATGTTCTTACAATGACTGTTGCGATTTTAGGACAAACCTCTGATTTTTTCTCGAGAAATGAAAATTTTGGTTTAATGCAGGTGTAGATTAGATCAATCTGGGGATACACTGTATAGTTGGTAATTACTATAGTTGGTGAGTACTTAAGAATATCAAACTTTGGAGTAGGGTATCTATTTGTTTAAATCATAATATTCATTAATAAACACAAAAAATATAATAAACATAAAATATGTAGTTTTATATATTTAAAATAAAACTAGTATTTATTGTGTATATCTTTTTTAGATGATAGAACAATGAAAATGGTTCTCTTGCAACAAATAGACCCAAATAAGACTCTCCATATCTGAAAGAACACTGAAGTCCATTATTGAGAGAAGATATCGTCTTGATGCCACAAAATTCTAATTCTGCCAAAAAATGAGAAAATAACATGCAGTTCGTCTTTGTCCATGTCATATTCTTACTCTTAAGGAAGTCACAAATAACTTCATCACAACATTTCCCATTTGCTCACTTTATTTCACACATTTTTTCCTTCCCACATAAATACTTAACATTTAAGCACAAACAGGAATCTTAATGCCGCAACTGCAATTAACTTTGATCGCCTGCATTCCCTGAAACGACACTCTCGCTCCTACAGAATTCTCCGAGAATTTACAAGACGCAGTCTCTCCTCAACGGGCTACTTGATGCTGCCTGTCCCTTGCGCACATCATTTTTATTTATCATCCATTAAGTCGTTCGCAGCGAGAATTTACGACCGTTCCGGAGCGGGACGACCGGGGAACCACTTGTTGCCAGGCCTTTGCTCGACTGCTCTTTATGTTTCCTCCGTTTCGCTCTCCGAGAATCCCTTGAAAGTGTTGGAAACTGCCGAATGGGCGTCGTCGAACTCACTCATGTCTTCAATGCTCCAACAGGTGGCCAATGATCGTCGTAACAAGTGCGCTTGTTGAGATGCCTTGTCTTGGCCGTCTGCCAGTTATGTAGTTGACAGGAGACGCATTCTTTTTTTATTTGGTTGCTTTGTAGGGTTAATCAAAGAAAAAGAGACGGAAGTTTAATATTGAAGACAGATTTTGTTACTGGTGCATATTAGTTATTTCTTTGACTATTTTACATAATATACTGTCAAACAGCTGATTAATACTGCTAGTTGCAATAGTAGCAACTACTTGGCGTCTGTCTTATACTAGCTGTGTCAATGTAACGAAAATAATCTATGTATTATAAAAAAGAAATCCAATATCAGATTTTTAAACTAATGAATTTGCATGTACCAAAATTATGAACTTAATCAATAAATTGTTGAGTGAAGATATGAGAATAACCGCGGATTTCCTATTACTTAAATTTTCAATGAGATAAAAAAACACTGTTGAGTGATAACTCCATGCTGCTCTTAAGCAATTTTCATTATGGGGTCTTCAGATGACTACACTAGCCAACAACAACGAAATATCAAACAAATAACAAGTGATACAGGAATTGTATTTCCGTAGAAATTGCCTCTGAATGTAGTGAATTGAAGCCTGTTTTATTATTTTAGAAAACCAATGCCAAAAGAATACACGGGCACTGACTTTGCCAAAAACCTTCATAAAAACCCAGCATATCTGCCGTTCATATTCATATTTTCTTAATCAAATTCAAAATTGACAAAATCTTTGAAACAGTTTATTATTGGGTCAATCCATCTGAAGTGGTCCAGAGGTGGTCGCATGATCATTTCAGAAAAAAATCATTTTTTTGTAATGAATTTGCCTATGTTCTGGGAGTACAAAACCATATTTTTTTTAAATTATTTTACTCCGTTCAGAAATGGCGCCCAGTTTTGTGTCAGCGAATCCGACATTTTTGAGATTGGTATGTGTTTGCGTTAAACGAAATAACTTTATTTGAAATTGTCACAGAGAGTTGAAATAAAAACCACTCGATTAAGCACATTCCAAGCTATCTGTTAGGTATGTAATGCATAGAGTTTACGCTTAATTTCCGTTTATAAAAATATCTTAAAATTTACTGATGATGTACAGGAGAGAATTTGTGAAAATTTCTAGTTCCTTTTATCTGTTTGGAGTGGCAGATAAAAGAAACTAGAAGTTTTCACAAATTCTCTCCTCAACCAACAGAAGGTATAATAATATGTTACGTCACATCAACTTCAGAAACGTATGAAGTTCACTTAGCTTATGTCTCTTTTGTAAAAAATGACATAATTGTTATGAATAGTATGCTTTGTTTTGTATTTACTGAGAATTTTTAATAAAAAATTGTTTTACCGTCATGTGATTTTTCTCTCATTTTAAAGGGCTGTTATTCCAAACACAGTGCAATACACAAGAATGTTATTATTTATTATTAAACCTTATAAAACGATGAATTAATTTTGAAAGTTTCAGATTTTTTGGCATGGTCCCATCAGAGATATTTGACATTAAACATCGTAAAAATAAGAAATTTTGATATTTCAATAGCCTGTCATCACTATGGAGAAGGAGTAAGAAAGCTATATTTTTTGTTATAAGCCCTTTGCATACAAGGTTATAACTAAAAAATATTGAATGAACAAATTAAGTACCCCTTCATGTCTAAAAAAATCATGAAAACGCCTCCAAATCGACTATCGTCAGTAAATTTTAAGAAATTTTTTTAAACGTAAATTTAGCGTAAACTCTATGCATTACATACCTAGCAGATAGCTAGGAATGTGCTTAATCGAGTGGTTTTTATTTCAACTCTCTATGACAATTTCAAAGAAAGTTATTTCGTTTAACGCAAACACATACCAATCTCAAAAATGTCGGATTCGCTGATACAAAACTGGGCGCCATTTCTGAACGGAGCAAAATAATTTTTAATAAAATATGGGTTTCTACTCCCAGAACATAGGCAAATTCAATAACAAAAAATTAATTTTTTCCAAAATCGTCAAGCGACTTATCTTATTAACTTATCTTTTTCTGAACCATTTCAGATGGATTGACCCAATTTGAAAAAAAAAAGCACGTTGGATTTTAGCTATAAAAGTACACATGTCTTAATAGTAATTTACAAAACTTATGACCTCACATAAAAATTTTAAAAATGTTTTTTTTTACATAGATTTTCGAACTACTACACAAATAGTAATTTTTTTAATTCTGGATGATCCGTCAAAATTTGCAAATGTAAGTGAAAAAATATAATATGCAATGTAAAAATTACTGTTTTACCCGTACACATTTTCTATTATATCATGTTAAAAAAAGTATTTTTTTAATTCTAAATAATCTGTCAAAATATCATCATAATTCAGCAACAATTGACTGATCGCGCGCAGTGCGTATTTTTATTATGACACATTATGCTTATTTTTTATCATCATATAATCTTCTGAACAGCTGTTTGAGGAAAATATTTTGATCATAATTAGAAATAAATATCGGGTTTCTATTGAAAACATGTTGACTAAAGACTTCTTACTTGAAAAGAATAAATCTTGAGTCTTCAGAAAGAAACATATTACCAAATTTTTTTTAATTACTAGAAATAGTGCCAACCAAAGGAAACTGTGATCTTCACATTGAAACAACTCACAAATTATCTCACAAGAAGAGCATTTGCTACATTGGCAAAAGTAAAATGTTCCCTATTTTGTCTTCTAGTCAAGAGTTTCATACCGGGTGATTCAGTTTCGAGGCTCACTATAATAGGGATCTCGCTTATTAGTGGAGATAGCGCCGATCTTTAAATTTGGCAAAGTTTCTTTTATTCAAAGCCAGACATTTGAAACATAAACATTCTACTCAAAACAGCTACTTTTTAACAAGGAATGCAGTGTTATTTTTAATTTGAAATAATTTGAAATGTTGGCATGTTGGCATTAGTTTTTGTTTCAAGTGTCGCTACTGTAGCTACTGTTGGTTTTGAACAAAAAATTACAAACGATATTTTAACGTTTCAGTTTTTTGCGGATTTCTTCAAAATGAAAAATGATAGCTTAAATTCATTTTCAGATAATTGATCAACACAAAAATACGAAACTTTGCCAAATTTGAACATGGGCTCTATCAGATTTTTTTCTTTCAAATTTAAACATATTCTAGATAAAACATATTTTTGTTTTAATACAAAGTTAATTCAGTTTCTAACTTTGACAGCTGGTAGCAATAACTAAATATCTTTTAAGTATAAAAAATTCTACATTAAAAAAAATTCCTTGGACATTCAATTTTGAGAAATAAATAAATAAAATGTTCAAAATTACCATTTAACTGCTTATTCTTTCTGATTTATTCAAATCCAAAGTAAAGAAGTTTAACGAAGCAAACCATTATACTATACAGCCAATTTATTATAAACATGACCAGGTTTATGTGCAAGAAAAAATCACAAGATAACTCTACTGCATCGTTTGTTGCCTATTCACTAGTCTTTTTTGTATCGAAACGTGGTTGTATTTTTTCGAAAATCTAACATCTGGCTAGCTATTTTCCGTGTTCTGACAGACACTCAGCATAACCATCTCTCGCTTAATAAACTATTATGCGATCTCCCAGTGAAAAAGATGTAAATTGCGCAATCACGCGCATGAAATCAATTTTCATCGCGTCATTTACCTGTCCGGACATACCAACCGTCCACAATTGTGACACATTATATGGGTTTCGTTCCAGACGTATGTACATCTACAGAGAGAGATGTCTTACTTTAATAATGGATTCGAGATTAGCCGTGTGCTGGATTTCAGGACTTTAGAGATCGCAGCGCGCGCTGATCACGGACGTGCCACGTATCAAATTCAGATTTATCGTTGTACTTTATCTCGATTTACAGATGCGCTACACATCACGACTCGAATAATCTAGATCTATATCGACGACGCTAGGCGTCTTCCTCAACTTGACGTCGACTTGCATCCCGTACTTACTTTTCAATGAATAAATGTATGCGGTTTAATGTTTAGTAATGGTGTGCCTTAGTATAATTAAGATAGAAAAAAGAAAACCCTATTTGTTTGCTGAAGTACTTAGAAAAAACTTAAAATAAAATATTTAATACACCATGATAACTGTCAACGAGATAAAAAAGAGATATATTTTTATTCAATAAAAAATTATTGTCTATGCTTTTGGAACTAACACTGAATTTCCTGGTACAAGGGACGCTTTCTATGTAGTGACAATACATCCCTCTGTATCGAATTCCTAGTACTTTATTTTTTTTTTACTTAATCATACCTAGTCAAATAAGTACAGTATCGTGTCGGCATTAGATGCAATTGTTAAAATTATAAAAAAATAATATAAATTAAATATCTATTATCATTTTTTTTAGAACGAAATACCCAGCTATATTCAGAACGAAATATAAATTTTAAAAACGGACATAGTCATTAGCACCACATCAATATAAATTCTACAGTTAACTTCAATTCTACAGTGTAACAAAATTTTTTCCTTACGTTTATTTTAATTCCCGTTTGTCAAAGCAGTTATGTTTGAATTAATAACAAACTTTATGGTTGTCCATTGTACTATTGTGGCCATATATTATGTCCCTTCTTTTGACGTCAATTTTCTCTTTAAACTTTAAACCTATGAATTATTAACATTATATTATAATTAACGTTAAACTCCTGCTACCGATTTTATATCATATTCAATACATAATTTTCTATTTTCTACGACTGTACTTATACACCCATTATACCGCAATCGAAGACGAATACAACAACGAGGTCTTTTGTGGACCCGTTAAGGATTCCAGCCAGATCAAAGCGACAGACGATAATTTCTCTCCAGTCTAGCCTCATAACAGCGAGCCGAGACAAAAGATATTCCATGCCCTAGCGACTCATTTCGCCGACGATGCCGACGGTGTATTAATATTTTCAGTTAATGTGTTAATTAAGTATCTCGTGCAAAGATAAAAACGTGCGACGCGGTCCCTGCTATGGCGTACGTACAGGCA
Source organism: Melinopterus prodromus (assembly GCA_964023965.1). Classification (NCBI taxonomy): domain Eukaryota; kingdom Metazoa; phylum Arthropoda; class Insecta; order Coleoptera; family Scarabaeidae; genus Melinopterus; species Melinopterus prodromus. The sequence continues at coordinate 99,675,253 of OZ030390.1, forward strand.
TTAATTTAAATGACGGAGTCATCGTTTAAGGCCCTCTGCACCACCGCTTCATTCCTTACACTTAATTGGACATATTAAGTTATTGCCATCGCGTCTCTGCGACCGTATTTTTCATTTTATCGGCCATAATTTTGCAGTTGTTAAATTTTAAAATATACTTTTGGTTATTTGACTTAAGTTATGTGACGTGGCACATCCCTTATCCCTATGTGGATTTAAGGACCAGTTTTTGATGTCACATGAGATATCACAAGCTTGGCAACTTCTAAATTACAATCATTCCATAACATTTCTTTTGACATCAAGACCATCAGAAGCAGTTTTATGTTGAAGATCTAAGATTCTCTCAGTTATGCATAACGAGCATAACTAGTAATCAGCACACAACGTAACTAGTACTAAAGATATGCTGGTTATGTTAAAGTTAAGCTAAATGTCGTCAAATTTAGGACAGTCTCTAAATTCTATCATATTTTTATTTAGTTTTCCTTACTGTCACCTATAACCGAGAAGTTTGACTGCACACAGAGAAATGGTTGCCTAATGGTAAGAAACTAACAATATTAACATAATTCCTTGTTTTAAGACAACACCTTCTTCTAATAAGAATATTTCTTTAATATAAAACAACCTAAATATTTGCTTTAAGAAAACGATTGTTTGGATTTAAAAGAGTTGTTGTTTTAAAAATAATGTGAAGGATGCCGATAGAGGGTATATAACCACATACATGTCTATGCAGTATCAGTTATTGTGCTATTATTTCATCAGTACCTGATGTAGAAATGTCCAAAAGAAATGTGGAAATAAACAATATTCTTTTTGGATGGGTTAATTGCATTCCATGTAAAACATAATTGCTTTCATAATAAAATGTTCAAATTTAAAAGAAGTAGGTGAATGTTTAATCTAAGAATCTGATCTGGTTAATCTAACCAACCTATTGATTTAAAAGAACAAACTTTTACGGGCTGTTTTTCCAATAGTGGTATATACCTGGAATAACACTATTCCAAGAATAAGTTGTAATACGCATTTTACATCAACGGAATAACACTCGAATAGCGTATACAAGCTATGTATTTGGATTATCTTATATAGATGAAATTATGTGGCATAGCAGATATACTGGACTTATACTTTGTTCTTATTGGTCAAAATAAAAGTTCAAAAATTCACACAAGTCAAGTTGTCACTTTGTCTAGTGGTGTCTATTATTTTGTTCTAATAACATGAAGCAGATTCTTCATCAAAAAGGTTTTAACAAAAAAAGTAATAAGTGTCTCTTTAAAAAATAGTTTGCTCAAGTTATAGGCATTTTTGGATTAGTAGTTTATTATTCAATATCTCTTTAGTTGTTAAGTGAGATTGTTTTTTCTGAAATAGGTATCGATAAAAGACACAAAAAAATTACAAAGTAACCATATTAAGCAATAATCATCGCTGACTGATAATATTCATTCTGTGTAAGTAGAATAATACCGTTCGTATTCAAATTCCGTATCTTTTGTATTGTTAGATCCATCTACATGTATCCTAGCATCACGCTTTTTAACCTCTCATTTGTGGGACCACGCAATCTCTATTGAGGTGCGCATCAAAAGGTGATTGATGATTGACGGCTAAACCAGAATCTCAGCGCCGTCCATAGAAATTGAGTCGTCGCAACAATGAACACGTGCTGTGGATGCTAATGGATGTAAATAATGTAATGGTCGGACCAGATACCATATCCATACATTTTCTGGTACTGTGCTTTATAATGTGAACTAACGTTGATTATTATACCTACGTTAGAATTTTTCATATTTGTGCTGAATAATAAATGTACAATGTACTATCGTGGCCATATATGTCCATATATGTCCCTTCTTTTGACGTAGATTTTCTCGCAGAACTAGGGGCAAAAAAAATTTGAAAAAATTCTGGTGCTGTCCTTGATTATTATGCTACAACACATAAAAATTAGAAAGCTGTATATGTTGGCGTTTTCCCGATTTTTCCAAATTAAGAAGAATTGGCGCTGTTTTTGTCCCGTAAATTTTATTCGTTTAACTTTAGCAATTAATTACTCCACAAATAATCTATATATAATAGATTTCAACGAAATAAGAAGTAAAATCACCTGCGGAATGCTAGTTTTCAATGTGCATTTTTGTAAATTCATTGGATTAGTGGTAGACCCACAAAAAGCTATATTATGCAATGCCAGCAATTCCGTTATAAGAAGACCTAGAATAATGACATATAGACTATAGGCTACCCAATAATTCATAGGTTTAAAGTTTAAAGAGAAAATTGACGTCAAAAGAAGGGACATAATATATGGCCATGATAGTACAATGTACAGAAATGCCCGCTCATTTGCAAAATCTTTGAAAAATGCTTAGAGTAAACATCCAGTTCCTTTGGACCTTTTTGAACAAAAAGCTTTTCAGGTCTAAGTTTAGTCATGAAACTTCTAAATATGAAGTTTCGTCGCGATGCCTTTCATAGTTTCTCCGGAATCATCGCCACAAAAAGCGCACACACACACAGAGATATTTTGTTGAACCTTTGTCAGAAATGTTCAGGGTTCCCAAAAAGCCACATTTCCGCTAAAATCTATTTTTTTGCACGACTTCAATATTTTATCATACTATGTATGATAAAGTAAATATCTTTGTTAGTTTTAAGTTATTTATTACCTACTAGGTATTAGAGTTTTTTTAACGCAAGAAAAACTACTTCAGCGACAACACAAAATATCAGGACAATTGACAGAAATACTGGCGTTTGTATCAAATAAATATGTACAAATTGCTGTCAATTTTTACAATATATTCTCTAAAACTATAGCGAATCCACTGTCTTGTCTTCAGAATTTACTTCCAGAAAGAAGAAGCTAAATGAACGAAATAAAATTAATATGAACTTTTCACCGAGTTTTTTTCTAGAAAGTAAAAGTCATTGCGAGTAAAAAGTTTCTGACTTATTCGTTTCCTCAATTCCTTAAGAAGTTGGAAATACAGTTTCGTTAATATTTCAAACAGCTGTAACTTTTTAATGAATTGAAGAAGTAGCGAGTCCATATGTAACATTTTACTTCGTAATAGCATTTACTATCTGATGAAAAGTTTTGCGGCGAAAAAAGTGGGACACACTGTATATGTTTGCGACATTCTAAACGCGTTCAAATTTTGTTGACATCTGTGTAAGAAGCAGCACACCGCCTTCTCCAAGATCAAGCTGAAGAGTACGAATGAAACGTCAAAAGTAGCATAAAAAGAACAAAAAACTCCCAAAACAAGACGTCAGTGAGAGAATGATCTACCAGTCTCCGTTCAAGTAGAAGGAAGCGCCCTTAGATAAACAACAAAAAGTCATGCTAAAAATTACAAAAACCATAGAAGACAATGGGTATCCCAAATAGATACCCTCCATGACAAACAAGGAGAGAACCAGGTCAAAAAACGAAGTATTTAAAGCCACCAGAAATATATAGTCACATTTCTTTTTTCCTTGAGTGTTCAATAGTTCACTCTTCAATAGTGCACATACTCCATACTTTCCATACGTAAAAATTATCTGTATTGAAGGCGTGGACGGTATTTATGTTCGTTGTACCTCCTCTTGCTAATGGTCGTGGCCGTAACATTTGTCAGCGTGTGGTTTTCAAATATGTCCCTCTAATATTTACAAGAGTTACGGTCACGAAGCGTTCGCTGTCTGCCAGCGTCATTCCTACTCGCCGGTTCGTGCAGATACAATGGCCCATATCGACTGTATCGTGCCTACCATTTCGCTGTTATGTCCGTCCGGCCCCGGCCTACGAAAATAAATAGCTTTTGTCGTTGTCCCATAAGGATGGCCTTCTTTTATGAACGCTTATCTCCGTCTGATCTCATAACGGCGATACGTATCTTCCATCGATTATCATTGTCCGTTGGACAGCGTTATGTTATGCCAATTTGTATTTATTGGCGTTTTGGAAACTCCCGCTGGCGCTGTTACCATTTATAGTGACTACTATCTCCTCAGTATCCCATGATCATAGTAATAAAGAGTAAATAGTTGGTTTTATTGATGATATATGTATACAGAGTAATAGTTTACCTAATTGTATAACGATAGCATCAAAATACTCAAAAAAAGGATAGCTTAGGCACTCTAAAATATGATTTATTTATTACATACATTACCTAAAAGAACAAAAAATATAATATATAAATTTGAAAAAAAAAAAACAATTACGGACTCAGCCCGGGTTCGAACCTAATCCTTCTTCATTGCCGTGTCATTACCAAACAAAATGTGATACATGTTTGTTTAGGGTACTTATTTCTCAAATTTTAAATTCACTAGCATTGTCAATATCACAAGTTCTGACTCTTTTACCCAAATTTTTTCGAAATCTTATGAAACTTACCTAACGAAATCTTTTACCGAAATCTGATGGTTCCCGCAGCGCGCTCAAGCTACTGTCAAGTGTCAACAACAGTCGCTTAGCAACCTACGTATTTGACAAATTTTCTGACGTTTCTCGAGGTACAATCAAAATTTCAACGGATTTGAGCGAAAACCGAAAAGAAATTCTCGCCGCTCAAACTACATTTTTGCATTATCATTTCTTTTGTAGTTATAAGAGCGGAAAGGACGCGAAATCGACGGTAGCCGCTCGGGAATTATAAACCAAAAGTCAGATCATATCTTTAGCGGCCGCAATATTCGGCGAAAATTGTCAGTAATAATATAACAAGAGAGTGAGAATAAATTGAAATTAATTTGACAGATTGTTTGAAAACTTGTTGCCAGGCAATAGTCACGAGAGCCCGCAGGGCTCGAGCGGCTATTGCCAAATGGCAACAAGTTTGAACAAAATCTGTCAAATTATTTTCTAATTTATGGAACTCTCGAGTTATATTTGACTAGATTATTTTTTGATTCACAAATTTTTACAATAAAAACGATCAATAAAACTATCATAAAATTATTGAAAAATTTTATTTAATTAATATTACTTACAATATATGAAAATATCGTTGACACATTGTGAATATATTATCTGACAGTTGCTAGGCAAATTAAAGCTACAGTGATTATTCCCGAGAATAATCACAAGAGATTTATTCCCACTATAATAATGACATAATTGGTTGAAACTTACCCTTGTGACAAATAAAGAAGCATTTCATTGGTTTTAAGAAACGTCAAAAAATAATCTCCGATTACTTTCACGTTTTTAGTAATAATAGACGTGGAATAAACCTTTTTTTCAGTTTTTAATCATAAATAGGACAGTAAGTTCCTATTTAAAAAAAATTGCGTTTTTTATATATTTATTATAACATGATTGACAAACATTGACTAAATATTTTAAATTTTGAATAACTAATTAGACAAATAAAACTATGCAATTTTCAAATCACACAGGACTTTTGCATACATATTTTGTTGGAAAAATAACAAGCAAGAAGTCCCCATCGATACGTGACTGCGTTGCGATTTAGTCACAGTCAGAATAGACCTGATTGTTTCTTTCTTAACAATATTTTACCGTCTACTGATCGGGCAGCAATAAGCATAATTTCTAGGAAATTTCTAGATCTTCCAATTCACTACAACAAATATCTGGATGTGTTGTTCCATACATAATTCCCGAATGTCTACATTATAAATCAATAAATATTTCAATACTTTACAAGAAAAGTCTTAAAGAAAACCATGTTAAATTTAATATTCAAATCGTACACTTTTATTGTGACACATTTTAGTAATTTTTGTAAATCAGATTTCCTATTTCTTGAAAAACTTTACTGACATAGCAACCTAGAGGTTGAAGATATACACGTAGTTTGTTAACAGACTACACGATAGACAAAATGCATACAGCAGTTACAGCTACCTTCATGATCAGAAGAGACGTTTTTCGATATATTTGTAAACTTACAATTTTACACAACAATCATAAAAAAAAATCTGATGTGGCCAGGCACATGACTTTATCATACAATATATAAAATTAATAGTTGAGCTGCATGAGAATCTATTCTATTAAGATAAATCGTAGGTATTGTCAAAGCATCAGCATTTGACACTACCTACACTACATCATTAGAATAATTGTTATTTATGTCACAAATGCCGAAAGTACGGAATAGCGCGACGAGCGGTGATGCGGCGCGTCACCGAAGGCGGAGTGTCGCCGTCGCATGTGAGCGAGTCGCGCTATCTAGTTTTTGGCAGGAGCGACATCAACGTTTATTGTGTTGCTTTTTAAGAAATACGTATTTAAAAAAAAAAAAAATGATTTCTGTATAGTAGATGTTAGGCTGGTACCACTTTGACGAAACGTCAAGTTTAAAGGTGCGTTCCGATTGGTAGGTAATGGTAGCTAATGGCGGTGGTAGAATACGAAATTATAGTATTTCTTACATATCGTGATAATGACACTTATTAGTTTGCATGTACATAAACATGAGTCACTAGCAATTTTCTATTGGAAATACTATAACGGCGTCTGCTACCACTGCCATTATCACTAATGAAAACGCACCTTAAAAAGGTAATTCAAATTCTGACAGATTTATATTTGTTCATGACACATCCCTACCAACATACTAAAATAAAACTACACTCATCGCTATACTTTATTTATAATTATCGCAATTTATCGTTTTTAGAATTAGATATAAAGACGGGTTGATATTTCTTATCAACAAACAATCAAATTGGTGATCATATTTTATTTGAAATTTGTATTTTATAATTTGCCGCACTACAGCGGCAACGTTCCATAGTGGTTCTCCAACCTCTGATGAGATCAGCTGTTTTCGAATGTGACAACACAAAAAAAATATTTGTCAAAATCCTGGCTACTATGTAATTTCATATCAATGCAGATGCGACCGATCTCGATCGAATAGAATTTGCTCTTGAAGCTAAACTATTAATTATACCAAAAAATGTCATAGGCATAAATTATACAAAATTTCTTCTACTTTAATTTATTAATTAACTATTTTGTCAAAATTACAGAAATGGCGGCTCATTTGAAAAATCTTTCAAAAAGGCTTAGAATAAACTACCAGTTCCTTTGGACCCCTTTCAACCAAAAGCTTTTCAGCTCTAAGTTTGGTAACAAAACTTCTAAATATGAACTTTCGTTCCGATACCTTTAGTAGTTTCTCCGGAATCGTCGTCACAAAAATTGTTTACACACAGACATACACACACACACACACACACACACAGACATTTTTTTGTACCTTGGTCAAAAATGTTCAGGGGACCCAAAAAGACCTATTTCCGCTAAAATCTCAATTTTTTTTTTCGGCATGATTACAATACTTTATCTTACTGCGTATGATAAAGTAAAAACTGTGTCATATTTTCGGCTTACGCAACGACCAATCTGTCGACACTCAATATCCCAATTCTTAACTCAATTGCCCTACATTTCCACGCCTACGCAACAATTTCAATGAAACGACGACTAACAAAAAAGACCATCAAAACTCTTTAGTGCTGCGTGATGGTTAAACGCACGTCAGGCATCAGCGTCTCAAGTGCACAATGGCGGGATTAATTGCCCCGCTCTCGTTTCAACTGTTTCTCATAGTGCGCCATCCATTCCAGAGAGAGCCTCCTAGAAGAAATTAATGCCAGCTGACTGGTGAGAGGTGTTCCATGTTGCCCTGTCAACGTGGTGCGATTTTTCAACGCACCTATGACATGACAGCACGCTCACGTCGGTCGTACTGCAGCCGCCGACCACGTACGTACATCGACGAACAAATGAACGCCGATGTTGTGTAAACAATGTGTCGTTGGCTGAGCTCTCGCGATGCACGATAAGATGATGTATGTACGTATGTGTGATTGTCGTCGTCTTCTTTTTTGGGCGCACGTCAACTGGTTCGCTGGAAGAAGCTGTCCGTCATTGGCGGTTGATTGGCGCGCTAAGTGATAAAAAGAAAGCATGACGATTTCGAAATGGCAGTCGCCAGTTGTGTTTTGATAAATAATCGGGATCTAGTCTGCTGGTGGATTCTGTTTGGATATGGAAATTTGTCTGTCACGCGCGCAGAATGTACAACGCTCCTTCGCGTGGTAAATAAATACGAAGATAATGTGAAAGTCATGGGAATAATGTAGGAGAAATGTAAGAACTGGAGTTTCAGAGTCTGAATTTTATAGTACAAATATCGGTTGGTAACCTATTCTGGTGAAAACTTGAAAAAAGGGTGCTTTGTTATCATACAATTTACGATTTTGAAGAATAGGCAAAATCATGTACACTCGTGGAATAAAGTATGTTCTGATCCGTATTTCAGCAGTGTGTCGATGTTACATCCATGTACGATTTTTTTGTTACTCTAGTCGGCCGGTCGACCGCGAAGTGCAAAAAATTGTCCGGTTACGCTGCATACTCGTATATCGGAAATTTATTATTTGAGAAACCTTATTCGAATGCTTTGAATTGGTTTATAATGATTTATATATTTCTATTTATTAGCCTAATGTGTAATAAATTAATGTAATTCTTACATTGCAATGTAATTGTGTTTTTATTAAACATAATTTATTATATAACATAAAATGAAAATTTCATTTCAAGATATTGCATAAAACACAACAAACTATACAAACTTATTGCATCTAATAGCTTTTTTCGTTAATAAATACAAAAATCAATTTCTTGTGGTGAATATTTTTACTAAAGGTTATTTCAGAACTTTTATGTATTAACATTTATTCACAATATAGAAATAAATTAATAAAATTAAATTGCTTTAAATTTGTATTTATGGTAATTTGTTACTTGTGATTTACTGGTGTTTTCGAGATATTTAGCTTCAACGATATTTTGCAGTTTAACTTAATAACCAGAAAGGATGTATTTTGTATAGCATGAATGTATCATTACATTATATTATTATTTTGTATTTACTTTACAGCAATATTTTTCAAATATCTGACAACTGAAAATAATGACAATTAAGTATATCACTAATTTACAAAAATTGATAATTGCTTGTAGAAGCAAGCTCTAAATTTTCGACGAATTTTGATGGAATGTAAATATGAAATAATTAGTATTAAAAAATAAATAAACCAAAATATACGACCAGCTAAAAGAACATTTAGATGACATTATTGTTAAAAATAGTTCCCTCTATGTCCAAAACTACTACAGATTTGTGATTTGAAAAAAGATTTGACATTAATCATTATTGACATAATAGCCTAATTTTCAGTATTCTTAAGTAATTAGTTAATTAATTATAAGTAAAATTTTAATAATTCGAATTATAAATGAACAAAAGATGAAACTAGAATGTTTTTTTTCTAGAAAATAGAAAGTAATAACTTTCATATGGTTTTATTGGTTTTCTCTGTTCCTTCAGAAGTTGGAGCCGTTTAAAATAAGATATTGTTAATAATTCAAACGGCTGTAACTTTTTAATGAATTGAAAAAGTAATTTGCTTACTGAAAAAAATGTTTTGCAGAAGAAACGTGGGACAGCCTGCATATATTATTGCTATAATTTTATATTATTTTGGTTGTCAAGCATGTATTAGATGTCATGAAAGATAATGGAAACATTAACTGCTATAAAGTAAATACAGATATATTTCTATTGTCCTTTCATACAAAATACATGCTCCGTCCTAAATATAAATTTAAATTAAATTTAGAGAATTTATTTACATTTAGTGAATATATTTTAATATTACAATTCTGAAATAGTCTATATTCAGTGATAATCCTTGGCAACAAGATGATTTGTGCATTTACTTGCTTACTTACTTAAGCCCGTCATCCCACTGCTGGGCAAAGGCATTTACTTACGTAATTAATATGTGTATTAGATAAAATAAATTTAAATAATGTGTCGTCCTATTACGCAATATCTTAATATCAGATTTTCGTATCATATTATCAAATTTCATGCTTATTAATATTATTATAAAAGTAATTTTATATTTAATTAAATGCACTACTCGTAAACTTAAATGCTGTGGTCATATTACATTTATTACATTGCAATGAAGGTATCACATTAAAGAAAAGATCGGACACGCTCAAAACAAACTAAATTCCGTTACATTACATCCATCGAAAAACCACCTCGTGACGGACAACTTTTTGCGAAGCGGCCGGGCCGAGGGAATATATAACCGATTATATAACCGACATACTATTTTCAAATCCTGCGATAGCGATACGAACATACTTTTTTCCATGACTGTACAACGGTCCTTCGCGTGGTAAATAAATACGAAGATAATGTGAAAGTCATGGGAATAATGTAGGAGAAATGTAAGAACTGGAGTTTCAGGATCTGAATTTTATAGTACAAATATCGGTTGGTGAAAACTTGAAAAAAGGGTGCTTTGTTATCGTCCAATTAACGATTTTGAAGAATAGGCAAAATCATGACGTGACGCTTCGCTTCGTACAATACAGGCTATTTTTGCGTTCTACGAATGAAAAACGTGGAAAACAAGTAGCAACAACACATTTCTCCTACAGCTACATATTTTTCCAATCTTCTTCTAGACTCCCGATATAGGAAATCAATTGTTTCTTCATTTATTTCGTCCACTGCTTCCCTAATTTTTAATTTTAGATTGTCTACATTATGATGAAAATTATTCGCACACACCTTCTGTTTTAAATAACTCCACAGAAAAAAAAAATCAAGCGGCGTTATATCCGGTGAACGTGGTGGCCATTCTATAGGGCCGAATAGCCCAAACCACTTATTTGGAAAATTTCTTTTCAACCAATCGCTGACTTGATATGCGCTATGAGCAGGACAACCGTCGTGTTGATAGTGTAGTGAAAACCTGAGCTGTAAGTTGATTTCGTCCAAAGTAGGTAGCAAAAAAATTATTAAAATAAGTGTTTTGGTTTATAGTACCGTCAAAAAGGTATGGTCCAATAATTTTCTTGTAATAAATCCCACACCAAACATTATCTTTTTTTTATATTTTTGAGAATTGGTTGTAACACGGAAATTTGGATTTTCTTGATACCAATATCTGGAATTCTATGAACTAACAACTCCATTTGTGGTAAACGTCGCTTGGTCAGTTTCCTTTCTTAAAATTGTTTCAACAATACAGAAGTGTGTGTGCCTTTTAGATACCAGCTGTTTATGTTATTTCGATCTTTTGTGATTTTGCTCAGTGACCAAAAATTGAATTTCTATTCTAAAATTATCGTCAAAAACGCATTATGTATCGTTAATATTTCTCCATATCTAATTTGCAAAGAAGTGATATAGATTAGTTATTGGTTGCCTACCATCAAAAAAATAAAATAAAAATCGTCCTGCTGGTTTAATAACTATAAGACATTAAAGTTAAGTCAAAAATCAAGCGCTTCACTTTTTTTTCACCATCATAATAAAATATCATACACACCTAGCATACATACCTACTTCGCAAAAACAGCACTGTGTTATTTACTCATTACTTACTCTATAATCACCATTACATGATTGACAGGTGGCGTCAAGATAATAACCATCGTAACAGTTTCAGCATTCTCTCGACTAATTCCGCACACTTCATTCAGCGATTCGCTGCCGTTCCGCGAAAAATACAGATTGCGTCGAACGGTACTCTCTCCTCAATGCAACAGATATTTCACACAGCACAGTAAATAGGCATTTGCATAATTCCAGCTTGAGATTCCGCCGTGCCATACCCGGAAAAGCAATAGAAATTCCGCAAGCGGTTCGCGATCAATCGAACGAATATCCTCTCTTTCCAACTGCCTGGCGATCAAGCGGTCCGACTGGCGTCCGCTGACATTCTGCACAATTCTGCACAGACAAGATCGCACGGCTTGTAATGAACCTGCTAAGCGCTATATCGTACGTTGACGAGTGATTTTGTAGAAATCGGACAGCGAGCTTTATCTTCAATAAGGAATGCCAATACCTGTCCAGTTAGTATTTATGTTTTTTTTTTTCAGTTCTTCTGCAAAACTCAAAATTCCAATAAATCGTGTTTTTACTTTATCATACGCAGTATGGTAAAGTATTGTAATCATGCCGAAAAAAAATGAGATTTTAACGGAAATAGGTCTTTTTGGGTCCCCTGAACATTTTTGACCAAGGTACAAAAAAAAGGCTGTGTGTGTGTGTGTGTGTATGTGTGTGTGTGTATGTATGTCTGTGTGTGTGTAAACGATTTTTGTGGCGACGATTCCGGAAAAACTACTAAAGGTATCGGGACGAAAGTTCATATAAGTTTTATGACCAAACTGAGAGCTGAAAAGCTTTTGGTTCAAAATGGTCCAAACGAACTGGCTATTTACTCTTAGCATTTTTCAACGATTTTGCAAATGAGCCGCCATTTCTGTAATTTCATCAAAATAAATAAATAATAAATTAAAGTAGAGGAAATTTTGTATAATTTATGTCTATAACATGTTTTGGTAAAATTAATAGTTTAGCTGCAGGAGCAAATTCTATTTGATCGAGATCGGTCGCATCTGCATTGATATGAAACTACATAGTAGCCAGGATTTTGACAAATATGTTTTTGTGCTGTCACACTCGAAAACAGCTGATTTCATCAGAGGTTGGAGAACCGCTATGGAACGTTGCCGCTCTAGTGCGGCATATTACAAAATACAAATTTCTAATAAAATAAGATCACCAATTTGATTGCTTGTTGATAAGAAATATCAACCCATCTTTATATCTAATTCTAAAAACGATAAATTGAGATAATGGTAAATAAATTATAGCGATGACTGTAGTTTTATTGTATGTTAGTACGGATGTGACATCTACAGTGTCATGAACAAATATAAATCTGCCAGAATTTGACTTAGCTTTTTAAACTTGACGTTTCGTCAAAGTGGTACCAACCTAACATTTCCTATACAGAAATATTACCATTTTTTATTTATTTTTTTAATACACATTTCTCAAAAACCAGCACAATAAACCTTGATGTCACTCCTGCCAAAAACTAGATAGCGCGACTCGCTCACATGCGACGGCGACACTCACCGCTCGTCGCGCTATTCCGTACTTTCGGCACTTGTGACATAAATTGTTATTCTAATGACGTAGTGTAGGTAGTGTCAAATGCTGATGCTTTGACAATACCTACGATTTATCTCAATAAAATGGATTCTCACGCAGCTAAACTATTAATTTTATATATTGTATGATAAAGTCATGTGCCTGGCCACATCAGATTTTTTACATTAATCTTTCGTAATATTCACGCTTTGATAAATTTTATTGACAAACGATACTAATAGAATTATTTTAGACGATTTAAAAATTGTCTCAGGTCAGTTATTTGCTAATAATTATGTGAATTATTACCAATTAAGTACCTAATGAATAATGTATGTAAAATTGTATTAATGCTAAATTATTCGAGAGGCGATTGTATGCAATAAAACGTCAGTATAAAATATGAAGGAAAAGTTTTATACGCCAATAACAAGAATACGTTAAATTAATCGACTTTTCTGGGAACTGGACTAAAAGTTATGTTGCCAAATTTCATATATTTGATAAGATCCCATATATAGTTACCAAACTCTTATTTACTTTAAGGACACCTTTTTGTTGCTGTTGTAAATTGGAGACCACTTTCGTACTTTTGAGACTTTTTATACCGATATTTATAATATATACATATCAAATCCACTTACCTACTTTAAGAATTTTATTAGATTTGGAATAAAATGATAACATTTCAACATCTTAGTGGCAGTCGTTAGCTTTTATATTTTGCATGTTATTTTACAAAATTCTCGAACAGCAGATTTTTAACTATCAACATACTCATTTTATTCTAAAATTTAATATTCGACCTTCAGTTGTTTCTGGCTTATTCCTGACATCATCGAATTTTTTTTAATGGCAACCCCATATTTTTAATCGTCATTTTGGTAGAGATCTTCATTATGTTAATGGTAACGAAGCCATTTTATAGTCTACTAAAGGAATTTTTAAGAATTTTTTAAGGACAATACGATTTAAATCTGCAGGATATTAATAACTGAAGAACATGGATATTCTGAGTGAGCTATGAATACTCCAAAACGCATTTTGGATAGAATTAGTTGCCCTGAATAGTACTAAAGGAAATTTAACTTTGTACTATTATCTAAAATCCTGAAAATTTGTTCACAAATAATGTTTAGCGATTCTTTAAGTAATAAAAGAAACAATGAAAACATGACACGATACTAAACTTTCAACCTAATGTTTGTATTCTCTGCAAAGAGATCTACCGAAAATGCCTATTCATTGTTCATTCACAAACAAAATATTAATTATATTATTATATTATATATATATATATATATATATATATATATATATATATATATATATATATATATATTATCCATATTCCGTAATTTTCTGTCTTTTTCTCGAAAATGTTCTGACGTAACGTCATAAATTTGGTATGCTGCCATGAGAAGAATTATCTAACATAATCAACAAGAAAAATATAGGATAACCATATGTCGGTTATGTCAAGAAAAAGTGATGAAAAAGTGATGATTGAATTTGTTATAAATATGTGTGGTTTGATAATTAAAAATTGATGTGTCCATTTACAACAAACCGAGATTTTCTCATGTCTCCATACTTTGCGCGCTCACTGTATCTGTCTTAAGTAATAAGAAAAAAAATCATTACGCAAGATGAGGCCATAATTGAGTAATACTAAATATTTTATTTATTTATTATTAACATTCCTGAAAAAAAAACAAAATTACAAGCCTTTGTTACCTTTCGAAACGCCTCACAATAAAATAAAAGCAGAACAAACATAGAACACCAAAGCAAAAGGTGCAGTTATTATAAAAAATAATAATATGTGTTTCTCTGCAATAATGAATCGTGATCAAATTGACCAGTTATCTCATATATTTCTTCATGATTGCATATATTTATTTGTACTAGTTGTCTACTCTAATAGTAGTCTCACTCGTTGTTTACTAGTAAGTCTCATATATTTTGATAAGTAAAATCTGGCAACCGTAGCTAAAAGCCTGCTGAATTAGTTAGAAATAAAAAAAAAGTTGGGTCACATTTCCAAATGCTCTCTATTTGCTAGTATTTGCTAGTTTTCCATCAGTTTAATAAGTAGGTAATTGCGGCTCACATAATGAACCTCATTCAGGCAATCATTGAAGGTAATTACGACCTCGATCAAAAATTTATTTTACGAGCATCGCACGACCAATCGTAAATGGAACTAGAAACTGGAGCTTGGCTGTGTTACTTCCTGGAAGCGACAAAGCGACACATACTCCGTGTATCTCCATGTTTACAAGGCACACTTTGATTATCTCGGCTAGGCTAGTTACTCATTAGAGATGAATGGGTCCATTGTTTGTGCATCTTGTACTCGTCGTTTGGTGTGCCTGTTTTAAATCAAGAAACATCACGCACACTATGTCCGACTGTGTAGTGGAAAACTGTTCTTTGCTGACCGTTTTTACCGAGCTTCTACATTGTATATATTAGCTATTAGGTATTTATATAAACAATATCTGTCCAACTCCTTCTCTTTCTATTATGTTCAGTTCTTGGAAACACTGAGCATTCGTTAGGCTATGTAAATATTCACTGTTAATTAAGTATTATGATCATAATTGCTAAAATAGATTTAAACAAATACATGGATCTTTCAATCCGCCAGTCGGAATATTTTTAGTATAAAATATATAATTGAACAAATACAAAATAAATTTTGTGTTAATTACAAGTATAATTCCATATCTTCAAGCCCTGTGCATAAGTCATTGGCAAGTTAACGATTAACATGATAAAACATTGACAAAGATAATATTACGCCCTCAGATTGCCTGAGATCTGTGTCGTCCTTCGATTTTAGTGATATGTTCGTTTCATGGTTAAAAAAATATCGTTAATTCATTAATTTATAAATAAATACTAATTTTATCAAGTTTTATTAAAATCGAGGACCAAATGCATATCATGATATTCCTTTTTTGCTCGTTATTATTAACTTTACAGAAAATTGTATTTTTCATAATTGTTTCTGGATCGTCTTAAAGCTAAAATGCAAATATTAAAATGTAATTATCTGCTTGTATGTACCGAGTGTTGCCTGTACCAACACTATGAAAAACTCTTAACAGTAAAATATCTTTATTTTAAAAGATATGCAAATATGTTATTTGAAAAAAATGTTTACAAATATTGGGTGGCATTAAATACGCAATTATAATCTCGTGGTATGTGGAACGCCGAAGGTAACTATTATTTCATTGTTAAAGCTTTCTATTTTTCGAATAAATTTTTCCATACCTTTGTTGATAAAGGTACTTTACTCTTATGCATTCATCTTTTTTCTTTATCTTTTTTTCCTCTTTTTGGCAACCTGCGAACGAAAGAATATAATTTTGTATAGAAGTAACATTTCCTAATATTTTTTTTCAAATAACATGTTTGCTTAGGTTTGAACAAAAATTTACATTGTGATATTTTCATTTTAGGTTTAGGACAATCCAGAAGGTTTTATGAAGAATAATTTTTTTCTAGCTTCCGATCGCTATTTTTCATCTGCGGTCCTGATTTCCGGTTGGTACTTCCGGTCAAAATTTCTCATTACCATTCGGCACTTCCGATAACATTTTCCCGCGAAAATTCAAATTTTACTGCGCAAACCTAAACTTGAAATTTCCAGCACGAATAACAAACAATTTTCTCCCATATTTTAATTCTGTTTTGAACGGACCTGACCTTACAATTTTTAAATTTCCCGCTGTTTGACGAGAACCGGAAACATTATGCCGGCCGTCTTGGGCACCATACATTTTTTATGTTTGTTGTATAGATGTAGGACTTTTTACAAAATAAAGTCATCCACAAACAAAATGGTTAAATAATGAATTAAAGTAGACGAAATTCTGAGTAATTTATATCAGTGACAATTTTTGATAAAATTATTAGTTATTCGTGCATTAAAACTAGTTAGCCAGGATTTGACAGATACTGTGATTCTAGTGACAGTATTGTCAAGAAATCAGAGTTTGACACAGTTTGACACTGCTGTATAGTATGATAAAGTTATGTGTCTGGCCACATCAGATTGTTTATTGCTGTTTTATAACAAACATTTGCTTAAGTAATCTTTCTTGAAACGTGAGCTTTTTTTTTGCTCTGTATATCAACTTATTCGGATTTTTAAATCAAACGGTGTGGTTATTTCTTTTAAATGAAAAAATATAAGAATTGTAAAATGTTGATAACCGATATTAACTTGGATTTTGTTATTGCGGCTGTTTGATAGATTTCAATACGTTCAATACGAATCACTACGAGTTTTTTAAGTTTGTAAATTCAATTGTTGTGTGGTAACTTTTGAAGACCCTGATAAGATATCATGATGAACTAAACATCCGTCTTATTTGGTTATGTTTCTAGTTTTGGACCACCAAATAAGAATTTTCTAGTTTTAATAATAACCGACATATTCAATTTTAAACGTAACCACGAAAATCAACCGAAAATTACTCAAATCAAAAAAAACTTAAAAATTGTGATATTTAGGTATAGGCAAGCATTATCAAATATGTTGTATTTTGATACGTAGAAACCAAAAATACGAAATACGAAATATTTCGTTTCGAAGTTTTTTTTTGCTGGGAGTGGTCAGCCTGTCCCCCCGCCAACATCAATCAGTAGTCATAGGTGGTCTTTAGAGCTCCTGGCGTCTGCTGTCTACACAGACAGCAGCAGTAATATAGGCAAATAAGTAAATTTACTGGCAATTACGCTTAGTATCGTAATTATAATAATTGGGTTAAAATTGTACTTAAATAAAAAATCTATTTTTGTATCATGAGTTGGGCAAGATGTACAACTAAAATTAATATTTATCTTACCGAAAAATTATTTTTTCTCGTTATTTATCTAAGAAGTTACACTGATAATTTCATAAACTTTGAACAATAAATAATGATTTTATTTGAAAACGCGTTTTAGGAAAGGTAGGACTGTGTTTTATAACTTGAGAATATTTTAGCTGAAGAGCTCAGATCGAGTAAATTCTAGTTCAAAAATTTCAAGTTTTCAGAAATAGTAGAACATGAGAAACTTCTTATGTACCAGTTCCGTGAGACACCATATATAAGTGGTGTCATATTCATTATCCTTTCACAAAATCCACATTATGCCAATATAATCAATGTTCTAGGACTTTTAATAAAGTTTTTCTCAAAAATTTATGATTCAACATGCCATTTACCAACTAAAAATAAGATTTAAACAATACATAAATAAAACCAAATTGACAAACCAACAAAACAAAACATGCAACCAAATTACCTACACTTTTAATTAATCACTTTTGTCAAAATATATTTGGTAAAATAATAATTTAAAAACATATAACAATTGTTCCTTACTTTAATTACCCTCTCTATGTAGTATTATACTTAATTATTACTAAATTACTCAAATCACAACATACCACATTCCATATTACTGAAATCCAACAACCAACGTATTTCGTAAACCCATTAAAAAAGTCTCCTTACAGGCAAACCGACGACAAAAATCGTCTGTCCACGCTCATTCCACGAACAATAACCAGACTATTGATCCCATAAAACGCATGAATTATCGCATTCAACAATACATTGTATTCGCGCTTTCAACATAAATATTCATGCAAGTAGAAATAGCCTCCACGTTCGATTGGCCGTCGTTCGTTACGACCATCCAATCCGGAATTTTAATGATAAGATAAACCGCGTCAACAGCAGCAAGCTGTATGTCAATTTTTCAGACGTCGCTTTCAGTTACATCCACGCTTAACAGTGATATGACGCCTATGTGTTCTTCATCTCAAAGAAATCACCAAAAAAATAGTCCAAATAGTCGTTTGGATTAAATAAATCAAAAAGGTACGTCAGCAAGCTTAAATTATGAGATTTGGACAAGCGAATGTTTATTAATTTATTATTATCGGTTTTATTTTGATAGGAAAAAATTGCCGGTATCAATATAACCCGTTAATACTCCAATTTGTAACTCGAGGTTATTTATATAGGTGCTAAACCCTTGTTAGGGGCTCAGTTTGAGAGAATATTTTTCACCCAAATGGGGGATCAAGTGTCCGGCAAAAAACAAATGGCTACCGTTTCTCAAAGCTGTCGCCCGGACAGATTGTGTTATTTATAACCGGACCGAAGGAGGCGTTATCTTTGTTTGATTTATATTCATACCGTTAAGGACTCATAATCTACGAACGGGAGAACTGAGGAATTATGTTATTAACAGCAGTAGAAGTGATAAGATAATTTTTAGAACATCGCCTTAGAATTGTTACTAAACAATATCGTGTTGATAATTAGGACATTTATAATTTTAAACACTGGAAGTTGTTTCGATAAATCGATTTGTGTCGTGTTCAACAATGAGGGGCCTTCTGGATTTTTCCGTGCATAATTGAAAGAACTGGTAGTATTCTGTTGTTTCTTTATTGCTTTTGAAGAGGTCTACGTTATTTAAATTCCACAAATTGCTTGGACGTATTTTAATCAATATGTGCAGTAACGAGTAACGAACTTATTTGATAATTACAAATACATAACTGCATATTTATAGTAACAGCATATTTATTACATATTCACGTAGATTCAAATCTTGTATTTTTGTGACTTCAGGCATATAACAAAATGATTCCTTTAAAAAATTTTGATTTTTCTCTTGTAGTAATTCGCGTGTTTACTACTTAACTTAATCAAATTTTACTTGAAAAAAACATTGTTTTGGTCCCAAGATATGCAGGTTGTCCCATTGAACTGTTTCATTAGAAGTTTTTGATGTTCCATTATTGCATGTTACCAAAACTATGAAGAATTCTTAAGAGTAAAGTATCTTTATTTCAAAAGCTTTGCAAAATGTTATTTGAAAAACGTGCTGAGAAATATTAGAGGAAATTGAATACGAAATTATAGCCTTGGTCGTCGTCGCATGAACATCTGGTAAATGAAAAACACTTAAGAGTGAAGTATCTTTATGTTAAAAGCTATGCAATGTTAAAAGCTATGATATTTGATAAAAGTTGTTGGAGATATAAACTTAAATACGAAGTTATAGTCTCGGTCGTCGTTGCACAAACACCCGGTATATGGAACGCCGAAGGTGACTATAATTTCATATTTAATGCCTTAAATATATACATTAATTTTTATCAGATTTCCTATACCTAAATGCCACAATTTTTGAGTTATTTTGATTTTCATACATTGTTGTTGATGTTTGCGGTATCATATTAATTTGAATAACTTGTTCTTATTGGGACTAGCAGTTTTATGTTTAGTAAGAACAAACGTAAAAAATGTGGTCAAACAAAATAAAAAATTAAACAAGCGTTTAAGAAACTCAAATATGTTTGAGAAAGTATTTTTTACTTTATCATACGCAGTAAGATAAAGTATTGTAATCATGCCGAAAAAAAAAATTGAGATTTTAGCGGAAATAGGTCTTTTTGGGTCCCCTGAACATTTTTGACCAAGGTACAAAAAAATGTCTGTGTGTGTGTGTGTGTGTGTGTGTGTGTGTGCGTGTGTAAACGATTTTTGTGACGACGATTCCGGAGAAACTACTAAAGGTATCGGGACGAAAGTTTATATTTAGAAGTTTTATCACCAAACTTAGAGCTGAAAAGCTTTTGGTTCAAAAGGGTCGAAAGGAACTGGTAGTATATTCTAAGCCTTTTTTAAGGATTTTGCAAATGAGCCGCCATTTCTGTAATTTCGTCAAAATAGTTAAATAATTAATTAAAGCGGAGGAAATTTTGAATAATTTATGCCTATGACATTTTTTGGTAAAATTAATAGTTTAGCTTTTTAGTTTATTGTAAGCCTTTTTCAAGGATTTTGGAAATGAGCCGCCATTTCTGTAATTTCGACAAAATAGTCTATTAATAAATTAAAGTAGAGGAAATTTTGAATAATTTATGCCTATAACATTTTTTGGTAAAATTAATAGTTTACCTTCAAGAACAAATTCTATTTGATCGAGATCAGTCGCATCTGCATTGATATGAAATTACATAGTAGCCAGGATTTTGACAAATATTTTTTTGTGTTGTCACATTCGAAAACAGCTGATCTCATTAGAGGTTGGAGAACCACTATGGAACGTGCCGCTGTAGTGCGCAAAATTATAAAATACAAATTTCAAATAAAATAAGATCACCAATTTGATTGTTTGTTGATAAGAAATATCAACCCGTCTTTATATCTAATTCTAAAAATGATACATTGAGAAAATTATAAATAAAGTATACCGATGAGTGTAGTTTTATTTTAGTATGTTGGTAGGGATGTGTCATGAACAAATATAAATCTGTCAGAATTTGAATTACTTTTTAAGGTGCGTTCTCATTAGTGATAATGGCAGTGGTAGCAGACGCCGTTATAGTATTTCCAATAGAAAATTGCTAGTGACTCATGTTTATGTACATGCAAACTAATGTGTCATTATCACGATATGTAAGAAATACGATTAATTTCGTATTCTACCACCGCCATTAGCTACCATTACTTACCAATCGGAACGCACTTTTCGTCAAAGTGGTTTTTACTATACACAAATCATTTCTATTTTTACTTTATCATACGCAGTATGCTAAGTATTGTAATCATGCCGAAAAAAAAAATTGAGATTTTAGCGGAAATAGGTCTTTTTGGGTCCCCTGAACATTTTTGACCAAGGTACAAAAAAATGTCTGTGTGTGTGTGTGTGTGTGTGTCTGTGCGTATGTATGTCTGTGTGTAAACGATTTTTGTGGCGACGATTCCGGAGAAACTACTAAAGGTATCGGAACGAAAGTTCATATTTAGAAGTTTTGTTACCAAACTTAGAGCTGAAAAGCTTTTGGTTGAAAGGGGTCCAAAGGAACTGGTAGTTTATTCTAAGCCTTTTTGAAAGATTTTGCAAATGAGCCGCCATTTCTGTAATTTCGACAAAATAGGTAAATAAGAGATTAAAGTAGAGGAAATTTTGAATAATTTATGCCTATGATATTTTTTGGTAAAATTAATAGTTTAGCTTTAAGAGAAAATTCTATTTGATCGAGATCAGTCGCATCTGCATTGATATGAAACTTCAAAGTAGCCTGGATTTGACAAATATTTTTTTGTGCTGTCACCACAGAAATGTCTGTCACCACAGAAATGGCTGTCACACTCGAAAACAGCTGATTTCATCAGGTTGGAGAACCGCTATGGAACGTTGCCGCTCTACTGTGGCAAAGTAGAAAATGCAAAATTCAAATAAAATAAGATCGCCAATTTGATTGTTTGTTGATAAGAAATATCAACCAGTTGTTATCTAATTGTAAAAACGATAATTGAGAAAATTGTAAATAAAGTATAGCGATGAGTATAGTTACGTTTTAGTATGTTGGTACGGATGTGACATCTACAGTGTCATGAACGAATATAAATCTGTCAGAATTTGATTTAGCTTTTTAAACTTGACGTTTCGTAGAAGTGGTATCAACCTAACATTTCCTATCCAGAAATATAACCATTTTTAATTTTTTGTAAGTACGTATTTCTCAAAAAGCAACACAAAAAACGTTGATGTCACTCCTTTATATATTGTATGATAAAGTCATGTGCCTGGCCACATCAGATTTTCTTAATACGTATTTCTTAAAAAGCAACACAATAAACGTTGATGTCGCTCCTGCCAAAAACTAGATAGCGCGACTCGCTCATGTGCGACGGCGACACTCCGCCTTCGGTGACGCGCCGTATCACCGCTCGTCGCGCTATTCCGTACTTTCGGCATTTGTGACATAAATAACTATTATTCTAATGACGTAGTGTAGGTAGTGTCAAATGCTGATGCTTTGGCAATACCTACGATTTATCTCTATAGAATAGATTCTCATGCAGCTAAACTATTAATTTTATATATTGTATGATAAAGTCATGTGCCTGGCCACATCAGATTTTTTACATATGAACATATTAATACATTACTCGAAAGATATCTTGTGCCCTATCATTTGATATTGTTGCACCCTAAAGCCTATCATGGATGGTTTTTGAGATATTTATACTTTTTTTATTAATTTATTACAATATTTCTTCTGATATGGTATTAGCAGGTTTCGATATTTTGACAGATATTTGCGTGGTGACAACAACTGTATTTTTGTTCATTGTGAAGGTTGATGTTGTGAATTCGTGCTATTAAAAGTTTAGGATGATTTATCTGTATTTATCTTCACTAATTTGGTGTAAAAATCTGGAAAATTTCTATAATGAGTGTAAATTAATAAAATAGAAATGCACCATAGGAAAGACAAAATTCTCAGGCAACAAGAGACTCAAATTTCCGAAATACATTTGTTTTTAATATTCTTTTGAACAGGTCACAAAATTAAATTTAAAAAGGATTTCAAATTTTAAAGATTTTGAAATGTACAAAATGTTTTTCTAAAATTTTACTTACATGTATAAAGAATAAATTTAAGTGTCCCTAATCACATATTCTTTATTGTTGAATCACTACATTTATAAATATCGTGTGTGAGAAATATGGTTGTAAAACGTCATTGATAATTAAATACAATACCTGTAAAAATCTCAAAGCAAAAATTGTATGTCCTACACAGGTTTTGTCCCTCTAGTTTGAGTTGAGTAACAACACAAACAATACGCAGTTGAGTGATTTAGTCTTCAAAGGCGGATCTTAAATCATTGTTAGTTTATCGCTTATTGGGGTAAAAAGCTAATGCTTTGATATTGAAAATATTATGTCCCACTATGGTTTTGTTACTCAAAATTGGCTAATATAAACACACAATAACTTACATTGACGATTAAAAATTTACAATTTGTATGTCAAATATTTGATGTACCTGACATATAAACCATGGCAACACAATGCCAGCACGGGCATTAAGAATCTTTAATGCCCGCGAGGACATAAAGTACCAGTTTTCGCACCCGTATCGAAGATGTAAAATGTCACTTTGTGATCATGTAGAACATACAAAAATTATTGTGGATAGGTATAGGGAACCCCGGTATCGAATGATAGAGCGAAGAATTTTCGATCCACTGGTTTATTAATACACAGAGTCCTCCATTTCAGAATATGGAAAATCCACGTTTTCAGACTAAAAACTATTCCACAAACAAAAAACATAAAATAAAATAACTATAATAATAGTATATTATTCTATGAGCAAGTAATGTAAGCAATTTCTCACGAGAACGAAGTTTCCAGCACGAGCCGTAGGCGAGTGCAGCAAAACATTCGAGTGAGAAATTGCCATTACATTCGCAAGTAAAACTATACTTTTTCTACGACCATGCAATGAAATTTTATACATTTTATTGCATATAGGGACGGCTATAACTCACTGACGGTTTCCAGGATTTTCACAGACTAAATTTGTTTGGTGCGCTTGTCACTTAGAGACGATGCCAATGACTTCACAATGTCGCTAAGCAGTGTATTTTCAAAACACAATGAAAAAGAAAAATCTAGAGCTGTGATTGGTTCTAAAGCTGTATGAAAAGTAATATTGCTCATTACCCGCGGGGTATGAGGAGCCAGGAATAAAATATTTGCCATGTGTGCGGGGAATGGTTAGTTATTACTTATCATAAATTGCCATGATAATGAATGCATTCCTCAATAGGAGTAGTAAAATAAGTTTCTGGTCAATCAATATTACAGTCAAAATTTAATGCAATACTATTGGAAAATGCCAGTTTTCCGGCAACACTGGTAATGGGTAGTGATCAACTTATTTGACACGCTCTATAATATCAAACATTAATGAATGAACATAATAATTGCAAAAGCAATCGTTTGCCTTGTTTATAGTTATATATATAGTAGAATAAGTATAAATTAACCGCTCGTAATATTAAACTTCGCATCATAATCTACGCCATACCACAATCTTCCATGATTTTCCCACAGATCAGATATCCGCTATCTTTTCATGCCGTTGCGCACATCGTTACAGCTGAACTACGAATGCAGAATATACTTCCAGCACGAATGGTACCCCGCATTGTGGGTGGTACTATTTTGTACATATACAAGCATATGTTTTATCGCCATTTATTTATGATTACCATAAGTTATCCCGGTAAAGAGACATTTATATTGCACGTAGCTCCGATCTCGCCATACCGCAGCGAGCGCACGCGAAAACTCGTTTAGAACGTTAAAATATCGCAACGTAATATTGTAAGGTGAATTTTATTGCTTTTTCTATCTGGACGAGCGTAAGGCATTTTGCACGTAATCTCCCAGCAATATTTCGTAGACTTAGAACTACCTTTCCGCTGAAAATTGCGCTTGCCGTTGTTAATTTGTCTTCGCAGCTTAAGAGATGGTTGCAATTCCTCAACGTTTTGTTTCCGCTGAGAGGGTCATAAATCGCTTTCGAAATTCACTTGGTCTCTTCGACGGGACTTTTATTGCTGTT
Source organism: Melinopterus prodromus (assembly GCA_964023965.1). Lineage (NCBI taxonomy): Eukaryota > Metazoa > Arthropoda > Insecta > Coleoptera > Scarabaeidae > Melinopterus > Melinopterus prodromus. Next base: position 99,700,747 of record OZ030390.1, read on the forward strand.
TATTGGTACTTGATCAGTACTTGTGGCGCATAACTACCAGTGATTGTTAGGAATTACGTACTTACGAGTTTTACGTTGCGGCAATTTAGGTAATATTTTATGATCTACCGCACGCACGGTCTTAAGACACTACATTCTATCTGTATTTTTATGTCTATTGTGGGCAATGCAGTTTTAGGAAAGAAGACTTCACCAGGAAAGGATAGCTTAGATGTGTTTCGTTTGAAGCAAATTCTATTACTGCGATACCAAAAGCTTTAAAATACAAAAGTAGTTTAGATAATTTCTTTCTTTGCCTTGTTATTTTGGAGTTTCTTTCAAAGTTTAAAAATTCTGCTGATTAAAACACAATAGACAGTTGTTATAATTTTCAGGACTAAGTATCTAACTTATCTGTGACGAAGACGTGTATGATACTCGTCTCTGTCCCGTCTCTTTTTCTCGTAATGCCACAAACACCAAAATAATAGCGCAAAATCAGCCAAAATACATACAAACTCAAAGTTTGAAAAATTCTCCTGATTAAGCCAGAGTAGACAGAGAGTTGCAATTTGCAGGATTAAGTACGTAATCTATCTGTGATCAAGACGTGTATGATAATTCTGTCTGTCCCACAAACTTTTGTCGTAATGTCACGAAAACCAAAGTTATGGCACAAAATCTGCCTAAATCATGGAGGAATATGGAGACGCTATACGGATGTATTTTGTATCGTGAAAATAACACCGGGAGGCGGGGCTAACATGACACTAAACAACTCAAACAGTATAACCGCCTGCCAGATGCGACACATGACTTTATCATACTATACAGCACAATACCCAAATATGACCCAAAAGGACATATTTCCGATAAATCTCAAATTCTTGTTGACATTATACATGCCATAAAAATACAGATCATACCGTAAACAATCTTTAAATCCAGATGGATGTTCTTTCGTCTTACGTCTCTTTCGGTTCTTTTTAAAATATATCTCCAATAATACCTCACGTTACACAAATTGCGAATATACCGTACGTTTCCCCGAACGCTAGGCATAGCATTTACGGAAGAACGGCAACATCGCTCCCCCTACCAGGCGTATTTGTCAGCGGCTAAGCGGTTCCCCGGTGCGCGCTTCGTGTGCTAGTAACTAATAGTTTGTTGTTCGGAGGACTGTGTGCGCTCGCTTTTAATTTCTAAATTCTCTTTTATTGTAAGAAAATAATATGCAAAAAAACGCTAGTTTAAAAAAAAAAATAAGTTTACTAATATTCTACTACGAATAAACAATTAAATAAATATTATTTAAACTCGGGCTCAAAGATTCCGCCTTGCGCTGCAAGACAGTATCCGAGCCGTTTGTAGAAGTTGTCCCTCACGCCAGAGAGCATTTCGGCTGTTACAGTATTGGCAGCTTCTGTAATTTTTGCCCTATTGACTTCATCAACATAAATGGTATTTTTAAGATAACCCCCACAAGAAAAAATTGTTCGGAGACAGATCAGGTGATCATGTGGGCCAACGAATGTCGCTTGCCCACTAACAAGACGCCGAGGAAGTGCGGTTGTTAAAAACTCTCGCACCCTGGCCGCGGTATGAGCAGGACAGCCGTCTTGCTGAAACCAAACATCATCCTGATCTACTCCGGGAAGGTTATAAATGGCGGGAAGTACTTGCTCTTGCAGCAAAGTAAGGTACTTCTGGGCGTTAAGAGATCCATTGATAAAGAATGGACCAACTAAATGTTTGCCTAGAATACCAGCCCAAACGTTTTTCTGGCTATTGAGTACGATAAGCATAACTTCGGTGCTGATTTTGTTGGGCCCAATATCGAGGAATGGAAGGATTATGTTTACCATGGAACGGAAAAGTCGATTCATCAGTAAAAATAATATTTTGTATAAAATTTTCATCTGCGTTCGCCTTTTCCATTAGAGTTTCACAAAACTCCATTCTACGACTACGGTCCTCTGCGAAGGTTTCCTGAGTCTTTGAGTACTTATAACTCCGGAAATCATCCTTCTTCAGAGCCTTAGCAACGGTTTTGTTACCAATACCCAATTCCCCGCCAATCCCTCGAGTGGATTTCTTATCGTCCAATAGTACAGAACCGCAGATTAGTACAGTCCCGTCATTCCTTTGCCTCATGTTCTTGTGGACTTATCTCCCTTGGATGACAAGTACTGCGGCACTTTAGACAAAGATCTTTTTCAAATTGATGCACAATATTCAAAATGATTTGTCTGCAAGGGATAGGTCTACGTTCAAAAGTGGTTGCAAACAAATCCACGCACTGTTGCGCCGAATTGCCACCGTAATACAACTTGATGATCTGAAGCTATTCTAGCGGAGGGTATATCGCGATTGCAAAGACATCAATGTTATGAAGCGTTGTTAGATCTGCGATAGTTCTGCCGTTGCGTGCATGTGCTCCGAAACGCAAAACCAGACTGACCAAAAGGTATAAAAATGTATTGGTTTAGAATATTATTATTAGGACTACTAGGATCGAAATCGATTGTGAGAAAGTATACCAATTTTGATTCATCAATAAAAGATCAAAGAACATTTTGACTTCTATTTTCATTCATGAGATTCATTTAGTTGTGCGTTAAGGCCGCACCTCTTAAATTGTTAATAATTATTGCATGTTCATCTATTCATTATCAACCGTAACTAAATATTTTGTTTTATTGTTTGACGGTAATTACTAGTGAAATAGGCATCTCATTAAAATATGCAATCAACCGTTTATTATTAACATCATAAAGCAATAAGCTACCGGTGTTTACGAACAACCGAATAAGGTACCCCATACTTCCCATACCCCATTAAAAAACTAATTTCAATGTAATTTAATGCTTGAATTCCATAAGAAATTATCTCTGATAAACATTTACAGCCGACAATAAATTGGAAAGACAGAAACGAGACAACTTCCTGATAGTCCGCGCACTAGGAACGCCATAAAACCTGATATTTCGTATGGCCAGGTTTATGGGTAATTAATTTTAAGTCAAACAATGTCGTCGGCATTTATTATACACCTAAACTCCTAAACAGCGATTGAGACATAAAACTTGCCATGCGGTTTTGATTCATCGATGAAAATCCGCCTTGAAAGGCATATACAGGGTGATTCACAACGTACGGAGGAAATTGAAGGAGTAGCAAGAGAAGACCAAAATAAGCATCTTTTCTTAGTAAACTTTTGACCTAAACACATAAACTAGGAAGTTATAGCAAGTTAAAGTTGAATTTATTAATGAACATTATTTACAAACTATGCTAGTAAGAGACGTTTTAAAATTAAAAGAAGATACCTGATTGTTATTTAATACACATGTTCGATTTAAAATGAGGAAAAATTTATAAACATAAAAGGTACAGCTATTTGTTTATCTTTAAAATGATGAAATAATAGGAGTTAACTTGTTGAGAGCCGCTGACTTTTTCATAAAACAATTTGGAAAATTTATGACAGTTTGAATGTGCCACAAGGGTTTGCTAAGAGGGGTTTTCATGGAAACAAAGAGCATTATTTACGAAAAACCCAGAGGTTCTCAACACGTGGACGTTAATTTCTATGAATTTTAAACGGATGTAACTTTCTTGTTATTGATCTTTGCTTAAAAAGGTTATTATGAAAATACTTTATATTTCCCGTCTCTAGCTCCCTCCTCAATCTCCTCCGTACGTTGTGAATCACCCTGTATACATTTATTATTAATGAAAGTTTATATCATAAAAGAACAAATCGGGAGAACAATAACTCGTTGTTGTATAAACGTATAAAAAGAACGTCTAGAACTTGCATGGGAACGTATAGCGCACACAATCTGGCTTAATGAGGCTATTAATTAACTCTCGTATCCAATTAGTAACTATTTGGTACATTTGTTCGAAAAAAGGGGCGCATAATTCCGCTTTATAATGCCAGCCATAATGCCACTTCACGGCACACGGTATCATGGTGTGTAATGAACAACACCAGGAAGAATATCGTAAATATGAACAGCGCGCGGTGTCCGAAGTTATTACGTCGGGAATTTATAGTTCGAAACAACGAGCGCTATGCTATAATGGAGATAGTTGCACCTACAGTGCAACGCTTTGAAATAGTATCTAATAAAGCGCTAGTTATAGGTAGTTGTAGAATATAAATTGTATGAATAGGCGGTTTTGATTTGCAAACTCCACCTTTAAGGTTTGTTTAAAAATATTTATTTTAGATCCAAAATTAACTTGTGTAACTGTTTTTTTTACCTGCAATCGTGTCAGATGTTCGATAGTCGACCGCTATAATGAAAAAAATGTTGGAAAATTCATAATGATTGTAATGTGCATTCGTTTATATATTATGTTGTGTACTAAAGAGTGTGTATATCAGAGTGAATCCGAATCAAAATATCTGACATATCCTGGTTACTAGTTTTAACGACCGTACGACCGATCTCGATGAAATAGAATTTGCTCATGCAGTTAAACTATTGGTTGCATTCAGCAGATCAGTTCGGTTGGTAACTGTGGAGTAACTGGTTAGTAAAAATCTGCTGAATGTCAAGGTAGGTGAATGGTTGATACCAACATGTTATGGATCAGACGCCATTTTTTGTATCATATAAATTTTATGGTTAGCGGTAGCGGTAGATTGTACCAGTATTGGTTGCAAACCTGTCATTTTACATTTAAAATGGAAGAAAGAGAATTTGTTTTGATAATATCATATATACGGTATGTGAGAGTCGTGAAATCCAAATAAACGGCAAATAAAGCAAAATAACCAAAATAACGCGTAATGCTATGCGAGCAAGGAGGTTATGTTCAGCGTTTAGTCATACAGCGCCACCTATTGCAAGAAAAATAAACTTTGGTGCATTATAGCGCCATTCAGCAGATACGACACTGTTCCGGATCGGTATCGTAAATCGGTTGGCATCGGTCCGGTACCGGTAGATTCTGCTGAATGCAACCATTGATTGTACCAGAAAATGTCATAGTCATAAATTATTCAGAATTTCCTCTAATTTAATTTATTATTGAACTATTTCGACGAAATTCCTGAAACAGCGGCTTATTTGCAAAATGTTTTAAGTATTTGCTAAAACTAAACCTCCAGTTCCTTTGGACCCTTTTCAACAGAAAGCTTTTCAGCTCATAAGTTTGGTCATGAAACTAAATATGAAGTTTCGTCCCGATGTCTTTAGTAGTTTCTCTGGAATCGTCGCCACAAAAACGGGTACACACATACATACACACGTACATACACTAACATTTTTTGTACCTTGCTCAAAAATTTTCAGGGGACCGAAAAAGATCTATTTCCACTAAAATAAAAAAAAATTTCGGCACGATTGCATATTTTATCATGCTGCGTAAGATAAAGTAAAAACGTAGCTAAGCAGATAATATAGAAAGGAGATGCAATCGAAAAGGGAAGAGATCATTGCGTTTCTTGTATGCTTTGTATTTTCTTATTGTTAACAATATTAATCAAAAATATTAATTTTGAACGTTTTGGTACAAAATGGCTTTTAAATATAGAGCAACTATAGAAATAGCATTAATAAATAGTTATCGATTTGATACCTACCCGTATTTATGGGTATGTGTGATCCAACTCCTATGCTAGACAAGAACATTCACATTTGTAAGTACTAAAATATATACTTTTGGGGATTGATTTTTTGATTTAGATATCGAAAATGGACGTCCTCCTTTGTAGTCACATTGTTATAGTATGTTCTTATTATTATTGAAATATACTGTTGAAGTGTTGCGTAATAATAATTATAGTTGCTTGTTGTTATTAAGATCTTAAGAAGATGATATTGGGACGAATATTTGCTGTTCATTCATATTATTTTCCCATATTTTTCCTTTATCATACATAGTAGTTATGATAAAATATTGTAATCGTGCCAAAAAAGTTGAGATTTTAACAGAAATGTGTCTTTTTAGGTCCCCTGAACATTTTTGACCAAGGACAAAAAATTTCCCTGTGTGTGTACCTGTTTTTTTGTGGCGACGATTCCGGAGAAACTACTAAAGGTATCGGGACGAAACTTCATACTTAAAAGGTTCATGACCAAACTTAGAGCTGAAAGAAGTTTTGTTCAAAAGGGTCCAAAGAAACTGGATTAGCATTTATCAACAGTTTTGAAAATGATTTTCCGGTTCTGAATTTGTGTGAATTTCTGTAATATCGTCAAAATAGTTAAATAATAAATCAAAGTAGAGTAAATTTTGTATAATTTATGTTTATGAAATTTGTTGGTAACATTAGTATTAACATACAGTAACAGTAGTTTAGAAATGAAAATGTTTAAGGACAATATAATATTATAGGCATACAGGCGGGATGTAAATTTTAAATATATCAAAAATTACAACCACAACTTGGGTTTGAACCAGAGACCTTTGCGTTTCTAGGATAATGCTCTCCCATCATAGGCCTCAGTAGCTCAGATGGGAGAGCATTATGCTAGAAACGCAAAGGTCCCTGGTTCAAATCCAGGTTGTGGCTGTAATTTTTAATATATTTAAAATTTACATCCCGCCTGTATGTCACCATAATAGTAACCTATTAGTAGTTTAGTTTCATGACCTAATTCTGTTTGATCGAGATCGCTCGTGTCTGCATTAAAACTAGTTAGCCGGGATTTGACAGATATTTGTATTCTATTGACAGTGTCAAAACATCAACTTTTGACACAGTTTGATACTGCTGTATAGTATAATTGTGCATGACCAGATTTTTTTTCTTTAAAACACATTCTGGCGTTTATTTACATTATTTATCGCTAAATCACATATTATAATAATTAAAATAAACTACATATTTTTCCGTTCAGTTACAAAAATTTGGTACCGCTAATGTTAATTTGTAAGATTCAAAATCTTTTAATGTGAATTACATTATTGCCCCGTTGACTGTGGGTTAGTCAAGTTCAAAATTTTATCATGATTTTATCATTTGTTATCTAGATTTTTGGGTTTCAATAACTAAATAAATTCCAACTAATATTACTATTATTGCATTCCAACTGGTCCATTTTCAAATTTTCCAATTTTTCCAATTCTTGTTCTTGAATTTTTCTTTTTTTCGGCTTTGAATATTCTCTCTAGATAATTAGTGAATTCCAATAAATATACTCGTTTTTCTATTGTTCCTCAATTCGCTTTTAAAGTTTTCTTTGAGGCTCGATGAACATGATTCTAGATTTGTCGATTTTGTCAGTTTTTCTATGTATCTCAATAACCTGGTTATTTATGAAACACCGATGAACACGATTCTAATATTTCATGTGGGATTAAAAAATTCTATCTAATATTGAAATTAATTGTTGGGTATTTAATATTAAATTAATGTTATAATTTAACATACCAAACACATTTTATAGGTGTCTCTTAAATCCAGAATTAATGCTTACAAGAATGTTAAGAAAATGAAAAAATACTAAACTCTTCAGAAATTGAATTTTATTATTGCTAGTCAATGAACAATAAAAAAATAAACCAAATTTACTGTCGAAATAGCATTAGAAGCAAATCGGCAAAAAGTGCAATTGAATAAAATGATCTTGATAACAGACAATAATCAACAGTTCTTCAAGTTTCTGTTTAACGGTGCAATAAAAACTGCCCATTTTTTTTGTGGTAACTATACATCTGTGCATCATTTGTCTATACCAGAATCATCACACAGATCAGTGGTGTCTGTCACTCCCATGTCACTTCGTCCTTTCTCGGATCATTGCGTCCCGCCTTGAAGTCTTGCAAAGTTGGTCCCTATTGTAAACAGACTGCACAGATTTTGATGTCAAATTCCTAGTTCACTTACAATGCTATCGGGCTCAGCTAGGTTGAAAGACTATGGTTCATGGCAACTTCCAAGCGGTTATGTAGGAATTGTGTTTTAATTCTGCGTAGTTTTTCAGGAATAAAGATATCTTTCTCATTTGGTCATTTTTGTCTCATCCTAGCTTGATATTTTTTTAGACTATACATCATACCTGGAGACATTTATCCACTCATTCCTTAATATAAATTCAATACATTGATAAATACATACAACAGTTATAATAATTGAAGATGGCGGTTTAACGTACTCTACCGAGTGGATGGTAATGTAATTGATGTGTGGGCGTAGATGAGCCGAAATGGGCTGAATTAACCTCTGAGTATAAATCAGACGCGCGGTTTGGGTGCAGTTGACGTAATAACCGTACCATAAATATCGAATTTAAATACGCACACCATTAACACAATCTTAGCACTCCATCTTTCTGACATCACTGAAAAGGCATTAAAATTTTTGAATCGGTAGATCACATCTTTAGCACTCACAAATTAGAAACTTTTGAAGTTTTTCACTGTCATCAAATAGTTGCAAATAGTCGCGTACTAAAATGTCAGGCACTGTCAGTTTGGTCGTGACTTTACTTATGACTTCTGTACATGCGTCCAGAATCTGCACTTTGGATATATAGTATGTAAGTTGTTTTATGTATTTATGTGTTTTTCATTCATATTCTTTATTGATAAAACTTCTTATACAAAACGATAGACCTAACTATAATACTATACATATTCTGGACCTTTTTATATTAGTTTCTCCAGAAATAGTTATTCTTTTTGAAGTTTTGAAGTTTTCGGTGCTATAAAAAGGGCAAGTTCAAATACAGAACTTAGATTTAACATTTCCTCAAGAGGAAACTATCAATTTTTTACATTTAAAATCATAGTGGCTTATGAAATAGGCGTTTTGGGTAAAATTCCTTTTTTTGGTAACATTCCAATAGTTGAAAATGTTGGTATACCGTCTTTTGTTCAGATGATACACAGAGTGTCTCACGGAACTGTTCCATTAGAAGTTTTTGATGTTTCACCATTTGACAATTTCAAATCAGGATCTACTTGATTTTATATAAAATACTCGCAAGATGACTGCACCTTCCTACGATATTGGTTCAGATTGAAGCTAATTAGTTTTGTGTTTGGTGGATATTTTTAAGATTGTCTTTTTGTTTTTAAGATTTTCGCTGATGGCTAATTTTTGAGAACTGTTGCTAACAAAAGTTCACGATGATTCGTTGTATTCATTTCGAATAATTTGGAGTAATTAGTCAAAAATATATTATACAGTGTCCGGTACAAAAGGAAATCCCCATCTCCATCCTTATCTTTTCAGAAAATTTTATTTCAGTAAAAGCGTTGTCTATTGTCTTAAACCCAAAATGTAAATATTTGAATGTATATAGTACAGGGTGTTACCAAAACTATGAAAAGGATCTTTAGACAAAGTAGGTACCTACCTTTATCACCAAAGCTATTTAAAATGTTTAAAAAGTATTAGAGGTAATCGGGTGTTTTTATTAACAATTAACCTTTTTGTTATCAATTTTTTAGAAAATTTTATTTTCATAAAAGTTTCTAGGTTATATTAAACCTAAAGTGCAAATTGGTATTATAATGTAAGTACAGAAGGTGGTTTGGATTATCAAAATGTTCGGATTATCAAATATTGCAGAAAATATGAGTAGTGGATACAAGATGTATAGCAAAAGGGTAAAATTTCTGTAGACAGAAATCGACAAGAATAGCTTTTTACTCGGTTACTAAGTGTATTTGTTTTTTGAGCGTTCGGATTAGCGAACGTTCGGATTACCGAGGTTCGGATTATCGACGATCTACTGTATTTGCTTTGGTGTACCGGGCGTTACCAAAAGTATGAAAACGTTAAAGAGTATAGTACCTTTATGTTAAAAGCTATGTAAAAATGTTATTTCAAAAAAGGATGAAAATATAATATTTTATATTTTAAAAATGAAATTATGATCAGCTTCTCCGTACCATACACTACGTGTTGCTAATAAATAAAAATGACATAAGAGTATAGTATAGTAGAGCGTCGATAATCCGAATTATTTGGGACCGAAGGTGGTTAGGATTATCAAATTGTTCGGGTTATCAAATATTGCAGTTAAATAGTTGAAAATACGAATATTGGATACAAGATAGATACAAAAGCAATATGTTTGCTGAGAACAGGAATCGACAAAAATGGTATTTCCCTCGTTTACTCTCTGAATTAGCGAAGGTTCGGATTATCGAGGTTCGGATTATCGACGCTCTACTGTACCTTCATCTTTAAAGCTATGCCAAAATATTATAGTTTCAGTACATTTGTGTACATTTATATATTTTGATAATACATTTTTTCTCGTTTTTTACTACAAGTTACTACAAGAATTAAAAAACATTTTGATGTTATATTTGTAACCACAATATAAAAAATTTAGATAGTTTACATAGTTACATAGTTATTTTTTTGCCTCCCAGGACTTTTCCTGTATTTCTTTTCTCTGTGTCATCTGAACACAAGAAATACAAGAATTTTCAGCAATTGGGAATCTCTCCTAAAGTAACTTTTCCCTTTAATACAGTACATCAAAGTAAAGGCAAACAATTTGAAATTTCTCGTGTTATAGTGGACTTTTAAATAGTGGACCTTGTCGATTTTTGAAAAATAATAAAGGTAACTGGCAAATAATTTGTTAATTTTAACGCAGATTGTTGTTATTATTGTGGCTCAATACCAGCAACAGTACATTATGATGCAGTTGTCATAATTTGTTGTCATAATAGTGTTGACTTCAGACCTATAGTTCATATCTATAGTTGATATTTACATTTATAGGTAAATAAAAAATAACCCATTATTTAAAAGGTATATGATATAGTATACCAGTCTTTTCATTTACGGTTTGACCCATAAACGCTTTTACAATCATACCCTTCAAACACGTTATTGCAGTACAGTTATTTGCAAAAGCAGAAATTGCCCGTAACGCCTCTCGATCCATAACTGAGAAATTCCGCCATAACTTCCGCACGGCCCGCACAAATTCCATTAGCGTTTCATTGCGATGGATTATTGACAGATGCAATTTATTTCAATCACACACGTTTGCGCCGGCAACCACCCAGCCTCCCGCGACCCTCGTCCTCGCTTCTTCTAACCGGGAATTATTGCCGGCAATAATTTATAACGGATGCCCCGGCAACGCCGAGGATGCGTTCGATGGAAATCATTATAGGCGAGAGCCGATTACTGGACTCGCAAAAAATTGCAGATTACCATCCGTCCAGTCGGCCGTATGGCCGTACGGCCGTACCGAGGATACAAATCGGCTTGAGTTGGTAAAAATCCTGGAATCACTCAGGACTTTCGATTAGTCTACGGGGAGTTACCGGAAAATAACTATACAGACGCCGTATCACTGACATTAATAGACATATACAGATAGATGGATACTGGTTTATAACTATTGTATCTGTGGGCGTACACACAAGGGGCTTCCAATCCCGTGATGCCGACAAATAATGAATATTTTCGGGATCCCGGGATTATAAATCTAAATACCAGGATCCCGAAAAAGATCACTCTAAATTATTTTCTTATTTTTTTGTTAATTGGCGAAAAGTGAAATAATTGGTGAAATGTGATGGACAATGAATCAGCCCAATTGCTATTTTTTAAGTATGATAGAGGCAAACATGAACATTTTCAGCTTGCTGAACTCTTTATAGTTACCTCAACAAAAAATACAATAAAAACAATAACAAACAAAAATAAAAAAATGGTGGTGGATTTCTTTACCTGTATTCTATGATGTACTATAGAATATAAAATTAGTAAATAGGTAAAAATACACCAACAAATATTGTAAATAAGTAGAAAATAAAGATACAAGGTACCAAGTACCAAGTAAGTTGTACCAGAAATGATTTGCTGTTAATTGTTGTAATTAACCTTTCGATTGTTCACTCCAATCAAACGATGTCATTTCTTGTTCTGATTTTCAAGTTTCTTCCAGTTTAAGGATTTTATCTTCAACTAAAAAGCGAAATATTTAGGTATGTGTTGACCCGTGACAGTAATACGGTCATTTTAGACATTTCCTCATTGTACAATTATCGCCTTTTTCGCTTTTTTAGTGGAAATTTTTTGTCAAAAAGTGCACTTAGATAAAGAAAATGTATTTTTATAATGTGGGTTGGGCTATTTAACTATACTTAACAAAACCGAAAACCGTACAAGATATTATCAAGACAAGATAATAAAAGTCATAATGACTTTTAGACTATCTTTTTACTTTATCATACGCAGTATGTAAAGTATTGTAATCGTGCCGAAAAAAATAATTGAGATTTTAGCGGAAATAGGTCCTTTTGGGTCCCCTGAACATTTTTGACCAAGGTACAAAAAAATGTCTGTGTGTGTGTCTGTGTGTGTGTGTGTGTGTGTGTGTGTGTGTGTGTGTGTGTGTGTGTGTGTGTGTGTGTGTGTGTGTATGTGTGTGTGTGTAAACGATTTTTGTGGAGACGATTCCGGCGAAACTACTGAAGGTATCGGAACGAAAGTTCATATTTAGAAGTTTCATGACCTAACTTAGAGCTGAAAAGCTTTTGGTACAAAAGGGTCCAAAGGAACGGGCTTCTTACTGCTAGCATTTTTCAATGATTGTGCAATTGAGCCGCTATTTCTGTAATTTCGTCAAAATAGTTACATAATAAATTAAAGCAGAGGAAATTTTGAATAATTTATGCCCATGAAATTTTTTGGTAAAATTAATAGTTTAGCTTCAAGAGCAAATTCTATTTGATCGAGATCGGTCACATCTGCAGTGATATGAAACTACATAGTAGCCAGGATTTTGACAAATGTTTTTTTGTGCTGTCACCACAGAAATGTCTATGGCTGTCACACTCGAAAACAGCTGATTACATCAGAGGTTGGGGAGCCGCTATGGAACGTTGCCGCTCTAGTGCGGAAAGTACAAAATTCAAATAAAGTAAGATCACAAATTTGATTGTTTGTTGATAAGAAATATCAACCCGTTGTTATATCTAATTGTAAAAACAATAAATTTTGGTAAAATTAATAGTTTAGCTTCAAGAGCAAATTCTATTTGATCGAGATAGGTCGCATCTGCATTGATATGAAATTACATAGTAGCCAGGATTTTGACAAATATTTTTTTCTGTTGTCACATTCGAAAACAGCTGATCTCATCAGAGGTTGGAGGACCACTATGGAACGTTGCCGCTGTAGTGCGGCAAATTATAAAATACAAATTTCAAATAAAATAAGATCACCAATTTGATTGTTTGTTGATAAGAAATATCAACCCGTCTTTATATCTAATTCTAAAATCGATAAATTGCGAAAATTATAAATAAAGCATAGCGATGAGTGTAGTTATATTTTAGTATGTTGGTACGGATGTGACATCAACTGTGTCATGAACGAATATAAATCTGCCAGAATTTGAATAAGCTTTTTAAACCTGACGGTTCGTAGAAGTGGTATCAGCCTAACATTTCCTATACAGAAATATATCCACTTTAGATTTTTTTTTAAATACGTTTTTCTCAAAAGCAACACAAAAAACGTTGATGTCACTCCTGCCGAAGACTACATAGCGCGACTCGCTGACATGCGACGCCGACGCTCCGCCTTCGGTGACGCGCCGCTACACCGCTCGTTGCGCTATTCCGTACTTTCGGCACTTGTGAGATAAATAACTATTATTCTGATGACAGTAGGTAGTGTCAAATGCTGATGCTTTGACAATACCTACTATTGATGCTATTGACTATCAAAATATCTGTCAAATCCTGGCTGACTAGTTTAATTTTAATGCAGACACGATTTATCTCAATCAAATAGATTCTCATGCAGCTAAACTATTAATTTTATATTTTGTATGATAAAGTTATGTGCCTGGCCACATCAGATTTTTTTGTAAACAACAATCGTTTTATTTAAAACAGTTAATCTATTCGAATAATAAACATCCATGACGTATGAATTCTTAAGTTAACAATTTTATCTTAAAGACGAAAACAAAAAATCATAATGTTTATCGTTTATTACTAACAAATTCTTTTGCCATGCCTATTCTTGAAACATTTTACAAAAACGTAAACTTTTTGAGCAAATTTAAGTTGGAAGAGCAAGATATTATCTCATAGTGTTTAAGTTTTGTTTATTATTGATGTCAATACGCACAGTTTGACACCTTTTAAACCGACAATTTTTGGTTTCTACTTGTTGATGTTGATGAAGTTTCTGGGTAAAACATATTGTCAAATCAAGTATATTTTAGGCATTTCTTACTGACTGCATTTTGTAACTTTTGGCATCCCAGGTGTTTTGATTCTGCAATTAGGCGTTTTGATCCCCATAAGAAAAACAAAAGTTGGGCATGGTTTCGCCACCATCTTCTAAGTTATTTCAAATTAAAAAATAGCACTGGGTTCTTTGTTAAAAAGTAGCTGAATAATTTTTTGTTTTAAATGCCTTGCTACTCTTGGTTACGAATAACAAATTAAAAACGATATCTTAACATTTAAGTTTTTTTGCGGATATCTTCAAAATGAAAAATGATAGCTTAAATTTCTTTTCAGATAATAAATTCAGATAATAAAACACAAAAGTACCTCCACTAATAAGCGAGATCCCCATAGTGAGCATGGAAATTGAATCACAAGATGAAAATTTGCCAACCATTTTGGAAAATGTTCATCTTGTAATCTTTAAACTAACATAAATAATAAACAAATACACTGGATGGTAGTTGACAATTTGATTCGTCATTTATATCTGAAACATTCTTTTCCATGTCTTTAATTAGCTGACAAATGTCCCATTATATCGTAGAACACAACACGGCTTACCAGCTATGTCTGGTGCACGTGCTTATCATTCCGGCATTGGCCGACAGAGCCATCTAGCATTATTAACAATCCACCTGTGCTGTAAGTACGTACCGCATTGGCATCGAATAAGGCCCAAGACTAGCTTGCGATAGACGTACCGGCAAGCCGGGCTCCGGTTCATCCATTTATCAAGAGCGACAGCCATGAATAAATTAACATTGTCTTATGGGACTCCGAACAGCGGGATTAAAATGGCATTAAGTGATTTATCATAATGCGCCCAGGAGAGATAGAGATTCCAATATCCGCGTTTTCTTACCAAACGACTCTTACCAACTCGAGTATTGCATAAATGGATAGGGTAGACGTAGATCATTTTCCTGATTAGATATCAAATTGGATAATAATAATGATTTTTTGCGTTTTAATATATTTTCTTATTATAATTTTTATTTTTTAGATTAATTGTATTTAACATGCATACACTGCATACACTGTTTTCATGTTTTAAAACTTATCAACTACTTAAAATTAGCTATTCAAAATTTCGAAATTTATTTGGCCTTTTATTGGTTATCTCAACTACTGAAACTTTCGCAATCGGTGTCCTCAAAATATTATTTTTCCAGGTTCTTGAAATATCCTATGAATTAATGTTTCCATTACTTGTCATTTTTCCATGAGCATGTCTCTGATAATGATAGCTTTTTATCTATCATATCGCTTTTTCCAGATAGTAAATGCCGTACTGAGTAAAAAGTTTAATGTGGATTTATTGTTTCTTTGTTCAATTCGTAAGAAAGTTACACTTCTAACTCTTTACTGAATTGATAAACCAAATAAGTTTATATAAACTTTCTACTCAGAATTAAATTTGTTCTAAAACTGCAATAAATGCAAGGGAAAATGGTTATTACGTAAACTCGTCAGTAACGTAGAATCAACAAAAGAAGCGAATGATAATTATCCCACACAGCCAAATTTCTTGTTTTTAAGAAATATAATCTTTTGAATTTATGCTTTTGGATCAAAACATATTCGTTTCAAGCCAACAGTATTTACTTCAAGTGGAGTATTCAAGTTTAGTTGCTTGTAGAGATTAATTTATTTGGAATAAAAGTTTTTTTAAAGTAATATGTTTGTTTTGTTTGATTCAAACAAATATTTATTATAGATTTATTTCCTTCAAAGAAATATTTTTGCTGTGGCTTAAAAACAGTTTTACTTCCGCCAAGGAAATTATATTTTGATTAAAATATCGCGCTGTAAGCACTCTCTCCCAACAATTTCCTTAATTTAAAAATCTATAATTGCTTCACGCAACACAAGCATAATTATTTGAACTAAATAAATCTTGTTCTTTATAATATACATAGTAAATTTTAACTGAAAAAATAAGTTGTTTGACACAAATGTTCGTTCTTTTTTTGCCTGTATTAAATCACCAGATTTCTTTAAGTCAATGCATATTTATTCGAATGAAACAAAATTTTCTATCTGTGCTAGTGAGGATAATTTTCTGCTTTATTTGAATCAATAAAAAGTATGGATTTATTTGTTTCTTCATTTGTACGTTCTTTTTATTTTTATTGTTTTTAATTGTTTACATTTATTTCATTTTTATTGTTGTAATGGCAAACATTTTCGCATTGTTTTCCATCGATTTATTTTTCTTTGTTTTTTAACACGTTAAACGGCTGTAACTTTTTAAGAATTTGAAAAGAAAAGCAAATATGTATATTCTCCTTAATTAAAGACAAAATGGCAATTCTTAGTCTAAAAACGTTTATTTTTTTAATTTAAAACCGGGTTATCGAATATATTAAAGAACGATTTAAAAAAAGCGACAAACCCTATTAGCTGTCAAATGTAAAATGAGGTTTGCGTACTGTTTGTGTATATTTTGGTAATGTGAAGTGGTCCTTTAACAGAGTATCGTATTCATGCCAATTCATGGTACTCCTTATTATATGTTGAATCATTAGGGAATTTATTATTTATACATTTACATATTGTATACTAAAATGAGTATCTGATATAACGTTCGTTGTTTACCCTTAAGAAAATTCAATTTGCTCAACATTGTGTCAATGCTTATTAAGCCTTTGCCCTTGTAATATAATTCTGAGTGCCAATTTTGTTGTACTTTATCATTGTTTGTATTCCTGGTCATTTGTAATAATATTAATCGTAATAATATCTAAATAGTTTGATATTAATGTCATTTTTGTTTCTTTTCAGCATAAAGATGGTGCTGGTACTAAATGGCGTCCTACAGGAGGAATGTCCGATGGACACGAGGAGCCTGTACCATGCGCAGCCTGTATATAGAGATACAGCGGCTCAATTACTGGCGATCCCTAATAAGGTCATCGGCCCTGTCGGACTTCTTTACGTGCTGCAACGAGAGATGGCAGCCACCGTACCCCACGACAGTGAGTAGAGAAATAGTAAACCGCTCTCTCGTCTACGATGAGATAATTAATTACCCACATTATTCCACGCAACTTCTTGTCACTTAAATCCCTAATTGTTGGCGTATGAATGCGTAATGCATGAATACGTCGTGGCTAATTGTTGAATTCGTTTCTTGTTGCAGAAAACGTTAATATTCTTGGATCTGGCGATGCGACCACCTGTATCATAGTCGTAGTTAGGCACTCAGGTGAGTTTGATTACCTGGATAATGTTATAAGTAGAGCTGTGAATTATATGCACTAAAAACAGTGATATATGCACATATATATGCATATATTTTGTAAATTATATGCACTTAATCTTACTAAAGATACAGACATGTGCTGAAAGGTAAGGTAAAATACAGGCACAAATGATAATATATTTGACAAAAAAAGTACATACAACTGGTATAGAAAAATGTACTAATTAATACATTGCATAAGCCAAAACGGAGCAAATCTTCGCCTTCATTTTTTGACGTTGAAGCAAACGATTGGTGTAATGTAAGCCGTGCTAAAGATAGTGCCAACATGCTGTATTATTTGAAATTTTTTATCGCATGGTATCGAAAATACATAAGAATTTATCATACAAATTATTAAAAAACAAGCAAAATGAACTTACTGGTTTACTACAGTATTTACAGAACATTACTGCCATTATTTATAATGAGTTCGGGATAATCTTTGATCCACATTGGCACTAAAGAATGTTCGGCATGGTGTTAACCTCAAATTAATACGAAATGTACGAAGATCTAATGCTTTACTGCTTTACGAAACGTTTATTTAAATTGAAATTGAAAATTTACGTTAAACTATACATGAAGAGCCACTATTCACTATTGTGTAGCGGAATGATTCTGACCTTTATGTAAATAAAGCATAAGAAAGCAAAAAATGACAAAAATATGATCAAATATGCAATATTCTCTATAATATGCTTGAAAACCAGTCAATATGCTAATTATGCTAATTGAAAATGGGCTCATATGCTTTATTTTTACGTAATTCTTGCAGATTCAAAAAATAACTTGCTCGCATATCAATATTAGAAAATATGCATTTTGCATATAATCACAGCTTTAGTTACAAGTAAAATTGGTAGGATTATTGGAGGAGTTATAAAGATAGTATAAACAGAGATTTTCGTTGATAGTATAAACAGAGATTTTCGTTTTTTTTTTTTAAGATTAGTTTACACGATCTGTTATACTGCCCGTATTAGTACTACCATGACATTATTCCATCAATATTGACTTTAGATGACCTTAAAGTAATGACAGTAATATTAACTGCGAAAGTTTTCCTTTGATGTCCAAAAGTCAAAGGTAACAGTAAATATTTTCAAAAGAATGCCTGTTTTCTAAGATATTTGACGAAGAACTTCCAGCGCAGTCAGTCAACAAAGTTATAATAAGGGAAGCAAATCGACATCTTAAAACTTGATGTTGACGTTTGCTTGACCTTACTATTGATATTCCTGTTTCGGACACAAACAAATCTGATGTGGCCAGCCACATGACTTTATCATACTATAAATGAAATTAATAGTTTAGCTGCATGAGATTTGGTCTAGGTCGGTCGTGTCTGCTTAAAATAAAACTAGTTAGCCAGGATTTGACAGATATTTTTATTCTCTTGGCGGTAGGCATCGTCAAAAGATCAGCGCTTGACACTACCTACTGCCATTAGAATGAAAATATCTGTCGAATCCTCGCTAACTAGCTTTATATTAATGCAGACACGACCGATCTCAATCGAATAGAATTTACTCATGCAGCTAAACTATTAATTTTACCAATAAATGTCATAGACAGAAATTATATAAAAGGACATATTTCCACTAATATCTCAAATTTTTGTTTGGAACAATTACATTACGTTGTCATACTATGTATGATAAAGTAAAGAATGATAATCTATACTTCATCATCATGGCTACGTCGGTGTATGCCTAAAGGCAATCCGATTACTACAACGAATATCCGCTGTCAATAATTTTTAAAGGAAGGTAATTTTGAAGGGAATTTCCTGTAGGTGAAAAAAAAAATCTAACTGATTTTTCTCGGTTTCTACTTTGTCGCAGACCGAGATAATATACTTTTATCTCAAAATGTTTTATATTTATTTTGATTTAAGTTATTCACATTCACTTAGATGGATATTATATATTTTATTTATGCATATAAATATGTATACAACAAAAATAATATAAATATAACATGAGAATAGTATAGATACAAATAACAGGTAGATATATAACAGTAAAATATAATATATGGAATATCATGAGAATAGTATAGTTACAAATAACAGGTAGATATATAACAGTAAAATATAATATATGTAATAACATGACATAAATATATGTAATAACATAAAAACAAACATTTAATAATATAGTAATAACATAAGCACGTATTAAATAAGAAAAGTGTTCTGTTAGGTTGGAGGTTGATATAAATTTGGAGGAGTGGCTTTATTTCATATCTTGTTGAGGTTGTTATGACATGCAGTTTTAGGTAATGATACATTTATGACAATCTAAACACAAAACATATGTATCGTCAATTCTTGAACGATCTTCAACAGACAGGTGATAGGGCATCTTCAAAATTGTGTGTCGATGGCACGAAGTCACAACGTTATGTGATACATATTTTCAATATTTGCCTAATTTGCCTAACCCAGAAAAAAGATACGACCTTTAGAACTATAACGGCAGTATACCGACTGTAACTGTCGGTATATCTACTTACAATAAGAATTAATTTACTGTGTATTTTAAAAAACATTAAATACTACAATGCACTTTTGTCAGTGTCGGATATCGGAAACAAATATAAATAGACAAAATTCCATTTCATCAATACATACAGAAAAATAAAACGAAACGAAACAAAAGTAACCCTTTGGTTTTATGACTTTAGCAGGTAGGTATCCGACGACCGACAATCTCCGAGCTACGTTTGGTGTACACTAGCGGCAAGCCTGTTACCATTGAATTTTCCACGGCTGTACCCGACGACCGACAATCTCCGACCTACGTTTGGTGTACGCTAGCTGCGGTCATGTTAACTTATTTTTTCCACGGCTGTACATGCAAACTAATGTGCGTCAGTATCACGTCTGGTGAGAGATATTATAATTTCGTGTGCTACCACTGCCATTATCTACTATTACCATCAGTCAGAACGCACCATTAATGTCGCTCGCCTAAGGAGGCGAGTATATCCAGGATTCTGAAACTCGTAATAGGCTTCTTACCGTTTTATAGGCTTTAGAAGATATATTTATCTGTATACATTCGATTCCTAATACTCACAAAATTACCATATTAGAAATTATTGCCCGTGAACCGCTACGAACAATTTACTATATTTTTCTTGGCATTAATAAAACGCCGCGCCGCTACTGGGTGACTTCTGAGTGACAGTGCACCATGATTACTGTCAAAACAAACTACAATTGTTCCACTATAGTAATCAAACGTAACACAGATGCTGGACCATTAGTAAATCCAATGGACAATTGGATAGTTTTACTAATAAGCATAGAAAATATTTCCGCGCCATACCAATTGTGGACTACTTTATATCGCTCAACTTATCTGAAACGGACAGTAAGTATGGGAGGATGTGATTAAAAAAGATTCCTTAAACCTTCTTTGCTCAGATTTCTTGGTCTAGTATATTAACTACATCACTACTTAATATAGATTTTCGAAGATTATAATAAATCGTAATTGCATCTGTCATCCATCAGTGCAGGTTAGGAATTGATCACAGTCGCGTACGTGACCAATAGATATCAATTATGGTCGTAATTGCAGGTCGATTGCGCATCGAACGACCAGATGGATAATATCAACCAAAGCGTCGTTCGCCGGTAATAATATTCGTCAGTTGAAAGTAAATAGAGGAGGCAATACCAGTCACCGAGAATAACTGTTATTATCCAATAATAATAAAGTTTTACGGTAACGGCCCGTCCGTTTGTTGTCCTTAGGTTTAATACGCATGGGAAAACATCGAAAACGTGCTGACAGTATTAGGGAAGTGGTTACTGAAATGGAGTGAGTGGAGGTGTGCACTGTACACTTTCCAAACATGACAGCCCCGGTATTTGCAGATACGGTTTGTGACATAAATTGGTTTAGACTTCAGAATTATACATTGTATATGTTATGGACCAAGTGATTAATAGGGCAATGTGGAAAATGCCCGGGCAATATGAAAAATGCCCAAAACAATCGGGCAAGATGATTAAAAAAATTGAAATTATTAAATTGCCCGGGCATTATTCACAATGCCCTGTATCTACTGGGCAGGATGATTAAAACATGTTTCTGTTTATGGATTTTTTTATTTCAGTTGTTTTGCAATAATAAAATCAAGTTTTACTCCAGTAATATATTAAACATATGTTACAAATTAACAAAACTCATATTTTGTCTGAATAAACCTTCAGAAATATAATATGCTAAAACTATACTCAAGTAATAATATGCGTGTAAGTTAAAATAAAACAAAACTCCTATCCTAATTAAATATTTCAGAACAAAATGGCAACTTTATGATCTCAAGTCTCAAGTAACGTAATAAAACATTGTAAATTGACAAAACTCATACAAAAACTAAATAAGCAATCAAAAATATGTGTGCGTGGATGTGAAAAGCGGCCAGTTGTATGTTTCTAGTTACGCAGATAATTGCAAATAAAGTTGAACTGGTTCAAAATACACATTTTTGTTTTATTCGCTAATTAGTCTCTGTATTGTGTTTTTTATCAGATGTTTTCGTCTGAAACCCGTCTGCGGTTGGAAAAGCGTTTTTGTTGCGAAAGAAAAGGGGACTACTTGCCGATATTTTATATTTTACCATATTTTAGCTACTTCCCAGAGTGCAGTCGAGTAGAAATTTTGCATATGGGCAGATTTCTTGTGATAATGCATGAATCAATCAAGAAACAGGAAACTTTATCAAAATGTTTAAATATTAACATATCGTGTTGAAATTTTGCATGTGGGCTGATTTCCGGTTACAATGCATGGAATCAGTATAAAAATCGAAATTTTTTTGAAAATTAGTTCAATCGTTACCTAGGTTAGACTATTTTGTAGACCCTAGGCCCATGGCGCCACATATGCCTAGTTTCGTGCCTAATTTAGAAAGGTTGTTATCTGTTAGCTCAACTACAGTAGCTAGAATATTCCTTCCATGCTTCCATCACGGTCAACATCCGGCACCCGAACTCTTACTCTACCACCTACTTTAGCAGCGTGAAATTTGGTACTTGAAGTACAAAGCATATTCTCGGCTTGTTTTTAGATTATATAAAGTCATTGCTCTAGTATTTTTTTACAAATATTTGCTTATTTTCCAAAATCGGACTGTAATGGCGTCTACTACGAATGCCATTACTGCTAATCAGAACGCACGTTTAAGCTGGCCACAAACACAAACAAAGTTTTATGTTTCAGAATTTGTGTTCGCAAGCGGATGCACAAAACCTATACTAATGTTATAGATGATAGACAAGTTTGTTTCATTTCCGAACAGAATAGCAATACCCAGTTGGGATAACGAATTTAGAAACCGAATTCGGAAAACAATTGTGTGTGGCAACCTTTACAGCGATCGTGGTCGGTTTGAATTCGTCGTTGCTCTGACGACATAGGTAGCCGTCTACTACTTACTCACCACAACACTGCTTGTGATATTTATCAAAGTGCCCAACACAATTTAGCAGTATTCATAGTGCCCGGGCAATGTGATTATATATTATGCATTAATACAAATTTATTAAATTACCCAATCTTTCAGGGCAATATTCATAATGCCCGGGCATTATGAATATTGCCCGGATTAATCACTTGGTCCATAACATATATACCATCGAAGTATACGTTGATATCACTCATAAGTAATATAAATCCAGTATTAAGACCCAGTTCTACCTCTCCTAAAACACGTTTTCAAATAAAAACGTTATTTATTGTTCAAAGTTTATGACATTTTCAGTGTAACTTCTTAGATAAATACCGAGTTGGAGTGGATAAAAAATAATTTTATGGAAAGATAAAAATTTATTTTACTTTTACAACTTTGGCTTTTTTTAAATATAATTCATCTAGCCCAACAAATAATACAAAAATTGATTTTTTATTTAAGTACACCTTTAACACAGGCATTATAATTGCGATAATAAAGCGTAATTGCCAGAAATGTACTTATTTGCCCATATTACTGCAGCCCGGTGAAACCAAATATTTCGTGTTGGAGTTGCGATGTTTTCAGGACGAAGCCTTAATAGAAATATTCCCAGTGGTCTCATTTCTGAGAAATTCTGGCAAACCAACAAACTATTCATAAATAACTATTCATTGCCACTTAATATGGCCTACACTTATTTCTCCGGATTTTTCTAGCAGTTATGGTGCTGGGGGAAATTTTTGTGTAGATTGGGACCTACTAGCATATCAATCAGGATGTATTTTGAACAGTTCATGTGTTTTAAATGGCCAATCTAAGTACAAACATGAATGAAGATCGTTGTGTAAATTTGCCAAAAAACATTTGTTACTTATATAGATACTTTACCATGAAAGTCTAAAAGAAAATAGTTACAGAATACTAAAACTAGTCTTCTCCCATACTTTGTTTTCATGTTAACGAACCAACTGAATTATTGAATAGATTAAGACTCGCGGAAAAACACTCTCTCGACTGTATATCAAAAAAACTATTTAATGAATAAAAAAAAAAAAAACACTGTGGACCATGATAAAATCTCAGAGACGGTTTCTTATTTTAAAGACACTTTCTTAATGGCAACCCCTTATTTGTTATACTGATTTTGGTAGATATGATAATTGTATTAATGGATACGGAAAGACTTTGTGGCATCACATAAGCAAATTACGTTGCTCGTTAATCAGTATCTGAATTTTTGGAGAGGTATACCATTAACTTTAAATAAAATTTTGCAAATTTTAATGCTTGCTGTAAATGTTACTTAATTGAGATTATTAATTTATTTCTTGTTGCAGTTTCACCCACTTTCTGGTAGCACATATATTGCAAAGGTTTACATGACACTGTGCTTCTTCTATTCTAAAAATATAGGTGTTGCAAACAATCTAAAATCAAAATGAAGCCAATAGATTAATGTCTCTAGTAGAGTATCTAGAATGCGTGAAGAATGCGTTATTGGAAATATGGCGTTTTGAGTCCTCTGAACATTTTTGACCCAGGCGATTGTTGTAGCGATGATTCCGGAGAAACTACCAAAGTTATCGGGACAAAACCTCATACTTATTTAGAAGTTTCATGACTAAGCTTAGAGCTGAAAGAAGTTTTGTTTAAAACGGCCCAAAGGAATTGGAGGTTTGCTCTTTTCAGTAATTTCGTCAAAATAGTTAAATAAAAACTTAAAGTAGAGGAAGTTTTGTATAATTTATGACTATGAAACTTGTTGGTAAAATTAGTAGTTCAGCTGCGTGAGCAAATTCTCTACAAAATTTGCATAGCAGTTGACTCTGTTGGTTGGTCTGTGCATTTTGTATATGCAATAAACAGTTTAGTGAAGCGTTACCAGTTTTATTCGATTATTTGATCTAGATAGCTTGTATCTGTATTACAACTAGTTTGCCAGGATTTGACAGATATTTTGATTCTATAGACACATCATCTGCGTATGATAAAGTCATGTGCCTGGCCTCACCAATTTTTTCCTTTCAAATGTAGTTGATAGCATATCACAATTCTCATGATGCTCTTTACAATGTGCCGAACAAAGCACAAAAATTATTCAATTTAAATTAAAAATTTCATAAAAATGAAACCATTGCCAACTTTTTTGGACATATTCGAAATCAGCACGTCAAATTTAATAAAAAAAGTGTAGTTTAGGTGAAAGTTGACTACAACAAATTAAAATTTGTCGACCAGTGAAACGTAAGGTGTTATATCACCATACAATTTGACCTAACCACCATGGATTTTGATGAAGTTTGGTATAAATATTGTCTTTATGTAGCAAAAATGGTAAATTGTATGTAGATGTCTGATCCCGTTCTCTTAAATTAGTTTCCATATTTTAAACACCTTCAACTTTCTGAAAAAAGTAAATTTTTACTAGTACAAGTTTACACCGCAACAAATGATAACAAGGCCATTATGTCTGTTATAGAGCAATTCTCCCAGACTCTCCTAGAATCATATCCTTATAAGTTCCAAGTATTAAGACATAAACTTCTAATAGCTTTGGATATTGATCAGCTATATACAAAAAAAAAGAAGCAACACACTTACATCTCTATCGATATTATCTACATCGCGCTGTCGTGTTCAGAATGGCCAATCAGAATGGCCACGGTGAATTATCATCGAGCAGCGCTGTCGAAATGACCCTCTATTAAATCATTGCCTTAATTTCCGTGAAAAATCGAAATCCACGGCGAATGTTAACAATAAATATTTATTAACGAACTCGTGACCCGCCGATTGTACTTATTTAGTACATTTTTGAAATAGGAAATATGTGGGAGGGCGAAGATGCTCGGCTAGATAACAAGCATCGGCTGTGTAATCTGTACACCGGACGGTACCTATAATTGTAGACTGCTGCCTATGGAAATTACTATAGTTATTGGTACGTTTGCGCCGTACCACCGTACCTCGTGCCGTACAAAATAAAGCATTTGAAGCAAGGCTAATGCAATTCTTAACTTAATTATGCGATAAATTACTGGTCGTATTAGTTTATTGAAGGTCTGCGTAAGTTTGGAATTGGATTCGTTCGTGGAATTCCATTTTACTATACTTAAAAAAAATTGAATGATTGAATCTACACTAATATAACTAAATTCAAAGTCAATCGACTTTCTAATATAAAAAAATCTGATGTGGCCAGGCACATGACTTTATCATACAAAATATAAAAGTAATGGTTTAGGTGCATGAGAATATATTTGATTGAGATAAATCGTGTCTGCATTAAAATTAAACTAGTTAGCCAGGATTTGACAGATATTTTGATAGTCAATAGTATCAATAGTAGGTATTGTCAAAGCATCAGCATTTGACACTACCTACTGTCATCACAATAATAGTTATTTATCTCACAAGTGCCGAAAGTACGGAATAGCGCGACGAGCGGTGATGCGGCGCGTCACCGATTGCGCAGCGTCGCCGTCGCATGTGAGCGAGTCGTGCTATGTAGTTTTCGGCGGGAGTGACATCAACGTTTTTTGTGTTGCTTTTTGAGAAATACGTATTAAAAAAACTCAAGAATGGTTATATTTGTGTATAGGAAATATTAGGTTGATACTTCTACGAAACGTCAAGTTTAAAAAGCTAATTCAAATTCTGACAGATTTATATTCGTTCATGACACTGTAGATGTCACATCCGTACCAATATGCTATACTTTATTTACAATTTTCTCAATTTATCGTTTTTATAATTAGATACAACAACGGGCTGATATTTCTTATCAACCAACAATCAAATTGGTGATCTTATTTTATTTGAATTTTGTACTTTGCCGCACTAGAGCGGCAACGTTCCATAGCGGTTCTCCAATCTCTGATGAAATCAGCTGTTTTCGAGTGTGACAGCCATAGACATTTCTGTGGTGACAGCACAAAAAAATATCAATCCAGGCTACTATGTAGGTTCATATCAATGCAGATGCGACCGATCTCAATATAATAGAATTTGCTCTTGCAGCTAAACTATTAATTTTACCAAAAATGTCATAGGCATAAATTATTCAAAATTTCCTCTGCTTTAATTTAATATTTAACTATTTTGACGAAATTACAGAAATGGTGGCTCATTTCTAAAATCCTTGAAAAAGGCTTAGAGTAACCACCCAGTTCCTTTGGACCCTTTTGAACCAAAAGCTTTTCAACTCTAAGTTTGGTCATGAAACTTCTAAATATGAAGTTCCGTGCCGATACCTTTAGTAGTTTCTCCGGAATCGGATTCACAAAAATTGAGTACACACACACACACACACATACACACACACACACACACACACAGACATTTTTTTGTACCTTGGTCAAATATGTTCAGGGGACCCAAAAGGACATATTTCCGCAAAAATCTCAAAAACTTTTTTCGGCATGATTACAATACTTTACATACTGCGTATGATAAAGTAAAAAATCTGATGTGGGCAGGCACATGACTATCATACAATATATAAAATTATTAGTGTAGCTGCATGAGAATCTACTTGATTGAGATCAGTCGTGTCTGCATTAAAATAAAACTACTTAGCCACGATTTGACAGATAAATAAATAATTAAATTAATAAATAATTCCTTTATTAACATAAAACAATATTAAATGCAACAAAGTAATATTTATATTTAGGGCGGAGATCAGCACATTTGTTTCCAAATAGCCTTGCTATTCCACTCAACCCCCTACGCAAACTAGAACTAAGACGTAATTGTACCAATAATATAACAATAATTCCGAGAACTTACCAAAATAAAAAAAAAACTCTAAATGAGTTTTTAAATGAGTCTAATTACACGTAATTGCAGCAAATCCAACTCAACAAAACATCGCACATGCCCATAAAAATGCCTAAAGTCCCCTCTGTTGAGCAAACAGACAAGACTTCACCTTTCCCCCACAACTGTTTAACGATAATTTTTTTCATATCTTCCCTGAGACCATTGACTGACCTGGTAAGAAAATGACCGTTTATACAGCTCAGTGCGATGGGCAGGTGGAGCAAACAAACCCCTGAATCTTAAATTAAGGTTATGGACATCCGCTCTACAGCGTATCTTCCGCACGAGGTATTGTGGGATCCTCTTGGATAGCAACTTATGATAGAATAGTGCTACATGCAACACCCTAGTGTTATCCATGTTCAACCACCCCAAGTCGCCCAGCCCATTCGATACATGATCATACTTCCTCAAATCAAAAACAAACAGAACACATGCATTTTGGACACGCTGAACACGCTGCGCATCCGACGCCGTCAGGCAAGGGCCGTACACGGTATCACAATATGAGATCTTTTTACTATTGGCAGTAGATATATAGAGCTATTGTCAAATCATCAGCATTTGACACTACCGGTACTGTCATTAGGCTGAAAATATTTGGAAAATACTGGCTCACTATATAGTATTATATCAATGCAGATGCGACCGATCACGATCAAATAAAGATTGCTCTTGCAGCTGAACTATTAATTTTACCAAAAAATGTCGCAGACATAAATTATTCAGTATTTCCTCTACTTTAATTTATTATTAACTATTTTGACGAAATTACAGAAATGGCGGCTCTTTTAAAAATCCTTGAAAAATGCCTAGAGTAAACGTCCAGTTCCTTTGGACCCTTTTGAACCAAAAGCTTTTCAGCTCTAAGTTTAGTCATGAAACTTCTAAATATGAAATTTAGTCCCGATACCTTCAGTACTTTCTCCGGAATCGTCCCCACAAAAATAGAGTACACACATACACACACACATTGTACAGTTCTATTCAATAAAAAATCTGATGTGGCCAGGCACATGACTTTATCATACAATATATAAAATTAATAGTTTAGCTGCATGAGAATCTATTTGACTGAGATAGATCGTGTCTGCATTAAAATTAAACTAGTTAGCCATGATTTGACAGATATTTTGATAGTCAATAGTATCAATCGAAGGTATTGTCAAAGCATCAGCATTCGACACTACCTACTGTCATCAGAATAATAGTTGTTTATCTCACAAGTGCCGAAAGTACGGAATAGCACAACGAGTGGTGATGCGGCGCGTCACCGATGGCGGAGCGTCGTCGTCGCATGTGAGCGAGTCGCGCTATGTAGTTTTCGGCAGGAGTGACATCAACGTTTTTTGTATTGCTTTTTGAGAAATACGTATTTTAAAAAAAATTCAAAAATGGTTATTTTTCGGTATAGAAAATGTTAGGTTGATACCACTACGAAATGTTAAGTTTAAAAAGCTAATTCAAATTCTGACAGATTTATATTCGTTCATGACACTGTAGATGACGTTCCGAGTGTGACAGCGTGGTGACAGCCATAGACATTTCTGTGGTGACAGCACAAAAAAATATTTGTCAAAATCCTGGCTACTATGTAATTTCATATCAATGCAGATGCGACCGATCTCGATCAAATAGAATTTGCTCTTGAAGCTAAACTATTAATTTTACCAAAAGATTTCATAGGCATAAATTATTCAAAATTTCCTCTACTTTAATTTATTAAATAACTATTTTGTCGAAATTACAGAAATGGCGGCTCATTTCCAAAATCGTTCAAAAAGGCTTAGAATAACCTAAAAAGCTAAACTATTAATTTTACCAAAAATTTTCATAGGCATAAATTATTCAGAATTTCCTCTACTTTAATTTATTATTTAACTATTTTGATGAAATTAGAGAAATAGCGGCTCATTTGCAAAATCCTTGAAAAAGGCTTAGAATAAACTACCAGTTCCTTTGGACCCTTGTGAACCAAAAGCTTTTCAGCTCTAAGTTAGGTCATGAAACTTCTAAATATGAACTTTCGTCCCTATACCTTCAGTAGTTTCTCCGGGTTCGTCTCCACAAAAATCGTTTACACACACACACACGCACACACACACACACACACACACACACACACACAGACATTTTTTTGTACCTTGGTCAAAAATGTTCAGGGGACCCAAAAAGACCTATTTCCGCTAAAATCACAATTTTTTTTTTCGGCATGATTACAATACTTTATAATACTGCGTATGATAAAGTAAAAAGCGTACACGTATTGAGGGCTATTGTAAAAAGGGATAATTTATTAATCGTTTCCAAGGAAACATATTTCTGATATTTTGTATGTCAAATGTGTGCAAATTGCTTTTTATAATTTAATTATGCCGCGACAAACAACATCGATAACTAGAGCGCGAATCGTTACTAAGTTGGAAGAAGGGTGGTCTATAAGGGCAGTAGCTGAAGAATTTCGATTGGCTAAGAAATGAAGTAAAAAATAATAAAATCCTCGAAAAAATATCGACATAATTCGGTTCTCATCGAGTTTGTAGTTACTAAGTGACAACAATTAAAAGATAGGTTTACAATATGGCAATCTACCCAAAACTGTGCTTACTACTTGTACGCTTTTTTTTGAATAGAACTTTACATACACACACACACACACACAGAAATTTTTTTGTACCTTGGTCATAAATGATCAGGCGACCCACAAACATATATTTCCGCTAAAATATCAAATGCTTTGTTCGGCACGACACAATACTTCATCATACTGCGTATGATAAAGTAAAAACTATGATAGTACGAAGTCAATTATTTATTAGAAGTATTCCAATAAAACATTTTGCGATTTTGCCCCAATTTCTGCAACCGTACCATGACAAAAACTATTCTTCGAACTAGGAATAGAAACAGAGGAAGATATAGACATTTGTTCACTTTCAAAAGAATTTTTATTGCTGCTCATGTCAACCTGAAAATCATATTCATTATAATCAAAAAAATTGTTATTATAACTCAAAACTTAATAGTACTTAATATACATGCTTATACATATCATCATTTCCCTGCAAATGAGGGAATGTACAATAGGGTGTATGAAAAAGTGTTTTCTTAACAAAAAATTTCATTGTATGAAAAAGTGTGTTTTTTAATTAAAAACTTAAATTTAGAATTGAAAATTGATAATCAAAATGTCAGTATATGCAGTTTTTCATAATTTCGGTAACACCCAATACATGCTAGCAGATTTTGCATTCTAATATTTGTATTTTAGGTTGTATAAAGAATAAAATTTTATGAAAAGTTAATAAAAAAATGTTTCGTTCTTTTATATCAAGCATATTTTCAATTTTTATCCAAAAGCATCAAATTACTTTTAGTACCTACTAATTGATTAGCACTTAAATCAAAAATATATTCATGAGATGGTTCTTTAAGAATATACATTTGTTTTTATTAATTGACAAGCATTTCTTTCTGATGATAAATACTTAACAGCGATTATGAGTATGCATGATTAGAAATCTCGAATATTCGACTTTTTATTAGGTCAATATCGCCAGATATCATTCGACAGATATCATTTTTAATTCATAATTATTACCGAAAATATAAAATTAATCGTATACAGTTTGTTTACATATGTACGTCCGCTATCGCTAATTTCGTGAAAACATGTGCCAGATATTCAAAATATGCGATAACGATTAATCGCTAATAAAGACACAAACATTAATACGGCAAGAAATTTATGAGAGATGATAGCTGCGGTATAATTCAATTTTATTTTCATTCACATTCAGAATTAAAGATTTCTCCCAACTTTTTATCTTGCCAACATGTGTTTGATTAAATAGAAAATTCAATAATTTTATTACAGGTCATATGCTTAATATAATTATGAATTGTTTTAAAATTAGTTTTCCTGTTCTTCTATGATGACGTTATTTAACCCATGTCCTAATCTAGACCTAGAATTAATTCTCGTGGTTTCTAGGGTCTGGCGCGGTTGCTCTTGCTCATCTAGATGGCTCGGGGACAGACGAAGCCGTATGCACGATGATCCAGAGGGTCCAGGAGCTCGCCATGGGATACCCTGAGGGCAGGATAGAACTTCAATTAGTTGGAGGATTTACGGATGTCCACCATTACTCCGAGGAGTTATTCTATAATATTATGAGTAAGTTAATATTACATTTTTGAATGGATTTAGATTGGACCAGATAATACAGTCAATACGACAGTGGTCTATGAATATAATATTTATTTAATTCAAATATTTCTTTGAAAAACGAATTGCTTATATTTTGAAAATTGAAAACCAACTATATTCACAAAAACAAAAAGTTTCCATTACTTTTTCTTTGCCCAAGTATTTGTGATAACGTGTCAATTTAATGTGAAATAATGCCCATAAGAAAGCTAAAAGAAGGTCATGGTTTCTTCATTTACGTTACAACTGTCCAACTCAACAAATTTTTTGGATAAAAACATATTTTTTTTAAACTTTTTTATTAGTTCTTTATTAAGCGAACAGTAATATATATCTTGCACGGCAAGTCGAATATAAACGATAAATGACGATCATAACAATGTAAAACTACAATAATCGCCACACAAGAACTCAAATGAATTTAAAGTTCAGATATTCTTCTACCGAGTTAAAGGATCCAATTGGTTTTATATAGAAATACCTACATTTACTAAGAATTATTGGAAAAAACGAGTAAATGAACATTTTTACCGTTTTTTTTTGTTTGTTTTGACTACAGTGTTTATATATACTGTTTGTTTTTTGCAGCATGTTTTCATAAGCACCCCGTGGAAATAGATCTGACACTGGCATGCGTCGGTGAGCAAAACACAACCCTTCGAGGCGGGATTCCGTGGCCAATAATTACGGGCGTTGGTGTAAATGTGAGGACAGGTGAGATTTTTCCGGCCACGTTCCCGGAACAGGGTCCTGATCAGCCGTTGCGATGTGCCAGGTTTCTGACTGGAGTATCTCAGGTACGAAACAACTCTACTAAATTAATAGTAGATTATTTGATGAGGACATAACCTAGGACATAACGAACGAGTATGGAGTTTATACACGAGCGTATACGCCATTATGTGTCAGTCTAATACAATTTTTTTATGCACGATTCATAATAAATTTGTTGTAATATTTGTAATTATTTCTTTTCAGGTGCTAGATATTTATGATAGTAGTTTAGGTCTAATGAAAATTGGGCCGTTCAACTATGAACCACTGAGAGGAGTAGATCTTTGGCTGTCACAAAGTGATGACTTTATTTTGAAGCATTTGTCGACGTCGCCAGATGTTGAGCCGCCTCATTTTGTGCATCAGGTATGTTTAAATCATGCTATGTATATTTTATAGTATATAAGTTGCGGAATTTGTTTCTTTTAATTTAAATGAATTTATATTTTCCTAACTTACCGAACACTATTCTATTAAAGTATGTCATATTTTTTCACAATAAATGGGTACCTCTTATTATTTTCGGAAAGAGACTGAATGTGTGAGCTTAATTTCTAGAGACACATGGCTCTTAATCTAATATTTTATATAATAGAATTAATAAATAACTTTATTTTCTTGTAATAAATTATTTCAAAAATAATTGGCCATTTCAGTATTCTCAAGGAAATTACGTAAAAAAAATTAAGTAAGACACAAATACGCACACAAATTTTTCTTATAAGTAAATTTCAATGCCTTAGCATACAATTGAGGAAAAATAATGTATCAGTCCTGAAATATTTATAACGATGCTATTTTTCTTTAAATGCCATGCAATATTCCAGCAAAAACCAAAATATCTCTAAAATCTCCTTTTTCACAAACTATTGTTTGCGGAAAATGTTATTAACATGTTTTAGACATGAGTCAAAATATATAGAAATATTCAGATAATTTTTTGAAAATAACCATTTTACAAACCTAACGTTCACGGCGATCATGTTCATGGTCATGGCGTAAATAACGTTACATTATTTTGTTTTTGGATGTATAAATCCTTGCTTCATACAATGCATAGTAAAATCACCTATCAATACATGCAGTAAAATATCCAAGAAATAATTTTAATTAAACGATCGGTACGAAGCAGCAAAAACGACGATTTTTGTGCGTTTGCACGGAGAGGTATGTATTTTCTTTTTAGTTATCGTTATGCTGTTCGTATGCTGTAGCTACATTCAATTAATACCCTTTGACTGCAAAAAATCTCAAATATAAAAGCAAAATTAAGATCGGTGCGATTTACGAAGTACGTTTACCAAATTTGCCGAACTTTCTAGGGTGCGTTCCGCTCCCGTATTTCGGCACCCTTAAGATACATGTTTGTTTTACCTGTGGTTTTTGTATGATGTTATTTATTCTAGTTGTAGATTTGGGTTGCATATGTCAATGTGACAAAACTAGTACACATTGAAATACAACAAAGGAAAAGATGTTTTTAATTCGTATATTTCCCATAATGGTATTTGTGTCCCAGCCCGTTGTTACTTTATGTTCGAATTGAGGGATTTTAGCCCTGAAGTAACAAATCTGCAACAAATCAATCACTTTCTATCAACCACGCTAGCTCAATTGGGTAGAGCTGCCTAGATATTGCTGATGTTCCTGGTTTAGATCCAGGCCGATGTTATTTTTCCAACACTGTATGCTTACCTGTATTAACTATCAATCAAATCCTCATTCTTCCGATTTACTGAGGAGATATACACTTAAATATTTCATAAAAACTATTATACTCAAAGTTTTCATTCATGTATGTACTGACAATTTCAGAAATGAAATTATGTTTGTAATAATATGGCTAATATGGCAATGGTTTTTCTCATTTCAGATCAGAGCGACCCTGAAGTACATTCAAGATAACCAATTTCCGGCGATCACGGTTTTCAGGGACAACAGACCCCACTACTTCCGGCGGGATGAACATTCCGGAACATGGCAACCTGTGAGATTCTAAAATCCACGCAGACGGAATATTATTATTATTATACGTACGAATATTTTTACAAATATCTTGAAAGATCTATGAGAAATGTTTGACTTAATAAAATGTGTAAATAAAAGAGAGAAGCCATTATATATGCATATATTTACCGTTATTATTATTAATATTATTATTATTATTATTATTAATACTTAAGGATGATGATGTTTGCTATATTGATGATGGTCATGATGATTATGATATAAAGATGATCTGTTTTTGTGATTATCCGTAAAGCTGCTGTAAATATGATTTTTCAATTTTCCTTTTTTTGTGTAAAGCTACGGCTAGTTTAGTCTTTTACTGCCAGTAAATCGTGTACGGAATGTGACGAAGATACTTTCCTTGTCTTTCGTTAGTGTGTTAAGTGAATCTTGTTATCTTTGGTCGATATATATTTGTTAATTGGGTTGTTGATAATTAAATAAACTGTGTCATTGCTTTACTGCGCTGTGTTTTATTTTGTTTATAACCAGTATACTTGTTGTTTTCTTGCTAGGCTTAAGGACTTTTTATTGTAGAAGATTATCAGTTATTAGAAGAGAAGAGATTCTATAAAATTTTATTTAGATTTTGGGGAAATTTTACAAAATTATAAATTTGTTATTATAAATTATATTGTAAATTTGAGATAAGGAAAGGCTAATATGTTGCATATGTTGGCCGTATTATAACCGTTTCTGGACCAAAGGTTTTGACCTTAAACAATTTTAGAAATAAATTGTCATACTATAGACAGTTGTGATGACCTGCTGATTCAAGTCTACAAAATTTTTTCGATTGTGGAATGTAGGTTTTCTTTTTAATTATATGCTAGTTTAATTTTTATTGTCAATAATAGTACATTATTCTATGAGGTAATGCAAACAACTATTCACGAGAATGGTCTGTGTGGTACAAGTCGCAGGCAAGTGTAGTGAATCTTGACTAATTAATATTACTTGCAATCGAATACTATCCTTATTCCATGACGTGACAATGCAATGCAATTTCTAAATAATATATCTGCAATCTTCACAGTATTGTGAACTATAAATAATATAATTCGTAAGAATAAATTTAAGACCCAGTTCTACTTCTCCTAAAACGCGTTTTCAAATAAATCCATTATTTATTGTTCAGAGATTATGAAATTTTCAGTGTAACTTCTTAGATAAATAACAAGTTTGGGGTGGATGAAAAATAATTTTTTGGAAAGATAACATCAAATATAAAACATCTAGCCCAACACATGATACAAAAGTAGATTTTTTATTTAAGTACAATTTTAACCCAAACATTATAAATGCGATAATAAAGCGTAATTTCCAGAAATGTACTTATTTGCCCATTATACTGCTGCCCGGTGTAGGCAGCAGACGTCAGGAGCGTTAAACACCGCCTATAACTGGTGACTACGGATTGACGTTGGTGGGAGACAGGCTGGCCACTCCCAGCAAGAAACACGTCGAAACAAAATATTTCGTGTCGAAATTGGGATTTGTTTTTGCGACGGAGCCTAAACCAGCAATTTAAAAAATAATTTATTTGTTTAGAGACAGGTGCAGTAAGTTGGGGATTTGAATTTAAACGCTGGTGTATTTTGCTTTAAGAGGGATTCGAGGTTGGTATGAGACGAAGCATAGAGTATATTGGAGCGCAGGCGTGTGTGGCTTTGGCGCGAGAATATTAGGGGTTGAAGAAGGCACACAACCATTCACTCTCTTGGGTATCCGATCTTGAAGGATTACGGTTGTGCGTGATATAGAAATTGTGTTTTCTCGTTCCCAGGTATTTTAACGCGTAAGTTGTTTATTAGAGTTTACTGATTTATATTGTGACCATCTCTGCCAAAAGAATATTATCATTGTTTAGAGTTAGCGTTCATCTCTTTTGTAAGCAGTTCTGCATTGTTCATTGATTATTTGTTTAATAGACTTTAAGTGTTGTTTTGGATTTGCGATTTTATTATAGAATAATTTAAATCAGTCCTTTTTGTGGAGTGGCATTTTAGGCTTATAAAAAGTGTTGAGTAATTGGTGGTTCGTCTTTCTCTGACCAAGTTTCAGAGAAAGAACCTACAGAGTCATACAGCCTCCGGAAGAGAGATACTTGATTCACGCTACCGTAAGTGAAAATCTAGTAAAGTTTAGAAAGTCAGGTTATGGTTCGAGTAAAATAGAGAGTATTGAAAATGGCGGGTAAGCCAGTAGAGTCATTCGAGTAAATAAGAAGTAAGACGGGCTGCCCCATTACACAGGTATCTCACTGCAGATTTATAGGTATAAGTTCGATTTATGTATAAACCTGGAGTTTGAAGATAAATTTAATACCATAACACGGTCGAGAGAGCTGTGATTGGTTGTAAAATATGTATCTCCTGGACTATGAATATACAACACATTTATTGGTTGGGAAGTATTCCGGTAAGAATAAGTCCTATCACTCATTTTTCCTTACATAATGTTTAAATAGGTAATAACGATTATTTTTCATGAAATTTATACATCCAATAGAAGAAGGTTTGATATACGAACTATTATCGAACAGAAGTTAAAAAATAAAAACAATTATACGTTTACCTTTCGTTTACTCTAAAATATAAAACTCTAAAATATACCACTAAATTCTTCAGAGTTGCGTCGGCAACACAGTTCGGATATGGTTCGGATCGAAAATATGCGATAAGGTCGGTATAGCAGAAATGGTACGTGTGTAGAGTCAGTTGGAAATTTGAACGCTAGATGGGGCTAGATGACAGCTTGAATAAAATTTTCAGTTAACATGGTGATAAACAAACTTGAAAAAACAAATTCTTGAATCCAGAAATCAGTAGATCTGTAGAAAATATAGGTTCTAAGACGCCACCAAAAGGTGTTATTTTTTTTTTCAAAACGGATAGTAAAGTGTTTATTATGACAATATATTGCCAAATTTACGAAACAGAATTACACACTTAAGGAAGCTAAGTGTTATAAACTTAATAAGGAATTCTAATAAACTTGGTAAAGGACACAATATATTATTTTCTATTCACTTGAGATATGCGATCGGCAATCGCGCCAACATACAAAGGAACAAAAACAAAACAATTTAGATATATAGGTAAGTTCCGCATAATGTAAGCTTTTTGATCACGCAACAACGGACAAAGCAGTTTAACATCGCTGCCCGAACGCATCTGTATTTAATTGCATTCCCTGGAGCTTTTATTTCGTAATGCATTAGCCCTCCCCTTCCATCTCTATCGTTCGCTCTCTTCCTCTCTCTCAAAAAAACAAACGGTACAGGTACAGGCGAGAGAAGGGCTTTAAACCTACAAACTACAATGTTGTTGTACTCGCTGGTAATATAAAATCCGGGATAAACGTTAAGCTTGTCTCGTGGAAGCTGCTTTATGCTCCTTTATTACGTCGGCATTATTCCCTGCAGTTTTCGTTAAGACTATGTTGTGTAAATGTGGATCACTTATGGCCGGTTGAAATTTAGTTGTTTGTTTATTTTTATAAATAAAATTATCAGTCCAGAATAACTTTGTTGTAGTAATTATTAAACTTAGCGTTTTTAATGCTTGTTTGCAATAATTTAGATACCGCTGTTTACAAAATCTACTTTAATTACCTTTATGGATAAATATCAATATGTAACAAGGTTTATTAATAATGGTTCTTTAGACTTTGGAAACCAAATTTCGAATTTATTAATGACTTATGAGATAAATTGCCTATGAGTTATTTTAATCTTTTTGTCGCGAGTTCCATTAGTTTGACAAATTCACTAAGCTGAACATTTATATTACTTCTTGTGGACCTCAGATTATCCGAATAAATGATGATATCTTCGTTAAATGTGCCAAAAAATAACACGTTTTTAGTTAAAACTTGGAAACGCGACTAGAAACTGTTTATCTTACGTTACACATTGGTGCAGCAAATTTCAGGCTTATAATGTAGGTTAGATGGAATATTATATCTAATCCAATACCAGGATCTTATATATATTGTATCTTATAATAATTAACAAAATTTTACGTTAATTAATTTACAAAAAAAAAATACAAAAAAATTACCTCTAAAATGTCAAAATAGCATCTTGATCGAACCACACATAGAGAAGTATTGACCATATTTAAAAAAATACGTTTTCTTTTAGTCAAAACGCCACTTTTTTAATCTAAAAACTTTACAAAAATAATTTATATTTTTTTTTTTATTTTGTTCAAACACAAAGTGTTTGTGGCATAACACGTAGTCAATGATTAACAAGTTATTTTCACTTAACCTAAACTGATAAAATAGTAAGTATTTCTACAATTTTGCCCATTGGCCCAAGTTGTTTTAGTCTGACAGTTTTTACAATTCAAGTAGACGGCGGTTGTTTTCACTTACTGTGAATACACTACGGGTGCTCTGCTTTTAATCACGCCCGCACTAGTTCGAATGGTTTAGTTCATTTCAGCCGACGCACTAGCGCACTGTTGTCTAGCAGCTGGATGACTTCAAAGTTGTTGTGGTGGAGTAGACGATCATCGTGCTTCTTAGCAAATTTTGATATTTCGCTAGTTACCATCTCCATGCGAAGGTCCCGATGAAGATTGGTGTTTTTGATGTACCATCGTGCACCAACAATGGCCCTTAGAACTTTATTTTGGAACCTCTGAATGAGGTTGATATTAGACTGCTTAGTGCATCCCCATAACTGTATTCCATACACCCATACTGGCTTTAATAAGTGCTTGTATAGTAGGAGCCTATTTTGCACTGACAGGGCTGACCTCCGTCCCATTAGCCAATACATTATGCGGAATTTTAGGTCGAGTACGTTCCGCATGTACTTTCCATCTAAGCTTGGTATCCAGTGTCATGCCAAGTTAAATGCGTGGATTTTCCTTCATTTAGTTTGGTGCGCTATTTCTTGGTCCAAAGGTTGATTTTGCTTGCAGCTATCTGTAGTTTTTCAGTTGCTTCTTCGACACTGTCACTAATCGCCAAAATAGCCGGGTCGTCTGCAAATGTTGCCACTGTGCTTACTTCTGGAACAAGAAAATCATAAGTATACAGTAGGTACAAAAGTGGTCCGAATACACTTCCTTGTGGTACTCCGGCATTGATATTGCGTAGCGAGGAGTATTCGTCATCCTGTTTCACCCTGAAGTGGCGATGTTTCAGATATGATTTTAACAGTTCTGTATATTCAGTAGGAACCTGCTGTTCCAGTTTCTCAACGAGTCCATCATGCCACACCTTATCGAAAGCTTGAGCCACGTCTAAAAATATTGCTGAGCAAATTTTCTTTTCCTCAAGAGCTTTTTCTATAACGTCGGCGTCGGTAATTCGGTGTACCTGATCGATTGTTGAGTGTCGAGCTCGTAAGTCGAATTGATGTGATATGCCGTGTAAATGATGACGTTTGACGAACCATGTTGCTCGCTTCTTCGGAGCTAACTGAATACTGAATCTTGACGACAGCGTAACTTACGAATCTTGACACACGGCATAACCCGGAAGCAATTTATTTTTTAAATGATTCTGGCCGTGAAAGCCTACGTACTTATTGTATAAATTCCTTTGCACCAAATAGTTTACATTTTTATCAAGTTTGCATTTATTTTTGCAACGATATATATTCTAATTATTCCTTGTTTAACAAGTAATAAACAACGATACATCATATATCAAACTGTGTCTCCTAGAACTTATTATGGAGCTGGGTCTAAGATTATGCTCGTTAGACCAGCTATTAACTAGGTCACACTAACCGCTGCCTAAAATTTGCTCCATTCAAGGTTAATCTACAAGAAACTTAGATAAGCAGCTTGACACTGTTGTCCTTATATTTCGGATATAAATCATACATGTTACCTATCTTTTTCTTTTTTATATGTCAATTCCAAATTCGTGTGCATATAGGGAGGAATAATAACCACAAAAAATATAATAAATAAGTATTCCAGTTTACTATAGCTTTAAATTGAAACTAAACGATACACAGAACGGATATAAACGTAAAAATGCAGATTTTATATTTTACGTGCTGGATCCCTCTTGTTTAGATGCTAAGACGATGTCTCAATGGTTTTCCAAGATCATTCTTAACTCCCTAATAGAGATAAACTTTGCTACTTGACCTAAAATGCGGTAATCTCCAACCCTTGCAGAATGTCTCTCTCTTTCGCTCTCTCTCTGTCCCCAAGTAATTTTACGTCCAGAACGTACAGCTCTGTATTCATTATTTTAGTGGTGTACAAAACAGAATCCTTACAAGATAATGCAATCCCCGAATGCGAGTTGCTTCTCGAGATAAATTAAATTAATTAAACTGGTTAAAATTGTAAGATATTGTAGCGTTTTTCGTTCGTTAAGGTGTGAATTAAAACACTCGGTATATTAAAATAGTCACTTAATTTATTTAACACTATTACAGTCTTATTACCTAATTATTAAAACACGAACACTAAAAACTAACTGTCACTTAAAGCTACTATAAATTTATCTTCACTGTATTTATTTCGAACTATTTATGTCGATCAATAATCGCGCCCGCGCTCCGACTGCACTCTGTCTAATACTGGTTAGCGAGCAAGGCAGTTTCTCTTATATACCTATCGATCGATACTCTGGAATGTTCCCGAGTTTTCTACGTTTGCCCAGAGCGGTCGCTACTTGCGCTTCGCTGCCTCGATGGAATAATACTCCGGAATAACCTAGAACTTCTGGCGTTTTCGCGGCTGTTAAGATCGTCACACTGCCCCCCTCCTAAGCTCGTTTCGTCCCGAAATGATTCCAAAGATGGTGGATGTCGATATCGGCAAAAAGCTCCCTTCTTGCAGCAGGATCTCTTGTGGAAGTAACAGTCCACGGTTCTCTCCAGGGAACGACGTTGAGGGCTATAACAGCACACCAGAATTTGTACGCCCGTCAACCTGAAGAGTGCTTCCAACATGCTGCGAATCATCCTCCAGTCCAAGCCATCGAGTCCGCATGCCAGCTTGGGAATCGCCAGGCTTCTCAGGTCCTCGGCTAGCAATTCTTCCTTTAGAGAACACAAAGTGTCCCAAACATCTCTATAGGTTGGCTTCTGATCGGACGTCTCTTTGGTAACCAAGTGGAAGATCTTTCTGCCGGTCTTTTCGTCGGTTGCCTTGAGTGCTTGTCCGACTCTGGGATTAGACCGACGCAGCTCTGGAATATTTCCAAACTTCCCGCGGAAAACCTTGGCTATCCCTCTAGACATTTGCAAGTCCTTAGCCACACAATGTGCCAGTGCGTAGCCAGCTGGAGCAGTAAACAGGTCCCGCTGCACCTCACAGGTCACACCGAACCGACTCTTTTGACCATTAGTATGACGGGCCATGAATTCGTCGAATGTCAAGTCCGGCTCTGGTTGGATTCGCCGCAGCTCCGCGTCTTCGTGGTCTCCGTAGTAAGGAGCCAGTCGGTTGAAGTGAATGACTCGAGCTTTACCCCGCGGTGGCTTTTGTATCCGGTAAAGGACGTCGTTGATAGCTTCCAGAACTTTGTATGGGCCATCCCAGGATGTTTGAAGTTTTGGCGACAGTCCCTTTCGCCTCTTAGGGTCGTAGAGCCAAACCATATCACCGGCATTGTACCTGTGGTCCTTGGCATTCACATCGTATGCGTCCTTCATCCGATTACTGGCATCTTGAATGGAAATGCGAACTTGGCTATGAATGGCATCCATTCTTCTTCGCAGTTCACTGACGTAGTCCTCCCCGGCGACATCAGTTCCTGGCGGGCAACCA
The DNA here is from genome assembly GCA_964023965.1 of Melinopterus prodromus. Classification (NCBI taxonomy): domain Eukaryota; kingdom Metazoa; phylum Arthropoda; class Insecta; order Coleoptera; family Scarabaeidae; genus Melinopterus; species Melinopterus prodromus. Next base: position 99,743,213 of record OZ030390.1, read on the forward strand.
AACTTCAGATCGCATGGGAGACGGAGTTCTCTTCCCATAATTATCCGAGCCGGAGACTCTCCCGTGCTTTCGTGGACGGCCGATCGATAAGCCAGGAGGAACAAATGAAGAAAGCCATCCCAGTCTCTTTGATGGTCGGAGACCACTTTGGCCAAGTACCGATTAATGGTTCTATTCATGCGCTCCACCATTCCATCTGACTGCGGGTGTAACGCAGTAGTTCTTGTTTTCTTGATTCCGAGCGTCTTACAGATGTTCTGGAACAAACTGGATTCAAAATTTCGCCCTTGGTCCGAATGTAGCTCCAAAGGTACGCCAAATCGGCAAATCCATTCTTTCACCAAGGCGTCGGCAATTGTTGAGGCTTCCTGGTTTGGTAGAGCGTATGCCTCAACCCATTTGCTGAAGTAGTCCATCACGACCACGATGTATTTATTTCCTGCTTCGGATTCGGGAAACGGGCCGGCTACGTCAATAGCAATCCTTTCAAAGGGACTTCCCACGTTGTACTGGCGCATCAAAGCCTTCTGCTTTCTCTGCGGTCCATTACTTGCCGCACATACAACGCATTTTCTGCACCAGTCCCTTACGTCTTCCTTGCTATTGACCCAGTAAAATCTTTCCCTCACCCTTCCCAGCGTCTTTGTCACTCCGAGATGTCCTCCTGACACACCAGCATGGAGTTCTTCTAGCAATTCCGCAATCCGACATTTGGGCACAACAATTTGCCTTCTTTCCTCTTGGCCGTCGTGGTCAATTATTTTCCGCCGCAGGAGTCCATCTTCCAGAATTAGGGAGTCCCATTGTGCCCAATACGACTTGATGTTAGGAGGATACTTGGCAACTTCTCCCCAGGTTGGCTTCTTCTCCTCTTTCATCCAGTTTAGGACTATCTGGATATCGGGATCTTCCTCTTGGTCTTTTATAAGATCTCTATTTTGCCAAGTATCGTCGACTATGGTGGTTCGTAACAAGTCAGCGTCTTTTTCCTCTGCCCGCTGGCACGGCTTGCAGTCCCGTGGACAGGGTCTTCTTGATAGGGCATCTGCATTTCCATGGATTCTCCCTGCTCGGTGCTCGGTGTCGAAGTCAAACTCCTGTAGCCTCTCTATCCATCTTGCCACTTGTCCCTCTGGATTTTTAAACTGAAGGAGCCATTTTAAAGCTGCATGGTCTGTTCGTAGCAGGAACTTCCTTCCGTAGAGGTACTTGTAAAAGTGCTCCATCGCTTTCACAACAGCTAGCAACTCTCGGCGGGTGACGCAGTAGTTACGCTCTGGCTTGGACAACGTTTTACTAAAATAGCCTATGACTTTTTCTTCTTGCCCATCCTGAATTTGGGACAGCACGGCTCCTATGCCGACATTGCTAGCGTCGGTGTCCAGTACAAATTTTCCTTCAGGTAGGGGATAGCTCAAGATAGGTGCGCTTATCAGAGCCCCTTTTAGGTGATCGAAAGCTTCTTGACATTCCTGGGACCATTGGAATTTTCGTTCTCCTTCGGTGAGCCTGGTTAATGGTTTTGCGATGTTGGCAAATCCATTCACATAGCGTCGGTAGTATGTGCATAATCCCAAGAAGCTGCGCAGCTCATGTTTGTCATTGGGAACTGGCCAATCTTTCACAGTCTGGATCTTTGCCTTGTCAACCGCCACTCCTTGACTGGAAACAACGTGACCCAGGTACTGCACAGCTCTTTGAAATAGATGACATTTCTTTGGGCTCAACTTCAGTGCTGAACCTCGTAGCCTCAGGAACACTTCTTCTAGGTTTCGCATGTGGTCTTCAAACGATTTTCCTACTACAATAATGTCGTCAAGATAGACCAGACATGTCTTCCAGGACAGTCCTCTTAAAATCGTTTCCATCAGTCGTTCGAAAGTAGCAGGAGCATTGCACAATCCAAATGGCATCACGTTAAATTGCCATAATCCAGCACCTACCGTGAAATCTGTCTTTTCCCGATCTTCGGGGGCCAATTCAACTTGCGAGTACCCGCTCTTCAAATCCAGCGTGGAAAAGATCTTCGATCCGGCCAGGGTGTCCAAAGTGTCATCGATGCGAGGAAGAGGATAGCTGTCCTTTTTGGTCACATTATTAAGCAGCCGGTAGTCAACGCAGAATCTGGTCGAGCCGTCTTTCTTCTTTACCAGTACCACCGGTGAAGACCATGGACTGCTGGATGGTTCTATGATTCCTTCCTCGACCATACTCTCAATAATCTTGTCAGCCTCCTCTCTCTTAGCCAGCGGTAGCCTTCTAGCTGTCTGCCGAATGGGACGAGCATTTTCCGTATTGATTTTATGCTGGATTATATCCTCCCTTTCTTCCCAGTATCAAAAATATCTCGATACTTATGGACCAAATGTCTCAGCCTCTTTCTTTGGTCTGGCCTTAGACCGGTGCCTGACGACGATACCAGCACTTCTAATTCTTTTGGAATGGCTTCCCGGCTGGTTTCCACGGCCGCAACCTGCCGCAGTATCGCTGAAACTCCAGAGCAGTGTCCTAACTCCGTGCCCTCCTTTAATAACACAGGATAATGATTGACGTTCATTATCCTCACAGGAATACTCCTGCCAGCCCGCACAAGGGCCTTTCCGACCGCTATTCCTCGGCCAACAGCCTCGTCATGCATTACGGGTTCGAACATGACTATCTCACCATCTGTGGTCTTGCCATCAATGCAGCCGTCCAAGACTATCTCGCTCCGTTCTGGTATCAGTGTCTCCTCCGGGAGTAGGACCTGAACGCGTAAATTCTTTTCTCGATGTAAAACAACTTCCTCGTCATCTACCCGCAGAACTCCCCGCCTAAAGCTTAACTCGAAGCCCTTGGTGTCCATTATGTCAGTCCCGATGATCACCTCGTCCTCAATCTCAGCCACTATCACAGGATGGTCAAACGTGGCTTTCCCGATGGTAAACATGACGTTTGTTTCACCATGCACTTTTGCTTGATCTCCCGTTGCTGTTCGTAGACGCCATTTTGATTGCCGAACCTTAGCTGCAGGTTTCATTATGTCGGGCCTTATGATTGTCTTCGTTGCACCTGTATCCAGCAGCACAGTGCGGAGGATTCCATCCACACACGCGTCGACGAAGACACTGTTGGCATGGTGTTGCAGTGACGAGACCTGGGCGGTATTTGCTGGGGCTTGCTGAATACAGGTCGACGTTCGCCCCCTCGCATCGACCTTTTATAGTTTTCCGGATTGGCGGAAGTGGGACTGACGCCTTCTGGACAGCGTCTTCTTATGTGGCCTGCCTTGCCACATTTCCAGCACTCCAACTTCCGGTCCTGGCGGCTACGTTCTCTATTGATTTCCCTGACGATCCTTTTGACTGACTCTTCGAAGTCGTCCTCTCCTGGAATCACTTGTCGGACACGAGCTTGACCTTTGTTCGTGTTTTTGGCAGCTTCGAATTCAAGGGCCCGTGTTAGTGCATCAACTAGCTTAGGTGGATGTGCTAGTAGTAAGGCTTGCTTCATTTCACCATCACGGAGTCCGTCCAGGAATGCTTGAACCGCCAAACGTTCCATGATCTTTTCCTGGGCATCTGGATATGCTAGTCGAACCAGACGTGCAATATCTGCCTCAAATTCCTGTAAGGGCTCCCCTGACTTCTGGCACCGATTTTTTAGCTGAGTGTGGTAGACATGTTCCAGGTGTGACTGGCCATAACGCGTCTCCAAGTGTCTCACCAGGTGGTCGTAGACTTCTTGCTCTTCCGGGGACATTCTTTGCAAGATAGCGGCAGCATCTCCTCTCAAGGCCAACGTAAGGGCGGTCGCCTTCTCCCTGGATGACCAATCGTTCGCTTTTGCAGCCGCTTCAAACTGACGCTGATACACATTCCACGACGTTGAACCATCAAATTGCGGTGGTTTGAGGCGCATCAGCCCAACGGAATCCTGATTGCCACTAACTTTGCTCTTGTTGTCCGTTGCTGAAGGTTGATAGGGCAACTCCTGGAAGGTGTTGACGTCCAACGTTGTGATTTTGTTCTGAACTTCCTGGATCTTGCCTTCCAAAATCAAAAGAATTCGCTCTTCCAGTGTAGAAGATTTCGTTAAAATTTCTTCGTGTAATTCCCTTTTTAGGTTGGCATTGTTTTCTAACATCTTTTTTTCTAGTTTGGCAGAATTCTCTTCTAGCTTTTCCCCAAGCTCGCACACTTTAACCTCCAGGTTGGCGGAATTTTCTAGCAATTTAGCCTCCAGGTCGGTGGAATTTTCTAGCACTTTAGCTAGGTCGGCGGAATTTTCTAGCAATTTAGCCTCCATCTTAGCCTCCAAACATTGCAGCATTTGGCCGATATCACTTGCACTAGCAAAAACGAAGTTGTCCGGGTCGTTGCCTTCTTCAATTAATGCTTTACGAAGCCGCTCCTGCAAGTCCGCTTTCTTCCCCGTCGTATCGCAGTCCCTTTCCTCCAGCTCCTTTTTCAGGTCACTAACTTTTAAGTCCGCTAGTTTCGCCATTTTCACGCACGTTAAAAGTCTGATTTAATTCACTTTAATTTTATTTTCACTAATGTCCAATTCACACCCGACACCTGACACCAATGTAGCGTTTTTCGTTCGTTAAGGTGTGAATTAAAACACTCGGTATATTAAAATAGTCACTTAATTTATTTAACACTATTACAGTCTTATTACCTAATTATTAAAACACGAACACTAAAAACTAACTGTCACTTAAAGCTACTATAAATTTATCTTCACTGTATTTATTTCGAACTATTTATGTCGATCAATAATCGCGCCCGCGCTCCGACTGCACTCTGTCTAATACTGGTTAGCGAGCAAGGCAGTTTCTCTTATATACCTATCGATCGATACTCTGGAATGTTCCCGAGTTTTCTACGTTTGCCCAGAGCGGTCGCTACTTGCGCTTCGCTGCCTCGATGGAATAATACTCCGGAATAACCTAGAACTTCTGGCGTTTTCGCGGCTGTTAAGATCGTCACAATATAATTATGGCAGTAGTAAAAAGCATTGTTCCAATTAGTATTAAAGAGCAAGCAATATTGTGCTTTGAAATACAACATAAACAACAAGTTTGACAATAAAAAAAAGTTCTGCTGAATAATGCTCTCGGTATATAACCGAAATTCTCTGCGATAAACAAGCAACAGCAGCTGTGTTCGGGACGGCTTTCGCATAAAAACCATGCGAATTATAGCCGGCCTCCGGTGGTGGTATTCAGCCAAGAATGTCACGACGCCGGCGACGACCAGCGTCGGTGTCATCGTACTGAAAATCGGAGGGGAGCGCGCGTGAAGCCGACCGCTGAAAATGGGTCATTCGCTTTGCACAGATAAACTGGTGTAGTGGTGTTTTAGAATGGTACGTTCAAATTTCCACGATACTACTACGTTCTGTCTACTTTCTAGCTGAAGACTCAGCAGAAATTTGATATGACAACGCTGGGGAGTCACTATTTCTAAGTCAAATGGCGTATATGAAACGTAAACCGGCTGGTGCTGTGCAAAGTGTATCAGCAATCTGTCATATTGTCGTGCTTATGTTGAAAGTTCTTTGTGAAAGTACATGTAAAATGTTTGCAATTTCTAGGTAACAAAGAAGGAATTCTAACGTATTTTTATTGGAAATTGACAGAACATCTGTCTTATTTTATTCAGTAAAAGTTAACTCAAAAGCGTTATTTCAACCCTCTTATGATGAGTTTGACTAGTTTGACATATCTTTTATCATATGATAAATTCACTGAACAATAGCTGTAAATTTATATTAACTGATGTGGACGTCAAATTGTCCGAGTAGGTCATGATATATTTGCAACATTTATAAATAAGTAACTACTTCCTTATCTAGAACCTGGAAATACGGATAAAAACTAACATTTTTCACTATTATTCATGTGTTTATCTTGTATGACATTCGGGTGGATGCGCCGGGGCTGTATATTAGAAGATCCTTGTACATTGCAGTGTCATATAGGGTTTATGAAGGTTCAGATGGAATATTGTATTTAAACTAATAACATAACATAGTAGCTAAAAAATTCCAACCGAATTCGACGTTTATTACAACAATTGATTCAGTAAGAATATAACACATCGCATACAGAAACTACAATGTTGCGGAATTCCGAAATTTCTCATCCTACATAAAAACAAAACGAAGTCCCAAAAACAATATCTTCCAGTTAAAAAACAATATAACGTAAACTGTATAATATTTATGAAATTTAGTGACATCATAATTTGCACGATCATCAAACCGCAAACAAAATCTTACCAATAACAGTTTGTTAATAACTGACATAGATTAATGATAACATGTGTATCAATCGCAAAAAGATAAATCTTGTGGATCAGATCGATCCACAAATTATTGATCTTTTCAATTGCCATCGTTCGATTTCTCTTCATAAATCAGATCGAAATTATCGATCAACAAACCATCGATATTTTCTCTCTCATCGATCATCATTAAAGATCGATCTACTCGATTAGAAAACAATGATCTTTTGTAAATGAATCATATCGATCAAAAAGGATCGCTTCTTTTGGTCTTAGATTAACTGCAAATGATCGACCAACAAAACATCTTTTCTATCTCACTGGCCACAGAAAGATTAATTTAATCGACCACAAGAGATGTGATTGTTGTTTTGTTTAGAAAATATATAGATTAACAAAACAACGATATTTTTGATATTATCGGTTAACAGAGGATCGATCAACAAAAGATTGATATTTTGCTCATAAAATCGATCCTTTGATCAGATGGAAAAGATTGACCTTTCTGATTTCATCGATCATTTCAACCAACAAAAGATCGATCTGCTTGATCACCTAAAGATTGATCTTTTTAATTTGATTGATAACCAAGAAATCAATCTTTCTACCTAATCCTATTCGTAGGTGATGTTTTATTTTTTATATATATAGTTTTTAATGTTTAATAGAAAAAAAAGATGCCACAGTACGACTTTCTAATCATAAAAATCTATTAAATAAAAAATTTCATAAAAAATGAAATTGAATGTTCTTCCTCATGTTCCTCTCGTTGGGCATTTTTTTAACAGTTTTTTTTGTTTAACTTACTGGTATTTGTTGTTTTTAAACCTGCTTTGCTTAATAATTTCAAAAATTACATTGATTGTCAATGTAGTTTTCACGATAATTGAAACTATATTAATTAAATTGCGCAGAAACATATTCCAATAGTGTTAATATTTCCAGATATGTACTATTCAATTAATTGAAGCCATAATAAATCCCTCCATTACATTTAGTCCCATGCATTAAATATCAGAATGCACAGCGCCGTTGCGCCATAAATAAATCGACTAGCCAGTCTGACGGTCCAAACCGGACGCTATTAATTTGATCGAGAACTTTTAAAACAAAACACACATCGACCGGCTTCCGGTTATATGGAGGTCGCGCAACGTTGCAATTTGGCAAAGGGGTTGTATAGTTGCGGGTCCCAGACCAATTCCTGACGGTGTACATACATCCATCCCAATTAGTTCGAAATTAATGACGGCCCTCGGTCAAATTTAACGTAACCTACAATGCAATTACGCCAGCTTAAAATCAGCACCGCGATACATCAGTACCGTGGCGCGCGCGGTGCGCGCTCTCGCTCGTTTCTACGGTTCAATTATCCTTAAATTGGTTGCTAATTTTATACGAGATGCCCTGTAACGGCGGCGGTTCGCAGGATTGATTGTTGTAATCAATTTGGTAACGGTATGATTGAATCGTATAGGAAATAATAAACTCATACTAAGGCTGGATATTCAATGACTGTGTAAACCATAAACTATAAACTCAGTAGCAAGAGACACAAGAAAAGGGAGATATTATGTAATATCTATTCTGCTTTAGTGATGACATGTGACTTGAAAGAATTGATATTGACACAATATTTCGGTTCTGATAACCTTTTTTTAACCTTCTCCCAAATCTACATCTTCCAATATTTTTACGTAATTGTTCGTTTATCGTGTACCCACATTTTTCGTCTTTAAGTTTAATATGTTGTATAGTTTGTTCTGCTAAGCTGTAATGCACTTTCGGAGATATTGGCATTTCATACCAAATTTTGAAATGAAATACCGATAGTTTTGAATTCATTTCAATAATAATATCATCAACGATTCAGTAAACATTTTGATTTGTTGGTATTATTGGTATTATTTTCATAGTCGGGCGAATTAATTATGATGTTCAATGATTTTGCGTGTAAAATGATGTAATTGATGTAACGTGTGTTGTTAGTAGTTGGTAAGAAATTGCAGAAATAATAGTGACATTCCCGGAGTATATCGTGATCGGAAGGAGTCGAAAGGAAGCAGCAGATTTTCATATAGAACTAATATGACAAGCATTGAATCGTTTGGAACTAGAGTCACCTCTGCCTGATCGTGTCCACAGTCCACACCTGCAAAAAAGTAATATCGGTTGAAGATTATTACAACGTTGAAGTGGATGACTTTTAATTATTATCTTTTGAACTTTGTTGCTGTGTTTTCTGCTATTTCACAAGTTGTAGTGTGTGAAGAAAATAGATCTGGGCGGTACATTGCTCAATACATTCTGATCGATGAAATGCCGCAGCACGAGAATTGTCCACCTGGTGATTTCATTTTAATTTTCACAGTATAGCCATATGTGTTGTCAATGATGCATTATCCAGCCTTATGAAGATTATGGAGGTATTATGCGTGAGCATCGGGCCAAACTACAATAATTTCTGCGCGAAGGCTGACGCACGGCGCATCATGTTTTCAGAGCCATCGCTGACTGATGCTGCAAAACAGGCCCGTCTGTCGTCAAAATCAAACAGAAAGAAATAAGAGGAGGAAAATATTAATTACAAAAGATAATTATATGGTCCAGGCATCGCTGAATATAGTAAAATATAGCAATTCTATACATCAAAGATAACGTCGACTAATCTCAGTCAATTCACTTGAAAGTTTATATCAGCTTCAGAACACCATTATCTAGAGAAGTACATACGGATTTTACGATAAGTTCAAAAATTGTTTGTTATAAACAATTTTTAACCTAATGTTGTACCTAAAAGTGATAATTTGTGTTTAAACGTGCGCCATTTTGTTTTAAAGCGGAATTTTTTAATTTGCGTGTGTACTTCCCGAGATAATCTTATATAGAATATATTTCTTTTTTTGTTTTTATGGCTAAGTGAAAAACTGCGTGCAGAATCTTTCCGGCCGTACTTGATTACTTGAGAACCATGTCTACTCAAAATTGCCGGGTTAGCAATGTTGGTGACCATTGGACATGAATTCAGTAATCCACTAGATCTGAAAGAAGTTTTTCGTGATTTTGCAGAAAAATGTTTAGAAAAAGCTTATTTGAATTTAGGGTTCTACTTTGTACTAGTTTTAGTTCAAAATTTTGTGTTTGTAATATAAAAAAATCGTATTTATTATAAGTGTGTAGACAGGATTTTTCCGGATCATGTTTTTTTATAAATGTCTTCCATTAATTTCAAATTTTTTGAAGTTTGGGCGGCTGCACTTTTGAGGTTTGCCTACGACCGCAAAAACACTAGGGCCAGCCCTGCCGAGGGGCTCCAAAGAAAAAATAAGTTTAATTTAATCACATCAACGAAAAACTACAGTTATTAACTTTTCATCTTTCTGCCTTCAAAAGTTGATTCTACCGAAGAAAGCATACTAGAAACAGTTTTGAAATGTTTGATTTTGTTAATCGTTAGCATTGATAGTCACAGCTTACATTACTGAATTTGTTTATTTGCTTAAAATTATAAACTGTAGTATGTACATTTTGTGAAGCAAAACAAATTATTTTTTATGATTTACTAAAACTCAAAACAAGAATTAATATAAATTGTGTTAAAAAAAAAATTTCAACATTTTTTAGCTTTTGAGATCTATATTAGTTAATCATTACCTATCTCTGCAGTATTATCTCTGCAGCTACCTACCATATTAATAATCTGGTTTTGCACAGTCAACACACAATCAAACCGCATTCTAGAACAAGCCCGGCACACGTCCCAAGCATCATGTAATATCAAGAGCGTCGTATGTAAGGGAAATTGTTCCTCCTACAGAACAAAAGCAACGCTACACCTTAATGAGACTTAAGGATGCATTGTGAACCAGCGGAAAAATTCGTTAGCGTGGTTTTTATCGAATAAGGGCACCATTCTTTGTGTCCATTCCCTGTACATATACAAAAACTGTAGTAGAACTAAGGCAAGACATCTTGAAGTCTGTTGTAATTGGGAGTCAGAGTCTATTATGATGGAATGCATAAAGACGTCAGAGATATCGTGCTAGATGGTCGAACTTGACGCGGCTAGACAGTAGTTTAGTAGTACGCTGGTGACATTTGATACGAACTTCAAACTTTCCTCCAACTCATGCCCAAAGTTACCTTGTTATCAACCAGTGAGAATATTGTTAAACCAGGGTAGGCGAGTAGAGCAGACGTTCGAACAGTTTGTGTCCCATTTGGCCTTGGGTAATTTATAGAGCACGTGTAAATTAATTACACAAAGAATTTCTCATTATACAGGGTCCTGCAACTAAGCTCCCGTCTTCTGTAGCTCACTTACTCATTAAGCTAAGAGTTTGACATTTTGCAGGCTTACCCTGTACTTCAAGGTACAATTCAAGAAAATATTTTTTATTATACAGGGTGTTCCAAAAATGTGCAACGCCATGGTAATATATTTTTTTTAAATTGCATGCTATACATTTTTCTACACATTTGGAAGCCTTTTATGGTTGCCTACATATCACCAAAATTTTATTGAAATCGGTTGAATGACCGCAGCGCAAAAAAATAAAAACAAAAAAAAATTGATTTTGCATCGTAGGCTTTAAAAATCAATAAAAACTACAAAATGCACCTCGTTAATAAAATTTTGCGACGTGCTTATTAAGTTAGATGTAATTGTCTCGTTAACCAAGTGAAATTGGTCCAAATCATACAGGGTGACCAAACTCGAGTGTCAAACTTGTCAAACTTCAAAGCGCGCTATTGTTCTTATTTTAAATTGGAACCCATAATTTTTTTTAGGTGAAACGATGCGGAATTAAAGTATAAACATTGTTTCTGAATACAACTCCATCACAATTTCCAATATTTTAAAAGTTATTCGCCAAAAACTCATTTTTCAACGTTTCCAACGGCAATTTTAGATAATAAATATTGTACGCGGCTTTGAAAAACAATTTATTTCATAAAAAATAAAAGACGTATTTTAGATTTGAGTGTACTTAATTAAGTAGTTATTCAAATGCTAAATTTACTGCATAATTTACCTATAGCGGTAAGGACGGAAATGTGGCTATAGGTAAATTTTGCAGTAAATTTAGCAATTGAATAACTACTTAATTAAATACAGTAAAATCTAAAATACCTCTCTGCGTTATATTTTATGTAATAAATTGTTTTTCAACGCCACGTATGATATTTATTACCTAAAATTGCCGTTGGAAACGTTGAAAAATGAGTTTTTGGTGAATAACTTTTAAAATATTGGGAATTGTGATGGGGTTGTATTCAGAAACAATATTTATTCTTTAATTCCGCATCGTTTTACCTAAAAAAATTATGGGTTCCAATTTAAAATAAGAACAATAGCGCGCTTTGAAGTTTGACAAGTTTGACACTCGATTTTGGTCACCCTGTAAAATTTGGATCAATGTCACTTGGTTAACGAGACTATTACATCTAACTTAATAAGCACGTCGCAAAATTTTATTAACGAGGTGCATTTTGTGGTTTTTATTGATTTTTAAAGCCTACGATGCAAAATCAATTTTTTTTGGTTTTTATTTTTATCCGCTGCGGTCCCTCAACCGATTTCAATAGAATTTTGGTGATATGTAGGCAACCGTAAAAGGCTTCCAAATGTGTAGAAAAATGTATAGCATGCAATTTAAAAAAATATATTACCATGGCGTTGCACATTTTTGGAACAGCCTGTATAATAACAAATAATTTCTTGAATTGTACCTTGAAGTACAGGGTAAGCCTGCAAAATGTCAAACTCTTAGCTTAATGAGTAAGTGAGCTACAGAAGACGGGAGCTTAGTTGCAGGACCCTGTATAGAAATTTTACTGCACGACAAAATTAACGAACAACTAAACATTTTTCACTATTTCTCACAAGTTTATTTTCTCTGGAACCCCTAACATTCCTTTGACGATATTATTAGCGTAGATTAGTTTTTTTTAGTTTCATCAAATCGTGAAATTTGCTTCACTAAAACTTTTGCACTCTATTATTAAAAAACACTAAAAAGATGTACAGAATGGTCAAAATTCATAAGACATGTCCGGAGATGCACCGAAAGCTGTAAAGAGTTTTATTAAAGAGAACGGCAATATAGCACCAACTGTAGAAACTGTATTGGCAAAGTAGGTCAAGTAAAGTATCATTGAATAGCTCTTTTAAAACAAAATAATTTTATATAAAACTTTTCTATTTAACGTCACTAAAGAAAATGGTTTCAAAATTACAAAACTTTCGTCCTCGTTTAACACTCTTGAAAGACATTTCAGATGAATAGGTATACAGTTCTAGGTTTATGTTATATTTTAGATGAGTTTCCAGGCTTGAGTTTTCCATGTTCAGTTATTTTTATATTAGGTTTTTTGAACACTCTCAACATACAGAAACAATTAGTAATTTAGCCCACTTAACAAGAATTGTCGGCTTTCTATTGCTTATTACTTTGTTATTAGTAATTTCTCTCAACGACTGAATGGATTTCAGTCAAATTATTTTCATTATAATGTTTATTAATTTGCAATAAGAATTGTTCGAAAACAGTAGAAAGTCGACAAAATTAGTTGAAAAGCACTCAATTACCAAGAGAGAATGTTTAAATCTGAAAATACAGTGTATATTGTATTTTGAAAAGTAACCGAGTATACCAAAACAAATGGGCGTATTTTTGGCATATTTATTTTAGAATAGAACAAATATTAAAAAAAACTAAATTAAATTTTGACGTTACAATAAAAAAAAATGAAAGAAATATCAAAACCTGTAATTTAGGTAATTATTGTTATAGCGAACATATCAGGATATATTCAGACAAGGTAAAAGTACAAAGGTTAATGCTGACTTTTTACAATTAAATTTTACATTTTGGAATTATCCCTTTTGTCGTCATTTTATCGATATCCCTAGGATTTTAATCTTTTCAAAAGTAAATACGTAGGAGTTTTGATATACATCTTTCTTTATACTGAACTAATCCGGGTCTAAAAGTTGTCCATCATGTCAGGTTTTCAGTTGTTTAATTTTTTGGTTCAAGTAAAATCAAAAATAATTATTAAAAATCGAAATTTTCTTAAAATAGTTTCGTATTTATCATTTGAATGGGATTTTGAGATTTTTAATGTTCATGACTCATCATTCTGTATTTAGAGATTGTGGCTAATTCTGAACTAGACTGGTCAAAAGATTTAGGGGCTATTGAAAGTTGATTTTCTCCTCAACCATTTTGACGATACTTTCACTTACTGGTAGCCTAAATCTTCAGAAGATGTACGGATGAAGAATTTTTAATTCAACTTTCAGTTTTGCGTATAGACGTATGATTTTTGCCTGAACTATGAAGTACAATATATGAACATGGTGATTTTTGTATCACTTCCAATGAAGTGATAAAAAAATCACCTAAGTCAATACTTTGTTTTTAAAGGTCATACAACAAGAACAGTAGGTAATAATAAAATGGCACGATTTCAAAGTTGATTTTGTGTAGACCCGATTAACTGCTTTTGATGAGTTTTTATTCACATGTGAGTTAATTCCTCAGTTTAAATCATATACAGGGAGACAGAATTCGTCGGTATACATTTTTTTACAACAAAATATTAAAACATGATTCTTTTTAAATATTTTCGTTAATATCATTTGAATGGGGGTTCGAGATTAAAAGCCTACTGTAGTAATTGTTTTTAAACATGAATGGTGAAGGTGTAGTCAAGTTTATAAGCTATTTTGTATAAATTCAAGGGAAAATGGTTATTACGTAAAGTTGTACGTAATGTAGTATCAAGTAAAGAAGCGAATGATAATTAATCCAAGCGAGTATAAATTTTTGGAAAAAAAAAAAACACCTCCGCCTGGATTTGAACCAGGAACCTTCCATTATCCCTCACCTGGATCTAATTATCATTCTCTTCTTTAGTTGTTGATATTTTCTATGATTTTCGTTAAATTGTACAAAATTAACCTTATTTTTTAATGTTCATGGTACTTTTCGTAGGTAATTCTAAATTTCACATGAATAATGTTTGATAATTGATGTGAGTCATTAAACATCAAAAATTAACATACTTATGAAATTGATCTAACACGGTATTAGTTAGCAACATGGTATAAAAACCATTAAAAAGAAAAAATTCAAATGAGACAAAAAACTGTTTTACCAGTTAATCACTTTTTTGGGTCTTATTGTACGCGGCACGCCGAAGTTCAGATCAGAATTTTTTGGCCTGCGCCCACAAATGAGTTTGACACCACTGGTCTAAGGTATACTTTACAAAATGAATATATTACAACCTTCTAGAAAATTTATTCACACAGGTTACTTACACTAATTAAATGTAATACATTATTGTATCTGTTATTCTCAGTTCGCAGTATATTTTAGTAATATTAATACAATTAACAAAAAGCTTGTATGCCGTAGTATTTTTCTCGAAACATCTGTTTTGTTTGTTCCAGAATCTTTCCACGCTTTAGGATTTTTTCCGAACTGAGATAACTACACACAGATAACTCCTAGTACTACATTCTTTGTACACTCACATGAGAGTGTACTTTTATCGTGATGTAGACTTTAAACATAATTAGAACTGAAATACCAGAGTTATTACAGAAAAACGAATTAAGCGAACTGGTGGCCCTTTCAAAAGTTACTGAATACGTTATCTTCTGCTAAAGTTTGAAGCTTTTAAGTTGAGCCCTAATTTGAAATTAAAATGATATTTCTTTTTTCGTGTATATTGCAGTTATTCTATACACTAATATTTCAGTAATACAACGAATTGATCTAAGATAAAGCTAAAAGCCTTAAAGCACCTATAAAAGCATTTAATGTTAGCATCAAATTAGTTTCATCCTGGACACCCTTCAATATAACTAGGTACTTACCACCGCACAGCAATTAAAGTTGTAATCTTTTACAAACTACCTTTCGAATTGATTTAGTAGACTTTGGAATGTAAAATTTGCGTTTCAAAGTTGTAAATCCGGCAAAACACGCCGGACTCTCTGTATTAAATAACTTTTATAGTTGTAGTAAGTTTCTAACAATTTTGCAATTAAACTGTAATTATCGTTTTTTGTCGAACAGTTTCTAAGGCGTGAACAGTAATAAATGAACGACGAACATACTTGACATTGAAATCTATTGACTCCACATCTCTGCATCTGACGTTTAATTAAATCCTCACAAATAGTCGTGGCAAACTGTATACATAATAGTAAGTTGTTAATTTCAAATATCCATTATAGGTTAGGTTATGTATAATTTTCTTACAGTATGTTGTGTACCATGTTTTTATTTTTTCGTTTATTAGTTTGTTAATTATGTCTCGAAGGCGTCATATTATGTAACTGTAAAAATTACCTTTATTCTTTTGATCTAAATATGTAAAAGGTATGGATTCGCCCACTGAAAAGTACATAATAAAAACTCCAAGCTTGCCCGACGGCAATTGTTTGGGGTTGTCGGCGCAAAGCTCGAGCTGATCTTTGGGGGTGACAGTCGTTCAATTACTGTTACGTTCAATTTTTGGCTTTGTGATAGCAATAAAAGGGCGCAAACGTACTCTTTCATGTTAAACTGGTTTGAATATCGTTAGTGTTTTTTTCTTTCTTGGAACGAGGTTGTCATCCGCCTACTCATTTACGAAATCACTTCCTCGGAAAGTATGGAAATTTTTGGTGTTGTGTTTTTAAAGGGGAGAATCAGTTCTTTTAAATGTAATTCAACAGAATCTTTAGAACTTGATTGATAAGCATTTTTAATTGGTAAATAAATTTTTAAATCGGTAGATATAATCTGCTTCTTTTAAATAAATATTATTATTGATTGTGATTATAATCATTTAACATGAAATAAATTATCAAAATTTTTTGGTTATATATTTTGTGCTTTTATGCTTTGAAGCTTTGAAGTCTTTAGAAATCAATAATTGCTAGATATCTACGATTGCAATGCAATTCTAAAAAGGCAGTTTGCAGTTTTGTATATTTACGCTTGATGTAATACGACATTTGATATCAATAAAGTGCGGATTAAGCATTTTTTGTGGATAGTTAATTATGTGCTCGTCAAATAATATACTATTATTACATCATTTTTTATATCATATTTTCAGCTCTACAAACAGTGATTGAATCATATAATGTATTAGATAAACTTTCCTGTCTGAATTTTCAATGCTTCCGCGAAAACACAGTAACCAAATTAATTTGTGTTCTACTTTACATATATTAATAAAATTCATCGCCTTGCGGACATGTATCGCAATAAACTAGAAACAATATGTATGTCAAAATATTGCACATTTAAACTGCTCTCTTCGGGGTATTCCAAATTCCAATTCGTTACAGCGAACGCCGAACGGCGATAAACAATTTCGGTCGTATTTTTTCCTACTCAATATACGTGTTATTTCGCGTCAATGCATTTGTCGGCTCAATTTATTATCGCGTTGTGACCATTCGAACGTCACAATACTAGCAGACAAACACAAAGTATTCTAATGCCATTTTTATACTCATATTAGTTTAATACATTCATTAATATTGCCGTTTGTGACTATTGCAACTTAATGCTTCACTTTATTATGTTTGATTCGAGAACCAATCACAATTCTTTTCTAAGTTGTCAAAGTTTGTATTTTTAATCAAAGCTGATGATGTATCAACTAGCGTTCATTTTCAAATTTAATGTGTCGTTTGTGTAAAAATATTAAAACAACGATATAGTATATCCAAGTATATCCAAACATACTATAGTAGGTACAGTTTCTGTGCTGTAAAAGCTTAATATCTGTGACAAACGGACCACCTGTGTCTGAACTTTATACCATTTCACTATTTCTTTGTTCTCGTTTCCGCAGCGCGTACAGAGCGAAGCCAAACGCTAAATCTCGAAATCATGAAATGCTAATTCTATCACGGACAGAGACAAAGCTCGCTGTACATTGCTTGCATCTTTCGTCTAATAATGTAATTTAAAGCCGTTGAGGATTCCTCTTCGGGCAAAGCATTCTACAAAAGTAGAACAAGCCGATTTTCCCATTGAAATGGATTATTTGCCAAATGTATGCAGATCCGATTTTGCTTCTGCTCGTCGTTAAATGTAAGAAAATAATTTGGCATTATATCCAGCAGGGTGTATACTAAATCAGTATGTACAATAGTTTGCAAGAGTAATGTAATTTAATATGGAGAACAAGAAACACTAATGAAATTTAAAAAAAAATTGTTGTTGAAAATTAAATTGTAGATATGTAGTAAATATCTGTAGTACTACGGCAAAATGTCGCCCGCACTTATTCAATGAATTATTCGATCACTTAACCGTCAACTTCCCAACAAAATACAAACCAAATGCGAAAAAACTTGTTTGTTTGTTTATGTACAGCGCTTACAATTAGCAGTTAGGGAGCAGCGTTTAATGCCATCATAAAGTCGACTGGCGACTGCAGCAGCATTATGCACACATTTTCTGTAAATAAACACAATGTCTACATACTCTCTAGTTGTGAAATTGTGAATACAATAACTCCACTTTCACTAATAAGAGATAAATAGTTATTGGTTGGTTAAACCCTATTCCGATGATTTCATTCGCATAGAGGCTATCCTACCGATAACTATTCGTCTCCTATTGGTGAAGTTGAAGCTTCGTAAACGAAAATAGACCTTGTAGTAATATTCATATTAAAAACAAATAGTTATTTAACCAATATTAAGAAGAATCAATAATGAAAACTATTTTTCGTGTCCTAATGGATGGATAAATATTTTTACCAATCACTAATAAATTATAATAATGAGACAAACTACGACACAAGATAAAACAAATAGTATACTTCGACCTAATAAGTAAAAACAGGTGTGGACGACAGAAATCGACAAGCCGCATAAATAAGCAGACCGCATATTTGGTAGGCCTGCAAAGTCAGTATTTTTAAAGAACAACGTATATCTGCTAAAAACAAAACAACAAACGGAAAAAATATAAGTCGCAATTAACACACTATTTACAAAATAAATTCCTCCCGGGTTATGCTTCTTTAGAGCGAACTGAATACTGAAGACCTACCAAAGAAATCTCCCTGACATACCTAATTTACACCTCACTGCGCACATCTGGAGCTACCGCTCGCATGTGTGCTTCCACTTGACCGTCCTCAGTGCCGTCTTCACGTTGGATGTTACTAGAATGTTTGTAAATTTTGATGATTTCTCTAATTAGCCTTTGATGATAATTACTCACCCTTGCAAATATCGTGTGTCATCGAAGTCCATTATTTGTCCCAACTCATAGCAGTGTTGAGCAACAGCCTAGCTGGATCATGCCTAGGCGGATGTCTCTACTGTGCTCCTTGATTCGACATTCATTGCTTAGTCCTGTCTCTCCTACATCGGATGTTCCACACTCGCATGTTATTTTGTATACTCCTTCTGCAGGAGTGGTTTGATATCCTTTGGGTTAGGCAAAAGATCCATTACCTTAGCTGGTGCTCTTTACATTACCGTGATCAAAGATTTCTTGAGTAATCTACAGATTCTTTCAATTACTACATTAACGTACGGTTTTCTTTGTGTAAATTCTCATAGCATCAGGAAATTCACAGCACCTATGTAAAAATTACAGTATATTATTACATAATACTATATGTACGAACTAATAATATAAGTTATGTGCCGCTACGATATTTAGAGGGAAAATAAATACCAAAAGGATGACTCCTTTACAAATTCTAATGTTTTGCCCATATTTCTGCAGGTAATTTTGACAATTTGATATAAATATTGCAGTCTACGCAACGCTTTTTTGGTTCGAGTTTGAACCCACACGATTTAGAATCGTTCAATGTAACCCTTTATCGCGTTTTGGATCCCTAAAAATGTCTACCTACCGAATTTGATACTAAGCAATTAAGATGTGAGGCTAAACTAATGAAATTTGTTGACATTTTCCACGTAATTAATATTAACCAACAGTTGGAGAACGTCGCATTCCCATAGATAAAATAACTTATCATCAGGAGAAGTGAACGCAGTTGTAGACTTAATATCTCTGCTGCGATCAGCCGATTATGATTTAATCACTGTTGAATTATCGAAATTGCGTCAGCTAACATAGTTTAGGGGAATATCGGGAAACGGATGGCTATTTAGCAAGGACAATACAAACGGGCTTACGTGAACAATAACAGATTTCACATCACGTTACCACTTAACTACAGTGTTCCAGCGTTCAGAATCGCTTGATAGTATCGAACATGCGCGTTATATATGTATAGGTGAAGTGCAATATAATCTTCATAAACTACAGGCTTAATAAGAAACATACGGTCGGTATTGAACGTGCAGATCGTCCTTAGGGCGGGACGTTCATTATAGTTTACATGGTTTGGTCTACATTGTTGAATTTTGAGTACTCTTGAAGATTTGAGCCTGAAGCCAATGTTCTTGAGCAACCACGTTCGCGTCTTTTATGTTAACTTATTTAGTATAACAAGGGTTTCAGATTAAGGGCCCTTTGGGTTCAGCTTGCTCCTTGTCGTACGTGCAGTGTTATCCTTACAAATTGTCCCAATTTTTCTATTCTCTCGGGTGCTTCATTAGTTTCAGTTCTGCCTTGCTCTGCAGATCGTGTTTTCATTTTTCAAGATGTCACGATTATTGTTTTAGGTATGCGTTTTAGGTATTATTAATGATAATAAATATGCTGTGTATGTGTATTTAACCTTTGTTTGTGCTGCGTTTTAGTAAACTGATTATACAGGTTTATAAGAATGTTTGTTGGCGAGGTTTATTGATTTTTGTTTGTTGATTAGGTAGTAGCGCGTGAGAATAACTATTACTGTAAGACGACAAGTGGGAACCGGGCGTTAGACGAAAAATTGCATACAAAATAGGTTTTATAAGTACTTGCAATTATGGCGGAGGAGCCGGATGATACGACTTTTTCGTATATAATTACTATCAAACAAGTAATTAATCACTTATAAGCTATCAATTATTAGCGAAAGTTTCACAACAAGATATCATCAAGATATATTCTGTTCATGTCTCTGTGGCGTGGTAAAACTGGTGCTAGACGAAGTAATGCTCATGAAGTTTCTATCAAAGTCTTGCAATGTGTCAACACTGAGGACAGAGGTAACCGCTGGAAGTAATATAAACTTTTTTAACCTGACAGTAATTACAAATATAAACTCAACTATTCCATAACAACGACACATCCTGCATTTAACAATGCTAATCCCAAAATTGCTGTTGACTTTCTCCAACTGAAGTTGTGTTTCTGTCTGTACAGGGTGGGCCAAATTCGATGTTACTATAGATCTCGGTAACTATTAGAGATATCGAAAAATGAGTAAGGTTGTTGTGCCGACTTTTTTTGAGAGAAGCTCAATGGTGAAAACCAAAATTAGCTATCGTCTTTTATTTTCGAGTTATAACACAAAACTCGATTTTTCGCTATTTTGATACTTGTCGATATCTTTGTTGTTTGTTAAATCAGACGAATGATATTTGCACGTTCTTCAGGCACTTTTTCGATTAGATTTCAGTGGAATTCACAGATTTTAAACATCTGTAACAGTTTTGCAGATATAACATAACGTTGTGTTTTTTAAATGGAAACCATAGCTGGCTATGACTGAAATAAAAAAAGCCTTTTCTCGTCTTTTTAACGATTTAACGGTCCAAACTATTCAAAAAGTAACGTTTTATTGAATAACATGAAATTAGTATATATCAGAGGCATTATGATTATTGTCTTCGAGATTTCTCCGAGTAGGCGTATGTCACTAGTGGTTTGATACTACTAATCAGTGACTTAAGTATTGAATTTGCATTCTTTTGCAATATATATTTCAATTCAAAGTTAGGAAATGCTGTATGAATTATATGAAAAATACGCAATGATCAAATGCTTTATTCAAAGTAATAACAATGCTGAAATTGCATCCAAAACATACTTCAATCGCTATCCAGAAAGAACACAACCTCACAAATCTATTTTTGAGAGATTAATAGAAAATCTCATCAATCACGGGTCATTTAGTATGCCAAGACCCAAACATTATCATATTGAAAATGCTGAAGAAGCTGCCACCAACAGAGTTGCAGCCGCAGTTGCAAATCCCTCAACTTCAAGTCGTGAAATAGAAACTGAATCTGGGGTATCAAGACGTCGAGCTTTGCGAATACTCAAGAAGCATAAATTTAGGCCATACGGTTTAAGACAAGAACATTATTTGCAACCAAGTTAATTGTTGAATAAATATTTTGATCACCGTTGGATTGGAAACAACGGACCAGTGACGTCGCCACCACGATCACCAGATCTTACACCTTTGGATTTTCTTCTTTGGGGGCACATTAAAAACAAATTATATAAAAGATCACATAACGACATACAGGACTTAAGGCAGCATTTTGAAGTATTTTACTTCAAATAAAACAATATATCCTGCAATGTTTAACCTTTCAGTTATACCCTCGACATGCCGATATAAAGTGAAGATTGACGACTGGAAATTGTAGGATCACGGCTACATACTTTCATGCCAGTATCTTCAGCATACCACTGCCATATCACAATGTTCGGCTTTTGGCATATTAATCAACCCGTAATTGATGAGATGTTCTTTTAACTCCAAAAACAAGTTTGTGCGGTCGTGCACTACCTGCACTACGATTGAACTATGTTATATCACAATTATAGTTATACTTTTAATAAAGCATTCGATGATTGCGCATTTTTCATTCTATTCAAACGGGATTCCGTAATTTTCAATTAAAGTAAAAACATCAAATTTTACAAATTTCACTAGGTAGTAGTGTTAAACTACTAGTGACATACGACATACGAGTTTCTGTATTGCAGATTTGCAAATACAGTGAATAAAAGGCACTGAATAATTAGTAGTTGTCATACAAAATACCATTTTGTGGTATTTTTTCGGAAATGGGGGATATTGATCACATGTCATGAAATTTTTTTGAATCATTGATAATTGATTTCAATGTTAATATCATAGAAGCTTCAGTAAACATTTTAATATGATATTAAAGATTTATCTGAGTCTATTGGTATGTTTTTCTGTACCTCAACATGTATTATTATTAAATCTCTATTTAAAACATTATAAAATAGTACTATAATTATATAATTATAAGTATGCAAGGACCCACGCTTGTAAGTGCACTTGCAATTTAATAGTGTCTCAAAGGAATAATTAGAACCGCTGGGTGTCCTGCTGTGCCGCGCCGGTGCGACATCCGTCGACACACAAAACGGCCCGTTATTTATTCGTTTATTTTTTGCAATTTCAATTAAGGGAACGTTAGTCGTAGTTCGTTTTTAATTAAATCTTGAATTGTGTTTTCGTCACCTTTTTTTAGCCATTTTTTTCATTAGGCGGCCGGTACGCTGCCCGCCAGTTCGAGTTCCCTCATTTGCCGATTCCGTGAAAATTCAAAATTGGAAGCAGATATTAATTTCGCTTAAGAATAATTACACGAAATCTATTTATATCTCCAACCTCATCCTACTTTATTTTTCATTGTTGATAAAATGACCATTAAATTTCATTAATAAATATTCTAAATTCGAAACGGTAAAGCCCCCAATGTTGTTAATGTTATTCGTGTCACGTCCTTCTTGTGACAGTACACCTTCCATCATAATTCACTGAACGAACCTTAGGGATTTAGTCTAACATGGCCGCTATCCTGCTAACATAATTGATGCCTTACACACAGGGGTCAATCATGGATTCACCCTCGTAAAAATTAGGCCTGTCAGATATATACAGTATCTCATTTTTAACTAGTCTGGTACCTTCCAAATTTTAAGACGTCTGATTCTGATTCTTCTAAATGAAAAAATACACAAGATACACCATTTATTTATTTACGTTTTCTCCGTCTGAGGATTTGTTTCAAGATCATTATTTTCCTTGTGAGTATAAAATAATCCTTGTTTTGCTTAGGAATGGTTAAGGGAGGTTATTTATACTGAATATCTGAGCAAATTGACCCTCTGGAGGGAGTCTGGGTTGTATTACCGCAGCATGTCGCGGTTTAGTTGCTCAAGGGGCCGCTTGTGGCGCTGGAATCTCACCACTTATTACGCCGTTGACCTCACTTGTGGCGTAACCGTTGTCAGCAGCCCAGTCTTAGTTATCATACATTAATTCATGTCTTATTTAAATAACGGGAAAAATAATATTATTACGGATTCATTAATCTGAAAATACTTGAACTTTTGTTTTGTACTTTCGTGAATTAGTGTCAACAGTTCAGAGCAAATATTTATCAAATGCAGAAGATCTCGAATCTTTAAAACCAGAAGGTCGATAGTCGATAGGTAGAATATTTGAACACAGGAGATACTTGATCAAAACCATGAAAGATAACAAATATTTTTGACTGTCCAAATCTGCATTTGTGGGAAATTGTAAACTGATTAAGTTATCCATCAAATACACTATCTCTCCTTTGTCCTACCCTTAAATGACAAGCACATATATCTGGGACACCTATAGGGCATGAACAAAATACGTCACTAAAATAAATTTATAATATTTAATATTGGTTAGAATCATCCATAATGACTCAATAATCACTTTTCAAGTTACAGTGTGAGTATAAGTATTAAATCAAAAGCTTCAACTTTATTTTCTAAAGCACAATTTGAAAATTTAGGCAATGCTGAAAGTATTTCTAAATAGATAATATAAATACAGAACACATTTCGTATAGATATATATCCTTAAGTTGCGTCTTACATGAAAATTTATTGATGTAAAAAAAGTTCAGGTAGTTTATTCAGAGTATTCTAAAAGCAGTCACAACATTAAAAGTAAACAAAATACATTTTCCGTCTTATAGACCGCGTTTATCCTGGATGCTCACATCCGATCGATTTGAACTTCTAAACGTTTCTTATTTCAAATTGACCTTGTCAGTACCAACACGTATAGGTGTTACAGTAAATCAACCTATACATGTCACATTTTCAGCGTCTCAACATATCTCCAAATCGTAATAAACTTCAAATCAATCAGATACAAGCGTCCGCTGTAAACGCAATCACAGTGGAATTTATATATTAACAGTTTATGAAATAGTATTAAAGGAATCAGACAAAAGATCTTGCTCTAAACATTTTTTATTTCACTTACTTTTTATATTGTCAAATACAGTTGCCAAATCCGTTGTTAATAATAATGTTGATTAAAAATTAAACGATAAAATAATAACATACGATGAGAATAAAATATTTTTAACATTTATTATTAAAAATTTTTTTTATTACTTTCAGCTCCGCGTACTCCGCAAATACTGCCTAGAAAATATATTTCCGCTCTATTTTCTTTCTAGACAAGCCGCACAAAATGTATTTTCGCGGTGTTCAAAGACCTATAATATTCCGGACGTGAACTGTCGAAACAATTTGGCCGAACGCAGGTGATCCGTAATGTTTGAAATATGGCGTCGATACAATTCGTGTAGAGTCGCCCCGGACACTCACTCACACACACACACACACAGAGATACCACGCCGAATTTCAGCGCGCTTTCAGACTTGCAGTTGTGCTTTTACCACCACCCGACACTGAAGTAGCAAAGCTGTCGTCTCCGGTCTACCTCCTTCGTTTCAGCGGCCTTTCCGGCTCCTTTTCACCGCTCTATTCTATTCATCTGGCCGACTATAACCGCTAACGTCCCGAAAAACCAGGTGAGCGGACAAAGTTCTTATGTATAGGTTACGGTAGCGTTCAATTGTTTTCCGGAATTTACGACTTGTCGTAAACGTGACAAAGTTGAAGAAAAAGTTTTAATTTTAAGTTTTATCATTGAAACTTTTAAGTGTGTTAATTTCTAAGGGAAGTTTTAGAGATTTTTCTGATTGATTATTTTCATCTTTAGCATCTTTAGCGTGTATTTACGTGATCTTGATCTTTTGTGTATTTCAAATTATTAATAATGATATAACAAAAGATTAAAGAATATACAGATGCGAATTTTCGGGTCCGTTGATGTATCGCGGTCAACATTTGATGACCTTGAACGCATGAGGGCTTTAAACCGTTGGCAAAACGTGGCGGGAATTTTAAACTAACGAATACACTGCATGATGTGTGGCAACACACACACCTGACGCTTATAAAGTCTTGTTTGGTTGTGCCACGCGCTCATATTATAGACACAATCAGCTGTTGGTAGCCGGTTGAACGTTTGTAATTTGTTGACCAAAACTATCTCACTCTCAGCACAACATTTCCTTGTCTAGTGTCGCATCTTATATATTTTTTTAATTGTTGCTAAAACCAGCTAAATACGGCGACTCGAGATGTGCTTACTAAGCTTAAGTTTATTAAGTTGACTGGTTATTAAATTTAAGGTCAGATAACTCGGAAATAACTAAGAACAAAAGCAAAAATTCGATGTATATTTTGAAATGAGCACACTTTGATATGATTTCTACAATTCTTTTTTTATATTGAAGGTCAATTTTGCTATACTTAACAAAACAATGTGATGTGGCCAGGCACATGACTTTATCATACAATATATAAAATTATTAGTTTAACTGCATGAAATTCTATTTGATCGAGATCGATCGTGTCTGCATTAAAATAAAACAAATTAGCCAGGATTTCAGAGATATTGACAGTAAGTATTGTCAAAAAATCGGCCTTTGACACTACCTACTGTCATTACAATAAAAATATCTGTCAAATCCTGGCTAAGTTTATATGAACGCAGACACGATCTCGGTCAAATGCTTTTCAGCTCTAAGTTTGGTCATGAAACTTCTAAATACGAATATATTTATTCCCGATACCTTTAGTAGTTCCTCCGGAATCGTCGCCACAAATATCGGGTACACACACACACACACACACAAATTTATCATTCCCACAATATGTTCGGATCTTTTAAAACTAAATGTTACGTGTTTTCTTTAACAATTGAAGCGTTCGGAATGAAAAGCGGCTAAAGACTATAAGAAACCAAATGTTTTATCCACTTGCATTCTCAGAAATGTGAATTAACAAGAATGAACATTTTAAAATTAAATCCACTGGGACCCATACTCAAGGAATTTTTAATGGAATATCTGTTCTAAAATTGTTAACAAAAGAGCATTTAGTTTCATTACTATTTTCAAAAAATAAACTCGAAATCAGAGTTCCGAAATCTCAGTAATCATAATTTTAATTTGTATTAGACGCAATTGTGACATATTATTTTACTGACAATTAATAATCGAAACAATTTAATTATAATACAACAATTTTCTGCTTTGTTTTGTATGGAGTGTGTTCATTGATTTCGAAAACTGAAAGTAGATGCTTAAAAATCTTTTGTTATTTTGTTTGTTAATTTTATGTAGAAGTGTCCATTGCTATGACTAGGAAAGACGTTCCTTCTACTTGAACCGATCCAAAACTGGAAGATACAGTAATTCAATTTTTAAAAATACTGTAAATGTTATTAGATTATTACCAAATCATTCTCACTAAATTTTCCTTTTTTACTTTATCATACGCAGTATGTACCTGTTTTTGTGGCGACGATTCAGAAGAAACTACTGTTAACTAATTTGATCACAATAGTTCAATAAGAAATTAAAGTAGAGGAAATTTTATATAATTTATGTCTATGACATTTCTTGGTAAAATTAATAGTTTAGCTGTAAATTCTATTTGAGCGAGATTGTGTCTACATTATATAAAGTTAGCCAGGATTTGACAGATATTTTTATTTTAATGACAGTAGGTAGTGTCAAATGCTGATTTTTTGACAATACCTGCTGTTAATATCTGTCAAATCTGACTCGTTTGATTTTAATGCAGACACGATCGATCTTGATCTAATAGAATCTCATACAGCTAAACTATTAATTTTATATATTGTATGATAAAGTCATTTACCTGGCCACATCAGATTTTTTGCCATAGAATCAAAATATGAATGCAAAAATTGTGTACTGTTTATGTGAAAACCAGTACAAAAAGGTACTTTCTTTCTGAAATACTAGATTCAATTCACAATTTCTGCCTTAGTTTTGACAAATTCAGTATGTAAAAATCTGCGACATAATCTGATGTCTAAATTCAAAAGTTCATTGAGTATTTTTTATTATTAAATTAATAATAGTTTATATTAAGACACATCTTAAGACACACCAATATATTCTGACATTTCAATACAGTGTATAGAAATATGCGAAACAGTTCCTATAAACATGAGAGTTCATTGGGTTATAAATTATTCCAAAAAATTAACAAATATTTCGGTACTTTTAATTTTTTGCATTTGACATTTAAGCACCAAAACAAACTCCATTTTTTTTAAATCTTAATGTGTTCCCTAATTCCACATTTTTACTAAAAGAACTTCAGTGACATCAGACTAAGTGGCCTGCATTGTTGTTTACACAAAGCCCATCATTTTCTGAAGTAGCAACGTTACTGTCGTGCACTGCAACCCCACAAGGAATTGATTGAAGGTCACGACCACGTAATACGTCGTTGTTTTTGCGCATCCACCCGATGACCGGATATCCTTGAGATAATAAATCCACTTCCGCTATATTGCGTCCCTTAAATATCGTATTATAGCTTCTCGAACTTGTGTTGCGTCTCGCTTATTAAATAATTACAAAGAGAAAGAAAATAAGTCAAGACAAGTGTTGCAAATTCCCTGAACGAAGTTAGCCGATACTTTGCAAACCTCAAAGTGCTAAAGTTTCGCTTAAGTTGATTATAAATTTATGCGAATTTTTGGGGTTGCGCCTCAGTATTCCCGCGGGGGTGATTTTCGTCAGCCTCCATCCTTTCTTACTGTTTAAAATGCTGGAAAGTTACTCGAAAAAGAATTAAGGTACGACAAAGTGAAGTTGTGTTATATGAAGCTGTATTATAAATCTTTCTCCTGAAAAAAGAACGAAAAACGTTTCGGGCTACTCAATTTTACGACAGGGTATTAGACGGGAAAAATTGTTTGTGGTAAAATAATGGTGTTTTTCTATATTAAAGTTTAAAAAATTCTCTTAAATGACATAGATTTTTTTCCGGAGGATCATCTATTCAAACACGTAAAATATATGCAACGAAACGACACCACAACATGCTGAAAATTTTTCGAACGTAAATAGAAAAACACCTACTGAATTCCATGATGGCAATAATCTGACATTGAGGAAGATTTTTCTATTGAAACTGGATGTAAATAATACACATAATTGATCGAAATTGTTGACAAAATACTAACGGTACGTACAACATCAATTAAGATCCATAATAATTGAAACACGAGATCTTAAATTTGAGAACAAAGTTGATCTTGTGTTCTCCGAAACATGTAACCGCAGGATTTAAAAAATAAATTATAAAAACCCCACCACACTTTTAAATCAAGGTACCCTTTAAATTCGTAAAGATGGTTTATGGAAACCTGGAAAAATTTATACACAATATGGATATTGTGAGTCATATCAATTATGCATTATCGTCGAAAATAGCGAAAAGAAAAATTCGATTAAGCTATTTTAATTTTATCGGACATGTCCATGTAAATTTTGGCATGGTATGTGGCCACCCGGCTAAACAATTTACGTGCAATAGGGCAGATGTCGACCTAACTTAATAATATCGAGCGCATTCATGCTGAAAGCGAGCATATACAATTAGATTTTTTTACTCAAATAAATAGTTGTTTGAGGAGAGGCAAACATATATTTATTTGCTACAAATAATGTTTATTTGAGTTAATATATATTTGTTTGGAGTAAAGTAATATTGTTTTGAGTGAAATAAACATTCTGTGGAGCAAATACATATTTTTTGTCTGTATTCTAACAACGAGTAATTTCAATTAAACAATATTTCTACCAGTGTAGATAGCGGCTTAGTAAAATTTAACCCTGCCTACAAATTATAATGTGAAGTTCTAGTAAACTTAGTAAATCCTAAGTCCAGTAAGTAAATCATAGTAAAAATTGGGGATAAATAGATTCATTGACTTTTTGATCAATCAGTACACCCTTTAAATATTTGAACCTAATTTGCCCATTTCTATCTCTATATTTGTAATGATTGTTTCTCAATAATTTTATAAGTTTTAAAATAACATTGTTATCTATATACTGTTTATCAATGTGTTATTAAGATTGTGTTACTAGATGCTTGGTAAACACGATTATAGAATTGTTTCTGCCTGTACTAGAACAGTAACAGTACATCATAGACTTAATTGGAGGGACTGGTTTATAATCCAAACTTTTCATTTAAAGAAATGCACCCATGATAATAATCGACTTCAAATTTAGACCAACGCAGAACAAACAGTACAGTCACGCGAATTACAACGCTAAACGAGGTGATATATGATACTAAAAGATTCCCTCTTTAGCTGTAAGTATAGGTCGGTTTAACAACTTTTTCCCCCGGATATCAAATTTCAAGGGTAAATCGACAAAAACAAAAGTTAGCAAGGGTTCTCACCGAGTTCACTATTGTTATATTAAAGCTGGTTGCACTACGTTGTTGAATTGATTTTCTAACTATTAATTAGGAAGGAAAAATCAAAAAATCTTCAACAAGAAATAAGATATGTTACACGTCTTTTTAGATGTTATCATCTCACTAACGTCTCAAAATGGCGAAGGCGCCGGAACAGAAAATTCTATTTATTTAGTATGATAAATTATATTCAATTTACAGCGCCAATTGCTAAATAAATATTACACACTTACACTCTGGAAGTTCAAATGAACATTCATTACATGAATCCATATTGAATGGTTGAGCTCGTAGTAATCTCGAATCCTGCCAGGTGCAGTAAAATCCGAACAAACTACACAGGACGATGCATGTACTGAATAAATAAATGAATTGCTAGTTGTAAAAAGAAATCAAACGACAGATTCAGTAATTTTACATTAACGATAATGCCAGAATTCTGTTTTAGTAATTTTAGTACGTTCAACCAGCAAAACAAAACAAACGCCTTTGTGCCTTCACATCCTTGGTGATATATGAGAAATTGTCGATGGGTATTGAATAAACCCGTATTAATGAGTCTATTTTGATGTGCCGTTCAAAGGGTAGCGGTACAAATAATGGGACCCCTTAATAATGTCAAACAATCCGTGTACGACTGACAGTATCATTATCTTAAACCCACATCAAGCCTTTGATATTGTCCCCCCATTTTCAATAGAAATTCGGCACTAAAATGATAAACAGATGTGCCTATAGATACGTAAATTCATTCTCCCTGTGATTATTAATTGAGGCGGTAGAAAATAATGTTTATCTGTTCTATGGTGTATAGTAGGGTTTTTAGTAACATTTTGGACATGTTTTTTTGGCATGAGTTGTTTGGGGTAACTGATATGACAACCAGTGAAAAAAGGATATAGATATTGGAACATAACCTAAAAAGTTAACTTAAAAATAGTAATTATAATAATCATTATAATAATTATAATAATCAGAATAGAAGTGTTTGGCGGGAAATCCGTTCTTCGCGCATCCGGAGAACTTGCTCGTTAGCATGATAGTCGATGAAAGAGCCCATATCAGAGAGTTGGGGATTAGAAGAATTATAAAAGCTAGGGCCATAGCTTAAAAAAAGCTAATCCAAAGTTTCAAACCGCCAAAAATCAACTTCCAGGTAAAAGGATATTACGAAATTGCTGATTGGACTACTACTGCTCTTTCTCCACCACCATCGTTGCGAAGAGTACCTGACGAAGATATTTGGGCTAAGGTTTCCACTACCAAAACAGCAAAAGAATGGAACTTCCACAAATTACCGTGTCACACGCAAGCGGTGGAGCGCTGTTGGAAATTGGTAACTGAAGCCTCCACAAAACTCGTTAAGAGCTTCAATGCCAAGTTTTTCAAGCAAACGTAATTTCAATGTTCCAACTATGAAAAGGACTATGATTTAAAAAGGTTACAAAAATAATGTTGAAGTGTGAGAATTGGAAATTTGTATTTCACAATGAATTTTGCAATTAATAAAAACTCTTAGGGATAAAATTATATATTATCTATTTATTTATATTATTCCTTTAGGTATTTGTTGTATCAACAATATAAAGCTAAAAACACGAGTGGTGGGCGCAAACAAGCTACACAACCGGCAGGCATTCATCAAGTGATTAATTAACGATATTGAAGTGCTTTTAGCTAGCTCAGATGTAAAATATGCCATCTTTTCAATAATTTAGTGTGATTTTAAAAAACAAAATGCAGCTGTTTAGGTACTTAAAAAAATAATATCTTTTGATTTTCGTGAAAATATCGTCTGCCACTTAAATTCCGCAACAAAACTCGACTGCCACCCACATAAGTCCACCAGACTTTAAATTAATTTACTGAACAATCATTTGCATATATACATATATAACATAAAAAAGAACTTCATGTTAGCCGTTTAATAATTTATAATAACGATCGTCTTTCAGGCCGATAAAAATGCAGTGTCGTAGCCGCCGCGGCGGCCACGGCGCGCCGTCTCGGCCGTGGTGCTCGCGCGGTGCATGCTGAGCGCAACTTCATAGGCTTGGCAGACGACCTTCGTGGTATCTTATTAGTGGCAGACTATTATTTTTGGGTTTGCTGATATAAAAAGAAGCATTTCAATCAATTTCATCCTTGCGGACATAATTTTTTATTCTTTATTGCTCTTACTTATATGGGTGGCAGACGAGTTTTGGTGAAGAATTAAAGTTTTTTTAAATTATTTTTTTGCTGGAGTTGTGACCCTCCTGTAACCCCCTGTCGCGGAGGTGCGCCGGCAGACGTTCAGATTACTATTATACATTACACACTTAACTCATACACAAAAAATGAAGCTTGCGAAAATGAATCGGAAATTTCTGTTATTACCTCCCGGACTAGATAACGTCATGCGGGCGTATTTTGATGAATAGATCAAAACTAAGAAAGCCTCAACCCTTTGGCCATACTAAAGCATGTTTAAATATGTATAGAATATAGATATTTCGCAGTTTATGCGATTGCAAGCAATTCCAAAAAGGCTTTTTGTGGTTATTTGTAGTTACGTTTGACATATGGACATTTGATATCAATTTGACCAATCTTAGAAAAAAGGTACCAAAAGGGATGTTACAATGAGTTAATTGTAACACCGAAAAACGTGTTACAATGTGTGCATTGTGAATGCAAAGTAGAAAACCCCTGTTTCTAAAATTGTATGGCGAGTCGTAATCTCCAGAAGTAGGAGTAATACTAGAATATTATTCATACTATTGATCATTCATATCTCGTGTTTTTCTGTAACTCAGTAACCAGTTTTTCTTTTTTGTGTTTTGTATAAAATAATAGAAAAATGAATTAATAGGTTCTCAGTTGTCATTTGAACTAACAGCGCTAGAAATTAAAAAAAAAATAAATTTTTTACCGTTTTAGCAACATTTGAAATATCCAATGAATTTTGTGATCAGTATTACACCGAAATGATTAGGTATTTCCATTTAAATTGTACGTTAAACTGATAAACGCGAGAAACCTTTCTTGATAATACAAAAAATATCCGGCTCAATTCTGTCGAGTCAAGGTGACGGATTTTTGTAGTAGTCGTCTTGCGATCAACTAAAAAACACCTATATTCCCAGAATTCGTCACCTACACTTGACGGATTTGAGTCGGGTATTTTTATATTATTAGTAGAGCGCGGCAGAAATATTAAATTACCGAGAAAACCTGTCCCACCATCGCCCCACTACCGAATCCGTACGTAACCAATGGGCGGTAACCTCGCGCTGCGTGTCCAATTGTTAGGTGCCCGATTCATGTAATAGTAAAAAACTATTCGCACAGATCACCATTAGTTTTTCGATATTATCGGCAGTGAAAGACAATCTTTTTGAACTCAGGAAGTCCTTAAATAACGAAAACGTTCTCTCCACGTCAACACTACTTAAAGGAGGATGATTAAAATATTTCCTAAATTCATTTTCAGGATTTGTTGTACAAAATTCTTCCAATTTATGGAAATCGGGATTTTTGTGAAATATTGCTTGTATTTTTCCTTGAAGTTGAACGCCGAACTCATCTGGGATATTTTGAAGAGGTTGAAGATACGATTTGAGTTTTGTTATTCCTTCCGTTAACGCAAATTCTGATTTTCAAAATATTTAATTGCTAATGGTAACTCATTGAAATGATTTTCAATATACTGTAACTCATTTAACAAATTTGGTTTGTTTAATAATTTCTTGCACTCGACGACGCTCCGTGCGTCGTCTTTTAATTGCACAACAACGTTCTTCACGTCTTCAAAATGTTTTGTGTAAAATGAAGCGGTTTCTAGCCAGGTACCCCAACGAGTAATGACAGGTGCGGGAGGCTTACAAATATCTGGACATAATTCTCGATATATGGATAATCTCTGCGGCGATTTTAAAAATATTTTTTTTTACTGTACTGATTAATGCATCTACATCTGGAAAATTATCTCTAATAAATTCACATATGCGATGCAAAGCATGAGCTATACAGGTAAGGTGCAACATATTAGTATATTTTTCTTTTAATAATTTGCCTGCTTTTACCATATAAGGAGCTGCATCGCTCACAAACAAAAGTACCCTGTGATATTTTTCCTGGACATTATTAAATATTGCATCTAAACTTTCATTTACTGTTGAAAAAATGATGTTAGCATTAACTTTGTCTGTTACGAGGCATTTGATCAAATATGGTTGATACGGAATTGTTGGGTGTAAAACTCCTAGGACAACGTTTACGACACAACGCCCTAACATGTCAGTTGTTTCGTCCGCCGAAATCCAGATATAATTTTCACGGATATTGGTTTTTATAGTCTGCATTATACTTAAATAGCATTTGGGAACATAACATCTACGTATTGTAGATTCATCTGGAATATGTCTATTCGTATATTTAGCCAAAAAAGATCTAAAAACAGGATTTTGAAGCTTTTTCAATGGAATATTTGCCGCTGTAAAAGCCTGACATAATTCCATATAGAAGTCGTCTTTTGGAGGTTGATTTAATGCGTCGACATGTTTTTTAGTGGCTATATGTTGAGTCAATTGGCATTTTGCGTGACACTCAAGATTAGCCTTACAGATATTGCAGTGGACAGTACAATTTTCGATTATTGTAAAAATGTCTCTGAATTCAGTAATCCACTTAATAAGAATTGACTGCGATGCCATTTTCAAGATTTAAAAACTAAAATATTACTCCAGATATATGTTAAATAAAACTAAAACGATACTCTCAGATAATGTAAATAAAACTAAAAAGATGCTCCAGGTACTTATAAATAGGTAAAAATAAAAAGAAAACTCCTCAAAAATAACGCCAGGAACCTAAACAATGAAGCAACTAAAATCGAATAACTACGAATGCAAAGAAAACAATGGAAACTTAAAGAACATCAGCTAGTACACAACTGTGAATCGAAAATGCGACGTTTGGTGCAAATATATTATACCATCTACTAGACTGAGCGACAAACTGGGGACCACTGATACGACGCACAAGCAAGGTATGGAGGGGAATACGTTGGGGAATACGGATAGCCAGCGTGAAGTGAATGGTGGGAGTCAATTTATTATTTCTGCCGCGCTCTAATTATTAGCAAAGGTACAAAGTTTACTCCAACATATATTTTTAAGGTACTGCATTTCCGATTGAAACGCCACCTTAAATCGACAATAATTTCTCTATTTCATCTAACCTAATAAACAAACTCAACCAACGTTCTTTTATAAACGCGTAAAAAATATATTAGAAAATTTTTAAAAAACAAATTCGTTGGTATTTCTGTTCGTTGGGTAATACTTTTAACACCAGGCTGCGTTGGTTTAGTCTCGTATGGATAACGGGCGCACCTTCGCAGTTCCTAACGTTATGCTGTTCAAATAGAAGCTAATTAATAATTAATAATTTATAATTATAAGTTTATTTTAAAGTAGGTATCTGTAAAAAACAGTTATTTATGATTTGAGTGTTAGTAAAGTAGATGTATATTCAGTTGGAGGGAAAGTTTTGCCTCCATTGTGTAGCGGCGTGGCACAGCTCTTCAATATGAACATACGCATTGTTATGTTCCGTTAATAAAAATTTTGCTAGCACGTTTACGGAAGCGGAAAGCTAAGTTTTATGACACGACTACAACCATCAGAGTATGTGTGAAGTGTGAGAATAAAAAGACCACAAATGCAGTTTGCGAAATGTGCACAGAACGCTGCCGTTTGATGCTGAAAACTTTTTTAATTGCTTATACGGTGTTTCGCGCAACACGGCCGTCTAGATCATTAAAATAACGCTTGATGGCACATGAATTTTCTAGCGATGGTTGGACTAAAGGACAAAATTAATTCTACTCATAATTATTGCAGTTTGTTTATTATATTGCTCTCTTTACTGCAATGTAGATTCTACTGTCGCTCGAGTTCTAAGCAATAAAAACGAGGTATACTCTGTCCCACAACAACTAAGAATGACTCAACGGTTAAAGTCGTAGCAACATAGGAAGGTTTGCAATCGATGTGTCATTTGAACTTGTCGTGGGACAGAGTATAATATGAATATACCGAGGAATATGCATATTTGGTCGTGTTTATTATTATTTCTACTATTACGATAATAAAATATACGTGTAAATGTTGAAAGTTTCCATTGTTATTTGAAAATTTATGTTTATTATTATTTTTATTATTACTTTTATTATTATTTTTATTACTGCTTGTATTAAAGAGTGAAATGTTGATGGCCATGTCGAAATGAACCGCATATTTCCCATATTGTGTATAATGAATAATAATATAATAATGCTGATTTAGTTTAGAGTAATAATTACTATGAATTTATTTTCTTTAGTACTAACCTTACAAACTACTTAAATTAGCTAATACAATCTGTGTATAATATCCCTTGGTGGCTGTTAAACACCATCAACGTGTTCTAATAAAATGAGTTTTGCGGACTACACTTTGCATATTTTGGTAAACTGAAGTGGTTTTTTTTGCCGTGTGACCTCTTGTAATTGATATGTTTATCGTTTGCAAATAGGTGAGGCCGGCTCGACCCGCGCTGTAGACGGCCCCGCAAATAAAAAAGAAATACTGTTTCCAATAAACCATGACTAAGAAAAAAAATCATCAATAATGGAGGATCAAATAAAATTATATAAAGGAAATATTTTAGAAGCATAGATAGTCCATTATTTTTGGTTTATAACTCTTGTCGGATTTTGGGTGTTTTTGTTGTGCTTTTACAATTTAGTAAAGGCATTTTCCTCTTAATTTAACTGTTTATGTTAATTTTAAGGCCTTTCATTTTCGAGAAAATTTGAATTAAGAACTGTTTTTTGTGTATGATTTTGTCAAATATGACGTTTTGGTAGATTTCTTTTCGCAGATACAAACAATCATGGGTCAAAAGTTTCACCTAGTGCGTAATGTTTTTGCGAACACACTTTGTTTATGTTAAACGCTATCAGTGCTCCAACACACTTCCAAAAAGAATGTTTCTATGGAAGTATATTGAGCCACCAGTAAAAAGTAATATTTGTCGAGTAACATATTAACCTCAACTTTTTCGAAAACATTACGTGATATTTTTTATCAATAACGAATGTGCAATATTCATTCACAATAAAGTTTTCGAGAGTTATGAATTATTTATAATTCTTATTTGTCATTTTCCTGAAAATCCTTTTAGAATTTGGGAGCCATATTGATGCCGGGTGACTTATTATTGGAATAATTTTATAAATATAAAACCTTTTAAAAAACACAAAATTAAAAAGACTTGTGGGGATGCTTCATTCTTATTCATTCACGTTATAAAATATAATATATTTTGTCAAAAAATAAAACTGTTTCTACTTAAAACAAAAATTTATCAATAATTTTCGGTTCGTAATCATAATAAATCAACAGAAAATAGTTACATATTCAGTTTCGATTCACTTCCATGTTCTTCAGAGACAGTAATACATTACGATTTTACATTACTGGTATAGTTTTTATAAAATGTTTTTCTTGAAACTTTTCTTATGTAAGACAAGAACATTTTTAACCATGATTGAATTCTGAAAAACATCCTCTATTTAATTTGAGAGAGAAAAAATATATCGTCCTATTTAAAAAGAAAAACAGTTAGTTGTTGCTACAGCCAGATATTCAAGTTATAAACAAAAAATGTTATAACTTAAGTTACAGCAAATTTTCCTTACTTTATTTACATGTACTATCATCGGAAAAAATACATATATTTTTCATATTTTTCAAAAGTGAAAATCAGAAGTTGTCGTATTGGTATTCATCTCTAAACCGTGCTCAAAGAGTTTACTAAAACATGTTTCTTGTTTAGTTTAGAAGAAAAAGTTATTATCTCTTCAAATTAAAGCAGTGTTTTAACAAAAAAAAAAAAAAAAAAAGATTCCAAAAAAAGAAGCCGCAAGCAGTTCATTAATTTACTTGACTAATTTTCTCCCATAAAAACATTTTGACCTTTTTGTCTCGATGGCAAATTTAAGGTTGTCTCGCATAATGCTTAGCACTAATACCTGAAAACCTGTTGTTCAGTAATATTTTCAATTTTATCCAAGTAATCACTGAGTGTACAGACGTAGCGGTTATTAAAGTTTTCTTTTACTCCACATTACGTTATTTATTTTGTAGTAACCATGTATGTACAATAAAATGTATGTAAAATAATAACGTGTAACATATTGATTGATACAATGTGTATAATGCACGCTTGTGACCTTTTTTCTTGTTGATAGTGAAGGGCCAACGGTAGGTATAATCAAATTCAGTCAGATAACAGTATTATCTATCGCATCTGCCAATGGATTTCGAGATAAATAGATTATGTGTGCCCGTATAGAGTGGCCCAATGCACCAGCCTATGTTTGAAACTGGTTAGAGTTGTATCAGTAAATTAAATTTGTAGTACTTTATTTATCGATAGACCATGTTAAATTGAATGATTATAATTATAAAGCTGCACTGGGCAGCCAGTGTGATTACGCTACAGATTAAATTTAGCTTTCGATTAAAATTTTAGCACTTGTGTGAATGCAATTACTAGTAACGATTAAAATAGTTTGGTTAATGATTATGTAATATAAATTATATAATATATAAAATATATATAATATAAACTAAAAATATATATCTGTTTTCCGATTATGGTAAGGAATTGGACATGTAAATAAGAAAGGAATGTTTGCTATAACTTAAGTTATAACATTTTCTGTTTATAACTTGCATAACTAGCTATAGGAACCTACGTTTTCTTTTTTTAACAGGTCGGTATATTTTTTTGCGCTCAATATAAATTGAGGATATTGTTTCTGAACTTAATGCTTATATGTTCTTGTCCTACATCAGAAAATTAAAAATAGAAATTGTAATATATCAAAAATTTAAAATCGTAATGTATTAGTGACTCTGAAGAACATGGATGTGAATAGAAATTGAATAATTATTTTCAGTAGATTTATTTTGATTCCAACGATTTAAACGTTGAGTCACTCTCTCTTTTTGTGGGACGCAGTATACACCGTTTTTATTGCTTATGGTTAATGATTGTGTATCTTAAACAGAAATGTTTATCTGGCAAAACTTTAAAAAAACGGAAGATAGGAACTTTTGACAAAGCAATGTATTGAAGTTGGAGTACCACAAGGCACATACCTTGGTCCAATACGCCTCATTTATAATGGACGGTAAATTTAACTATGACGTGACGGTCACATACGCACAAATATCAAACAATTAATAATCAACAAAAAGATAACTCATTAATCCATTTTACTGTCCGATAAAAAAAAACTAGTTCATTTGTTGGAGTGACGGAGCCGTTTGGTGCCATTAGCAATCAAACGAATGAGGTAATGAAGTTTTCGTCATGATATTACGTAAATGCTACAATGCGCGAAAAACGGTCCCCTCTTTTAATATAAAAAGCCAATGTAATTGTAATCCGCAGCATAAATACGGGAATTTATCCGATGTATATCCTCCGTATTATCTGACATATGACACGGACACTGGAATGAATTCATATTTTTTTATTGTCTTATTGAGCCCTTGCTATATTGTTTGTTTATTCGTATTAGTTTTGGGGCTTTAAATTGAGTTGTACCTTTTTCTTTGCTTGTTGGTATTACTCCTTTGCGTGGCGTGGACATAATTTATGAACGTCCGTATGTACAATGTACATTTGTGAGAAAAAAAAAAAGATATATGTATCGATCCCGCATTTCAAGTGGGTTCAAGTGGTTTCTCCTAACTTACCATACAAATTTGTTTG
The DNA here is from genome assembly GCA_964023965.1 of Melinopterus prodromus. NCBI lineage: Eukaryota > Metazoa > Arthropoda > Insecta > Coleoptera > Scarabaeidae > Melinopterus > Melinopterus prodromus. The sequence goes on from OZ030390.1 coordinate 99,782,842, forward strand.
AATTACAGCACACAACCTTTACCACAAAAAAAAATTGAAATCAAAAGCGCTAATCTTTGGTATCTCTATAATCTAAGAGACTCTGAATGCAACATGATCAAAATTTTGTAGCTTTCGTGGTAAGAATTTTAGGAGAAAAAAAATAAACGGAAAAATAAGCGTTAATTTAGAAATGCAAAAATTCCTTCTTTCATATCTCTCGCTTTCATGTTTATACCGAGAGGTAAAAATGTTGAGTCATACAACGTATGAAGAAATGATTCAGGAGTATGACACACTCTATTTATTTTTTTTTTGTTTAGTAGTTTTAGAGTAATGAGCCTTCAAACACAGGAGTAAATACTATCAAAACGACAGATGGCAGTTATCGCAATTCTCTCATGCGAAGTAAAGTAAGTCTACCTCAATAATTGAACAAATAAACATAGGTATCTGCATTATTAATAATATACCAATAATGTCATGGTTCGTTTCTATTATTACCTACAGAGTGATCGAAAATTGCGGACAGGTTGAATTTCCCGCCACATTGGATAATTGTGATGTTGGTAATGGTTGCAAATGACAGCTGCTATTGTTGTTCAGTAGCGTAGGTATTATTTCTTGTATTCATTCTCTGATAACAATTAGGTACCTATATTAAATTGGACCAATGAGGGTTTGAAAGTCTTGGTTAGTCTTGATAAAGACAATAGACATGAATAGGTCAGGCAATAGATATTTTTGGGTGACACAATTACTAGCAGGAAGCCGACGGTCCCAGGTCACGTGGAACAGTCCGTAGATGTATTGTGATGTGTGTCCTACTTGCAAATATCATTTCTTAAATTGTTATAAACAAAAAACCTCAAAAAACTATTTCGTTTTTCGCTTGTAAACACTGAACCGATGGAGAGTAATCTTAGTAATCTCTTGATGCTTTCAACAGACGAATTGTAGAAAATGAAAAGCCGAAAAAAATGAATCCTGCACGGACTCGATTGAATTAATATTAACAGAGGAAATAAGAAAAAAAACGGAAAAATCTGTGTTTTTTCGTTATAGGAATGTTTTCAGTTATAACAATGTTTATTCCCGAAAATCTATGACCATAAATGTCTTATGATTAACCATTATGTTATGGTTTTGCCAGCAAATCAATCGATACATGTAATCATTTTATAACGTATTCCAGACTAATGATGATTTTCTTGGGATTCCTACTGTTTTACATGGCAACAGGCAAGTCAATCCATAAAACATTCGGTATACTGTTCATAAGATATACAGTGTAGATAGTTTATTGTGTAGGGGGTCATAACGCTATTTACAGTTACATTTCTAAAATTATCATTATGGTGGATAGAAAGAGGAAGATACTGTAAAATAATGTATAATAACTAAAACTTGTTAATCATGTATATTTCAGCTGTTTACGGTAATAATTTTACATTAAAACAAAAATTACTCTGATATCCAAGTATGTATCTTTTACCTAAAACCCACAAATCCTGTATTTTTAGACACAAACTACAAACATCAATACAAAATATAGGGTTGCAGTCTTTTTCGGTATTTCAGCATCCAGTTATAATCATAAGTAAAAAATCGGAGTTGATTTTAGTCGAATTTCAGGTTCCATGCTTATTGAATTGCTTATAATTATTTTGCAGCATATAAATTTACAAATCAAGTCAAACAAATTTATACCTAATGTGTTCGGGTAGTATTACCGTTGGTGTGTTATTACGGAGGGTTCTAATTACCAATTAAACCGCCCTTATTGTCCCCGTTTACAATTACGACTACCCCATTATTTTGCATTGCCGCTATGTCGCCCTGTCGAACCTATTTATGGCGGATCAAATGGACCGTTATGAAATCGCTGAACGTCCGTTTTAGTTTAACGTTAAACAGTTTTTATCGGGCGCACGCATCATTGCGTCTAACGCCACAGACCTGGTGCAGTGTTTGTGACATACCGGTAATTATAATCGGTTTATTACTCGTATAATACATCGGTTAACCGTCTGCTAATAAACAGACATCGATGATAACATGCACTACATCCACTTTATGGGCTTATAGCAATAAAGGTCGTCATGAACATTGGTTGCACAAATGAAACAATAAAATTTGAAAAATTGTGGTTGGCATACATTAATCCTTCATTCCTCGAATCTCATTCACTTAATTGAAAAAATTAAATTACTGCACTGTAGCACACAAGGTTTCCCATCAAAAGGTTTCGGGAATCTACACGAGAATATAAATTTAGTTAGTTAATTTTGTATAGTTTATTGAAGTTTTTTTTTGCGATTTCACGTCAATCGGTCAGATGGCATTAGAAATTCCCGTTCTAACATCAAATGATTATTTGATAATAACTGTCGGTTGACATTAGTAATGTCTAATGATATAATCAATAATGCATAGATAATAGTATATTATTTGACGAGCACATTTAAGGATATACAATTTTTCTTTTTTGTTTTCTTTTTAATTCTTACTTTTATGACAAATGTTAGTCAATGCCAGTGATACTAAAAGGTTCGCTTTAATCTATTTTTTTATAATTTTCAATAAATGTTTTACAGTTTTTATTATTTTGGTATAATAGCTAATGTTTATTTAGAACTAACGCAAATTGACTCGTTTTCTTGATGTAAAGTTTATATTTCACCCTGTAGATAATAATAGTTCATACAATAATTACTACACAAACGTGACTTACCTTTAACTCAATCAATATTAATGATATTAGATATGTTTATAATAGTAGTTATCCATCTACAGCAAGCGATTAGTCGAAATGTTGCTGATATTTTCAATGACAACCAAATTACCCATTCAACCATTTATAGGATAATCAGAAAATTCAAGCAGACTGGGTTTGTTGAAAATCTCTTTAACAAACACTACTAAAAATATGTTGCTGAAAATAAGGAAGCAAGTTTGCCAGTGTTGCAAGCGTTAATCGAGCATAGAACGATTTCGGCTTGAAAAATTGCTTCTCACACCCAATACAGTAAATCAACAACACATAACATACAAAATCTGAACAAATATCACTTTGATAAACTAAAATAACTACTAACCTAAAGGCAAGAGAGTATGGTATCTGGTATGACTTCATTATTATCGATGAATTTTACTTGAAGATGCTGTTTAGAAGTAAAATTTAATAATTTCTAACCTAATTTCTGGTTTAAAAAGTTCTTCACGGTGGCGGTGTTTAAAAAAAAGGTGTTAACACGCTGTTCAGGAACTGAAAATATAAATATTAGCGAAAGAAAAGGCGCAGATATTTGATTGTTCAAAATACCGCACCGTACATTGGTCTTAAAATGGTACTAATATCGGCATTCTACCATAAAATTCGGGTTTTCTTGTGTCCACCAACTGCTATGATATGAAAAAACAGTGCTATTTGACGTAAATGTTGCCTCGTGTAAACATTGAATATTAACTAGAAACAATCTGTCGTCTTCCATTTCCACCTCAAACCAGATTGGGAATCATACCTATGGCATCAGGTCTGATGTCATAGGTATGGTACTGATGAGTGTACCAGTGTGTCTTTCCTTTAGTGTAATTATAAATTTTGTATGTTTTTTAAAGGTGCTATTTGTTCAGTTTTAGTATGTTATATGCTGTTAATTTACTGGATTGGGTGTGAGAAGCAATTTGTCGAACCCAAGTAGTTCTATGCACGATTACCGCTTGCAATACTGGTAAAGTTGCTTTCTTATTTTCGGCAATATATTTTGGTGGTGTTTCTTAAAGAGATTTTCATCAGACCCAGTCTGCTTGAATTGTATGATTATTCTAGAAATAGTGGAAGCAACATCGAGATAATCGCTTTTCTGTAGATGGATAACTACTATTATAAACATATTCAAAGTCATTAATATTAATCGAATTACAAGTAATTCATGCTCGTATTAGTTATTGTATGTTCTATTATTATCTACAGGGTGAAATATCAACATTGCATCAAGAAACTGAGTAATTTTGCGCTAGTTCTAAATAGACATTAGTTATCATATCAAAAAAATCCAAAATGTAAAACAAGTACTCAAATTTCTAGAAAATAGATTAAAACGAACATTTTAGTATCACTGGCATTGACTAATATTAGTAAGAATTCTAAAAAAAAACAAAAAAAGGAAAATTTCAAGATAGGAGGCTGTGACTTCATATTTGAATATAATTTTTACTTCTAAACAACATTTCCAAATAAAGTTTAGTGATAATAATGAAAATAAAGGTACTTTACTCTTATCACAAATTCATATATTCTGAATCGCTTGGTATATGGTACCGAAATTTACATATTTGACTATTGCCGTATTGGTTTCATACAAGCCACCAACTTTTAAAAAAAATAGAATATTCTAAGAAGTTGATAATAATTTTTTTTCCATATGCTGAAGACTTTTCTGGACACCCTGTAGAGGTACGTGAAAATTATCAATTAATTTTTCTGGCAGAAGCTGATATTTTGTATGTTATTTTAAATCAATAACATACCAAAATAATCACAACTGCAAAACATTTATTCAAATTTATAAAAAATATATTAAAACGAACATTTTAGTATCACTAGCATTGACTACTAAAAGTAGGAATAAAAAAAAACAAAACGGAAAAAATTTCAAGATAGGTGGCTGTGACTTCACCTTTGATTATAATTTTTCTTCTAAACAACATTTCCAAATCAATTTTATCGAAAATAAAGGTACTTTACTCTTATCACAAATTCATATATTCTGAATCGCTTGGTATAATGTACCGAAATTTACATATTTGACTATTGCCGTAATGGTTTATTACAAGCCGCCAACTCTTATAAAGAATAAGATTTTCTGAGTAAAAGGATAATAAAAAAAATCCATATGATGCGGACTCTCCTGGACACACCAAGTGTAATATTTTTTTAAAATTATAGGACTTTTAGTGTTTGTGTTGCGGACCTTCGCGCCGTCAATTATAAATTTATTATTTTAACAACTAAATCATCGAAAATCTGCCAAAATCTCGACTATATTGTACAATTTTGATGAAAAACCCGATAAAACGCAATAACGTTCGTTCACCGTTCAAAATATAATAATAATTTTAGCGTATATCCGGACAGTATTTCGGGGCAACGCTTTGATATTCACGCGTTCAGCTGAAAAAGTATATATCGGTGACGTTAATAGGTGTAGGGTTATCGTTGGAAAAATATTTATATAATCAATCCTTCCGGAAATGGACAGGTTTTCCACTGGGTTCCGGGAATATGGCAAAACAATATTTTTTTTTTGTAGTCGGGGACAGGCGCACGCTCAAATCGGAATCCGATTTAATTAAAAATGGGGGTAAACTGAAATGTATTCGTAGCTGGTACACGAATTGAAAACAGTGGTGGTTGAAATAAATGGGGATGTTTCTATTGTAGATTGACCAGTGTGTACGTTTTTGAAGTGATTTTTTTATAGGTGTTGTGAAACGTAATTCAATCAAAGAACGGCAATGGAAAATTGCGACACGAATAGACACAATAAACCGCTAATGGTGGGACTGTAGAGTTTTGTGGAATGGATAAAAAATCTAAACGTTGTACTTACGTACTTATTTTAAAAGAATATTTGGGGTTGACCGACTGGCAAACATATTTTAACTACATATTTTAATACTGTTATAATGAAATATGATTATACCTAGGTAACCCACACAAAACAAGTGAATGTGGTACAAGTGGGCAAAAATTAGAAAAAGCAGGTTAACCAATAACTAATACATAGTGAAATAAATAGTGACAACTGATTCTCGTATTATGTTTTCTTAATAATCTTAATCTAAAAGCAGAAACTATGGAATGTGTCCAGTTTTTACAAGTACTTCTAATAGTGTATTTGTTTATATGAAAAGCTCGACACAGTATGTGTTCCGATTAAGAAATCATACCTGAATTAGTTGTCACTTCTGCGAAATAGTCTAGTCAATAAATTCGAAAACTACTTCGAAAAAAACTAATTATTGTTATGCTACACTCTTTGAAATGAAGAAAAATACTGTCGGAAATATAATGTAAAATATTGGGGAAGCATGTGATAGGGACCAAAAGAAAGTTTTCTTAATCAATTTGAAAAATCACTAATCTAAAAGTACATAAAAGATACCATGTGTGGATAATTTAGGGTGATTGTAGGATTTTAAAATCAGAATAATTTTTTATGACGAGATGTGCTCACCTCTTTCACCAATAATCGCCAATTTCTTCATGGAATTGTTTGAAGAAGAAGTCATTAGATCAAGTCCTTACAAACCCAAGCATTGAGTCAGATATGTCGATGATACCTTTGTGGTTTGGCCACACAGTAAAGAGTTCCTTAACCACCTGAACAATTTTAGTCCTTCCATCACACTCACGATGGAAATAGAAGAGGATAGTCGGCTGTCATTGGCTTGGACATACAGTCTGCCGTAAGAAGATATATACCGATCGCAAATCTAATCACATTACCATCCCCAACAGAAGAGAAGTGTTATTAACACTCTGTTTAACAGAGCCGAGAAGGTATGCGACTCCAGCAGGTTAGAGGACGAACGGAAACACTTAGAGTGGGCCCTACGTCAGAATGAGTACACCACGTCGGATATACGGAGTGTCACACAAAGATAACCTCACGGGGTATCAGAAAGAATAGGTAGATTACTGAAGAAATCGGGTATCACGGTAAGATACAGGGCACCAGCTAAGTAAAGGATCTTTTGCCTAACCCAAAGGATATCACACCACTCCTGAATAACGAGGGAGTATACAAGATAACATGTGAGTGTGGAACTTGCTATGTAGGACAGACAGGACAAAGCATCGAATGTCGAGTCAAGGAGCAGAGTAGAGACACTCGGCTACGCAAGATTCAACAGTCCGCTGTTGCTCAACGCTGCCACGAGCCGGGACACACAATGAATTTCGATGAGGTAAAGATGTTGGCAAGGGTGGGTAATTATCATCGAAGGGTTATTAGAGAATCCATCGAAATCTACAAACATCCTGACAACAGCAATCGCGAGGAGAGTACTAACATTAAGTAAGGTCTCGTAGGTCTTCAGTATTTAGTTAGCTCTGAAGAAGCGAGCAACTTGGTTAGCGAAACGTCAGCGTTAACAAATGTTGACACACGGCATAACCTGGAAGCTGTTTATTTTCTAAACGATTCTGGCCGTGAAAGCCTACGTACTTACTGTAAATTTTAACTTAAAGCTCATAATAATAAATAATTCTACAAACGGGTAATTGTAAACTGAATAAATAATAATTATTTTAATACTTCGTCTTTTTTTTGTAGTGTGAAAGTAAATTATCGGACAAAATTGAAAATAGCGTTTATCTAAAACACCCAATGGTACTAGAAAAATTTTAGTTTAATTAAAAATATTAATTAATAAACATTTTTCCGACAGTATACAAAATAAAACAACACAATCCAATACTCTATTCTCAGCGACTAGCGATGAAACTCGAGGGAAATTTACAGCATCCAGTAAAATACTTTTGCCCCATTTCGAGGAATTCCGCACGGATCGGAAAATACAGCATCAAATCGCAACAAGAAGGCTTCGGGAGACATTGTTACTAGTTCGTACGCTCCTGTGATCTCCTCCTCTAATTATACCTTTTCGTGGCAGAGCATGTAGTGCCAGAAGGGCTGCAAAGGCAGCGAAAGGCACTACAGGTACTCCTACCGTTCGGCAGGGTGATAATTAAACTTCAGGAAATTTTAATAAAGTGACTCGGTAAACATTTAACTTTTACCGGCAATCATTACTAGTACGGTACAAGTAACGCTGGTCTCGTCGTTTGCGCCGGCAAGGATAGGGTGCGAGCGGTGGGGGCGTAAAGAGGGTGTAGAAATAGTTACAGCTTCGTTGATGTGACGCGACACAGCTCCGGCTTATAAAGTAATAAAAGTTTTAATTAATTTTACTTATGACGGGTCCGATTGCAGAAGCCTCGCGAACGTAACGGGCGCTAACGAGCTAATCGTAACAAAGCAGAATTTGTTTAATTCAGCTAGTCGACATTGATTCTAGAGCTAGGTTCTTTTTTCGTTGATTGCAAACCTGGTAATCAAAAGATTATGTTACGTTATTCCTTGTAAAAAAATATGATCAGTATTTTGATACTATGAGATGCTTTAAAGTTTATCACAATTTTGTGACACAATTTTCTTACTTATTTGATCAACTTATTCACAGTAATAATACTAATTAAATTTCTACGGATCTTTTATTTATTATTTCCGGCTGTTGTCTCTAAATTAAGTCGCTGCTGTTTATTAATTTAAAATTACAAAGTTCTGTTTCAAGATTCTTAATGCATTTTAACTCAATTGGCTTAATTATTTGATTCTAAAACCATAAACTAAACTGGCAGAACAGTTTACATTAAATTGCTCCTATTTTTCCAAATTGGAATAAAAAACTACTTGTTTTAAAGCACACCTAATGAACTGAAAAATAGCCTGAAATATTCCTTTGATGACTGATGACATTCCGCTTAGAAATGTACCGAAAAAAATGATAAATCAAATAAAAATCTAAAAAATGTTGTGTATGCATAAAGGAAGGTCCGCGCTTCACCATAGGTATCTAAAATACTAGTGCCGTATTACCTATTTGGTTGCAATATCGCAAAAAAGTATACCACTGTTGTGGAAACTGCGCCGAGTGCGAGCATAAATAATAATTAGGGTGGTCCTTAGCTATATATTGTAAATTTTTTTTTATTTTTTTTTAGGACACCCCGTTTATTAAATCCACTTAATCGAAAAATAATTGATGTACAACCTCAGTTCATTCAAATAAAGGAAACACGTGCCGCAGATATGTTGAAATTTGTAAAATAAAAATACAGTGACAGAAATGTCTTTTATTAGAACTGACTACCTGGGCCAGGGTCCTCTGCCAAATTCCTAAACAGATTGCCACGATCAGGCTCTTGGGCTAAATCTATAAATTCCGTATTGTCCTCTTCATTAGATATCCGTCCAAGTCACTACTGCTCAAAGACATCAATGTAACTGTCTCTAGCGTAATAAGAACAACTTAATAATAGTATATTGTGTACCAAGCCGAGAAAGTGGTTCTTTTCCGGGGCGAGAGAACTTACACAGGCGAGCGTAACGAGCCTGGGCACTTCTTGAGGCCCGGAAAACCACTTTCTCGGCGTGGTGCACACATAATTTTTTATCCTACACAACAATATCGTAATAAAATCAATCGTTTCTAAAACTAGACATATTGACTTTTCACAAATAAAATCCGTTGACGTCTTAATCACAAATGTCAAACCGAATCGAAAACGGTGTTTTGATTGGACAGAGTGGTTGCATTTTCCTAGCTAGCGCCGAAAAGTGTTTATTACAGGCCGGGTGGGGCTGGCTGGCAAATAGTATCGATGAGAAAATGTCATTTTCGCGTCTCTATGGAGACACGAAAGATGTTATTTTGTGTTATTTGCCAGCCAGCCCCAGCCCGGCCTAAACACAAACACTTTTCGGTGCTAGCCAGGAAAATGCAAGCACTCTGTCCAATCAAAACACAGTTTTCGATTCGGTTTGACATTTGTGATTAAAACGTCAACGGTTTTTATTTGTCAAAAGCCAATATGTCAGAGATTAGTCTTTAGAAACGGGTGATTTTATTACGATATTGTTGTGTAGGATAAAAAGTTATCTGTGCACCACGCCCAGAAAGTGGTTTTCCGCCTCAAGAAGTGCCCAGAAGTGCTCAAGAAGTGCAACTCTTCTCTCGCCTCGGAAGCGAACCCCTTTCTCGGCTTGGTACACAATATACTATATCACAAATCCCAAAATACAAGAATTTTAATACATCCCTTCTAAACCCTAATTAGTCAATTTCATTGTAATATGTAATTAGAATAGTTTAATAACTATACTAATTTTGTAATTACTTAAAACTCATTGATTTTGTTTTTTCGGATCGCTCTTGTCTTAATTGTTCTTGTTTTTTCGAAGTAAATGTTTCTTGTCCTTTTCCAATAGACCACGGTCTCCTTCAATCATAGCTCCTGGTCGTCTCTTTTTTCTTTGATTCATCAGAAATTCCTTGGCACCCTGATTTAGCATTTCCAAAGCCGACGCATGAGCTACGTCGAACACATCGGAGAGTTTTTCATGAAAGCTATTCTCTTTCTGTATTTGTACTGATGTACGCTTACAGGATTTTTGTAAAGTTTACCATTCATTGTAGAGTGCCTTTAACTTTTCCACACAATTTTCGTGTTGGCATTCTTGCATTTTCCCAAAAACCTTTCACGTCTTTCGCAACCAAATGAGCACTAGAGTTCAAATTTAACTTCACTTTAAGCAAATTGTACAAAATGACTTTTAATACCTGTTTATTTGATGGCACCTTAGCACCAACAATCTGACTGTCGTCATTTTCTATTACACAAATTGTATCATGATACCTAATTTCCATTTTACAGAAAATAGTTCTTCACTTTGTTGATAAATTTGTCTATTTTTCAAACCGTTGAGTAATCAGTGACCATTTACTGATATTAAATCTATGGTTAAATAACTAGCGAATATGGTACCAATAACGAGTGAATGTAGTACCAATATCGTATATGTACTTTTGTGCGCAACGTGCAGGCCGTGCAGGCTCAAACTTGAGATAACTATGACTAGATTTTAAAGTGTTTTGCGGCGCGTGTTCTTTTTATCTGATCGGGCTGAGATTTTGCATAAATTTTTTTCTCATCAAGCGGCATTATTTTATGGGGTGTCCCGAAAAAAATCAAAAGTGGTAAAATAAGGACCACCCTAATAAATATATAATAAATATAAGTCGAAAACGCTATAATTTGTGAATGAATCTTGCTCAAACCCCTGCCCTCGGGATGTTATGGCCCCAACTAACTCATCCCTAACTATCTATATCAATTGATACTGTACGGTATTATTTTCATCGGCACTTTATTATAATAGCTTAATATTTTAAATAATTTGGTCGACCTTTTCAATATGTCGCTAGTTTTCCGCTTGAGAAAATGGTATATTCATTTTATTCTACACGATGCGAAAATGTCATTTTAGCGTCTCTATGGAGACACGAAAGATGCTATTTGCCCGCCAGTCCCAGCCAGGCATGTAATGAACACTTTTCAGCGCTAGCACGAAATAGTATATTGTCAAAAGCCAATATGCCAGAGATTAGTCTTTAGGAACGGGTGATTTTATTACGATATTGTTGTGTTTACTACAGTACCAACAGTACTACAACCATTACCCGCAAAATACCCTAGATTCTAACTATAGCAACCACAATATCTAAATTTATCTATATAAAATACTATAATACACTCGTTTTATAAGACATCTTGGCGCGTTCGTTCAAACAACTCATGTGGCAATTATTATTATGTGGCATTACAAACACATTTAATATTTTGTGCTCTATGTACAATGCATTTTTCATGTTATTGCAAATACAGGTAAACCTGCATTTTCCAGGAACCTGTCGTTGTATTGTTCACCGCGACCGCAACTAAACAGAAAGAGATTCTTGGTCAGAACTGGAATCTTTATTTTCTGGAATCTTTATTTAGATTCTCTTGTTATCTTGCCTTTTGGCATAGTAGAGGATAAAAATGGTATATTGTGTACCAAGCCGATAAAGAAGTTATTTTGCGAGCCGAGAGCAAACTTCTAGTATAGCTTGAGCTTGCTACGTGTATGCTGATATTCAATAAACATTATTTTTCTCTCATAATCTCATACACTCTAACTTTCTCATTTTCTTCACGTTCTTTTGGTTCTAAGTGGTGAACAGCAAATATGTCCTAAGATAATAGATAATAGTCTAAAACCTATGAATTTTATTCAGCTGTTTTTCTTTAGTCTAATAAAACTGGTACGTTTTGTATATTTATATAGTAGGTAGTATCATAATCTAAACACACAAAACTCAATTATATCGGAGCGAGCGAGTATTTTGTCGAATTAAAATCTCCACCGGGCAAATTCGAGCCGAGAATTTTGAACGGGAAAATAATTTCCGCCAACGAGCTGCACGATATGATAACCGTCTCGCTAATGTTGGAAATGCGGTGTAACTGTTTAATGTGTGACGGGAATGAGCGACGAGTAGGTTCATTCGGTGCCTCGTGAAGCGCGAACGCGCTCCAGCACCGACATATTTCATTATTTATAATTAGCACGTAGATACCTACATACGTTAGAATCTCATCTGCGCAAAATACGCCTTTAACACAATACGAGTTAGTACGACGACTACACTGCATCGCATCGGATCAAAGGGATGTAGGAGTCGCAGATATAGCGCATAGCGTACCACTGGGTCCGAAATGTAGGGAAACTAGATATGTGTGTAGTTACGTCGAAAATGGTCAAGTGAAACAATATTGTCAAATATACGGGAGCAGGTTTTCCGACACACGCGTTAACATGACGTTCCATTTTGACGATTCAACCGCAAATCGTAATTATTCGTGAAACCGTGTACTGAAACTGAGTTGAGTATTAATCGGAAGTAAAATGCCCAGGAGGTTTTTGCAAGCTACAAAGCTTCCTTTGATGGCAAAAAAGCTCATTTTTTTGCGATTTTGTTTGCGATCGGTTCACAGTTTTTATTCCCCAATGCCAGTGTTCCGATTGTTCGGCAATTTTCAGATTTATTGCAAATTGTACAGTGTTAGGAGGTAGTATGAATTCATAGATTTTTTTTACAGAAAAGGTGGGTTTACATCAAATTTGTTACGCAATGACAAGGAGCGTATAAGTAGCCACATTTGCTCACTTATCTTTTCCCCTTTTTCTTCCCACAAGTAAACATAAAAATAAGTGGAATTGAGGATATAATTCCAATTCTCTTGATTTGTATGAAAACATGACGGATAATAGTTTTTGTTCCTATTTTTAATATTAAAGCAACTGATCGATAATTTAGTAAATATTCTTAACTGTGCAAAAGCCTATACCTATTTATGAAATTTAGTAGAGCACTGTAAACAGTACATCTCTCTCAGATATTAGGAAAAACACAGCGCTCTACTAATAGTAATTCAAACAAATATAATTTTTTAGAGATTTAGAAAATATTCTAACGTGTTTTTAAGAATATTATGGTTATAATAATTCCCATTCTTCAAACCATTGTTTAAAAAGTTGAATCAAGCAACTGCTGTATTTTTCGCTGTATTAAGTCGCGCTGAATTGAACATGAGTGGCTAATATAACTAAAAGTACGAGGATTAGAAGATTAAGAAGATTGATTTTTGAAAAAAGCCCGTTTTTGAATTCCTAACTTCCAAAAAACCGGTGAAAACCGGTTTTCTAAGTTTTGCAGGGGGAATCAATAAACAGTTTATTATTTGAGCCGTAGGCGAGAGTGTAAACTCGAAAACGACGTTTTATCTATGACTCATAAGTTCTATTTTATATCAAATATTTTAACTGTATTTGGCAATGATGACGAGGCGTATTGTCACATAACTGTCATCCACGTAGGTTTTGACAGACTTTGACACTAGCGTTGTATAATGATGACAGTTCGTTCAAATAAAGAACTGAAATATCATACAAACTGTCATTATTATACAACGCAAGTGTCATTATATTCATTGGCGTGTATCACGATGGGGATTGTATAGTCGTAGATACGTATGCAATGAATTTGTTATATGTGAGTCGTAGATAAATGCATAAATGGGTAATAAATTAAATATACAATATAATAAATTTAATAGAATCTGGCTACTCAACTTGGTTTTCTTGTTTTCAGAGTTTGTCTATCTTTATTTTGATCTCAAATACTGAAATCATCGCTTTCAGTGTTCAGAACCATTCTTTCTCCAGGTTCTTGAAATACATTATAAATTAACATTCCATAACTTTTATTTTTTCATGAGCATTTCGTTGAGAATTGCTTTCCATCCGTCACATTATTGGATTGCTATAATAGTTGTGCAACTCTAAAAAGTAAGTAAATTTTACATGAGAAACATAAGAATAATATCTGTTTACTGATGCAGAGAGAAAAGTTATGATAAAATGCGTAGAAAAATGGCATAGGAGGGTCAAAATAACATCAGACATTATTCATTATATAGATCATTATATATCTATTATACATATAGGGCAGCCAATAATAATATTTCCAATATTTCCCACGACTTTTTATTTCAGATAGTTAATGTCGTACTGACTACAAAGTTTCAAATGGAATTATTTGTTCTTTAATTCCTTAGAAAGTTACAGTTGTTTCTTCATTTGTTTATTACTATTTTTTTGTACGGTTTATATTTCAATTGGCTGTAATTTTAACTGAATTAAAAAAAATTAAAAATAGATGCATTAGAAGTGTTAACCAGAATGACGTAGGTACTGCAAAAAAAAACATTGGAGAAAAAAGGAAAAAACGTTTTTAATATAACCACTGGTTTTCGAATGTCACAACACTGCATTCTGTAATTAAATGTTTCAAAAGATACGGCTTTGAAATATTAACAAACACAACTATGGTCCACATTGCACAATAGTATTGTTGCATCTTTACTGGCCAACTTTCTTGCAATACAATAACAAAAATATCAAATAAATATCGTATGCTAGTTATTTATAAGTTATTTTTCGAAATCAGCAATAAAAATTATCACAATAAAGCGAAAATTATACCAATAGTATAAATTCCTTTTATCCAAACAAAACTTAAACAAAGAAACAAAACGTAGCAAAGGTACCGTGATGTTTTACCATGAAATGTCTGTCCTTATGCGTCTAGGATTTTATAACAATAACAACAATGTTGCAATTTCGATTGAAAGCACACGGAAGAGTTCAATATCAAATCCACAACGCCGCGATAACGCAGTCGACAAATTTTCTATTCCAGTATCGGTGAATTTATCACTGTCAAGATTTCGCTTTCACATAGAATGTTACAGCCGATGCGAGATGGATTATTGTTTCTTTTTTCCCCTCAATCTCGCGCCTCCTCAATCAAAATGTAGTACGCCACTTCTTCTTCTTCCATATGGAAACCCTCAGGGTTGATGTGCATAAATTTAAAAGTAGATATCCCGGAGATTCTCTCGTTTTATGTCGAATTTCTCGTTGTGTGGGTTTACCAAACCGTGAAAGTAAGCTGTATCGAACCGAATGCGAGGAAGTGAAAAAAATGAACCTGCAAATTGTGTCCCCTGGCTTTACCGAAAATTCGCCTTTCAGAATACTTTTACGTCTTTGATTTGACCTCTTCGAGAGCGTGTGTACTTAAACATAAAATATTTTCTCCAATCTCGAATTAGAAAACAAAATGAAGTGTAAAATTTGAAATTGTGAGGTATTTTTTTAAATCATACAGTAGAACCTCGATTATTAGGGTCAGCTGGCACCGAGCATTTCAAGGACAATCGAAAACCCGGATAACCCAACCATATTACTTTAAATTTTTTTAAATGTTGCTGTTTCTTTAATGCGTAATATGTTACTTATTTGTACAAATACAAGTACATATACAGGGTGTCTCACGGAACTGGTACATTAGAAGTTTCTCATGTTCTACTATTTCTGGAAACTTGAAATTTTCCTCTATCTGAGCTCTTCAGCTGAAATATTCTGAAGGTAACTGCCACGTCCGGTCACCGGAAGTCGGTATCAACTAATAATTTTTTTCAAATGGAACAATCTATATACCGATTCGCCATTCGATAGGAAATCTCATTCCCTATCAATCAATACTACGGTTCCCTATATGTATCTTTAATAGTTTTTGACATATTGTCACGCTTTCTTTAAATCCATATTGAATACACCCATTTAATAATGGTGGACGGAATTAGACACGAAATTTACAACAAAAAGAGGTATTTAGAAATTTTGCGTCGATGTGTGAACAATTTTTGCGAAACTTTTCCCCTCAATATTTTACGCGACAGCTTTTATCAAATGGACGGTGCACCGCCACATTCTTCGCATTTGAGGTATCTTCAACTTAATCAGACGTTAGATGATACATGGTTCGGAATAGGGGAACCTGGTGGTGGCCACCAAGCTCACCAGATTTAAAACCATTGAACTTTTTTTTCTGGGGTCATATGAAAAGTCAGGTCTATTCCACGCCAGTTAATACGCGACAAGAATTGACTAACAGAGTAGTAGCCGCCATTAATAAACTTCAGCGACAAGAAATCCGAAGAACGACGATGATGGAAGTACAGCGAAGAGTTTTAAAATGTTTGGAGCAGAACAGGCAGCATTTCGAACAACATAATTTAGTGTTAATTTAAGTTAGATATCTAAAATATATTATTTTAGTTTTATAAAACCTTTTCATTTTTTTCTATTTTCCTGCTGTTCCAAAGTTGTTACATTTCTATAAATGAAGAATAAATCGTTATGTATTCAGTTTGCATTCCTTTATACTGACAATATCTCTAAAACTATTAAAGATAGATATAGGGAACTGGGGAACTTCTACTTCCAAAATTTGAAGTTTCCAGTAATAGTAAGAAATGAGAAACTTCTAATGTACCAGTTCCGTGGGACACCTGTATAATGTCAATAGAACAAAACAAACGTAGTCACCACTAAAAAAGTTGAAATATTTCAGTATAATATGTATACAATATACATATTATACTGTAACGACAAGATGTAGACAAGCTAGACAAATTCCGCCAATTTTGATCTGCTTGTGAAATTTTTTAGTTTGTCAAGCACAGATAGGTACTGGTGTGAAAATATTATCAAGTTCTCGAAAAGTAGATTCTTTTAGGGCTTTCCCTTCAAAAATAGCTTTTGCGCTATCACTTTCAGCTACAAAACATTGTACTTCAGCCTTCTTCTTAAGAATGTCACAAACCGTTTGTTTCCTATAATTATACAGGATGTCAACTTATGTATGGAACAACTTGGACTCCTAATTGAACAGTTTTTGTAATAACGTAATGATTCCAGTCCTTTTTCTATTTAGCCTAATGCCTAAATGGCCCTAAATGGCGCCTAAACGACTGCATTAACATGTGTTTTGATTTACTTAAGACGTTCCAATCCTGTTTCAATTCTGTTTCAATCCCGTTTCAATCCCGTTTCAATCCCTAAAAGAAGTCCCCGATTATAATTTCGAACGAAGAATATTCGAAAACATACTGGCGGATCCAATATGGCGGACGACTACATCAAAACATGTTTAGATTGCTTGAAACGTCACTTGTTTGGGGGTTTTGTGGTCGCTGATTTTCAGAGAACTAACCCGTTTTCTGTCATATGGGATACATAATTCAAATGAATTCAAAAGTCTGTTATTTGAATGTTTGCTGACGATTTGATATTTCTCCTATGATATTTTTAGACCATAGTGCAATGGTGGCTGCTCCGCCTAAGTGATTTTTATGTTAGTACGATGACAGAGTGCCGCGCATGTGCACCAACTTCATGCATAATTTATAAGAATTTACAAGTATAGAAAGCGAATATTTGTCAATAGTTTGTTACTTTTCGGCCCAAGTGGCATACAGAGAAGATTATAAAGTATTTATTTTTAATTGGATGCATTGCTTGCAACTTTGTGTATCATAAAAACAACCTTACTTGAAAATATTGCGTCCAAACGCAAGGATACTGATTCCTCGCAAAACTAGCTACCAAAGAAATATAAATTACGGAAAATTAGCACCATTAGCTGCTAAATATAAATGGGATGTGTTGATAAAGAGTGGAATCATAAATATATCCTACAATAAGTTCAAACTAGTGCAACCTTTTTCTTAATGTCTAACAAATCTTTAGGTTAATTCGTTCTTGCGTGTCTTCTACACGCAAGATATGATTATTTAAAATTATTCTTCATTCATATTTACAAAATATTAAATAGAAACCTTCAGTACGATACTCCAACATATTGCTTTTGGCTATTTATGGTTGAAATAAACAAATAATATACAGTATTCGATTTTTGCTAAGCGCGATTACAATAATTAATAGTGGTAGCGCCATTTTGGTTTATCACTGTGGCTGACACTGCAGTAATTGCGCATCAATTCCACTCTTGTTTAATAACAATAAGCAAGTCTGTGTACTTTCACATAGGACACGGCATTTAACTGAATTCAAAACTTTGACTTTGAAAAATTGGACTTTTAACCAACAATCCTGTACTTCTTGCACGGATAAACTGCCGCACGGATTAATCCCGGACGGATAATCGAGGTTCAACTGTAATACCTATAAAAACCGTTTGGCTATAAACGAAAGTATATTACGTGACAACCCGGAACAAGTTATAGAATATATGAAAGCATAACTCGCTCAAGACGCTAGACACGTACAGGATTCAATCAATATAACGTTACGTGTCTTTTTTTATATCGTTGTGTGCGAAATATCTTTGTAAGTTACGAGGACGAGCGTGGTATTTTTTACCACAAAATATTAAACACAAGTTGTGGGAAACGGTATTTTTGTAGAATGTTTTAAATAAACGATTGTTATTTAAGTTAAGTAAGGATATTGTATTTCTATTTTACGTACGCGGCAAAGGTTTTTAGATTTGATTGTTTTTGTGGGCAAATTATACAGAATGTAACTTTTGATAGACACTTCTGTATTTACTTTATTTCAAAACGAGATTTCGGTTTTGGCACAGATGTAGAAGTTTATGAGCTGCTTTTCATGGGGCACTTAACTTAAATGTCGGATGTAAACCTACACACAGAAATGTGATCTCTTGAACGAAGAGAATGAAATAGTTGGTAAGTTCGTAGGTATATATGTAAAAGATTATTCACTTCAATTAAGCATTTAATAGATTTAGCACAAGATAGTTTTATACTAAAAGCAAGCTTTGTACTATTATTGTGAATATACTATATGAATTGGCGACTACATGATTTTTTGGACGCTTTAGATATTGTATTCCGTATTCAGCCGTTATATACCCAAAAGTACATCAGTCAATTACAGCGACATCTATCGGCATTCGTCATACTATTTTCAAAACAACGATATTATTGAGAGATATTATTACTTCAACCAACAAATTTATTTAATTGGAATAATTAAATTTAATCTAATTTGTTAATAATGAAAATATATGTACTGCATTCAGTACACCGTACTTAATTGTGTTAAATATCTTCTTTTTTTTTGGGTCAGGTACCTACGCACTACAATGTATTTTAAAGTATTTTATTACTATAATATAAGAAATTTTATTATCAATAATTTGAACTACCTATTTCAATACAATATAGGTTATTTTATTACGAAGAAAGAATTTATTTGTCGAGAGCATTTATCTGAAAAATTCTTTAGACTAAGTTGAGTTTAAGTGCAATACATTACGTTTTTTGTTTTCCAGGGACCATTTTTCTGGATATTTTTGAACGGATATGACATATAGGAAACGTTATTAGAAACATCACTTATTACGTCGTCTTTAATTCTATATATTTCTATACTACTTTCATGATTTTGTGGGCAAATAAACAGGGGTCTTTCTAATAAAAAATATAATTGTACACACTCTATAGTCTATACTGTAACCGCCGAACAGTCCGCTTTCGGATTTTTGTTTCATTATCAACAAGCATCACACCCACTGTATACTTTAAATGTTGATCGTTCATTGTAAGTCACCATTAGACCAGTGCTGATGCCTTTGAAAATATTAAAATGTGAAATAAAATAAAAGTAGAATGAAACCCATTGGAAAAGGAAGAGAATATAACAAAAATGAAAGGAAAAATAATTTACGGGCGATCTGAGGTCGGGAAGTGGGCGAGGGTGAGTTTTAAAGGTAAGAAACGGTTTATCTCGATTTCCGGCAAAACTACAAGTCCTATGGAAAAAAGTTAAATGGCAAAGTTGTAGGCAATGAAAAGATCTACAACTTTTGCATTTACACTTTTTTCACATAACCTCAAAATTTATGTGAAAAATTCTAATAACCAAGTTTTTGGTTTTTTATTTTTATCTTTTACAAAAAGAACTTTTCTTTCACGAAATTTGGTGAAAACTTGCGTTGTTATGTCCCAAATACACTGTATATAATAATTTTTTGATTTAAAATATTTATTTTTTCATCTTATTTTGACTTATTATCGAAAAAGCAGCCTCATTTTCAATCGAAAATTCTCACGTCAAAATATCTCCTTTTTGAATAAAGTCGGCGGGCTTTTTGTTCGTTGAAATCTCTACTTTCTGATGGTGAAAAAAAAAGTGTACATTACTATGATAAATGTTCTCAAAAAATGCATAGAAATGAAAAAAAGGTAAAATCCGATTTTTTTTATTGTTGTGTGTAATTTTGAGCGATTTATTAAAATTTATACTTTAATTACTCGATAAACGTAAGATTCCATGTTACATTGATAAACAGAAAAATTACAAATCCATAAAACACGAAGATTGCAAAAAATATGCGAAAATAGTTGTTCGAAATATAATTAAAGCTAGGATTTAAAGTGTACTTCATCTAAAAAATTTGACTTTTGCTCTTTTTTCAGTAAAAAAGTTAATTTATAACATTCTATTTACATTTGTTAGTATCAATTACTTTTTGTCTCTTTGATGGCATGTCTTCATCGTTAGATTCGAGTAGATCGTCTTCAAGACCATCACCGTCTTCGTCTCCAATATTAGTTCCAGTCTGCATTGGTTCTTCATCCACAATTTCGTCTGAATCACTAAGTTCTTCGTACTTTTTTCTTCTACATTGGAGCATTTTTCAAAACAATGATAATTTAACATAAATTTGTGCATTTGAAACCATGTTTTCGGCAGCCACATTTTAAAATTCTACATCCAGTTGCACAGCTGCAGCAAATTGTTTTAAGCAATAGTTCCGGAATTAATTCCGTTTCTGTAAATTTGGGCATAATGCCACGTTGATGTTGCTTCCAGCCCCAAGCCGTTGCGTCAGTTCGTTACCCAGCCAAGTTTGAAGACGGTGATGGTCTTGAAGACTTCGAAGATCTACTCGAATCTAACTATGAAGACATGCCATCAAAGAGACAAAAAGTAATCGATACTAACAAATGTTAATTGAATTTAATAAATTAACTTTTTTACTGAAAAAAAGAGCAGCAGTCACACTTTTTGGATGAAGTACACTTTAAATCCTAGCTTTAATTATATTTAGAACAACTATTTTCGCATATTTTTTGCAATTGTTTTATGGATTTGTAATTTTTCTGTTTATCAATGTAACATGGAATCTTACCTTTATCGAGTAATTAAAGTATACATTTTAATAAATAGCTCAAAAATATACACAACGATAAAAAAAAATCGGATTTTACCTTTTTTTCATTTCTTTGCATTTTTTGAGAACATTTACCATAGGAATGTATACTTTTTTTTCACCATCAGAAAGTAGAGATTTCAACGAACAAAAAGCCCACCGACTTTATTAAAAAAGGAGATATTTTGACGTGAGAATTTTCGATTGAAAATTAGGCTGCTTTTTCGATAATAAGTCAAAATAAGATGAAAAAATAAATATTTTAAATCAAAAAAGTTACAGTGTATTTGGGACATAACAAGGCAAGTTTTCACCAAATTACGTGAAAGAAAAATTCTTTTTGTAAAAGATAAAAATAAAAAACCAAAAACTTGGTAATTAGAATTTTTCACATAAATTTTGAGGTTATGTGAAAAAAGTGTAAATACAAAAGTTGTAGATCTTTTCATTACCTACAACTTTGCCATTTAACTTTTTTCCATAAGACTTGTAGTTTTGCCGGAAATCGAGATAAACCGTTTCTTACCCTTAAAAACTCACCCTCTCCCACTTCCCGACCTCAGATCGCCCGTAAATTATTTTTCCCTTCATTTTTGTTATATTCTCTTCCTTCTCCAATGGGTTTCATTCTACTTTTATTTTTTTTGGTTTCAAAAATTATCGACCCTGGTCTACATGTAAATTACACAAAGTTGTTTTATATCGACTTATCGTTATCATAAGAATCTTTAGTAAACCGTGATCCATTTATAAAACAAAAACAACTTACCCTTGTAATAATGATAATAATAGTAAGACTTTCAATCGTGCGCATAGCAATTTCGACGGTAATGGTGTCACGATCAGCTCGTTTATCAACGGGTTCAAATTTCAACATTCTTTCCTTGAATGGGTTAACTTTGCCTATCAATTTCCACCAGCCTACAGCTCCAGACCGGGAATTTTGTGGCTTCCAGGCTTAAATATAGATAATAAATAACATGACTACAAAGTTGGGTTAGAAGACAAATGTATGTATAACAACCAATAAATAATATCACGTAGGTGGTGGTTAACTAAACTCGACCCATAGGCGGCAGCGTAAATATGCGAGCAATTTATATAATGTATATGTGCGCGTCAAATACGATATTTTATCAACGATTCAGTAATTAATAATAATAAAGTTCATAATAAAGGCATGATTCCAACGAACTGTCAACAATATGCAAAACTACTGTCGTCATAATCATCGGCGTGTATCATTAAGTAGGGTTTGTAAAGTCTTAGATACGTATGGAATGAACTTATTATACGTGAGTTCTATCTAAACAAAAATAAAATTTATTTTAATTATGGTGGAGGAGCCGGAGGCAATTTCGTTTCCTTTAATAAACATTACATAAAATTGTGTAGTTCTACTTTCATCAGAGGTAACTAATTTCCGACTTAAACCTTTTTAACCTCTTTTAAAGCCATAATGTAATCCTTTGTTCATTGTAGTCCCTTGATATGATATGCGGCCTTAGTGGCTTGTGTGCCCCAGCGTTGCTCTTAACAGTGCTTTGAAAATTATTACTTCAGTGGTACAGAGCTCTCTTATGGTATCTCTTTATAGTATTTCATATTTCAGAGCTTCTACTTGTAAAAGAAATGACCTAGTGAAAATAGTGGCTGATATTCCCATTCCTTTCATATCTAATACATCTGTGCAATAGTTGCTTGCTGTTATCGCCATCTGTTACCGTGATCCAAACTACTATCGGTTGCAAATGTATTAAGCTCTCAATTTTTCATCCTCATAACGACTGAAAAAATTAAATAAAGAGCGGAATCACTTTCACAAATCATTAATGAGTATCAGAATTTTGTTCCCAGCGATTTAAACACAAGCGCGAGAGAAGTATAAAAAGATACCCGATTTTCGCGGTTTTAAAATAACGCTCGACTTTCAGATTTTTGTCACTTAAGTCGCATAGGATAACAATTTTAATTTTTGTTCGGTGTACATTTAGAATCTCTTCTATAGGTTGGCGTTTTTATTTTCTCAATTTTATATTTAATAAAGCCTGTACGCGAGCTTTTTATGGACGCAGATATCTTAGAACTGAACAATAGTAGGTATTTATTACAAATATATTTACGAAAGCACAGAAGCCAATTTATAGACGAGATCTAAAGTTGTGTAAATTTGTTTTTTTTTAATGTCCAAAGCAATAGGGACAGGCAATTTTGAAAGTGATGTAGAACTGATTCAGGAGCATAACGGAGTTTAATTAAAAAAAGTTAGTGGTTTTAGAGTTATAAGAACAAACACAGGGCTCATAACTTTTGCAACTGATAGTAGTCTTGATTTAGGGCTTCTATGAAACGTGATCATTATAACATTGGTTTGGTCCACGTTTCTTCTTTATATAATCGGTATTTATATCATCAATAGTATATTTACTCGAATTCAATACAAACGATGTCCATTTGACCTTTACGTTGAGAAAAGTACTAGGTATTTTCAAAGATGGATCATATTGTACCTTGTCTGTGATATAAACGCTCTTGTCTAAAATTGTTTTGTTGGGTCACGTTTCAATTGAATGGATCGTTTCTATGATGAACTACCGTTGCAGCTTTGCCGTCTTCCGCGTCTCGGAGACGAATATTCCCTCAATAGCACAGGTATATACGAAAGATATATCCAGATATACGGTTTAATTATAACTAGAGGGTTCGTATTGTTAACAAGGTTCACGAGCGAACAGTTTCGCGTTGTTGCGGCTTCGACTGCATCGCGATAGAAATCCTTCAGGAATTGCTGGATGAAAGTTTGTAAGTCGTTTATTTTGGTTGCCAATCGATGGTATATTCGACGAGGTCTATAGTGTACAAAATGCACGTGCAGGGATAAGGAGATGAGTTGTTCCTTTTTTTTTAACAACAAGATGTTTGTTAACGAAGAACGAAAAGAGTTTGGCTATCGCGTTCAAGATTAGCTATATAGTAGTGTTTTAATTTTGTTGGTTTTTATTGTTATTATAGCCGGAAAATAATCGCCCGCTACTATAGCCTAATTATTTGTTCTCCATGGAGACTTGACACCTATTATTAACTGTAATTGAGTTTCTAAAGATGTGTGTAGACTGTAGATGTGTCTGCACTTAAAACGTCAAAAAAGTAAACTAACTTTTTGTTATTTAAATATACATGGTGAGTTATTGGTATCCCGGCGGTCGATAGCTATTAACTAGTTAGAGAAAGGAAAAAATGTTTCTATAACGTAAAATTATTTTCATTTATACAGGGTGTTGCATTTAGTCGTGACGGAAAGTATGTACATCTTTTTCAAATGGAATGCCCGGTATATTTTATTAATATATCATTACTAATAAATTAGTTTATCCAACCGTATATGTTGCTAACTAATCTAACATCGTTAAAAGTTCCTGAGATATTCAATTATTTCCCCAAAATATGCCTGTCATTTTGCATGTCATTTTTACATAATTTTAAAGAACATCGTGTATTCTTTAAAATTATGTATAAATGACATTTTTGCAGATTTTGCTTTTAAACTATGTCAGACAATAGTCAAAGCTAGTAGATAGATGATAGTATCCAAAGATATTAGATTCACTATACAGGGTTCATAAAACTTAGTAAATGTTGCTTGAGTTTTTTAAATGGAACACCCTGTATTTTATGTGCTAGTTGAATTGCCCATCAAGTTCCCTTTAATTTATGTCAAATATGTCATATGCCAATTTTTGTGGTTTTTGTGATATTCAATCGCAACTTAAAGAAAAATGTGTAATATCTAAATATGCCATTATTTTCTTGTTCTTTCTTTTTGTTTGTCTCTTAGTTGTAAATCAGTAATAGTATATTCACATATAATTTAAGAAAGAGTTATACCTTGGATAGCATAATTTATTAGTATTCATACAATAATAAAATATATAGTGCGTTCCATTTAAAAACATGTACATACTTTACGTCACGCCTAAATGCGACACCCTGTATAAATGAAAATAATTTAACGCCATAGAAACTAGGAAGCCAAACAACTTCTGTCTTAAATATTTTACTTTATCATACGCAGTATGTAAAGTATTGTAATCGTGCCGAAATTTTTTTTTGAGATTTTAGCGGAAATAGGTCTTTATGGGTCCCCTGAACATTTTTGAACAAGGTACAAAAAAATGTCTGTGTGTGTGTGTGTGTGTCTGTGTGTGTGTAAACGATTTTTGTGGCGACGATTCCGGAGAAACTACTAAAGGTATCGGAACGAAAGTTCATATTTAGAAGTTTCATGACCTAACTTAGAGCTGAAAAGCTTTTGGTTCAACAGGGTGCAAAGGAACTGGTAGTTTATTCTAAGCCTTTTTCAAGGATTTTACAATTGAGGCGCCATTTCTGTAATTTCGTAAAAATAGTTAAATAATAAATTAAAGTAGAGGAAATTTTGAATAATTTATGCCTATGACATTTTTTGATAAAATTAATAGTTTAGCTGCAAGAGCAAATTCTATTTGATCGAGATCGGTCGCATCTGCATTGATATGAAATTACATAGTAGCCAGGATTTTGACAAATATTTTTTGTGCTGTCACACTCGAAAACAGCTGATTTCATCAATTTTATATATTGTATGATAAAGTCATGTGCCTGGCCACATCAGATTTTTTTACTTTATCATACGCAGTATGCTAAAGTATTGTAATCATGCCGAAAAAAAAAAATTGAGATTTTAGCGAAAATAGGTCTTTTTGGGTCCCCTGAACATTTTTGACCAAGGTACAAAAAAATGTCTGTGTGTGTGTGTGTGCGTGCGTGCGTGTGTGTGTAAACGATTTTTGTGGCGATGATTCCGGAAGAACTACTAAAGGTATCGGGACGAAAGTTCATAATTAGAAGTTTCATGACCTAACTTAGAGCTGAAAAGCTTTTGGTTAAAAAGGGTCCAAAGGAACTGGTAGTTTATTCTAAGCCTTTTTCAAGGATTTTGCAAATGAGCCGCTATTTCTCTAATTTCGTCAAAATAGTTAAATAATAAATTAAAGTAGAGGAAATTCTGAATAATTTATGCCTATGTAATATTTTGGTAAAATTAATAGTTTAGCTTTTTAGGTTATTCTAAGCCTTTTTGAAGGATTCTGGAAATGAGCCGCCATTTCTGTAATTTCGACAAAATAGTTCATTAATAAATTAAAGTAGAGGAAATTTCGAATAATTTATGCCTATGAAATTTGTTGGTTTTTTTTTTTTTTTTTTTTTTTTTTTTTTTTTTTTTGTTTTTTTTGGGGGATATTGCCATGTGCACAAAGCCAGTGGCTTGTCTGTGCGGCAATCGGGGAGACGGAGTATTTGAAAAATCCCCTGCCTAACCTGGGCTTGAACCCTGGACTTCTGAGTGCAAGGTATTCGCCTTACCCACTCGGCCACCTCCGCCTCAAGCTTCAAGAGCACATTCTATTTGATCGAGATCGGTCGCATCTGCATTGATATGAAATTACATAGTAGCCAGGATTTTGACAAATATTTTTTTGTGTTGTCACATTCGAAAACAGCTGATCTCATCAGAGGTTGGAGAACCACTATGGAACGTTGCCGCTGTACTGCGGCAAATTTTAAAATACAAATTTCAAATAAAGTAAGATCACCAATTTGATTATTTGTTGATAAGAAATATCAACCCGTCTTTATACCTAATTCCAAAAACGATACATTGAGAAAATTATAAATAAAGTATAGCGATGAGTGTAGTTTTATTTTAGTATTTTGGTAGGGATGTGTCATGAACAAATATAAATCTGTCAGAATTTGAATTACCTTTTTAAGGTGCGTTTTCATTAGTGATAATGGCAGTGGTAGCAGACGCCGTTATAGTATTTCCAATAGAAAATTGCTAGTGACTCATGTTTATGTACATGCAAACTAATATGTGTCATTATCACGAATGTAAGAAATACTATAATTTCGTATTCTACCACCGCCATTAGCTACCATTACCTACCAATCGGAACGCACCTTTAAACTTGACGTTTCGTCAAAGTGGTACCAACCTAGCATTTACTATACAGAAATCATTTATTTTTTTTTAAATACGTATTTCTTAAAAAGCAACACAATAAACGTTGATGTCGCTCCTGCCAAAAACTAGATAGCCGACTCGCTCATATGCGACGGCGACACTCCGCCTTCGGTGACGCGCCGCATCACCGCTCATCGCGCTATTCCGTACTTTCGGCATTAGTGACATAAATAACTATTATTCTAATGACGTAGTGTAGGTAGTGTCAAATGATGATGATTTGCCAATACGTACGATTTATCTCAATAGAATAGATTCTCATGCAGCTAAACTATTAATTTTATATATTGTATGATAAAGTCATGTGCCTGGCCACATCAGATTTTTTTCTTTGTCTGACGATTTAGTAGCTATCGACCGCCGGGATACTAATAACTCACCCTGGATTTTTCAAAGAATTAAAGAAAGAGATAGTTTGAAAATTTCTGGTACATTTGACCATCGGGTAAATAATAAAAATTATGACTAGGGAACCTTTCTGGAAGCTTTACACACTTGTAGGAGCAACGAAATTTAAAAAGACGATTAATTACCTACAGGGATGCAATCGATATTCAGAAGAGATATTGAAATAAAACAGTGATGAATAAGATAGTAGACCCTCAGTACTGTACGCACATGATAGGAACATTCAAGATACATAACTTAAAATTACATCGTTCCACAACAACCAAGAGATATACTCATTCCGGCCACCCTTAACTGAGAAAAACCCGTTACAAAAACCTAGTCCTCGAACCAAAAACGCACGGTCTTTCGACTACCATCTGCAAGAGGGCGCCACCATTCGCGGCTCTTTATTTCTAACGCGGCGGCCCGCCCGCTGTGCTCGCAAAAAGCGCGGACCATAAATCTTTATAACTGGGTTGAAGAGGAGACTAGATGGGGTCATTTGATAACCGTAGTACAATGCACCCCCAACCGAATCGATATACACATACCGTCTTCTTGGCGTCCGTTCGTAGTAGTACGCGCCGCGACGCCGAGAACGTCGACTCCGCACGTCGGTCGGTCGGCGTAACAACAATGCCGGAATGCGCGGTTTAATGACTCCGATGCCCTGTTATTACGTAACGACGCCGCTCATTGCCACGGATCTCGGGGCCGATAAACGACATACTTGCAGCGCGATGACCGCCGACGCAGGAACTTATTTGCCCCAATTAGCACACCAATGAGGTATGACGTCAGTGGCGTGCGGAAAGTTTTAAAAGGATTACTAGCATGATTCTGAAAAGTTGAGATGAAGAATTTTGTTGATAGTTGGGTGTGATTTATGTAGCTGTTGACAGATAACAACCTTAAATCAAACGTGTAGAATCCATCTACAAACAAAAACTGAGTAAGGTATCAACATATTTCTGTTTAGGTGGATAAGATATCTATTTACGCTGACGAAAAATGGCTTTTATATTTTCATAATAATACAGTGAACTACTCTTTTAACCACCAGTATTTACAAATTTTGGGGGTGTCGGAATTAGGTACATGTAAATATAACACGTCCTTAAATCAGACATGTGTGTCGGAATTGTGTACATGGTTAGAAGTAATACATTTGGCTCTTTTGCTGTCTTTACAAAAGACTAACATATTGTATATCGTTAGCTGTATTACAATTAATTGTAATATGAGTTAATTTTGTCCAAATTCCGACACGATTAATTGTAATATGAGTTAATTTTGTCCAAATTCCGACACGAGGTGTTGGAATTACGGTCATCAATATTTCCTAATTATTACACTAGTAGCACCTTTGGAGATAACAGTTGAGCTCATGCCATCTCCATTAAAAAATCATTATTCTGGTCTGAAACAGCCAAATAAAGTAAAAAGAAACTGTTCCTCTGTAACATTATTATCTAATGCTTGGAGAGAATATTTGTTAATAAAAAAGAAGAAAGCACAAAAGAAAACAATGAAACAACTCAATACTGGACCACGTCATTACTAACGTGAACAGCAAAATAAGTGAAATAAAAATAATACCAACAAACGTGTCAGATCATTATCCCATATTAACAAGAATAGAAGGACAGAAACCACTGAAATACACCTACCACAAACACAAACATAGCAACAACAAAAACATAAAACACGACATAGAAGAAGTAACTAGGAGAGAAATACATAGCTTTGAACAGTTATCGCAAGAAATAGAAGACATAATCACAAAACACCAAACCGAAATCAATATTAAAAGACGTGCTGAGAGTAACTGGATAACAGCCGAAATTATAAAAGGCATAAAAGAACGAGACAAGGCACACAGGACGTACAGAAGAAACCTCACAAACGAAAGGTTAAAACAGAGATACCTCGCAACAAAAAAACTAACTGCCGAAAAAATAAAAGCAACAAAAATACAACACTACAACAAAAAATTCCAAGCCATCCAAGGTGATAGTAAAAAAGCCTGGGAAATAGTAAACAAATTAATAAGCAAAAAAACACAAAAAACAAAACCAATAACTAAGATAAGACAGGATAACGAAATCTTGACCACAAACCTGCACGAAATAGCCAATGAAATAAATAATTACTTTTCACAAATTGGAGAAAAGTTAGCCCAAAAATGCAATCCAAAAGTGCAAAGTTCACAAGGAGTAAGAAACACTAAATTAACGAACAACAACGCAAATTTTCAAGAAACGAACGAACCCGAAGTACAGGACATCCTAAAAAAACTTAAAAAGAACAAGGCTCCAGGCTTCGATAAGATAACCAACAATATCTTAACGGAAAACGCGGAACAATTAACGCCAATCATCACGAAACTAGTGAACAAAATGCTGAACGAAGGAATCTACCCAGACTACCTTAAGAGAACGATAATAACACCTATATACAAGAAAGGAGACAATACAAGACCTGAAAATTACCGACCAATCTCGAAACTGTCAGCTCTCAACAGAATTACGGAAACTATTATAAAACGCCGCCTAGATCAACACATCGAAAAAAACAAATTAATCAACGAAAGACAGTACGCATTTCAACGACAGACAGGAACAACATCAGCAGTAATCGATTTAGTAACACACGTCATGGGCAACCTAGATGACAAAAAAGTAGCTGTAATTTTGTTCATAGACATGAGAAAAGCTTTCGACACTATCAATAAAAACAAAATGTTAATAAAAATGGAACAGTACGGAATAACAGATGAAAACTTAAACTTAATCAAAACATACATCTCGGACAGACCACAACAAGTACAGATCGGCGAAATAAGAAGTGCCACTTCACAGGCATCGTTTGGATTGCCACAAGGAAGTAATCTGTCACCGATATTGTACATTCTTTACACAAACGACATCCACGAATTACAGCTGATTGGCAGACTGTCCGTATTTGCAGACGACATTTGCATAACATACACGGATTCAAACATGGAGGACATTCAGAACGATCTGAATATAGACATGAAAAAATTGGAAGAATGGAGCGCAGAGAACTCTCTAACCATAAACGAAGACAAAACGAACTACATTATAATGAACAACAACAACAACAGGACACTGCACGTAAAGATTAACGGACATACGATCAAAGAGACCAAGGAAACAAACTACCTGGGTTTGACAATAACACACGACATGAAATGGGACAGACACATTGAAAATATCAGGAAAAAGAACGCAATAGCTATATCTAAGTTCGTGAAAATTAGGAACCTGATACCCAAAGAACTTAAAAAGACGATCTATCACTCCATGTTCATGTCGAACATAAACTACCTCGGATCGATATGGGGGTCAAGCACACAGAAAAACCTAACTACACTACAGATTCAGCAAAACAAAGCACTGAAAATATTGTACCACCTCCACCACCGCACACCAACAAAAGACGTATTCGCAACAGCACAAGAACTAACGATAAAACAAACTGTCATGATGAACGACATCATAGTGCTACACAAGGTGCTGAGAGGAGAAATGAAAACAGAACTAACCTTAGTAGTAAACGAGGACATCCACAACCAAAACACCCGACAACGAACACACCTACGAATACAGAGATCAAGAACAACGAAATACACGCTTAAAATGACAACGGAGGCAATAAATTTATACAACAAACTGACAGACAACACTAAAAAGCTAAAAAAGAACCCGTTCAAAAAAAAGCTAAAACACATGATTTTGACAGGAGCAGTTGAGATGACGGAATAGTGCACTAACAGTACACACAAACAACGACAATGAACCCTCGATACCGTTAGCCCGGGGATGATCTCCACCACCCGAGGTGAAGACAGAGGGAAGAGGCCGTGTCGGTGATCGTTATTGTACTTGTATTATGATATATATGTATTGTATTACTATGACATAATTCCACACAGCATGCTTGTTATTAGTAGAATAATAAATAACTTAAACTTAAAAAAATGATTCCAGAGAAATAAGAAAGGAAGCGATGAATGAACGGAATAAAAATCGGCGCCAAGAAAAACACTAAAAATTCCAACAGCAAGAAACAGATGAGGGAGAGAGGGCAGACTGAAGAAAATTAAAAACTTATTTTATACTGTGTTTCATTAAAAATGGTAAAACAAATATTTAACATTTCCTAATAATAAATCTTATTTAAATAATAAACCACTTAATATTTAATTGTTCAATATCAAAGGGTAAAAGGAAACCTCTTAATTATTGCGTGAATAATTTGTTTACTTTAGATAGGAGACATGTTTCGGCTAAACATAGCCTCCTTCGGTCCGAAATCTATAAACAAAACACAATCACAATATAAAATCATACAACAATGTGCCAACTTAACCTAAAAATCTCGTTAAACAATATTTTTACTTACACTCTAAATTGCGGAGAGATACATACAAATATAATCTTTGTCGAAATCTTCTGCTGTATCGGCTGCATATGCCAATATTTGATCGGGATTCTAATTATAATTATTATGTATAATCACGAATTACTTCAGGAAAACCAAACTACAATGAATTAAATAAATAATCCTTGATGAACCATTATAATTATAATTAGATTCCCAGATTATATTTTTAGGTTAAGTTGGCACATTGTTGTACGATTTTATATTATGATTGTGTTTTGTTTATAGATTTAGGACCGAAGAAGGCTATATTTAGTCGAAACATGTCTCCTAACTAAAATAAAATTATTGAAGCAAGAATTAAGAGGTTTCCCTTTACCCTTTGACATTGGACAATTAGCGATTAACTTGCGATACGGATATGGACTTGAATGTTTATATTTATCGGAATGATGTACCACAAGTGTCTGATTTAGGAGCACTGTCTGAATTAGGTACACAGAGGTGTCGGATTCAGATCAAAATATACGCGTAGTGTCGGAATTAGCGACAATTGTTAAACTTAGAAACTATAATATAACCGAAACGTATCACAACATGTACATTTTATTACTATGTTGTGGCCTACTAGAGTAACGTATCACAATAATCTGTACATTTAATTACTATGGTGGCCACGACAAGTACCATGGTCACCTTTTGGAATGCTATTTTCATTTCCTTTTTTACTTTATCATACGCAGTATGTAAAGTATTGTAATCGTGCCAAAAAAAATTTTTGAGATTTTAGCGGAAATAGGTCTTTATGGGTCCCCTGAACATTTTTGACCAAGGTACAACAAAATGTCTGTGTGTGTGTGTGTATGTGTGTGTGTGTGTGTGTGTGTGTGTGTGTGTGTGTGTGTGTGTGTGTGTGTGTGTGTGTGTGTGTGTGTGTGTGTGTGTGTGTGTGTGTGTGTGTGTGTGTGTGTGTGTGTGTGTGTGTGTGTGTGTGTGTGTGTGTGTGTGTGTACCCAATTTTTGTTAATTCATTTCCGGAGAAACTACTAAAGGTATCGGCACGGAACTTCATATTTAGAAGTTTCATGACCAAACTTAGAGTTGAAAAGCTTTTGGTTCAAAAGGGTCCAAAGGAACTGGGTGTTTACTCCGAGCCTTTTTCAAAGATTTTAGAAATCAGCCGCCATTTCTGTAATTTCGTCAAAATAGTTAAATAATAAATTAAAGCAGAGGAAATTTTGAATAATTTATGCCTATGAAATTTTTTGGTAAAATTAATAGTTTAGCTTTTTAGTAGTTTATTCTAAGCCTTTTTCAAGGATTTTGGAAATGAACCGCCATTTCTGTAATTTCGACAAAATAGTTAATTAATAAATTAAAGTAGAGGAAATTTTGAATAATTTATGCACACATTTTTTGGTAAAATTAATAGTTTCAAGAGCAAATTTTTGATCGAGATCGGTCGCATCTGCATTGATATGAAATTACATAGTAGCCAGGATTTTGACAAATATTTTTTTGTGTTGTCACATTCGAAAACAGCTGATCTCATCAGCAGAGGTTGGAGAACCACTATGGAACGTGCCGCTGTAGTGCGCAAAATTATAAAATACAAATTTCAAATAAAATAAGATCACCAATTTGATTGTTTGTTGATAAGAAATATCAACTCGTCCTTATATCTAATTCTAAAAATGATACATTGAGAAAATTATAAATAAAGTATAGCGATGAGTGTAGTTTTATTTTAGTATGTTGGTAGGGATGTGTCATGAACAAATATAAATCTGTCAGAATTTGAATTACCTTTTTAAGGTGCGTTTTCATTAGTGATAATGGCAGTGGTAGCAGACGCCGTTATAGCATTTCCAATAGAAAATTGCTAGTGACTCATGCAAACTAATATGTGTCATTATCACGATATGTAAGAAATACTATAATTTCGTATTCTACCACCGCCATTAGCTACCATTACCTACCAATCGGAACGCACCTTTTGTCAAAGTGGTACCAACCTAGCATTTACTATACAGAAATCATTTATTTTTTTTCATATGCGTATTTCTTAAAAAGCAACACAATAAACGTAGATGTCGCTCCTGCCAAAAACTAGATAGCGCGACTCGCTCATATGCGACGGCTACACTCCGCCTTCGGTGACGCGCCGTATCACCGCTCGTCGCGCTATTCCGTACTTTCGGCATTTGTGACATAAATAACTATTATTCTAATGACGTAGTGTAGGTAGCGTCAAATGCTGATGCTTTGACAATACGATTTATCTCTATAGAATAGATTCTCATGCAGCTAAACTATTAATTTTATATATTTATATTGTATGATAAAGTCATGTGCCTGGCCACATCAGATTTTTTTATTTTTATAGTATATGCATGTACTTTAAACTATTTTTTTTTCTAATAAGTCTATTGAAGACATTTTGTACATATTATACATAATGAGTAACCAAAAGGGGACCACACGGAAGCACACGTCCCCAGGCAACGAGCACACAGCGTTGTAAAACAACACCATTATCGCATTAATCAAGAGTGATTGATTAATGACTCATTATTAAATTTCTGCGGACACACTACCGGGGTCCGGATGGTCAGCTTCACGAAATTGCAGAATTATAACTGCTGAGCTCTAGTCTTTCCGCCATAATCGCTCTACCATACCGAAGATCTGTCTTGCCGCATTTCGCTGCCAACCGACAATGATTAATTTCTATTAGATCTATCTATATCCTGAAGTTTGTTTTAATTATTCTTCTCAACGACACTCAAACCATCCGTATTGAGTTGATTAATCACCAGGGAAATCTTGGAAAATGCCTTTTATCCAGAAATATAGTACTGGTGTCTCCGACTCTGATTATAGGGTGGGAAGGTGTCGTTTTTTTGGTTCGTTTAAAATAGAAGTAAGGAGAATAATTATTACAAGTTGGTATTATCACATTCATTGGCACCTTATAATAACTGAATATTTTCGGTAATTTATTTGACTTTTTAAATGTCGCTAGATTTCCGCTTGAGAAAATGGTAGATTATTTATAGCCTAAAAATTTAAGCCAAACTTGGTTGGGGTAATAAGGTCCGCCGTGGACCTTTTAGCTCCCATGGCAGAGTTGATAAATATTTTAAAATGTATAATAAAATTGTTGTTTTAGAAAGGGCAATAATCCTGACAACTTCTGATTTGGTTATGGTGTTCCAAGATAGATATTCAACAGAAACTCGGTCTACAAGTTTATACGATCCTCAGCCTTCAGCATTATTGGATATTTAGCCTTCGTTCAACCCTCAACCATCAACAATTGTTGATTCCCTGGCTGAAACGCTGTAAAACTGAAATCTTGACAGATATTTATTTAAAGCAAAAACCGCAAGAAGAAAAAATCTGGTATATCCAAGTACATGACTTTATCATACTATATATAAAATTAATAGTTTAGCTGCATGAGATTCGATTTGATCGACATCGGTCATGTCTGCATTAAAATTAAACTAGTTAGCCAGGATTTGACAGATATTTTGATTCTCAAAAACTCTCATAGACATAAATTATACAAAATTACCTCTATTTTAATTTATTATTTACCTGTTTTGACGTAATTATAAAAAAAGCGGCTAATTTGCAAAATAGTTGAAAACATCCAGTTCCTTTGGACCCTTTTAAACAAAAAACATTTTAGCTCTAAATTTGATCGTGAAACTTACTTATAAAGCGAATAATATTAAACAAATTAAGAAAATAGTTTTACTAGAAGAAGTAATTAAGTACTGCCAAAGAATCATTTTGTTTAGTTTGCTGTAACCAATATAGCGATATCGTCCTCTCCTGGCAAACGCAGGACTAAATGCTATATTGTTAAAAACATAAAACAATTCATTGTGATTCTGACTGGGAGACTGATTAGGGTGAAAGCAATATTAGAAGTCTGACAGGATTATTTTTAAAAAAGAAAAAGTTTGTGTTATGTTAAGAGTTTTGTAATTTCGAAAACAATTATGTAGGTAATATTTCAAGTGTTAAATTTTATAGAATGATTTGATTGCTATATTGAAAATTTGTTAAAGACATTAATGGATGTTGGTCCTATTTAACCCGCGGGTGAACTTTTTTGCCCCACGAGTAGGCCAGATGGAAAATGTTGGCAAATATTGGTTCGGTTCTAAATTTCTTTAAGGGTACATTCTGGTGTACCTGCACTAAAAATAAAGCTTTTTTAATATTTTTTTTTAATGAAAACTTTTAGTCATACACTAGTGATTTTTTAACACATTTATTGATACACATATTAACAAGAAAAAATAAATTTTAATGCATATATTTATTCTAAAATAACAAGAAATTATTTAAAAGACGCAACGTTGAAAAAATTAGATGATTTGTAATCTGAAACCAGGACACAAGTTTTTTCTAAAGTTTCTGTGGAATTTTGGCTAAAAAAAGTTGGAGAACATAACCATTTTTTACGAAACCAGTTTATTCTAAATTTGCGCGGTAGCGAGCCAAACTGCGGACACATGGCCACACGAATTCTTTAAATCGGCCGTTTAGTTTTTGCGAAATTGTCTCAACTGCCCAACAAAATCACGTTTTGGGAACCCACGTTTAAATTATAGTCGCCATTATAGACGACATTGTCGAACTTTTAATCCTGTCCACTTATATTTTCATCGATATCTCCAAAACTATTATATATAACCTTCTCATAACAAATGGTACGTCTTTTTAAAGAGAAGGAATGGGCCGCTCGACTTTTGGCTAGGGAATCGATAATTTTTTTAATTTCTTTCTGAAATTTTTACAGTGTATTCTTTAAATGTTTTGCAATCAAAATATTCTATTAAGAAATGATAAATTTTTGTAAATGTTACACCAGAATCTACCCTCACGTTCTTTCAATAAGCTGTATATTTATATACCAAATAACGCTCTTTCAGTTTGTAATATTTGTTTCCTTCTAGTCCATATACCCCGCTCTACCTTACGCATTTGTCTTCGGAACTAATCATTAAAAGCCAATTTGTCACACTCTCTCCAAAAGATTTCAAGTATCCTTATCGTAAATTGACCCGTCTCTCTATTTACTGTAGCGACGTAGTACCTTTGAGGACAAAGAAAACGTAAACGAAAAATAATTAAGACGCTGCCTTTACTAAGGGTTAACGTTCCTTGTAGAGCGCGCTAATGAGTTGTCAACGGCAGGGAAATGTCCTTAAACGTTAACGTCAAACGTGAGCATTGTAACCTGGTAATAGAATTCGTCCTTGAAGGAAACAGGAAAATAACGCTCCTCTTCTCAAGATGTTTTATCCTCGCATATCCTTGATCGATAATAAAGCCTCGAAGGCAAATTGACGATAAATACATCAGTCAGCGACACTACGCTACGCGAAGAACGGATTTTTAATTTCATTATTTCCAAGCCAATAACTTTGCGGGACCTATTTACTAAAGCACACGCCTTGTGGCTGATGGAAACTTATCTTACAGCGTTTTACCATGTTGTCAAAACTGATAAAAGAGAAACGTTGCATAATGTCGCGTAAGCAGTAATTGATACATTACCTTAGTTAAATATTCTAGATGGGTAGTCATACAGGGTACCCGTGAGAATGCATGAGGATCTTGTTTTTGTTTGGAAAGAGAGGAACCGATTTAATTCAGCAATCAGTTACATGTTATATAACACAGAATATAACCTATTAAAAGAAAATTACTATAGTTACTATAGTTACTATAGTTACTAATGACCCTAAATTTAAAAAAAAGTAACACATTATAGAGTAAGATGATTTTAGAAGGCCAATTCAATACATAACACATCCAACTTTCCATTTTCCCAATAACGAATGTAGGTACCATAGGTTACAAAAGTATTGAAAGTTTGAAAGTCCGTAATTCTGAAATGGCCGAACAAAAAAAAATAAAAATGACGTGCGTTATACTCCTGAATCATTGCTACATAACAGGAGTGACTATCAAATTTTTCTGCCTATCGGTTTAGCGACGAGTAAGTAAAAAAGTGTGGTACGCGATTTTTGAGGTTTAAAAATAATGCTTGACATTATAGATTGGCGTTGTTACTCTCTGGATTTTGTATGTAATAGAGTCTGTAAGCGAACTTTTTATGGGCGCGGATATCGCAAAAATGAACAATAGCAGGACAACGCAGTTAGCACGTCAACAATCCTTATATTATGTTGTGATACTCATCCATTGATGTATAATAATAACATTAAAGTTGTTTGGGAATGTTTAAGAGTGAAATAAATGTAATCGATTCCTTGCGAAGGATGGTTCCCCTCGGGGAAAGAGGATTACGGGCGGCAAGCGATGCGATGCTCCGCATCTCTGGACCGTATTCAATATTTTTGTCATTTTTCGTTCGGTTTTATTTTTTAAACTAACATCCGTGATTTTTTCTTTATTTGTGGAATTTTATACATATTCAGTTTTGTGATTTATTATTAGATACTTCGCAATATTAGTTCTGCCGAAAATCAGTTGTTGATGATATTATGTAAAACAATCTTACCATATTTCTTTTGATAGTGGTTCGTTGCATAAATTTAATATATCTTTTAGATGTATTTAAATGTATTGCGTTTATCAACTTTATTTTTTACGTATGCCCAGATTAATTCACTTGGATTAAACTCGCAATGGGCTACAGGTAACCACAATAATTTTTACTTCATTTCATCTGATTTTTTTTGCTATAAAATCCAATGGAAGTACCTTCTCTTGATGGTGATTTTTGACAGATACAACAGCAGTGCCATAGTTAATTGAGAACGACATTTCTGACATTGATAATTAATTGTTTTACTTCCTTGGAATAATACTTCAGCATTTTTGCTGAAAACTTGCAAAACACGTACGCACGCAACGCACTTAGTCAAGAAACTTTATTCAATAAATGAATAATAAATGGAATATTTAAGTATGTATTCATATTGTACCCAAACTCAACCTGTTATGCATATTATAGGGCTCTGAAAAAAAAATTGTTATTTTATTCGTTAGCTGCTATCTGATAAATGCGTTAAAACCAAAAGAGACATGTTGACAGCTCTCCGCTTTAGACTTGCAAAGTATTCTTTCATTAAATAAAGAGTCCACCATTTCTAACATGCAACTTCAATACTGCTTACATCAATAAATATGTACGATGTTTGTTTTAATTCTAAGTACTGGCCTGTGGTGCAGGCTCGAGTAAGCCGACCTCGAATCCTGAGCCGCTTCGACGCCGTGACGTACTTGAGTGGTAACCCAAAATTATATTGCATTTATATCGTTTTATAAAATTAGTGAACATTTGAAATGTGATTCTATTTCAATAGTCTCATTAAACATAATTTTGCGACTGTGTTCGTTACAGTTGTCGCGTTGTCGTACTAATACTCGTTACCGAGATCTCCGCTTCCATGAAAATCTTGTTTATAGCCTTTATTGCAAGGAATATTAGGAAAATACAAATGCTAATCTGTACGGAAGATCTGGATCTGGATCTTTGTAAATTTGATTTTTTTTGGTAAGCTGTATAGGAGAAAAAAAAATTGGAAAGACAATCGCTTATTAAAAACTAAAAACACTTTTGCACTTCTTTCGCGTTTCTGTCCAAACCTAGGGGGAGAAAATTTTTATACTCACTCATTGCAACCGATAGTAGTATTATCTATTAGAATTTTGATATCTTAAATTCAAAAAAGTATGCAAAAGTATCATTGCATTCCTAGTAATATCTTATAAAAACAAAAAAAAAGTACTTTTATAGACACAAATTTTAAAAAATACATTAATAAATATTTTTATTTGCAGAAGCACCCGCTTTAGTAGTGCATGTGTTCAAATTGCATGAAAGTTTATCATTAAACAAATTCAATTATGTAAAACTATGAAACAAAAACAGCACCAGTAAATAGTTAAGAGAATATCCAGGATATTTTTAATGAGTAGGTATTCAATTTCCAGGTACATACCAGTCGCAGTACATGCACTACAAACATCATCAATATCTAAACTCAGTAATAGTGCACGTATTTAGTTATAGCAGTGAGCTTTGTGATGCATTATGTGCCTTCAAAAAGGTCAAATAGCTTGCTCTTTTATAATAATTTAGTTTCGCATTGGCATGAATGCGTAACTTGCATTTAAATTTCTGAAATAATTCTTAGTATTTAACCCATTATTCATTTATATATGATTTTTTAAGACATTCTGATTTATCAACAATTGTTAGGCCTTAAAGGCACCATTGAAATAGAAAAAAAAACTGCAAAAATTGTAAGAAGTAAAACATCGCGAAAACTGTTGACATTTGAACCATGCATATGGGGTCAAATAGCTTTTAAAAGACTTTTGCTATAACGTGTTTAAAGGAATGCTTGTAACCAATAACCCTGTATATTTGCACGTTAATTGCGCGAGTACGTGACGCCAAAACTGTCAAAATGTAACGTGTGAAATTCTATTTTCAGAGGCACTAATTTCCAACCAAATTGGTGGATTAAAAATTTCACAGTTTGGCTCAATTTTCCACAGTAAAATTAATCAATTGATAAATCACAGAGATAGCAATTTGCAAAACGTCGAAGTCAAAATACTCTACTCTATGTATTATGTGCATGCAAAACAGTATGTCATTGTTTCATGCTGCGGTGTACGTAGATACGGTCGCTGAAATGTGTGATGTATTATAAAAATTTGGAATGTATACGGAAGGCAGCTTGATTATTTATTTGCTTTGCTATCTTGACGTTTTGATAAGCTCATAAATAATAGTATAATAGATTACACTTATCAATATAAACACGAATATATATTATGGAATTCATCGTATAAATGCATAAAACTAAAGCTCGAATCTGAGCTGAGCATTTGCACCTGTATACAA
Source organism: Melinopterus prodromus (assembly GCA_964023965.1). NCBI lineage: Eukaryota > Metazoa > Arthropoda > Insecta > Coleoptera > Scarabaeidae > Melinopterus > Melinopterus prodromus. Next base: position 99,823,881 of record OZ030390.1, read on the forward strand.
AAATATATAGGGAGGTATATATTTGATATTCATTGTCAAATAACTGAAGCGAATAAGCTTAGATATGATGAAACAGTCGGATAAGACGCTTTTATAAATATTAAAATTCTCCGAGAAGGAAAGCTCCCTTGGTCTTTTGTCACTGGTTTCGCATTTTAATTTACGCCAAGTGCACGTCCTAGCACTTTATAGGTTCGACTTCCTATCCATGCTAGCGCCAAAAAAGTGTTCAGCACTCGAAATGGAAACGTTAAAGACTTATATTACCCACGGGGCTTATTCAAGTTAACAATTAAGGCACTTAAAAGATTTGAAGCCATTATAAAAGCTATAAGGTGTGATTTATCTCCAAGTAACTCGAAGGTAAACAAAGTACAGAAAGTAGGTTAATGATTTGCTGCTCGATAATTATGTAAATTACATCATTGTGCGTAAGTTTAAAATAGCTTAAATTTAAATTCAATTTATCACAATATTACGGTAAACGTTTCAAATTCAGACACTGTCCTATATACCGACATATTTTTGTTTAGTTGGATAAAATAAGAAATCTACAATATTGAACTTTATTTTAGGATATCTGGTTTGTTGATTTGACATTACACTTATCCAACCCACAATGATTTCTTATTCTGCCATTGTTCTAACGGTCAGAATTAAACCTAAAAGTTTGACTGATCTGATCAAAATATACGCTTAGTGTCCTTAAACTGATAAAATATAATATAAATTACATAACTATTATCAATTTTCTTTAAAAATGAATAGACAAACATCTTTAGAAGGAAATATTTGTTTAAGAAAGTTGACATAGTTCATTAACCTGTCTGAGTTTGGGGCGTTTACCTTAGATAAAATGTTTCATGTTTGAAATTGATGGTGAGAGATACGAATCTCATAACCACTTGAGAACCTGTAAGCCTGGAAACCTGCTAGAGTTACTAAGCTGAGAATTTTATTTTCAATCACGAAATCTTGAAAGTGCGCACACTTCCGGCGAAGTAACAGCGTTAAAGGCACTACTTCCTAGTGCGGAGGATTGCAGTTTTGATATAAGAAACTTTGCTTTGAGTAACAATCTACTCCAAGACATAATACAACTATGTTGTTTATATTTTACGGTCAATAAAGAAAACTATAAACCTATACACGTAAAGGTATACGATAGTATATTATAATACAAGTTTTCTAAGACAAAAATTGGCGCACGAGTTGTTTTAGTTGCTCCCATATAGAACGAGTGCACCAATACGTGTTATAAAACGAGTATTATATACTATTTTTTTCTACTTTGCGACATGGAATTTTACATAAATTTCGAATATTGCGGTTGTCATCTTACAATCTAGAGTAGTTTTATTTTCAACAGTTGGTAGTTGTGGTAAAATTCACAAATGAGGCGAGCCAATAGCGATTGAGATGTCAGCCTTATTTGACACTTGACGTCAATATCATCAATCTTGGGAAACCAAAAGTTACTAAAAGTTTGTGATCTAGTGCTTTCATAACGACACCGAAAGCGGCTTTGTTTCGAGTTCATAACGAACGCAAAGTGGAAAATAGTATATTATAATACAACTTTTATAAGACAAACATTGGCGCATGAGTTGTTTAATGGAACGAGTGCGCCAATACGTCTTATAAAACGAGTATTATATACTATTTTTTTCTACTTTGCGACATGAATTTTACATAAATTTCGAATATTGCAGTTGTCATCTTATAATCTAGAGTAGTTTTAATTTCAACAGTTGGTAGTTGTGGTAAAATTCACAAACACGATTGAGGCGGGCGAATAGCGATTGAGATGTCAGCCTTATTTGACACTTGACGTCAATATCATCAATGTTGGGAAACCAAAAGTTACTAAAAGTTCTCTTATCTAGTGTTTTTATAACGACACCGAAAGCGGTTTCGTTATGAGTTTATAACGAACGCAAAGTAAAAAAATATTTTAAACATTCACCCTTGTGAGATACAGTCAACATGAAATTACTCGATGTTCTTTGATAATTAACTCAATACACTTTTATTTTTTAACAGACTCGACATTTGTAATTATAATAAATTTAATATAGGTAAATCACAATTCTAAATTATTGCCTCTGTAAATATTGTAATCTAAATTGATTATTGTTTTAACAGTTTAGTGTATGATTTATAATTCAAAAAGAAAAACAATACAATGTTTCAATGTAGGTGTGAAATAATTGTAGGTATGAATTACTAAATGAGAACTTCATGGAAGTAATACAATGTTTTTTTAAAAAATAATTATTTACATTTAAATAAATATGTGTAACAGCTGTAACAAAATAGCCAAGACATTTGGATGCACAAATATGACATGAACATATTCATAAATATTTATGTGCATATATAGTATATTTTAGCATATTTATGTACTAAAAATATAAATTACACAGAAAATAATATTCACTGATATGATTTTATGTTTTGAACAAACCGTATTTAATTAACAAAGTAGTACTCTGTTATGAAGCCATGTCAATCAACATTTTACATTTAAATTTATCCTATTATATTATTAAGTTTTTATTGAAAATACACGGTTTCTGGTAATATTATGTTTTGCCTATTCTAGGTTTACTTGAAATTTTGAAATCTTCTTCACAAATTCATGAAGCAAAAAAACAAAATGTTGAAAATAGGCATGGCTTTGTAATAGAGTGCTTGCGAACTTTCACAAGGTCTTTCGGCACTACATATAATTAGTCCTAACATGTTTTGTTTTAAAATTAGAATGGTTGGTGATAACATTGATAAATTTCTTGAAAATAATCAAAGTTACGCAAATTGAAAAAACGAAAAGAAAACTACACAAACATTTTTGCAAAAACATCGTTTGTTTTCTTTTTTGTTCATTGAATATTTGGTCGTTATTTTAAAGTAAACCATAAATACACTAATTTTATGTTGGCGTTCTTTCGATCATCCATATTAATAATTCAAAAGTTCTGCAAGAATCAGAAGAATAAGAGACGCTGGATGTAGTCCACTGAATAACACCCTGATAAACGGATTATTTTTGGACCGTTCGACTCTATATATAGCTCCGAGAAAATCTCTCCACTAAAAAACTCAATCAATATCGGTTATATTCATCCTATATCTTTCGCCAAGTTGACAGCAATATGATAAAGAGTCTCCAGTCGACTCCACTCAGGATACTTTTTATTAAATGCGCTGCAAAGTTAGTAAATCTTTTATTTAATACCGAAGACCCTTCGGTGAATTTGCCGTGTTCGTCTTCTTATACAGAACCCTTCAACTCGACCCGCTATATAAAGTTTCGTATGAAATATGGCCCGAAGTTATGAATTCCGTTTGGTCGTGCCTAAATTGTGAACGCAAAATTGATTTGCGGTTAACTCCGCCTAAATACGAGGCTTACGTACTCCACCGCGGTAATCAACCCGGACTGGTGAAAGTGATTTTAACCCGGAAAAGACCGGTATACACCGAGCAAGGCATTAGGGCAGGAATTTAACCGGAAATGGCTTTGGTATCTCGGGAATTTAGTTTGTTTACTAATTTTTATGTGTAGATTATGGAATTTGTTTGGAGTTTGCAAGCTTGAGTTGCTTTGATTATTATTGAAGCTAATGTAATATAATTATGATATGCGATAATTTTTTTAAATATTTTTTCTTCTTATTTTAGGTAACCAAAAACTCCAAGTAATCGGACAGCTACAATGGCACTCTGGTTTGTATTTTAATTGTAAGCATTGATTTGAGAACATAATTACACAAGTTCTGGTGAAGTTCCGCAAAAAAAAAACTAGATGGGTATTCCAATAAATATTTTTTTACATTCTAAAGGATGTGTCCTCCTAAATGGTCAATAAATAACCTTTTTCCTTAAATGGTCAAGTTTTAACCCATTGTCGTTGTCGCACCCTATTGTCGTTATTTTAATAAAACATGCTGCTCTGTCATGTTTTCATATACGATGCGGAATGGATCACCCGGTACACATACTTAACGGAAGAATAGAAATTTGTGCCAGTATAAATTAATCCCCCAACATATAATTTCATATGAAGAATTTTCTAAAGTATTTACACTGATGTCCTTGCTAATCTTCGTAAATGATTGTTCAAATTGGAAACGACACAATGGTCATTTGACCCCCCAACTTTATATTTACCGTTCCTTTTGATGAAGACACTGTCATATTACGTTCATTTTTCGCCTTCAAATCGGTACTTCCAACCAAATGATGTTGACACAGCGCGACATTATGAAAGAACATAATATGCTGCTATCATTTAGAAAAAATCTGATGTGGCCAGTAAAAGAGATTCTATTTAATCGAGATCGGTCGTATCTGCCTGAAAATAAAACTATTTAGCCAGGATTTGACAGATATTTTAGTAATCGCTAATGTTTCGTGTCCGGCTAGGCACTTCTTCAAGCGCTATAGGAAATGGGATATAAATTACACAATTGACAATCAAATCAACCTCTAAAAAACTCAATTGTAAAACTTTACATTTTGTCAGGCGCGGCCCGTGGAGAACATAAAACGCCATACAAATGTAACAAAGAAACATATGTGAGACTGGAATGATATTTTTACTATTGACAGTAGGTATTGTCAAAACATCAGCGTTTGACACTACCTACTGACATTAGAATGAAATTATTTGGCAAATCTTGGCTACCTAAGATGCAGACCCGACCGATCTCAATCAAATGCAATTTGGTCATGCAGCTAAACTATTAATTTTACCAAAAAATGTCGTAGACATAAATTATTCAGAATGTCCTCTACTCTAATTTATTATTTAACTATTTTGACGAAATTACAGATATTGCAGCTCATTTGCAAAATTGTTAAAACACGCAAAGAGTAAACATCCAGTTCCTTTGGACCCTTTTGAACTAAAAGCTTTTCAGCTCTAAGTTTGGTCATGAAACTTCTAAATATGAAGTTTTGTCCCGATAACTTTAGTAGTTTCTCCCGAATCGTCGTCACGAAAATCGGGTACACAAACACATACACACAGACATACACACAAGATATACATACACATACACATATACAGACAACAAGAACTCTTACCGGAGGTTGGAATTCCTTTAGTAGCACAAAATTCCTGGGTGTGTGTAGCCTGCCCTCAGCCTCGGTGATTGGCGTAAGTAGCGGAAATCGACCGACGTAAAATAAACAAGTAAACAAAAAATACTCAAAAACTAGCACAAAAAAAACGTTGAATGTCACTCCTGCCGAAAAGTACATAACGCGACTCGCTCAAATTAATTGACATAAACTATTACAGCATATTTATTCTAAAATTCCAAGCCATTAGTTGTGTCCAGAATAATTAAATAGTAATGTCAAGTAGTAATGTCTAATTAGTAATGTGAATCAATAGTCTAAAATAAAAAGAAAGACAGAAACCAGAACTATTGAAATATTATATTGAAAATTTCCCAATTGGCATTTAATTTTTGATGAAATCGGTTTATTATGGTTTGCGCCATAGTGAATATCATCTGATAATACAATAATGCGAGATCTTTTAAAACCGAATTATTAGTTTTGTCTAAAATCTTGTTAACACAGCACGACAAAACAACGTTTCTAGAAATAATTGTTTAAATCTTATACGTGGAGCGACTTTCCCGAACTTTTAATCTTGTCCACCTAAGTTTTTATCTCCAAAATTATTAAGCTTAGCAAAACAACATATATACCACGCTAAAGAGGAATGTGGGTACTTTACAAAAAAAAAAGAATTACTTAAAAATATTCAAAAATGTATGTATATGACGATGTTAAAGAAAAGGGAACCGCTAATTCCTTAAATCTGTTCCTGAAATTGCTACAGTGTATTCCTTAAATGTTGTGCAATCAATATAAATATAAAAAAACGATTTTCGCAGTGAAATACCAACTCCTGGACCAATTTCCTGGAATCGCGTCAGTTCCAGTTCTATCACGCGAAATCAGACAAAATCACAGCAGGCAAAATTAAAATAAAAATCTAGTAATTAACGAGTTTATTAAAGTTAATTGGGAGTTATCGAAATCAAACGTGAAAGAATATTAAAAATTCCCCCGCCACTTTGTACTAATTACCCACCCTACCCGACATAATTTACTTCTTTTTTTGCACCCTCTCCTGCTCGGGTGGTATTGATAAACGAATTACACGGAATGTTTTCATCGTTCGCTCGTCTTTTTCATTTCTTCCAGGTAAACGAGTCTTAGAAAGTTTAATCTGCCGTTACCGTACCAGCCGAGCAAGCACCGACCGAGGAGGGGCGCGATGAATCTCCCCGTCTCGCAACCCCCATCTTATCTTTTATTCGTCGACATTAAATGAAGCGGCGCTGCGAGGATTAGAGCGCAAACGGCGTACCAACCTCCTTCCTAACTTGTCCGATTGTAATTTATTAAATGAAATAATTCTGTTGCTGCTCCGAGACTGTATACAGTTGGAAACTCGTATTACGTGTGATAAATGGTCTTTTAATACGGAAAATTTGTCGGCGATGTTTAGTGGGATAACGCCTGATACGCCTTTAGTGGGATGAATTGCGTATTATATCGTAATTTTGAATAAGACATTTCTGGTGGAGGCGCCGGGACAGTTTCAATGAGTTTTCAGTGTTTTAGTAATTATTGTGTCGTCTACGATATAGAATTATTAATTAAGGATTAATTTTGTAGATACTAAAATTGCAAAATCTTTTTTGGGTAAAACGAAAAAACTAATGTCTGCATAATATGTAAGACTTTTGTACCTAATTGATATTTAGAATTTGCTGTGGAAATTGGAAGTTTTTTCCTAAACGTACACAAAAGAGAAGTTTAATGTTCGTCGGGATAATTAATTTTCTTTTGTCATAAAGGCTGTAAACAAAGTTTTCGTTCGGATCTCAGTCAACAAATCATAGCACGCCAACGGGTACTTTTATTATTTTGTTTATCAATGCCGACTTTAGGTCTCAAGGATTGTGTATATCTAAACTCATTTACATGGTTTAAACTCATAATGAAAACATATCCATTTTTTTTTCATCTTAATTTAAACTGTAGGTACAGTTTAAGCAAAGGTTTAGCTTAGTTTCTTGGTTCTCAATATTAGTTTAGTACGTATATGTTACATATAAAGCTAAACGACGTACTATCGGGGCCATATATTATGTCCCTTCTTTTGACGTCCATTTTCTCGGAAGCCTAGGGGCGTAAAAATTTGAAAAAATTCTGGTGCTGTCCTTGATTAATATTCTATAACTCATAAAAATTAGAAAACTGTATGTGTTGGCGTTTTCCCGATTTTTCCAAATTAAGAAGAATTGGCGCTGTTTTTGCCCCGTAAATTTTATTCGTTTAACTTTAGCAATTAATTACTCCGGAAATAATACATAGATTTGAACGAATTAAAAAGTAAAATCACCTGCGGAATGCTAGCTTTCAATGTGCATTTTTGTAAAATCAGTGGATTAGTGGTTGACCCACAAAAAGCTATATTATGCAATGCCAGCCATTGCGTTATTAGAAGAGCTAGAATAATGAAATATAGACAATAGGCTACCCAATAATTCATAGGTTTAAAATTTATTACATAATCATTGTTTATCTTGCATTTTTAATACAAAAGATCGTGCTGAAACTCCGCGTGAATTCCGACGCTCTACGGTCTTTGAGGTACTACGGGGAAAGCAGGCGTTAGCGGCTGGGAGAACCGGGGCAGCTTATTATCAATACACCAAAAGAAGCATAACTTGACAACGTAGTAATTTTAACTAACAATTAAATTCTTAATATTTCCATAATTTTGATTATAATATGTGACCCGGTACGAGAGAAATCTCTTTTATCGATTGGCGTTTATGTTTTCTTCAGTTTTTATACAATAAGGTTGTAAACAAGATTTTGATGGAAGCGGATAGATCTAATAATATGGAGTTAGCAGATTTTCCGATTAGTGGTGAATACTAAATTAAGCTTGCTTGATAAACCCAAAAGATATTTAAAAGGTATGCCCGATTTTGTTATATAAATATTCAAACTATTATAACAGTTTTAACAGCTCATTTATTAATAATATTTAAATACATGCAGAAACAATATAAAATAAATACAACTCTTAATATATTACACATATTACAAACGTCAGCTCTGATCGTATAAAACTTAAAAATATCAAAAACTTTTATAAATTTAGCATCGTAAATTTGCATCGTAAATATTTTGCAGATCACTCATTAATTTTAAATGCTTAAGCCGAAACCCGATTTAAATTACCAAGAATTCCCGTGGGATTTCCAAATGCCTGTTCGTGGTTCTGTTATCTTATTGACTTATTTTGCCATTATTTTTTAATTCGGTAATCTGTCGCCGGATATCCAAATTTCTTTGGCGGGGCATAATCGCCGTGTCGTTTTATGTATTGTATCCGTAAACATGCCGTAAACACTAGTAACTATAGTAATGCACGTGCGATCCGCCACTACTGGCAGCGTCGCTCTCGATCCCTTTCCCCGCTCGCCCCAAGGACTGTAGAGCGCCGAGTCAATTACAGCAATCATGAGATGCTTCAACTCGATCTTTTGTAGGGAAAATGCAAGATAAACCATGATTATTTAATAAACTTTAAACCTATGAATTAGTGGGTAGGCTATAGTCTATATTTCATTATTCTAGCTCTTCTAATAAAGGAATTGCTAGCATTGCATAATATAGCTTTTTGTAGGTCAAGCACTAATCCAATGATTTTACAAAAATGCACATTGAAAGCTAGCATTCCGCAGGTGATTTTACTTTTTAATTCCTTCAAATCTATGTATTATTTCCGGAGTAATTAATTGCTAAAGTTAAACGAATAAAATTTACGTGGCAAAAACAGCCCCAATTCTTTTTAATTTGGAAAAATCGGAAAAACGTCAACACATACAGCTTACTAATTTTTATGAGTTGTAGCATATTAATGAAGGACAGCACCAGAATTTTTAAAATTTTTTTCGCCCCTAGGTTTCCGAGAAAATGGACGTCAAAAGAAGGGACATAATATATGGCCACGATAGTACGTCCAAGGTTCAAACCTTAACCGAAAGTAACCTAAAAGTACTGTATACAGTTGGAAACTCGTGATACGTGTGATAAATAGTCTTCTAATACGGAAGATTTGTCGGTGATGTTTAGTGGGATAATGCCTGATACAGCTTTAGTGGGATAAACTGCGTATTAGATCGTAATTTTGAATGAGACATTTCTGGTGGAGGTGCCGGGACAGTTTTAACGATTCCTCCTTGTTTTACTAATTATTATGTCGCCGACAATATAGAATTATTAATTAAGGATACATTTTGTAGTAACAAAAGTTGCAAGATAGTTTTTAGGTAAAACGCAAAAAAGACCGCGTCCGCACGCCAAAAAATATTGAAACCCAACACATTCCGCGACGGATTCCAAAAGGGAAAATGTATTTGATTTATTCTCCTAAATAGTTAATTTTTTGTCTAATTTTACTATATTATTACACCAAAATATAAAATTAACTGTGTTATACTGCTGAATCGTTCGTACATAGTATGTAAGACTTATTAATATTTAGTATTTTCTGTGGAAAACGGTACTTTTTTCCTAAACGTATACAAAAGAAAAGTTTAATTTTCGTCGGAATAATGAATTTTTTTTTGTAATAAAGGGTGTAAACACAGTTTTTATGCAGATCTCAGACAACAAATTATAGCACGCCAACGCAGTAACGACGCAAACAATGGGGGTACTTTTGTTATTTTGTTTATCAATGCCGACTTTAGGTCCCAAGGATTGTGTATATCTAAACTCAGTTATATTCTTAAACTCATGTTGAAATGAAAACTAATGTCCAGTTTTTTCATCTCAATTTAAACTGTACTTTCAGTTTAAACAAAGGTTTAGCGTAGGTTCTTGTTTCTCAACATTAGTTTAGTACGTATATGCTAGATAAAGTTAAACGACATACATCAACGGCTCAAACCCTAAACTGAAGGTAACATAAATAGTTCGTTCAATTTTGGTCGGGTTGATGGGCTTAATTTCAATATATTGATGTCATGTTGAAGTTTACTTCAATATATCTACCGTCCAACAATATGTCGACCAATGCCAATTCACTTTGAGCTGTGAAGGAATGTTGGATTATTTAATCAAATCATGAAATCAAATTATCAAAGTTATCTACAGTCAGATTAGTTTCCAGGTTTATTACGATGAAAATATCAGAGAAACAATTCAACCATTATTCAACCAATATGTACACAACAGCCAAACATTTGAAATCCAGTAATATTAGTACACCTATATGGTATCAATTGCTTTTCAATCAAGCCCCGGGCTGTTGGTGTTCGGGATCTCTTTGCTACAAACCCATGACAAAGCCTATTATAAATATTTAATGTATTTAACAATTACTCAACACACTACTCATACTTACTACTTGTAGCAGATTTGCTTTCATATTTACTTAAAATTTCAACAAAATAACACATAATGTTACGCGAATTCACTGGAAGGTGTAAATGTAGACAGTGTTGCAATCTTTCCAACTACTTATTTTTACTAACAAATTATGATAGATATTTTCATCAGAATATGGTCATAAATTTCATTTTTGTTTATTATTATTGTTCTTTTGGAAAGAATTATCAGTTTAATGTATAGAGAGATATATCGGTCACAATCCTAGCGAAGTTTGGCAATTTAAGCTGGAGTGGTAATCTGGGAGTAAACTTCAGTTTTCAGTTTAGGTAAACTTTAGAGTAAACGAATATGGATAACTTATTTGCGTCCCTAATGTATGTAATCCGTTGAAACAGTTGAAAACTTAATGACTTCAGAGATAATTTGGAAAACCCGAAAACACGTGATTTTTTAATTACGAAATTTTGTAGACCGATTAAGATGCTGCTTTGACACCGTACAGACCCTATTTCAGTTACAAATAGCCTGTCAGTTTTTCTTACGGACAGTTTTATCCATATACGCGTTTATATATATATATATATTTGCATTTTGTTCTGAGTACTTTGATATGTTTAATGCAATCAGATGGTAAAATTGACTGAAATCATGTATTTTTTCAAAAATCTCTAAAAATCGTTGTGGAAATTACAACTTGTGACACAATCACACCTATTCTGTAAAAAAAGTTGCTAACTAACCACTTAGAAATGTCGTTAATTTTTTTAGCTACACTTATTGGCTAATAAATTTAATCACGTTTCCAAGTTGTTAGTTAGCAATTTTTCTTATAGAATCGGACTCATTGTCAAGTGACAGACGTTGTTCAGTTCATTATTCTGAAGGACTAGGATAGCTTTCGAACAAATAAACTAAATTTAAAAGAGTAGGTTGGTATGCTCCTTATAAATAAACTACCTTGTATATTCAAAAGAATTTCTCTTCCACTGTCCCAGCTACGTTTCCCTTTATCGCTACGATTGACGTAGTGAGCGCTGAACAAAATTTATATCATTCATATTAAAAGACTTTAAAAATTACTTAAAAATTATTATGCACTTCTTTTTCTACAGTCGCATGAAATGAAATATGACAATTGTTTTGCGTGCATATCCCGTTATCGTGCTAATAGTCATTACTGAGATATCCGCTTCCATGAAAATGTTGTTCGCAACCTTTATTACACAAAAACTGGAGAATACTAAAACGTATTCTACAATATCATATTGGCTGAACGTGGTACCAAATTTTAGCTACTAAACTCCGGTTGGTGTCGAACATAATAGAACCATAGGCTATGAGATCGATTTGTGTAGAAAATAGAGAGAAATTGTGAAATTTGCAGGCGTCGTATCCGAAAATCGGGTTCGCTGAGTCGGTTTGGCCGCTCGCCGCAGACGTACGCGGAGCGAAATTAACATGCCCGTCCTGTACACAGTTGAACGATCAAATAACTTAAGTAGCGCATAGAGTCGCTCGACCGTAATAACAACGTGCCATCGTGGATATCGTACACATCTATTAGTAACACCTGAACTGCTATAAACAGCTTCCTGATCCAATTTAAATTTATTCGAGCGCCATCTATCTATCACGTCGCACCCAGTGCAGACGTGTGTGACCACCAAGAGGAAGACGACTACTCTGTGGGGTCCTTTGCCCCTCATGCAATTCATCACCGTTGACATATTATAAATAAACTACACACCGCAAAATGAGGGATTTTAGATAACGTATAGCATTATTTTATTGGTTGCTACAATTTTAAACATAGTGTAAAGTGGGGGCATGGTTAATAGTTTTTGTTCGAATTCTAATTGATCGTTTAACAAAGTGATATTGTGGTATTTTATATTTTTCAATTTCAAGTTGTTCTAGAATTTTTTTTATACATTTTATTTCATTTGTGATGTAGTGTAGATTTATTGTATTTTAATAATTTTGGATAACAATTGATAAAAGGAAACGAATAATCAATATAAAGAACGTAGTAACTTACATCAGTCACTTGTAAAGTCGGTACGATTCTTTAAATTAAACAATAACTGTAAAAATTGCACTAAACAGAGTCATAGATTCACAACTCCGCAAATATCCTAAGAAATTTGATAAAACTTTCCCGAATTGATAAAAGGAAACTATCAATCAATATAAAGAATGTAGTAACTCACATCAGTCACTTGTGAAATCGGTACGATTCTTTAAATTAAACAATAGCTGTAAAAATTGCACTAAACGTAGTTATAGATTCACAACTCAGGCAATATCCTAAGAATTTTGATAAATCTTTCCAGAATTGATAAAATGAAACTAATAATCAATATAGAGAACGTAGCAACTCACATCAGTCACTTGTGCAGTCGGTACGATTCTTTAAATTAAGGAGGAAATATTCCTCTTCCACTTAACCCTGCCATATGAAAAGAATCGAAATGAATACAAAAAAAAAAACATTGCTTTTGTCTACAAATAAACATTATGAAAATTAAATTATATATGACAATGAAACGGTATTCAACAGTACTAAACTAAACACTAAAGAAACTGTTAAGGTTTAATTCATCACTTCTTCATATGCAAAGACAGATGAAGAGGTAAAATTTGTTTTTATCGTCCCAAAAAATTTTTTATCCAGCCCAGCTCATTTTTTATCTAAGAATTAGAATGAAATTTCATAAACTTTGAACAATAAATAACGTTATTATTTGAAAACGCGTTTTAGGAGAGGTATAATTGGGTCTTAAATATGCTGCTAAACTATAACTGCCCCAAAAGAAAGAATAGAAAGTTGTGTAGATATATATTTAAGACCCAGTTCTGCCTCTCCTAAAACACGTTTTCAAATAAAGACGTTATTTATTGTTCAAAGTTTATGAAATTTCATTCTATTTCTTAGATAAAGAACGAGTTGGGATGGATGAAAAATAATTTTTTGGAATGATAAAAGATAATTTTATCTCTACATCTGTCTTTGGATATGGAGACGTGATGAATATAAACCTCAACAGTTTCTTTAGTGTTTAGTTTAGTACCGTTGAATACCGTTTCATTGTCATATATATTTTAATGTTCATAATGTTCATTTTTAGACATAAGTAATGTTTTTGTTTTTGTATTCATTTCGATTCTTTTCATATGGCAGGGTTAAGTGGAAGAGGAGGAAATATCCTCAAGTTCGCCTGCTATATTGTAACTTTTTGCTAATGTATTATATTTAATTTACTTAATAAAGTCACAATATTATTATTATTATCTTTGGGATTTCTCAAATATAAAACATCTCTAGCCCAACTCATGATACAAAAATAGATTTTTTATTTAAGTACAATTTTAACCCAAACATAATTGCAATAATATTGCGTAATTGCCAGAAATTTATTTATGTGCCTATATTACGCCTGCCCTGTGTCGACAACAACTAATAAAGAAACACGTTCTGTCATATAAGGGGTTTTGTGAGTCAAATGAAAATCAAATCAATTGACTCAATGGATATTGAGACAATAAAAAGTTGTGAAACTCTTGTTAAATTGGTTATATACATTTAATTAACTTTTGTAATTTTGATAAACTCTTAAAAAATGTGAAATAATGTAACAGAAAATTCTCGGAAGTATCTGTTTCTTGAAACTTATGTTTTTGTTTCAATCAATGGACATCCTAGATAATAATAAGCCTTCGATGGTAATTACTCACCCCACAACCATCCCATGCGTTATCGATGTCCATCTTGTGTCCCGACTCATGGCAGTGTTCAGCAATAGCGGACTGTTGCACCTTGCAGTTTTTTTGTGTGACATTCCGTAAGTCAGACTTGGTGTATCCATTCTGACGTAGGACCCACTCCAAGTGTTTCCGTTCGTCGTCCAAGACACTGGAGTCGCATTCCTTCGCTGCACTGTTGAACAGAGTGTTACTATACTGTTTCCCCAAAACTTACAAGTAACTCCTGGGAGTAAATGACAACTTCCAGGAAAATAGAACATTCAAATACAGTTAACGAATCAACAAAACATACTTTTACTTCATCTCTATCAAATTCGAATAACCATTACGGTTTAGCGGCCTGTCTAAATGCATACGATGGCAGTGCTTTATATTCACAGATCTTCACCAGCGAACCCAACAAATCGAGTTGGAATTCTCATCAGTCTTTGAAGTATAGAACTGTATGACGCATGCACTTAGTTCCCATGCTAGTTTTGCATTATTTACTGCACATCAGCGCAATATCTCGACATGCCATCCTACTTAACTACTTTAACTACATGCCTTCTCTCGAAGAACTTCCATGTTTAATTCACGACAACAAATTACCTGGTCAATTAGTAAATTGAATTTATAATTCAGTCGATACACGTCTAAATTAATTATTATATCAAGCCGTAGTTACAGGTACGTTGTGCAGACAAGTAATTTTATTGGAACTAATCAATAGAAAGTGCAGGTTTAGTTCTGTATGCATCCTAGCCTTATCAATTGTGATGGTACCTTCCTATTCCATAATCGTCCTACTAAATTATATATTTATTGATTTTTTCTTGCATTTGGTGTATTTATAAAAAAAAGACTTTATTAAAAGAATAATAGAACTGAAAATAACCAAACCTATCGGTAGGTAGATATCAAGAGACAATTTTTATCGCGATATTGAAAATGGGATGGAAGAAAACAGAGTTAAGCAACTGTGGTCAGTCTCAAAAGAGATGCTGATAGATCAACAACGTAAAATGCAGTACTTCAACTAAAATGGATAGCTATTTGTACAGGATGTTAATATTTATTTTCGGGTGAATATTGAAGGAAACATTGCAGGGAAAATGGCAGCAAAGGTAAACTGCATAGTTAGTACACTTCGGATAGTTACGGCGTGCATAGTTTAATGAACGTCTGCTTCCTCTGCAGAATAAGTGTCTATGCTAGTTAATTTCCAGGTCTGGGTATCAGCGTAGAAATGCATGTTCTAAAAGTAGCATTGCTTCGGTTTTATCTCAAAACTCCTACGTTCATAATTAAGTTAACCAGGATGAGTCATTAAAGTTGCAGTGGTTGATATTTCCGCTGTCGTAAGATTCTTAAGAGACAGAAGGGAAAGTTTCGCATAAAAGCTATTGCTTTTTTTATCTGCGACCTAAAATCATTTATCTTTTATACACGATTTATATATATAAGACTTGCAACAACTGTTTCTAGTGCACATTATACCATTCTATTAATAGTAAAGAAGTTGTCTGTACATCTATAATAATTATAAATTTCTACTTTGCGTTCGTTATAAACTCATAACTCATAACGAAAAAACACTAGATCACTAACTTTTAGTAACTTTTAGCTTTCCAAGATTGGTGAGCTTCATGTCAATTGTTAAATAATGCTGACATCTCAATCGCTATTGGCTCGCCTCAATCGTATTTGGCTGTTTTACCACAAAAACCTGATATATTTATCAGTGTTGATTTCCAGATAGTACCGAAAGTAGCGATAACTACAAGATGTGGAATTTATAATCCGAACTTAGGTCGTGTATGGTATCATTGGATAGATATTTTAATAAAAAACAACATTTGGTTAAAAACAGTGTTGAAAGAAACCAAACTTAGTTATGGCATCTGCAGTCCGTTAAGTCAGTTTTGGACAGACAACTATCACAAAAATAAGCTTTTTCCATAATCTTGCCATAATGTTTTATTTAGTAAACCATATAATTAGGTATGATTTCTTTCCATCGAAAGATGTTTTATTTTAAAATATCTATCCAATGATACCACCACATACGACATAAATTTTAATTTGTGATTCAGAACTTATTAAGCATCTAATTTAAAATTATTTTATAAGCCATGCACAATAATTCCTAAATTAATATAAAATAGAGTGTTCGGTTGAAACAGCAACTTTTAGCCATTGCCAACTGCTACTAGGAATTACACAAACGAACAATGTATGATTATTCTAGATAATTTTTTTTGTACCTGTAGAAAATTATTTAAATTATTTCAAGAATATTAATGAATCCTTGGTTTGGTTGTAGTGGTCGATCGCCTTTTCCAGCTAAATCGCCAGTTCTATTTATTCATTTCGAGACATGTTAAGAAATTATAGGAGATATTCCAAATCCTACCCACAACAAAAGCAAATAAACTGAACAAAAATTAATTATTTCAGAACAAATTTCATTTTCCAGAAATCTATAAAATGAATATCACAAATTATACGTTTGTGTAATATTATTTTAATTATTTAATTAACTAATATTAATTTATGAATTTGTGTGCATTAGTCACAAAAATTTTAAATTAGACGCTTAATAACTTCTTAGCTTTTGATGATACACGTACTAAGTTAGACACTTTAGTAAAGTAGATTTATCGATCTTTCAAAGTATGTCAAAATATACAGGATATTCCATTTAAAATTCTTAAGATATTTGACATTTAGCAAATATCCTGTTATACGGGATAAGTCATAATACAATCGCAAATCAATAATAACTGTCGAAAAGTGCCTCGTTTTGTACCTTTGCCCTTGCTAGTTACCTCAGAATGAAAAATAGCGGAAAAATGCACAAAATAATTAAATAGATCTGATCTACTAATTTCCTATTAATCATAGATACGCATTATATCATAAGAAATAATGCTCCCAAATTAAATGATTGTTGAGCAAGAACAAATCAAGATTTACCCAAAAGGCAGTTGATTGCGGAAAACAATTACACAACCCAATTAGCGACTAATTAGCAAAAAGCAAATTAGAGGGCACTCTGCGATACGTCGCGCATGTACTCGATGAACGTGCGGCATTAAATTATTCATTTCTCAGAGGTAAAATTGGAATAAGCAGGCCAAAGTGGCAAAAAATAGGTACGCATTTGCAGCGGCTTTTTGTTATGTTTTCCGGGTACGAATCGTTCTCTCGGCAACAACCTTGAGTTTACGATAACTGAACTAGGTTTCTAAAATTTGGACTAAATAGTATTGAACACATTTAGTGCTTATTGGATATTCTAAGTTTAAATAGTACCGCACATAATAATAGTAATAAATTTCAGGTTAGTACTACTTTAAGTTATCTCAGTTTATAGTTTTAACTGAAAGTACTGGGCATTTGGGCGTTTGGACAGCCAGCAGCAAAAAAAAACCTATTTTTCTCGATAATACGATATAATATAATTTTTTTAAACCATATGTGAACCCGCGAGTTGCGGGTATAATTAATTGTACATCTAAATTCATCATCTATATTTAACTCGCACTGCTAGTCAAAATTTCGCAATTAAATTGTTCTGATCGTATCGTACTCATAGCACATAATCTTCCACTGTCCCAGCTACGTTTCTACTATATAAAAATCGCTTTAAACATTACTTATATAAAATATGCAATTATTATGCAATTCTTTTTCTACAGTCGAATTAAATAAAATATGACGATTGTTTACGTACTATCGTGGCCATATATTATGTCCCTTCTTTTGACGTCCATTTTCTCGGAAACATAGGGGTGAAAATTTTTTAAAAAATTCTGGTGCTGTCCTTGATTAATATGCTACAACTCATAAAAATTAGAAAGCTGTATGTGTTGGCGTTTTCCCGATTTTTCCAAATTAAGAAGAATTGGCGCTGTTTTTGCCACGTATGTGACCCGGTACGAGAGAAATCTCTCCTATCCATTGGCGTTTATGTTTTCTTCAGTTTTTATACAATAAGGTTGTAAACAAGATTTTGAAGGAAGCGGATAAATCTAATAATATGGCGTTAGCAGATTTTCCGATTAGTGGTGAATACTAAATTAAGCATGCTTGATAAACCTAAAAATATTTAAAAAGTATGCCCGATTTTGTTATATAAATATTCAAACTATTATAACAGTTTTAACAGCTTATTTATTAATAATATTTAAATACATGCAGAAACAATATAAAATAAATACAACTCTTGATATATTACATATATTACAAACGTCAGCTCTGAGCGTATAAAACTTAAAAATATCAAAAAACTTTTACAAATTTAGCATCGTAAATTTGTGGACACATAGAATATTTTGCAGATCGCTCATTAATTTTAAATGCTAAACCCGAAACCCGATTTGAATTGCTAAGAATTCCCATGGGACTTCCGCCTGTTCGTGGTTCTGTTATCTTACTGACTTATTTTGCCATTATTTTTTAATTCGGTAATCTGCTGCCGGATATCAAAATTTCTTTGGCGAGGCATAATCGCCGTGTCGTTTTATGTATTGTGTCCGTAAACACTAGTAACTAATAGTAATGCACGTGCGATCCGCCACTACTGGCAGCGTCGCTGTCGATCCCTTCCCCCGCTCGCCCCCTCGGACCGTAGAGCGCCGCGTCAACTGCAGCAATCATGAGATGCTTCAACTCGATCTTTTGTAGGGAAAATGCAAGATAAACCATTATATAGCCTATAGTCTATATTTCATTATTCTAGCTCTTCTAATAAAGGAATTGCTGGCATTGCATAATATAGGTTTTTGTGGGTCAAACACTAATCCAATGATTTTACAAAAATGCACATTGAAAGCTAGCATTCCGCAGGTGATTTTACTTTTTAATTCGTTCAAATATATGTATTATTTCCGGAGTAATTAATTGCTAAAGTTAAAGGAATAAAATGTACGTGGCAAAAACAGCGCCAATTCTTCTTAATTTGGAAAAATCGGGAAAACGCCAACACATACAGCTTTCTAATTTTTATGAGTTGTAGCATATTAAACAAGGACAGCACCAGAATTTTTTCAAATTTTTTGGCCCTGGGTATCGGAGAAAATGGACGTCAAAAGAAGGGACATAGTATATGGCCACGATAGTACATATCCCGTTATCGTGCTAATATTCATTACTGAGATATCCGGTTCCGTAAAAATCTTGTTCGCAATCTTTATTACACAAGAACTGATGAAAACTAAGACGCCAATCTATAGAAGAGGCTCTAAACGCAAAAGAAAGACGAGCGTTAATTTCAAAGTGCAAAAATCGGGTACCTTTTCGCATTTCTCTCGCGCTCATGTTTACACCGAGAGGCTAAAATGTTGGCAGTCATAAAACTTATGTAGAATTGATTCAGGAGTATGACACGCTTTATTTTAATTTTTTCTGTTCAGTATTTTTAGGGTAATGCACCGTCAAACACAGGAGTCAAATATTATCGAAGATATGACTGTGGATGATTTTTTTTTCTTTTCAAAGATGATTCATTTTAAAATATCTGTCAAAGGTGTTTAATGCCAAATATACGTTTGAAGCCCCAAAACTGCCGAGATTTTTTCCACTAATTTAAATCAGAACTGCTTTCAGCCATCATTGTCAGTTTCAATATCGGTCGAACTGCAGCCAGATTTACCGATTTCATAGATTTTCCACTAGAAATTCCACAAATACGTACAAAATTCCTCCTTGAATTTAGTTTAATATCTGCAGAATTTATATTAGTTAAAATATTTGGCCATTTCTCTTAAACTTAACATTAATTATAGAAATATTAGCGTATTTAAGGTCAAAGAAAATAAATAAGAAACAAATAGTCAAGTCTGAAGCTGAAAATCTCCAGAAATACATCAAAGGCAATAATTTTCAGTTTCCCCACCTTGCTACTTCCAGTACTCCGATATTTTCTATTACTGAAACAGTTTGAAAACACAGGAAAAGTAAAACAGCATCGTCTACAAACATCTTGCTTGTGTCCAGGTTGCAACTTTCAAATGTACTCGAAGGTATGCAAACACAATGTCCTGGCAATAGAGCGAAATATGGAAATCGCTGAAAAATAATACACGAGCAACAGAAATATGCCGAAAGATTGCTACGGACCGTGTAAGCTCTAGGAAATACATTCATACGGTGAAAATTCCCGACCCAGGTCCTAACAAGACGAAAACGTGTCACCACATACATATGTCGGATTATAACCGAACAATTTGTCTTATGAATTTGTCCATTCATGTCGTGAGCCGCCATGCTCGATTTAGGACAAAATGTGGCCCGGTTGAGCGGAATTTTACCGAATATTGAATTAATTTCATTCCGCTAAGAGCTCATGAAAAATTCATTATTATTATAGAAGCCCGTCGAAAATTGACAGGAATCACTTTTAAAAAGATGACAACGATGACCTTACGATGACGCAAGGATAATCGTGTGGTTATTGATCAAGAAAATTGTACTTTTATTATACATAGTTGGCATGTTTCTAAGGTCGAACATGAGGATCTCGCGACATATTTGGTTTTATGCATTATTTTTATGATTAAAACAGGAAATGAAGGAATAGATGAATAAAAAAAAATCTGATGTGGCCAGGCACATGACTTTATCATACAATATATAAAATTAATAGTTTAGCTGCATGAGAATTTATTCTATAGAGATAAATCGTAGGTATTGTCAAAGCATCAGCATTTGACACTACCTACACTACGTCATTAGAATAATAGTTATTTATGTCACAAATGCCGAAAGTACGGAATAGCGCGACGAGCGGTGATACGGCGCGTCACCGAAGGCGGAGTGTAGCCGTCGCATATGAGCGAGTCGCGCTATCTAGTTTTTGGCAGGAGCGACATCAACGTTTATTGTGTTGCTTTTTAAGAAATACGTATTTAAAAAAAATAAATGATTTCTGTATAGTAAATGCTAGGTTGGTACCACTTTGACGAAAGGTGCGTTCCGATTGGTAGGTAATGGTAGCTAATGGCGGTGGTAGAATACGAAATTATAGTATTTCTTACATATCGTGATAATGACACATATTAGTTTGCATGTACATAAACACTGCCATTATCACTAATGAAAACGCACCTTAAAAAGGTAATTCAAATTCTGACAGATTTATATTTGTTCATGACACATCCCTACCAACATACTAAAATAAAACTACACTCATCGCTATACTTTATTTATATTTTTCTCAATGTATCATTTTTAGAATTAGATATAAAGACGGGTTGATATTTCTTATCAACAAACAATCAAATTGGTGATCTTATTTTATTTTCAATTTGTATTTTATAATTTTGCGCACTACAGCGGCACGTTCCATAGTGGTTCTCCAACCTCTGATGAGATCAGCTGTTTTCGAATGTGACAACACAAAAAAATATTTGTCAAAATCCTGGCTACTATGTAATTTCATATCAATGCAGATGCGACCGATCTCGATCAAATAGAATTTGCTCTTGAAGGTAAACTATTAATTTTACCAAAAAATGTTATAGGCATAAATTATTCAAAATTTCTTCTACTTTAATTTATTAATTAACTATTTTGTCGAAATTACAGAAATGGCGACTCATTTCCAAAATCCTTGAAAAAGGCTTAGAATAAACTAAAAAGCTGAACTATTAATTTTATCAAAAAATGTCATAGGCATAAATTATTCAAAATTTCCTCTGCTTTAATTTATTATTTAACTATTTTGACGAAATTACAGAAATGGCGGCTTACTCCTAAAATCCTTGAAAAAGGCTTGGAGTAAACACCCAGTTCCTTTGGACCCTTTTGAACCAAAAGCTTTTCAACTCTAAGTTTGGTCATGAAACTTCAAAATATGAAGTTCCGTGCCGATACCTTTAGTAGCTTCTCCGGAAATGAATTAACAAAAATTGGGTACACACACACACACACACACACATACACACACACACACACACAGACATTTTTTTGTACCTTGGTCAAAAATGTTCAGGGGACCCATAAAGACCTATTTCCGCTAAAATCTCAAAAATTTTTTTCGGCACGATTACAATACTTTACATACTGCGTATGATAAAGTAAAAAGCAATTGAATTGGACGTTTGCATAGATAAAAAACGATTCCATTGCATAGGCACGAAAAGTCCAATTGCGAACTTGAGTTATATAGCCAACGGCAATGGTTTGAAGTATTTTTCCTGCATGTTTTCCATGTTGTACTACAAGTATAGTAGAGTTTTGGAAATTTTTATGCTTTTGCGATAAAAACATAACATCGTTTTTATTGAACTAAAATTAAGGCAGTTTGCTTTCACTTGTCTGACGGTATGGTCTTTGCTGTTCGCTTTTCATGTAAAAATTATATCTACAAATATATTTTTACTTTATCATACGCAGTAAGATAAAGTATTGTAATCATGCCGAAAAAAAAAATTGAGATTTTAGCGGAAATAGGTCTTTTTGGGTCCCCTGAACATTTTTTACCAAGGTACAAAAAAATGTCTGTGTGTGTGTGTGTGTGTGTGTGTGTGTGTGTGTGTGTGTGTGTGTGTGTGTGTGTGTGCGTGTGTAAACGATTTTTGTGACGACGATTCCGGAAAAACTACTAAAGGTATCGGGACGAAAGTTTATATTTAGAAGTTTTATGACCAAACTTAGAGCTGAAAAGCTTTTGGTTCAAAAGGGTCCAAAGGAACTGGTAGTTTATTCTAAGCCTTTTTCAAGGATTTTGCAGATGAGCCGCCATTTCTGTAATTTCGTCAAAATAGTTAAATAATAAATTAAAGCAGAGGAAATTTTGAATAATTTATGCCTATGACATTTTTTGGTAAAATTAATAGTTTAGCTGCAAGAGCAAATTCTATTTGATAGAGATCGGTCGCATCTGCATGGATATTAAACTACATAGTAGCCAGGATTTTGACAAATATTTTTTTGTGCTGTCACCACAGAAATGTCTATGGCTGTCACCACGCTGTCACACTCGGAGACCCGCTATGGAACGTCATCTACAGTGTCATGAACGAAAATAAATCTGTCAGAATTTGAATTAGCTTTTTAAACTTGACATTTCGTAGAAGTGGTATCAACCTAACATTTTCTATACCGAAATATACCCATTTTAGAATTTTTTTTAAAATACGTATTTCTCAAAAAGCAATACAAAAAACGTTGATGTCACTCCTGCCGAAAACTACATAGCGCGACTCGCTCACATGCGACGACGACGCTCCGCCATCGGTGACGCGCCGCATCACCGCTCGTTGTGCTATTCCGTACTTTCGGCACTTGTGAGATAAACAACTATTATTCTGATGACAGTAGGTAGTGTCAAATGCTGATGCTTTGACAATACCTTCGATTGATACTATTGACTATCAAAATATCTGTCAAATCCTGGCTAACTAGTTTAATTTTAATGCAGATACGATTTATCTCAGTCAAATAGATTCTCATGCAGCTAAACTATTAATTTTATATATATTGTATGATAAATTCATGTGCCTGGCCACATCAGATTTTTTTAAATAATAATAATAATAATAATAATAATATATGTTTATTAACTCCAAGAAAAACTACAAAACAAAGCAATGAAATAAAATGGAAATAAACTACATAATTGGCTTCTAGAGTTAATAGGGGCCAAGTCAATGTGACCAACATAGGTCACTATTGTTTTTCATTAGCCCCAAAAGACAAAACAAAAATAAAACTACACTCATCGCTATACTTTATTTATAATTTTCTCAATGTATCATTTTTAGAATTAGATATAAAGACGGGTTGATATTTCTTATCAACAAACAATCAAATTGGTGATCTTATTTTATTTTCAATTTGTATTTTATAATTTTGCGCACTACAGCGGCACGTTCCATAGTGGTTCTCCAACCTCTGATGAGATCAGCTGTTTTCGAATGTGACAACACAAAAAAATATTTGTCAAAATCCTGGCTACTTATGTAATTTCATATCAATGCAGATGCGACCGATCTCGATCAAATAGAATTTGCTCTTGAAGGTAAACTATTAATTTTACCAAAAAATGTTATAGGCATAAATTATTCAAAATTTCTTCTACTTTAATTTATTAATTAACTATTTTGTCGAAATTACAGAAATGGCGACTCATTTCCAAAATCCTTGAAAAAGGCTTAGAATAAACTAAAAAGCTGAACTATTAATTTTATCAAAAAATGTCATAGGCATAAATTATTCAAAATTTCCTCTGCTTTAATTTATTATTTAACTATTTTGACGAAATTACAGAAATGGCGGCTTACTCCTAAAATCCTTGAAAAAGGCTTGGAGTAAACACCCAGTTCCTTTGGACCCTTTTGAACCAAAAGCTTTTCAACTCTAAGTTTGGTCATGAAACTTCAAAATATGAAGTTCCGTGCCGATACCTTTAGTAGCTTCTCCGGAAATGAATTAACAAAAATTGGGTACACACACACACACACACACACATACACACACACACACACACAGACATTTTTTTGTACCTTGGTCAAAAATGTTCAGGGGACCCATAAAGACCTATTTCCGCTAAAATCTCAAAAATTTTTTTCGGCACGATTACAATACTTTACATACTGCGTATGATAAAGTAAAAACATATTTAGTACCTATATTATTTAGAATATTAATGAAACTTGATGCTATTGTAGAAAACGTGAATGTTAAAACCGCAATTGACTTTTTTTCTAAACAACAACATTCTGACAGTTAGCTTATTATCTCTATCCTGAGGCGTTGCCATATCACTTTTAATGTTGAACGGCAACAGAGTAATTTTAAAACTGTGTCTATAATTCAGAAAGTATTGTAATGAAAAGTAAGATGACTGTATAAAAAAATTAAAACTAAAGCATACCAAATAGTGAAGTAAACATGCTTCCAACAAATTTTTATTTTTATTGAAGCATGTTTAGGGGAAAAACGGCAACGTTTATGAGCAGTTACTGAAATAGAATAAAGCAGTTTTTTTAATTTACTTAACGACTTTGTTTTATTTATAATATTGTGCTTTATTATAGGCTTATAATTTTATACATACAAAATTAATTATAATGGAAAATGACCTAAAAAAAATTGTTCAATAAAGGTCTGTTTATACCAAATTGTTTAGTTGTTTTCAAACGCAATCTAGATTTGGCAATATTTGCAATTTCTACCGTGATGTTTAAAAATCGATTTCAGTAGGTACAAGTATATTTTAGGTATAGGACAATGTACACAAAGTTGATCTAAAACTTTCCATAGAATTGAAAAATGTATTCATATGTTAGAATTCAACTTTGATCTTATAATTTGAGCACCCTATATAACTTTTAGAAGAGTTCTACCGATGTATCGATAATATGTTATCTTCTCAACAATTTATCGGCACAACTTTTTTCCAACGGTCACAGGGCATAATTTATAAGTAATTGAAAGTAACCGTGCAGCTATCATTTATGATTAAATAAAATTAGTATCTCAAATATGACACATGTTAGGTATAGGGAATGTAACATAGAATTGATCTAAAATTTAATGAAGATTTCAAAAATGCCATAAAATACGGGCTGTTCCAATTGAAATATAAAAGTTGATATCATCTCCGGTGTAACCGGAAGTAACCAAAGACTCAAAATATTTTAATTGAGACGATCGTGTCCAACAATATAAGTCCACAAATTTTCCATATCTCATTTCATTTTGTCCTCTATATACTTCTAATGGCAGCCCGTCGTGAGAGACACTGTATTTAAGCGACAATTTGTACAATTATGCTACATTGGTTGTGCGATATAGTTTAATTTAAATTCATTAGATAACCCAATAATCCCAATTCCATCGAGTTCCGAGTACCACTTGTGAAATGCTGAGTCAGGACCATATGGTTCTGTACACAGTAGTACATAGTACCGTGGTTGAAAAGAATGTTCACGATAAGGCAATAGAAAAAATCGCTTTACAATAAAATTTAATGAGTATATGCAACGCAGCAGTGTACGGTTTTTGGCTAACTTTACGTTACTTAACATTAAGTAAGTAACTTTACTATATAGGTAAGACATAGCATTGAAATGGTCGATGCTGTTGACTATGGAGATAGACAAAAATGTTTTGTATCAAAGTTGTTTAGCCCATCATTTTCTACAACCCAATGTTATTTTCATTCATACAGGATGTTACACTCAGACGTAACGAAAGAGAAACGTTTTGGTTGTACCCGTGCAAATGCATTCTATAGTTTCTCAATACATTGGCGTTTGTCTATAATAAAAAAACATTTAAAACTACATTTTGCATCTATTGGCTTTCAGATATTATTATTGTCAAATAATAGAGGGTGATCAAATAATACAGGATGATCCAATAATGTAGTAATCCATTGTTGTTTTAAACACGTGTGTTCTTCTGCTTTTAATTGAAACACCATCTGTAAATTATATTTTTCGATTTTATATAATTTGCTGTTAATGCCCAGTGTCTGTAATTTATATTAGGTATGTCATATAGTTACTTATTTACACCATTTTTTTGTGATTGAAAATAATGTAGATGCCTACAAATGACCAAATAAACGTGCAGAAGTTACGGGTAAAAACAAATTGAGATTTTAGCGGAAATGTATCTTTTTGGGTCCATTGAACATTTTTGGTACAAAAAAAGTCAGTGTGTGTGTACGTATGTGTGTATCTATGTGTGTATGTGTGTGTGTGTGTGTGTGGGTGTGTATGTGTGTGTGTGAGCCAGGTTCTTTTTAGCGACGATTCCGGAGAAACTACCAAAGGTATCGGGACGAAACTACATATTTAGAAGTTTGCATGACCAAATTTAAAACCGAAAAGATTTTTGTTCAAAACGGTCCAAAGGAACTAGATATTTACTCAACGCATTTTTCAAGGATTTTGCAAGTGAGCCGCCATTTCTGTAATATTGTCAAAAAAGTTAAATAATAAATTAAAGTAGCCAAATTCTGAATAATGTATGTCTGTGACATTTATTGGTAAAATTGTTAGTTTAGCTGCATGACGAAATTCTATTCAATAATGCTTGTACTGCATTAAAACTAGTTGGCCAAGATTTGACAGATATTTTGATTCTATTGACAGTATTGTCGAAATGTCAAAGTTTGACATAGTTTGCCACAGCGGTATAGTATGATAAAGTAATGGCCACATGAGATCTTTTTATTTTGAGAATTATTTTGTTTTGATTTTTAAAAGCAGAAATTTATTAGAATCACAAACAGCTAAAAATGCATATCAGAGTGCTTTAATCTGTAAAATAAACGCACAACACATTAAAAACACAACATTTTACACTATTTCACAAACGTAGATACCACAGTAGACATGGCAATACTGTCGGTACTGTCCATCAAAGTTTTTCAAAGTTTATTCATGCAAATAACTAAAAATTAATGAATTATTATTTTATTTATTAATACTATATCATTTTGCGAGTACATAATTCAGGTTAAAATTCAAGTTAAAATTCAATAGCCCACCCTACTGTCACAATAATCCAGCTCGCAAATAAGTTACCTAAAAGTTACCCTCATCAGTGAGCATTATTTAAATGAATTTCTTCATGATATCGTCCACTTGCCTGCAAATGATCCTTACCACTCGTGGCAACAAACCAGGTGGAAAATAGTTCTCCGATAAAACGCTTTTCCCAGTTTCAAATTCGCAGATAAACAAGCGCAAACAACTGCAGAAAACCGATTACAGGCATGGCACACACAAAGTAAGCAAAAGTACTCAACGAACCGTCCAATTGTACACTCATTAAAATGCGAACTTGAAATTACGGTTGACAAAATCGGGCAGACGAGCGCTGTTTTTTACGCCGGCGCTTGTCGATGGAAAATACGCAATCCGTGCGCCCGACGGCCGGCGGGTAAAATGTGTTTCCGCGCGATCAGTTAACGTTCGCGTTTTTGTTTGCTAATGTGCTTTTACGGATTGGAGGCTTGTTAATAATTCATGTGTATTCAAATAATTCGGCCTATCGCACCGTGTACACGTCTGTTTACGCGTACAACACGATGATGTTGGGGTAGGTATGGTTTCCGACCCACCAGTTTGACCAACCATGCGGATAATACGACCATTGTTTATTTACTCTATCAAATATTGACATATTTAGCGGTGGACTTTGTTAGAGGGGCGATTACAGCGACTGATGGAAATGCTGGAGGCTGGGGTAGGATAAATACTGTCGTGACAGCTATTGTCTTGTCTGATGTCTGATTTCTGGTTCCTCTATATACTTTATGGTGACTAGAGCACCAGCTCAAAAAAGTTAATGGATTTTGTATCCTAGCAAGAGTTATTTTCAGGATTTATTGTACTGTAGATATAGTGGATATAATTTTAAATTAAAATATTGTTAACTAAAGGACAATACCTGGTTTGCCATTAAAAGAATAAAACAGTTAAGGAGATAGATAGACCTTTTATGAGCAAATGATTATTTAAAGAAATTAATAAAAATGCTATAGTGTCAAATGTATTTTACTTAAAAACTTTTACTGTGAGCGTTACCAATACAAACATTTTAAGAAACGTTTCAATATTAAACGTTGGAAATATCACAGGAAAGCAAATTACCGCGTTTTTTAAAGAAGTAAGTACTCATTTTAATTTTCCGCCATATTATCCATATCCTTACTGTCATAAAAACCTGAGCGCTTATTTTTCCCTAGGTGGATGTTCTGGATTTTCAAAATGGTAAAACACGGGATTTATTGTGAGAGAAGTATAAAAATTGTATCTAAAAAATACGTTCAAAAAAAATCATTCCCACGTTTTACAACTTTTCTTTAATTTGGAAAAATTGAAATAACAAAATACCAATCTTCATACCACGGTTTCTGAGATATATAAATATGCTTATCGTTGGAATTTGTTATTATTATTTTGTATAGGAGAAAACTAGTTTTCAGGTTTGTTATCTTCGGTTTTTCAGTTGTAGTTACTTTCATGAATAACTAATCACTTTCTCGCAGGTTCTGATGTTATAGAATCGTGAAACACGTGTTGCTTTACTTTAAACGAGGAATTTTATTAAATATATATGTTTATGAAAACACGACAAAAATCAACCCTTTCTATTCACCCCCATTTATTCACCCAAGTTCACTTTTGAAAAATGGCAAAACGGGATCGCTCTATTTTTAATAACAGGATCTAATCAAATTGCACGATAATGTTCAAGAAAATTATAACCTCCCATTTTTATACCAACTATCTGCATTTAAAGAAATTTATTTTTATAGGAGAATCTAAATACCTAGTTTCAGGTTTATAAGTTTATAGCATCCTTACTTCTTGTACGATAGGTACGCTCAGATTTTTTTTTCGTTTGGCTTGCCGTAAGTAGATTTTTTTAACCTGCATTTTAGGAAAATAATAAAACCGGGTTTTCTTTATTTTTATAGGGGAATGTAAATACCATTTTCGGATTTATATCATCTTCACTTCTTGTGCAATAAGTACCTAAGACCATAAATAATTTTTTCACGTCTTAAAAAGATTTTCTGAAAAAAGCAAAACTTTTTCTGAATAATATAATTACAATTTAAAAAAATACATATGATTTAAAAAAATAACCCCCATTTCTTCAATTCCTATAAATGATTTTTTGAAAAATCAGTCAGAATGTTTTGGCTATAGATTGATTTTTGTTTATAGACGCTATTCGTAATTAAGCAGTTACGACCGGTAGAGATCTGAAAATCTTGAATTTAATTCACGTGACTACCCAGCTTTTAAACTAATAACAAGTTTATAAAAAACAAAAACAGACTAGAGTACAGTAATTGTTTTTCAAAATATCGGGTTCAGAGGTATTTTTCTTGAAATAATAATAAAAAATAAAATGAATACAAGCTTATTTTATTAATAGTGAATTATTTGAGGAGTACATAGTTCAGGTAAAAATTCAGGAGCATAAAGTTTTTTACACGAGCTGTAGTTCACAGTCACTAAATATGACCACGCACGAGAGAATCGCCCTAACTACCATCTCTCGTTTCAATAATATTGACATCTGTGTTTGAAAGCAGATAAAACTAAACTAAAACTATTGACCAGAAAAAAAAATAAAGCTCGTCATATTACTGAACCATTTCTACTAAGTTGTATGACTGCAATTTTTTTTGCCTCTCGGCATAAACGTGAACGCGAGAGAAATGAGAATAGGTAAAATATTGGCGTTAGAGGTATTTTTCTTGAAATAATATCTTGTTTTACGACTGAAAAAGCATATGCAATAGATTTATGTTGAATTACAATATTTTAAATTCATATTGCTTGCTGTTAATTCGGTGCTCTTAATTCAATAGCTACTGATTTTCACTAGAAAAAAAAACTTTTGAATTTCTTGAGTGTTTTATGAGCGTTAAAACACTGGGGTCAATATTATCGAAACGAGACGCCAGTTAGGTCGATTTTTATATTCCGGGCCACATATGTGACCCTGCATATTAAAAAGGGGTTAGTGAGTCAACTTGGACTTTCACTTTTTTATGTTTCCGAATGTGAAAAAGCCTGAAAATGAGTCCTAAGTACCGGAAGTGTCCATATATGCTTCAAACTTGTAAATTTATAACGGAAAGATCAAAAATTGACACATGACAGAGATTTTTGATATTTTGGAAATTTACCCATTCAGGAAGCGATGAAATACGAAATAATGTTAATATGCAAGTAATTTAGATTTATTAAAAAAAATACAAATTGCAAAAAATACACTAATATAAAAAAAATTATGATGAAAATCATTAAATTTCAACAAATGATACATTTTTGGAAAACCCACGACATTCTACATAAGTAATTCTAGACGGGCCAAATCATAATTACTGACGCAAAAAATAAAAGAAATTCATTATTTGCTTAAAAATTCGAAAAAGTGCTTTTATAACTATAATTTTAAAATATTTCACCTCATCTCGGAAATTAGGAACCGGATCGACATGAAACATTCGCTATATTACTAAAATGACCTAAAATGAGCGAGTTAATACATGACAATGGTCTATCTCTAATGGTTGCCGAGTGGTGTTCAAATTTCGATTTTTGAAACATGCCATAAATTAGCAAAATTAGCTTACTAACTCTGGAATGATATATGTTGGGCAATTGAAACTGTACATATTTTGGATGTACTTTTTGAGAGTTGATGGTCAGTAGACCTTTCTGTAGATCGGAAAGAAATCGGATAATTTTTGGAATATACAGCATTCTAATAGGGTTAGCCTTGTGCACTGGGCAGCGGTGAATTCAATGGTGCGCTCGGTTTTCTCGTAACGCCTAAGGTTTGAAATTTATTTCGATTTTCCGCGAACCGCGCGTCCTCGGCCAATTTCCCATTCTGCACCACCGAAATCGTCCAAATCCGATGACCACATCGAACTCAGTTCGCATTGAGAATTCGTAATGGATATACAAGTAAAATTTGTTAATTTTTGTGAAGCTTTTTTTAGTTTTTTAGGTAGTAATTATGATTTGACCCGTCTGCAAT
Source organism: Melinopterus prodromus (assembly GCA_964023965.1). NCBI lineage: Eukaryota > Metazoa > Arthropoda > Insecta > Coleoptera > Scarabaeidae > Melinopterus > Melinopterus prodromus. Next base: position 99,855,609 of record OZ030390.1, read on the forward strand.
TACCAATTTAGGACTTTGTACGTCGTGGGCTTTCCAAAAACGTACTATTTGTTAAAGTTGGTTGAAAAAGAACAAACGTGTGATATTTTCATCACACTTCAAGCAGACTCAAACAAAAGGATACACCTACTTAGTAAAGTGTCTTATGGGTTGGTTCCAAAAACATTTACGATAAATAAACATGCAAGACACACAATTAGTTATTTTTATTTCTAAATGCCATAGCTTCGTATGACCTTTGTGCTAAATGCTATTTAACGCTCAACAGTCCAAAATAAAAACAGAATTCCGCACAGAGAATCGGGTTTCGTTAAAACGTCGTTTTTGTCCACTAAAAGACACCTAGACGACAAAAAAGTAGTATGCAATCATATTCGGAGATCTTCACCAGTTTTTCAAAGTATTTTAAATAAATTTAACCTTAATTTAACGAAACAAAACCAAAAAACATCGAGTTAAAAAATCTCCTTATTTTAAATGTGTGCTCGTTATTTTTGCAACCAACGCCTACCTAATATACTCAATACAAAACGTTTCCGAAGATGTAAATCTGACATCGCACGTGCGCGTGACATTTTAATTACAAATCCATAGAGAAACGCCTGTGTAATCTTGCATGAGAAATGAATTTTGGATTGGCCGCTAATTGAAATTTAATTAAAAATGTAAATTCGGCTTAATAACAGCCAAGCGCGTGCCCCCTTTTGGCCGAGCTCGATCGGTCTTACGCCGAAGGGTTATCCGTAAAAGCACTTAAAATAAATTACGTATAAAAACCATTGGAAACCTCCTATTTGCAATTATAAACCGTTGGACGCTTATATCCCACCATCTCTCATCGATAGAGAACCTTTCAGATGGAAGAACAAAGAGAAGGTATTTGTCTTCTGGTGAAAGATGAAAATTATTGACGGCCACTTAACTTAGCATAACTGTTTTACATTTCGGTCATTGCGATTCTTAGCTGAATGACGTAATTATCATCCTGAAGTTGAAGCGGTGGGTTGGACTTGAGAGAGCTGATTAACGCATAAGCGCTAACTGTGGGATAAGCGTTAGAGTTTTAAGCCTGTAATTACGAGCAGTTTTGTGCTGCGACACCTACGGTGGAGAATGGACTGTGCTATGAAATGATGGCAGATTTAACATCATTATATCAAACTTTCTCGAAATAGTTTTAACCTACCACATAAAAAAACCATAAAAAAGTATCCATAAAATGTGATGATGGTAGTGGAAAACAAATCTAGATCGGAAATATACCGGTTTATATAATTACGGCTAATTTTACAGTCATATTTGAATTCTATTTGCATCTAATCGTATGTCGTATAATATATTTACTGACTAATGTCTGTGACAAATATTCTGTATTTTGTATTCTGTATATGTATTTTATGAAGTTGAATACAGAAAAAACCTACGTAAGTGAAAAGAAAAATATAAATTGCCATTTAAAAAACCTTCGATGAAGTCATTACTCTTAAACAAAATAAATGAAAAATTTGGAAATAGTTTGTTTATATGCGCTGTAAAAATTATTACGGCCAGAATTGTTTAGAAAAATAGATTCTTACCTCACTGCCCATATCTGGAGCTACTGCTCCCATGTGTTTTTCCACCTGACAGCGTTAGGATCGCAGTATCCTCATGATTGATGCGGTGTTTATAAATTTAGATGACTTCACTAATAATCCTTCGATGATAATTACTCACTCCTGCCAACGTCTTCGCGTCATCGTACTCCATTTATATGCCCCGACTCATGGCAGCGTTCAGCAATAGTAAACTGTTGAATCTTGCCTAGCCGGGTGTCTCTACTGTGTTCTTTGACTAGACGTTCGATGCCTCGTTGTCCTGGTTTCCTGTAACTTTATAAACTTAATTTTGAAAAGATATATTTAGTTAAAATTTTTATTAATTTTAAATTTCTTATCAAAATAACTTAATAAATTTTATATTAAATGACCCAGATAAAAAAGTAAGGCATATAATTGCAAATTACTTTTTTACTGCATTTTCGCTGTAATTAATTACATTTATTTTTCAGTTTAAAATATTACCAAAGGTAGGAAAAAGAAAATACATGTCAAACAATGCGAAAAAAAAGCAGAACGTCAAAATTAATTAATATTTCTTAAGAGGTCAGATCCGTTTAAAATACGACTGTAACTTTAAAAATTAACTTTTTTAAACTAAAAAGTCAACTTGCAATACTATACTAACAATCACAATTATGTTTTGAAAAAAAACATTGGGAAGGAAACATAAATTTTAATTGATATATTGATTGCCGGGTGGAAACAGCGTTGAGGACTTTTATACAGTCGACGTTTCGCGCTCTGTTGCAAGATCTTGTTACCATTTGGTTTGATAGCTACGTCCTGAAGATGCCTCTTGCAACAGAGGGCGAAACGTCGACTGTTTCAAAGTCCTCAACGCGGTTTCCACCCGGAAATTAATATATCATTGACTCAGACCGAGGAGGTGTGCAATCTAGATTAATCTTAATTATTTCTGATTTTCAAGCTTTTCTTAGAAGCTAGTTCTCACAGTTCCGATTCTGAGCAGCAGATACAAATTGTAAGTTCATTTTGTCGTACACTTGCTTGGAAAGCGGAAAATATGCTAGATTTTGGCCAATAATTCTGCCAGTGTGTTGTTGCTTTCTAAAGATAAATATGTTCCCTTTAAGCGACAGATAAATTTAAGTAATCTTGTCATTATATAATAAATAATTATTTGGGTACAGTTTTTTTTTTGTAGTAATATAACTTCTGGTATTTTCCAAACACAAACATATTTTCTATGCTATCTTGTTCTTTATAGTTTATTTATAGCATCCTCGATCATTCTCCTTTAAGTATGTTGTGCTACCAGGTTATCTTTTTTTGTCTAGTAGATCTTCAATGCTATTTCTTAAAATATTTCTACCAATATCCTAATATCCAATATCCATTATGTTCGTCGCCAATTTATTACAAAAGGATAGTCTTGCAGTTGGTGAATGATTCCATAAATCTTTATTAACACATCTAGACAAATATCTGGTTTTGACATTACATTCTTCTTTCTACTTTGCGTTCGTTATAAACTCATAAGAAAACCGCTGTCGGTGCCGTTATTTTTTATAACGTTTTTAAAATAGATCACAAACTTTCAGTAAGTTTTAGTTTTCCAAGACGTCAAGTGTCAAAGAAGGCTGACATCACAATCGCTATTGGCTCGCCTCAATTGTATTTATGAATTTTACCCCAACTGTTAAAGAAAAAACTACTCTACATTGTAAGATGACAACCGTAATTTTCGAAATTTATGTAAAATTAATGTCGCAAAGTACAAAAATAGTTTAAAACACTCGTTTTATAAGACGTATTGGCGCACTCGTTCCATTTTGGTACTCCCCGCTACGCTCGTCGTGCCCAAAACAACTCGTGCGCCAATTTTGTCTTATAAAACTTATTATAATATACTATTTTATTAACAACATAAAAAGTAACTATGTAATTAGGTAATATCAAAACACAGAACTCTTTGATATATAACAGACTTCTTTTAATCTAACAGATTTTCAGCAATCTTCATTCCCCGCACTTAAATTACTGAAAAAGAAACATCGCAGAGCAAGAACCCGAAACTTAATTGATTTTTCCACTAAAACAAACATTATCGAATAGCGGTTAAACTCCATTACCAATATTTATGTATTTTTAATCGCCTCGATACTAAAATCGAACGATACGTTCACTCCAGCGGCGTATAAAGCTCACATCGTTAACCGACCACCTACGTCTGGTCGAGGCGCGTTTTCCTCGAGCGTTTACACAAAAACTAAAGCAATAAAATCGCCGCGATACTCCACTATCAGGGCTTTTATCTACATCTCACAGTATGCGCTGAGTTGGGGGGCACACGAACAGACCGACCGGTCTCTCCGCTAAAATCGTGAGCGCTCGGAAACTTTCGTCGAGCTTCTGGCGCCGACGACGCGACGTTCGGAGCTTTCGCGGCGATACTCGCTTGTTTGTATTCCGCGACGCGCCGTGGAAAGTTCAGCTGTGCTCGTCTCGTTTCGACGCGTATATAGTTGGAGCAGAAAAGTTGTAGAGTTGTTGCGTTCGTTGAATTTTTGGAACTTTTGTACCGGTTTCGGAGCGGCTCTGGACCGGGAAAGATTAATTTCCGGTGTTGGTGAGTACGACGGATATAATTAATAATTAATTAGTCTGTTTGCGCTGAAAAAAAAATTATCCTGCTTAAAAGTTTCCTAATTTTAATAAATGAGTTTTTTTTGTGGAACAGATTTTTCTGTTAAGGATTAATAAACACAGGGTGAAAATTGTTACTTAATTAAATTAAATCGATTTTAGCTAAAATTTGTGTACAAACAAAATAATTAGACGTAGAATTTAAGCAACAAAACACGAGTTTCGGATCTGCGTCTCATTTTATATCAACAAATTCAATATACAAACATTAAGTAAATCCAAGGCAAGATAATTGGACTGTTTATTTTACCTTGTCTTGTTTTCACTTCTTCCTGTGCCAGCGAAAGTCAACAGGCTAATTATTCAACGATAAAAAATTTCCTTGAAGGCAGCTTTCATAAAACTTGCATGATCATATTTTAAGAAATCAAAACGTTCTGTTGATGGGAGACTATATTTGAACAAGGGATGTTTCACAATAAACATGAAACAGTCACAACTAATAAATGGCTGACCGACCGACAGATTATTTTAAATGCACTTAAGGTAATGAGGTTACCTGTCAAGCAATGACATCAAGATAAATATGTAACGAACTAATTTTTGCATCCTTAGTTAATCTTCTGTTTCATCAGAAAGTAGAACACAATAAATTAAATTAGTAGGTCCATTTTTTATGTAGAGTTTTTCTGATTTCACCAACAACTAAGTTCATAACTGCAAAACGCGCGTTAAAATTTATAGAACATTAAAGAAAGGTAATATTTCAGGGGTGTGTATGCAAAACGCGACATGACACAATAAATTAAAAATTTTGTTACGCATGTCATTGGATTTATCTATAATTTCTGCGTCTGCCTAGCATAATTTTGAGTGTCAAATCTGACAGCTGGACATAGATTCATCATTTCCAAAAACCATAGTTATATGTAATTGTGCAAATAATAATTAATACAAGTTTTATAAGAAAACAATTGGCGCACGAGTTGTTTTGGGCACGACGAGCGTAACGAGGAGTACCCAAATAGAACGAGTGCGCCAATACGTCTTAGGGCCGATATATTCACCTATCGTGAAACTGTTCGTCATCTAAACGACAGGATAAATGGTAAATATGTGTCTATTCACCTGTCGTTAACGTTACCGACCGGATAAATACGCTTAACGAACGAATTTATTTAGCGATCGAATGAACCTGCCGGTAAACTGATAACGAACACTTTGAACCAATCACAGAGCATGTACTGAATGTCAAACAAAAACTCAAACTGACAAATATTTACATACGTACGTGGTACTGTATTAATTGAAGTCATTATTGATCATTGTTTAGTTAATATGGCCGAATTTGCGGAATTCGACTTTGAGGAAGTTGAAGACCTCATTATTTTTGAAGAAGCGGTTATGGCTGACGGAATTCGACTTCTATGGCTGCGTTCCGATATTGTACGCCGTTTGTACTTTTACTCATTCACGTGTCATTTGCTCGCAAGAATAGTAGATTATTCTACTATTCTTGATTTGCTCGGTGTACCCCATTGTACCCTGTGTCATGCCGGTGTCAACGGTATAGAATATCCACACGCAGCTAATATACCAGTGATAATCGGCATGACCATATTGACCATATTGAATAAATGGGTCTACGAGGAGGTTTACCTCCGATACTGCAAAACTGGCTGTCCTTTCTTTTTTCCTTCAATACTATTTCTTTTTTATTTTTGGTTTGGGTCTTTTTAATTGATGCGTTTAGAAAACGTGTTCGAATGAATTTGGGTACGTTTTGTCATTGTCATTTACGGCGCTGCATCTAGCGGCAATTAGTCCAAGTTATGGTCCAAGTATTGATCATAGATAAAATATATATATACTAATATAGATGGCGTACTTAGCCCTTTTTTCGTTGACAGTGTTTTTAGTTCTACCCCACGCACAATAATCGCGGCGCCACTAGTAGCGTTCCCGCCATTGTGATAATCTTGAAATTATATTTTGTGTGTATTCTTAAAAACAGCGTGTTCTGAAACAGCAATAATTTTTGCCTAATATCTGAGTTCACATAGTAGGCAAAAATTATTGCTGTTTCAGAAAACGCTGTTTTAAAGAACACTGATGATTTGCCGGTAAGTTGATAATGATAAAAGGTTATTAAAAAATGTATATATATATTGAAAAACACTAACAACTAAAAAGATAGAACGAGAAGTGTGGTAAAACCACTTATCATCCTCTTCTGCTTCTGAAGCTCGAAGCAGTAGGTGTCACAGTTCGGTTAGTTATTGATGAGCTTAACATTCATACTGTTGAAATGGTAACAATAATACGTAATATCGAAGGACTGCTTCCATTTTGTTATCGTCTTATCATGGACACCATAGCATTATCGGAAACTAAGATATTTGAATTCTCAATCTTCAAACCATTCAATTGATTTCTTCTTTATGTGCATTCTAAACTAACTTTTCAAGCCATCACGAGGTTTCCACACAGCTTCGTTATTCTTCGCCTTGTTGATAACTTCTTGTAACGTTGCGCAAATCGGTAAACGTAAGCCAGTAAAATGTCTTGACGTCCTCAGATTTCGATTTTTGCTTCCGGATAATATTTGGTTCTTTTGGACTCATGTGCATGGGGACGCCTTTGCCCATCAAATGGCAAACCAAGCCAAACATAAAGAATGAGCTGAGACGCACTCCTTTAGAGGTTCTAGCATAAACATCAAAATTAAATGTTGATGTCAACGTCTGACAATGGTCTGACAGTAGCGTCATCAGTCAACTCGCGGACAGAGCCGGCAAAGTAGATCGTGATTTGCGCAATCAGCGCTGCAAGTGCCAGGAGGGGCAACTAAAGTTACCGTCAACATAGGCATATAATAAATTAACGCTGCATGGTATTGATTTAGTACACCTTTTTTACCGACTTTTGATACTATACTGCCAAAAAACATTCGTTAGCGATGTTTATGTCCTCGTTACCTGACGACAAGTTACAGATCGGTGAAAAGACAATCATTTTTAACGCGAACGTTAGCGTAATCTGTTCGTTGGCTAACGACAACTTTGACGATAGGTGAATATATCGGCCCTTAGTAGTTTTATATACTATTTTTTTCTACTTTGCGACATTAATTTTACATAAATTTCGAAAATTGCGACAGACAATCTAAAGTAATTTTATATTCAACAGTCAGTAGTTTTGGCAAAACTGGGAAATACGATTGAGATGAGCCAATAGCGATTAAGATGTCAGCATCATTTGACACTTGACATCAATGTCATCAATCTTGGAAAACTGTAAGTTACTAAAAGTTAGTGATTTCGTGTTTTCGTGACGACACCGAAAGCGGTTTCGTTATGAGCTTATAACGAACGCAAAATAGAAAAAATATTTTCTTGATCATTCTGTTGCAAACTGCGACGTGTCGATGTTAACAAACTGTTACAGAAAAACGATGTTGAGCGTGGTCTTCTTGTCGATGTTTCTTCACCATTGAGTTGAATTTCGTACTTTTACTCCATACTTTTGTCACAAACTCTTCATAATTTATAATAATATTTTGAGTATCGATGATAGTGCTTGCTTTCGTTTAATGAAATACATAAAATTATATATTTTAAACAACAGCACTTACTTGCCTAAGTTTAGATTTATTAATTAAAATAATGAAGTTTTCCATTCTTGCAATTAGTAATATGAATAAAATAAAGCGTATTGCGTAGTCATGTATTGCAAGGATTTAATTAGGTAAGTGCAAGCTATCGATTTCGTTCATTGCGGAACATCATCAGGCTCATAGTCTAGGGGAAACTCGAAAAACGCAGAGAACAAAACTCGTGTACAACATATGCGGAGACTGTCACGGTGCATACTAAGTATGCTGCTTTATTTTATTCATAGATTTATTAAGTTCGACAATTTTGTTAAACTCAAATTCAAACTGAGATATCTCCAATATATCTCTGAGTATTTCTTAAATCGTACAATTGTATGTTAAGATAACTTTAACCAACCCAGGATTACAGGGTTGCTAATACAAAATAAGCTCCTGTATTAAAATGTATTTTAAAGGACATGTCGCATTTTGCATACTCATTTGGAACTCGGGATAGCTAGCTCTTATCTTCCTGTCAAAAGTTTGGCGTTACACGTGTCATTACGTGCTCGGATTGTTCAAGTATTTTTTACTTGATCATACGCGTATGATAATGTATTATAATCATGCCGAAAAAAAGATCGAGATTTCAGCGGAAATATGTCCTTTTGGGGCGCCTAAACAAGTATGACCAACGTACTATCGTGGCAATATATTATGTCCCTTTTTTGACGTCCCTTTTCTCGGAATCCTAGGGGCGAAAAAATTTGAAAAAAATCTGGTGCTGTCCTTGATTAATATGCTACAACTCATACATATTAGAAAGCTGTATGTGTTGGCGTTTTCCCGATTTTTCCAAATTAAGAAGAATTGGGGCTGTTTTTGCCACGTAAGTTTTATTCGTTTAACTTTAGCAATTAATTACTCCGGAAATAATACATAGATTTGAACGAATTAAAAAGCAAAATCACCTGCGGAATGCTAGCTTTCAATGTGCATTTTTGTAAAATCATTGAATTAGTGCTTGACCCACAAAAAGCTATATTATGCAATGCCAGCAATTCCTTTATTAGAAGAGCTAGAATAATGAAATATAGTCTATAGGCTACCCACTAATTCATAGGTTTAAAGTTTATTACATAGTCATGGTTTATCTTGCAATTTTCAGCACCAGAATTTTTTCAAATTTTTTCGCCCCTAGGTTTCCGAGAAAATGGACGTCAAAAGAAGGGACATAATATATGGCCACGATAGTACAAAAAAAATGTGTGTGTATCCGTTTTTGTGGCGACGACGCCGGAGAAACTACTAAAGGTATCGGGACGATACTTCATATTTAGAAGATTCATGACCAAACTTAGAGCTGAAAAGCTTTTGATTCAAAAGCGTCCGAAGGAACTGGATGTTTACTCTTGGCATTTTATAACGATTTTGCAAATGTGCCACCATTTCTGTAATTTCGTCAAAAGAGTTAAATAATAAATTAAAGTAGAGGAAATTCTGAGTAATTTATGTCTAAGACATTTTTTTGGTAAAATTCATAGTTTAGCTGCAAGAGCAAATTCTATTTGATCGAGATCGGTCGTATTTGAATTGATATAAAACTAGTTAGCCAAGATTTGACAAATAGTTTCATTCTAATGACAGTAGGTAGTGTCAAACGCTGATTGTTTGACAACACCTACTGTCAATAGTATCAAAATATGTAAAAAAGTCTGTCTGCAGTCTGATAATTGTTTGTTTGTGACCTCTGTATGTTGTTTTATTAAAGTTTTTACAATTGTGTTTTTTGGAGTTTGATTTGTTTGTCAATGGTGTAATTTATATCTCATATCCTAAAGCGCCCGAAGAAGTGCCCAGTAGGACACGAAACATGTAGCGATTGCTAAGAAAATAAAACAAAACTAAGGAATCCGACCACTTTTTATTATATTAAAATAACTGTCAAATCCTGGCTAACTAGTTTTATTTTAATTCAGATACGACCGATCTCGATCAAATAGAATCTGTTACTATTAATGTTATATATAGTATGATAAAGTCATGTCTTGGCCACATCAGATTCTTTTGTTTTTCATCGTTGTTGAATTATACCGGTAAGAATTTTACGAAATGATTAATAAAATCCAGGGAAAACATAGTACATTCAATTCCAATTTCGCAATTAAATCCGTTTAACACGGGTTTCAATCAATAAGTACAGAGTTTCAGATGAACCATTTTGCAGTTAATCTGCTTAGCTTCCGAGCTATTGTACCTGCGAAACAACGCTAAATCTCACTATCAATACCAGTAACAGTTTCCCACAAACCAACACCGACAACGATAGATATTTGCACAAATAGCACCGCCTAGTTAATTCTACGGGGGTCATACGATTACAAGTGACATCGTTATGGTCGGCTGGAAACTATTTTGACTTCTGCCCCTTACTCCAGTATGTGCCCGGAATAGTTAATATCGCAATAATTCCTACGTGGACAGACTCCGGAATTATCGGCGTGAATTCCGGTGTAATATGCGAGCGATTCGGCCGTGTTCGCTAAAGCACAGCTATTTTCGGAATGAAAAGTTTCGACGATAATATTTACTTTGAAAACGAAAGTTTGATGTTGCTGGAGGAGGAAGAAAAACAGAAAGTTGTGAACTGGGGTGGTGAAGTTTTGATATTGACCCCAACAGTAAAAACTTGGAGCATTTTTACGAGAGATTGTGTTAAACGTCCGAAAATTATTTGAACCATTTTAACTTCGAAATATATTATAGAGTCACATAGTAAATATATCAGCCATCTAGAAAGAATAAATTATATCAAACTGATCATCTGCGATAACAAATTTATAACAGTTGTTGTAGTAAAACACCAAATAATTTTAATAAAAAGTTTCTTTTATAAGAAATGACTTGAATGTTTATATATAACATACAACTGCAGATCTGGTAGACATTGTACTTATTGTGTTATTTAATTCAAGATATCAAGAAGAACTGCTAAATTTAACTAAATTTAAAAAAGTCTTTCTATTAGCTGTTTTTTATTTTTTTGGAGAGTCAGATTTTTTTTAAATTAAAGTATCTGCAACAAAAGTACAATCTCAAACGAACTTACCTAACTGAAGCTTAATCTTGATTATATGAAGCATCTTCGAAATAAATAATAAACTGTAGTTCCCTCATTTTTTGTACAGACCCACATGTTTAGAGTAAAAAACTGAAAACTATACTTTCGATATCCATAGCGTTGTATAATAATGACAGTTCGTTCAAATAATGACCTCATTATTTGAACGAACTGTCATCATTATACAATGCTAGTGTCAAAGTCTGTCAAAACCTACGTGGATGACAGTTATTTGACAGTTCGCCTCGCCATCATTGACAAATACATTTAAAATATTTTGCATAAAATGGAATTTATGAGTCATAAATAAAACGTCGTGTTTGACTCGCACATAACGGATAATTAATTATGTGCTCGTCAAATAATATACTATTAGGTTATAGATCATAAAACAATTCTTAAACACTAAAGCGGTTTGTTTAGGTAGTGTATTATCTAACTTCAAAAACTTCCAAAAAAGACGCGATTTTAGCACTTTTTTATTAACTTTATGAACGATGCGCGAATGGAAGATGTTAACCGATTTGATGCTTTTCCTTCTTGTTACAATAGACAACTAGTCAGCAGTATAGCGCTCGGCAAAATAAAAATATCACTTTTTTCAACACACTCTAGTTTACAATCACGTGCATGATACTAAAAAGAGCTTAGAAACTCGTCTTGTTTGAACATTTGTGATATTGCTTTTGTAAGCTTTGTATTTTTTTTATTTCCATGTCGAAAAGAATATACTTGGTCTTCAGTGATATAACTGATATAGGTGAGCCAGTATCCTTTTTATTTATGAAGTCCAGAGAAAGAAATTAGAGGATTACCAGGCATAAAACCGTTTGTCGTCATTCACACATGGCATACGTACTTTGATTATGCTTTTAATTATCTGACCATTTAGGCTGATGATGATTTAAATAACGAAACCGGTACCAAAGAAATTAATATATTACACAAAGGAAAAGAAGCATTTTTTGTCGAGAATATTATTTTCTGTACCTTTGTTAACATGGACACATTCCAAATAAAAATAAATGGCTTTAAATTACTTAGAGGTTCGTATGACTTCCTGGTTTGTATGTGGACGTTATATGCAAAATTTTAAAGTGCAGCTTAGGCGGTCTTTCTACAAATATTCTCCGAATTTTATTCTGAACAAAAAGCTATCATTCGACAACAAAATTTATTTTAAAAAAATCTAATGTGGCCAGGCACATTACTTTATCATACTATACAGCAGTCAAACTTTGTCAAATTCTGTAGTTTTGTGAACTCTGTCCATAGAATCAAAATATATGTCAAACCCTGGGCAACTAGATTTAATGCACTACGGGCGATCTCGGGCGATCTCGCGGGGTGAATAATAAATTATTGAGAATTTCATCTACTTTAATTTATAATCTAAGAGGAAATATCCACTTCCTTTGGACTCACACACACACACACACACACACACACACACACACACACACACACACACACACACTCATAGACATTTTGTTTACCGTTTTCCACTTTTAACAGTTTTTCTATATCTAAAATAAATGAGGAATTATTACGTTACAGTAAAAACCGTAATGTAACACGTAATGTAATGGAACACACGGTTGTTTTCCGGGCCCATCTTAAACAATAATTTTATTTCATTTTGAAAGTTTTCATATGTGAGCCAATTAGGTATTAGGTTTTTTTTTTTTTTTTCATCTTGTATTTTCTATATCAACGAGTTTTTCAGATAACTTTTCTCAGAACCGTGATTTTGTGAACATAATTTTGTAACTTTTTTATAACCCTTAATTTTCATCAAATTTAGCTGTCTCTGTTGTTTAAACTACTCTACTACCGAAAATCTAGAGAGTAAGGATCACCAAAAGAATGAATAAAATAAAAAAACAGTGCTCGGCACCATTTTTCCTGTTCCTGTACTTAGATTGCAATTGATGCACTCAAACTTCACTTGAGAATTTATTGTAGATTTGTTACTACAAGCGACCGAAAACGGCCAATCGTAAGATTAACGCGTAGATCCCAGAATTGGCCAATTTAACGTAGTATATTTCAAAAGACATCACATTTTCAATAACCCCATACCTCGAGTGATCCTTGTTATTCTATTCCCAGCAAATACATGCGTCCATAATATTTTATGTCAAATCAAGCGCTTTAAAATCAAAACTTTGACCAACGAAAACAAACGCGTGCAGCAAAACCGTTTAAAACGCGCACACAGTGCAGTGCTCAAAACTTTCAAGTGGGATTTAAGCGAGTGAAGTGTGGCGTTATAGCGTGCTGCGGGCGGGCGATGCGGTGCAAGGGGTCGGTTCAAATTATCCCTCGGGATTGAATAGTTGGCGAGACGGTGCCGTATAAGGGAATTTCGGGGTGTATTCCAACTCACAAACAGAATTTAGAACAGGAGGCTGACTCCGGAGCGGTGGTCGGAGGCAATTTCGGTCTTGTATTGGAAAATCGGTTGAAAAAAAAACCGTCAGCGAGTCGCCCGGTTTGGAGCGAACAGCTTTATTATCACTCGAGGCAGCACCCCTTCGGCGCTAATCGGTGGACCGTATAATAAAATTTACGCATTTCGAATTTCCAGGGAAATATGTCTCTCTCTCCCCTCGTGCACGAAATCGGAAAAGTTATATGAGCTTCCTACAATATGGTCTCTCGTCGGTGGAATCTGGTTATTTGCGCAAATTTGGATGGGAAATCTTGATAGAGCAGTTCATAAATTTAATGCACTGCAAGTTGGATTATAGCCCTGTTAAACTAGGGGTGCACTTAGGAAGATTTCCAACCCAGCTACAAGTAACGTGGAAAACGTTGCTAAATACATAGCTTCAGAAGTTGTGTTTCGCTTCCTTTCTTATTTTTGTAGAAAGATTTTCGTTTGTGCTTTCTTCTATTTTATTAATAAATATTTTCTCCAAGCACTGGACAATGTTACAAAATAACAGTTTCCTTTCACTTTATTTGGGTGTTTCAGGCCAGAATAATGACTTTTGTTTAATGGAGATGGCATGAGTTTACCTGTTGTCTCCAAAGCGGTGTATTAATGCCAAAATCACTACTCTCTTCTGCTAGTGTAATAACTGGGGATTATTGATGTCCGTAATTCCGACACTCTTGTGATTATCTTGCTATTTTTGTCTGTAAAGACAGCAATAGAGCCATATGTATTATTTCTAACCATGTACACCAGTGGTGTCAAACTCATTTATAGGCGCAGGCCACGAAATTCTGAATTATAAAAGGGATTTTTTTGTCATTTGAATACCTACAATACTAATTCTTTCTCCCTCTATATGTTTAAAACTGAGGAATCCACCCATATGTGACAAAAAAATCATCAAAATCAGTAACCGATGAACTAAGAAAATCATTAATTGTGCCATTTTATACTTTATTTAGCTGTTATTATTGTATGTCCTTTAAAAGCAGATAAAGAAGCGAATCGAAAAACAACATGTTCAGAAGATATTACTGCCATTTCAGTTATTGCCAGTTTATGGAAAATCTGGAAAGCTGGAAAATCCCATATAGTGCTTTCAAGTTCAGGCAAAAACATAACATCATTCTTATACTCAAAACTGAATCGAAATAAAAATTCTTACTTCTTCTGAAGAATTAGGCTACCAGTTAGTGAAAGAATCATCAAAACCAGATAAATGGTTGGGGAGAATATCAACATAAAATTTTTGACTAACTTTTCATTATGCCCTAATTATTTTGACCAATTTAGGTCAGAATGACCCTCAATCTGTAAATACACAGTTTTATGAATATTAAAAAATAATTCAATAATAATTTTTTGATTCTTACAAGCCGCAAGACAAGTAACACAAAATAGCTTATCAATTTAAAGGTGTAGTATTCGCATTTTACTTTTAACTACAAAATAATTGCTACAGTATGCTTTTAATCTGAAAATACCATACAAATGATATTTCCGATAATATTTTAAGAAAATTTCCATTTGTAATAATGGTTTTCATTTTACAAAATTTCGGGCAATTCTGTTTATATAGTTTCGAAGCTATTACTGGTAAATTTTTCTGATAAAAAAGTTTGCGTCATATTCTTCGTGGGTTCAGTTGCATAACAAGTCGTATGTCTAATGTTGCATAAAAACTGTTTCATGAAAACCGTTGGTTTCATACTTGGGAGTATAATTCCGCTACGGTGAAGAACGCCAGTGGACGTCTGGGCTGAACTTTTCGGTGGATGACATGATAGGGAAGTTTAGACACAGGGCTCATATTTAGCGCATAAAATATTCCGAAAACTGCTTGTGGCGTCCATGAAATACATGTTCTATAAATTTCACTTGAACAATATATCTACGAAAATTCAACCTTTAAATTATTTACTTTCTATTTACGGTAAGCCCACGATGTAATGTCGAAATACCCAAATAAAAGCATTACGGCTCTGCTGCCTAATAAGTAATAACTAGTGTCCATACACCGAAGCTCCTTACTTTAATATTGAAAGAATATACACAAATAAGTTTCATTTTTTTTTATTTGATTGTATTGTATTACAATCTTTACCGAAGGTTCGCGAGCCACACCGTAAAATTGTTAAAATTATGAAAATTTGGCAAGAAAAGAGATATCCCGGCACCTCCACGAAAAGTGACAACGCTTTTGAACTATCTTTTATAGGCTTGAACCGTGATATTTACGATTTTGAAAGTAATAATTACCTACAGACAGTGCCGCACCGTCGATCCAGGTATTTACTATAATGAAATATGTCCCTTATTTCCATAAATACACTCCGGGGTGCAACGATCCCGACACCTAAATTACTTAGTTCAAATTTGATGATAACTTTGGTCATCTTTAGCGGATTTTAATGATTCTTTCAGGGCATGTTAATTTTCACAAAACACATTTCTTACATCTGCCTTACAGGGAGAAAGACGCACTTTATATTAAAACGGAAAAAAATCTAATCGGAATTCTTAGGTATAAATACTTCTTCACTTACCTTTACAAGTAAGTTTTTCAGCACCAGTTCGTAATTTTGTACGCTTTGCAAACACATATCTCGATGCATATCGAAAATTTGTGTTCGTCCTGTTCATTTTCATAGCTGAATGGTAGATGTGGGCACAGTAAATATAATTAATTTCATTTGTTTAACGTCAGCATAGTACTATCTCTACTGTGGGTAAAGCCGACCAGGTGATGTTCTTTGAAACCAATGTGGTGTCTGTGGTGCCCAATGTGATGAGCAGTACATCTCACTGAAAATTTAATTATTTTAAGTTCATATGACACTGATTTCACATTTGTTTAACAATGAAGAGGTTTAATACACAATTAACAAGTATTGGCCGTAATATGGATTAGAATGTTTCGCTCCACTTCAGAAGGAGAACAGAGAAAACTAGTTAAAAAATCAAGGTTTGCACTACAAGCTAAATTTGAAACGTTTAAGTATAAAGAGTATAAAATCGCTGTACAAAACATATGATTGGTTAGTTTAACCGATATTGATTATTTTTTCGGCATCTAAGCCAATTTATCAAAAGTATCAACCCCCTCAGCCTGCTCACAATATTGGAAAAAGCAGCTCATTATACCGGAAGAATCAAAATAATGGTCTAGTGGTCTTAATTTGAGACACCCTATGCAGCAAATAAGGCGACTGGTCAGGTTCTCAAGTGCACTCTTGCAAACATTAAAAAACAAACATTAAACAAAATATTAATTAATCAAATTAAAAGTTTTGGCTCTTGTGTTGGTTACAATATAAAAATTTGCGAAAGGTGCAAAAAAATGCAATTTTGTTTTTTTTAATATTTTCCGAATTTTATCGTTTGCAATACACGATCTATGAGTATTCCAATTTCGCAAAATAATATTAAAGTTTCTTTAACTGAGCATCGTGTAAATGTTCCGATATCGGGAAAAATAAATCACAACTTAAATGGCCTGGCACCAAAATTTTGTGAACCTCAATAAAATTCTAAATGTCTCCACATGGTTGGCTCTCAACGTTTTACTTTACTTTTTACGTTAAATTGCATTAAATTTACAAACGATAATTTTATGCAATAAAACAAAAAGCAAAATATTATACTCGGCTTTGTAACAGATTACTGGTATGGCCAAGTTGCTTAATTACAACAAAGAAAATCTGGAACTGGGACCGCCAAGACATATTAAATTAATGTTTCTCATTTTGTGTGTGCAAGAGTTTCTAATTGAAACCCAATTTTCATCTAAATTAAAAAAAGAAAAATCTTTTAGTTAGGTAGTAAAAGAAATGGTAAGAAACTTTTGACACACATATATTTAAACCTTATCAGAGTTACTAAACGTAGACACAAATAAACGTTTAGACGTTTAAATTAATTGCCGATATAAATCTATGTATGCAATATATCTATGTAGCATTTTAGGATAGCAAAACGTAAAATTCTTCTAAAGTAGGTATCAAACTTTTAACCCTAAAGCAAAATAGATCGGTGTTTTGATAAACTCGTATAACATTTTCGCCGTTTCACATTATAAATAAAGTCTGTTTGACAACCGAGAATAGCCTACAGCCCGAGTAAACTGAAACTGAAAACCGACACCGTTGACTTTCAACCACACACACAAACATTCATCGATAACGTCCACCAAGTCCGGCACTGTATAAATATTTCACGGCGTTTCAATTTATATGTTAACGACGTGTCCAACGTTTTTCCATTTTGTCCTAGCTTACTCATGTTCGGAATACTCCATTTACGAAAGGTAACTTAACATTTACTTTGTATCCCTGACATTCCAAATGGTTGCCATTTTAAAGCTCGATAAATTAGGATTGTCCACGACAAATTTATATTGCTAAACGGCATAATATACATCTTCTGCAGTGCATTGACAATGCACACATTGCAACACTGTTTTCGGTGTTACAATTAACAAATTGTAACACCGTTTATAGTAACTTTTTTTCCAAGATTGGTCACACTGATATCAAATACCATATGTCAAAAGTAAATCAGTTAACCACAAACTGCCTAAATTGCGAAATATCTAAACTGTCTACAGGTATGTCCACAGAAATGTGTTGAATAGGAAAATCTTCTTTGTTTTTAATTTTATCGTAAAAGCTACTCTTGATAAAAAAATTTGCTAGTTCTTAGAGTAAGATTGGGATAGATACATTTAACATATTTTATACGCGGTGTTAAAAAAATTGAAAAACTTTAAATATGGTACAAGGGTAAAGTTCATTTATTTGAGAAGTTATGGAACTAAGTTACTAGAAAAAGTTGGTCAATAGTAGAAGACAGTCTTTAATACCAATTTTTGAAAAAAATCGGCCTACTTTTGTTTATTTGTAATCATAAAATTTATTTCCCATAACATTGCACCAAGTATTTTTTGCTGTAAAGTAAGCATTTTAAGCTGACAATACTACGGCTAATAAATTATAAAATCGAAGTGTCAATAAAGCTTGTCACTATCAACGCCTACTAGTACAAAAATGCATTGTAAATTGTTGGAAATGGAATTAGTTAATTGATATTAAAATAAATTTAAAGATTACAAATATATAAAACTAGGCCAATTTTTTCGAAAATTGGTATTAGAGACTACCTTTTACTTTTGAACAACTTTTCCTAGTAATTCTCAAATAAATGGACTTTACACTTGTACCATTTAAAGTTTTTTTCAATTTTCTGAACACCGCTTTTAAAATATGTTAAATGTTTCTATCCCAATCTTATTCTAAGAACTAGCTAAATTTGTTTTCAAGAGTAACTTTTGTCGACAAAATTTAAAATAAAGAATTATATATAGATTCTAAATATAGTAACCACAATTTCTAAATTTATATGAAATTAATGACGAAAAGTAGATAAATAGTATATTACATTGGTTTCATAAGACATCTTGGCGCATTTGTTCTCCTAAATTGCGTTATAAGTGTTTTTGGATAGAATCAGTTATGGCAAAGGTACTCCAACATTTTAAACCTATTACCATAAAAGGAAATTGAAAAAAAAAAATAATAATTAAGTTGCTGATGCAAAAACTAAAGTTTTGCGCTATGACGCTTCAAACTTTTGCAAAGTTTAAAAGTTAATAACTTCGCGCATATTTGCCTGTTACGCTGACTCCAACATTTTTGTAACAATATCAATATTAGTTTTAAGATTTTTAGTAGAATTTAGAATTTATTATTTCATTATTCCATTTAGGTTTTATAGGTTTTTTAATCTATAGCGCCATGGGCTTGGGGGCTATAAAATAATCTAACCTACGTAATGACTGGACAAATTTTCAAAATGTTTGCATATTTTGGATATGTTGTCATTTATTTATTCAGGCATTGTCACCGGAAGTCTGGTCACATGCAAAATTTCAACTCGATTGTACAAACTTTCAAAAAGCATTTCCAACCGCAGACGGGTTTCAGACGAACACATCTGATAAAAACATAATAAAGAGACTAATTAGCGCATAAAACAAAAATGTGTATTTTGAACAAATTTTACTTAATTTGCGATTATCTGCGTAACTAGAAACGGACAACTGGTCCCTTTTCACATTGCCATTACTTATGTTTAAGGGCAAGACACTTTTAAAAGCAGTGTCGCAAATTGTTCAAATCTCTTGTCTTGGATACGTTTTAAATTATGTTCATTGTCAATTTACCAGAATTATTTTGACATTTTTAATATTTAATTAATACAACTAAATACAATATTTTTAATTCATTTTTATCTATATTATAATTTCACAAACTAAGCTTAATTACAGTAGGTTATTAAAAAGCGATGCATAAATCTAACCAAAAATAATTAAAATTAAAACTAAATAAAAAACTCATTTCTTGCTCGTGTGTTATTTGAAAGGTACCGAGAAAAGCTAGATCTATTAAATAAACTTTAGACTACTTGCCAATGTAAACAATTCAAATCCAACCTACACCCCTACAAAAACCACCGAAAATACCCGCTGAATTAGTTAGTTAAATGAGATTTATCCCTCTAAACCAACCAACTTCTGGCCCTTTTTTTCTTTTCAATTCCATTTCGCGACCGGCCAAAGCAAACATTCACGCAGCAAGACTAATTTCGTATAGTGTTTCACATAAAACCCTCTGTTTCGGTCCATTACGGTTTTCCGTTTGTTACTGCCTCCGCGAACTTTTGCTTTGATCTGATTTAAAGTTGTAAAACGGACGTGCCGAAGTTTACAGTTGCTGCCGTAGTAAAGGACAAGTACCAGATGTGCTTCACTAATTTATATCCTCGCTGAGTTGTGCTTAATAAAAAAGAATACTGCCGTTTTTGCTTACTTAATGCGCGAGAATACGGAATGGCTTGATTATGAGAGGTCGTAAAAACTGATTCCTGTCTCAAATTTTAATAATCTCGTTGTTATGGGAGAGGATTTATGTAACAAGGATTTACGATTATTGCTTCGAATGGTAATCCTAGTTATATCTTGTTTTTCTTCAAATGCAAATCGAATTTGTTCGAGGATGAGTCTCGAAGATGGAATGGCAAGAGCGGATCTAGCCTCTAACTTACGAAACACGTAATAAAATTGAAAATAGAACTATACTATACTGAAACTTTATTTTTTTTTTAATTATTGAATTTGATAGAAGGGGGGGTCTTTTAACAGGGAGATGTTTGTCAAATTTTTTTTTTTTTTTTTCGTTTTGTTCCAATTTTTCTTCTAATCGATCAGATTGACTTCGGGTTGTTGTATTAAGATCGAATAGCACCGACGGAACGTTCTAAAATTGAATTTTCGAAACTTTATTTTTTTTTAAATTATTGAATTTGATAGAAGGGGGGGGTGTCTTTTAACAGGGAGATGTTTGTCAAAATTTTTTTTTTTTTTCGATTTGTTCCAATTTTTCTTCTAATCGATCAGATTGACTTCGGGTTGTTGTATTAAGATCGAATAGCACCGACGGAACGTCTTAAAATTGAATTTTCGAAACTTTATTTTTTTTTTAATTATTGAATTTGTCTTTTAACAGGGAGATGTTTGACAAAATTTTTTTTTTTTTTCGATTTGTTCCAATTTTTCTTCTAATCGATCAGATTGACTTCGGGTTGTTGTATTAAGATCGAATAGCACCGACGGAACGTTTTAAAATTGAATTTTCGAAACTTTATTTTTTTTTTAATTATTGAATTTGATAGAAGGGGGGGGGGGTCTTTTAACAGGGAGATGTTTGTAAAATTTTTTTTTTTTTCGGTTTGTTCCAATTTTTCTTCTAATCGATCAGATTGACTTCGGGTTGGGTTGGGAATCAACAGAATCAACTTACTCATTTTTTTGATAAAGATAATAGATTAATTGTTACATGTTTATGCGATGAAAAACTAAAAGCTAAAGGAGATATTCTTCTGTAATGTGTAATCAGAAGAAAAATATGTTTAAACACAAACAAATAGCACGGCTAAAAGCAGATGTATTTTGATTTAACTTTTAAAAATTGCTAACCCGTGTAGAATAATCTAAGTAACTATTCTGGCAATAAAGAAGACACTCAAAACTGATTCTGGTATGGTTTTTCGTACAATCTGAATCTGAAACCATAAATTCCTGTGTCAGGTTTTTGAGAAACAGAATGGATTTCTTGGTTATTTTTGCAGTTTTTTTAGCACTGGTTTTCTCAAAACCTACACACGCTTCCGAATATCTGCCTGCAGTACAGATTCTACGGAAAAAAGCATACCAGAAACAGTTATCACTTGTTAGAATTTCTTCATTGTTGGATCAGGACAGTCACGTAGGTTCAAATATTGCATTTAAAAAAGTTATTAAAAATATGTGAAATGCAGTTATATCTAGCCGTCAAAGTTAATTGATGATTAATAACTGTGGCATAAACATTTATTCATTGTAGTAGAACACAATAAGACTGTTTTTATACTATTAAATCTTACACTTATTCTCGATTTTGAGCTCCTTGGGGAACGGGTTAATTTGAATTGATCGATCTCAAATTATACAGGAATTAAGTATGGATATAAAGGAACAAGATGAGAGAGTCCTGAAAAAAAAATATTAATTAATTACGTTTTACTTCGCGTGTTTTCAATCAAAGATGATTGGGACTTGTGTTCTGATATAAACCGTGTATTCGTCATACAAAAAAGAGCGATAAGAGCTATGTATAATTTAAGCTATCGAGAGTCCTGCAGGCAAGTGTTCAGATTGAATAAAATAATTACAGTCTATGACTAGTATATTTTTAAAATTATTTGCTTTGTCCGCAAGTTGACCTCTTCCTTTCAATGCGGGATTAAGAATCTGTATGGTAGTAGAGGTAGTGACTTTCTGCTACCACCTGCTCATAAAAGAGCTCTTTTCCAGAGGAGTTTACTGTATATGGGTTGCAAATTGTATAATGCGCTGCCGGCTGATTTGAGAGCAATAAACAGCACAAGTAGATTTAAGTTTACGTTAAAAGAATTTTTATTTTCTGTTAATTCTTATAATATGGCTGAAGTTTTTACAGCTGTGTAAAATAATTAATGATTTTTCTTTGTGTTTGACCTGTTTCAGATTTGTATTTTTTTGTCATATTCTGAAATAAACCATATTCTATTCTATTCTATTGCTCAAGTGTAGTTTTATCAGTTTTTCACAATTAAATGTAATTGAGGGAAAACATGTATTAAATAGCAGTGTTAAAAGTTGATGATCTGACAATACTGTCAATAGAATCAAATATCTGTCAAATCCTGGCTAACCAGTTTTAATGCAGAGACAAGCGATCTAGATCAAATAGAATGTTTGTATGTGTAGTCTGGTTATCGCTGATTCAAATAAAAACTGCTAACGGTTCACTAAACTATTTATTGTATATACATAATGCACAGAGCTACCAACGGGTCAACTGCTATGCATGACTTCATAGACGTAAATTATTAAAAATTTCCTCTACTCTCATTTATTATTTAACTATTTTAACGAAATTGCAGTAATGGTGGTTTATTTGCCAAATCCTTGAAAAATGCTGAGAGGAAACCTCCAGTTTCTTTGGGCCTTTTTGAACAAAACTGCTTTCAGCTCTAAGTTTAGCTGTTATTAAACTTCGAAATATAAAGTTTCGTCCCGATACCCACGCATAAATTTTTTGTATCGTGGTCAAAAATGTTCACGTGACCCGAATAGACATTTTTCCGCTAAATCTACATTTTTCGACACAATTACAGTACCTTGTCATACTACGGTATTATAAAAATGTTAAGACCAGCCACATCTTTTGACAGATTCCTTTACTAATTTCTCGAGAAACCGACAAGGAAAATTAAATCTACTATATGACGGGAAATTCTACATTCTTTACCATTAATGTGGTGTATCAACTTTAAGATTTTTTGAAGAAATAAGTTATAAATTCATGTTATTTAGAATTTTTTTAGCTTGTTTATCTTATTTTTAATAATATAAAACACAGGCAAAAATTAACAAAAATAGCAAGTAATATGAATAGAAAACATCCTCAGCACGTGTAAATTTTTTTTATACATGAATGCACAGAAATCTGCACTCTAAAACTTTAGTAGCCATTAGTAGACATGTTCAATAATCTAGATAGACATGTTTTCTAGACGATTCAGTTGAACATATCATTCTTTGTAGGCGCAAGAAAAAAGACAGAAACCAACACAGAAGTAGTTTCGGTTTGTAACCTATGTGTACGTCAGACGGTCTTGATTTACTGCAAACATGTGCCACATCTAAATTTCCCAGGGTTTTAGCTGTTTTGAAATATTAATAAACATGTAAGCTGTCAAGACGTTTTTCACATTCTACCAGGCTTTCCTCGGCACTTACGACAATATATCCCGCATGAACACGTAGATGTATGCACATCAAAATTTACATTTCAATCTTTCACGAACCCACTATGGACGGACATCTTCACTCAGGGAAGACCCCAAAAATTCATAATAGTACACCGTCGGCGAATAGCTGCTACTCTTGACGAATGTTCTCGTATATCCGGCCGTATATACAGAAAATCTCGGGTACCGCTCTAAGGACTTGCAATATCCATGAACATATATTATCTATGCGTTTATTCAGGTTGCGGATTAGGGTGAATCGTTTTTATACCTATAAATATATTTTTTTTAATAATCATATTTGCTAGCTGGAAAGTGAACAAAGATTAAAAACTTTGATAGAATACTGTCTGCAAGTATTGGTGTTACTTTTACATGTCACCCAGAACCAGTGATGTGGGCCTGGTAAATACCCGGCGAGTGGGAACTTATAAAATGGGTATTTACCCGGGTATTTACCCAGGTATTTACCCCGACGTAGGGTAAATGCCTAAATTTTGGGTATTTATCATTTTTATCCTTAAAACACCATTTAACAACTCTAATTCAAGCTGGTTACAAACAAGAAAGTGGTAATATTGTTCAAGAGTAGTTATTATGAGTTTTTCACAGTTAAATTAATAATTGTGGTAATTGTGTTCCTCAACAGACCTGTGTCAAACAACAGTGTCAAACGCTGATAATCTGAGAATACTGTCAATAGAAGCAAAATATCTGTCAAATCCTGGCTAACTAGTTTCATTGCAAATACAACCGATCTCCATCAAATAGAATGTTTTAAATGTGTAGTGCTGGTTCGCTTAAAAACTGCTAACGCTTCACTAAACTAGTTATTGTATAAACATAATGCGCAAAGCGACCAACAGAGTCAACTGCTATGCATGACTTTCAAAGTTAAGATTCGTTCAGGCATCTATACTAGTAATTTTATGAAAAAACAAATCATAGACATAAATTATTCAAAATTTCCTCTACTTTAATTTATTATTTAATTATTTTGAGGAAACTGTAGAAATAGCGGCTTATTTGCAAAATTGTTGAAAATGCTGGGAGGAAACCTCCAGTTCCTTTGGGCCTTTTTGTACAAAACGTCCCGATACCTTTAGTAGTTTCTCCGGAATCGTCGCAACAAAAACAGGTACACACATAATACTACTGTATGATAAAAATGTTAAAACCAGCCAATTCTTTTGACAGATTCGTTTACTAATTTTTCAAGAAATCGACAAGGAAAATTAAATCTACTATATGGCGGGAAATTCTACATTCTTTACCATTCATTTGGTGTATCAACTTTAAGATTTTTTTAAGAAATAAGTTGATCTTATTTAGAACTTTTTTAATTCTACTTTAAAATAGCTTTACATCTCACGTCTAACTTTTGACGTGATATGTAAAAAGAGAATTAAAAATAATATTATTTTTCTTTTGTGTTCCTAGCTTATATATATATATTATTTTAAATAATATAAAATACAGGCCAAAATTAAAAATTAAAATTAGCATGTAATATGTAAAGAAAACTACCTCTGCACGTGTAAAAAAATATTTTTCGTACATGTTTTCATGTGCAGACATCTGCGCTCTAATACTTTAGCCATTACTAGACATGTTTAACTTTCAACTAGAACTGTGTCCGTTATAATGTACCGTTGTAGAATGTAGAATATTCAGTTGCACCTTTTATTCTTTGTGAGCGAAATAAAAAAAAAAAACAGAAAACAACACAGTAGTAGTTTCGGTTTGTAACCTATGTGTAGGTCAGATCGTCTTGATTTACTGCAAACATGTGCCACATCTAAATTTCCCAGGGTTTTAGCTGTTTTGAAATATTAATAAACATGGTAAATGCCTAAATTTTGGGTACTTATCATATTTATCCTTAAAACACCATTTAGCAACATGTTAACGATATTTTTACAGGTAGTAACACTTTCTTTTCGCAAGAATTATTTTTAGATTGTTAATATCATTCGGAGTATAACTGTTCATATGGACCTAATTGTTCTCTTAACTCCAAGTTACAGCCGCTTGAAATATAAACGAAATAAGAAAAGTAAACAATAAACTACACATCAACCAATCCTGAAAGTAAGAACGAGCACAACTAATACCTATCACAATATTAAGAGTAAATAAATTTAATTAAATAAACGGAATGTAAATAAGCTAAATAAACAAATGAACGAAAACAAAATACATATGCAACTTTTTAGACATTAGTTTCTCTACAAGTAATTATCATTCTATAGAGTATAAAGTTTGATTCATGCCGACTAGGCATTTACTATCTCGAACAAAGTTTTGCTGGGAAAAAGCTGCGATATTCTGTAGATGTGTACTCTTGATTGCAAATAATGTCAAATATTTGAGTTATATAATAACATTCACTATTTTTAGTTGGATTCATCGCAAAATAAGAAATTGACAAACTAAGTTGACATGCTTAATATATAGTCATAAGTTGCTGCTACATCTTCTTTGATAACAGAATCAGAAAATAAGGAAGATTCACACGATTGAATGGACGATGATGATAAGAAAATGTCTGCTGTTGATACATCGTGAGATAAGGCTGATATTTTTATTCTTTGTTTTAAAATTTGTTTAATTTTTATGAAATAACCTTTAATTTGTGATACCTTTTCATTTAACGATTAAAGAAAATCTTTTATTTCGTAATTAAATATTTCCTTTTACTGCAAATTTTAATAACAATGTTATGCTTATAAATACCCCTATAAATTCCCACCTAAATATAATATTTATCATCACTGCCCAGAACACAATCACACGATGTTTGATATAAAAGTACCTAGATTATTTAACGAGCTATACTTAAGGATATAAATTTCGAGCATGCAGTTTATGCACGAGCCGTAGGCGAGTGGATAAATAAACAAGCGGTTCTATTCCGTTATGTGCGACTCAATACGACATTTTATCATAATTTATATTTTATATCAAATATTTTAAATAAAGAAGAAGAAAGCACAAAAGAAAATGATTCTAGAGAAATAAGAAAGAGATTTCGGGCGTTTACCTTATATACTCGTTTGAAATACAAATTCTTAATTTGTGCTTTAACCGCCTATACCAAACTTCGAGTACGAACTTTGCGTAAAATAACTTTACCCCTTGCTATGTGGACAAACAAAATCAATTACCGCTTGCAAATTGAATGATATGTTAGACGTTAATAGCGTTTGCTATTAGATGCTTGCTAGTGGTGCCCTCTGGGCGTCCATTTTCAGGTACATCGCCGCAGCAGCGAGGGTTCAGACCAGATGTTGGTGAAATGGGGACCCACCCGACCCACACAACACACGAGAGCAACGCCGTCGTGATTTATTGCGAACAAGTATTGTGAGGTATTACGCGTTCACAGGTTTGTACCCTGCCCGTGCAACGCACCCTAAACAAGAAGTTTAATGCCGAGAGCCGTAGGCTAATTAATTACGGTTGAATTTGAGTGGAGATGTGCCGTTATTATCTGCTTAGTTTCCAGCTACAAATTAGTGAACGTCGGTGTCCTTAAAAATAGGCATTTGATCGTTATACAGGATTCGTTTGGAGGAAGGATAACACAACGAAATCGTTAAGCTGTAATGGAATACGTAATAGTGTATGAATGTGCGTATGAGTGAATACTCTTAGGTCAGCAGAAAGTAGCAATAAGTATAATGTAGGCATTATTATGTGAAACAGTGTTATAGGCGATGTACTTGAAGTATAATGTCCATATATGTATTATACTGGGCGTAGTGTGTAATTTCATTGACCTGCCTCAACCATCCTAATACAGGACATTTTACATGGCGATCCTGCCAGTGCACCTTTCAACTTGAGAAGAAAAGAAACAAGAATGGGTAGGTATCTACCACACAAAGTGAGAAAAAAAAAATGCAAACGACCAGTGCAAGCAACTTGTCTATAGAATCATGTATTAGAAAAGGATCATCATAGTACCAATGTGAAAGTAAACAAAAACAATGTGACGTGTGTTCGTAACTTTTGAAAATTAGTGGGTTTGTGAAAAGCAGAGATTGCGTAAGTGCAAAAATGTGATTCCTAGCAAATTTCAACATTACAACACTAGAAGAAATATTTTTTTCACTGTATTTAATCAAGGCCAATATTGATTATTATTGATGGAAAAGCTAGACCAATTATTCAAATTTGGTTATTTTAACACTTATTTGCAAAGTATAAGATAATTTCATAATATTGTGTATAAATGTAATAATTGTAATTGTCATGTAAGCAGCGTAATGCAAAATGTATATACAATTGATGAGGAGATAAGATAATTGTCAAATAGGTACAATTGTTAGAAAGTGAATCAGTGTTGAAAGAGATAAGTTACTAAGTAAGAAAACGAATTAGGGAGCATAACAGAGAAATTTGGTAAATTTTTTCAATAATACCGAAAACATAACTAAACAATTACTTGGCGCTATCAAATTATATGATATTATCTATGTTGAATTACAATGAAAAAAATTATTATAAATGATTTTATAAATGTGTATGTGATTACTTATATAGGTATGTATTTTGGAACCTAAACTTGATAAAAACGAGAAACTAATTATTGTTAACCTACGCGTATAATAAAGTAATATAAGACTTACAAAAATCATATAAAACAAAATTACAGCAAAATGTTTAGGAAGCATTTGCGAGAACGGAAATATATTTGATTGTTCTAGAATGTAAAACTGCTTGTATTGCGTAACTGCTATTATGCATACGTATTATATTTTATTAGCATAAATGACATAAAATTGATTCGCAAATTTGCTTATTTTAATAATTCGATAGAGAAATGTATGGTATTTAATAACGTAGGTGCAGGCAAAATTCACTTCAATTGTTGAATAGTTTATTCAAAAAAAATTTGCTAAAAGCGCCAACCAGAATAGCTTTATATAGAGACATATGCCACAATATTCCTTTACCACCTCAGCTAGTTGTAACGCATTGGAGTACTTGGCTAGAAACTGTAGCCTTTCTCTTTTTCTTTTGAAATTTTGAATTCGTTTATTTCGCAATTACCTGATGAGGCAACTAGTATTAAAAATTGCAAAGCAATAGTGATAAAAGAAAATATACATTCCGAATTACAATCTGTGCCACTAATTTTGCCAAATTAAAAGAAAAGATTACATTTTTTGAGTCCCAAAATTTGAAATTGTCTGTAACCATCAAACATTCTGAATCCACCCTAAAGGATTCAAAGAATATATCCTGGCCATTACAAAATCAGTTCAAAACTAAAATTGATGCTATTGTAGCAAGAAATTGTCTATTTTGAAGCACATTTTATTATTAATTATAACAATGAACAAATCTATTAAAAATTTTCACATCTTGCTCCATATTTTGAATATGCTCCAGTGACAAGTTACGATGTCGAAAGGCCCTTCTCTAGATTTTGAAGATATTTTAACAGCATCAAGAACTTAAAAATACTATTTGCTAAAATCCTACGTACTGGACTGGGTTTTGTAGAGAATACATAGAATTTACTTTATTATACCAATATCATATATACAATTTCATAATAAAGCAAAAAATAAAAAATTAAATAATGACTGTATATGTCGAAAAATACAGATATCTGACTGTTTTTGAAGTGAATTTAAAACAAAAGACTTGTGTCAAACAAGTCAAGTCAAGTCAAACAACGAATTTCTAGAAGAATATTAGATTTTTGGACAAAATTGATTTTTACTCTACTACTACATGCTTACAGGGGTGGTATTATCTCTTAATCGTCAGCCGGTTCGTGACCGATGGATGTTTTTCGACCTTCGTAACGAACATCGCTGTGGATATATACATAAAAAAACTGAACGTATTGGACGTGTAATTTCTATGCTTACTTTGCATTTTGACGTTGAACGCTGACGTTGAAACTTACAAAGCGAATGGAACTCGAACGCTAAAAGCTACATCAATGGTTACCTAAAGGTAAACAATCTGACAAATGGGCAATTCAAGGACTCGAGGTTGTGTTGTATCGGTATTGATTACGTCTGCACCTTTTGCTGCTTTATGTTATTTACATAATCGTTTTTCGTCTGGAAACTCCCCACGTATAAGGAATGTAAGCTGAGTTAGTTATGCATCCCTATCCTCTCAGTCCATGTCCTTAGCCCCCCCCCCACATTCGAAATTTCAAAATTTTCTTATATCAAAGTTTAGTGCTTGTTTTGTGCCGAAAACTATAAGCTTTGTGGTCCTTTGGGTTCGGAGTTATAAGCAATTTTTCAAAGGAGGGCTGTGGACAAACCAGCCCCCCTATTTTCGAATTTCGATTTTTTCTAATGCCAAAGTTTTTTGCTAGTCTTGTGCTGTTTTGTGCCGCAAACTAGAAGTTTTGTGCTTCTTTTGTTTCCGAGTTATAAGAATTTTCCTGAAGGGGGGCTATGCCTGATCTAACTTCCAAATTCGAAATAAATTCAAATTTTTTTCGATGCTAAGGTATTGTGCTAGTGTTGTGCTGCTTTACGCCGCAAACCAAAAGTTATGTGCTCTTTTCGATTTTGAGTTATAAGCATTTTTTTAATTGGGAGCTATCCATCTCTCTCTTTCGTCCGGGCCCCGATTTCTGGCAGGTAGCGAGCGTGTTGATAATTCATACGTACGAGTTTAATGGCACTGTTTGTTGCTATATAACTTAAAAACTATTCAATAATTTTTATCGGGGTTTCATTCTTTGTTATTTGTACTTGAATAATGGACACATGGGATTCCGATTAAATATTGTTTAATAGCTTTTTAGTTATAAACTCACAAAGATTTAATATTATGCATTCTTTTTAATCTCACAATGCCAAATCTCGTCGTTGTGCAATTATTACTTAAGTATTCTAATTTACTTCATTAATATGCTATTTGAGGATCGCTAATTCTAAACCTGATCTCAGATTTCCAAAATTCAAAATTACAGAATGAATATGGCGATCGAAAATAAAAAAACTTTGGATTTACTTGATACTTATTTATATGATTTTTGAAGCTGTTGGTTTCAAATCTGTCATCAAAAACAAAATAATCAAAAACTTCGGACATTTTTTAGACCGGATTCGTATTCAGCACAGAAAATCTATCGAAAACGCCTAGCATATTTAAATTCCAATAATATCATAGTTTTCAAGTTTAAATTTATATTTGTTCACATACCTTCAAAACATGCTTATTTTATAAATTTGATAACGCATCACCTATTGTATCCCACAATTCTTTACAAAGAAAATTGGTTTAAAAACTACTCTACATTCTCGTGGTCGTCGTTTGTTTATAATATTTTACCGAACGCAAATTTAACATAAACTCTACTGATTAAGGCCTGAACTTTATTCTATTCATACGAAAAATGAGTACGTACGCACAGGGAATGTCATTAGAAGTAGAATTGAGAAATTATTTTTTCGTGACCTGCTGTTTTTGAACAAAATAAGCTATAAGCCAAACGCGACTGATTTCAAGTACAACTTCCTTAGTACTTACTGAAATAAGATTTTGTAAAGACTTATTTGGTAATCAAAGCTGGAATTTAATTGTAATATGCGCCCAAGCGTTCCCCCTGGAAGTATAACTATTATTCTCTTTCTGTGGGGGTATTTTTAAAAGTTGTTTAGATCGTAGATCAAGAAAAATTTGCCTCACTACAAAACTTGAAGTCTAAACCGCACAAAAGGGGCCATATTGAGCTGAAAGTAGAAAACATACTAAATGTATCCATGCAAGAAAATTATTGATAACTCCTCCAACGTTTTGGAACGATCAGTCGACGAATTTCAAGTGTTTTGTAAAACAGAATAATCCGCAATTAATTTGGCATTACATTAAATCAAACTTATTATTTTGTTGCTTGTTTACTATTTATATATTTATATACACCGTTGAGGAACACGATGAAGATGTTTTAAAAACTTTTTTTACGATCAGCACAATCAACACATGAATTGACGCCACAATCTTTCCTGCATAATGGTACGACATCGCGTTTTACAATATCTTCTAATTAGTATTAGCCACATTTGTCCACATTTGTCAAATCACCACATGCATTTATTTATTTTAAAATTATTAGTTTAAATAACAATTTCTGGGTCAGCACCATCTCCCCTTTCTATAACTTCTTATTCTCGAACACTCTTGGACACTTTGTTAATTTCGTTGACAGACCAATAAAGAAATTGCAATTAATCAAAAGTTGGCCCCCAAACTGGATAAAATTCCATGTTTATTTGCAGTTCGGTCGGCGTTGGTAGCATAAACTTCGAGCACGACGACTAGATTGCAAGTAATTGATTTCATTTTGTTTATTTAGGTGTAGGTGGCGTCTCAATCGCAAAGTTTGTATGTGTAGTACGGGTGGTAGTAGGAGTGAATTGGGTGCTCGGGCATGGCGTACAACTTGTTATTAAATCGTGTGACGGAGGACCAACAGCAAACCGGATGTTGTTGACATCGGTAAATATGTGCTCTGTCTCATGTCTGGTGTGCACAAAGGCCGCTCTAGATCTACAGTTCCGATAGCATAGCGAGATGTTGCTATTTCGTGGTGCTAGTGTTTGTTTATTTACAAGATGTGTGGGTTTCAATTATACAATCTATTAGAATTGTGTTAAATTTCATTAATTTCATGTTAATCATAGTGGTCGTTTGTAATAAGAAGTAAAATGTTGAGTTACAGATTTTATTGTGCTAATACTTCGCAAATAGAAGCGTTAGAATAGGAAATTTTTTCTAATTTATTTCCATGGTCTTTTAACTTTCATCTATGAACAAAAAAAATCTGATGTGGCCAGGCACATGACTTTATCATACAATATATATAAAATTATTGAGATAAACCGTGTCTGCATTAAAATTAAACTACTTAGCCAGGATTTGACAGATATTTTGATACTATTGACAGTAGGTATTGTCAAAGCATCAGCATTTGACACTACCTAGTGTCATTAGAATAATAGTTATTTATGTCACAAGTGCCGAAAGTACGGAGTAGCGCGACGAGCGGTGATGCGGCGCGTCACCGAAGGCGGAGCGTCGTCGTCGCATGTGAGCGAGTCGCGCTATGTAGTTTTCGGCAGGAGTGAGATCAACGTTTTTTGGGTTGATTTTTGAGAAAGGTTGTATTTAAAAAAATTATAAAAAATGGTTATTTTTCTGTATAGGAAATGTTAGGTTGATTCCACTTCTAGGAAACGTCAAGTTTAAAAAACTAATTCAAATTCTGACTGATTTATATTTGTTCATGACTTTGTAGACGTCACATCCGTACCAACATGTTGATATGAAGTACCAACATACTCAAAAAAACTACTATAACAACGGGTTGATATTTCTTATCAACAAACAATCAAATTGGTGATCTTATTTCATTTGAAATTTGAATATAGTACTTTGCCGCACTAGAGCGGTAACGTTCCATAGCGGTTCTCCAACCTCTGATGAATCAGCTGTTTTCGAGTGTGACAGCCATAGACATTTCTGTGGTGACAGCACAAAAAAATATTTGACAAATCCAGGCTACTATGTAGTTTCATATCAATGCAGATGCGACCGATTTCAATCAAATAGAATTTGCTCTTGAAGCTAAACTATTAATTTTACCAAAAAATGTCATAGACATAAATTATACAAAATTACCTATACTTTAATTTATTATTTATCTATTTTGACGAAATTATAGAAATGGCGGCTCATTTGCAAAATTGTTGAAAACTGCTAAGAGTAAATAGCCAGTTCCTTTGGACCCTTTTGAACCAAAAGCTTTTCAGCTCTAAGTTTAGTCATGAAACTTCTAAATATGAACTTTCGTGCCGATACCTTTAGTAGTTTCTCCGGAAACGTCTCCACAAAAAACGGGTACACACACACGCACACACACACACACACACACAGACATTTCTTTGTACCTTGGTCAAAAATGTTCAGGGGACCCATAAAGACCTATTTCCGCTAAAATCTCAATTTTTTTTTTCGGCACGATTACAATACTTTATCACACTGCGTATGATAAAGTAAAAATTAAAAACTGAACACATGTGTCGGAGATTGAGATGCATGGACATGCTCACGCTGGATGAAAATACAATTATATAGAATTTATACGAAACAAGTGAAGGCCATAACGCGTTAAGAAGTGTTTAAGGTGGTAAAAAATCCAGATCTGTCGAAAATACGCATTTTAGTACATTTTGATCACTTGAGTAATATACCAAGATTTTCGTACTCGCCAGGCATAAAAAAACTCATGTGGCCAAACACACTACTTTATCATACTATACAGCGGTGTCAATCTGTGTCAAACTCAGATGTTTTGACAATACTGTTTTGCAAAACCGTTAAAAATGCTAAGAGTAAACATCCAGTTCCTTTGGACCCTTTTGAACAAAAAGCTTTACAGCTCTACAAATGGTCATGAAACTTTCAAATGTGAAGTTTCGTCTCAACCTTTATTTGGTTATTGCGAACGAAACCTATTTGTTTAAAAGTTAAATATTTATTTATCTGTAGTAGATTAAGATATGTAAGTTGTACCGCAATAGCTACATAAATAGTAGATACAAATTAATAAATATACGATTAATTACCTACAATTGAACATATGATGTAATAATGAAATACAACAATTTTTACAAAATAATAAATATAATATAAATTTTCTAAATATTTTTGTAAAACATTTCTATGATTCTGTCGTCGTATTTTGTCAATTTGCCAGTCAAACTGGACACTCACTAACGAGTAAATCGTTCAATTCATAACAATTTCAAGTTTTTACTACTTTCCTACACTAAATAATATTGTTTTTGTATGAATTTACTTCATTCCATAATTCATTTTGTTCTACAGTCATAAACCAAAGCTTGCGGAACAAAATCCTGGTTGATATGTTCTGCGAAGCGAATTTATTCCACCTTAAATTACTTAATCATACTTAATCATGTCCGGAATCGCTAATGAAATTGTCCATCTGCAGAACATATCAACACATACAAAGCTCGCGCACTGGCACGAACAAGTTTTAATGATGCGGTTTGGTTTTTCGCCGAACGCGAAGTTCGTGCCTTTAAGCTTAATGACTTTTCGCATGCAATAACTTCGACGCAGCTTGAAAGTCGGTCATTAGTGTTGCCAATTTGAAATGCAGATTTCGATCCTATTCGGCAGCCACACCAATCTGTTTCTCTTTAATTAATCGAAACTGATTTGACGTAAAAAAATCCGGTCGTGTTGGCAAATTAATAATGCTCTCTAACGTCAAAATGCTGCCAGATAGTAATATGTAATTGGTTGTTCTTCACGTGTTAGTATATTATTTGACGAGCACATAACTAAGGATATGAATCGCAAGCATTAAGTTTATATGCCAGCCGTAGGCGAGCGTGTAAACAGGCGAGCGATTTATATCCGTTGTGTGGGAGTCAGATACGACGTTTTATCTACGACTCTTAAATTCCCTTTTATATCTAATATTTTAAATGGATTTGTCAATGATGGCAAGGCAAACTGTCACATAACTGTCATCCACGTAGGTTTTGACAGACTTTGACACTAGCGTTGTATAATGATGACAGTTGATTAAAATTAAAAAACAAAACAATTTAACGTAGTTTAATTAACTACGTTTTAGTGTACATACTGTACAATATACATTGAAAACATCAAAATACGCAGATGGCCAAAAAGTGTTCTGCTGGTGAGGGAATATTTTTTACTTAATTACAGGATCTCCAGAGAAATCATGAAATAAAAAATTACGGACCCACCAGAAAAAACTAGCGTTACGGCAAAAAAAGGCCAAAAAAAGTCTCGAACGGCATTTCTAAATTAACACGTCGATAATTAAATTTTTTGCGTGCCGTTCGAATTTTTAATAGCGGCAGCTGCGACGAAAAAAAAAAGTCCGAAAAACAAATTTGTTTATTTGTCGGCTGGCAACACGTCACAAACTACCGAAGCTCGTATTTTACAGTAGAAAGCGCTGAAAACACCAAATATGAGTCAATTTATTTAACATGCTCCCGGCATGAATAATTAAATTAAAACTGTTGTCGACGCAATTTGTTTGGCTAATTGCAATATCAATAATGTTTTTGTTCGGAAACTTTTCAATATAAATAACGCGTATATCGACGGTTCCTATATAATTTACAACGTATAATTATTTTATATAATGTATTTGTGGTTCAGAATAAAAACATCACGAATTATTTGTTTATTTTAATATTATGTTATAACTAATAAAATATTGGAAAATGGTTTCATGCTATATATTCAATGAACAAATTCGTTATTTATAGGAAAAAATTGTCAGTTCCTAAAAAGTGACGCAGTTGATATTTGACCTGTGTTATATTTATTAAACCAGTAGGACGATTGTTATTTTTTTGTGATTGTATGCAATTTCTTTATCTTTAAAAAACAATTAAAGAGGAGGAGGTTTTTTCAATGTATCCTGGCTAGTGATGGAAACATGTTTTTTTCCTCATTTTTTAGTCTCCTTATGTGTTAGAAAGTGCTGATACTCTACACTCTACAGGCTGTCTCACGGAACTGGGAAATTAGAAGTTTGAACTTTAGCAAAGTTAGAACTTTGCTATTTTAAATGGAATGATATATTTATTTTTTTTATTTTTGGTTTCTTCGTATCAAAATACATCATTTTCATTAAGGTTACCCTATACCTAAATATCACCATTTTTGAGCTTTTTTGATTTTACAATTTTGTTGGTGATTTTTGCTGTTACGTTTAAAATTGAATATCTCGATTATTATTGAAACTGTTCTTTGTAATTGTCTTTCCATTCATTTGTAACTGAACGGAAAACTTATAATGGTGGGTCGGTTATGGTGTAGGGAGGGATTTCAAATTCTTATTAAACCTTTCACCAGTCCTTCTTCACACTATTTTTCTTTCATCCACTATGTTAAGGCAAAACCTTGACTCATCCGTAAGCAAGACATTCAACCATTCAGGAATAGTCCATTTGCCATAATTTTCAAAAAAAAACTTCTTGTAATAGCACGATGTACAGGCAATAACATAGGCAGTTTTGTAGGTCTCTTAAAAATTTCTGTTGGTTTATTTCACTAGAAAACAGTTTCTCGACAAATTCAGGAACTTGGTAATATGCAAGGGTTCAACAAAAGGCTGTAATTCGGACAAAAAAAAACTAAAAAGAAAAAACAGTATGGCCGTAAAATGTGTGTCTTTCGTTTAGAGTGGAAGCAGTTTCTATAGCATTACTTGATAAACACACAGGGCGAGTAAAAAATGAGGAAAAAAACATGGTATAAACTTTCTACTTTACAATCCAAGATACATTGAAAGGACCCATCGCTTTAATTTTCATGAAAGACGAAGGAATTGTCTTGCAACAAATAAACAAAAAAATAAAAATCCTGCTGGATTAATTAAAGTTAGGTCAAAAATCAAGTGAGTCACTTTTTTTGGAACTGAGTGTATATATTATGTTTTATTTAAAAACCTGTATTATTTTTCAGATTCATTGGAAACCTTTACTCTACCCTTGACACCCAGGTAAGCAAAATCTTTTTATATCTACGGTTTATCACGAAGGAGGTTTATCACGAAGGACTATTATCGACTACTTAATTAAATTAAAGTT
Organism: Melinopterus prodromus; assembly: GCA_964023965.1. Lineage (NCBI taxonomy): Eukaryota > Metazoa > Arthropoda > Insecta > Coleoptera > Scarabaeidae > Melinopterus > Melinopterus prodromus. The sequence goes on from OZ030390.1 coordinate 99,893,023, forward strand.
TGTAAGAACTTCCGAGTTCAAATTCCAATTAGCGGTTGATAATTAATTGGTGGGTAATCGGATAGTGATGTACATTCGACTTTCTGGAGTGGCGGATTACATACGTGATTAAGTTGTTAATCGGCTCGGTTTGTTTGAAATACCTGTACTGGAAAGGTGGCCAAAAGCGAAATATAAAGCTGTTTTAGGTGCCATAAACTTGCACATCGACCATCAAAATTTGAAATTTCTCTAGATATTTGAGCAGTTAAAGTTTTTGGTGTTAAACGTATTTGATAAAATTTGTAAATCTCTTATGGTTAAAGTTTAAACGATTTTTTTCTCTTTTTAAGTCTGTACAGCCTTAATGAATGCCTAAATATGTCAAAAAGAAGCTTGTAAAACATTAAGTATACTTACATAAATCAAATTAATTATATAACGAGTGGATGCGTAGTCGCATCTTACTAGACTAAAGCGAAGCTATTATATAAGCAAAATAAGTACATTGCGTTATCTTTATAAATACATATATTAATACTATTAATACTATACAATACTAGTTCTTAAAATCCACAATTACACCTAGCGTCATCAGTTTCTCCTTCTTTATGAAGTCCTTCACAATTCTTCTAATTTGAGCTGCTTTCTACATTTTGAATGGCTTGATGTCCGCTATCTAATTTATGTGGTATTCTTAGCTGCTTCCTCGTTTTTAATTTGCGTAACATAATTGCTGGGGATTCTAATATCTGTATGAAGCCACGCCCCTTCGTGTATGAAGCACAAACAAGCTCCGGCCTTGCAATATAACCGTACTGACTTGAGATTAATTTGAGATTAATTTGGTTTGCAGGTTTGAGCAACCGCCAAAATTAACACGAAAACAAAAAGAGTTTAATTGTATGTAAATAATAGTGTAATAGTCAATATGCAACGATCTATAACATATAATCGAACAAAATATCGAGCATTTTATCGAGAATTCCAAGCGCAATGCTACCGCTACACTGCGTATCGACGCCTGTAGTCTAGCCCTCGAGCAAGCGAATTTCGCTGCGTCGACTGGTTCGTTTACTCTGAAATGGTTGCAAGTATCCAGTGCACCAAAACTACTGTAACACGCCCCCAGTGGTGTCTAGACGCGAAGCAACGTCATGCTTACGCTATGTAGTGCAGAGTTTTTATTAGCTCAACCATATAGCAGTCTAAATTGCATCGATAAGAGCGAAAGAACAAGGCTTGGGATACGTACCCCTAATCTGGTGATCAATCTAGTGATCATCGGTCATTTTCAAGGACATTTAATGCAGATGTTTATAGTAAATATGAGTGGATTTGTGGGTGACGTCAAAAATTCCTATTTTTTGCTTTTCTTGTCTATTGTTTGGAGCCAATGTCCGGTGGACAAAAACAAATACATGTTACAGATTTAAATCATTTAACTGACCGACTTAATCATTAATCATTGTCAGCAAAACATATGACAAATATATTAAAATATATAACAGCTTTTACTGATTTTTTCTAGAAAAATGTTTATTTCTAATAGGAAGTTCCATATGGACTTAAGGGTTTTTTCAATTGCTTACAAAGTTAGAGCCTTTTGACTAGGTATAAACATGAAAAAAGTTCTGCAGGAAAAAAAGTGGGACAGCGTGTACATATAGTATTAAACAATAACAAGGATTTAAGACTCATGAGACGTGGCAGCCAAAGATTAGAGTATTTAAGAATAAGAATGAGTCATTTTTAGTGCACAAAAAGGATATTTTTCTTAAAACATATATGTCATATAAAACTGGTAGGTAGGTACTTGAAAGTTGCAACCCCCATTTTTCTAGATCACGACCCGCCACTGGTGGAAACTCTGGACAATCTTATTTCAAACTTTGACACTTTGGAATCTGAATTTCTCCCATTTATCAAAAATATGTATACACGAAAAAAATTATGATAAAAGCGTTACACAAGTTTGTTAGTGATCTTCATGATGTAGTTTTTAATTAAAGGAGTTGTTGACGAGCCACATTAACGGCGAAATTAAGCGCGGGCCTCAATTTTATGGCTACCGAAATTCACGTCCTTTGTCACCAGCTGTTTCCAGGTAACAAACCTCAGAAACCACGACCTCCAGGGAATTCTCTAATTCGCGATCGATATCTCGTCGTAGTTTAGGGGATTGTGCTCCGATTCCGCACTACATTATTTAGATTAATTTGTAAATTACAAAACAAAGCAGTATAACCATTTGAAACTGTACTACTTACTAATAGAGTATTATTTGACGAGCACATAATTAATGATATAAATCTCGAGCATGAAGTTTATACGCGAGTCGTAAACATGCGAGCGAGTTATATCCGTTATGTTCGAGTCAAATACGACGTTTTATCTACGACTCATAAATTCCATTTCACATCAAATATTTTAAATGTGTATGTCAATGGTGGCGAGGCGAAGTGTCAAATAACTGTCAACCACGTAGGTTTTGACAGTTCTTCCGAATAATGATGACAGTTCCTTTGCATAATGAAGTTATATTTCATTCAAACGTACTGTCGTTATTATACAAATCTACTGTCAACATACTGTCAACTCTATTGTCAACATCGGTGTGTATCATGGTGTATGGTAGGGATTATATAGCTATAGATACGTATGCAATGAACTTATTATATTAAACATAAATTCTCTTGTATACACAATGATATTTCAACTTTTCAGCGTAAACCAAGTAAACCATAAAAGAATAAAAATTGACGATTTAAAAGTCATAAATCTTGAGTGAGATCCAAGTATCATTAGTCACAATTTCAGAAAAGAGCTTTCTGTATATCCACCCGACTCATCAATCTTTTTTATCCGCGAGGTTTTTATGGAGGTTTGTAGCATTTCCCAGTTAAATCATGTCACTATACGTTACAGTACAGTACGTACAGGAAATAAATCAATAAATCTTGTCTTTAAAAACGAGGAAATAAGGTCGTAGGATGCTGATGTATGCAAAAAGGGTCAAGTGAGTATGTATACCTACACAAGTCTATTGTTTATGAAGGGGTAGGCCATCGATGAGGTTTTCTCTTTCACTCCAGCGCTCTTTGGTATTGTGTCAAACGATGGCTAGTGTTTCACTGTCACCTGAATACGGGTCCTCGAATTTTCTGTTTCACATTTCAACACGTTTCAACAAAACCGTTAATTTATCACCATGTCTCGCATTTGTTTCGTTGTGTTTGCTAGTCCCACGTAATCAATAACAGCATTCTGATACATTAATTTATTATTGTTCCTGTATTCCACAGTTCAAGAAAAATGCTTCTCTTATTTCCAGTTTATTTGTTTTTAGTTATTGAATTTCCCATACTATATAACATAAATATGATGTGGCCAGGCATATGACTTTATCATACCATAGATAATATTGATAATTTAGCTGCATGGGATTCTATTTGAGCGAGATCGATCATGTCTGCATTAAAATAAAATGAGCCAGAATTTGACAGATATATCGATGCGGATTTTTTTATAAACATTTTTATACTATTGCCAGTAGGTATTGTCAACACATCAGCGTTTAACAATACCTACTGTCATTAGAATGGAAATGTCAAATATTGGCTAACTAGTTTTATATTAACGCAGACACGACCGATTTCCAACAAATAGAATTTGCTTATGCAGCTAAACTATTAATATCGCAACAAATTACAGAAATGGCGGCTCATTTGTAAAATCATTGAATAATGCGTAGAGGAAACATCCCGTTCCTTTTGACTCTTTTGAACAAAAACCTTGTCAACTCTAAGTTTGGTCGTGAAACTTCTAAATATGAAGTTTCGTCCCGATACCGTTAGTAGTTTCTGCGGAATCGTCGCCACAAAAAAAACGGGAGACAAACATTCCCGAGCAAAAGATAAAAATCTGATGTGGCCAGGCACATGACTTTATCATACAATATATAAAATTAATAGTTTAGCTGCATGAGAATCTATTCTATTGAGATAAATCGTAGGTATTGTCAAAGCATCAGCATTTGACACTACCTACACTACGTCATTAGAATAATAGTTATTTATGTCACAAGTGCCGAAAGTACGGAATAGCGCGACGAGCGGTGATGCGGCGCGTCACCAAAGGCGGAGTGTCGCCGTCGCATGTGAGCGAGCATGGGAGCGACATCAACGTTTATTGTGTTGCTTTTTAAGAAATACGTATTTAAAAAAAATATATGATTTCTGTATAGTAAATGCTAGGTTGGTACCACTTTGACGAAACGTCAAGTTTAAAGGTGCGTTCCGATTGGTAGGTAATGGTAGCTAATAGCGGTGGTAGAATACGAATATATAGTATTTCTTACATATCGTGATCATGACTCATATTAGTTTGCATGTACATAAACATGAGTCAGTAGCAATTTTCTATTGGAAATACTATTACGGCGTCTGCTACCACTGCCATTGTCACTAATGAAAACGCACCTTAAAAAGGTAATTTAAATTCTGACAGATTTATGTGTTCATGACACATTCCTACCAACATACTATAATAAAACTACACTCATCGCTATACTTTATTTATAATTTTCTCAATTTATCGTTTTTAGAATTAGATATAAAGACGGGTTGACATTTCTTATTAACAAACAATCAAATTGGTGATCTTATTTTATTTGAAATTTGTATTTTATAATTTTCCGCACTACAGCGGCAACGTTCCATAGTGGTTCTCCAACCTCTGATGAGATCAGCGGTTTTCGAATGTGACAACACAAAAAAGTATTTGTCAAAATCCTGGCTACTATGTAATTTCATATCAATGCAGATGCGACCGATCTCGATCAAATAGAATTTGCTCTTGAAGCTAAACTATTAATTTTACCAAAAAAATGTCATAGGCATAAATTATTCAAAATTTCCTCTACTTTAATTTATTAATTAACTATTTTGTCGAAATTACAGAAATGGCGGCTCATTTGCAAAATCCTTCAAAAAGGCTTAGCATAAACTACCAGTTCCTTTGGACCCTTTTCAACCAAAAGCTTTTCGGCTCTAAGTTTGGTAACAAAACTTCTATATACGAACTTTCGTTTCGATACCTTTAGTAGTTTCTCCGGAATCGTCGCCACAAAAATCGTTTACACACATACACACGAACAGACATTTTTTTGTACCTTGGTCAAAAATGTTCAGGGGACCCATAAAGACCTATTTCCGCTAAAATCTCAATTTTCTTTTTCGGCACGATTACTCTCGGCATTTTGTATGCCGAGAAATGGCTATATTTTGAACCACATTATACCTTATTTAATTTTTGCTTATCGAAATAAAGAAGATTATTATTATTTATAATAAATAATTGCAATATTCATCCAATATACATATCTACTGATAAATTCTGTAAACCTATAAACTTCAGCACACTACTTATGTACTCTCAATAATCTACCACAACCTCGACATTGACAGACTCTCTCTCTCTTTCTGTCTCTCTCTCTCTCTCTCTCTCTCTCTCTCTCTCTCTCTCTCGGTTGGATTGTATTAATTTGAATTAAATAGGGTGGCAAGCTAAGGGGGGCGTTAGTTACTAGAGAACCATTTAAACTAGTCGGTCGGCAAAAGTAATTTACCTAAGTTGTACAATGCGGTTGTGCTGCTGTCGTTTACCGGGAAACCCGTCAACGCTTCACGCAAGGAACTCCCCGAAACTTTAATGTGTTTCCAGTTGCTCGAGTCAAGGTAGAACTTTTTAGACCGGCATAAATTTGTTAAAAGCACCTGAGCAGTACGACTTAGAACGCGCACATTTTAAGGTGGTTTCAGTTTTTATTGTCTATTAACTAACGCAGCGTTTCTCAACCGGGGTTCCGCGGAACCCTACGGTTCCGCGAGATATCGTCAGGGGTTCCCCGGAAAACTTGAAAATGAACCAGAAAATCACTCTGTAGGCTAATTACATTAAAGCCATAATAAAAAATGCTTTGTTTCCGATAAAGCAGACTGGAATATTTAAAATTTTGTGAAGGTATTTAATAAAAAAAAAATAAATTAAATAGAAATACTAGCAGTAGTCCTAATAAAAGTTTCACAAGGCATAAAAAATCTAAATATCAGTTTTTTTACTTCAAATTTGAGGTTCTAACACAACAATGGTTTGCCTCGGGCTATAATTATCTTGTATTGATGCCGTTTTCAACATTGTGTATATACATTGTTGTGTATATTGTTGTGTATATATATGAAAATATAACAAAGACGTGCGGTTTAGTTCCTTTTATTTTTACTTCTGATATTTTTGAAATTATTGTTGAATTTATTTAATTATTGTAAAAATTACTGTTTGTATTTTTCGTTTTCGTATTTTTTTATTTGAATTTTTTTGTTTCTTCTGCCTTTGGTAATACTTGAAAGTGCTGTAACTTTTGAAGGAAATGAAAAGAACATATAAGTTGAAACACAGGAACAAATATCTGTACAGTTACAGAAAATGAATGTAATAAACTACAACAAAAATGCTGTAAAACAGGAATTAAGATGGCTGGTTATTTGATACCAGCTATAATGCTGAATTTTTTGACAGAACTACTTTTTCCACATACAAACTCCTGTGCAATATCTGTACAGCATTGTCACTATAAGTCTACCGAATATTTTTGAAATTTCCTTGAAACTTGCTGGCATATCACAGTAGAAGTAATTTTCAACCACTGAAGACCGTCACATTACAGATAGTACAGATACGTTGCTGAGTATTTGGTACAGCAAAATTGCTTTACACATTTATCTCTGTGTATTTTCCCTCGGAATGATATTGGGCAGCAGTAAAGGACACTTTACTACTAACTCTTTCGCAAGAGTTAGTAGTTTCGCAAGAGTAAAAAGGTTGAGAAACGCTGAACTATTGTCTGCCAAATAAGACTCAATAGATCAACTATATGTCTTAACGACGATTCCGGAGAAACAACTAAAGGCATCGGGATGAACCTTCATATTTAGAAGTTTCATGACTAAATTTAGAGCTGAGAGAAGTTTTGTTCAAAACGGTTCAAAGGATCTGGAGGCTTACTACTAGTATTTTTCAACGATTTTGCAAATGAGCCGCCATTTTTGTAATGTCGTCAAAATAGTTAAATAATAAATTAAAGTAGAGGAAATTTTATATCATTTATGTCAGCGACATTTTAGGTCAAATTAGTAGTTCAGCTGCATGAGCATATTCAAATCCAGATCGATCGTGTCTGCATTAGAAATAGTTAGCCAGGATTTGACAGATATTTTGATTCATTGACAGTATTGTCAAAACATTAGCGTTAGACACAGTTTGACATCATTTGACACTGCTTTATAGTATGATAAAGTTATGTGCCTGGCCACATCAGAATTTTCTACTTTGCGTTAACAATTTACACTTTGTAAGACGGTTTTCGGTGTTACAATTAACAAATTGTAACATCGATGAGCATTATTTCCCATTTCCAGTTACTTATTGTGTATTATTTTCGCTAACTAAGCATCAAATCCCATTTTCAGATAAAATACAAGTACCACATATACGTGTAATAAGCAGTTATATAAAGCACAAACCTATACCATATCTACGACGATTTCGATTACTGTCGCAATACAAGTAGCAATCTATGGTACTTTTAAAGTGTATGAGTATTTCGTAGTTTACAAAACGTAAGTAATTACGCTTTAGGTAACATTTTGGACAGAATTCAGTTTACCCCAACAAAAATACCATATTTTTTTTTAGCAGGCCGCACAATACTTGATTTTACACTTTTAACTGACCAAAATTATTTGTAAATGAACTTATAATAGTATTATTATTTAATAATAATAGTCGTTGTTTTGAACAGGGTTGAGATAGAGAAATAAAGTTTGTGTTAAAATTCTGAAATTCTTCCAATGCGATGGTATATAAATATTATTTTATCTGTAAATATAACCTTTTTGATCTCAGGCATATTTCCTGGTGCTATGACGTCATAGAGAATCGGGCAGAAACTAACTTAAAGTACGCCATTTTGAACACTTTAATCATAACAATTTTCACTTCCGGCTGTAGTCATAACTGCACTCAGTTCCAGAATTTCAAATGGCAACCTATGGCGTATGTGGTATCATCGGATAGGTACTTGAAAATAAAACAACTTGCGTTGCAGTAAAATCTTACTGCATAATATAGTTTACGTAATAAACCATATGATAACGGATTATTATGGAAAAACCTTACCTTTCGGGAAAAATGACGGTCCAAAACTGAAACTTTTTCTCATGATTACAGCTATGTATATATTACATAGCTGATTACAGCTATGTATATATACAGCTACAGATGCTATAAGTAATTATAGTATTTTTTAAACCCCGTTATTCATAAACATTTTTGTTAACTATGTTGTTTCTCATTAAAATATCTATCCTATGATACCAAACACAACCTAGATTCTGGTTATACATTCCACCCCCATGATATCACTACTTTCGGTATATTCTGGAAATCAAAACTGTTAAATACGTCCGATAAACATGAGTAATATAAATTGTTTTCCCGAGCCTGTATGACGTCATATAACATAGAAAAAGTCATACATATGACTATGTCGACGGACCCTAGCAGATTCCACCGGCCGACTGTCCGAAGTGCATCAAATTCTACTCATCAGTAATGTTTAAATGTTTAAATTGTGAGTAGCTCAATACTTACTGAAAAAAAGACTATTCGTTATCATTTTGGATATCAATTTATTTCGAATTCATCGGAGTAACACAATTTTCTTTTAAATGCATCGTTGCTTTCATAACTCCAGTTAAGCGGATCCAAATTGCAACTTTCGAAGAAAGTTCCTAATTAGAAATTCATGATAAAAGACGTCTGGAAATTCCTTTGACAAATAAAATTTGGATGAAAGGATTGTAATGTTTTGTAAATTACCTCGAGCGTGGAACAAAAGGTTAAGTAATCAGCTTAAGCGTTTATTCCAGTTGTCCTTCTCCTCCTATCTGGTCGCCTCCAGGCAAGGTTTGGCTAGTTCGTAAACATTTTACATCCATTTCAAAAGCGCACACTAAAGAGATAGATACTTGCAATGATCCGGTTATAATTTTCTGTTGCTTGGGGCTATAATAATACCTAGTAAATTGCGCTTTTATTACTCGGCTGAGATGTTATTTCAAGCTATAATCCCGACTGCCCGTTAGTTTTATGAGAAAGCATTATGATTTATTAGTACTCAGTGTACCAACAATGTTTAAGCTTGAGTAAGAAAATTAGTAGTACGACGCAGAATAACGGTTTCAAATGGTGGAAACATATAACGATATGAGCAAACTATGTTGATGAATCAAGTAATAAATGGTGCAAGCAATGTTCACATTAATATTTTCCAAGACGTTGAGGAATTATCGTGCCAGTTGATGCGAGTTAAAAATGCGATGAACATGGCTAGAATTTTAATTTTAAATGCAGAAATTGTGATAGCGACATGAAATGGTGGGGTTAAACTGCAAGACGAGGTATAATGAATGTAAATTTTAGTGGTTCTAGTAGGAATTATTGTTATGCTCTAGAAAATTCATGGTGTATTTAAAATTTAGATTTCCACAGCCGTTGCAGACGTGGCAAGAGATAGAAATAATTTTGAGCTTTTAAAAGTATGATGTGTGTATACCCCGGGATTAATAAAACCTAATGAAATTGCTACTGCTTATGTTAATGGAAATTTATCTAAATTTATACATATCTCAGAAATCGCATTAAATGAGAGAAACCGACGATAGTGATCTTATGAAGAAGTACTGATCTGAATACTACAGTCTCTACTAAGACATTCAGCTTTAACTGCATCTATGATTATGCAGTGGCAATATGTAGGTGGCGTTGCAAATACCGCCTGTGCACAAATATGAAAAATAAAAAAAAAATTGTAATCGTGTAAAAACAATGACCTGACCATATTTTGACAAAACATCTGTCAAATCCCGGCGAACTAGTTTTATTTTAACGCAAACATGACCGATCTCTATCAAATAGAATCTCATGCAGCTAAACTATAAATTTTATATATAGTCTGATAATGTCATGTGCCTGGCCGCATCAGATTTTGTTTATGAAAATCGACTTCTCTGGAAATTGATTAGCGCCAAGCCAAGTGTTGCATTAGTCATAGTCATAGTATTTATTGATATTACTCATATACAAACTAAGTTACACAGGTCAAGATATAATTTAGTTATTATATTTTACTTACATGATCAAAATTAATTCATCAAATCACTGCACTGGCCTACGAATTCATCAAACCTGTACACAGCCTTTTCAATAAGAAACCAATAAGTCTTGAGCGTTGGGTGGAATGGCGTTGTAAAATTTTATCGAATGCTATGAAGTTCCATTTCTAGATTTCTGGAGACGTAGAAACTCATGGCGCAGTTTGTCACCAAATCTTGTGGAGTATGAATGAACGGTGTTTATTCTCGTTAGTTTATCATTATTTCCGTGTTCATTAGGGTAAACCTTTTGTACTTCTAATAGTAAAAGTTACAATTTCTGTTAAATCTAAAAAGCAACAAGAAAGAATATCATTATTTCTATTAATTCTTTGTAGGCACGCCTTGTATGGTCTATTTTATACAGTTTATATGAAGATATGTAGATTATCAATTGTACTTGTACCAAATATTGTTATTGGACAACCAAAGGACGAGACTTTCTTATTCAAAATGTTAAATAACAGTTATAACTCAAATTAGAAAAAAATTGCTGAAATATTCAAACATCAAGTTGATTGTCGCACATCTCCCGTTATCCAATTGAGGTTTCTCTTTGCAGGATTTATTTTTATAAAGACTAGCACAAATCTAGAGGGAGGATTCTAAAATAAACACGCTTGGGATATGAGGATGCCCAGTTTTTCAAAGCACCATTTACACTCATCAGCGTAATTTACATTAAGCAGCACACGAACACATTGCCTCTAAATTTTAAATATCAGCTGCATATGTAGGGAATGGCTTCAGTTTATTATTGACTACGTCATTATATGTACAATGAAATAGTCCATAGTATACATGTAATAGCGGTGGTAGAATTAGAGATTTTTGAAGATTCTGATAAAATATATCGACTTTCCCAGCTTGCTACAAAACATAATTTACATGACGCTCTCAAGTCATTTTACTATCCAGCTTAATACCCTAAAACCTGACCCGTTCCCAACTGGTATTATATAGTGTATTTGTTTTGGGGGTGTTGACATTTAACCTGCTGGAACGAAACCATGTTTTTATATTTTCATCCGTCTTACAAGCCTTAGCATTCAGCGCCTACACACTGCCAACACTCGTGGTAACATTAGCCAAAAGAACGAGGGCACTAAATAGATCGCCTATAGGGAAATATAGTTAATATAAATTTATTGCTTTTAACTTATATTAACGATATAAATAGAAAAAAAATAGAGGACCGAGCACAGAACCCTGTGGTACTCCAAACCAAACAGCAAGGCTTGGCTTACCGTCACTGTCGACCTATCCCCTCACAAGTGAGATACTAATGGGGTGGACCTGGATATTTCTATTGGAGTATTTACAAGCATTTATTAAAGCAAGCAGCGTATTATGACGTAAAGAAACGGCAAAGAATTCTTTGAACGGTTTGACCAATACCACCAATTTATGGATCAATTTTTAAAATCACTCAGGAATAAATAAGAAGAGAAATAAGTACGATATCACTCTACAGTATCTGTACTGCTGTGAATGCTTTTATTCGTAATCATAATCATATTCAAGGAAATCAACCGTAATATGTATATTATTATGCTCCGAACTGGTATTTTATTTGTTTTGTTGCTCTTTACCAGATTTAGCTTTCAATTTTGATTTTGAACACTTTTCTTGCCCTCATGTTCAGATCAAGTTGCAGAAAATGTTACTTATCATGCATGACATATAGAAAAGTTTCCGAAGTATAACGAAATATACATATATTTCATTTTGTTACGGAATTACGGAACTATAAGCCTTCAAACATAAGGCTCAATACTTTTGCAACCGATAGTAGTCCTACGGAAAATTATTATAGATTTTAGCCTTAGCAGTATTTACAGTCATTCCTTCCATTGCATTCTTGTGAATGTAATATAATATTAACTTGAAATAACATGGAAACGGTGACCTAGTTGAGCGTACTTAAAAATTAATAGTGATTAAATCCAATTCATATTTGATGTCCACGCTGCATAAAGTTATAATAAACGCTACACAGATGTCTCTGTTGAGCTTCCTCAGCTTTCTACGTTACTGTTATAGTTCAATGAATGACAGCAAAGCGCACTTTGAATCGCCCATTAGACGACATACTTTTCAAACGTGACAATTTTTCATTCCTCCCCCGGCGCGAGCGGCGTTTACAGTTAAACTTTATAGCGCAGTAATGCTGAAATAGCGCCATAAATATCATCCACAGTTTCCTCATCTATATAGTCATACAAATATACACTTTGTCCTTTTTGTTTGTGGGCTACACTACAATACTAAGGTACAGTTTGCCACGTAAATGTCTGCAATTTGTCTAGAAGCCACAAAATGTGTTCGCAATGTTCCATCCAACATGTGTTTGCAAGGCAGTAGCGTGCCGTACGTATACATATGTGTGTTAAACTGGCAATATAGAGCTCCGATATATTCACAGCACCCGAAAGAATGTCTGGTAATGAAAGGCACGGTGAATGCTGCGGTGCAAATAAGGTTGCCTATATTGGTTTATTTACGATGTGAATCCGAATCCCAGAAAGTTTGTTTACACGCTGTGTTGAAGGACAGGTATTGCATCTGCGATATAAACGATTGAATTGTCTCTGCTGGAGTAGTGGTAAGCCGCTCCCACACACTTCGGGTACTTGGCCAATGTTTGTGCTGTGCGGCAAAAGTCAACTTCGTCTGTTTATTTAATCACATGTTTACATTTGTCACTTCATTTAGTTCTGTGGATGGTGTAATTTGTTTGTTTCAAAAATAGTTGCACCTTCTTCTATAGTTAATACAATAATAAAGTATCCAAATAAAAAATAAATACAAAATAATGTATCCATGCTACGTTTTTTTGTGGTGATATAACTCAAAACTATCCAATACATTTTGATCCCTAGTTATTTTTCAACATATTTGAGACTAATGTTAGATTTTTGTGAGTTGCTAGTTATATGTACGATGGACATGTATAAATAATGAAGAAGAAGTCAATATTTAATGTCTTTATGGACGTCATCTTGACTTGACATTAGCAAGATTTAACGGAATGAACTTTTCTTTGCTAATGCCAACACATGCCAACACCCGATGTTACAATTTACATATGCTATTAACTGTTAATGCTTTATGCTTTATATGCCATTGATGTCTTATTTCGAAGGGACCAGCGTTTAAAGGAGCTTATAATGCTGATATTTTTTCGTAGTAATCAAACATTATTATTTGGATGTAGGTACTCGGTGTAACCTCCGAAAGAATTGTTTGAAAATGATTTTTGACGAAAGTGAAGCAAGAAGAGAAGTAAATTTTAAAAGTTATTAAACATTACGGACTCAGCCTGGGATCGGTTCGATCACGCGCTGAGTCCATAATTTTAAATCAATTTTAAAATTTACTTCTCTCCTGGCTTCACTTTCATCATAAATCGCATTGTTATTTGGTTTGAGGCCATTGTACAAAGATATAAGAAGAATTTTTCTACTTATAATATTATTTGGCACATAATACCTTTTTATAATTATCTTTGTTGGATATGTTTTTTTTTTAAATTCGACAAAATGCTAAAATCTAAAGATAAGCAAGTCATTATATCATTGGAATCTAAGAAAAGTGCCTATAAACAGTAAAATTACAAAAAATAGTTGACTTAATTTAAGTTCTTATAGTTCAAAGGCAAATTTTGCCCCAACTTTCTTTTCCTATCTCTTAAGAAAACAAAAAAAAAACGCAATATACGCAATCTCTGAGACTGTTCGTTATTTTAAAAAGTCCTCGGACACGTCGATTTTCAATTATTTCTTTTTTAAATGGCAACCCATTTTTTTCTTACTGATTTTGGTAGGTCAATTAATCGTCTAAATAGTATAGAAAAAATGTATGGCCTTACATAAGAAAATTTTCGAGAAAGAGAATTCAACATTGTACTCATAATATAAAACTAGATACAAATTTCAATTTAAATGCTTAATGACTTTTAAACCTGGTGATAAAAGACCTACTAAATATGGCATTTTTAGATAGCTGGTTTACCGATCTTTATACTACTGTTGAAATGTACAGGGTGTTGCATTTAAAATTCTTAAGTTATTTGGCATTTAGCAAATCTCAATCTATCTCGGATAAATCATAAGAAAAACTCAAAACTATCATAGCTATCAAAAAGAGCATTATTTTTACTGTCTGGAAAAAGTTGTCTCTTTTCTCCATCATAATTAGTTACCTCAGAATATTTTTTTGAAAAATGCTTGTTTTTGTCATTAATTTGACAAAATCTCGGAAACAGTTGATAATAGTCTAATACAAGTTGATATCAAAATAGTCAACTCAAACATATGAATTAAAATCTCCTAGCGTTCAGTTTAAAAAAAAAAAAACATAAGTTTGTGTTGGCACTTCGCTATGGGATACCCTGTATACATGCCAATATTTTCTGGTTATGGGCCGAGTGATTGTCTACACCTTTCCTATATGAAAGAAATGTGTACTTCAATTCCTTAAGGCCATTAACGCGCAAGGTTTTCGAAAAAAGTCCAGTCAAATTTAGAAAAAAAAACGCTATTTTTGTAATTTTCACAAATTTACACTACAACATTGTTCTAGAAACATCAAAATGGTCTCATAGTAAACCCTACTCTTTGCAATCAAATCCCAAAATTTTGTTCCTCAATGTTTCGAAGACTTTACAGCGATTTTTTAAGAGGGGTACGGACGGCTCCATAAATGAAATCTCAAAAACCGCATTAACCTGACGTGATATGCAACTTTTGAGCTAAGATTCGCATTCAGTGCCAATAAATCGATAGAAAACGGCTATTCGCTTTCCATAAACAAACAAAACTTATCTTTTTCTCTAAAATGTTCTTATGTAACGGGATAAATTTTGTAATTTGTCTTTAGGGCAATTAACAGATCTCAATACCAGGACAAAAAACATGGGGTTGAAATGTAAAAAAAGAGTTGCTACCGATTGTCAGTCATGAAAAATGAACTTAGTTATTTAGAACTTTTTAATTATGAAAAAAAAACTATAATGGTTTGTCAGGTCATATAATATTTCGAAGGAATGGGCACTTAAAACAAATTTTGACCAAATAAGAAGCACTCTAATGTAAGAAAGTACCTAATGTATTAAATTTCACATCAAGAAAAAAATTCCATAAATTTCCGAATAGGGTATACCGGTGTATAATTTCATTGAATATTTTACATTATTCTTTTTTCTCCCAACCTCAAGAAACAAATAACTTAAAGGGTAGGGTCGGACGGGGTAAATTTCGTGCCCGCCGAAGCGTTTTCTATACAATTTTCAACATAATTTAACTTTCGTTTTCCGCAAGATAAAACAATTTCGGTTGTCGGCAGATATGAGCCCGACTCCGTACTATATCGGGTCGGTCGTACGCGATCTGAATTTACATTACGCCGAAATGGCACGTCCGCGACATGGCCTGTATAAATAAAAATATATTCGCACCGTTAACGCAACGGTAACTTTATATATCGAAGACCGTCTGGTATTTGAAGTAACGGAGGCAAGAAAAGTTCTGGGAGAAGTTGAGTGAAATTTTATAGGCTGACGGCGAACGAGTCTGGGAAGTTTTCGTGTTCAATACACGTATAGTTTTTTTTTTAAATTGAGCGTTATGGAGCTAGTTGAATTTTTATATGTATACATATTCTGATTTACCTATACCCTATAACAATTTGAGATGACTGAACGTATTGTACTATCGTGGCCATATATTATGTCCCCTCTTTTGACGTCTATTTTCTCGCAAATCTAGGGACAAAGAAATTCCGATGCTGTCCTTGGTTAATATGTTACAAGTCATAATAATTAGAAACCTGTATATGTTGGCATTTTCCCGATTTTTCCAAATTAAGAAGAATTGGCGTATTTATTTTATATTGTTTGCGCATGTATTTAAATATTATTAATAAATAAACTGTAGAAACTGTTATAATAGTTTGAATATTTATATAACAAAGAAAATATCAAGGAAACTTAATTTAGTATTCAGCACTAATCGGAAAATCTGCTAACTCCATATTATTAGATCTATCCGCTTCCACCAAAATCTTGTTTACAACCTTATTGTATAAAAGCTGCAGAAAAGATAAACGCCAATCGACAGAAGAGATTTCTCTCGTACCGGGTCACATAATCAAAATTATGCAAAAATTAAGAATTTATTTGTTATTTAAAATTACTACCTTGACAAGTTATCGTTCTTGAGTATTAATAATAAGCTGCCCCGGTTATCTCAGCTGTAACGGTTCTCTCCGACATGACAGCACAGCGAACGCCTCCCTCCCTCGCAGCACACCAAAGACCGTAGAGCGTCGGAATTCACGCGGAGATTCAGCACGATCGTTTGTATGAAAAATGCAAGATAAACAATGATTATGTAATAAGCTTTAAACCTATGAATTATTGGGTAGCCTATAGTCTATATTTCATTATTCTAGCTCTTCTCATAACGGAATTGCTGGCATTGCATAATATAGCTTTTTGTGGGTCAACCACTAATCCAACGATTTAACAAAACGGGCACAGGTGATTTTACTTTTTAATTCGTTGAAATCCATCGATTATTTCCGGAGTAATTAATTGCCAAAGTTAAACGAATGAAATTTGCGGGTGAAAAACAGCGCCAATTCTTCTTAATTTTGAAAAATCGGGAAACGCCAACATATACAGCGTTCTAATTTTTATGAGTTGTAAAATATTAACCAAGGACAGCATCAGAATTTTTCCAAATTTTTGCGGGAAAATCGACGTCAAAAGAAGGGACATAATGTATGGCCACGATAGTACAAGATATTCCAGACAAATTTTTTTTAGTCAAACCGCGATTGTAAATTAGGCAAAACACACTGTTCATGTTGTTCGTTTTTTTCTTTTAATTATTGGTTACAAATCAAAATACCTAATACAAAACATTCAAGAATAGCAAAATGACTGATTAAATATAGCAGACACTTGTAGTGAAATAAAAGATTTGGAAATTTTCTGATAGCGCACATTGACGTCTGATCAATAGAGAGCAAGATATTGTTAAAAAATTCAATGCGATTATTTTTCATCGTGAATAACTCGCAATGCAGGTACGGTATAGATAGGGACTTTTTACACGTTATCTGTAATTCTCAACCAAAGGTGTATACAAACATAATTTTGATTTCTAACGATTCAGACTTGACCAAAAAATAAAAAAAAATGTTAAAATTATGAAAGTTTGTCAAGAAAATAATTACACCGGCGCCGCCACCAAAAGTTGCAACGTTTTTAAAATATATTTTATAGGCGTGAGCCGTGATACATAAGATCTGGAAAGTAATAAATATCTACGTAAGGAAAAATGGCGACACCGTTGATCCAGGAATTCACTATAAATAAATACCCATATTTTTATAAATACACTCTGAGGTGCAACAAACCGAACACCTAAATTACTTAGTTCAAGTTTGATGTTAAATAACTTTGGTAATCTTTAACCGATTTTAATGATTCTTTCAGGCCATGGAAATAAATTCAATAATATTATCACCCATTGCAATTTTGAAAAAAAAATAATTTCTTACAGTTGCTATACCACGAGAAGAAAGCATTTCATTATTTAAAAACAGAAAAAAAATCTAATCGGTTAAAAACTAAAAACGATATTAAGGATGTCACACTCTTAGGTATAAATACTTATTCACTTACTTTTACAAGTATGTTTTTCAGCCTCAGATCGTAATTTTTTCCTCTTTGTAGACATTATCTCGCTGCATTACGAAAATTTGCAAGGTTCCGTCCTGTTCGTTTTCATAGCTGAATAGTAGATGTGGACACCGTAAATATAATTAATGTTGTCTGTGCCGTCAAACCTCATGCTTCCAGGTTCATTTGTTTAGCGTCAGAATAGTACAATGTTTACTTTGGGTAAAACCTTTCGACCAGCTGATGGTTTTCGAAACCAATGTGGTGTCTTTTGAGCCAGCGTTTAGAGCTTGTGCTATTTGAGGAAGGTAGCAACTAATCTGAGCAGCACATGTCCCTGAAAATAAAATAGTTTTAAGTTAATATGACACTGATTTCACATTTGTTTAACAATGAAGAGGCTCAACACTGCCACGAGTCGGGACACACAATGATTTTCGATGACGTGAAGATGTTGGCAAGGGTTGGTAATTACCATCGAAGGCTTATTAGAGAAGCCATCGAAATTTACAAACATCCTAACAACATCAATCGCGAGGATAGTACTGATATTAGTAGGGTTTGGAAATCGGGCCTAACGATATAAGGAAGAGTTTCTTGGTAGGTCTTCAGTATTCAATTAGCCTTGAAGAAGCGAGCAACATGGTTCGCGAAACGTCAGCATTAACAAATCTTGATACACGGCATAACCCGGAAGAAGTTTCTTTTCTAAATGATTCTGGCCGTGAAAGCCTACGTACTTATTTAATACGCAATTAAAACAAGTATTGGTCAAAATACGGATTACAATGTTTCGCTCGACATCAGCAGGAGAACAGTGAAAATTAGTTAAAAAATCTCAGTTTATACTGCAAGCAAAATTTAAAAGGTAGCAGTATAAAATTGCTGTAGAAAATATACGATTGATATTGACTATTTTTTCAGCAAATAAATCAATTTGACAAAAGTATCAACAGTACACCTGCTAACAATTTTGAAAAAGAGCAGCTCATTTTAACAGAAGAACCAAAATAATCATCTAGTGATCTAAATTTTACACACCCTAGCAGAAATTAAGGCGATTGGTCAGGTTGTCAAGTACACTCTTGCAAACTCATATTATTTAAACATGTTTTAACAATGTTTTTGTTTCAAATATCTAGCTACTCTTGGTTTTGAATAAAAAATTAAAAACGATATCTTAACATTTCAGTTTTTGCGGATATCTTCAAATTGAAAAATGATAGCTTAAACTTCTTTTCAGATAATTGATTAACACAAAAATACGAAACTTTGCCAAATTTAAACATAGGCTCTATCTCCACTAATAAGCGAGATCCCTATGGTGAGCCTCGAAATTGAATCACCCGGTATAGGTTTTTTATCATAGGTTGGAATATTTTAAATTTTGTTGGTACGTATGTGTTAAAATTATTATTTGCGTGCTATATTAAGTTACTCTGCACAAAAGTGACCACATATGTGCTCTTATAGTATAAACCTGAAATTATATTAAATCCGCATACTAGTAGTACTTTTGTCAGGACAAAGCGTGTGTTACTGCGAGAACTGTCTTCATTTTCTCGTGCTGGCATGGTGACGCGCGGTGACACGGTTTCATTATAATTTAAATAAACGTTTCTAGAATGGGGAAGTTTGCCAACAGCGTCAGCTTTATATGCTCGAACAGAGTCTGAATTGTTCTGTGAAGGCCACACCTGGATATAATAGCAATATTCTCTATTACAAATGAATATAGGAAATGCAAACCATATAGTGGTGGACGTTTTGGTGGACATTTACCATACAAGGTTCACTTTATTACGATTCTTTCTTAAAACGGGAAATCAAAATCTGGAAAATCTTATTAGATGCTATGAGATTACGTATTATATCTATAGAAGGGGTTTGTTCAAAGATAAGTACACACTCTTTTTCGCATGAAGAAAAAAATCCCTTCTTTGAGCAGAAAAAAAAATCATTTCGGGTGTACAAAAGGAAACGACTGGGATATCCCTTTTATGTAGTCCTGTGCAAGGACACCTTCGTATTTTTTTATATCCGTGTTTCGTACACTTATTGCTCGCACGGATATTACTACACAGGAAAGGGGGCATGGACAACATCGAAATTGAATTTCTTAATGAAAATACTTATGAAACAAAGACAAAATATATTTGTTTTGTCTCTATTGAATATAGCCGGAAGACATATTAAATATTTTCGACTTTGCATTCACAATACACACTTGTAATACTGTTTTAATATTACAATTAACAAATCGCAACACCTTCGACTTTCAACTATAAGTGGGTGTAAATGTACAACCCTCAACGGCTACCTAGCGGAATTAGGTAGACACCGCACACGTTATAACAACTCTTTAGTAAGTTCTTCTTCTTCGAAGTAACTAATCAACTAACTTCTATTCTGACTATTATAATTATTTGACCACTATTTTTAAGTTAACTTTTTAGGTTATGTTTCTACATCTATATCCTGTATTCACTGGTTTTCATGTAAGTTTTTATCACAGTAGCCTGAAGGGTTAATAGTGTTATCCCAAGCTCTATTTAGATCAATATTTTTTCAATAGCTGTATCATATACCTATATTAAGTTTACCTTTTTAAAATATGTGACGAAAAAAAATATATGAGGCCACTAGCAAAAATATAATATGAGTACTTAGTAATACAATAAATATTGCAGTATTAATAGGATCATACATGATTATTGATTCTATACACTAAATTAATAACTTGTTCAACATGAAACAATATACCACAGGAAATTACGTTTTTTTTTTAATTTAAAAAATCAACACTAAAATCAGTCGTATTTCGCCTAGTATCTTATTCTATTAATCGGAATGTGATATTAACATTTTGTGTATAATTCACTAAACACACACAAACTTAATAAAACACAATTTACCGTATGCAAAACACCTTTGCTCTACATAATATCTACTGCTGCGTTGTGCCTTACTTTTTGGGTGAATTGCCCGTACTCGCACAAAAACTACAGACGGGCGAAGCGAGTTGAAAGGCATTCTTTATATAATATAAACATCAATGTAGAACACTACATTTTGAAAATAAGTCAAATATACTTGCAAATACGTAGAATATGAACATATGAGACCGATTCAAGACATCGCACATGTGGACCAAAAAAACACGTTCTAAATTCTCGAAACGGTGCAGCTGGCTGGACAAGAACGTGTTATTTTATACCGTAAAATAACTTCTACGTCGCATTTTGTTAGAATATTTGAGGAAATATTATTAATGCAGTCAACGCGAGAATATGTTTTTCTACTTGCAAGAAATTATTTTCGGGTTACTACGTTTCAGTTTCGAAGAGAAAATAATATCTTGGTTTGTAGTATGTCTTGCAAAAGTAAATCAAAAAATGTTCACTAATAATTGAGAGGCGGACTTGATGTGTGACATATGCAATGATGTTTGCACAATATAAAACTAGTAAGAAAATTATCTTCAGCCGTGCTGAAGTTAAAATACTCACGACTGAAAATATTTTTTAGAAAACAAGTGAGCCGATACTCAGAGTATTCAATTAGCTTTGAAGAACCGAGCAACATGGTTCGCGAAACGTCAGCATTAACAAATCTTGACACACGGCATAACCCGGAAGCAGTTTATTTTCTAAATCATCCCTAGATATTGTACTACATGATACATATTATGTAGTTGCTCATTTTCATTATGTTTTATCAATAGGAGCAGTATTCGCTATTATAGCAGGATTTGTTCATTGATTCCCTTTATTTACAAGACTTACAATAAACAGAAAACTTTTAAAAATTCAATTTTTAATTATATTTATTGGGGTAAATAATAACTTTCTTCCCTCAACACTTTCTGGGATTAGCAGGGATACCTCGACGCTACTCCGACTATCCAGATGTCTATACAACATGAAATGTAATTTCATCAATTGGTTCTTTAATTTCATTAATAAGAATTTTTGATTTCTTTTTATTATCTGAGATAGATTAATTTCTAATCATAAATCATTTGCCCCACTCAGAATAGCAACTTCTATTGAGTGATTTCAACAAATAACATAAATACTCTGAATTCCCTATATTAGCTAATTAATTTTTCTAATATGGCAGATTACTGCAATGAATTTAAGCTTCATATATAAAGTCTTTAACTTTTTTTAGAAATAGCCACCTGAAAACTCTCAACTTTGCAAGATAGAGCTTCACCACTAATAGAACAATTAAATTTCTTCCATAATCATACCTTAGTAATTTTATTAATAATTACTATATTAGTTGTCTATCTTATAGGATCTTTGTTCTTTAATACATATAATTATCGCTTTTTACTTGAAGGTCAATTAATTGAAACTGTATGAACAATTCTTCCTGCTATTACATTAATTTTTATTGCTCTACCCTCATTACATTCACTCTATTATGAATAATTGTATTTTTTTGATGATATGGAATCGGCATCTTAGTTAATGTTAGAAAAAGAAATAGGACATTACATTATTTAAAATGATCTATCGCAGTTTTTGAAATAATTAAATTATTCAAAACTTATTTATTTGTTAAGAATACCCTTTATTTATTAAGATAATATATTTTATTTGCTACTAATTTTGATTTTTAAATTGTTATTTTGTCATTTTTAAGAATAATCTGTTGTTACTTTAAATAATTATGTAGGTACTTATATTAAATGTTGTTGCATAAAGGTCCAATACCTTACCTATTATTTATGATTTTTGTTAATTATTCCGAAATATTATATCAGTATTATTAGTATATATTATTTTTGTATAAAAAGGTAATTCATCTCAATTCAACATTGTATATGGGGGCCTCCAAATTCAAAATTGCCCAGGGCCTCATGATACCATAACTCGCCGCTGTACCCCCAAGCTGTTTATTAATTCATTTGACTTATTTTCTCTAATCCTAAACTTATGTCCCCCGGTTATTGAATAGTTTTCAAAGCATTTTAATTATTTTCCTCGTTTTCCATTTGTTGCAATAATTTTCAACTATAAATAGTCTCGAAACCTCTTTTCAATTCTACAAAAACTAAACGGCATAATAACGGTATTTTTTCCACCACGGACCCAATTGCTTGTGGTTCTTTTGCCTGTAAACGGAAGAAATGGAGCTACGATGCATGTTTCGGGAAAAACTCGTTTATCCCGTTGATTTCCATTATTCATTTGTTAGTTTTCAACGGCATTGTCCACAAAAATGCATCATTATTATTTAGTAATGCCTATTTGTAGACAATACATTATTAAAATAAAAGCATTAAATGAGACATTTCAATGCCGATGGTAAGGTAGAACATTATCATAAAGTTCATAAAGTGGGAGCCATATTTAATCAGCGTGGCCACTACGAAGTGACAAGCGAATGTACGACTGCATGTTGAAGATTAATTAACCACGGTATGCGACGTATGCTCTAATAAACTCTGATTGCCTCGACCCAGGTGAAATTAAGGAAGTACCGTACTGTATTCATCAATGTCAAACTAGTGCGTATTTCCCCGACAGTCCATTTGTAAGCCGGGCATATCTGCAATAAGACGGAGTATCGCAGTCAAAAACTTAGCAGTTACAATTAAACTTAACCGATTATATAGTTAAGTATATTATGATACTAATAATTTTGGATACTTGTCATTAGTTATTGTATTATATCTGTAGTGAAATAGAAATGTTTGATGAAAAATTGATTGAAATAAGAGAGAGAGAGAGAGAGAGAGAGAGAGAGAGAGAGAGAGAGAGAGAGAGAGAGAGAGAGAGATGGGGAAGGAAATGGTTGTATGTATAATACATAGGGTTGGATTTCTTCGTACGTGCGTTTGCGTGGAGCGTCTAATTTAGCTGGAGATCTCTTGACTTCCAGGGACGCTCAGTGCTTCAGGGACAAATGAAATCACGAACGTGAGGGATTTTCGGTAGAATTTGTTGTGTATTCCGGCGTTATTTCCGTCAAAGTAATTTTATCACATAGGTACCTGCTGGGAACAGTAATAAAAGTCATATACATATTGTATATCTGTACTCGTCAGTGCGCTTTTACAGTTTACATATAAATTTTTCGTAGAATACATCAAAATGGATCTTTCTGAAACCCCTACGACACACCGTTGTTTATTTTGTGTTTGCATCAAAGTCTGTGCAAAGTTTGCAGAAAATGAAGAAACTGTGATGAGAAGAATATAGCCAGATAACAAACTAGGTCGTATTCTTGTACCTTATAGCTTTAGTAGGTCAAGAAAATTAATTCTTTTTAATTATTTAATTGGAAAAAGTAAAACTGAGCAAATTTTCAGATACGACCTCAAAATACCTGTTTGTAGTTGTCGAATAGTGTTCATTCGAAAAGAAAAAAAATTTCCCTTTCTTGTCAGCTATAAATAACTGAATATTATGATTAAATTAATAGTTATCCGATGATCCTAGTCTGTAGGTGTGTAGATTTGCGAAAGTTACTATTTTTATTCCTTTGAGTGAGGTGTTATCAGAGGATTAACTACAGCACAATTTTTTTGAATTTGTTGGATTTCTATTACATAATAATCTCCTTTGGTTGCCTGGCATGTGGACAAACGATGTAAAGTTATTAATTGAAAAAATGCATGCTATTAACCACATCGTCGCTGCCTAAAACATCTCCCTTCAAACAATTATCCCCTGAAAATAAATTTCTTCCCAGGTTATGCCATGTGTCCAAGATTCGTAAATGCGTAAAAACATTTACTAATTTTGACACACGGCATAACCCGGAACCAAATTATTTTCTAAATAATTCTGGCCGTAAAAGCCATACAATCCCTAGAGTTGCCAAAATTATGATTCTGACAGTATAGAATACGGTGACGTTCAGGTGGGATGTGTATTTTAAATAAATTAAAAATTACAGCCATAACTTGTGGCCCAGCGACGGACAAAATTATACAAAAGTGTCAGAACTAAAAGAAATCAATTGATTGCCATACAAAAACAAACCTTATAGTAAGTATAACATTATAGTATTCTTTTCAAAATTGATATCACAAGTATTTAAGTTATTAAATAAGTATATGGATAAAATACTCATATCATGTTATTTACTCTGCGCCAAAAAGGACCGTAAATAATTTGTTATGGTTTTCATTGCTGAAAAAGACCTTTTGTCGCTGCAATTTGTCACGGTTTAAAAACTAAAAACTATAGAATTTAATTTCCGACCTTCAGATGTTTCTGGCTTATGACATCTTGGACATTTTCTTTAAACGGCAATCCCATATTTTTCTGAGTAATTTTCTTAATGGTTTTTTTAATGGTGCGGAAACATTTTGGAACCTTAGAAATGATTTTTTGTTTGTTAAGAACACAATTGAAAATTACAAATTATGTATTGAAAGCTATGGGAACCAGGGCTATTCTAAATGGAATATAAAAATGCGTTTTGGATAGAATTAGTTGCCCTGAATATGAAAACGTAAGATTTTCGTGTAAGATGAAAATGTGATAATGTGAGATGAAAATGTCAAAAATCTGGTGTTCTGGAAACCACAAAACGGTCTCACAGTAAACTTGTAATTTTACCTGAAATCCTGAAAACTTGTTCACTTATATATTTGTTAATTTACAGCGAATCTAGTCAAAGAAGAAGTGTGCGGGTGTTTCCATAAAAAATAAAGCAACAAAACGTGAATTCAGTACAAAAAAAATCTATGTAAAACGCCTAGGTATTCGTTTTTCATTCCCAAACAAAAGTTACCAATACTGTTAACCATGAAGAAAATTAACAGATCTATCATAATCAACAAGAAAAATATGGGTGTGCCACTTAGAGAAAGAGATCGATGACGTTATAAGTAAAAAACAATTGAAGGACTTAAATTGAATTTCTTATAAATGTATAATTATTTAATTAAAAATAGGATTCTTGTAAATAACAAATTTCCGAGTTTTTGTCATGTTTCCATACTTTGACCGCTCACTGTATATTTCTTAAGAAATAAAAAAACATTACCTAAAGACAGTTCATAATTGAGTGAATAACTTATTAAGATTTCTAAAAATAATAGATAATAGAAAGCCAATATAAACTAAAAGCGCACCAAAGTTAAATACAGTTAAAAACACCAAAGTTAAAGGTGTTATCTAATGAAATTCAAATAAAACTATATCATACATCCGATGTAGCATCTGCCGCATAGTGGTTGCGTTTCATACAAACTCTTAATTTTGTAAAAAAAAAATCACTTCCATATGGTTTTGAGGTAGGAAAATATTAAACATACAAAGAACTTGACTCAACACACGTAAGAATAATCAAAGAATTTGTTTAAGATTTGTAGCATCAACGTTCATTTAATTTCAGAAAACTTTCTGTTACTTTTCATTTAAAACATGGCCTTTAAAATGTTAAAAACCAGAATACCCTCCAAATAAATAATTCCACGTATAGAAATATAGAAGTAGTACAAATGCAAAACTTAAAACTTTATAAGTATACAACAATTCTAAGAAATAAATTATATCGAAGGTTGTTAATTCTTAAGAGGAAAGTTTGCCGGTTTCGATTAATAAAATTATTAAGTAAATTGTTATAATTTTTTATTACCAGAGATGTGTTTTTTGTACGTATTGACTTAAAAATCATTTTAAATTAAACTACTTTTATATTAAATTAAAACTTTAAAAAATAAAATTTTATATTTACAATCTAAAAATTTTATGAAATGATATTACTTAGTTTCGAAATAAAATTTGTTCATAAACCCTGACGCCACCTTTGAATCATTACTTGCAGTGTCTTCCATTGCATCGACCATCTAAACATTTTATAAAATGATATTACTAAGTTTCGAAATAATATTTGCTCATAAGCCCTCGCGCCATCTTTAAATCATTACTTGCGACGTCTTCCCCTGCCTGAGTTTTATTACATTACCGTATGACTTTATGAGTTGTCTTCGTAAACTTGGACGTTTATTGTGAACAATGGACCAACCGCAAAATTTATTGTCTCACCATTCTTTTCCTAACTCCAATATAATAAATCATTGCAATAATAAATCAGTTCTAAAGTTTCTATCCGCTTATGTGTACTTAGCAAGTAAGTTAATAATCCCCATTTTCGATTTAACTTCTAAATCGGATACATAATTCCACAATCTCTGATTAAATTCGAAGATCCCACTTGACCCATCTGAAATTGGTTATCTTAAGTGACTTTGCAAGTGACCCTAAATGGATAAACTATGTAGCTAACCGATTGCTTGGAAACAATTGAAATGAAAGTGTATGAAGCGAAGGACAGTAAAATGCAATTTTTTATTATTATAATTTTATGTTATATTAATACTAAAACAGTTGCTTCAGGATATATCTAAATTTAACTAGAATTAATCAAACAAGACCTGAGGGAAATAGATTTCCAAGTTAGTATTGTCACAGTATTTATTTAGCTATGTCAGTATCGCATATACCTACGCTTCAGATGTTTAAATAAGAGCTGCGAGGATTACTTGTTAAATACGCTCATTCCAATTAAGTGTATGAACATGGGATCTAGATAGGTGTTTACACAGTGTACACTGTACAAGCTGGTTATATTTCATGTTGCTATGACTTCTTTATATCTTCTATCTCAATAAAATAAATAGTAGAGATCTGAAATGTTGGAGCCAGGAATTAGACTAGATAATTCAAGACATAATCCTAAAAATACTTCTTTTTTATTCACATTTTGCATGTGACGTCAAAAGCTATAAACTTGATATTTTAATGCATAATTGGAAAAATCAGACAATACTGAAATTATAGCTCAATAACCTCTATACAAAGCTTATTTCGTAACAAATATTAATGCTCAATATTTACATGAGTGAGACTAAAAAAATCTGATGTGGCCAGGCACATGACTTTATCATACAATATATAAAATTAATAGTTTAGCTACATGATAATCTATTCTATAGAGATAAATCGTAGGTATTGTCAAAGCATCAGCATTTGACACTACCTACACTACGTCATTAGAATAATAGTTATTTATGTCACAAATGCCCAAAGTACGGAATAGCGCGACGAGCGGTGATACGGCGCGTCACCGAAGGCGGAGTGTCGCCGTCGCATATGAGCGAGTCGCGCTATCTAGTTTTTGGCAGGAGCGACATCAACGTTTATTGCGTTGCTTTTTAAGAAATACGTATTTAAAAAAATAAATGATTTCTGTATAGTAAATGCTAGGTTGGTACCACTTTGACGAAAGGTGCGTTCCGATTGGTAGGTAATGGTAGCTAATGGCGGTGGTAGAATACGAAATTATAGTATTTCTTACATATCGTGATAATGACACATATTAGTTTGCATGTACATAAACATAAGTCACTAGCAATTTTCTATTGGAAATACTATAACGGCGTCTGCTACCACTGCCATTATCACTAATGAAAACGCACCTTAAAAAGGTAATTCAAATTCTGACAGATTTATATTTGTTCATGACGCATCCCTACCAACATACTAAAATAAAACTACACTCATCGCTATACTTTATTTATAATTTTCTCAATGTATCATTTTTAGAATTAGATATAAAGACGGGTTGATATTTCTTATCAACAAACAATCAAATTGGTGATCTTATTTTATTTGAAATTTGTATTTTATAATTTTGCGCACTACAGCGGCACGTTCCATAGTGGTTCTCCAACCTCTGATGAGATCAGCTGTTTTCGAATGTGACAACACAAAAAAATATTTGTCAAAATCCTGGCTACTATATAATTTCATATCAATGCAGATGCGACCGATCTCGATCAAATAGAATTTGCTCTTGAAGGTAAACTATTAATTTTACAAAAAAATGTTATAGGCATAAATTATTCAAAATTTCCTCTACTTTAATTTATTAATTAACTATTTTGTCGAAATTACAGAAATGGCGGCTCATTTCCAAAATCCTTGCAAAAGGCTTAGAATAAACTAAAAAGCTAAACTATTAATTTTACCAAAAAATGTCATAGGCATAAATTATTCAAAATTTCCACTGCTTTAATTTATTATTTAACTATTTTGACGAAATTACAGAAATGGCGGCTCATTTGCAAAATCCTTGAAAAAGGCTTAGAATAAACTACCAGTTCCTTTCGACCCTTTTGAACCAACAGCTTTTCAGCAAGTTTGGTCATAAAACTTCTAAATATAAACTTTCGTCCCGATACCTTTAGTAGTTTCTCCGGAATCGTCGTCACAAAAATCGTTTACACACGCACACGCACACACACACACACACACACACACACACACACACACACACACACACACACACACACACACACACACACACACACACACACACACACACACACACACACACACACACACAGTCATTTTTTTGTACCTTGGTCAAAAATGTTCAGGGGACCCATAAAGACCTATTTCCGCTAAAATCTCAATTTTTTTTTTCGGCATGATTACAATACTTTATACATACTGCGTATGATAAAGTAAAAATAAAACCATCGGCCATGAAAAACTAAAACGGCTTTTTGCACTCCTTTAATATGTATTATTTGTATCAGGCCAAAATCTAGGAAATAATAGTTAGTGATTTTTTTTATTCGAAAATATTTTCGAGTTTAGAATATTAAGTGTCAAGTCTCTCATCGAGTTATGAATATTGAGCCTCAAAAATCTTCGTCGGAGTAAGTTTGAAACTAGTTTTGAGAAATGATACACGAATATATAGGAAACTTTAAAAAATTGTTATTCCATGTTGAGATTATCGGTATTCACATAAAACAATCTTGGAATTTATTGTTTCTGAATGAAAGCGCTTGTTTAAAATGAGAGAAAACATTTAATTGTTAGGTACAATACAAATTTTTACAGGCGCTTTTTCTTAAATATAACTGCATGCAATATGAAGAATTACTTCCAAAAAAATAGAATGCTCATTCAACATGTATCGGTAAACGCAGTAATAAAATTAACAACATATTGCATCTAACAAGCACAAATGATGCTTAGGTACGCACAACTTCTTGAAAGCAGACAATATTCTGGTTTAGTTAAAAAAAATTGGAAGAATAGAAAATATTTTGCGGTGTCATTTGCGAATTATTGTCTACACCAGAATCAATGTTAGATCAATTTGCCATAAATTATGATGATACCATTTGGCTGAATAAAAATAACCCATAAACCGTTACCTGTCGAGTGTAGATATCGAACATTGCACAGATTTCCAATATTTAAAGCTAAACAATCATCCTGCCGAACAACTTACTTCGGATAATTTGATACGATTTAGAAAACGTTCGAAAATTACACCTTTACCATTACAAAACCAATATACCAAGTGTCGCTTATTTCACCAGAGATAAAAACTGTTGCAGTAGCGAAAAAAATAGCATTTCTATGCAGTTTAAAAACTAAAATGATTACTATTTTTTGTTTTGTAAATATCCTTGAACACTATATTTTTTAAATATCGATCCACTGGATCTAGATCTATATAGATCTATAACATTGCGGATTGAATTTCAAATAACTTTAACAATGGCGGAGAGACTATGGCCAACTTTAGTTAGGATTTGTATTTGACGTTGACATTTTTGAGGTAGTACGTTCCTATGAAGCTAATGCTGTACCACACTTGATGTTTGGTAGCGGATTTTAGGCGAAATTTATCCTTTTTTTTTTGTTTTTCAAAGACCGCTTTGCAAGTGTTATCAACATTCCGTGTTTGGAAAAACAACACGTTGTATATTTCGCCCAACGTTGACAGAATATAATAAGTCTCCGGTAAGTAGTTTAAGAAAAACAAAAGTTGGCTATTTTTCTCCTCAATTTAACTTTATCATACGTAGTATGACTAAGTATTGTAATCGTGCCGAAACAAAATTTAGACATTTTTGTGGAAATATGTCCTTCTGGGTTCCTTGAACATTTTTGACCAAGGTACAAAAATATCTGTGTGTGTGTAACTGTATACCCGTGTATACCAGTTTTTTTTTTGTGGCGAAGATTCCAGAGGAACTACTAAAGGCATTAATATAAAACTAGTTAGCCAGGATATGACAGATTTTTTTCATTCGAATTACAATAGGTAGTGTCAAACGCTGATATTTTTACAATACCTACTGTCAATAGTATCAAAAGATGTGTCAAATCCTGGCTAACTAGTTTTATTTTAATGCAGACACAACCGACCCCGATCAACTAGAATCTCATGCAGCTAAACTATTAATTTTATATATAGTATGATAAAGTCATGTGCCTGGTCAAATCAGATGTTTTTAAAGGACCACCTCTTCAACAGTATTTGGTTATAATAACTAAAAAAAACATTTAGGGGTTGCTGCCGGCTATCAAAATTGTGAAAAATTTACTATCTATTAAACAACAAGTTTCGAATTCTTAGTTAAATAAGTTAAAAATATATACCTACATACTCAATAGATGTAGTTTATGCTCTATAGCGCAATATTTTCGATATCTACTAACAATTTTCATAGAAAACGGATTTCATACTTGATGGAAGAACAGTATTTCAGACGTGAAACCTAAGTAAAATATTCCGACAGTGATAAAGCGTTTTCATAACCTTCCCCTAGATGCAAATCCATATTCAACACTGCAATTTTCTCGAAGTACATCATACCGAAAACGAGTGCAATATTATTTAAATATACACAGAAAGATAACATCTAATTCACAAGCCCCTCTAATTTATACAATATGATAATACTAAAACAGGTAACGTTCCACATTATAGGGAAGGAAAACGGTGAGTGCTATATTTAGCTAAAACACGTACACCAATTTTTGTGCGGTAAAATCTAATCTGTAGCAATAAATTACCGTACGTGCGATGCTTACACGGTTTCGGTTGTTAACGCAACGAGCAGGTAGCGTATGGAGGTCGGCCTTGATGGCCTCCAGGGAGTGAACGTATTTAAACTGGTGAATAATTTAAGTGCACTTAAAAAGTTCAATTTGCTCAAGACTCCGACGGTATTTGTTAACTTGGCGAGCAAATACTGAATTATTCAATATATCGAGACTCTCTTGTGTCGACGGCACCTATTTGTCAACTGAAAGCTAATAAAACTGAGTTACGCGGCCTATGACTAGATTAAAGTTCGATTGATCACCGCTAGAGCTTTTCTTACGAGGAAACTTAAAGAAAGAACAACGACTACAGAGTAGACTATAAAACTGTATGAAATGGAGTAAATCGGGGGTCTTTGAACCGAGTTTTGTGTCCCCACCATTGCTCCAACACAATTATAACTATTTTATAATTTAATTTCAATTTAACACCTTTTACATTGTTTAATGTTGAAGTTACAGGGAAAATACAAATGGGTGGCCACAACGATAGGCTCTCTAAACTGATTTAAGCTAAACTGGTCCGCATTTTCAACATATTAACAAAATAGCAGATAGGCGATAGTCAATTTGACTTCATTTGTCATCAACCGAGGTGCAAATGCTTCAAGACCAATTTGAAAACTTATTTCAGTAGTTCCGTGTTCTATCGGTTCTTTTACTTATCAAAATGCGTGATTTAGCAAATTTTTGCAAAATTTCTGCCAGGTTATTGGGTTCAAAAGCCTAAAAATACATCGGACGCCCAAAACATAAGAGAAACTACGAAAAAATACAATAGAATGAGAAGAACTAAAATTAGGAATGCTGGATATTCAGAACGAATTGTTCTAAACACCTATATAACAATTTTTTTTAAAACATTGTTAAAAAGACTGCATTCAATATTGTAAAGAAATTGTTTTGTAGGTTTAACATTCCTGTGCGAATTATTATTACAACCATGAATATCATAAACTCGAAGTACACATCACGACTCACAAATCAGCATCTTGATGATTCTTTACCAAAGGGAATGGACCAACGCCATGTGATGCCAAAGATCACATTGTCTTAAACTTTGTATACCGGGTGACCCACGCCATAAGTACTCCCGTTTATTTTTGTTGTGTATAAAGCTGGATGAATGAAATTTGCGAAAGAGTTAATAAACAAAAATGCCATTCTTTTGGATACTCTTGAGGTTAATATGACTTCCGGTTTATCCGGAAATGACCCTATATTCTTTGTAGGATATTTGCAATCAGGATGACATTTTGAACACAAAAATATATCGATCGTCAATTTTTATCACCAAGGCAACGCAAAAAATTGTTTATTAATCTAGGTGGCTATGAATTGGTGAAAATAGTCGAAAATAATCAAATAAACACTAACTATATCGATTTTGCGCGACATTGCGTTACTGGCGCCCTCTAACGTGATTGAATTAGTTTCTTTGCCAGTGATTCATATTTTTCACGGGTACCCAATGGTCACACCCTGATTATTCGATAGATAACATCTTTCCGATTACAATGATACCAACTACTTGATATTTTATTATAATTCTTAGCGTACAAACGATATTAGAAGCCAGGAAATCGAAAAAAATATTGACCTAATGAGCTAAGTCAGCCCACAAGTCATAGTCACTCAATGGACTACTCGATAGAAATACTTGAAGGAAATAACATAACATATTTTTACAGATATTTTTCAGAAATATCAAATAAAGCCTTACGATATGGATAAATAGTAACTAAAAGAAAATTGACGAAGAAAATTGAAGAAGTACAACTAATGCCTCAAGGGTACAAGTACTTGAAAATCGATAATTCTGGAGGTGGAAGTCAAGCAATTGGAAAAAATTATTTCCCAGGTACATTTTCTTATCACTACATACATTATAGTTTCAAACTTTATGAAAAACATAGAACAAATGATGACACGCAAGCAACATGTAAATTTTAGCACAGTGCATAGTGTGCACACTGCAGACATATCTATCCTATCGGGGCCTGATGACATGTTATGTTCTTTATACCTATTTTAATTAGTCATTACGGTATGGCAGTATATTTTTTTCAATTGTATTCTTAAACAAATGTAAAAAGAAACTTAAAAATCCGATGTGGCCAGGCACATGACTTTATCATACAATATATAAAATTAATAGTTTAGCTGCATGAGATTCTATTTGATCGAGATCGATCGTGTCTGCATTAAAATAAAACGAGGTAAATTACTTTTCAGATAATTGATCAACACAAAAATATGAAACTTTGCCAAATTTAAACATAGGCTCTATCTCCAGTGATAAGCGAGATCCCCATGGTGAGCTACGACATAGAATCACCCGGTATAGCCTTGGGGTTGCAAGAGTGTATCGAAGTCATGAGTGCCCTTGGAGATCTCATAATAAAACTAACACTATTCGAACGAGCATTCTTCGGTCTATCTAAAAATGGCAAGAAAATAAATTTTCTTTTCTTTAAAGCGTTGTTTTAACTTTAATAATATCCCTATGATTAGAGTAAATTTTGGATACTTCATAGACAAACAAGCTTTGAAAAAGTTTCAACTGTTTTGCAAAGTTTTCGAATTTGGGCGTATCCAGCTGAAAACTGAAAACTGCTGTATGGGTAAGACGACCAGAATTTTTTTGAAGCAAAGCGGGTCGTAATTGGGGGGGGGGTACTAATTAAAACCAAATACTTGCGTTGTAGTAACAATCTAAAATAGACGCATTCTAAACATAATTAATTATTTTTCAATAAAAATTCTAGACGTTTTTCGTTCTATATTTATTTCAATTAGATTAATATTTGGAATGTAATCATATCATCAAAGAAAAACATGATGGAACTCTATGCACAAGAATCACTTCCGGTGAAGTGGACTTCAATCCCCGATAACGGTTCTAAGATATACAGCAATGTACAAAAATAAATAATCTCTAGAGTTTACTCCACCAGCTCTAAAAATATTCAAGAAATTCCTTTCAAGAATTTCACTCGAACTTCACTGCAATAACCAATAACTAAGTCGATTTTCGCATTAGCCTAATTATTATTGATTATGACTGAGGCTTTTCCCTCACCAATTATAATACTCCACGTGTCGCAACCCATTCGTTCCACTCACGAAGGCCACAAACGAAAGAAATCTCTCTGGCCAATATTGACATTATTTAGACACCTTTCGTTCTATATTTATTTCAATTAGATCAATATTTGGAATGTAATCATATCATCAAAGAAAAACATGATGGAACTCTATGCACATGAATCGCTTCCGGTGAAGTGGACTTCAATCCCCGATAACGGTTCTAAGATATACAGCAATGTACAAAAATAAATAATCTCTAGAGTTTGCTCCACCAGCTCTAAAAATATTCAAGAAATTCTTTTCAAGAATTTCACTCGAACTTCATTGCAATAACCAATAACTACGTCGATTTTCGCATTAGCCTAATTATTATTGATTATGACTGAGGCTTTTCCCTCACCAATTATAATACTCCACCTATCGCAACCCATTCGTTCCACTCACGAAGGCCACAAACGAAAGAAATCTCTCTGGCCAATATTGACATTATTTAGATTAATACCGTGAGTAGCGAATCCGTCGGTTGGCTTTTATGTAATTCCCCGGGTAATCCGCGTCCGGTAGTATTTCGCACGGCGGGAGTTGATGGCCTATACATGTTTCCATGCCGGGGGCCGGTCGAGTTAGATTAAGTTTAGGGGGTGCGAGGAAACGGGCTTGGTATATCGGCCGAACAAACTGATTGAAATGTAACGATTTTTTATGGGAAGGGACAAGTCAACCCGTTTTTTTTTATGGTGTAAAAATTGGAATTTTATACGAAAGATCATAATGTTTTGGTGTGATAGGTTAGGTAGCATTCATGCGAAAGACAATTGATGTGTACGTCATTAGAATTCAATTGTGCCCCGATCGAATGGTTATTGGAGCGGAAAGTCATTATTACGAGGCGATATGTGATCCCGATTAGTCTCGATTTTGTAATTTAAATTCCACACGCCGCACAGTGTGGCATTTTGAAAATCTAGCAGGACAAAACCAACTTTCTATATTTTGACTTTTTATGTATTAAAATCAAAGATAATATACTAAATCAGCCATACGTAAAGTTGGGCATCGTTCGGCTACAAGCCTAAGAATCTATTACTATTCAAAAACCAATATTGTTCAAACGCTTTGGTGAGTGTTTTCGTACGATATCAATTGTATACACTTTGTCGTATAATATACATGTTTGTGATAAACTTCTACCATGGATAATTTTTATATCAAGGTATGTACTTTATATCATAGTGTACAATACTATTCATTGAACAATTTTATAATCATATAGTCCTACTGATTATATACAATCAAATATTCATTGCTATTGCTTGCTATTGTGGAAAGTACAGGGTAATCATTTCAAACTTACTACCCTGATGTGACAACTTTGATGTGATAACGTCACGATGTTAACGAAATAATTTTTTTAGATGACAAAAATCCAATAAGAGGTCGATTTAAAAACTCTTTGTTGAGTTTCTGCTCCCAACCCTACAACCACCCCTACCTTAGATGTTTTGGAAAGTACTGAATTTTATGATATTTGGCATACACTTTTAGGTTGATCTAAGAACAAAAACAAAAATTACATTTCTATATATGGCGTTCACAAAAGATTGACCATGATATTTTGGTTGTTATACAAGATGTCCCAGGGTATTGGAAGATTGTGCCTCTGTTAATGATGCTATTTTAAAACTGACTTTACCCAGATATTCGGATAGCGAGGGCGAACATTTTACAATTATTTTTGAATATACAACGTGTTTGATAAGATAAAACTTATGTTTTCTTAAATAGAAACCCCTACATTTGTGTATTTTTTTAACTCTCCTAATTTTTAGAACAATTAGTAGGTATTAAGATAGTAATAATATCAAACCAGTTGTCTTTGATTTATTGCTTCTTTTGTGTGAAAACAGCACTGTAACAAAGAAATACTTCTCAGCTACTGTAAATGTCTACAATATGATAATCATGAAACCATGAAATTTAATTTAGGACAGAAATGTCTGTCAGTTCCATAACAAAGAAAATGGAATCTGCTCACAGGTGTTGGTTGACATCACAATGTTGGTTGACATCTCGTAAACAGGTTTTCTTTCATTAGCTCTAATTTATATGTTTCACTCTATAACTGGTATCCAATGCCTGTTACACTACATAAAATTTTATTACATGGACCATAAGTAATAAAGCATGTTTTACTTCCAATTGGGCAAATGTCTGAAGAGGCACAGGAAACTCGTCATAAGAATTTTTGACGGTTTCGAATAGAAAACTCAAGAAAAGATTCAAGAATCCACACAAACATCAATATTCTGCACCGATTGTTGATTTCTGTAGATCCTGTAATAACACCATCTATTCATCCTAACGTTATGAAGTTGCCACAGCCTCCAAGTATTGAAAGGACATCCAAAGTACATCAAACTTGGGATGAGGAGAGCAATAGTTGTGAATATATTGATTCGGAAGATTTCAGTACCTACTAGTAGTTGATTTTTATTCCAATTTGATAAACATTTTCATTACAATCAATTTTTAGTTATAAATGCTTTAGTTCCACTACGAATACATAGTTCAATTATTTTATCTTTTTCACATTTTGTTTCATTTTTAGTTAGTGATTCTGTTAATTTCAATATAGTATTTAATTTAAGTGTGTGTTTATTTACATATTCGGGCATTCCTAGTAAATCTTAGAAACTCCGATATTAATTTATTTAATATTATTAGAAGATGGGCAATATAGCAATTATTATATTATCTCATGTTATGACTTATATATTCTGTGAACCTGGAATCGCAAATTGCTGTATGAGCATTATTATATTATGTTTTTGTTTTTGAAATAATACCGTAATTGATAATATCGCTAAAATATGGCACTATTTAGAATTTCAGAATGACGTCACTTCCGGCAATATAGGAAGTAATGCTATCCTCAAGAAAATTAAAAACAAAACAATTGTGGTCCAATACCACTCCAACAAATTCCATTGGTTTAGTTTCATAAATAAGGAAGATAGCAGTTTTGTGCAACTGGGTTGGCAAACTGCGGCACTGTGCCAAAGATAAGCATTGATGAACATTATGTTTTTATGTTCGGAATATTATCCAAATTGATAATATTGCAAAAAAATATATACCGTTTAGAATTTCAAAAATGACGTCACGAATTAATACTACACTCAAGAATAACAAAAAAGAAACTATATGCTGTCTATTATCACTTCGCCAAATTCCACTCACCTTGTTACATAAATAAAAAAGTTATTAATTTTGTCCAGCTAGATTCGCAAAATGCCACACTGTGCGCCGATCGCAATTCTTGCATATAGCCAAAAAATAAACTAAAGCTGTGTGCTTGACAATATTATCATTTTGTTCCTAGCTTTCAACATCAAACGGTGAGCATTAGGCAAAGCATTGTTTACATCATTGTCATTGTTTGTAACTGTGTCGTTTGTTTGTACTATGTAACTTTGAAACGCCAGTATTTATGGCGCTAATATGGTTTGCATAGTAATCAATTTTTGTTCCGTTTGTGGCCATCTCACACCACAAATTACCAAATTTATTTGAATGACATAATTCAATTGTGTAATAAATTAATTTAATGTACATATTACATATTTTTAAAACATAAACAAGCTAAATACATACATTGCGCACTCAGAATTGAAATAAATTTTATCCAAAACCGCTACTTTCAACCAACTGGTAGGTAAAATACAAACTTGTTACGTTTACGACCATATTATGTTATCGAACGCAAGAATGCCGCGCGTTTCTAGGTATAATTTCCGCTGTTATTAAATTTCACAAAGGCAAATCATATCGTAACGTTGCGCTTTAAGATATTGCTTCCTGTCCCGTTTTCCTTTTTGTCCCGAATTTTTGTGGCACTGCAATTTCCGAAACTTCTACCGCCCACCACGAGTGCCATTCGGGCCAGACGCGCAACCTTGAACTTTTTCTTATACCCCCCCTAAAATATACTTCGCCATATCGAAAAAACGATAAAACGTTATTGTAGTACCTGATATATGGAAATCATAAAAATATTTATCGGGTCAGTATATTGAGAGGGCGTTGGTATACGACACCATAACTCAATAATATTTACCACTATTGATTATCTCGAGGATGTTATCACAAAATTACAGTTTTTTTGTATACGTATTTTCAATGTGCTATATAAAAATATATAATACACGGTCTCCCACGACGAGCTGCCATTAGAAGAGTATGGAGAACCAAATGAAATTGAAGCATGTTTAGCGGAAAACGGCAACGTTTTTGAACAGTTACTGAAATAGAAGTAGGTAGTTTCTTTTAATTTACTTAACTAGTTTGTTTTATTTTTAATGTTGTGTTTTGTTGTAGGCTTATAATTTTATAAATACTATATTAATTATAATGAAAAATGACCTAAAAAACTTGTTTAATAAAGTTTTGTTTATACCAAATTGTTCACTTGTTTTCAAACACAATCTAGATCTGGCAATGTTTGCAATTTGCACTGTCATGTTTAAAACTCGATTTCAGTAGATACAAGTACATTTTAGGTATAGGACATTATACACAAAGTTGATGTAGTTGGTTTACTAACTGTCTCTCCTTTTACTAACTAGTCTCTCTAATTTATCTTATGATGATGAAAATTAGCATCTATAATGCTTCACAAATTAAAAGAATATAAAGTTACTTTAATCGATAGTGTCACTTCTAAAATTCTGAACGTGGATTGATGATTAAATTGTCGCTGTGAACCTCATCGATTTCAAACGAAACCAATTAGACCGTCGGACAACGAACGACGCCACATAGGAATCAATCTCAGCAACCCTATGCCGCCGTACTGGAAACCTGTCCGATTGTTGTAGCAAAAGGGTGTCGGGAAAACGACCCCGGGTCAGTGGTAATTTGATAACAGGCCCCTAAACAACGACAAAGCTCCGAAAGTCCCAAGTGTCAAAGTCCCAACGCTCCAAAAACCGCCTTTCGCCATAAGCGAACGGACTTTGCGGAAACACTTGTGGGCAATTCTATTTATATGAAGAATGAAATAAAGCTGGGCATTTGTCGATTGTTACATATTTACTAGTGGTAAAGCTTTAAATGAAATTATGCATATGAAGAGAGGGAGTCACTGACTATATTGCAAGAAAGAGACGGATCTTTGCTGAAACCAACACAGCTCGTCTTCCACACAACCCAATGTATAAATACTTAAAAGACATGCCAAACACCTGGTTCAAATTTAATATTGAAAATAACATAGTTACAGAAAGGAACCCCACGATACCAAAACTATACAGTCTGATAAAATTACATAAACTAAATTACTGGAAATATTAACACCACAAGAACGCAGATTACAGTTTCTACTCTAATATGAAATTAGAAACTCCATCGATTTTATAAACAAAACAAAAAATGTAAAGATAACGAATACATCGTTTATGGAATACAATGGAATACATTTGATATACTCAATCTGTACATAAACGTGCCCACGAAGGAAGCAATAATGGTTTTACGCAACTTCATCACAACCCAAATTAGTACAGTCTCGAAACTTGGATAATATCACCATTAAAGATATCGTTGATTTGTTTAAAATAAATTTAAATCAATTATTCTTTTCAGTTCAAGAACAATGTTTATCGACAAAAGGATGGCCTAGCCATAAGTATTTCGAGCAGCACTTTGCATGCCATATTGTATTTTGACAAAATAGAAGATATTTACTCAATCGAACAATCACTAGGGTCGATATATTTTGCGTTTGAGGTGCTAATAGAATGTTTATCGCTGATTTTCTCAAACAAATTAATAATTTATCAAAAATAAATTTTTTTGCGAAAAGAAAACAAACGTATTTTTATTTTTTGGATATCAATAAGTAGAAATTTAGATCAAGTTCATCTAATATTTTTCGAAATCCAACAAGTACAGATACTTTTATTCCAAATTCATCTCAGTATTGCCACAATGTTAAATCTTCAGCATTCAACTTTTTCTTGCAAATATTTTTATCAATGCCTTTGACAGACGACAAATACAAACTGTAATACATTTCATGCAAATAGCTTAAAATAACAGATATAAGAAAGAAAATATAGACATCTTATACATATTACATATAAAACAGAAACACACATTACAAAACATCTATCCACATATTTATAATAAGGTGTATCGAACAAACGTTTTTTTCTTTTTCGAAATTCAAAATTTCAAAT
Source organism: Melinopterus prodromus (assembly GCA_964023965.1). Lineage (NCBI taxonomy): Eukaryota > Metazoa > Arthropoda > Insecta > Coleoptera > Scarabaeidae > Melinopterus > Melinopterus prodromus. The sequence continues at coordinate 99,934,184 of OZ030390.1, forward strand.
TGATATAATGTTGTTCCTACCCTATAGACTCACATGCACAAAATAATGACCTAATTAAAAAGAATGAGGTCTCCCGCAGGAGTCCTAAAGCTTATAATTTTCATAAAAAAATATTTTTTTTCTTTAATGAAAGATTAAGTGATTATAAGGTGTGAAATTAAAGTATACAAAAATATATTACTCTATTGCAACATTTAAATCGCTTGCTGTTTGCGTAGATTTGATAAACTTTTAGAAAAACGTCCATTTTCGTATAATTTAAAAAATGAGCTTAAACGTTGATAACAGTTTATTTGTCCTTAAATATTTTATTATGTGCGTACATGTGGGCTTTGAAAAATAAAAATCACCTAGTATTTCATATAAAAAATAAATCGAATTTTGAAGGAAAATTATAAACTTTAGACCTCTTACGGGAGAACTTGGAATTGCAATTGTGCCTACCTTTTTTGTGGCCCATGTGGGTCCATAGGAACATCTTTTTATCAACTTAAAACTTCGATACAACCTAATGTATAACACCCATAAGATTCCTTACCACCTCACAATTCCTTACCACCCCACAATGCATTAGGTAATGAAAAACATTGTACACAGATTTAACATTACTATTTCAACCAATACAAAAAAAAATATAATAGCAGATTTACGGATCAATAATAAAGATAAATTTCACAAGTTAGAAAAAGTTAAAAATAGTATTTACAAACACAAGTGTACATACTGTAATGAATATATTGGACGAATACGTCGAAATTTAAAAATAAGACAACAAACACAAAATTTGAAAATGTTTTATGTTGTTATGTTTACCAAGAAATTTATTGAACATCAACACAAAACAAAAATAGAAAATAAAATAGCTAACTCCCACAAAATAAATGCAGTGACAAAATATAACGATTAATATCTGTTCGAGTATTTTATTTGAAAACATGTTTGTCCCGTAACACCAACACCTTGTCAATTCAGTGTTTTAAAATAGTTCATGTACACTTTTTATGATATAATACCTTGTTTGTGATTTATTTATATTTCATCGTGTATCAGTAATTGTTTCACGTACATTATGTTGACTATTGTAGTATAATAATTGCGAACATTGCCTTTTAAATAAGCCTGATGAAGTCAAAGGACGAAAACGACCGCTCAACATTTTAAAATAAGCATTAAATACTCGCAAATAAAATAAATACATGCAACGGTTTTTTGTAATTATTGGTTTAATTAAAATGTTTGTGAATATTATATCAACTTTCTTTTGGTATAATTATAATTTTGATTATATTTAAAAATGCAACACAAAAACTCTTGAACTGTAGATTTCCTAACTATTTCAAATTATTATTCCGAAAATATGTCAATAGATAAATGAATTCATTAATTTTTATTACTCACAAATTAATTTTCTTTTATAGAAAGTGTTTTCACAAACCTGAGAGTAAAACACTTCAATTTCGTTAATGTTAGTACATCAAACGAAAATTAAGTTTGTAAAATAATGAGAGCGAAGGAAGGCTTGTACGTCATTAAGGACGTTTGTTGAGAGGTACGTTCATTATACCTGCCGCAATGCATAAAGCTGTTTCCATTGTTGTCCTCATCTAAAGTCAAGACCGCTGCCATTTAATTTGCTCACCTTTGGCCTGCCGGAAGAGTTCCAAATAGCTCACTGTTTTGTTTGTACATTTTTTAATGCCAATACAACGAAACGCAGATTTTTAATAAAGGTTTTTAGATATTTATAGATCTGATTGTTCGGACAGAACGCCAGCATCGTGTAAAATGGAAATTTCGTTTCTGTGCTATTGTTCGTGTTATTTCAGTTGTGGGTTACTTTTAATGTTCGTCCGTGGCAAATTAAAAACTGAATTCAGTTTTAATTAAATATATTTCAGTAGTATGTTATACAATGTAGGTACCTTCTTTTCTTTACAATTGCATAATACATATTCCTGTTATTTCTATAATAAATCATTAAATTATAATTCTAAAATAAGAAACATGACAATTAAAATAAAGTTGATTTAATGTTTAAATAAAACAGTACATTAGCGTGCGATTCCAGAATCTGTATCTGAAAATAGAAATTTTTATTTTCTAGTTTTTGAGAACATCAATTACAAAAGAAAATTAGGTACAATTCAAATTTTCTGACTTCAGATTTAGAATCTACGGAAAATAGCATACCAGAATCTGTCGCAAATTGTTTCGATTTTTTGTTGTTGGTCAGGACAGTAGCAATTTATCCTAGATTATCGTATTTTTTTGGAAATATTTATTACAAATCTGGTATTTAAACCCAAAAGTTTATCGATTATTTTTTATCAAGATTATAGTGGTATATTTATTTTTCAATTAATATACCATTTTTAAGGAGTTTCAGGTAGTTTTCATCACCATCACCAGTGTTTAGCAAAATCTCAAAGATGTTACGTAATGTGATTCGTTTAGTAACTTTCTTATTTATTATAGCAATAGCAAGATTGCTAAAAAAAATAGTTGAATATTGTACGGAAAGTTATCTTTCAGGATAACGATAATGACTAACAATTATTCATTAATTATTCACTCATTCTTACAAAGTTAGGTCTGTGCCTTTTTGTTTTCTTTTTCTTTCTTTGCTTTTTTACAGAAAGGACTTCAAGCTCTTGTCAAAGAGGTTAGGAGTAGAAAATTTTGAAACAACGCGAGCTCTAAAATTTTTTTCAATAAATACGTCAATAGAAATCTGAAACATCAAAGTAAACAAAGGAATTCAAATAAACATTACGTAGTAAATCGATATACAGCCGACAGCCATACATTTATTCTTCGTTTTCTATCGAATAGAGAAATCTTGGTTGTCTGATAAAAGGCGGTTTCATGTCGACTATGTAACTTCGTTCTCAAGAACCTTGGTAGTGGAGATGCTCTCTTACCAGCCCACCGTACTTTGGTGAGACGAACTGTCTCTCTCTCTCTATCTCTCTCTCTCTTAAGATAGGAACGAATCCATATTTCGCCCCGAAATGAAATTGCTGCCGACGCTGCGCTGGTGTAAAAAGAGCAACCAGCATTTGGAGAGGATAGCAGATGGCATCTACAAACGCTGCAATATTTACCAAGAACGAATTCATAATGTCACCTCTCGGCACTCTCGCCCGTCTCCAGGAAACTCGCTTTTAATTTAAACCGCTTCCAGACAAAACAAATCTTTCCGGAGATTTGCATTTGCGAAAACTATCTATAGGTACTACAAGAATTATTGGAACACGTTGAAAATTGTTCATAAATTCTTCTATAACTACATGAAGACAACAATTGTACAAAAGGAATAAAACTATGACGATTTGACATGGAATTATTACCCTTACATAGTTCTTAGAATTTAGATTGTTTTTAATACTAATAATGTGCAATTATTTTTCAACAGAGTGTGCAAGGAACAGAAACTGTCGATTGTCATACATGTCCATATCAAAATGACGCAGAATGATGCAATATAAGAAGACCATATAAATAAGAGGATATACTATTAACATGATTCATTACTACTTAGACATTAGAAGCGTAAACATTTACAAAACCAACTACTATTTCTATGCTGTAAAACCTTAAGTCTCAGAAAATAAAAACCTTATAAAAACAAATTTGTCTGACAAATTTCGCTCGCATGTATTTGCGCCGCCTAATGCAGGAATTTTGTTTACATACCATTGGCTATAAAACCGTAAAAAGCGGGAGGATAAAAACACATTTCAAAGAAACAAGCTTGAAGGTATTGCTTATTCCAAATAAATAATTCGAAATATCTATCTCGGGAATCAAAGCGTCAAATGTAAAATAAAACACTTTCTTTCTCTGATTTCGAACGTTTCAACGTCGTATAATAAATTCCACTGTAAGTTTTTACTTCAAAAATCTAATGTGGTCAGGCACATGACTTTATACTATATATAAAACTAATACTTTAGCTGCTTGAGATTCTATTTGATCGAGATCGGTCGTGTTTGCATTAAAATACAACTAGTTAGCCAGGATTTGACAGGTATTTTGATACTGACAATAGGTATTGTCAAAACTGTCATTAGAATGAAAATATCTGTCAAATCCTGGCTAACTAGTTTTATATTAATGTAGACACGACCGATCTCGATCAAATAGAATTTGCATATGCAGCTAAACTCTTAACTTTCCTAAAAATTGTCGCAGACATAAATTATTCAGAATTTGCTCTAATTTAATTTATTATTGAACTATTTTGACAAAATTACAGAAATGGCGGCTCATTTGTAAAATCCTTGAGAATTGCTAAGAGTAGTTTTGAACAAAAAGCTTTTCAGCTCTAAGTTTGCTGATGAAAATATTCAGGGGACCCAAAGAGACATATTTAAACGATAAAAAAAAATCGGTAAGATTATATTAGTAATACTTTGTCATACTACGTACATATGATAAAAAAAATTGTAAAGTAAAAATTGATGTAATAGGTAAAAATGCATTTTACAGATGGTTTTAAACTTTTACATAAAATCAAAACGCACTCATATAATGGGGTTGCCATTTGAAAAAAAAAAACTTTTACTACTTTTCTCGAGTTTGATCTTATATTTTGCCAAACAACTTTTTTCCAACGGTCACATCAGATAATTTACAAATAATTTAAGCTTGGAGATATCATTTTTTATTGAAAAAGTCAAAAATGCCAAATGTTAGGTATAGGGTCTGTAACATACGATTGACCTAAACTGTAACGAAGTTTTCAAAAATGCTAGAGGGTGTGAAATATGAAAGTTGACACTATTTCCGGTAAAACCGGAAGTAAACAAAAATTCAAAATATTTTAGTTGAAAGGATCGTATACATCAACATAATATAACTATTAACTCTTTCTATATGTAAAAAGATCCTGTATATGTAATATATTTCATTATACCATTAATAAAAATTGCTCAATACATTGAAATCTCTCATAAGTGGAGGCATATTAGTATCCAATTTATCCTCATTTTTCGCTGAAACCTGGAAAAGATATTTAATTCGTGCTGAACATTCGTGAGCAGAACGCTTTAAATGTCAATTGTAAGAATGAATTGTAAGAATTTGGATTCAAAGAGCTTTTAATATGTTTCTCCGAAAGGATCAAATAAAACGTAAGAAAAAATATATAGATTTTAATTCGAAATCGTAATGACTATTCCCTACTAAGGACCTTTTAAAACTTGACTCCAACGACGCGTGGGTACATCAAAGGGCGTGCTTAGACCTCTCCAAACGGCAATTTAAATAATTAACATCGTTTGATATGCAAATATCGTGAATATTCGCTTTAAAATTTCAAGCGGAAAATAAATTGGTGAAGAGGTTATTGTCAAGAAAAGAATTCAAATTTTATACCCGTTTGTACGCAAAGGCTTAATTTTCTTCGCATTGAATTCAACAATAATAATATCATGGTTGGAGAATTTAAATACAATCTCAGATATTATATTAGGTATTATTATTTCCGTCGATCGATTATTTATGAGTATGTTTAGTGAATTGAAAATCATTTATTAAACAGCTCTATAAATGCACCATTTCTATTAATGCATGCTTTGTTATATCAAATCACACGACGTCATTATAGCCAATCGATCATACGTAAAATAACACCATCCAATCAAAACATACCGTTATCCACATCCACAGTCCACAGTCCAGAACTGTCAGTGTCAAATTACATAAATCTCGACAATTACCGCGCTCGCTAATCGCTCGTGCGTTAAACAGTCTCAATCATTAATCGCTCATTTTAATATACTTGTTTGTTAAATGACTATTATTGTTATTATTATAATATATTATTATAATAAATGAAGTAAGTAGGTATTAAGTGTAGTGGTTAAACTTATAGTAGATAAACGACATGATGGCAGAGGAAATTTCACTCTCCTTGTAGGAAATTACTACCAAGCTATTGCTGCAGAAGTGTCATTATCAGGGATTATTTCGGTTTACTGGCACAGCTGGGACTAATAAACGAAATACAACTCGTTGGTGCAAGCTGACACGAATGGTTATAGAGTCGTAAACATGGAAAAAGTCGTATGGCCGACCGGAAGTACTGTGAATTTTTACCAGAACAGCGAAAGCAGGACGATATTAGTGTCAGTAAACCTACTACCATGTGGTGTCTATAGGATTATTGTATATAATATTATACAGAATATTATATAGCTTTGGCATTCTTTTATTTTGCAAACACGGGATTAAAGTTACCTATTTTCTGATATATGGTGTCACAATTAGAAAAGTAAATATGTGTTTATTAGTTTTCAGTTTTCAAACTATTAAAATTCAAAATTATAAATAATGGACGACACACGACAGATGTTGAAATTATCATTATTGATAATATTAAATCATTATTGAATCAAATTAAATTCAAACTTTGTACGTGCCCTTGAAGCACTGGCTGTGTTTATTTGTAATAAATATTTTATAATAATATATTTAATACAAAAATTAGAAACGACCATGTGGTTTTTATGCATCTCGAATAAAATACCAACATTAAACAATTAGACAAGGCAGAGATTTAGGAAATAAGTGTTTGAACCACCCTATTGGGCAATACCTAATAAGTAAATACTCAAGTATATATAAAACAGTCAGACATTTTTAATAGACATTTCTTAAGATAAATCCGCTAAAAATACCACTCAAAACCAACTTTATTAATAAGAAAACCAAAATACTAACCTCTATGTCTCATCTTGTCCAACCATTATCCAGAAAACGCTTGAATTCTTTCGAAGAACCATGTAAAACACTAAAAGTCACGTCGCGCACACTTCACATCAAATTTCGCAAGACATTTTGCCGTTTATCCCGTCAAAATCGCGTCAAAGTTAGCAAAATGAGATCAAATTGGAAAAACAGCTGTTCTAACACCTGGAAAACAAGTGAACTGGGCCGAGCGTACTGGATATTGCATAGGCGCGAGAAGTCGGTTTATTATCATATCACTTATCAGGTACCCCACTACGCGGCAATTCGAAGCAATGCCAGTGATTGACTATAGTCGTGTGCATGGTTCAGGATTTGATAGGAGCGGTTTACCTAAGATATTAATACGGTTTGCACCGTAGATTTTTGTATTTTGAGTTTTAATTATTTATGTAATAGTGTAATAGCATTACCAGTGCGTTCCTAGTTTTGATACGACCTTACAACGGTATTGTTGAATATTTGATTTAACAAATCACGCCTACAGTCTATATAAGATAAACTTCGTTGGTTTTTGAAATGGATAAGGTAAAAATGTATAAAAAAAACATGCGTTTAACATGTTTACATGTTTTGGCAGTTACCGATGTTGATTGAAAATTCTAGAATCGTGTTTGTTATCGAGCTTGCAATAAATATTCTTAATGGCAAGTTAATAAACAGTAGAAAGACGACATAATTAGATGGGAATTTAATCATTTATGGAAGAGAGAATGTTCAAGGCGTCTTCTTATTTCACAAAATGAATTAAATTTGTATTTTAAAAAAACCCAAAACATTTTAATTTTAAACATATCATAATATCAGAACATTTGACAGTTTTTTTTACTTTATCATACGCAGTATGATGAAGTATTGTAATCGTGCCGAAAAAAAAAATTGAGATTTTAGCGGAAATAGGTCTTTATGGGTCCCCTGAACATTTTTGACCAAGGTTCAAAAAAATGTCTGTGTGTGTGTGTGTGTGTGTGTATGTGTGTGTGTGTGTGCGTATGTGTGTACTCGTTTTTTGTGGCGACGATTCCGGAGAAACTACTAAAGGTATCGGGACGAATGTTCATATTTAGAAGTTCTATGACCAAACTTAGAGCTGAAAAGCTTTTGGTTCAAAAGGGTCCAAAGGAACTGGGTGTTTACTGTAAGCCTTTTTCAATGATTTTGCAAATGAGCCGCTATTTCTGTAATTTCGTCAAAATAGTAAATCATAAATTAAAGAAGAGGAAATTCTGAATAATTAATGTCTACGACATTTTTTGGTAAAATTAATAGTTTAGCTGCATGAGCAAATTGTATTTGATTGAGATCGGTCGTGTCTGCATCTTAGGTAGCCAAGATTTTTCATTCTAATGTCACAGTAGGTAGTGTCGGTGGTGTCAAAATGGTGTCAAACGCTGATGTTTTGACAATCGTAAAAAATGTGTTCTGCAGTCTCATATATGTTTGCTTGTGACCTTTGTATGTAGTTTTATATTCTCCACGGGCCGCGCCTGACAAAATGTAAGTTTTTACAATTGAGTTCTTCGGAGTTTGATTTGATTGTGAATTGTGTAATTTATTTCTCATTTACTATAGCGCTTGAAGACGTGCCCAGTAGGACACAAAACATGTAGCGATTGCTAAAATAGATAGATGGATAGATATTTATTTCATGTAAAATACATATGGTACAAACAATATACTTCATAAATTTCAAAAATTTATACCTTATTCACAGAATATTATAAATATTAGGGATAGTGATGTTCTCTGTCATGAACTCCTGGAGTGAGTGGTATGCCTTATCAATAAACTGGTTTTTCAGCGTCTGTTTAAATTCACGCAGAGCGAGCTGCTTTCAGGTCTTGGAAAGTTTGTTAAAGAAGTTGGCACCTTGTTTAGCACCATTTGTTGTTTGCAGTCGATGGAAGGGCACTGTGAGATTCTCCTTGGTGCGGATGTTGTGGTCGTGTTGAGTCATCCTGGTCAATTAGTTGGAGGTATATAAAGAGTTATGGAGGGGTCAGGATTTTGCGCTTTCGGAAAAATGGTCTTACGTGGGTGTCACGTAACAAAACGTAATAAAAATAAGGAATCCGACCACTATTTATTGTATCATTATATCTATCAAATCCTGGCAAACTAGCTTTATTTTAATGCTGATACGACCGATCTCGATCAAATAGAATCACATTTACTTTTAATTTTATAAATAGTATGATAAAGTCATGTGCCTGGCCACATCAGATTTTTTCTGTTTAAAGTTGTTTATTGATATAACAAAACACTAGAATTATAATACTTAATTATATTAGATATCACTTCTCTTCTGACAGACGTTTTTCAGTTTCTTACTTTGTCTTACTTTGTAAAGCAATAAAAACAAAAGCGTTACAACCAATTCTGGTATATTTTTTTCCATAGATTTTTAATCTGAAGTCAGAAATGTTGCATTGTTTCTAGTTTTTGTGAAACTTGGTACTTTTGGTACTGAGTTTTTTTTTGGCACTGATTCTTTCAAAAAATAGATCTAATTCACAATTTCTATATTCAGATCTAGATTCCACGAAAAAAATACACCAGAATCAGTCACTAGTTATATTTCTGTTAGTCAGGTCAGTTTTTTCATTTAGATTCATTTAGATTCCATTAACGTATTTTTGAAAAATTAAGTAATTGAAAGTCTGTAAAATTTTCTGATTTTCTAAACTATTCTGAACTATTATTTTATCGTACAAAGTATGATACAGTATTGTAATCGTATGCAAAATAAATTTGGACAAACATTAAACAGAACATTACAAAAATTTAAAAAAATTTTAAAATAAATATATACGTTTTTTGAATGACCTGACTGCGAAGACAAAGATATTAAGAAACTGATTCGCAATGCTTCCATTGTTAACACTACTGAAGCACCTGATGAAATTCAAGAAGAGTTATTTGAAATGCAACACGATAGTAACTGCAAGGACACTTTCGAAACAGGAATTGAACTTTACAATTTTAGAGCAAAAAAGCGAGATCATTCTCTAAAATTCGAGAAATTACTTTACGTTACATGACATTGTTATCTACCAATGTGAGCAGTGATTCTCAACCTTTTTGGTTATTGAAAATCAAAACCGAAATTGTTTGGTTGCCAGTGCCGATATGCAATTGAGTCACGAAAATCGCACTAAAATAGTAACTTCTTCAATTTTAGGAAATAATATACCTACACTTGATTGAAAAAATTTCAAACGTCTTTTATTTATTCAACAACCTTATAATAGTTTATTTTGCCGCTAAACATTTAGTGGTCCATGACAAAACTAAAATTTTGTCAAATGGGCCTTCATCACTAAAAGGTTAAGAACCACTGTTCTAGACACTTCAAGGTTTCAAAATATGATATGATTTTTCCAACCGATTACCCTTAACTTTGTCATTCATCATAACTTGATTTATATGCTAACTGTTAACAATTAACACAAATTGACTTGATTATTCAGTTTATACCCCAATAGTATCTATAATTTCCTCATATCATCTGAGCCTACTTGACACTGTAGTGGGAAAATTCATGGCACGTACGGCTCGTCCTAAAGCAAATTATGTAAACTGGGACCCGTCGCACATTCACGGCAGCTTGCAGAGGGCAGAGGGGTGGTTGGAACAGCAACCCCTTCGTCGATCTGGGACACATATTAGTTTACAAAGGGGGCATGTATACACTCAGAACTACTTGCCCATAATGGCATTCGCACTCGACAAGGGTCCACACATACGAGCCCCAATTAGTTAATCCACGGATCAATGGTTTATAATAAACACTGCCACCGTGGCCGACTAAACACACATACAAGGGCCATCCCTTGTGGCGTCGCTCTTGCGGCAACATACGTGTGCGCAACTTCCGACCATAATTTCCAATTATCATGTACTTCGGATAATTAATTTTGAACTAACTTAAGGAGCCACGGTCTGATATAATTGACGGTTCTGGTTATCGAGTGGAGAAGGTACGTCTGTATACCTGCTGGCTAGTACATATAGTAAATAAATAGAGTAAGGGGAAGAGGTACACAATGGAACAGTTTTTATTATTGTTTATATTTTGCGTTTCAATTATCAGAAACAAAGCCAATAGTGACATGGTGTATACACTATACACCATAAATATAACCCAAGTTGAAGTTAACAAAAAATGTGTTGAATAGTTAATATTGAAAATACAGCAGCATGTTATTTGTTCTATTGTGTACCACTCGTGGTACAGAATGAAGCAGGTAGTACTCAGCATGGGCGTATCCAGCTCAAATCGGAAGGGGGGGGGGGAGTTTTCTATATTTATCTTGCAGTCTGAGTGAAGGCCTATCGAGGCCTTAAATTTACATGGGAAAATGCATGGGAAGAAGAAATTTGTTGGTATTTTTCGAATAATTGTTCGACTTGTAGGACTTGTAGAGGGAATTTGCAAGGAAAAATTTGACCTATTAGACATGGATTCGACGCCCCTAAACTACCCCCACAACGCCTTGCAAACTACCCTTAAATGCAAAACTTTACATTCTTCAGAAAATTTAACCTTAAATAATTTCAGCCTTTTTTCTCATAGATATTATTACTGTAAGTCTAGTGGAATGTTTATAAACATTTGTCAGTTAACTATTTGTTTAAGAAATTCTGTATTCTGAGTTCGAAATGGCAGTTTATTATCTTAGAATGACATTATTATTTAGACAATTTCTTCTTATTATATAAACAATCAATTATTATTATTCATTTTCAACATTTTTTCCTAATTATGATAGACAACTCAGCGCTTTTGTGAAATTGCTTATAAATTTCATGTTCAAGATATCGTAGATATCGTAACCCTACTTCTTTTAGCAATTCACCTAAAAAAAGTTTTCTGAAGAACAGGCACAATTGAAAATTCAAAAATGAAAATGAAACATGTTCATTTCCACTCAAAATAAACTTGTAATGACAAAATAAAAATTATTTTCGAAAATAAACACAAAATAACAATAAATATTTTACTATACTTATTATAAATGCATTATTTTCAAATTGCATTTAAATTTTTAAAGTCCTAACAAGAATTTTATTTGCTGCACGGAGAAAATATTTGGGACAAAAGATGTCAGGGCTCGAGGGGGATAAACGATAGTGAGCAGTTTTCGATTTGAACTGGAAGCCCTTCCGGTTTGACCGGAAGTGTGTAATATTGATACGAGATTTGGAAATAATCTAGTACAGAATGATGTATGAGGTATCAGAGAGCTATTTTAAAACTTAGTTAGTTAGTTGTTTTTTTTTTATTTCAATTCGAACTTTTCCTCGTTCTTTAGCCAACGTGGTCCGATTTCAACAACAATCAATAGATAGATAGCTATCGATATGAAGGCCAATGGACTCACTGCATAATTCGATAGATAGCTGATTATCGTTTGTTGGTTTAAACACGGCTTATGCTGGTATAACGTGTCGGATAGTTGATCCCAGAATTCATAAACCACAAACAACTGCTTATGATGGTAACGTTTTGTAAGATTAGAACTTAAATTAGACAGTGAAATATCACCAGTGATATTATCAGGTAACCATTCAGTTGTGCTAAATAAATACTTTAAGTTTTAGCTATTTATGATTAGTTATTAGTTAGTTAGTTGATTTATTTAATTTGAATTCTATATAATTTACTTTCCATCAATTTGACTTTGTAACATTATGTCCTAGTGTATGCTAACTGAAAAACATATTTGCGTGTGATTCAACAAACATAAAATAGGCGGACAATTAGTAGAATCCAATAAAATTTCATAAGAAATTCCATAAAAACAAAAACAACTCTGTATAATGTAATTTTTACATTTTTAGGTGCAACTAAAAATAATACTTATTAGCTGATAAATGTTGAGTTATTTTGCAAGTTTCTCGACGTGCTCCATTGTGTACCACTCTCCCCTACTATCTATTTTTGAAGACAAAAAAATACCCGTTTCTCGAAACACTGACTGAGCATAATAGTACATGTATAATGTTGTAATGATAACATATATAAGTTATAATGATAAGTTAGAACTTAAAGTAAGCAATACATCGCCAATTTTCTTTCTATCACATTTTTAATTTTGTAAATTGAACCCTTTACATTAAAAGTACGATAAAAACACAGAAACTTAAACAATCTAGCACAAATCCTGATGTATATAAAGTAGATTGATCGCGGCATCCCAGCCCTTGGATCGATATTTAACGAAAATTTATAGTAGCCGTGATATACAGTGCGTGCTATAGGTAGATAACAACAAAATATGAAAGATTTTTTGTGTTGATTTGTCGACCAATTATGTCTTGAAGAAGATATCGAGACAATAGCATTATATTTTTATCAGTTTTTTCGTCAAATCACTAACAGACTGGAAAATTGTGAATTGTCAGAAGAAATTTTGTACCACATGGCTACTTAATTATGATTATAATTAATTTGAGGAACTCTCCTTATATAACACAACCGACGACTACTGTTATAAAGCTGTAGCATTTCTTTAATCCAATCAAACAGAGTACCCAGTATATGAAGAGCACCGCAACGCCCTAGAGCTTTTCTTAGAAATTGTATTGTCGCACAGCATAGATATGTAAACTGTGTCTGTTGCCGCTAGATGTCGTGCTTATTTTATTATTACTACAGTCGTGCATATACGTTTGGTTAAAGGTATGTCTCCACAATTTTGCTCGCACTTGCTACTGGCAGAGTACAGCAAGCGTTTACCTACATTTCAAAATTAAATTACACAATTACGATCGTAAGCCCTTCTTCAACTTCTAACTCGTTCAAAATTTCCGGAATTATTATTTCCGTGCTGCCGTGCTTTCGAAAGGTACAATGCTTCTGGCCCAATACCAGAAGTATTCCAATTTAGTTAGATTTGCATTTAGATGCCGACACGGAACGCAAACTTTATCATTTCGGCCAGGTATAATAATATTCTTCTATTAAACAATGCGGTCAACTCAATACCGGTGGTTTGGCGATTGTACTCGCCGTGCAATTTTCAACAGATACAATTGCTGTAGAAAACATTTTGAATTGTAAAATTGGAATGCATAGTCTAGTAGATTATAGTGTAGGTAAATTTGTAATTTGGCGAAAACAAATATAACAAAAGTACAACAAGAAAAAGCAATCAATTCTTAAATAATAAATCTATTACTATGAAAATAAAAGGTATTTTTGGTACCCCTTGCGCACGGTTTGCGCTCGTGGACTTTGTGATTTGCTACATTGTTTCTTAGAAACGGTTGCTCGCATACAATTATCTTTGTTATAAGTTATAACATATAACCCACCTTACTTTAAATAACACTATTTACATCAAGTGCTTTTATATGAAACTTTTTTTAGTATATCATACGTAGTATGACAAAGTAGAGTAAACGTGTAAAAAAAACGCGTTAGGGGAAATATGTCCTAATGGGTCCCCTAAAAATTTTTTGTAAGGTACAAACAAATGTCTGTGTTTGTGTGTATGTGTGTGTGTGTGTATGTATATGTATTAAGTCGTCCAATCCCGGGATTGCGAATTACTGTGACACCGGCAGACCAGTGGCGGCTCGTGCAAATTTGCTTTGGGTGGGCAAAAAAATTAATGGATTTTATCGGTCTTGATAAAAACTCTATGGTAGTCACTACCAAATAAAAACCAATAGCAATACCAAATTATATGCCTAATAATAACAGTGGGTAACTGGGCAGTGTAATAATATAAGGTTGGTTAATCCGGTAAAAAGCCCAAGTGGACAGAAAAAAAGTTGTTGGAGTTTTCTTTCTTATGGCATTTATTCTAAATGGCTGATTCGTGTTTTTGGTAGGCCCATTATTTTTAGTAGATTGATTGTCTAGCGTCGCTCTTTGTACCTTTATGACTTTTAGGTTCTGAAGATGCCTATAATATTAGGCGAAAGTACTCAACAAATAGAATAAATGCCATAAGAAAGAAAACTCCAACAACTTTTTTTCTGTCCACTTGGGCTTTTTACCGGATTAACCAACCTTATATATGCCTAATTCTTTGACATATTTCTTGTCGTTCATTTAACTTCAATTAAGTTCAATTCACTCCACTCGCAACTGTAACCACTAACAGACTAACCACCAAACAAAACAGTAAACATAACCCCAAAACAGCGTTATACAGGTTATACTCCAAAATTGCGGGAAACAAAATAGCGCGAAGCTTTGCATTTGTATTTGAAAACACATGACCATCACGACGACAGACGGACCAATCACATCTCGAGGTCCGCAGCGCTAGCTCGCTGACGTCACAGCCTGGATATCACAATGTAATACACAGATACCATACACAATACAGATACAATCCCAGTAGCGCATGCGCGTTGTGTGCCATGCTCGCTTATGGGCCGATTTGAAGTCGGTTGATGTGCGGACCCACGGTCCGCGGTATGCTATTGCTCCGAGTTCCGACGTATTCTCGCACGCTAAAGAGAGCGCGATCCATCTAGGATCTGTGTGCGTAGCAGAGAAAGCAGTATCAGTCTCCGTGTAACACCCGACGTATTTCAAAATAATTGCATCATGAGTTTGGATAACAGAGATTTATTGGAATGTATTTGTACTAGATAATTATAAATATTTTGATTATTGAAAAATATGTGTAAATAAATAGGTATTTTTTATATTTTTTTGTTCGTTTTTTTTTTGGGTGGGCAGTGCCTACCCTGCCACCCCTGACGAGCCGCCACTGCGGCAGACCCATGACATTGCACAAAGTTGCGCTTTTAATGCGATATGTCGGCTCATTAGTCGGTTCCAAAACTGTTTTTATTTGATATGTCGGGGCACAGATAACGGAGATATTCAAGGTCAAAAAAATGCAAAAAACCCAAAACGCTTTTTGAAATTTTTTCGAGTGGAATTCTATTCTGGGCATATGTCGGGATATGTCGGTGAAAAAAACCGATATGTCGGGGCTAAAACCTCAAAGTTATTCAAGGTCAAATCTTTCCAAG
Organism: Melinopterus prodromus; assembly: GCA_964023965.1. Lineage (NCBI taxonomy): Eukaryota > Metazoa > Arthropoda > Insecta > Coleoptera > Scarabaeidae > Melinopterus > Melinopterus prodromus. The sequence continues at coordinate 99,949,940 of OZ030390.1, forward strand.
AGGTTTCTTGATATGTCGGGCAGTAAAATTCGAATCTAGACATATGTCGGAATACATCCGTGTAAAAAAATCATATATCGGAGCAATGACCGCAAAGTTATTCAAGGTCAAAGTTTGACGGCAAAAACCCAAAAGGCTTTTTGAAATTTTTTCGACTGGAATTCGATTCTGGGCATATGTCGGGATATGTCGGTGAAAAACCCCGATATGTCGGGGCAAAAACCTCAAAGTTATTCAAGATCAAATTTTTCCAAGAGGGTTCTTGATATGTCGGGCAGTAAAATTCGAATCTAGACATATGTCGGAATACATCCGTGTAAAAAATCATATATCGGAGCAATGACCGAAAAGTTATTCAAGGTCAAAGTTTGGCGGCAAAAACCAAAAACGCTTTTTGAAATTTTTTGGAGTGGAATTCGATTCTGGGCATGTGTCGGGATATGTCGGTGAAAAAACCCGATATGTCGGGGCAAAAACCTCAAAGTTATTCAAGATCAAATTTTTCCAAGAGGGTTCTTGATATGTCGGGCAGTAAAATTCGAATCTAGATATATGTCGGAATACATCCGTGTAAAAAATCATATATCGGAGCAATGACCGAAAAGTTATGCAAGGTCAAAGTTTGGCGGCAAAACCCAAAACGCTTTTTGAAATATTTTTGAGTCTAAATCGATTCAACAAGCACGATTACAGTACATTATTTAAGTGATTTATGTCCAAGTCCAAGACGCGTTAATTACAATTTCGTAACTCTTATATTATAATAAAAGATTGTGTGAGGTTTTCTTCCAGGTTTATTTAGACTGTTTGATACAAGCAACCGCACGCCATGCAGGTAGGGCGAGGAATGCCTCGGAATAACAAAATCAATAACGAGTCGTGCTAGTCCGGGAAAGGTCGGAGACCGTGCATGGCCCGAGTATGTAAGAACATAGTAAAAGTCGAATACACAAAAACAAAAACAGAAGGACATACTGGTTTTTATCTCTATTTTATCCCTATTTTATCTCCATTGTATCTATTTCAAAGTTAATTAAAATCAGATGTTCATTAACAATCTTACCAATTCAGATATTAATTTAATTATCTCCAACGAACGAACGCCTTGTACATATTTATTTTACATGATTTCTGTGTGGTTAGCTTAATCGGTTGCCGACCCTTAATATAGGATATAATCAATTCCAATAAGTAATAACACAATTTACAAAAGAAAGAATAATTAACAAGCATTTTCAAGTGCAGTCACACAAAAAAATACGTTTTCGGCACGACATAGGGCAGCCAATATTGTGCTGATCCTGACAACAAGAAAAACAATGTTGGTGCAGGTTAAGTTAAATGTTAAACCAGCATAAAAATAAACTGTTCCGAGTCTTTTCAAATATGTGCACTAACCAATAACAGCATTATAATTGCCTTTATTTTAAACCCTCGTCGGCTAACTTAAGACACATTTTGAATTTTTGTACTGATCAATTGTGTCAAAATATATATAACTAAAAGCATGCATCGAACTTTATTACTATTATTATTGTTTATTGGAAATCTCTGATACATCTCATTAAATATTTGAAACCTAGATAATATAATTTAGATACAACATATAAATACTAAAATTACACTAATTGAATTTTGAAAAGTAATGAAGAGGACTCAAATATCTGAAACTTTTATTGCAGCCGACTGCTACTTTTCTTCAAAAGCACAATACGCCGTGGTACCGCTGCATAATTTACCATCACAAGTAACCAGAAGGGGTAATCTTACATTGAAAGGTGTGATCGCGGTAGATGAACAGATAGTATCGTCTTCGTTAGATTACAAGCTGCAATTTAAACCATACACAACCAGAAATGACGACTTGAAAAAAAAACCATACACAGCTAGTAAAAACAAAAATATCACACCGATAATTGTTATCTATACCGTCTAATATCACATAATACATGTTTAGTAACTATCGACCGCCGGGGTACTAATAACCTCTTGGAAAAATTTGCCCCGACATATCGGTTCTTTTCACCGACATATCCCGACATATGCCCAGAATCGCATTCCACTTGAAAACATTTCAAAAAGCGTTTTGGGTTTTTGCCGTCAAACTTTGACCTTGAATAACTTTTCGGTCATTGCTCCGATATATGATTTTTTTACACGGATGTATTCCGACATATGTCTAGATTCGAATTTTACTGCCCGACATATCAAGAAACCTCTTGGAAAGATTTGACCTTGAATAACTTTGATGTTTTTGCCCCGACATATCGGTTTTTTTCACCGACATATCCCGACATATGCCCAGAATCGAATTCCACTCGAAAAAATTTCAAAAAGCGTTTTGGGTTTTTGCCGCCAAACTTTAACCTTGAATAACTTTTCGGTCATTGCTCCGATATAAGATTTTTTTACACGGATGTATTCCGACATATGTCTAGATTCGAATTTTACTGCCCGACATATCAAGACGCCTCTTGGAAAAATTTGACCTTGAATAACTTTGAGGTTTTTGCCCCGACATATCGGTTTTTTTCACCGACATATCCCGACATATCCCCAGAATAGAATTCCACTCGAAAAAATTTCAATAATCGTTTTGGGTTTTTTGTATTTTTTTGACCTTGAATATCTCCGTTATCTGTGCCCCGACATATCAAATAAAAACAGTTTTGGAACCGACTAATGAGCCGACATATCGCATTAAAAGCGCAACTTTGTGCAATGTCATGGGTCTGCCGGTGTCACAGTAATGGATTGCGAGATACTGGGATCCCGACAAATAATGAGATTTTTCAGGATCCAGGGAATATAAATTTAAATCCCGGGATCCTAAAAAAGTTCAATTTAAATTATTTTCTTATTTTTTTGTTATCAAGCATAAAATGTTCGTTTACACCAACATATTGCTATAACGGGAACAACAGATTTTGCAAGAACTAGATATAATTCAATATGGAGACAAACATTAACCTTTGCCACTTGCTTAAGTCATTTTAGTTACTATACCCACAAAAAATACTGGCTGTATTTAAACCAGAAAAAAAACATAAAAATAAAAAAAATTGTGGCGGATTTCTTTACCTTCATTGAGTGATGTACTACAGATTATAAAATTGCTAAATAGGCAATAAAATACAACGAAAAAGTTTCTTCCAGTTTAAGGATTTTACAATAAATTAAAAAATTAAATATTTTGGTACGAAGCATCTCGAGTTTGTGATGAGCTGTGACAGCGGTAATATGGTCATTTTTGACTTTTCTTCATAGCCCAATTATCAACTTTTTCGCCTTAAAGTTCGAAAAGTTATCTCAAAAAGTGCACCTAGATAAAAAAAAATTTGTATTGTGCGTTAAGCTATTTGAACTGTATTTGAGAAAACCGACGTATAACTAATATTAATTTTTTTCATGACAAGAAATTGAATGTTTAATATTCTAAGAAGTTCCACTGAATATTTTATCAATTTTTAATAATAAATAACGCTTTCACTTAAATAAATATCCATGACGTATGAATTCTACAGTTAATCAATTTTATCATAAAGAAGAAAACAAAAATTCGTCAAAATGTTTTACTGGCATCGATTTGAAAAATTTTACTCGATCAAACAATTTCTTTTGTCGTGACTATTCTTGAAACATTTTACAAAATGCAATATTTTGAGTAAATTTAAGATGTAAGCGCAAGTTTTTATCTAATTGAGTATACATTTCGTTTATTATTGATGTCAATCAATACCTTTTAAGCCGTCAATTTTTGTTTTCCAATAACGTATATTTTAAGCGTTTCTTATTGACTGGATTTGGTAACTTTTGTCATCCCAGGGGCTTTGATCCGGCAATGTTCGCCTTTATTCATGAATCCCTGGATGCCGGGATTACAAAATCTTTAATCCCGGGATCCCGGGATCAGTACATTGTCCGGGATTGGAAGCCCTAATATGTATGTGTGTGTGTGTGTGTGTGTGTGTGTGTATATCCACTTTTTGTGACGACGATTCAGGAGAACCTACTAAAGGTATCGGGACGACTTCATATTTCATGACCAAACTTAGAGCTAAAAAGATTTTTGCTCAAAAGGGTCCAAAGGAACTCCAGTTCCATGTTTACTCTATTCGTTTTTCAAGGATTATGCGAATTATGCGCCTTTTCTGTAATTTCGTCAAAATAGTTAAATAATAAATTAAAGGAGGAAATTTTGTCTATGACATTTATTTGATAAATTTAATAGTTTAGCTGCATGGCAAACTCTATTTGATCGGGATCGCTCGTACTGCAGATACTACAGATATTATGATTTTATTGACACTATTGTAAAAACATCAGATATATTGTCTTTTAATAGCGGTCCCCTATTATCGATTTAGGTAAAAAATTGTTTGAGAAAAGGAGAACAGCATATTTTGTTGGCAAATTTTGTTACTTAGGTAAAATAACTACAAAAAACTGAATTCTTTTCCTTTTCACTCTTAAAAGAATGCGATTAGTAGGTACTTTTGAAATATCTTTTAAAACATCGAAGTACAGCTGTCACCTTGTTGACCTAATTTTAATATTTATCTTTATGTTCGTCCTGAATTTTTGGCATTTGTCTTGCTCCATTTAAAGTCCTTTCCACTGGGGTTCAATTTTTGAGCTTAGTAAACCCCACACTTGTTTGGCTTTAGATATTAGACATATTTTAATAATTTTACTTTCGAAAATGCTTTAGAATTAAATGGCAATCATATCTCCACCATTTTCAAAGATAACTCAAGTACTCTCTTAGATGTCTCGTGCTTAGGCAATGTGTTCATGACAAACATAAAACACCACGACTTTTTCAATAAAAAATAACAAATAAAAAATGATTATTCAAAACCTCACCGTGAACCAAACAAGTTTGACCAAAACCAAACAATTTCCAAACTAATTGTAATACATCTTTCACTTCACATTAAATTGACCCGATATCATAAAAAGCAACCCACTTGCATAGCCAGTAGTCCCATATAAAGTAACATCCCATTGCAACTTGCTTTTTAAAGAAATGTTTGATTTCACTACTTAAATAATTAGTAATTATAGTAATAATGAAGAAAAAAAGATAAAATGACGAACCATCTAACAAGGAACATAACAAACATGTGGGTGATGAATTTTCCAGCCTTCACCCGAAGATGATCTTCTTAAAGATCGAAATCGATAGTGAGAAGAAATAAATAATTTACTCGTCAATAAAGGCTCAAAAAACGGATGTTTTTGACTTTTATTTCTACTAATTATAACAAACATGTTCGTAAGGTAAAGAAAAAGATACACTCAGGTAATTACCATATAATAAATAGCGACGTTACTCGTAACATCGTAAATATTAGAATTATTAACTCCCAGATATGACAATATAACTATTGTTAATACGCCAGCGCCGCAAAACATCAGCGTAGGTAAGCAAACGTTTCAAAATAAACGAAAACACAACTCACCGTTTACCAGTCAGGTCCAAAATCGCCTCCGAGTTGCTCTGCGTGCTGTTGTTGACAACCCAAACGCCCACGAGTCGTACAAACGTCAACATTCCATCTAAAAACCGAAAAAAACAGTCTCAATATGCAACATAACCAACAATTTTTAACTATTATCCGTCAAAGTATCGACATTGCTGACGATCCGATCTGTAATACCGGCCTCGTCAAACAACCGGCGCAGATGTCGCTGGGCATATACAAAAAACGTCAAATTACAATTAACGAACGTATGTACGACTTACCGGTGCCGATCCGGTCCCAAAAATGCAAACGAATCATTCTTCCTGCTTCACTGCGCAATATAAATCCACCCGAGTTGACCTAATCGACAATTTGTTGCAATAAATCTGTGGGAAACTATTGAAAATTTGCGACCGATACGAACCATACTGAAACGCGTGGATAACTGAGGAATGCGTGCCCCCCACTCCGGCGTCTTTGCAGACCGTTTTTTGTTTGTTACATAGAGGTAATGAGTATAAAGGAGGGATGTTTGTTGTTCAGGGTACTGATTTATTCTTGATTTATCGTGATATTGATATTAATCATGATTGAATAGGAAAGGACTGAAATTAAAAACGTAATAATAATAAGAATAGTGATAACAGTAGTGGCGCGTTAAACCATGGGCAAAAAGGGCATTTTACCCAATAACAGGGGGCCCCCAAAGCAGTGTTTTGGAAACGAATTTTTCCTAATAGACTACCACACGATATCAGTGCTCATTAACGTTGCAAGCAGATTTTGACTCCTCTCAGGGAGGCCCCAACTAACCTTTAACTAATTTATCACCGTCTCAAGAATAGTGAACTTTATACTTTCGCTCCTGCCGGTTGGGAACCAAAATCAATCTTTTATAAATTATCCATTAATTTTAGGTAATTAATAAATTACCGTAGTAAGAATATCAAATTTAACTTTAGAGTAGTCTTGCCTATGGGACCCCAAAGGGAGTGGAGTCAGTTTTAGCAGTTAAACTCATGTTTTTTTACAATAAAAGAAACTATATCTATTACTGTACGAGACTAACGAGAAACCCTTGAATAAATAAGAAGAGAAAAACTGTGAATTCTTCGAAGATTTTCAGTCGACACTTTTCGTTTTGAAAATTCCGATCTGGAAAATGATGTAAATCTTTCAAAGTCTTTATTATTACACAGTGTGTATAAAAAGAACCGTAGCCACTCAATATCTTTCTTTCTAAAAAGTTGACAAGAAAAATTATCCAAGAAAAGTTTTAGGAAATAGCTGAAGCTACGAATTTGGAATGCTTAGAAATGAAACACACTTTAAATCTAAAAGTATTTCTCATTTATAATTTATGTCATTTTTAAAAGCGACGAGCTATTGACACGGTGGTAGTCTGTAAAACCTTTAAACATTGTTTAGTTGCTTTCCTTTAACATTTAATGTTATTACATTTACACTACTGACTTCTTACAAATACATAACACTGTATAGTCAAAAGTCATTCAAGTTTCTAGCTTTAGTATTTTACTAAACCTTTTATTTGGTTACTTTCCTTTAAACTTTGAGGACCAGATATGGACACGTTACGTGTCTTCTTGTTAAAACTGATATAGCAGAAGGCATTCGGAATAATTGTATATTTTTGATAATATTGAATCGGAATCTTAGAAAAACAAAATACGAAATTACATTTTATTAAAAGTAACATTTCTGAAATACTACAAACTAGAAGAATGGCCTATCGCAGTTTTTGAAATATTTAAAATATTAAAAACATATTTATTGTAAGATAATATATTTTACTTGCTACGAATTTTGATTTTGCCTATTATTTATGATTTTTGTTAATTGTTCCGAAATGTTATATCACTATTAGTATATATCACTATATTAGTATATATTATTTTATCTTAATTCAACATTGTATATGGGGCCCGGCAATTAAAATTGCCCATGGCCCCATGATGGTATACTGCGCCGCTGGATAACAGAATAGCTTTCTTGTAAAATAGCAAATACATATTTCGTGAAAAATACTAAATTTAAAGTTTCGTCCCGATGCCTTTAGTACACACACAGACATTTTTTCCAAATATGTTCAGGGGACCCAAAAGGAACAACTTTGGTTTAAAAACAGACAAAATCGTAAATTCTAGGATAACAAGACATTAATTCTGAAATAAATTTTTAAGGTGAAAAAACTAGTTGAAATTAATTGGTAACTCATTGAGGTATTATGTGTAAATCCAAAGATACCGTGATAATGCAATGAATGTAACAAGACTCTGTTATTTTTTGAAGCAAATCTGTTTTATTGTTGAATTTAAAACAAAGAAATGGTTTTTACAAAAGAATGTTTAGCGTGCTTGGAGGACAATATGGTTGGTTGTGTAAGTTGAGATAATTTTCTAAAGTTGGATATTATTTGAACTATAGTTGTGTCAAATTGCTGTGGCAGACCACGAAGAAAACACCGTTCATATATCGGTATTTTTTGTGTTGGACCAGTCATTACGATAAACAATTCAATTATAAAAAATAGCGCTGACACATCCGGTCTAACAAATCGGTTTTATTTAAAAAAATTCGTACCTCGCTGAATAAGGATGCTTTCTTTTCATCTTACATTCTGTATATCCATATACTGAACTATAAAACGAATGAAATTCAAAATGAAGCAGAAACAACAGCATCGAACCATATATCAATGATTAGAAATATAAAGACTCGAAACGAATTGAGGTAAATTAAATATTAATAGGTTAATATTATGGTGATATACAGGCCTGTATATCACCATAATATTAACCTATAATATTAATTTGACAAAATATGTCGTTAAACATTTTCATTAAATATTAATATTTGTAACGATGTGAAACACACGCTCATATGAATACGTTTAAAATACAAAATAAATTCAAAAACATCCTTAAAAACAGTGGCTCTGAGGACGACATCAAAATCGTTTGATAAAAAAGTTCGTTAAATCTAAACTTTTACCAGACTCTTCTAAATTCCGACATATCACTGTTTAGTTGGATAAAATGAGAAATCTACAACATTGAACTTTATTTTAAGACATCCGATTTGTTGATTTAACATTACACTTATCCAACCCACAATCGTTTCTTATTCTACTAATGTTCTAACGGACAGAATATAACCTAAAAGTTTAACTAATAATACGGTGTACTAATCTTTTAACTACTATTATTTACAAATTTAGAGGTGTCAGAATTGGGAACATGTAAATATACCACGTCTTTAAGTCAGACATGTGTGTCGGAATTGTCTACATGGTTAGAAGTAATACATAAGGCTATTACTGCCGTTACACAAGAAAATAACATACCAATTTTACATCGTTTGCTATATTACAATTAATTGTACGCATTTTGTCCAAATTCCGACACGAGTGTCGGAATTACGGACATCATTAATCCCTAATTATTACACTAGCAGCAGAGAGTAGCGGTTTTTAGCATTAATACACAACCTTTGAGATAACAGTTGAACTCATGCTATCTGCATTAAAACAATATTATTCTGTCTTGAAACACCCAAATAAAGTAGAAAGAAACTATTCTTCTGCAACATTATTATCTAATGCTTGGAGAGAATATTTGTTAATAGAAAAGAAGAAAGTACAAAAGAAAATTAGTCTAGAGAAATAAGAAAGGAAGCGAAAAAGTAACAGAATAAAAAGCTGCGCCAAGAAAAACACTATAAATTCCAGATGCAAGAAACATTAAAATACAGATGAGGAAGAGAGGACAGACTGAAGAGGACTAAGGATTTATTTTATACTGTGTTTAATTAAAAATGAATAGCCAGATATCTTTAGGACATATTTGTTTAAAAAAAGTTGACTCATCACCACATAAATATAAATTCTACAGTTCTATTCAGTTAAAAAGTTTCCAAAAATCTGTGTTTCTTTCCTCTATATTTACGTAGTGTTATATTTATCGATAAATGTATCTTTTAAATGTAAAGTTTAAATAAAAAATGTACAAATCCGAGCCAAGAAAATAACTAATACATTCTCGTTCTTTCTTCCAGAATCATTAGACTTGGCGCAGTCCTACCCCATTTATCAACTAAGCTGACTCCGCACTGCAATTGTTTCCTCGTTAGCCCGACATCCCGGCACCAGATGACTTGAGTAATATCCACTACGCCCCACTACTCTCCTACAAAATCATCGCAGACCATCAAGCCTTTTAAAACAAGCACAAAGAACTGGTCATCCATATTACCATAAAAACACACCAAACCATGTTCTGATTACCGCATCTTGCAAACAACTCAAGTCAACAGTTCGTCAGTTGACAGATGAACGATAACAACACAATGTCAGACTACGAGAGAATACGTTTGGTGATATTAGGTGGCGCTGGGGTCGGCAAGAGTTGCATAGTGAAAAGATTCCTCTCGAATACATACACAGATAAATATAGGAGCACCATTGAGGACCTGTATAATAGGGAATACGATTTAGGTCACATGACTTTAAAAGTTGATATATTGGATACGGCTGGGGATATGCAATTTCCAGCGATGAGGAGGTTATGTATCGCGACCGCGCACGCTTTTCTATTGGTTTACGCGGTGACATCGGCGCCGTCTTTCGAGTGCATCAAACAATGCTTTGAGGAGATTCGCGAACAAAGGGCTGATTTTCAAGAGATTCCCATAGTCGTGGCTGGAAATAAGCTAGATTTGACGTCGACGCATAGAGAAATCAGAATCGAGGATGTCTCTACGTGGGTTTTCTGCGAACTACCGAAATTAAGGTTTGTATCAGGCGTTATTCTTTTTCTTTCCCACTGCACAAACACAAAGAAGTTTGTAAATATTTACTTAGCATGTCTGTCTCTTCTTAATCATTAAAATATATGTACAGGGGGGGCCACTGCCCAACGTAACGCTAATGTTGTGACAATACTGTCAACTCAGAATATCTGTCAAATCTTGGCTAACTAGTTTTAATGCAATGCGAGCGATCTCAATCAAATATAATTTGCTCTTGCATCTAAACTATTAATTTTACCCAAAAATCTCATAGACATATATTATACAAAATTTCCTCTACTTTAATTTATTATTTAACTAGTTTGACCCTTTTGAACAAAACTTGTTTCAGTACTAAGTTTACTCATGAAACCACTAAATACTTTTAGTAGTTTCTCCGAAATCGTTGCAACAAAAAAATCAAAAATCTTTAGGGGACCCAAAAGACATATTTCCGCTAAAATCTCAAAACATTTTTCCGACACGATTACTTCAACACTTACTTTGTCATACTGTGTTATAGAGTAAGAAAATTTGATGTGGCCAGGCACATGACTTTATCATACTATATATAAAATTCATAGTTTAGCTGCCATTTCTGTAATTTCGTCAAAATAGTAAAATAATAAATTAAGCTATAGGAAATGTTGTATAATTTATGCCTATTTTTTTATAAAATTAATAGTATGGCATTATCAAATTCTACTTCATCGAGATCGTTCGTACTGCATTAAAACTAGTTAGGCAGGATATGACAGATATTTTGATTCTATTGATTTCCAAACGCTACATTTTGTTACCGCAAACATACTTATAGTCAGCACATCAGCGTTTGACCCTCCTATATAGCATGATAAAGTTATGTGCCTGGCCACATGACGTACATATACTCTTACCGTTTTTGAGCTTTTTCTTTATTTGTCCAAAAGCAGCACATAACTACTACTACTACTAAGTACTTCTGACAACTACTGGAAATATATTTAATGTGGATTATGACAAAATTCTATAACAACAGCGACCACAACACAATAACATTAAATTAGAAATACGCAATTTATAGGCTTTCTAAAACAGAAAAAAGAACATTGCTATATGTGTGTAAAAATTTGTAATCAATTTCCAGAACGAATAAAAAATAGATGAGGTTGTAATGTTCAAACGCGAAACAAGCAATTGTCAGGGCCTTAGAACCTTAGAACCTTATAGTTTAGGAGAATATTTTACTTAAGTGTCTTTTCGTTGTATAACATTTTTTGACGTTTTTTATTTTGTAGTGCGGTTTACTGTGAGATGGTTTGTATTATATTCATGAAATAAATAGGTTATCTACCTATATATTTAGAACGGATGGATGGCAACTAGTTTGTAAACAGCATGTTCATAATGTTGGACTACATCTGTCAAAGAATGTTCTTTGCAAGAAACTCATTTTTTTAACAGCCTGTATAGGGTTCATTCCATTTTTGGAATACAGGTACTTTTTCATACAAAAAAAAGAAAAAAAACAACAAAGATACTAACAGTTGAAATATAATATGTTTCTTAAAATGGTGTTGTTTGGCATCAACCCAAAATCTGTTAGGATGAAGGCACTAAAACGATGGATGGAATTCAAAAACATTCAACACAGAAATGCAGGCCATTCATTTTCTCGGCCAGGTTGTAGAGAAAATCGCCATTGATAACAAAGCTAGTAATACGGCCTTATGGTTTAATATTGCCGAGCGAGGGCAGAGAATTTAATATAATAAATAAATAAATTAAATTACTGACAGTATAGGTAATACAAAGAAACTTTCCTATACGTTTACTCTATTTTTCTGAATTTTTTATTCTATATTTCTAAATATAGAAAGTGTTTAATATGACTAAAAATGCGTTATGCTCATTATATTCACCTAAATGCCCCAATTCGTAGGACAAAAATCTGGAGCAGATGCTCAATGCCAGCGTCAATAAATTGAGCATAAAGTATATTCCTATTTGTGTTTCTTTCTTTTACTAATAATAAAAAGTTTCCAATCAGCACAAAATTATTATTATCAATGTGCGAAAAAGAAAAAACGTTCTCATCTCATTATTTTACAAAACTCTCGAAGGGCTATTTTATTTTATCAAAATGCCATTTATATAGCAAATTCATGTTCCGTGATCTTTTTGTTTTTTATAGTAACTCTCTATATTTCTATTGATCTTTTGTAGAAAAAATACCACGTTATAAAAACTTATTCAAGATAAAGAACCTGAAAATTAGGATAATTGTGGTAAAACTAGTGAAGTAGGTGCTTTTTCATTTTCAATTTTTCTTTTCAAAAGCCCGTTACCCTGGTTGCTCACCCATGAAAAACTATATGCTCCAAGAAATAGATACTATAAAAATCGAAAAATTAATTACTGCACAAATTTAAGATTCCCACTGCACAATTCAGCATTCCCCCTGCACAATTTGCGTCCAGCGTGCAAATGGACTCTAACTTGCAGTTTAAAAAAAAAATCCGGTTAGTATTTAAGTTTAGCGGTAGGATGCTGAGTGCGTCATTCAAGTGTTTGCGCCTTTCAGCTTTATTGCCTTGGGCTGTTAACGGTTTTCAATTTACCGGAGTAATTTGGCTGTTATTAAGAATCGGGGTGCTTGGCGTTAGAGTAGGCAGCCGGCGTTTTATTGTCGACAGAGACGTGCCTTTTGTGCTTTTTTCTTTTCGTTGCAATATCCCGAGAAAGCTGTTCTACGGAGTAGGGAAAATATTTGATCTATGGGGAATGATTAAAATTTGGAGTGAAATGTAATGGAAATAATCCGACAGGATTCTGCTGAAAAGGCTTGATGCTTGCGAATTATAATTGGAATACCGGATGGATAGTTTGTAAATAGCCGTTTGTTTTAACGGTGTTGAGGATCATGTTGAGAATAATTGGTTTTGCTATCGAAAATTAATTAGATATATGTAGTCCAGGAACAGTGGATTAAAAGAGAAAACTTCGGAAGATATGCCGAAATGTGTACAAAAATGTAGAAAATATTTGATAATTTTATGTTGTAAAGATTAACAGACAAAAATGTCACCCTAGAAGGTTGTCAGGTCGGTGGTATCCAATTTGTTATCAGAATACCAAATTGAATCCAAACTGGCAAACCGAAATACACTATATATATATGAGGAAAAAGGTAATTATAAGCTATAAGTGTTACAGTGAAAATATACTTTTAACGAGACGTAGTCTAAGTTGTTGAGCTGGTAGAACTAAACATAATGGCATTTGCAAAATTATACAAAAACCCCCAAAATCTCGCTTAAAAAAACGGTTTTGGGGTACTTGCATGTGTATATAAATGCTGAACTCCGTCATTTTCCATTTAAAAGATAAATATAAGGATACTGTTCGGTCAGATCCAATACAAGCTCGAAAAGTTATGGACGTTCAAATTCAGAAGCTTCCTTTTGTTTTCAGATTATCTGAACTTTAACAATAGTTTGATGACCTGTTTCAATACATAATATTTTATTTCTATTTTTTTTATTGACCGTTCGTTTAAATTTGCGTTTAATACGTGTTTGTTTATTAGAATCGGTTGAAATTTGACTGAGTTATCGAAGTTTAATCACTGTGTTGACATTCACACTAGGCAGAAGGTACCTACTCTTGATTCACATTAACTAGACATTATTTTGTTTGTTTATTTACCTTGTTTTATTGTATTTTAGTCTATATAATATGTTATTAAGTACTATTCGACTTGTTTCCAAATATCGTAAAATCATTAATCGATAATCTCAACCTATTGCAATTGTATATACCAGGGATGGGGAAACGGCGGCCCGCGGGCCAAATCCGGCCCGCGTTATAATTTTATCCGGCCCGCGATCGAGAAAAGCAGTCTATTCAAATAAATAACAAATTCGGTAGTTATTAGGTAGGCATTCATTATTCAGCGAAGCACTGTACTTCCCATATCGTGACGGTAGTGGATGCTGCACCGAAGTCGAGCATGCGAAGCATGCGAAGTCGAACAAAAATAAAAAATAAATCCCTTCGATATCGCTTCCATATCCCTTCGATATCGCTTCGATATCGCTTCGATATCGGTTCGATATCCCTTCGATATCCCTTCGATTTTGACTTTTTGCCATTCTTATAGTTTATGAAGAGCGGAATCGAATGGTGTTGGTTTTATTAAGATTGAACTTCTATCCAATACTTGTATTTTCTACTATTTTGTTGTCATATTTGATAATCCGAATCACCTTCGGTCCCAATTAGTTCGGATTATCGACGCTCTACTATACCTACAGTTTGAGGTATGATAGAAATTTATTCAAACATTTTTGCAGAAGTTGTAAACATTTTTTGTCGAAACTGATTGAAATACGTTAGCTATAGCAACGAACATTATCGCGATTTAGGGGGGCAAAACTCGGAACGTCATAGGGATATTAGGTCTCTTAATTACCTACAAATGGGGGTATGATTGAAATTTATGCTAACAATTTTGCAGAAGTTATAAACATTTTTCTGTGGAAACTAATTGAAATACGTTCGCTATAGGAACGAACATTATCGCGATTTGTGGGGGGGGCAAAACTCTGAACGTCATACGGATAACAGATTTCTTAATTACCTACACTTTGAGGTATGATAGAAACTTATGCAAACATTTTTGCAGAAGTTATAAACATATTTCTGTTGAAACTGATTGAAATACGTTAGCTATAGCAACGAACATTATCGCGATTTAGGGGGGCAAAACTCGGAACATCATAGGGATATTAGGTCTCTTAATTACCTACAATTGGAGGTATGATAGAAAGTTATGCAAAGATTTTTGCAGAAGTTATAAACATTTTTCTGTGGAAACTAATTGAAATACGTTCGCTATAGGAACTAACATTATCGCGATTTAGGAGGGGGGGGGGGGGGCAAAACTCTGAACATCATAGGGATATTAGGTCTCCTACAGTAGAGCGTCGATAATCCGAACCTCGGTAATCCGAACATTCGCTAATCCGAGCGCACAAAAAAGAAATAATAATAAAATAAATCACTGAGTAACCTAGGGAAAAACCATTTTTGTAGGTTCCTGTTTAGTGACAAATGTTGTTTTGGTACTCGTATTTTCCACTATTAAATAAATAAATATAAATAAATCATAAATTAATCATAAAGAAATCATAATAAATCACAAGAAATCATAATTAAATTATAATTAAATCCCTTCGATATCCCTTTGATATCGCTTCGATATCCCTTCGATTTTAACTTTTTGGCTTTCTTATAGTTTATGAAGAGCGGAATCGAATAGTGTTTAGTTTTATTAAGTTGAACTTCTATCCAATTCTCGTATTTTCTACTATTTAGTTGTCATATTTGATAATCGGAACAATTTGATAATCCGAATCACCTTCGGTCCGAATTAGTTCGGATTATCGACGCTCTACTGTAATATTGTAAGTAACATGTGCGGGTCTCAGTGATAGATATTCACAGTTATTACGTACAAATAAATAAATAAACATAATATTTTATATGAAGATACGCTATCAATTCTACTCTAAATTCCACGCGCCTTAAACCAATTTAATAGGGTATTCATTATTCAGTATATCTGGCCCGTGTGAATATTTTAATTGTTTTATATGGCCCTCCTCTAAATCTATTTCCCCATCCCTGGTATATACCATTAGGACGATGTAGGTCTTTAGGATCACCAAATTTCGTTCCCTTTTTGCATTATCATTTGAATTTATTTCCGGACAATCTTGGCCAACTCAGTGATGAACAAAGTGAACGATTTCATCAGGAAATGGAAAGCATTGAAAAACGTTTTCAAGGAAAAAGCACCATCAACATAATCGCAGACTACTGCTGGTCACTTAAACACGAAACATGTGTATAACCGACGGAGATCGAGTAAACATTTTTAAGTTTTGTTGTATTTCTTCTTTTTTTATTTTTCATCAATCACGATAGTAACTCAGTACTGTTCCAATAAACGAGTGAAAATTTTACTGTTGGTACAATTTAATTTTAACCTAAATATACCTAGAAATATAATGAACGTAAGCTCTAATATACTTTGAGAGAGAAAAAAATCAGTGTCATAATTTTAGAATAACATTGTAAATATAAGTGCTAGTAATGTTCAATTAATGTGTAGAAAGACTACGGATTTATTACAGTCGGCCTATATATTGTTCTCCGTAGTGTGACGTGTCTAGCCAGTCAATAAAATTTGATAATTCTGCTAAATTTCAACCGATTTTAATAAACAAACAAGTATTAGACGCAAATTTAAATGGGCTTTCAATAAAAAAATAGCAAAAAAATATCGGATTCAAACAGGTCATCAAATTGTTGTTAAAGTTGAGAAAATCTGAAAATAATTGGAAACTTCTGAACTTGAACGTCCATAAGTTTTCAATTTGTTGTTCCTCTTTTATCTGCAATTTTTATTTTGGAAATCGAATAGAAAATAGCGGAGTTATGAATATTTATACACGTGCAAGTATACAAAAACCTTTATTTAAAAAAAAATCGTGATTTTGGTGGCTCAACAACTTCCGCTATGTCTTGTAAAAAGTATATTTTGTTTTTATTTGTAACACAGTGTAATTTTCAAACAATTGAATGTCACCTTGCAGCTGTCATTGTGTATGGAAAAATGAATACGTCAAAAATAACACATGACAAGTATGCAACATTGGCCTAAAATTGGACAAAGGTTTAAAAACAATCCTATAAAATACAGTGTATTCCATTTAAAAGGAACATTTAAAAGTAACCAAAACTTGAAAATATTTTAGTGAAAAGCAGCGTATCCGACAACATAAGTCCACAAATGTTCAATGCCTGATATCGTTTATTCTCTATACACTTCTAACGGCAGCTCGTCGTAAAAGACGCAGTATTTATTTATACATGCTGTCTCCAATACAACTGATCAACTCTATAATATCAAAGATAAATAACGGTAAAAATGGTCGTTTGAACATTTCGCTTACATTGGACAGGATAAATTATAGTCGCCGGAAGCCTTCTCACTTTTAAGTTCGACGAAAATTTATGTAGATTCGCTTTTAGCGCAAAATTTCGCGCTAATTAATGACTTTTTTCTGGAGCGAGGCGGCGGCGCCCAACTTCGAATTTCTTAAGGACCTAAATTACACCGTAATGAGGCGTAAAGTCAGACGGAGTAAGACGTATTTGCCTACCATTTCTAACTTCATCCGTAATTGGCGCAAAGGCGGCCAGTAATATGTGCATTTCATTAGTGTGCAACGTCAGTAACGCCCGAATGCTAAGACAAAAGTCAATTTGGCATAATTACCGACTATTAATAGAAATTGTTAATATGCCTTTGTTCAACAGGGCATGAGAACATAGAAACCTGTATACAGAGTTCTGACGATTTTATTTCAATGATGTATGGCGTAAGTAGGTATGGGGACGATTTATCTGACCTTCGACGCAGCTTTGTTTAAGCGGCTAGCTTTGAGATCGTTAATAGCAGTTTAAGAACCGTTCGAGTTTGATTATGTGTTAGTTTCTCAATGTGCTGCTGAGCTCTCATATTGCCTTCAATGGATGTGCTAAAATAATGTGCTAAAACATGAATTTAAAGTACTAGGACGGGTAGTTAGTTGTTACTAGGCAAGTAGTCTAATCTACTCTGCAGAATTGTGCTAATTAACAAAATTAATTGACGACGTTAAGTTTTTAGTTAACGAATTAACTTTTAAGTCAACTTTCAAAACCATTAACGGACTCATTAACTTCTGCTACATTCGTCATCTGTTATTTCAAGTCTGTTAAATCGAGAATATTATAATTAAACTTTTCAAATTGCTATAGGTATTCTGTGCAAGTTCGTTCGTATAGAAAGCATGCGCGTGACATGTTTTATTTTTAGTTTCCTTTTGTATGTACTCTTGCTGAAAAAGGGCGTGTTTACATCCTAAATTTCTTGTTACCATGTAACTCAGAAACTACCCACCTTATTTTGACTTTCATCGGACTTTCACCAAGCATTTTTTGGATTTTAAGGAATATTCAAAAATAAACAGACCAAAATTTATTGGATAGTTTTTGAGTTATAACGCTGAAAAAAATGCAGGATGCATACTTACTATTCCGCGAGTATTTTTCTTTACTTGTTTATTTTACGTCGGTCTATTTTCTATTTTAATTTTACTTATTTATTACGTAATAAAAAATATTTTACTTTATTTTTAATATTGTTACTTTCTAATATATACCCATTGTTTCAAAATATAAATCCATACTTAAGAAAGAAACCTTCTAAAAATTAAAACAACGAATTCCTTGTAGTGTGAAGATTGAAACCATACCATATTTGCAATAACAGAACGTTTCAATCCAAAGTTATGTTGCCTTATGTTTGGCTATCCAACATTTCTGATTATATCGGATCAATTTAATGTGAAATGAAAGGTGTATTAAAATCAATGGGTAATCACATTTGTCTTGTTTTGGTAAAAAAGGGCACCAGAGATCTTATAGCATCATCGTATACAGGCTGATTTTTTTCTGAAATATTTAAACAATGTTTTTTTATTGTTTTTAGTAAAAACCAGTGGAACCTGGCGTTTGTAACAAAAACATTGCAACAGCAAGAGAAATCTAACTGTGTTCTTTAGTTATCTTTAAAGATCGTGGAGAGGCCATTGCTGTTGTTATGGGCGGCAGGTTTGAATTTATCATTTTAGGTTGTTTTTTCGTCAGTTTCAGTTAACATGTATCACACTTGTTGATTAGCTGTAAACTTTAAATGTATGTTACTTGTTCTTTTGTTTGTTTTTGCTAAGTTTGAATCGGAGCTGGAATCAATGTTTTCTGAGTATGTGGCATCACTTCAAACCAAGTCTTTTTATTTATTTTTATGTCATGTTTAAATAAAGAGTACTTCCAACATTAGCCTGAAGCCAGCCTGAATACATTGTGTTGTCCCATTTAAAAATAAATAATTATTTGTAGATATAATTTTACATGAAAACGAACAGCAAAGAGCACACCGTCAGACAAGTGAAAGCAAACTGCCATAATTTTAGTTCAATAAAAAACGATGTTTTGGTTTTAGTTCCAAATCACTGCAATAGCAAAATGTTATGTTTTTATTGCAAAAACTTAAAATTTTGCAACACTTTACAGTCCAATACCTGTAGTACAACATGGAAAACATGTAAGAAAAAAAACTAAACGTTGGCTATATAAGTCAGTTCGCAATTGGACTTTTCGTACCTATGCAATGGAATCGTTCTTTTATCTATGCAAACGTCCAATTCAACTGCCTTTTTGTGTAAAAACAGCAAAAAAACGATGTTTCAAATTTTCACCCTGTATACGATACTATAAAATCTCTACTGTTCCTTTTAACCAAAAGCAAACAAATGTCGATAGTCATTACCTACTAATTTCATTACACCTTTCATTTCACATTAATTGACCCGATATTATCAGAAATGTTGCATAGCCATACATAAAGCAACATTACATTAGGTTGAAACGTTCATTTATTGTAAATGTGGTATGTTTTCAATCTTCATAATATAAGCAATTAGTTTATCAAAGAGATGCTTGAATTTACTCAATAGCTTTGGAAATATGAGCAATTGAAAATCTGTAGTACCGTTTCTTTTGGCCCACAGTGTATATTAGCAGATATACATATCGTAAAATAAAATACTTAATGTTATGATGAGAAACAGGAATCGTATCAATGAAATATCTACAAGATGAGGTAAAATTTGTTGTACATATATACAAAATCTAATAAAAAAAAATGCAACGATTAACGTGTACAGAGTAGCGTCTTCTTTATTTTATTAACCCGGCATAGATGTACAACTTTCTATGTAACTTTGTATACATAGTACATAAGCTGAACAAAGGCAATGCTTGCAGAAATTGCCTTAATCGTAAAGTGAGCCGGGACTCGGTGTTTATTCGCCGTGTCTGGCGAATACTTATCTCCAGGCAACTGTCGCCCTATTTCACAGATTAACGGATTAGTTTTCAGGTTCTTGGCTTCTGTCGGTTGACATTCGCCTTTTGTTCAGGCGATATAAGTTTGTTTGCCACGCGACTTACACTGGAATTCCATCGCAATTTTCGGTCTTGGCGTTTATTGCCAATAACGAACCATGGCAAAATACGGTACAATATTTCACCATTCTTTATATATTGTTACGATAAGCTTGTACTGTTCATTTACCCCATTGTTATTACTAACTAATAATTATTTTGCATGTTCAAATACTACAAATATGTTAACTTTTGAAGTGAGTGAATATTTTTGAACAGGAAAAAAATTATATAGAGGATGTTAAACTAAGAAATTTGACTGGTTATTTTTTTGTACATCTAAAATTGTAACAGTCATTTACAATACTATAACAAAGTCCCGGCGCCTCCACCATTCCAGTCTCTGTGTTTTTCACTTTGTTACACTAGTTATAAATCACCTTATGTTTCATCAATGTTAGTTTATACTTATAATTTATATTCATTTTGAAGTTGTCAGTTTGGATTTTTTTTCCACCAACATCTCGCTGCATTTTAAAACAAACATACTTTAACGATGTAGTCTATGTAGTTCTATCTCGAACTTGCCCACGTCATAAAGCGTCTCGAATTTTGTATTTCCTTTTGCAAATTTTACAATAGTATGCAAAATTTCTAATAATATATTACATGTACAAAAAGTAAAATACTTTTGAAGGTGCATGCTTTAATATGTTAGGTAAAAAGTTTATAAATTATAACAGATGTTAGATTTTCATTTGAAATTGAAAAATATAACGATTAATTTAAAAAACGACTCTCTCATTGTAAGGTTTAGAAATGCTGTATAAATTCCATCAAATGAATAGATAGTAGAATGAATTGATTTTCTAGTCATAACAATAAATGATTTCTACATAAATGCATAATAGTAACGATTTTTTATTGTAAGTATCTTTAGGTGATACCTACATATGCACTTGTAGCCAAATACATACTTTAAATTTTTTAAAACGCCAGGCTAACTCCACAGATTTCAAAACAGAATATAACTTTTGTGGGCTATTCCCATAATATGCGACATATATTTTTTCGATTATTAATTTTCAATAATCTTCCTTCAGAGTAAGTTTGAGAAAAGTTTAAGAAACTGACGTCACAATGGACACAAGTATAAAATAAAATTAAGAAAGTTGCTATAGCATTTAGAGTTGATCTGTTCAAATAAAAACAATCATGAACTTTATCGTTTCTGAAAATTATAGTTTAAAATTAAACAAAACTATTAATTGTGTTAATTTTATTTCAATTTATAATTTAATTTAATTTTTTAGTTAAAATTATTAATTTTACTTGTAATGATTTGGATGTCCTTTCTTAAATAAAAAAAGTAATAAAAGTAAAAGTTAATGATCTCGACAATTAACGCACTCGCTGATCGCTCGTGCGTTAAACAGTCTCGATCTTTAATCGCTCTTTTTAATATACTTGTTGGTTAAATAACTATTGATAAATGGGTGTTCTGGTATTTTTAACTTACAAACAGGTCAGATAACTTGTAAACATCCCAAATTTGAAAGTATTATTTTCTTTAGAAACATGCTTTTTCAACGAATAATTAGCATTTTCTTTCTCCTTAACTCGGAAAGATCCATAGTATTAGCCGATTTATTATACAAATAAATTATCAACTCAAATTCTGGGCAAATGTGCTTGCATATGTTCTTAAAAATGTATGGATGTGTCAAGAAAATCCCTAACTTGAATTCTTAAGCGATTCTCACAAGGTATGCATATTTCACATAAACAACCAAGGTTCACTACACAGTGGGGTCTTTACTTCAGCCAGTACAATATAAACCCTACCGGCAGTACTCTCTCGTATTTCTTTCTTTATAAACTTCTTCAAACACTCCACCTCGTGTACCAGTAGAAATCATAAGTATTTCAATTCATCTCAAATTCCGATAAACCCAAGATCTAAAATATACAAGCCATCGGAGTGTGTTCATTCGGTCCGTTCGAGTTTTGTGTGATTTCAAATTCATGAGAGAGAGCAGAAAGCAAATCAAAACACGATAGACATGCTACAGTAATACGCCCGAACATCGTGTGGAACTTTTGTTGTTCTTCAAAGTCGTGCTAAAATATAAATAGAGAGGGATTCTGCTACTCCACGGGATCCTTCTATCCTGCAGCTGAAGAGATCGAGATATAAAATTCCTTTATTTTCGCACGGAGTTTCCACGCACTGACAGGCGAGCGATGGTTCCTTTCTTCTCCCGTTTCTTCTATTCTATTCTCTCCTTGGCAATAAAAAAAGGGACAATGTAACGACAAGGGATTTTTATTGCGAAATAAAGTTAATAATACCTGTCTGTCCGTTGAAGTTAGGATATTTCTGTGGATACATATAATTCGGTGTTTTAGTTAAATATGGCGTCGTAAACGACGCTCGTAAGTTGCGATTTTATCGGTTTTCCTATATGTGGCCATGAAAACTTTTCAATACGGTTGTCGTAGATGACTAGGTACGTCGTTAAAAAATATGTGGCTCAGATTGTATTAAAATTGTATACGAAAGATGTTAAGTGATAGAATGTTGAAGTTTATAATTATACATCTAGAGGTTTATTGCAGTCGAGGTTAAAATTTGAATTTAATAACAAGTTTAGGTTTCATTAAACACCGGCGCCTCCACCCATTCTGAAATAAGCTGTAACTTTGTTACTATTGGAGTTTACATGATCAAAGTAGAGGAATTTTTATGGACATCTTAGTGCAAAGAAAAACGTCAGTTGAGTATAAAATTTTCCAGAAGTATTTTGATTTAAAATCGTCATTTACATTACCAGGATGATATTCTGGATACATGTAGAAGTTCGAATAGAAATATATAACTAATACTTTCATTAGATTAGAATCGAATTCCTTTTAAGTATTTTTTATTGCAAAAATTGCGGATAAACCGAAAAATCCGTCAATTTTATGTCGAATTCAGTAACAGATTTGTCGCAAACGAACTAAAATATCAAAAATCTGCTACTAGACGGAAAATTATATACCATTTATTTTTAATATCATGTATTGCGTTTACGAATCTAAGAACTAATATCTGAGAAAGCGCCTCAGAACTTTTACGTGTTTTGCGAGTAGAATGTAGTGGGTACGGATTCTCCTTAACGCACACTAAATTTGTGCCCGGTTCTGAAAAGAACCTGAAACATTTTTATTTAAGATTGTCTGTTAGGGTTGACAACATGGTCATTTTGACGCGGAGACTACGGGTTTGACGACCATTCTCCGGGCTACGGGCTTTCAGTTAAATTCTCCGGGTTAACTAAAGGTAATCATCGAACTTTTGAGAAACTGTAGCGACCCATAAATATTTTTAAAAAATTATGATAATACAGTAATTTGTTATTCTAATCATACAGTTTGCAGCGATTGCCCTTGAAAAAAAGCAATTTTTCTCAAACTAAGAAGGACTCTATTACTCAATCTTCACAACAATTTAATTTTACTTTTTTGCGAACATGTGCGAACTTTGAAAGTAGCAAAAGTAGCATTTTTAGATTTTGTCACATGTCTAGTGAATATAGTAGGAATTCTGTATCAACTTTTAATAATGACACATTAATTAAAAAAATATGTTTTGAACTTTCGTTGATTATTTTAATATGTATGTCAGATAATCAGAAATATCCCAACAATATGTTTGTGTTTGTCCAAGACAGTTCACAGAATAGTATTATACCGGTCTGCCCTAGAACAGTATTTTTTTAATCAAAGAGATGACGACAGCGAAACCTTTCATTGAAAATTGTATTATTAGTCGGACTTAATATTTACAAAGACTGAGAGATATAGTTATCATTTTTGACGAGAGACACATTTATTATGGGGGTTTATACAAAACGCCAATATAGTCGGATTAAATGAAAATTTTAAATTTGTTAGGGAACGTGTAGGTAATTACTTCAAGCATACACATGATCCCTTAAAAAATGCTCTCTGTACCTCAAAATTGGGCTTGGTTTAGGTAGTAATATTGCCATTTTGTCGCATGTTGGTTATGTCGTAAAAAAATCGACAATAAGAAGCAGAAACAAAAAGAGGGAAAACTAGTAGACATTAATTGAAATAAATTAATTTATTTCATAGTTAGCATCTAGATCTTATCGTTTTCTACATTACCTATATCCAAATTTCACACCAAAGCGTTACTAAAAAGTATGTGTTATTAATTTAAACTTATGTTCCATAATATAGTTATTTTTCTCCGGGTCAGCATAGACACAATGTTGGCAACCCTATTGTCTGTATTAAATAAAGCAAAGAAACACATTTTCCATATTAGATTAAACATACAGAAGTTCCACTTATCTTAATGTCAATACAGTGACGTACATGTTGTTTTAATTTATTATTATTTTTTTTATTCCGCGTTAAATGATATTGTGGCTATGTATACCTACAGGAACAATAAAAGCTTGTTGTTTTTTACTGTCAAACAAGAAATAAAAGTGGAACGCGTCCGATTAAAGGAAATCTGTGATACACAATTTCACAGAGTTTTCACATGGTCACATGGTTTACACTGCATAGCAAGATTTCAAAGAACTCTTTTCACATCACATTTTTGGAAAAAAATAACAGTCATACCGCATTCCTTTTATAATCAAAAATAGCCAAAATAACACAAAATTGCAAAGACAATGCCAAAAAAAGCAAAACTGTATATAAAAACAAAAAGGCAACCACAATTTGTCATCATTTGTGTTAAAAACATTAACTATTTTCTAACTATTTTCAGTAAATTGTGCATCCTAATATAATAGTAAGTTTATACAAACGTCCCAGGCTGTTACAGCAACGAACCAGTAAACAAATTACCGCGGCTAAATAGAAACTCCCCTTGTTTAAAATACACATTTCCTATCCGCTTCCTAGACAACACGGAAGTCAAAATAAACAGAAAACTACAATGTCTACAATTCGGACGTAATCATCGTCTCGTGAATTGAACTTAAACAGAGTGTTCCGCGGAGGCAATCGAGTAAGAGAGCCCTCTATCGGTAGTTCGTGTTTGTTCAGTGTATACGCTTTATATTTGCTCGAAATATTTGTGCGGGTCGATTCTAGCGTTACAGTTTACACTGTCGACCCGAATTTTCCGAAATTACAATCGGACAAACAATATCCTTTCAGTGTTTGCACAGTTTTGATCATCGTTTGTTATTATGGACTATTGTACTCGGTATTTAGTAAATAATTCGTTTATAATCCAGCGATTTGTTGTCATTGTGATTTTAATCCAATGGTTTGAATAGTAATTTATGGAAATTAAAATGTTTTAGCCGCAATTTCAACAGTTAACGAATTCCAATTACTTTGTATTTGATTATGACTTCATGAAATCGAATTGAATGGATAAATACTGAATAAATGAATAAACAATCACAGTATGGACAAAACAACACAAAGAAATATGACAAATACGATAAATTTTTAAGTTAATTTATAATTAACTTTTAACAACTAAAATAAACTTCTAAACATGTCAGGTAAAAGTCCAAGTTTATTTTGACACATTTTTGACATTTCTATTTTATTCTTGAAATAAATGTCCCCCAGAGATATTTTTCTATTAATTTACTATAGATTGATTTAGTATAGAAACTGCTGAAAGAGTTATATATACCTATCTTTTACACGGATTATAATGTATAATGATGTAAGTAAAATAAGTAATATATACAGGGTGTAATCTAATTAGGCATTACGCCCAACTCAATAAAATAGGGTATTTTGCTCCGATATACAGTGTGGCACACTTATCAGCTGCACCAACATTGCGCCTTCATGTTAACTGTCAAATTCAGGTATTGGAGTGAATCAAAACCAAAATGGGAAGAATTGATATGACAATTTTGGTATTCCCGGTATAATCGGTCATTCCTAGTATGATACTTTAGTATTGTAATCGTGTCGAAAAAAGCTTTTGAGTTTTTAGCGGAAATATTACTTTTTGAGTCCCCCAAACTACAAAAAAAAATCTGTGTGTGTGTGTGTGTGCGTATGTCATGTGTGCAAATGATGTTTACTCTTAGCATATTTCAACAATTTTGCAAATGAGCCACCATTTCTGCAATGTCAATAGTTGTAAAATTAATAGTTTATTAGCATTAAAACTAGTTAGCCAGGATTTGACAGATATGTATTTTTATTCTTGATAGTACATATTGTCAAACCATCAGCGTTTGACACAGTTTGACACTGCTGTGTAGTATTATAAAGTCATATGCCTAGACACATCAGATTTTTTTTCTAAACCACAATGTGATGTGTGTAAATGATAATCTTACCAAAATCCCATTGCATACTGACGACAAAATAGTGAAAGATTGAATAACAATTACAAAACTTATTGAAATAAATAACATACAAAATAGTAAATATGATTGTCGTAAAATACAATATGAAAATCTCGAGACGGTTTGTTATTTTAAAAAATCCTCGAATACATCGATATTTTATTATTAAAATCCACTTTTCTGTAGAAAGTTCAATTTCCGACCATTAATTGTTTATTGAGTTATTCAGTCATCGACACTATTTCTAAATGGCAACCCCATTTTTTCTTAGTGATTTTGGTAAATCGTTTAGTTGTTTAATGGCATCGGAAATATTTTATGCCCTTACATAAGAAAATTTTCGAAAAAATACAAATAAAAATTGTCAAATATTAATAATTTTAGGGATTATTTTTTGACGTTTCTTAAAACCAATGAAATACTTCTTTATTTGTCACAATGGTAAGTTTCAACCAATTATGTCATTATTATAGTGGGAATAAATCTCTTGTGATTATTCTCGGGAATAATCACTGTAGCTTTTATTTGCCTAGCAACTGTCAGATACTTTTAATATATTCACAATGTGTCAACGATATTTTCATATATTGTAAGTAATAATTAATTAAATTAAATTTTTCAATAATTTTATGATAGTTTTATTGAACTTTTTTATTGTAAAAATTTGTGAATCAAAAAATAATCTATTCAAATATAACTCGAGAGTTTCATAAATTAGAAAATAATTTGACAGATTTTGTTCAAACTTGTTGCCATTTGGCAATAGCCACTCGAGCCCTGCGGGCTCTCGTGACTATTGCCTGACAACATGTTTTCAAACAATCTGTCAAATTATTTTCAATTTATTTTCACTCTCTTGTTATATTATTACTGATTATTTTTTGACGTTTCTTAAAACCAATGAAATGCTTCTTTATTTGTCACAAGGGTAAGTTTCAACCAATTATATCATTATTATAGTGGGAATAAATCTCTTGTGATTATTCTCGGGAATAATCACTGTAGGTTTTTTTTGCCTAGCAACTGTCAGATACTTGTCACAATTTGTCAACGATATTTTCATATATTGTAACTAATAATTAATTAAATTAAATTTTTCAATAAATTTATGATAGTTTTATTGATCTTTTTTATTGTAAAAATTTGTGAATCAAAAAATAATCTAGTCAAATATAACTCGAGAGTTCCATAAATTAGAAAATAATTTGACAGATTTTGTTCAAACTTGTTGCCATTTGGCAATAGCCACTCGAGCCCTGCGGGCTCTCGTGACTATTGCCTGGCAACAAGTTTTCAAACAATCTGTCAAATTATTTTCAATTTATTCTCACTCTCTTGTTATATTATTACTGAAAATAGCTTTTGTGAATTAAATATGAAATTACGTCTTGAGTAGAATTAATTGCCCTGAAAACGAATCTGAGCTAAACACTTTCTATTGCGAAAAGTTATCGAAAAATGTGGGGTGAATGTGTCAAAAAACGATATTTTGGTAATTTTTGCAAATTTATACCAGATGAATCCATAGTCTTAACACCTTAAAATAACCTCGTAGTAAATAAACCTTAATCTTTGCATTTTTAGTTGAAATTCCAAAAGTTTGTTCCCTAATGTTTGTGAAGCTTTTACAGTGGGGTGCAGATGGCTCAATAAAAGAAAACGCCTATTCGCTTTCCATAAACAAACAATAGTTATTAATATTAGCCTAATTTCCCCTTTTTCTCGATAATTTTCTTATGTAAGGCAATACATTGTTTAAATTACCTTTAAGACAATTAAGAGATCTATTAATATCAGGACAAAAATAAATATGGGGTTTCATTTTTAAAAATGTCATTGACGTCATAATTCGAAAGCAATTGTCGGAAATTAAATTTGATGTAAATATAGTCAACTTCGGTTATAACGTCCCCGGTTGTAACGAACCTCCTCTTATAAGGAACTAATTTTTAGGTCCCGTTATATTTCCCGGAAAAACAATTGTTAAAATAGTTGGTTATAGCAATCTCTTATAAAGAAACATCGAATATAACAGACCAAATGACATTCCAATATTTCGTAAACCATCGGGCTATAGCGAACTTATGCTAACATTTGACAACCATCGGCATACACATAGGGTTGCCAACACGTAATGTTATCAATCTTTTTTGCCTAGAACGAACATCAGCTATAAATAACCTATTTTGCTGGTCACTGGAGGTTCGTTATATCCGAAGTTGAGTATATGTATATTTTAATAATTAAAAATAGAAGTGTGCGGGGTTTTTTCCACTAGCAAACCGTTCCTAAAGTAAGGAAAAATTAGACTATCCATTAATAAATAAGTAAAATATTAATGAATCTTAGGATAATTGACACCCTGTACGATACATTTCCAATTATTTTGTGTTTATTTTACCTAATATGGCCATAACCGATAATAATTATAACCTAAAAGGTGGTCTACTGCTCCACTAGTTTACATAAGTGTAAACGCCACTCAACATTTTATATTTGATTCCATTACATCGCCGTTCTAAATCCTTACGATTTTGTGCAACGTATTTCACACAGATGAAACATTTATAGTGCACGAAGTAAAAATCAGTATGCGCAATAAAATTCGTAAACCCGAGGGTGTAATAATTTTCAAACGTTCGTACTACTAGCTACTACGTGAATCTTCCGTGGCCGTACAGGGTGTGAGCAATGATCTGAAGTCTGAACAGTTTGCGCATAGTATTCCTACGGCCATATTTTATATAGTCAGCTTTCGCGGTCTTTTCTTCTTTACCTCATTGACTATGCATACCAATTGAGCTTTCAGATCGCGTCCCAGCTTTCAGCTTCACATGCGGTTAGCTTCGGACTTACGCGCGGCAGAACAATGTTTACACATCGGTAAGCCGGTGTTCTGAACCCACTTTGTATTCCCCGACATATTTTATCTACCTGCATAATATAGAGCATTACTTATACATTACCTACCTACCTTTCAATATACAGTAAACGGTGAATCTAAAAGCGTTGATTTGTATTTTATTCTACTTATTTTTATGGACATTTAGAAGAAGAAATTGTAATTTTACATAATAATTGCGTTTTTACAATGTAATTATATATTCACACTGTAATTTTACAAAATTTTGGTTGGTATTTTACATGGATTGTAATATTAAAACATATAATGAAATGTGTAATAATTTTAAACTTGTGTAAATGTAATTCAAAATGAAATTCAATTTTACATTAATTTCATGGAATATATAGTGAAATGTTTTTATTTAACAACTCTACCTATAGCAAATTAATAGATCTTAACGAGCCACCATAAACCCAATCAATAACATAATATTAATAATCAAAAATACTTAACAATAACCTCAAATAATACTAAACTATCAAAGCAATAAAGAGAACTGTCACATTTGACTGTGGGCGAATTCATCCTTTTCACTACGTGAACTTTATTTTTGCATTTCCTGCTTTAAACGAAATTTCCACGCTACGATTTTCAGGAAAATATCAATTATTTAGTATCAATTCGAAAACTGTTTTCTGTCGAATAATCCAGTACTCGTAAAAAGTTAATTGCCTGCCAAAAAACAATTAAATCACGCAACGGTGCACCAGCGATACAACATCGGCATAAAATGATTTAGTTAGTGTATATTTGACAATTTTCGACAATGTTCACTAATTTGTAACCAGATAGATTATTAAACAAAAAAGTCGATATGTTTTTGTGTTCAGAATGTCATAGTGATTGAAATTTTTCATAAAAATAGGAGAGGGTGACATTTCAAATAAGACATAATAGATTTGAATATATTCTTGCTGTTATCTTTCTTTATCTTCTTTATTTGATGCTCAACACTTGAACAATGGAAACAAATTATATAATTATATTCATAAATTATATTATTATAAATGTTATATAAGTAATGTATTTACATCAGCTGCTAGTTCTGCAACGTCACATTACATTTCTATTTTCTTATATACCTAAATATATTATTTTGATTTCTTGTGGGGAGGGAGGTGGAACTATTTATAATGATGTTTATAATGATGTAAGGCTTTTGAACTTAATACTCCAACATATTATTGTAAAGTAAACGTATTTTTTTTTTAATTCTAATTAATCGTTCGGTAAAGTGATATTGTGGTTTCTTGTGTTTTGTATTTCAAGTTGCTCTAAACAATCTAATTTTATTGCATTTGTGAAGTAGTGTAGGTTTATTGTTGTTTATACAATGGCCTGAAATTTTATTTTGTTAAATGTTAATAGTTCTAGAATTATCTTCCGCGATCCATTTTGCTCACTTCCTTCCGGTTTGACCTACCTAAACAGTATCACAATTAGAGCATTTTACGGAGTAGACGCCATACTCATCCATATTGGATTTTGAGGTTTTGGAATTAGAAAGTCATTTGTAACTGGTGTTACTACCCTTAAAAGCGAGATAAATGTTGAATGTGGGTAAAATTTGTTTAGTTTTAGTTGACGCATTTGTAAGCAAATTGTTTACGTTTTTTTTTTCAGGTACTTTTTGAGATATTGAGGTATTTATGGTATAGAAGTAATCCCACAGACACCCTTAAAATCTCATTTAAAAAAAAAACTGTTTTGTGTACTTGCTTGTGTATAAAAAGTCATAACTCCGCCATTTTGTATTTGATTTCCAATATAAAAATCTGATGTCGCCAGACACCTCCTTTATCATACTATACATAAAATTAATAGGTTTGCTGCATGAGATTCTATTTTATCGATATCGGTCGTGTCTGCATTAAAATAAAACTAGTTAGCCAGGATTTGATAGATATTTTGATTCTAGTAGGTATTGTGAAAAATCAGCGTTTGACACTACCTACTTTCATTATAATGACAATATGTGTCAAATCCTGGCTAACTAGTTTCATATTAATGCATACACGACCGACCTCGATCAAATAGAATTTGCTTATGCAGCTAATCTATTAATTTTGCCAACAAATGTCATAAACATAAATTTTTCAGAATTTACTTTAATTTATTATTTAAGTATTTTGACGACAGTACAGAACCGGGAGTAAACCTCCGGTTCCTTTGGAGCCGTTTCATCAAAAAGCTTTTCAGCTCTAAGTTTGGTCATTTTTATGTACCTTGGTCAAAAATGTAAAAAACAAATTTCAAAACTCAACCGATTATAATAAACAAATGCGTATTAATTGCAACTATAATTGGTCTTCCAACAAAAAAAATAAAAATATAATAGTAGATCGTAACAGGTCATTAAGTTGTTGTTAAAGTTGAAAGAACCTGAAAATAATGGAAGACTTCTGAACATTGGTGACTGTAACTTGTTGACTTTTTATCATATCAAACCTAACTATTTATCTTTATAATGGTATGTGCCTCCTGTTTGAGTTTTTATACCACAAATCGAGTAAACAATGGCGGAGTTACATGTTTATGCAGAAGCAAGTACCCAAAAGCGTATTTTTGTTAATCAATATTTTGGGACTGTCTGGAAAATGTATTCTATATATACCATTATGTTCAGCTCCACTTCCTCTACAAGTTACACTATGTCTCGTGAAAAGCATATTTTCACTGCAATACAGTGTAAATAATGGCTACCCATGAAGTCCACATGGTAGAATCAATAATAATATTTGATAATATTTCTCACAAAATATTTCTCCATTATTTATTTATTTATTTATTTTAAATGTAAGGATTCCAAACCGCAAAAATACCGTCTACATTATGTACACACTTCACTCTTCCACTAATATATGCATTTGCTCTGATCCGCAGGTGTAAAGTGGTCGAGTGTTCAGCGAAGGACGACATTAACATAAAGGAGATCTTCAGGCAGCTCTTAAACCTCTCGAGGTTACTCCCAAAGGACACCGACGAAGCTTCAGGCCTGAAGCGGCGTTCCAGCGCCTACGTTTCAGCCAGCAAAGGCGGCCGAAGAGCGGCCAGTCCCGCTCCCGACAAAGACAAGGGCGCCGCGGAGAGCAGCAACTCACTCGAAACGCAAAAATCCAAGCCACGCTCGCGCTCGCTCATACGCAGGGCGAGCAGAAAGACCAAACAACAAATAAGGGATGCTCACAACGGCCCAGACGAATGCGCCGTATCGTAAATATCAAAAGATATACCGAAGAATACCTACACACCACAGTAGATTTTGATATATTGTGACGTCATGTGACAGTTAAGAGGTTATGTCTGGGATTTACGTCACGGTATAGAAAGTCTACACAAACGGAGTGTTAATTTTTAGATTGTCCACTTTGGGTAACATGTATACCATGTAATAACATGAAGTCTAGTTATACTAGATTTTGATTTGGAAATGCAAATGCAATCGTTGAAAGTAGTACTAATCGATAGCTTATGGTTCCAGTTGTAACAAATTAAAATGGTTAGAATCCCAGTTAATAGCAACATTTTTAATCAGTGGAAATTATATGCGCATGTATTATAAAAAAAACGTGCATTTATAGTTAGCACTTGATAAAATATTTGACCAATACTAAAAATATTTGTCGAACAAAAAAAATATTTGAGCAATGCTAAAATTTACAGGTGCATTAAAAAAATAAATGTCCAAAAATGTAAACAAATGTACATCAGAATAAATAATTGTGCATTTATATATTTGAATGTTCCTTTCATAATATACAAGGAGAAAGGTATTTGTCAGGCAATTCCGTCATCGAAGAATTTTAATTTCAATTTTATGACCTTGCATAAGAAAATTTACAAAAGAACTTACAAAAGAAAATATTGATAAGTTTATGGAAAATGAATTTTTAAACTGAATATGATATTGCGTTTTGGGTAGAATTAATTGCCCTGAAAACCAATATTGTAAAATAGCATATAAATAAAAATGAAAATGCGAAAAGACGGTATTTTGGTAATTTTTACCAATTTTCTTCTACCTAATTTATACCGCCTGTCCTAGAAACCTCAAAATGGATCTTAATCAGAATCCTCAATTCTCAAGCGCAGATTTGTATTCAGCGGAAATAAATAGGTCATAGAAATTACCTCTAAAATAATTAACAGATTTATCAATATAAGTACATAAAAAATATGGGGTTGCCACTCAAAAAAAGAAAGTCATAAGTCGAAAAGAATTGAATTTTTATTTAACATAATATGTAGGGTGAGTTATTTGAACTAATTAATAAGTGTATCATTAAAAGTACGAGCTATCTTTAACATACAAATCGTCAACATCAGATCATCGCTCATTTTGATGTGCAGTAGATCTTATATTTATTATTTAATGCACGAGATATTCATTTTAGTGGGCGATAAACAAGAGGTTTTTCCCAGAAAACTGTGGTAGCAACTGTATACTGAGCACTGCCTAGTTGGGTAGCATTCACCCCAAGCAAAACAACGAGGATTACCTCTAGTTAAACCGGAGAATTTAACTGAAAACCCGCAGCCCGGAGAATGGTTGCCAAACCCAAAGTCTCCGGGTCAAAATGTCGGCAAGCCTAACTCCAGCCAAACTGCTGCCCTGAGGTAAATCGTATAAAAAAGAGATATTGTGGTTTCTTTTGTTTTTCTATTTCAAGCTGCTCTAATAAATCTAATTTTATTGCAATGGCCTGTTGAACTTTTATGTTGGTAAATGTTAGAAGCAATTCGAGAATTATGTTCATCACATTTGACAGAGTAGACTCCAGACTCATCCATAACTAATTTTGGGGTTTTACAACTTGAAAGTAATTTTTAAATAGTGTTTAGCTTCAGACTGATGCTCAATCTGAAAGTTCAGAAACGACACCGGTAACTAAGACATTACACAAAATTAACAATGGATTATTTAATGCACAAGATATTCATTTTAGGGCACACATTATGAATACAATATTGCTCATTAAAACATTATTTTAACATATTCATATTTATTGAATGCTCAATAGGTATTACAAGTCCATTCTATGGCACAAAATATATTTGTTTATGTAACAATCATTATTTATTTAATGCACAATATTTATTATTTTAATGCACATATCTATTTAAATAATACACGTTTAAATCGTACCCATTTTTAATTAAGCAAAAACTATTGAAAAATTAATTCGAAAGATTCGAGAACTTCTCTGACAATGGTTATTAATTAATGAGGAATGTTGCTATTATCTATTATCCTAAATTTTTTAAATATTACAACTGGAACCATAAGCTATCGATTGGTATCAAGTTCATCGAATGTATTTAATCTTCTTAATACAGTGTATATCAAAAATCTAGTTTTACTGGGGTAATATAAAGGTGGCTACGATACTGAGGAATAGTTATTCAACGTAGAAGATTTAAAAAGAACACTTACTACACATACATACATACATACATACATACATACATACAAACAAACACACAAAAAAACACATTTAAAGGTGATAATGAATACGCTTGTCAAAACAAAACTTAAATAAAAAGAATAATGGAAACGCTATAAGAAACTTTAAAAAGTATTCGGTAATTTTGCTTCCCCCATATACTTTTGTACGTTAATTGCCTTTTTTAAAAAGTTTCTTTTGCGCTAACGAGCGTGGTCATTATTTTGATGGCGGCGTTGTCGATTTTTTCGTTCGCGTTTTAGGAATTAACAAAAAACAAAAGAACGCTCACGGAAGCTGAAGCCTGTGTACGATTTTCTAATAGTATTATCGACGTATAACGTTCTCGATGTTTAGATGAGTAAGTATCCATCCCTATTGCATTTAACGATATTGTACTGTACATATTGTGGTAGTATCGCAGTAGTATATATTGATGTTTCGATATAAAAATTGTTAGTTTAATGCAATTATACAAGAAAACGTTTAAAAAAAAATTATGTTTGTGAAATTGACGCCCAAATACTTCCTATAATATCATGGAGTAAAATGTATTTTCAATATAAGGGTTTCTCACTATAAATGTATGGAAACACGAGAGAAAATGTGAGATGATCGACTTTTAATTATTTTTTTTTTTTAATGGCAACCCCATCCGTTTATTATTGATTCTGGTGGGCCCTTTCTAAAGGAGTCCTGTCTAAATTCAGGAGATGCATAGTATCAGCCCTACATCAGAAATTTTTTGAGAAGAGAACTATTGAAAATTGTAGATAATGATGATAGCTTTTGGAAAAATGTGCAATTTTCTATAGTAAGGTATTCGAAACAAAAAAAAACTTAAACCCTTTATCCTAGAAACTTACAAAAAGTCTCAAAGTAAACCTTAATTCACAGTTTGGAACAGGTTGCTAATTTTACTTTTTAATTTATTTGCGACAATTCAAATGTTACCGGTTCTGGTGCAGTTTAAAATTTAAAAGAAAGAGAAAAACACCTTTTAGAGGACTTCAGGCGTGGTTGAACGTTTGCACTGGAACATTTGATCCTGTATTTGTCTGTTAAATGCCGTTATCGTCGGTTATTGTGACTTTGTGTTGAGATTGTTATTTGGTATGTTTCATCCGTTTTAGATTGTATTGCTGTCGTGTTCAGGTATTGTGTAATTTTGTTTGTAGTTCCCTGAAGAAGCCAGTATTTACTGGCGAAATATTGGAATACATGAAAAGGTCTAACTAGTTGGCACTTTTTTGAAGCTCTATTAACCCAATAATAACACGGGTTTCCGTTATGTAAACTTTAATCTTTGTATTTTTATAAATTGTTATTTTTTTAGTTTAATTTTATCAAATTTGTTAATCTATCAACTTTGAAAACAAATCTATTTTTAATATCAATATCAACACAAAACAAATATAGGGTTAACCTGCAAAAAAGTGTCGATGATATATGATAAGTGAAAAAAGTTATTCAATTAATAAACCATTTCAGAAGTTTCGTCAAGTTTCCATATTTAGTGCGCTCACTATATAAAAGCTTGGAAATGTTTCTAAATATTATATAATGACAGAATGCTTTAATTCAGTCCAAGAATCAATAAAATTACGCTTTTTATACACCATTTTCTACCTTGGCTACTATGTGCCTCTGGGGAACATAATTTCAGTATATATTATTTTTTATTGTTTTTTTTATTGACCCAAGCTAAATTTACTAAATTGGCAAAATATTGAATATTGAAAATTGTTTGTTCTTAATTAAATTATCTGAATGGGAACTATGGACTTACATCATACCTGCCTATACAGAGTTAGTCAAAATTACCGGAAATAATACTCCTCACGTAAAAAATTTCAAACAATTTTTCAAACTGCGATTTAAATGAAAGCATGTTTAAACCTGAAAAATGTTTTGACTTTTTTACTGCTAGAGAATTATTTAGGAGTTGAACTTTTCTATATGTATGGAAAGCGTATAGACGTTTTCGATAAATTTTTTTGCGCTGAATACGGTTTCGGGTTTTAGCGTTTTTTTTTTCTACATGGTGGTACACTTTTAGCATCTTAGTTAAAAGTACCAAGGTCAAGGTTTACTATAAGTCATTTTAAAAATTTCTTGGACAATGGGGTTCAACATCGCATTTCTTATAATTTTAAATTAATTAATTTTAAAAAATTTAGATTTGTCTTCGGACAATGAATTCTATTCGCATTATCATATTAATTTAATAAAATTCATGTCCCCAAAAATTATCAATATTTTACAGTTATTGTTAATTGCATTTTTCTCAAAAAATTTCTTCTGTTATGCTATAATGGAATGTTTACACTATCATGAAGACACAAGATCAAGATCACTGTTAACAAAAGAAATAATCTTTTCACAATATATTACTGTATAAACCGATATATTATTGTATACCGATTTTTGTCTTATATTGTGACACATAAACTAACCGGCGCCATCGATTTCAAATTATCTGCCACAGTCAAAATAATCAACACGGCCGGCACTCTGCTATTATGTTATACAGGCACCAATCTACAATATTAACTAATTGAAAATTGGTGTTTGCGTTACTGTAATTTGTTTACCAACTTTAATAATTTCCTTTATAATAAATATGACACTGATATGAATATGGGAAAGAATTTGAACGGTAAAATCAATACCTAACCTATGAGCAATACTACCACAATTATATCTACAAAGATTGTTACCATTAAGAAATATACTTAACATTAAACGTGTGACCTATTGTAGGTAGAAAGAAATACATTAAGATTTGATTTTATTAAATTTTGACACCTTTTTTTGTCAAATGGCGAATAGCTAATAAAGAAATCATGAACGTTATTCTAGATTTGTTTTTTGCTATTCTCTGGCATGGGAATTTAATTATCCATACCTGACAAACAATCATAGCATTCGTAACTTTCAAGTTTCTGTAATAGAATCTATAGATTATAGGCTAAACTGTGGGCACTTCATATCTGTGGTCAGTTAAGCGTCTAACACATTCTTGGAATAACTTCAGCAAACTAAATTAATTACCAGAGCGCCCGATAATGCCAAGACAAACTAATCGACGTTACTGACGTTATACTGCATTACGAGATCAATTAAGCAAGCAAGATTGGAATAAAGTGATCCATCCGGGTTCTAGACTTACGGTGTGCCAATATCGTATAGATGCATTAGTGTTGCTCTTATAAAGCTAATGGAATTTGAAAATCTATACAGCACTGCACTTTGTACTAAATTTTTTTGTGATAATATTCTATTACAAAGATTTGATCGAAACGATTTCAAACTAAAATACTTATTTATTAAACCATTTGTTGTATATGAATGATCTATTTAATAATTTTGTTATTTATTTGTAGGTTATTCCCTATTATTGCCACTTTAAAAAGAAATATGATGGAAATAATCGACATATCTATTGAAAATAAACAACTGCCGAACTGTTACCAATTTATTATTACAGTCAGATGGACAGGGTACAGTTGACTGAAGAATATTAATATCATTTTCACCCAATCTTGAATATAACTTTATAAATATAAACATTATACATTTAAATACTTTTAACTAACATCATTCAGTCATAAGTTTATAAGTCACACGTTTAATGTTCATTTAAAACTTATGTGATATTCAAACTTTATTAATGTGCAATTTATATTTGTATATATTTAAGCATTTTGTAAACGTTCGTTGAAAAATAAAACACTTGTATATAATACCGTACTTAAATATAACGATTTGTAGAGAGAGGTGTTACTCCTACATACAGGGTGTTACTAAAATGTAGGTTGTAACTCCAAGTAAGTGTCTTTTTTTTAGAATCTAAATTAAGAAAAGTGAAGGTAATCATATGACCTAAAGTAATAAGGGAAAGGAGGTTGTATGAGATACCATATGATAACACCTTTGAAACTTTAAAATTTTAGGTTAATTAATTTCAGGGTTTAATCCAAGACATTGCATCTAACCTTAATCTTTTTTTGAATTTTGTTTTGCAAATTTGGTTTTCTCACAGAAAAGTTTTAACAGAGCTTGAAGGCACGGACGGAGAATCTTGATACACCCATTTAGAAACAACTTAAACAAAAACTTGACTATCTTTTAGACCGGACTTTCAATTCTAATAAAATCACCATTTTTTTAGTTTAAAAGTAATCTGTTTACATCAGGGTTGTTATAATAAGGACTCGTATTTAAAACAAAAGAAATATGTTTATTTTATAAAATGATGTTTTAAACATGAATTAGAACATGTTTTAATCTACACACACAAAAATGTTTTAAACAAGGAAAAAATGTTTTAAACATCAACAAACTATATGTTAGTAAAAGCAACAAAAACTGTTCAAATATTGATAGGCTTAAAACAGAAAATATAAAACAAACTGTCTAAAATATTTAAAACAAAATAGTATTAAACACAATATTTGTAAAACAAATTGTTTAAAAAAACAACCCAGGTTTACATATGTTAAGAACATTCTTATTCAGCGTTGTTATGTTTGAAACACTGTTTTAAAACATTATTTTAAACATGTTTTAAAACAAATATTTTGTTTTAAACTATTTTGTTTTAAACATGTTTTAAAACAGTTTATTTTAAATGTTTAAAACACTTTGTTTTACAACATTGTTTTAAACATGTTTAAAACGGTTTGTTTTAAATGTTTAAAACACTTTGTTTTAAATGTTTGAAACACTTTGTTTTAAAACAATGTTGTAAACATGTTTTAAAACAAATATTTCGTTTTAATCTATTTTCTTTTAAACATCTTTTAAACAGTTTGTTTTAAATGTGCTTTAAACGTGTTTTAAACAACCGATACTTGAACAATTTTTGTTGTGTTTCATAAAATATTACTATACAATATCAGTGGTAGCAAGTAAGATAAGGAATCAAAACACGTCGATTAAAAGGCATAATTTAAAGCATATTTAAAACAAATTTTATTTCTTGGTTAAAACATTTTGTGTTTGTGTGTGAATTATAACATGTTTTATTTCATGTCTAAAACATGTTTCTTGGAGGTGTTTAAAAGCATTGTTTCGTTAAAAACCATATTTACAAAAACATGTTTGTTCTGTTTGTTTAAAAAAAACGTTTTTTACACACACAAAAATGTTTTAAACAAGGAAAAAATGTTTTAAACATCAACAAACTATATGTTAGTAAAAGCAACAAAAACTGTTCAAATATTGATAGGCTTAAAACAGAAAATATAAAACAAACTGTCTAAAATATTTAAAACAAAATAGTATTAAACACACTATTTGTAAAACAAATTGTTTAAAAAAACAACCCAGGTTTACATATGTTAAGAACATTCTTATTCAGCGTTGTTATGTTTGAAACACTGTTTTAAAACATTATTTTAAACATGTTTTAAAACAAATATTTTGTTTTAAACTATTTTGTTTTAAACATGTTTTAAAACAGTTTGTTTTAAATGTTTAAAACACTTTGTTTTACAACATTGTTTTAAACATGTTTAAAGCGGTTTGTTTTAAATGTTTAAAACACTTTGTTTTAAATGTTTGAAACACTTTGTTTTAAAACAATGTTGTAAACATGTTTTAAAACAAATATTTCGTTTTAATCTATTTTCTTTTAAACATCTTTTAAACAGTTTGTTTTAAATGTGCTTTAAACGTGTTTTAAACAACCGATACTTGAACAATTTTTGTTGTGTTTCATAAAATATTACTATACAGTATCAGTGGTAGCAAGTAAGATAAGGAATCAAAACACGTCGATTAAAAGGCATAATTTAAAGCATATTTAAAACAAATTTTATTTCTTGGTTAAAACATTTTGTGTTTGTGTGTGAATTAAAACATGTTTTATTTCATGTCTAAAACATGTTTCTTGGAGGTGTTTAAAAGCATTGTTTCGTTAAAAACCATATTTACAAAAACATGTTTGTTCTGTTTGTTTAAAAAAAACGTTTTTTATAACAACTTTTACTGTTATTTTATCAATTTGGTACCGCACCACTTCTTCTTTCACATAACTCTTCACTAAAAACAGCTTTGCTAGCCACTCTACATTATCCATATAAATGTCATATAAAACTTATAGTCTCTCGCACAGGTAGACGCCTTTTGTTTATAATATTACTCGGAACGCATATTAAGCATAAACTCTGCGATGACAGCTACGTGAGACTCCAAATACATGGAGTACAAACTCCGGTAATTGAGGCACGAACTTTAGTTTATTCATACTAAATATGTCTATGTATTCCTACAAAGAAGTATTTATTTCAAAATATTGAGCATAAAGTATGTGCCCATTTTCATTCCTATCACCCATTATCTTTGTTCTCAGAACCAGTTTTTAAACGTCTCTTAAACCTACATCTTTCAATATTTTTCATTTGTTCTGTGTTTATAATGTACCCACATCCTAGGTCCTTAATATGCTGTATAATTTAAATAAATAAATAAATAATAATAATAAAATTATCCAAGTATTCTCGCATCATAGCTTTTATGTTCAACGTCAAGACTTTGAAGCACTACAACTTCATACAAAACTCTAGTTTTGAAAGAATTGTCCTATGATACCTCACTTTAGCCATGCTGTTCCTACAGTTGGTACTGAATTATTACGTATTAGGTATTTCGTAATAATGAAGAAATACCACGATCCACCACGGTCTGCTCACGCGCATCGGCCCCGCCTACACGTGACGTCAGTGCGAGAAGGAAGCGGAAGTAGCCAATTGCTCTTGTCACGTTTGTAATAACATTTATACGCTGAAGACGTTGCGAGAAGTAGCGTTCGTTGCCATGGTAGCTAATCTGTTGTTGTGGCGTTCAAGCCATTTTGACAATTAAAGCGTTGGCATGGTTGTCA
Source organism: Melinopterus prodromus (assembly GCA_964023965.1). NCBI lineage: Eukaryota > Metazoa > Arthropoda > Insecta > Coleoptera > Scarabaeidae > Melinopterus > Melinopterus prodromus. Next base: position 99,991,849 of record OZ030390.1, read on the forward strand.
ATTTGTTAACCTAAATCACCTACAAAAGTCAAAAACTTACGGACGTATTTGGTTGCCTAGGTGTCCGTGTCAACATCCTTCTCGCAGTGACGTCATGCGCAGAAACGAATGCATTTGAGACACGTAGTGAGCAGACCGGTATACTGGATCGTGACGAATACCAACAATGATCCTGTACCCATTATCCAGGTAATGCACTTATTATTGATTGTATATAGATGTTATGTATTACAATAATCTAAAATACTTAAAATACTAACAACGGAAACTATCATTGTTATAATTAATAGCTAATCGTTGAGGAATTTATTAAAAATATCTTGTTCTATATACATGTATTGTGTAGTAGAATTCAAAGTATTATAAAATAAAATAACCGTCCCAATGTTGTTCTAGAGCTAGAGATTAACTTTGCCAAACGTTTCTAATTCTGAATGTATTAAGTTAGTAAATAAATGTTTTTCTTGTTTGTTTTGAGAAATTATATGAAAAACAAGACGTTGCGGGTACAGTGTATATAAATGTCATGTATTTACCAGTGTAGATGACACTATATGTGTCATTTAATGCAAATAACTGTTAGGAATTGATTTCTAATATCGTAAGAAACGTTCATTTAGCTGTGTATGTATTAATTAATTAATTAATTGCTTAGTATTGCGTGAAATGTTCAATATCGTAATAACAAATAACAAAAATAAAATCAAACGTTTGTGTTTCGTGGTACTAGAATTGCTTTAATGTTAAGGAAAGACAATAAAAAGGAGTTGATATATCAAAAATGAACGTGAGTTTTTACGAGTACATATTGTTATTTAGATATGATTCAACTTCTAAAAACTGTCTTAACGTCTTTAAACTAGCGTAAAAACTTTGCAACTTACAGTTATGCGCTCTCATATTTTCACAAGAAGTATTAAATTCGAACTATGTATACTCTTAAAAAAAGGTTAAGCAAAACAAAGAGCTAATGGTTCAGTGGAACAACATATAAAATCAAACTTATCTTTTGAACTATTAACAAACAAAAAAAACTATTTAGTATTAAGGTTCTATCGAGATGTATATGCACGTATTTGTAATATATCCGCACCAGAAACAAAACAACAAAAAAACACACACATATACTTAATCCATTATATCGGATGTTACTATATAAGACTTGAAGAGTAGTTATCGATATATAATAATATCATTTTAATTGATTTTCAATTTTTATAAAAGTGTTTACTGTTAAAGTTAATATTATATATTAATATTTAAGTAAGTGTAACAACCTAATGACGCTTATACATATTTGTATCTAGCAGGGTTTATATAAAAGAGAAAATATACTGCGTGCTGCGCATATTTTGTGCACCGCGACTGAAGAGATTAGTCCACATTTTTTATGTGTCGAAAATTTGGTAAGCGACGGTGGTCTATTGTAAGAAAATATTTCTCTTGTGTACTTTTGTATTGTATGTATTGTTATGCTACACGGTTCGCGTGGATTTTGCGTCCAGGCAACTGTAAGAACGAATAATGCTGAATGATAATACACTATTGTACAATTTATTTATGCATCTGTGTTTTATTTCCCCCATTATTTCTCCTATATTATTTGTCGCCAATTTGGGTTAATTTTTTTAGTCTAAACCACACGTGATAGAAATAAACGGTTTGCTTTGGGTTGTCATTTATTATAGTGGTCAGTGGCCATAGACCAATAGAATTATACGATCCTAAATAAGTAATATAAAGTTGAAACCATAAGGTCCAAGAACACCTATAAGAACTTTACAGTTTAAGAATTTGTTTTAAGTTTCAGGTGGCACATGGAAGTCTATGGAATTGGAATTATTGGGTTATGTTATCTAATATAATTGAAATAAATATATATCGCGTAACATAGGGTTGCGTTTTATAAAATATCTCTCATTTGTCCAAAATGTCACATGGAACCTTATGGTTCTAAATGCAATTTGTTGCACAGTGACTCATTAGACATTACAGTCAGTTACCGAACTAACTTCGATACAAGTATCCAAATGTCTATAGAATCAACACATCTATGTACGCACTGCAAAATTATGAATAATTCACAGGAAAAATCACGAAAAGTGGACTTACCGCAGGTCCTACGCTCCAAAAATTGTGTGCGAATCGTGCTCGGCCCTTTTGGTCATATCATAGAAGCACTCGAACGGAGTAAATCGATGAGAATTCGCGCAAAATTGGACAAATTTACGATAGACGATAGTATTCACAACCGACACGCACCGTATTGTATAAGTATACTGCTGAACGGTGTCAAACCACACTTGTACCTGCTTTTACCTTTTTTTTCTGTAGCGGACCGTAGAGAAAATAGTATAAAGGAGCGATCTATATGGTTGTTGTTTTGTGTTCGGTATGTTATGCACTATTTTGGTTTGAGGATTATTGTTAAATAACAAACAGTGTTAGAGATTTCCCATGTTTTCGTAATTTATATTCCAACAGAATTTTAACAAAAACCAAGTGCACTCAAATCTCGCTATACGCGGCTTTTCGCTATAATGACCTGTTGGAATTATGGCTGAATTATGACTAAATTATAAAAGAGTGTTTCTGTGCAACCTATCGCATGTATTATTTCGTCTTTATTTAGTCAATATGTTCCCGCTAAAGTAATTTTTCTTGTGCTTTGTTCTAATCAATTATTTTTAACTGAAAATCTCTGAAATGATAAACAGTGCTAATAAATAAAAATAACTAAATAATTTATAATAAATCATGAAGGTATTAACCATAAATTATTATGGTATTTATGTATAATAATTAAATCAACATAATTTGTTTATTTTTCATTTCTTTTTTCAGATAGCCAGCTCTTAATATGGAAATATTTTTGTTAATAAAATTAACAAAAAATTAAGGACAACTATACTAGTGTCAATCGTTTTTCTAACTAATTTTACATATTCGAACAGAAACTCTTTCATATGTTAAACATTTCTGAATTTCAGTTTTTTACACAAATAGATCTGTTTGATTTGAACATAAATACTGCGTATTACTTTTATATGATTTCTGTTGCTCTAGTTTTGGCTTACGATAGAATTAAAAAACTAATAGTCTTCAACTTAAATTACGTATATATCGTATATGTATTCGAGTAAGCATAATTGAGTCCAGTGATATCAAATACAATAAAATAATCTAAACCGTAGTTTCCAGTTTTAGCAGACAAAACAAATAGCAGTGAAAATGTTTATACAAGTTTTAATACCTATGTTAATATGTATACAATAACATAAGAAAATTAGATTACACCTACACCATACAAAACAATAGAGTTAAATAAATAAACCTCTTAAAAATAGTTAATATATCCTAATATCCTCGAAGTGTTTCTAGCAATCTGCAAACTATATAAGTTTTGCAGATTATTTAATCTTATATCGAATTCAGTACATCAAATAACAAATGATCAAGATTTTAATTTAATAACACATTATTTTTTTAATATTAATCATCTTATCCACAACCAGGTTATTAAAAATGCTCTTAGATTATAACAAGCTCTTACCCATTATAAAATCATAACAATACAAATGTGGAACGGTATAGTAACAGTTGCAGTTGTCATTATCAAAAAGAATATATGTTGTGTTAATTTGATCTCAGTATCTACTATTTTTCGTGATATTTTGACAAGCAAAATCTGTGTTAAGGAACGACACACCCCGACGCTGTATTTACCTCAATAAAGCATTTTTTGCTAATTGAAAGAAGTTGATTTACCATAAATAAGAACACAATTTCTCACTACCATTTATTAAAGCATCATATACAACGTACAAACTACAAAGGTATATAAACAATTAGTTACATATCCACAATATTGGCAGTACATAACGATATGGCACTTAATCTTAAGATAATATGGACACCTGAGGTACATCATGGATCATGGTAAGTATAATATAACCACTTTACCACAACTTATAACTATATTTGCATATATAATTCGTATACTAAGTATGTAGTACTAATAAGTTTTAATACACACATACAGTAGGCTGGTACAATCAAGGAGAAAAATTTAATCACTAACAAAGTTATTCTTCCTCGAGTGTACATATTCATATCTAATAAATACCCTGCATAATCTAGTTGAATTTAAATTCTATTCACTCTATATTCTAGACAATATGTCTCCAATTTTTACTTTAAGACATCACAAATACATAGAATCTACACATCAAAAGCTCTAATATCATGGATTATACCATGAGGACATCCACCTCTGTTCCTTGTAAAGGCTGTGCCCATCATCACAGGCGCAATTATTATTATTCACTTCCTTATCCAGAATTACAAAAGCTTTATCCTCAATAGCAGATCGCCTCCTTCTGCTTGGTACAGGAGGAGGAATATCCTTCAACATTTGCGGAATTGGAGACACTGGTGGGTGGTAAGCCAAATCCTCAACTCTGACAGGACTCGAAAACCTCGAACCTACCCTACTATGATGACGTGGTTCAGGAGACTCCATCCTAGGAAGTGGCTTCCCTCTATTCCTTGGAGTCGTGCTTTTACTTCTTCTCCTGGACGTTGAAAACGGAACAGGACTAACATTCCTACTCGACTGCCTGGATGACGTTGAATCACTAACAACTGTTAAGTATTTCTTGGATTGAGTAGGTGGCTTTTTACGCATTGGTAATTTGGAGGAAGTCTTTTGGATAGTACTGCTACTCGATGTTGACTTCGCACTAGGTGGCGGTTTCTTCACATCATCTGATGATGTAGATGCTGGAGGTTTCTTAATTGCTACTGGAATCTGCGATGGACCAGCGGAAGTTGGCGGTTTTTCTTTCTTTATTTCGGGTGTTTTGCTACTGAAACGAAATTTATATATAGTATTTGTTGGGTGGTAATGGTATAGTACTTACTTACAGGTTTGCGTCTTTGTTGGCGTTTGTGTTGACGGGTTTATCTGTTGCTTGGACTAATTCGAAGGCCCTCTTCTGTTGTGTGGTTAGGTTGTCCAGTGGTCTGGGTTTTCTTTCGACGCGTTCGCGAATCAAGTAGTCGACGTATGCTTTTCTGTATTCTGGTTGGCACTCGAAATGTCCTTCTAACTTTAGTTGTGATTCACGTTTGAGGTGTTCGGTTTTATGGTAGTTTGGATGTTGGATGTAGGCGGCCCTCTTCTCTGTCATGTGATGCATCTATTAGCATAAAGTAAGATTGTTATGATTAATTATCTTTTTTATATATTTGGTGATTTTGTAGAGTTTGATCAATGTAGTAGCATCTAATAAAAAAATTTAATTGGTTCTTGAACAATTTTATTCTGTTATACTTTTAAAAAATCCTCTTATTTTGATCCTGTTTTAAATAGAATATTTTGTTGTTTATTTATAGCATTACTGCTAGCAAAAGTAGTGTCACAACGACAATTTGTTGAAATGTTCGTAGTTTATAGAAGTTTATAGTGTATATAACTGAATCATGTTGACAACTTACCAGAAGTAAAATGAAACTAGCGTAAAATTTCAGGACCTATACAAAATTAATGCTTTTAAAATTCTGAACAAAAGCGCATATTCCAGCTTATCTTAAATACAGTGGTTCTCACACTGGGGCAGTACGAACTAGGGGTCGCAAACCGGGATGCCGGACTAAAACGAATAATTGAAAATACCGGGATTGGATTTATGAAAACCGGGATTTTCGGTATTGTTTTGTAATAAAATATAATCACTTTTCTTAGTTTCTGTGTCGTATTTAGAATAAATTAAGTGTGGCTATAATTTGCCTACATCGCCTTATTCAATTAAAAATATGGTGATAAAGCACAGTGAAACTACTAAAGCCTCGTTGACTATCAAATTGCACAAGCTGAAAGCAGAAGGAGTTAAGCTGTCTGTGACACTGGATGAATGGACTAGTTTGGGAAATCGTCGTTTCATGAACATAAACATGGTGATTGGCAGCATGCCGGCCAGAAAAGGTTAACAATAGCTGGGAAAAAGGCTATCAGATTTTGAATTATCATTGAAAGATGATATAGTCTGCTGAACTACTGACGGTGCCAGTGTGATGATCGCATTAGGACGTGAAGCAACGCTTTACTACCAACCGTGTGTTGCTCACGGTATACAGCTGGCAATATTAGACGTACTTTATAAAAAAAGAAAGCACCCCAACATCAACCTGAAGAGGAGGACGATTCTGATGAATCTGATTGGGATGATGATGACAGCTGTGGTTTTCATGTTCCAGTTCACATCAATCAAAATAATGAATTCATTTTCAAGGATTTAATCAGTAAAGTGAGAAAAATAGCAAAAATTTCAGAAAGTCGCTCACTACTCTTCAGAAATATGTCAAAGAAGAAATAGGTCTTTAGCTTAATTTGATTTTAGGCTGCAGCACAAGGTGGAACAGTTCAGCAGACATGTTATGAAGAATAGGAATACTTAAAAGACCTATTCAGAAAACGCTTATTGACTTGAAAATAGATCTTGGCTTATTTAAACACGAATTTGAAAGACTGTTTAATCTGAGCAAAATATTTCAAATACTGAAAGCAAAGGTAGAAGAATTTTGCGGCTTTAATGTTTATTGATTAAGTGTAGATCCATAATGCAAAATTTGATAATAATATTAAATAAGAAGCCTCTTTATTTGCATAAATTATTTATTAATTGCTTCAGACTAGTTTCGCCCATACGGGCATCATCAGTGTGAAAGCTGTAAACACAAAAAATCAAACAATCAAACAATTTGCACCTGGGGAACGAAAGACAACTTACAGTCAAAAAATTAGGAGAACAAGAGCTGTACTAACGATATCGTTATGAACATACACGTGGTCAGATGAGAACAAATCATGATCTAGACAAGAAAAAATGTTTGCAATAATATAAGTCAAAAGGAGGTTTTATAAAAGAACTTACATTGTTTCCCAGGCGCTTTAGACGAATTTTACAATTAAAACTTAGAATAAAAACATCTCAACACCGAATCAAATACACTGTGTTAAACAATGTTTATGTTTAAAAAATCTGATGTGGCCAGGCACATTACTTTATCATACTATATATAAAATTAATTGTTTAGCTGCTACAGATACATTTTCTTATTCGTTTACTTATATTTCTTATTGATTATTATGCCTATACAAAATTTAAAAAAAATATTTTGCTACTGTTTTCATGAGCCCTCTCAGGTTAATGCGATTAAAGTTGACTTCGAATTCGTGCTTGAAATATTACAGGTTCTACAAAAAAAATTGAAAACTTATTCTGTTTTTCATGTTCGCTATTGTACTTGTAATATCCCCATACATTTCTTCCTCAATATGGTCCACAGATAGAAAACAAACATGGTTAAGCCAGGCGATATAGTTTCCCAAAGCATTGCACCACCATGAATAAATTAATCGTCTTTGATAAATATTATTTTAACAATGTTGGGTAGTAAATAAATTACTAATTCTTCAACTTAAAAAAGAAACTTTAAAACTTTGAAATTAATATCTATCCAAATTATACGTTTGTGTAATTGCAGATCGATAATATCCAGCTAAAAGTGTGATGTTCTTAGTGTCCAAAATGAATTTTTCATTATCCCTATTTGTTACTTCGCACGTTTTTGACATTAATCTCACAATATCTCAGAAACAGTTGAGAATATCCTAATAAAAATTATTGACAAAACGCTTAGGTTACAAATCCTAGTTTGTTTTGTTGTACACCGCTGTAGAACATCCTGTATGCATGAAAATATTTTCTATCTGTAGAGCGAATCTACCGTTGGACACCCTGCTTAATAATAACAATAATAATAATTATTATTTGCTATAACTTGAGAATTACACAAATGTCCAAATTAGATCAGATTTAATACCCAAATAAATATCCCAATTAAATTAGAAGAATTATACAAAGTACAGAATTGTAGCAACCAAAAGCAAATTCTCGCTATAGCAAACCAGCAGAAAAGAAAAACCGGGTACTTTAATGTAAAACCATAGATAATCTAACAATAGGTTGATTTGTTAACACGCAAACTGCATAATTGATAAGCGCTGTTTACAATAAATAAACAAAGTAAACACCAATAATAATACGAACACCAATTTATAATAATAATAATAATAAACTGGGATTTAGTGTCATAATATTCAGCAACTCTAAAGCAATATCCCTTCCATATCACGTCTGTGTGCATCTAGCAATCGCCCTTCCATATTACGTCTACGTCCATCTCGCTTGCGCTCTTGCGCTATTGCGCTCTTTTGTTTAGACCCGTGCGAACAGGTCTGTAGTCCCCGTTATGTTTGAAAAGTGTAAGCGTCATCTTCCTATTTTCCTCGCGTTTCTTGATGTTTGCTTTAATAAATATCGGTGTGTCGGTTTATAAACATGATGAAAGTGAGACATTTGTTGTTAGTGAAGTGCCTGTTGACATTTTCTTCTGTTTTGCGCCGAATTAGATGAGCGAAGTAGCCGGAATAAGGTAGGATGTTTTTCTATTGCGTAATCGCTTTTGATTTATTTGGAATGCTTGTGCGTCAGAGGTGTTTTGGCCTTGATTTTCAATAATACAGTAGTCCTATAATTTGAATATGTTTATGATATGTGATTTTGAAGAGTCAACAACGCAGTCACCATGAGCGTACGCTTGGTTTTAAGAAAGTGGAATATCATAGATAACACTGTGCAACCAATTGCCTCCCGGGAAATTGTAGCTAATAATGATTCTTTATGACCTCTTGACCGACAGAAAGAAAACTTATTGATCTTTGAATTCTCTACATAAAATGTGTATACATCCTTTAAGTACGAGTTGGCGTTTTCAAGTTATGCGTCTGAAAATACGTCAAAGGCACGTATAACGTTATTTGTATGCGGGGTAATCCATTCCGCGTCCCAAGGATTTCAAAACATGATTGAGCATCAAATTTTATAATAAGAAGAATAATAGCGTGCAATTAAAACTTGACCATTCGCAAGATAGTCCTTCAGAAGGTTAAGAAATGGCTTATGTAAACCAACCTTGGTTTTTACGGAAACTTAAATTAGTGTACTCTTAAATCTACGTTAGTAAAAGATAGGTACTAAAATTCCATAAAATACGATGCCGGTATTTATATAAAACACTTGTGAAGCACATGTGAACACATTTGAAGAATATTTGGGTTATTGTCGAAAATAGCGAGCTGTTTTTTATTGTTGTAAAATCCTAAAATGAGTTTCGCAAGGATTTTGTATATATAAACTAATACATTAAATCAAATGTTTAAAAATGCCAGACCTTTTCTGACACCAAGGGGGCGCACAGGTTGGTCTTGCTCCAGGGCGCTGAATATGTAGCTACGCCACTGCTAATATTACCTAGTCATAAAAGCAAAAAAAAAATGTGATGTGGCCAGGCACATAACTTTATCATACAAAATATAAAATTAATAGTTTAGCTGCATGAGAATCTATTTGATTGAGATAAATCGTGTCTGCATTAAAATTAAACTAGTCAGCCAGGATTTGACAGATATTTTGATAGTCAATTGCATCAATAGTAGGTATTGTCAAACCATCAGCATTTGACACTACCGGTGCTGTCATCAGAATAATAGTTATTTATCTCACAAGTGCCGAAAGTACGGAATAGCGCGACGAGCGGAGTTGCGGCGCGTCACCGATGGCGGAGCGTCGCCGTCGCATGTCAGCGAGTCGCGCTATTTAGTTTTCGGCAGGAGTGACATCAACGTTTTTTGTGTTGCTTTTGAGAAAAACGTATTTAAAAAAATCAAAAATGGATATATTTCTGTATAGGAAATGTTGATACCACTTCTACGAAACGTCAAGTTTAAAAAGCTAATTCAAATTCTGACAGATTTATATTCGTTCATGACACAGTAGATGTCACATCCGTACCAACATACTAAAGTATAACTACACTCATCGCTATACTTTATTTACAATTTTCTTAATTTATCGTTTTTACAATTAGATATAACAACGGGTTGATATTTCTTATCAACAAACAATCAAATTTGTGATCTTATTTTATTTGAATTTTGTACTTTCCGCACTAGAGCGGCAACGTTCCATAGCGGCTCCCCAACCTGTTGGGATCAGCTGTTTTCGAGTTTGACAGCCATAGACATTTCTGTGCTGAAAAAAATATTTGACAAAATCCTGGCTACTATGTAGTTTCATATCAATGCAGATGCGACCGATCTCGATCAAATAGAGTTTGCTCTTGTAGCTAAACTATTAATTTTACTAAAAAATGTCATAGGCATAAATTATTAAAAATTTCCTCTACCTTTAATTTGTTATTTAACTATTTTGACGAAATTACAGAAATAGCGGCTCAATTGCAAAATCGTTGAAAAATGCTAGGAGTAAATGGCCCGTTCCTTTGGACCCTTTTAAACCAAAAGCTTTTCAGCTCTAAGTTTAGTCAAGAAACTAAATATGAACTTTCGTCCCGATACCTTTAGTAGTTTCCCCGGAACCGTCTCCACAAAAAACGGGCACACACACACACACACACACACACACACACACACACACACACACACACACACACACACACACACACACACACACACACACACACACACACACACACACACACACACACACACACACACACACACACACACACACACACACACACACACACACACACACACACACACACACACACACACACACACACACACACACACACACACACACACACACACACACACACACACACACACACACACACACACACACACACACACACACACACACACACAGAGACATTTTTTTGTACCTTGGTCAAACATGTTCAGGGGACTCAAAAAGACCTATTTCCGCTAAAATCTCAATTTTTTTTTCGGCATGATTACAATACTTTACATACTGCGTATGATAAAGTAAAAATTAGATATCATGTATCATGAAATAGTTGCACGTGGCCTTGTTGCTGCTGTGAATTTTGAATTTTGTAAATTACTTCCATAACCCTATAACGTACTTTGATTCAAATGAGTACTCGGACGCTTTTCTAAGGCCAGATTCCGACTAGAAACATATCAGAAACAGACCAAAACATATCCTTGACCTTCAACAGTTTGGTCAAACAGATGATTCCTCGTTGGAAGTTTCTACGGACAATAAAATTGAATATCTTGGAGATCTTGACGAACCTGAAGACACATTGCCCCTCACAAAACAGTTGGAAATTGAAATTAAAAAAAAAACTTCAAGCGCAGGCTAAATACTTCCAGACCAACTGATGACATGGAAACACTGGTAAAAATTGAAATGACCTTATTTGAAAACGGTGGATCAAGAGGAAAATACCTTCAAATGGCATACAATAGCTTAAGGTCTATTCCTCTGACTATGTGGAGTCTGAGCGAGTGTTTTCGCCATCGGGTTACTTTTCTAATCATTTCCGTTCCAAATTAAGTGATGAAACCTTGGACGCATTGTCATTTATGCTATCGCATTATTTAAATTTAGCCACAGATTGAACAAATATTTTAAGGATTTGATTGATACAATTATTTAAAGAAGTTTTTTAACAACAATCTGTACAAGCTATTCAATTAGGTATTTGGGTAGATTAGATAATACCACCGCCTGGAACATGTGAGCTGGGTTACTTTAGGATAAGAAAATAGGATTAGGATAAGAACTTTATCTGCTTATAGATCAAACACTGTAGCAGAATTTCGAATTCATGCGAATTTCAAAAACAAGGATTTTGAGATGATTTCCGTTAAATGTTTGAGGATTAAATTATATAATTGTGGTTCACAAAAATCACTAATAATGGTGGCGAGGGTGCTATATTGTCCGAGTAAATAGTATGACTAAAAATAACCACGCTAAAACGCAAAAACTAATGGTTGCCGGAAACTTTCAAAACAGGAGTGTAGATAGTGCAGTATTATACATAATAAGTGTACCTATAGTAAGTACAATAAGTGTCAGATAGGAGTGACGTCTAGCAAAACACAACTTACTTCACCTTCGTTTGCCAGCTGACTCTCCGGCCTCTTCACGTGCGGCCTCTCCCTCGGAAAATTAACAAAGGAACTCCTATACTCCGGATTAATGTCCATGTCGCCCTCGTTACGCAAATTGCCGCCCCTTCCACCGCGTCTCTTGACCGGCGACCTCCCGCCGTCGCGATAGAAATCAACGTAGGCGTTTTTGTACTCCGGTGTCATGTCTATTTTCCCCTCCAACTTCAAGTTATTCGTCGCGCGGCGCCTTTCCGTCTTCGGCGACCGTTTGTCCACGTATTGTAACATATTTTCCGTCAGGCGTTGCATGTCACCAGTCTGATGTAAGTGAGATTCCGGCCTACGCATAACGGACCTCTGGATTTTCGGGTATTCGACGTATTTCGCTTTATATTCGGCATATTTCTCGGTCCTATCGTCACCTGGAATTAGGGTTGACAAGTTTTTACTTATTGACGTCTTTGTTGATTTCCTAAGATATTACAATAAAAGCGTGAACTGTAGTAAATGTATAATACACTTGCTAGTCAGTGCACGCATTTACTGACGATTTTAGTGAAAGTATCAACCCTAAGACTAGTTTAAAACAAGTGAAAGAATTGATAAACGCTGGAGGATAAAATACTTTTAAGTATTTTATCAAACCAAATGATAACAGACAACTGGTATGTCTCACGAGTTGAGAAGAATGTGTAGGGTTTAAAATCGTAATAACGTATTCAAAGAAACAAGTCAAATTTCCAGTAATCCTGAATGTGCCCTGTGCAAATAAAAATTATTATAATTACATTTAATAAATCTATTTATTGTACACCCGTGGGCAAGAAATTGTGTTCACTTTACACAATTACACAATCATTTAAAAGACAAAAATAATAAGGTACTGATTCTCTACCATTTTGGTTCTCCCTGTATACTATATACTGTTATCTATTAAAAGTAAAATTTAAAATCACATAGCGAAGAATTTATAAAAGCATATTAGGACATTCCTTTTGGCTGTATAACCTATCAATTTGTAACTAAAGATAAATAATTAGACGGAAATACTTTATATGTCAGAACTGCGAGGAGAGACTTTACAGCGCCATCTAGCAATACAGTTGCATGAGGTAATCAGGCTAAAAATGTATTTATTTAAATCAAACTATGTTTTCTTTTGCGGAAGTACACCTATTTTTAAGCCAAAGGAAGAATATTACTTTAAAAGAAATAAATCTCTTCTTGTGTACAAATACCCTTGTTTGAATCTAAATTAGATTTCTTTGGTTCAAAGAACGTTATTTTTTAAACCAAAAGAAATATACTTTAAAGAAAATAATTTTTATTTGTATCCAAATATATTTATTTGACTTAAATAAGTGGTACAAATAAATTCATCTCTACAAGCAAATAAACCAGAGTGTTCAATTGAGTAAATATTATTGGCGTCAAAGAAATATGTTTTGATCAAAAGAATAAATTGAAAAGAATATATTTCTTACAAACAAGATATCTTTTCTTTCTGAGTACCGTAATGATTAGTCTATCAACTTTTATTCAAAATTATAATACCATCCCCAAAATCTGTATAAAGTTGTTCAAAAGTTATTGTACATCAAAATACACGTATCAGTAACTGTTTGTAGACCAGTCAATGAAACCTTTGTGGTCGAAATTTTGTTATACCGGATACTGGTATGTTCAGAAACCTTCGCAGAATCCAAAAATGCTATTTTGTTTATTTTTCAACGGTACAGGAAATAGTTTTCTTTAATTAGAAACTATCAATAATTGGAGTGTCATTGCCAAAACTACACACAGTTTCACGTTAACTCATCCAATTGAAACCAAATAACTACCGGCTTGTAGAGCAGCAAATTTTCTACAAAGTTGAGGAAGGATCCTATACTGACAAGTTTTGCAGTACTGATTGTTTTTCAAAAGATGTTCATTAGTTAGGTACTCTAAGAGGCAACACTTCCTGGAATGTTCTCTGCTAAAGTTAATGTTAAAGGACACACACTCAGCATTTTAGATATAAATTGCTATTTAAAATTATTATTCCACCGCTTCTCTTCGTATTGAACTACTCACCTTGATAACAAATGTATTGGTTTGTTTTTGTTAAGAATTAGTTGAGGTTATGTTATAAGGAATCGCGAACGTTGGGACTTCGGCAGCCAATATAATGCAAGATCATTTTATTGTGCACACTTCTACTAGCCAAAGTAAGCATATAGATTCTTTCATCTACAAGTAAAAGTGTGCAATTAGTGGTTGTAAATACTTTTGATGCTTTGATACTACGTTTGATACTTTCACTAAAACATGTACATAAAATAATAAATATAAAAGTTGAAAGTTTAAAAACCTGCCACTAAAATGACGAACAGAGCCGGACTAATATGCAAATATCAAAAATTAAAAATAAAGAAATGTACAGTGCCAAAAACGGTTTAGATTTGTATAGAATCAGATGGAGACCTGCTGCTTTAATTATTGGCGATGCAGAAATGTATACTATGAATTTATTATTATTATTATTTTCGTCGTCTAATCTTTGAGAAAATTGCCTATAAAATTATGTGACACAAAATCCGTTTTAGCAAAAAGTGGAGTAGACCACTTTTGACTTAGGCTGCTTCATATGACGGTTCATTTTTGTACAAAATTGTACTGTGAGATCAAAAAACATTGATCCGCTCTTATAAAATAGGATATTTGTCATATAAATTGTTCTTATGTAGGACCATAATATACTTCTGCTACCATTATTTAAGACAATTAAAAGATCTACTAAAATTAGTAAGCAAAATATTTGGCTACCATAAAATATTTTTATGGCATCAGAAGTCAGGAACAATTTATTGACAGTCGGAAATTAATTTTTTTCATACAACTAGGTATTTTAATAACTAGAAATCGACGTGTTTTGTTTTTCAATTGTTAGTAAGAGAATTTTGTATCATAGAAATTGAATTAAAATGTTGTAGTCTGAAAAGTAACAAAAAGATCTCAAATTTTGAAGAGCAACTCACAACATAATTAATGGCATTTTCTGAATGTTTCTGGAGGAGCTTGAAATAGTGTGTTTAAAATATATGTGATTTTGTAGTTGAATATGAGATTCTGATAAAATCAATGAGACACATATCAAATATGTGACATCTTGCAACCTTACCTAGCATAAAATTTTTATCTCTACCCCTTAAAAAAGGAATAGGTGGGTGCGAGAATTCTTTCGACTTCGTTTCTGTGTCGATATTATAACTCCCATCTAATTTGATATTATGCGCCGGTAAAGTAGGATTCCTCTTGTCGATTTTATACTGAACGAACACGTCGCGATACTCAGAATGTAAATCTAAATCACCATCCAGATGTAGATTCGTTGACATCTTGGTCAGAGGTTGCCTCTCCTGTATTTTATACTCGACATATTTATCATGATTTTCGGTTGTTGTGTTCCTCTCACCCTCCAGATGTAAATTTGTGCTCTTTTTCATGAGAGGTGGTCGTTCTTGGTATTCGTATGGAATAAATTTATCGCGGTTTTCAGTCTTTTTCTCCATGTCGCCGATGAGTTTTAGGGTGGTTGGTCTCTTTATCAGATGTTCTCTTTTTATTAAAAGATACTCGATAAATTTTTCGGCTTTTTCTGTCGTGGTTAATAGTTCGCCTTCTAGTTTTAAGTTTGATGGATGTTTTAAAGACTCTGGTTTTGCGTAGTCATCGTATGTGATGTACTTTGAACGGATTTCCGTAGAAAATCGTGAACTGAAACAAAGAAAATTCCACAATGAATATTATAGAATGTACTACTAAAATACTAATTGAGAATCTACTATCGTCCTGCATTTCACATCTGTTGTATAATGCACATAATAACCGTTCCAATAATTTGCAGTAATGAATGTTATTATTATTAGTTGAATAAATAAATAAATAATAAGCGCACTGACTCTACACATTTTTGTCATAAATACAAATAAATAAATACACCTGTCTCGAAATAATTTGTTATTTGTTTTAACGTAAAGAAAATGCACAGTTTATGCACTCTTAAACCATGGTCCGAATAAATAATTGTTTCTCTCGTTCGTTTTTGTTGCTACCACAACCAATTTTCTTGTTTCAAATGTTATTTTTATTATTATTACATATCCGAGCATTATCATTTAAGGTTTAAAATTTGATTAAAAGAAAAAGACAATTAAAACATAAAGTATTTACAAACCTGGAGAACAAGAATTTTGTGTAAGTGGAATTTTTTGGTAACTACATAGAAGTTTGCTCTAAATCTCTTTTGAAGATACTATAGGATTAGGTTTTGCCGACATAAATCGGAAAAAATTTCCAAAATCACATTTTTTGGTATGTTGCCCTAATGTTTTTTCGAAAATTCATACTTGATACGAATATTTTTAGGGGTCTCTCCTTCCAAAGTTAAGAAAAATGAATTAAACTTTTATTTTAAAAAAATCAAAAGACATTTTTGTTTTTTAACTACAATAAATTTGCATATCTACCACAAATGTTACGTTAATAAATATTGAATTCTGCTTAGTTTTTAAGATAAAGAACGCGCTTTTTGCTTCTTTGTGTTTTCTTTAACTCATTTGCAAAAAACTAGACTCAATTCATGTTTCTGTCTTCAAATTCAGATTCCATAAAATTCACATAATAATCAGTTGTCACTTGTTCAATTTCTTTAGTTTTCGGTCAGGGTGCCTAATCATTTAGTTTCCACTGTAGAATTTTTGTCAAATTAATAATCGGAAATCTGTGAAATGTTCTGAATATCGATAAAGTAGATAAAATAGCTAATAGATGTGAAACGCAACTTTACGATATGTAAGATATAAAAAAAATCGAAACATTTACACTGTAGACACATTGTACTTTTTATTACACAAACAAAAAATCCTATGGTCAATTTATTACGGTATCTGACTTTACAAGATGTTCATTTCTATGTTGTTAAAGAAAAATTTGATGTGGCCAGGGACATGACTTTATCATACTATACAGAAAATTAATAGTTTATCTGCATGAGATTCTATTTGATCGAGATCGGTCGTATCTGCATTAAAATAAAACTAGTTAGCCAGCATTGTCAAAAGATTAGCGTTTGACGCTACCTCTAC
This sequence comes from Melinopterus prodromus, assembly GCA_964023965.1. NCBI lineage: Eukaryota > Metazoa > Arthropoda > Insecta > Coleoptera > Scarabaeidae > Melinopterus > Melinopterus prodromus. The sequence continues at coordinate 100,008,994 of OZ030390.1, forward strand.
TTTAATTTATTATGTAACTATTTTGACGAAATTACGGAAATGGCGACTTGCAAAATCCTTGAAAAATGGTTAGAGGAAACATCCAGTTCCTTTGGACAGTTTTAAACAAAAACCTTTTCAGCTCTAAGTTTGGTCATGAAAGTTCTAAATGTGAAGTTTCGTCCCGATACCTTTAGTAGTTTCTCCGGAATCGTCGCCACAAAAACGGGTACACACACATAGACAGATACACACATACACACACCCAGATATTTTTTGTACCTTGGTCAAAAATCTTCAGGAGACCCAAAAAAGCATATTTCCGTTAAAACCTAAAATTTTTTTGGCACTATTACAGTACTTTATCATACCATCTATGATAAAGTAAAAAGAATGTCAATGTTCATTAAAAACCACGCGTATAGATACAGAAATTACCTCTAGTCGATAATCACATAAAGGCGAGATGTATTTAACATTTTTATGAATATCTCCAATCGTGTTTTCTCAGCTTTTAGAATTCTCTAAGTAGCATGCAATCAAGTATCCTGTAACCTTTGAAGCAGTATAGGGTACGCTGAGTAAGTTGTCGGAACTCTTTCTCTTGATAGCTTGATAGCAAAGAGTGCAATTTTTGCAATGGATGAAGCGATTCACTTTCTTGTTGGAAGGAAGGTAGGCTATAATCTCCATTAGATAAATATTGTGATGTCGTTTTATTAATTTACTTTTGTTATACAACATCATTAAGAAAAACTGTAGTTAAATAACACAAATAAAGTTAAAAGAGGGTAAAATATGTCATTGCATGCGCACTAAAATATTGCTCGTATAGAATAAAAATACATCCATTATATGCACCAAATATGAAAAAGTATTAGTAATAACCATTAAAACCGTCAAAATATTCCCCATTAAACAGAATAGTGCCAATATAACTAAAAGAAAACAATAATAATCCGGCTCCTCCACCAATTTGTATACCTACGTTTCCGTGCAAATCAGAAGTGGGATACACATACCACACATAAAATCAAATACACCGACGTTCCGCCAAGTGAAAATCAAAGTGTTATTTAAATCAACCACCCTCTTACCGATATTTGCACAAACCACTCACTATCACTCACGTACGAGCGTCCAAAGCATGCATCGTCTAGGTTACGTCACAGCCTATCGCAAACAAAGCGGCGCGAAGCGGTTCGGACACCAACCGCAGCCATCTACCGCTCGGAGCTCGTCTGATAGTGAGGATCTATGTTCGTGACCGTAATAGTTGCGCTCGGCCGCACTACTTCTTGCGGATTTGCATTCACTTCGCTTTCGCTGTTAGTGTGTGTGTGTGTGGGTAACGGTGAAAATATCGACGGTGAGTTATGGGAAATCGATTCGGGTTGTCGTCGCGGCTCGCTGCGACGCGCTATTAACAAAATTAATATCCTGCTGGGCGATGGTTAGTGCTGATAAGTATCATGCGGGGAATCACCCATGATTTCGCACTATATTAGATGCATGTGGGTTATGGTGGGGGGTCGATAGGTTGCGTTTTGAGTGGTGGGGGAATGTGGTGGGTTAGTTGGGGTGGAGTGGGAAATAATGATGACCTGTTATTTATTCACCCCGTATGTATAGTAGGTTTAATGGTTAAACTGCTGTTGATAAGAAGGCAAGAAAAGTTTGAATAATGATGGGTATGCGATGTGTGCAATGCTGTATGCAAATGCACTTGGATTGTACTTTGCAAATTACCTTTTCATTGTTCTCGAGAGTCAAATCAGCAATTTAGCAACTGCTAACTATTGTGAGGAATCAGTATATGTACCATTGTTTCTTCTTGCAGGTCACGAAAAAGTTCGAAAGTGCCGAATATTGTTGTTTTATCTCAAAGGAATGAGGATCAACAAACGCGCTTTCACGAACCTAGGCTTATACTGTTCAAGTTCATAAGAGAATTCCATGCCACTACTGATCTCAGCATTTGTATTTGCTTTGTAATTTGTATTTGTATCGTAATTCGACCAAATTTAAATTATCTGTGATTTTCTATTGTAATATCCACTGGGATAATAAAGCTATAATTATTATTTAGTTAATTTTATTCTGTTTCAGTTGCGTATTTTTTTAATACATTTTTATTTAGTGCTTTTATTTGGTTTCGACTTTGATTGAATACGTTATTGATTTAGTAATATCTTCGTTAATATGTTAACAGTTTCAATTGGGTTTTTAAGCCGGTTTTACTCATTATCTTTGAGTTTTCAAAGTTTCCAATAACGTAATTTGTTAAAAATACAATAACTGAAAATAAATGATTAACCTGGTTAACTACTAAACAATTAGAAAAAGTTTCAACTGATTCTGGTATGATTTAAATTAAGTCTACTGTCTGAGAAAATCAGTGTCAAAGAACGCAAAAATAAGAAAATTGCGCTTTTTAGCTCATAAACAAGACACAATTCAAAATTCCTAGTTTCTGACACAGAATCTAGGGAAAAAATGCACTCCAAAATCAGCTATAACTTTTTTCTGTTAGCAAGACATATGATAGGTATAAATTACTGTAATTGTTTTTCTGGTAAAATGAAATTTTTAAAGGGTAACTTGTTAAAATGGCCGCAGATTTCCAGTGTGGTCCTAAAAGCAGTATGATGAAAAACAAATAAGAATCAATTTCAGTTATGGTTTCTACAAATTTACAAGAGGTCCTAACACGTTTTGGACAGTTTTTCAACATTTAGTCCTAAATGAAAATATGACCGAATGTAATTTCTCCGAAAATCTTCAAATCTTTGACGTATAGTAAGCTAAGCTTGAGAACAATTCAGGCTGTTATTAAATAGTACGGTTAATTACAAAAATTCAACATTTTCTCACGTAAATTAGTAAATTAGTACCCAAATGCAACAAAATACAAACATGACATTTTTATAGGTCGCGTTTTATTTCAAACAATTGCCACAGTATTATTTTATTTCTACACTTAAATCCATTCAAATCATGATTACTTTCTTAAATATTTTAATGGCAATTTTGATATTTGGTAAGTTTTACAAAACTCTGGATTTAAACTACATATTTGATAGTAGCGGAGCTACTTGAAAAGGCACCAGAATGTGATTCTAGATCAAAAAACAGTTGTTTTACGTTCAAGTAGCCGTATTTTGAGTATTATTATTCAAAATTATTATTTTTTACATAAAAACAATTTATTTGAAATTCATGGCGTTTCAGCAATAAAATATGTATTCAATTTTGAATTCTTCAAAATTCTTTTTAGTAATATATCTTGAAACATATCTCTCCTTTTCTAAAAAATATTATAAATAAGAAATATATAAATGGACTTATAAAGTATAATCTGTTAATCTCTTAATAATATCTTTTATTTATATATTACTTTTAATAAAATAATATTCATATAATTGTTGTTAATTAATAATTAATTATTATTGCTGTTACAAAATGTAGTAATAGTATATTATTCTATGAGCAAGTAGTGTAAGCAATTTCTCACGAGAACGAAGTTTGCAGCACGAGCTGTAGGCGAGTGCTGCAAAGCGTTCGAGTGAGAAATTGCCATTACTTGCGAATGGAATACTATACTTTTTCTACGACCATGCAACGAAATTTTATAAATTAATTGTTGTGCATAAGGGACGGCTGTATGTCACTATGACGGTTTATAGGATTTTGACAGATTAAAATTGTTTGGTTCACTTGTCACTTAGTGACGTTGTCACTGCCTTGACAATGTCGCTAAGCAGTGTATCAAAACAATTTGGAAATGAAAAATCCAGAACTGTGATTGGTTCTAAAGCCGTGAGGAATAAAATATTTCTCACTACTCGCGGGGTACGAGGAGCCAGGAATGAAATATTTGCCATGTGTGTGGGGAATGGTTAGTATTACTTATCTTAAATTGCCATGATAATGAATGCATTGCTCAATAGGAGTAGAAAAAGTAATAATCATAAGTTCAATACCTACTTAACAGAACAGTAATTTATTATAATCAAGAACACACTCAATAACAACACAACTAACAAAAACAAAACCTTGCTGTTAGTCCGAGATGAGTGCACCAACTTTAATGCTTTGTCACCTCAAATTTGATATTGTTAAATTCTACGTTAACTTTGTTTTGCAGTTTTTAACAAGATCAATTTTATAAGTAGTGTACCTATAAATAGTACCTTTATATATTGTAGAACTCCTAATACTAAAGTGAGCAAAGCAACTTTCCAACAAAGTACTTACCTACCTATTATCAACTTCCTCATCCAAGTCCATCATCTCATCAAAGAAGTCCCGCGGTTTCGGAAATATCCTCTTCCCGACAGGATGTTTCTTCTCCAAATCAGGATATTCAAGTTTCCATGAATCCTCAGGTTTCCTCACTCGCATAGGTGACAAATCCTCGACAATAATAAAAAAAAGAGAAGTGAAACGTTCAACTTTTAAATTTCAAGTGGAATGAAAAACGAACTTAAAATATGTTAAGAGGAAAAGCTTAAATGAACGATAAGCTTGCGACAATTCCAAGCGCTACTGCGACGTAATGAATAATTAATGATGAGGAATAACGAACTCCTAGTAGGCTTGGGCAAGGCCAACGATTTACATGCAGATATATTCAATTTTAAGGAAGCAGTGAAAAGTGATTACCATACTTTTTATGATGGTATGACTGCACGAGAGATAATATGGAGATTTTTGAAATGATTTCAAATGAGCTTCTGTGAAATGAACGTATATGAAGTAAAGCAATATTCAGATGATCTAACAGTATGCCAAGAGTGGACAATTTACTACCTATTATTACCATTAACAGTGCTTTAACGGCAATTTTCAACTTCGGTTTGATAATGAACACAATGTCACACTGTTTGTGGTTTCATAATGACTCAGAGTAGCAAAACACTACTGTTATTTACTGACATTTCTTGACAGTTCCTATAAATTCTTATCTATCTGAATGCTGCTTTAGACTTACTAGTGCAATCCTTGTTTTGGATTGAGCGTAAGGCTCATCAGTAAAATAGTTTTTAAATCTCCTTTTATACTCAGAAATGATCGATTTGTATGAGCCTCCTTCGAAATTGAGATGATCGAGATCGGGAAGAAATCCTATAATATGAAATACTGAAATAGTGTGTAAAAATGATTTGTTCACCAGATTGTTGTGTTCAACAATCAGAAAAATGTTTATAACTTCTGCAAAAATGTTTGCATAAATTTCTGTCATACCTCAAATTGTAGGTAATTAAGTGACCTAATATCCGTATGACGCTCAGACTTTTGCCACCCCCCCCTAAACTGCGATAATTTTCGTTCCAATAGCTAAATTATTTCAATCAGTTTCCACAGAAAACTGTTTATAACTTCTGTAAAAATGTTTACATAAATTTCTATCATACCTCAAATTATAGGTAATTCACAGACCTAATATCTCCATGACTTCAGAGTTTTGCCCCCCCCCCCCCTAAATCGCCATAGTGTTCAGGGTTTTGCCCCCCTAAATCGCGATAGTGTTCGTTCCTATAGCTAACGTATTTCAATCACTGTGATCACTGTTGATTTAGTTAATACAGTGTCCATTTAAAAATAGTGTATATTTTGGAACTACCTATATTAAATATTATATATATATATATATATATATATATATATATATATATATATATATATATATATATATATATATATATATATATATATATATATATAAGGTTGCTTCTCTAATGGGAATTCGACGGGAGACTTAATAATACTAATACTCTTCAATCATTAAGCCAAGCTTTCTTTTAGAATACAAAATAGAAAATAATAAAAATGATCATAGTTTGTTTGATAACGCAATCACATTTTAAAAATTCAAGTATGATTCTGTGTGGATTGGGATAAAGGTGTCAGGATGTTGGCAATAAATATTTAAGCAAAAAAAATTCAGTACACATGCGACAAGATGGTGGTATGGCCGTTTCGGTTACCTGCAGTTTTATCCATCGCCTTCAGCAGCAGTGTAGCGTAACAAAATTGAAAGAGGAGTGCTATTTAGAATAAGCTTTATCAATTTGGCCGGAAAATGCAAGCGAAGGAATGAAGATTGGATGTCTATTTTATAATTTAACCTCACATACCATGTAAGTGAAATATTTAAAATGTTGTAGTTGTATAGTAATTATGTGTTGTAATTTTAATAGTGCCCTGAAGAAGGCGGTAAAATAAATACGCCGAAAGCTTGGCTTAATGATTGAAGAGTATTAGTATTATTAAGTCTCCCGTCGAATTCTCATTAGAGAAGCAACCTTATTAGTAACGGACGACAGTGACTCCTTGTAGATATATATATATATATATATATATATATATATATATATATATATATATATATATATATATATATAAAGGGAGTGAATTCTCGCAGATATCTGCATACATTAATATGAACATTGGAAATAGTTAATACAAGATGGCGGTAATTTTTTAAGTTAAAAAACTACAGCCACGCCTGGGATTCGAACCCAGATATACGGATTGCCTACTGAATGTCATAGGTCACGTTAGTCTAATTGGTAAAACATCGGACCGGCAATCCGTATATCTGGGTTCGAATCCCAGGCGTGGCTGTAGTTTTTTAACTTAAAAAATTACCGCCATCTTGTATTAACTATTTCCAATGTTATATATATATATATATATATATATATATATATATATATATATATAGATATATATATATATATATATAGATATATATATATATATATTACTTGTGACTTGGGTTGCTATATTCAGTATTAAATAAAGAGAGCAGATAAATTTATGAGTGGCAACAACAACACTCTACATAAAGCAGAAAATCAATTTCATAACAATGTATTATAATGTACTATTCGCGGAAGAGTGTTCCTTTGTTGTCTGACACATTAAAGAGATAATAAACTGTTTATCAATACTTGACACTCTATACAGGACGTTTCAAAAGTATTACTGACTGTTAAATTGCTAATTCTGCCCGTTTAACACTTAGTAATAGCAAATTTTACCTTGAGAGCGTTTCTTTCTATAGCGGTATAATTCATCTACAGTTGTTCCTGGAGGAAAGCCAGTCTTTCCTAACGCAGTTGTATCGTGAGCAGTTGACCCTGTATTATCTCCTAGTTTCCTGCAAAAACGAAAAACAAATTATTGATAATAATTTATGTAGTAGGTACAAAGTAATTGGCAGTTGGATGTAAATTTAATACACAGTGCTAAAAGGGTCGTTTAGAGCCCATTGAACCAAATATAGCATTGCTCTATTTGGTTAAGAAAAAAACATGAGCCATTGGGTTCGTCATCTACACATTCATAAAAAATGGTAAAGATCATACTTTGTATAATAGGAAATTTGGTTAAATAGGATCTAAATAACTATCCACTATCATCCCTTAAAACATCTACATCAAACTACCAAGACTGTTATGAGACAGGTTTGATAAATGTCAAGTAGTTTTTTGATGCCTCCATTCAAATAAACCAATAATAAAGAAATCATACAGGAATTATTTGTCAGCGAAGGCGGTGGGTGATTTGAATAAAACTGCGAAAACTGAGAGAGAACTACTAGGAGTATAGGGTGCCATTTTTGTAGATAGGATTTGTATTCAGCACACCTCTTCAATAAAAAAAAACTCTACATTCTCCTTGGAAATGCCATATAAAACATACGGTTCGGACACAGGTGGTCGTTCTTTGTTTTTTTGTTTTTTGTTTACGAAACGCAAATTAAATATGACATAAACTCTGCCATGACAGCTACATACATACACAAATATATGGAGTAGAAACACCTGTGATTGAGGCATGAACAATATTTTATAAAGAATTTATTTAGAAGTATATACTTGCTCACAGTGAGCATCGGCGATGATAATAACGGTGTATTTACTTCAAAATAGTGAGCATAAAGTATATACTCATATTTATTCATATCACCCAATGTAATACAGAGAGGAAACAATAAAGCAAAAATCTGATGTGGCCAGGTACATAACTTTATCAACATCTCAAACACTCATATTTTAACTAGTTTTAATGCAGACACGACCGATCTCTAGCAAATAGAATTTGCTCATGCAGCCAAACTAGTAATTTGACCAAAAAATGTCACAGACATAAATTATACAAAATCTCCTCTACTTTAGTTTATTATTTAACTATTTTGACGAAATTACAGAAATTGCGACTCATTTGCAAAATCCTTGAATAACGCTTGGAGGAATCATCCAGTTACTTTGGAGTCTTTTGAACAAAAACCTTTTCAGCTCTAAGTTTGGTCATGAAACTTCTAAATAAGAAGTTTCGTCCCGATACCTTTAGTAGTTGCTTCATGAAATTCTTCATGAATTGAGAAACAAAACACACATGCAAACGATGTGACAATATTACTGATTATTATAATAATTACCTTAACTAAACATCTTTCAATCGGATTTACTTAGTCACGCCACTATTTTGGTCAAACTTTTTGTTTCGTCAAATAGAAATTGTTCGTGCTGGGTGATGTTTTGTAAGCATCGAATTTTGTCGCTGGCTTTCTGTCTGCGAAGAAGTACCTATGCACGTTGTACTAAATAGCATTTGTACTGCTTTCCGTCGATCGTTTATTTATGAATTATGACTCCTTCAGTGAATAGAAAATCGTTTATTAAACAGCTCTATAAATGTACGATTTATTATAGCCAATGAAACAACTTCATTATAGCTAATGGAAGATATGTAAAATGAAACCATCCGATCAAAACATTGAGTGCTTCAGAACTGTCAGTGTCAAACTACATAAATTGTCATTTAACCTTCCAAATCTTCCAAAAATGCTTCTTGAGAGTTCTTAATAGCTATACTTTATTTATGTATCTAAACGATTTATTAATATTTATTTTAATAAATATAAATCAATAATAAATTTCGCGTATCGTACTTATCCCTTTACACCTCCTTTCAACCATTCAAATCCTGAGAATGATCGACAAATTCATGTCTATTAAGAAACAAACTTAACCGCAAAACAATTTTCATAATCGTAATAACACTTAATCTTAATAACCACAATGGCAGCTATTAAACTTATTTTTAGATGCAGGTACGTGAAATATTACGAAATACCGCCGTCATTCGCTAATAATCAAATTAGCAGCAGCATGCAGATATGCCGGGACTATGGCGTGCTCTGCATAAGTTAGGTCCTACGTACCTGCCGAACGTAGTAGCTAACCTATTTATGCGCATTAAGGTTATTGGGCACGGTCATCAATATTTAGTTTTCAATTTCATTAGGGCATCTCGTTATTTAAACCTCATCCATTATGCAGGCATATCAATCACCGCTTGAAATCCAATTTAAGTGTCGGATGGGTTTGCGGGAATCGGTTATGTGCGTACGATATCGTGATAGGCGCTTCCAGATCACCACACTCGATAAACGAGGGTGTAATTAGAAAGATAGGTTACGTGTTTTTTTGTAGCAAGTTCAGAAGAAAAGATGGTATTAAACTCTTTTCAAATCATTATTCATATGCTGACATCATGTACAGGCAGTAGAAAAATTTGGTTGTATAGCGAAAAATTTTGAAGTGGTATACTCACGATACTACTAACTGCGTTACGAAAATAACAAACGCCTGTTTCCATGGCAAACACAAGCACACCCGCGCGCTCATTGATGACAGTTCTCAACAACGGTACCAATTTTGTGATGTCTTCAGCTAATTTTTGGTATTTGTAACAACTATATTAATAAGAACAATTAATGATTGAGACATGACTTTTTTAAACGCTCCGCCTTCGGCGTCGCGACGCATTACCGCTCGTCGCGCTATTCCGTACTTTCGGCACTAACGGAAAAATATGTTTCACTGACAATTCTTTTAGGTTATGTTAGGTTAACTTTGGGGACCTTGGCTTGCTGTATAAAAGATATAATATGATAAGTACAATACTACCTGCTACACACAAGCTGCTCTATAACTAGTGTTAACAATTCATATACTCCAGTTTTATGGCATATAGTTTAAATCAGTGGTTCTTAACCGGTGCTCCGCGGAGCACTACGACCGGAGCGAACCTATGCGCCTAACGTGAGTGGGGGAAGGACAACTTGGGAAGGTTAAGAAACACTGGTTTAAATTAATAATTTTGTTTTGATAAAGAAGATCATCTATACTAAAAAGAAGGTAACCAAAAAAACTATGTGACGCATTCAATAGTTACACAGATGTTCCATGAGTACACTTGTTGAATTATCTGGTTTTGACAACTCAAGATGAGTTATAAATTATGTGATATTGTTTTCTATTGTCGCCATTAAATAGCGCTGCTTGAGTCACCATTTAGTTCGTTTTATCTACGAGTTTAGCATATATTAATCAATTGACTTGAGTCAAACTCAATTATCTCAAATATAAATCGAAATAAGTCTAGTAACACAACTATCTTCAGCCGGGCCAAAGTTAATACCCCCCACCATAAAATATTGTTGGTTAGGAATTTGAGAAAAAGATAAGCTTGTATACCAAATTTCATATCAACCGCTCCAAAATTACAGCATCTATCACAAGAATTTGAAAAAAATTGAGTTAATTGATTTTGCTCATCCATGAACTTGTCCTTACTTTTTAAGCGATAAACTTGTATAACAAATTACAGATCAATTACATCAAAATTACGGTAGGTATCGTATACTATACACAGACAGACAGACAGACAGACAAACTAAATTCATTCAATTTTCAATGCTGATCAAACACAAACATACAAGTTTATGGCTACCACGCCTTGTTAAGGGTGTTACAAATGTTGCGGTAAAGTGAAAAGACCCTGCCACAGTAAATGCGGGGGGTATAAAAATCCACTCTTACATTTTAACTTATAAAAATTTTAATATTCTGGATGAAGGATTTCAATTTTCATCACTGGTTATGAATCACAACTTATTACGTTTTGTAAACGAATAGTTTTTTTGGTGTTAATTTATAACAAATAAAATTGTCACAAATCAGATCTCTAAAATAGCCGAAAAAAGCACCCCATTTTAACGACTAGGCAGGATTATAGAAGTTATTTAACAATATAATATCATTATTCAAAGTTTTTAGATATTTTTCTATTTTTTATTTCTAACTGCACAAAACTGACGTAAAAACAAATTAAAATGTTTTACAGAAAGTATTTTTTTAAGTGGATTGAGAAACAGCCTAAAAGTTGTTTTCTTAAAACTATTACAGCCAAACACATTCCAAGTGCCTTGAAATCTTCAACGTTAAGTTTCTTACGGTATATAACCATAAAATATCATCATTATTGTTACGAGGCATATATTATTATTATTGAAAATAATTTTGATACATGTATTATGAAATGTAAAATGAGTAGAAGTTTGCGTTACATCGATGCCTGCACTTGTAGATGACAACTGATTCACTTTTTCTACTTTAGGTGAATACCAGGATATTTTCAAAATCTGATTATTAATTATATTAATAATTATTTATTAAACAAAAAATAACCCAGAATTTTGTAACAAACTCTTTTGGACACGCTGTTGTACTTTTTTAACCAACTCGAATATTAAACGGCGACAAATCGACAACTTGTCGGCGACAATTAACGCACTCGCTAATCGCTCGTGCGTTAAACAGTCTCGATCATGATCGCTCTATTTAATATATTTCTTGTTTAATTAACTACTTGCAAACAAAATTTCTTAAAATGTATCGCTAACATCCCCACTTCATTTACAATGAAATAATCTCTTTTACAATATTTCTTTAGCCATTAGTTAAGCAAAGCAAGAAAATTTCAATAATTAACGCATTTCATTCCCTACATTTTTCAAGTTGTTTGCGTCATGTCATTGTTGTTCTTATTATAGCTTCTTTAATAACAGAGAAGATAATGATAATCAGTAAAATCAAAATGTTCAGCAAGGATCGGGCCAAAGTTTCATTGCAGTTGACACATATGGTTGTTAAATTTTAAAAAAATACCTTAATTCTTTCACTCTCTATATAATGAAAATTAAAATTTCAGTAAAAAATACTGCCAACCACTGTTGTTCAGGAAATAACAATCAATTAAACAAAACAATTATAAAAATTGAACAATTGGTTCTAAAGATAATTAACTTAAAAGTTGACAGGTATTTTAGGTGGGCCAATATTTTTTGACGTAAGTGTATCAATAATTCTCAGTGTAACCTATACACTTAGTTTTTTGGTTTAAAAATCTTTTCGGTAAAATATATTATAAATGACACATTACCACCAACACATAAATAAAAGATAAATTCCTGCCTCACAATAACAACAATACTTTTCAAAAGAGTTGTTATGTATGTCCTCAAGGTTAAAAGAATCCCCCAACTAAGAATAGTCTATTTCCGTTTAAAAGTACTTAGATCAATCAAACAATTACTCACAGTTTAAATTTCATTTCTGTCCTCGCTACACTTGCAAATAAACCAAGAGGAACTAAAGAAAACTGCACCCTTAACTGAAGGTATAACGTTTCGCTCGGATGTTGAAAGAACGACTGTACGTAATAATATTATACCTCAAGGGTGGTGCACGCAAGTGAGAATGTATTGTTTACCTTTAGACCTTAGCTCACCGAGGAAAGCAGTTTGCATGCCACCGTAATTAACGAGATTATCGAGTAGTTGGCGTAGAATTAATAATTAGACCTTTTCACTCACACCTGCTACCTCGACAGCTTACAAATCTGGCGACGACATATGGTAATTTTATTTGGGTGATTTTATTATGAAGGCCAAGGATTGGGTAACTCTAAAAATACAAATACGTTTATGAATACTTTATAAACGCATAACTAGTTCCAAAATTGTAAATCTATACTCGTGAAACTATTATTGATTATATAGCGTATCAACGTGTGTGGATATTTGATGTTTCTGAACTTTAGTTTTTAGCTTTTTTTGTCTTAATTTGTTTTCTAATAGTATGACGGGTGAAAAAAGTCCGGCTGATAATATCAAGGAACTGACATATACAGGATGTTTCACTTTTTTCACGTTAGTACCAAACCAAACACATCAAATTTGTTACCGTCATCGTGACTAATATTTTTTAGAGGCCCAGCAGTTCAACATAATGATACAATTTCAGTATTTTTAATAATTAAAACGCTTTATTTATATTCCTATCGAGTGAATAAAAACAAGAGACGAACAAGATATAAGCGATCCTCGTTTGTTTTTTTTTATTTTCTCAAAAACCGGACTCAGTTCTGTCTTCGAAAGAAATATTCCACGAAAAAAAGATGACCTGAATCAGTTGGCGCGTTTTTAGATTTTGTGTTGTCGTGGTTATCATTTAATTTCAATTACAATAATTGATACTGAATAATTTTAGACAATTAAAATAATTAGGAACTTGTGAAATGTTCTGATATCTACACTAAAAAATTGATCGATTTTATGATTTTCATGTTTTGATTTCATAAGCTCGTTTTTTATATACCGTCCGGAAGAAAGTTTGACAGTAATGGGAACTTTTTTATTAATAACTTCTCAGAATATTTCATTCTTCAAAAAGCTTCTGGATTGACTTAAACCTAAAATGCAAATATTAGAATATAATTATCTGCTTGCGTGTTACCAAAACTACGCCCTGCTTTCAGAGTAAAGGTTTTTCTGTGGTTTTCCTTTACTCCACGGCGAATGCTGAAAGCCAAACAACTTAAGACGTGCCACAGACGCGGGCCATAATAATGATAATTCGGGCCTGCCGATGCCCCCGTAGTGGCGAAAGCTGTTGGGGGATGTTAAGGCGTGGATTATTATTATTATTATTATAAAAACATCTGAAGAGTAAAGTACATATATTTAGGTATGCAAAAATTATATTCGAAAAGGTTTCCGGGCGTACATACGACTTTAAAATCTCCTTCGTCGTTGAATAAACACCCAGTATATAAAACGTTGAAGGTAGTGAAATACTTGTTCAAATAATAATTTTGCATATAGGTTTGAAGATAAAGGTACTCTTATCGCATTTTCGTCTTTTTGGCAACACGCGATATATGCAACGGAGAAGATGATTATAATTTCGTATTTAAAAACCTGTAGTATTTCCAAATATATTTTTTTTTAAATAACATATTTGCAAAACTTTGAACATAACGAACTTTACTCTTTTCTGTGTTTTTACTGTTTTTCTTAGTTTTCACATAACATCATAGCATCATCATAACTGCTGGTACATGCAAGCAGATAATTACATTCTAATATTTGCAATTTAGGTTTAAGACAGTCCATAAACTTTTATGTAGAACAAAATGTTTCTGAGAACTTGATAACAAAAGTGTTTATTGTTAATAAAAACACCCAGTATATGTAATGAAGAAGGCGATTGTAATTTCGCATTTGATGACCTTGTAATAGTTCCAAACACTTTACATTAAAAATAAATAATTCTGATGTGGCCAGGCACATGTCTTAATCATACTATCATACTATACAGGTGTCTCAACAGTGCGATCTCGGAAGATTGTGCTTCTGCTAATGAAGATATTTTAAAACTGATTTCACTCATATATACAGAACGCATATTTTAAAATTATTAACGTGTATACAGCGTGTCCCATAAGGTACTACCAACCCAATTAATTTTATTGTCACGCTTAGATTATGATGAAGTAAAAAGCGTTCTATTAGCGTGATTACCTACCATACCCAAATTGTGTACAGAGTGGTCATAATATGCAACAAAATACAAAAATACAAAAAATACAAAACAAATACAATTTAATGGAACACCATGTATCTAATTATTTTTAATGATGCTACGAATCGTTCTGAACGAAAAACTACTAGCACACACTATCGCTAAAATAAATAATTGCAGAGATAGTTATCTCTCTAGATAGTCTTCTTAATAAAAGAAATCAAATTTTCAACATTTTATATTATTATAACCGGTATGCTATGAAAAACTGTGCTAAACAAGATATTAAGGTGTCTGTCAAATACTTAATATTGTTTTGCAAGTAATAGAAATTTATAACGATAATTTTATGTCAATTTTAACGAAGAAGACAAGTTAATTTTAACACTAGTGTGTGCTAGTACTATTTGTGCAGAACAATGCGTAGAATCCAAAAAAATAATTAGATACTTGTGTTCCATAAAAAAAATAACTTTCTTAGGAAAAACTGCTATATTTTGTTGCAAATTATGACCAGCCTGTATACAATTTGTATGGTAGGTAATCATAATCTAAGCGTGCGTAACAAAGTTAAAAACAGGTAATGAGATATACAATTTTTCTTAGACTGCCGATTTTCCATAAAAATGGCAATAAGTCAAAAAGTATAAAGTTTAGGGTAGGTAATGTTATTTTTCATCGTCGTAAAATTGTGCGAGGAATTCAAAATTGTGCCGAAATATAGGGTGTTCCATTTAAAAATACATAAGTTTGGGCTACTACCTTATCGAACACCCTGTATACACGCTAATAATTTTAAAATGAGCGCCAGAAGCACAATCTTCCGAGATCGCACTGTTGAGACCCCTGTATATAAAATTAATACTTTACCTATATGAGATACTATTTGATCGAGATCGGCATTAAAATAAAACTAGTTAGCCAGGATTCGACAGATATTTTGATTTGATATTTTGATACACCTTTTTCTAGTGCTTGAAAACACACCATATCTTTGGAACCCAAATATTAACATTATTATCACATAAATAATACTACTGACTACAATATAAACCATAAATCGCAATATAGTCTAAAATTATCCATACATCTTACGGAACTTTATACAATTTTACATTACTTACGTACAAATCCTATGAAACGGCATATCATCATTGCCTCCCACTTAAAAACTGTAACAGTCCTTGATCAGTAACAGGAAGTACCTTGTATTTTCACGAAATTCCACAACAAACTAACCCTTCGAGCTCGACAGAAGCCAAACGAAAATTACAATGCATTCGCACTAGTACCAGTCAACAACAGGTACGAGGCAAAAACCAATGCTTAAACCTAAAGCTCCGTAACGCCCCTACTAATTCCGAAACATGCACTGAGCTTTTACGGACGAGAAAGCTTGCGTTTTCCCTTTGCGACTTCACAAGGGGTGGTTTATCTTTATGATTATTATCAATGGGGTAGCTGGTGACTATCTGCAAACCGCCCTACTGACCTATTAACCTACAAGAAGTAATTTTACAGACATATTCTTAATTATGTCGCGGAATTTATTATGCTTTGAGTCAGATGCATTAACGGGCTGAAGCAAAAGAAGGAGTCGCGTTATTTACTGCTTGGAGTCACGAAAGGAAAGTTTGCTTTTCCTCTTTTAAATGGTTTGCAAATCAGTGTTGACCTTGATATGTTTCATACCCCATATCACAATTTTGACATTCAATCAATTTCAAATTTTATTTGAAACTGTGTATCTTCTACAGTGTTTTGAATCGGTATCAAATGCTTATTATATTTGACTTATTTTAAATCTCACATTCAAATTTTCTAATTATAATAGAATAATATACTGTGTGTAATACAACCGATTCGATTTTTTACTTAATTTCTTTAAAAAAATCATCGTTTTCAATAATATTTTGTTGATATTTTCTTATTGTAACCATGAAGAATACATCTACTTCTAGTAAACTTAGAAAACAGCTCATACTTAACACCGATATCAAATCTGAAGAAAATTGTAGGGAATAAAGACGAACTTTTTGCTTAGAAAACTTGGGAGTTTTTGGATTTCATTGTAAATAAATCCAAACTACTTATTAGTAGCAAAAAAAATCGTGGAACACGAGGTTCAATATTATCCTTATTTAACTACAGAGGAAACATTGCTAACCATTGTAAATGATTGGAAAGCATTTGGCTGTAAAGAACTGAAATTATCTGACTTTGGGTTACTTATGGGCAATCTTGTAGAGGGTTGATGGTAGCAACATTGTAAATATAGTTACCAATTACGTCAGCAAAATCGAATTTAGAACAGCTAATTCGGTTACATTGCTTGAGGCGTAGAGAATAAAGACGAAAATAAATGTATCCGTGCCAAGGACAGGATAAACGTTTGCTTTCGGACATATCAATCGCTTTAATCTAAGATTTTATCAGAAAGAGCGTAGAAGCTCGCTTGCACGCGACATATGGAATAGCAGAAACTGTGTTACGAATAGCACCTCGACCATCTGAACCATCATTATTTTACCTGAAATCCTCCACTTTACAAGAATGATTATCACTTGTGTGGATTTATCTCTGTAGAACTTAGCCATGACTAAGTGACTCTGATATAGAGACTGGTTTATTGTATTGTGGGTGAGCTGTTCTTAGAATAAGAAATATTGATAAATATTTGACCAAAATAGGTACAATCATCTGTACGTATATTTTAACCAAAAATGTTTCGTTGGTTGCAGTTACAGAGTGTTTTTCGTGTTCTGTTGAAAAGTCTGCGGTGCAGAAAAGTCTGCACTCAGTGCACATTTTTTCCACGATCTCCGAAAACTCGTGCTGGTGAGTGCAATATGGCTCCAATGCGTGTTCTATTGGGATCGCACTCGCTTGCCCTACACCCGTAAAAAGTAGACCTTGAAAAAACACATTTGACATTTGAAGCTTGATATGTTTGTATTGCGGTAACCCAGAGATGATGACGTAAAATGCTTTCAAATGCGTAGCCTAGATGTTTCTATAGAAACATATAGGCTGTCGTGTGTCGCGGCTTCATGTTTCCATAGAAATATATAGCCTGTTGCGCAATGGCGAGTTTTCTAGTTTAGTATTCTTGTATTCAGGCAACATCGCAACGTCAGCGTACCGGGTAGCTAATTAAGGGAGTCTACTCTTACTCTTGTCATCATTTAAAGCGAAGACAAGATTTTTTGAATGGTTAGGTGAGACGTTACCCTCTGTTTGGACCAATAAAGTTAAATACCTGGATTTATTGACAAGACATGGAGGTATCACTTAGAGAATAAAATCAAAAATCATGTATGGCGTTTGCCCAGTGTAGAAGAGCCGTGGGAAGGATTTGGGGCCTGTCTCCAAAAACAAACCCTTTGGATCTACACCGCAGTAATACGCCCCATGTTAAGCTATGCAGCAGCAGTATGGTGGCCCAAACTCAGGAACACTACAGCTTGCATGCAACTACAAAGAATCCAACGTCTGGCATTCCTAAGCGTGACAGGTGCTATGAGAACAACTCCAACGGCAGCACTGGAAAACATCCTCTGTTTACCGCCCCTTCCTTTCTTTGTTGACGGGGTGGTGCTGACAGCGATGATTCCACTGCAAGCCTTAAACACGCACTGGTCAACAAGGTGCGGGGATAAAGCAAAACATCTTCTGGCAAAAGCTTGCAAACAACAACCGATGCTAGCAAGTCGGGTAGATGTTGGCCCCGTACTCTTCATCTTTGATAGGCCCTACAATATCTCCAGAAAATCAGGATTGTACCATGATTCAGATATGGACCGATGGTTCTAAAAACTCCCTAGGATCGGGGGCCGGAGTATATTGCGGCAAACGCGAAATAAACATTTCAAAACCGTTGGGAAATTACGCCACGGTCATCCAGACGGAGCTGTATGGAAAAACCCTTGCAGCAAACACAATAGCACAGTCAATAAAGGATAAGAAAGTCATAATAAACACAGATAGCAGACAAGCAGTGCTAGCACTCGGACGGAACCGACTTGCATCACCTCTGCTAGTGGGCTGCTACGAGTCCATCTGTGAGGCGGCCTGCAGGAATGATGTGACGGTCTGGTGGGTAAAGGGGCACACAGGAGAGGTTGAGCAAGAGAGATCGGACAAGCTGGCACGCAAAGCAGCCGGCTGGAACTCATGCTCGCCAGAACCTTACCTAGCTCTAACAATGTCAGCGCTTACAGAATTAGTAAGGAAAGAAACTGAGTCCTAGACCACTGGAATAAATTACCAGACAGTCGTCAAGCGAAAGAAATGCTTTGCTACCCCAGCGCTAAGAACACTGCCCTATATATGAGGATGTCTAGGAAGAATCTACGACTAGTCACTTGATTACTAACAGAACACTACCACCTTCTAAAGCACATGTACACCCTAGGCTACAGTAAACGGACATCTGCAGAGGATGCGGAGAAGAAGAAGAGTCAGCACGACATATATTATATGACTGCGAGACCTTTCAAGAACTTAGGCACTCCATATTTGGAGTTATAGAGGCTGGAACGAGCGAAATCAGGACGGCGGAGCCTGGTACAGTCTTTCTCTGTTTGGAACGTAACTATGAGCAAGTTTGCTTGTCGCTAAGAACAATAACGCACGCGCCACGCCGTGCGGTTGCCCTGTGTTTGGAACGTATGGGCGTGGCGCGTGCGTTATTGTTCTTAGCGACAAGCAAAACTTGCTACAAACAGAGGCCAACCGCTGATATCCCCACTCCGTCTCACCTAACCATTCGAGAAGTCTCGTATTCGCTTCAAAAAGATGACAAGAGTAGACTCCCTGGATCTGTTTGTATTGTCGCACTTGACACCTAAAAATTCGGGGATTTCAAACAGCAGCCTTACGGCGATAGTCGTGATTGTGCTTGTTTCAAACGTCAAAATTGGTCAAAATCAGACCCACTTGACACATAAAAACGCGGGGATTTCAAACACCAATCATAGCGTGATAGCCCAGGTTATCATAAAGTTTGTTTTAAACGTCAAAATCTGACATCGCAAAAACTCGTTTGGCATTTGATTTGAATTGTTTGTATTCAGTTTGTATCGCCGTAGCCTGGCGACGGTGTCGTGGTAGTCAATGTCAAATTGAAAACAGGGTTTGTTTTGTTAGCGTGCAATATTAGCAAAGTCATAATTTGTACCAACGAACAAAGTTTCTTACTTATATATAATTTGAGAGCTTGCAATTAATGAAAATTCGTTCGGGTGTGTGATAATTGTCGATAACATTTAACGCTCGGTAAATAAAAATGTGCGTATTGAAGAATTGAAATTGACAATCAAGATGGAGATCGAAGTTGCATTATCGCGGTAGTCGTCTGTGCGGTAGTCAATGTCAAATTCAAAATCGGGTTTGCTTTTTGGCGTGAAATGTAATCAAAATCATTCAATTTCTTTCAAGAAAAATTAAAAAATACAACTCATTTTGACCCGAATCCCATCGCCAAAATTCCCGATTATGGAGAGGCTCTACCTGTACGCGATCGCATCATCACTGGGTGGTTTGGGTTTTCTGCTGGCTTGGAAGTTATTCGACGGGGGGACGAAGAAGGACCCGTTCTATCGGAAGAAGCAGAAGCTAAAGCGAGAGTACGAACGCAAACTGAGCGAACTGGAAAAGATTCGGACGGCTACTGACATCGCGGAGGCACGACGCGAAGAGGACATCATCATACTGCACGAGCTTCAGATCGGCGAAGCTCTGATGTTGAAGGGACATCTGGAGGAAGCGTCGCAGCATTTTGCGAATGCAGTGTCCGTCTGCTCCCACCCTGAGAAGTTTCTCCGCACCCTAAGGAATTGCCTGGACCCGACCGTATACCGTATGTTGTTGGACGTGCTGATCAGAGGTAACCTGACCACCTATTCCAAGTCGCTACTGTGCGACGCTTTCGAATGCCCCTCCCAATGATTTGAAATGACTAAATTGTTGTAAAAATAAATACTAAAAAAATATAGCATGTGTTCTGTCATCTTGTGTCCTCAAATGAAATGTTCCAGTAGATCCAGCAATGCTTATAGTCCTCTCTAACATGAAACAGTGTTAAATCATGCACTATCGTGGCCATATATTATGTCCCCTCTTTTGACGTCCATCTTCTCGCAAATCTGGTGCTGTCCTTTATTCATATGCTACAACTCATAAAAATTAGAAAGCTGTATATGTTGGCGTTTTCCCGATTTTCCCAAATTAAGAATTGGCGCTGTTTTTGCCCCGTAAATTTCATTCGCTTAACTTTAGCAATTAATTACTCCGGAAATAAGCCATAGCTTTCAACGAAGTAAAAAGGAAAATCACCTGCGGAATGCTAGCTTTCAATGTGCATTTTTGCTAGAACAATCAAATATAGACTATACGCTACCCACTAATTCATAGGTTTTAAGATTATTACATAATCATTGTTTATCTTGCGTTTTCCCTACAAAAGATCGAGTTGAAGCATCTCATGATTGCTGCAATTGACGCGGCGCTCTTCGGTCTTTGGGGAGAGCGGGGGAAGGGTTCGACAGCGACGCTGCCAGTAGTGCGGGAACGCACGTGCATTAGTTACTAGAAGAACAGTGTTTACGGACACAATATAACGACACGGCGATTATGCCTCTCCAAAGAAATTTGGACGTCCGGCGACAGATTACCGAATTAAAAAATAATGGCAAAATGAGTCAATAAGATAACAGAACCACGAACAGGCATTTGGAAGTCCCATGGGAATTCTTGGCAGTTTAAATCAGGTGTCGGGATTACCATTTAAAATTAATTGGTGATCTGCAAAATATTCTACGTGTCTACAAATTTACGATGCTAAATTTGTAAAAGTTGTTTGATATTTTTAAGTTTTATTCGCTCAGAGCTGAGGTTTGTTGATATATATGTAATATATCAAGAGTAGTATTTTTTTATATTGTTTGTGCATGTATTTAAATATTATTAATAAATAAACTGTTGAAACTGTTATAATAGTTTGAATATTTATATAACAAAATCGGGCATACTTATTAAATATTTTTTGGGTTTATCTAGGAAACTTAATTTAGTATTCGCACCACTAATCGGAAAATCTCCTTATTGTTAGATCTATCCGCTTCCATCAAAAATCTTGTTTACAACCTTATTGTATAAAAACTGAAGAAAACAAAAACGCCAATCAATAGAAGAGATTTCTCTCGTACCGGGTCATATACTATAATCAAAATAATGCAAAAATTAAGAATTTAATTGTTAGTTAAAGTTACTACCTTGACAAGTTATCGTTCGTTTTGTGTATTGATAATAAGCTGCCCGGTTCTCTGAGCTGTGTCGATTCTCTCCAACATGACAGCACCGCTAACGCCTCCCTTCCCGGCAGCACACCAAAGACCGTAGAGCGTCGGAATTCACGCGGAGTTTCAGCACGGTCTTTTGTTTGTAAAATGCGAGATAAACAATGATTATGTAATAAACTTTAAACCTATGAATTATTGGGTAGCCTATAGTATATATTTCATTATTCTAGCTCTTCTAATAACGGAATTTCTGGCATTGCATAATAAAGCTTTTTGTGGGTCAACTACTAATCTAATGATTTTATAAAAATGCACATTGACAGCTAGCATTCCGCAGGTGATTCTACTTTTTAATTCGTTGAAATCTATGGATTATTTCCGGAGTAATTAATTGCTAAAGTTAAACGAATGAAATTTACGGGGCAAAAACAGCGCCAATTCTTCTTAATTTGGAAATATCGAGAAAACGCCAACATATTCCGCTTTCTAATTTTTATAAGTTGTAGAATATTAACCAAGGACAGCATCAGAATTTTTTCAAATTTTTTCGCCCCTAGATTTGCGAGAACATGGACGTCAAAAGAAGGGACATAATATATGGCCACGATAGTATATCACGTGCATATGTTACAGTAAAAGCGGTAATTTCGTAAATGTATACACTTACTAGTCAGTGTCATTAGCTGATTTGTATGGTAGAAGTATTCACAACCAATAAAATGTACACTTTTACTAGTAGATCAACTTTCGTAGAAGTATGCACAAATAAAACACGCGGTAATCTAAATGTACACTTTTACTAGTAGAAGTGCACAACAAAAGTACCTCGAATTCTATTAGCTCCCGCTGTGGGTATGTATCATGGTTTGTTGTTCGAAAAATGTTTTTCGAACAACAAACCACCAGAAACTATATATGCTTTAAAAGTGATGAAAGTTAATAATGAAAGTGGCTACAACATACTTACCTAAACGCAATTAACGTACGAACTGAAGGCGACCCCCTGAAGATCCCTGCCTACGAAACTTGTATTCGTAAAAACATATTAGAATAAAGCCATCAACACACTGGACGTGTTTAT
Source organism: Melinopterus prodromus (assembly GCA_964023965.1). Classification (NCBI taxonomy): domain Eukaryota; kingdom Metazoa; phylum Arthropoda; class Insecta; order Coleoptera; family Scarabaeidae; genus Melinopterus; species Melinopterus prodromus. The sequence goes on from OZ030390.1 coordinate 100,032,081, forward strand.
ATCAACCCTAATCTTATGCGTTCATGAGACTCCGCTGCGTGGGTGGTCACACTTTTTCGTGTATGAGCTCAGAGCCCTTCTCTAGCTTGTAGAAGGTGTTGGTGAATGTACGCACCCATAAAAGGGAGGACTTGGTATGAGATGGAAAGACATGGCTAAGTCATGGCTACACCACATAGTGATGTGGTGCTGATTGCAAGCTAAACGAATTTGCCTCACTTATTCGCCACGTCGCGTCCTTTCGAGTTTCACGTAGGTACTTATGTATTTACATTTCACTGGGTAAGCTTCAGTAAACCCAACGAGCTTACTGGAGGTACTGTGACGTCACAAGTTTGTCACGAGAATGACACTACACCTTACTTCAGGTAACTTGATCTAACAGTTGCTCGCGAGAAAACGCCTTCGGTGTCATACATAGGACCCCCAAATCTCAAGTTTCAACTCCAGCCAAATTTCAAAAATCCCCAACCGTTTGCAACAATATAACCTACCTAATGACTGTACCAACCAGATTGTCTCAACCTAAATGCAACTTTCAGTAATGTTTTTTGAGATCTGACTGTGGTCATGGGTGGTGTTTCTGGATGAAATGGTGAATGAAACCACAATATTTCCCTGCTGTAAAAGTAACAACCCGTTGAATAATTTGTGTTCGTGCCAAATCATTGGAATCACAAGCTGGCTTTCTAGGTGTTCCATTATTCTGAATATTCTTTTTCATAAAGCAGATTTCAGTCATTACTAAAAAGTTTCATATGGACGTCATTTTCCCTTAAAACGTTAGAAATGGTAACAAAATCGTAATTTAAATGGGGCTGTTCTTAAGGCTCCGTCCTAAAAAACATAGCAACTCCCACACGAAATATTTTGTTTCGGTGTTTTTTTGATTTGCTGGGAGTGGTCAGCCTGTCCCCCACCAACGTTAATCGGTAGTCACCAGTTATAGGCGGTGTTTAAGGCTCCTGATGTCTGCTGTCTACACCGGGCAGCAGTAATATGGGCAAAGAAGTACATTTCTGGCAATACGCTTTATTACCGCAATTATAATGTTTCGGTTAAAATTGTACTTAAATAGAAAATCTATTTTTGTATAATGAGTTGGGATAGATGTTTTATATTTGAAAAAAGCAAAAGGTGTAGAAGTAAAATTAACTTTTATCTTTCCAAAAAAAAAAAAATAAATTAGCCAGCCCAACTCGGTATTTATCTAAGAAGTTGCACTGAAAATTTCATAAACTTTGAACAATAAATAACGTTATTATTTGAAAACTCGGTTTAGGAGAGGTAGAACTGCGTCTTAAACTTTGTCAGCACTAAAACTGAGAAACATAAACGGTTTCCCTAGCAATTGTTGAATCATGGCAAATAAATCTTTATTTCTGCTCAACCAATATTTTACCAAAGTTGGAATACTTTGGAGGAAAGTTAAATTATTTACGATGCACCTTTTCATAAAACTATTATCTTCCAACATTAATTGTGTGATATTTTACATGTTCAGCAAAATATAAAAGGCTACTTTTTGCCTTTCAATGTAAATCACCTTAATAATCTTACAAAATGTAAACAAAAAATTATTTTAAATTAATTTTATTGTATGTATTTGCTGTAATTTGTACATAGGATTATACATGTTTAGTAAACTGTTGTTCATTGTTGTTCTCATTAACTTTATACGTTACATTAATAAAAATAGTGCCGAAAATATTCCAATTACAACTTTTTCGTTCATGCGGGAAACAACAAGAACAGATCAATAGAGATTACGTAAGAAACAATCTAAAACAATTTCAGAATATAAGCAAAAAATATTATTTCTAGTCAGATTACGTGTATATTATATGTACGATAAAAAAAATAGACAAAATTAACATAATTCGCAAAGATATTGCTTTCAGTGAGATAATAGATATATGAATATATGAACGCACACAGAAAAAAAAACCTAAGTGTACCTTATGTGATTATCTAGTACACAAATTATTAATTTTATATGGCATAAGAAAATACATACAGACAAAAAAAAACATTCAAATGCACCACATATGATTATGGTTCTGCAAATGGAGGAAATATTAGAGCGCATATACAAAGACATACAAGAAAAAACTGTTAATCATCAAAATCAAATAAATGTACCTTATCATTTATTTGATTTTGATGATTGCATCTTTTCACAAAGAAATAGCCTCATCCAGCATATGAGCACGCATACAGGTAAAGAAATAGTTAAAGGCACCACCTGTGATTATGCTTCTGCAAAGGGAGGTAATCTAAGAGTTGGATATTCAAACACATATAGAAGATAAAAAAATTAAATTCAAAATGGTTTACCATTTAATTTAAATGATTTACCCCTTATATGCGTTTGCGTATGCACTCTCAGCTTACCTCTATCTCCAGAAGCTTACTCACACATGGTGCCTTCAAATAATTGCTCGTCTGTATATGTTCTCCTATGCTGGATGAGATTATTACTCTGTTACTGATATTACAGATAGAATAGGTATATTGAAATTGTTTTTGCTCTTGTGTGCCTTTGTATATGCACTCTAAAACTACCTCCATTTGCTAATCACATATGGTGCACGTGAATCGTTTTTTGCCCTTATGTGTTTTCTTATGCTGTATAAGATTAATACTTTGAGTATTGGATAATCACCTAAAGTAAATTCATCTCGTTTTTGCTAATATGCTTTTAGAAAGCGAGATTGCATAGTATCATAGTCATAAATGTTGCTTTTATATCGCTTCTCTGGTTTACAAACTTCCACACGTTCTTTAAGATGCGTTGATTTTGCAGCTGCCTCACCATACTTGCTCCAAAGGAACATTCCGCAGGTATTTCTGTCTTCGGAGCATCTATAGACTGGCCGGGTAGTGTTACAGTAGTTGAAGTAAATACCACTTCCTCTTCTTTGTTATTCAATCTGAAAAATTTGAAACCGCAATAAGTAATAGTAAAGGTAAGCAGTGACATAAAATTGGTATAACCTAAACTTCCAGTAAATTGACAATATCCATTTGAATTAGTTAATGGCTAAAAAATGCAAAACTTGAATAAAACAGTAGAATTGTTATAAATTGTATAATAAACTGGTATTTTAACAGGACGTTCTAAAGCATTTATCTGGTAAAATCTTTCTTATGTCATCTGTCAAACGTCAGTTATTTATGTACCAAGGGCATTAAGCGGATGTTTATGCCCCGAGGGTGACCGTTGACCGATGACAAATATTTGATATATTTGACGTTAAGGGTTGCCATGGTTATATGTCAAATATATCAAATATTTGTCATTCAAATTGTAAATTTTAAGTCATCAATGTTAATTATTGGCGATTATGGTTATAAGTTTGACAATTAATTGTCTGTACTGTCACTCGGCAATGTCAATTATGGGTGTATTGTCACTCAACTTCGAATTGTTTGTATTGTTGTTCAACTCCGTAGATACGCATGTCAGTTGATAACGTCAAAACCAGTGTAGGACATAAAATTTTGTATACACCTTGGACATTACTTGATGTTTACACCCTCGGGCGACTTAAAAAGCTCTCGGGCCTATCGGCCTTCGGCCTATCGGCCTTCGAGCTATTTAAATGGTCACCCTCGGGGCATAAACATCCGTGTAATGCCCTTGGTACATAAATAACTATTACTATCCTCACATATTAACTACCTAGGATATGCTCCAGTAGAAATTTTATGCATTGATGTGTGCTTTGATGTGAAAATGTAACTTGTTAAGTAAATTATTACTTAAAGTTTGGTGGCCCGTTCTAAATGAATAGTATGCACTTACGTCTGTTCAGATGTCTCTTGCTCGTCAACTAATTCCGGGCTATCCGTCTCCTCCTTTTTAACATCTAATAAAAAATGTAAAATGCAAGTCATTTTTCGATTCTCGACGTTCTTGCAGAGGTTAAAATGGTTCGTTAAAGACATTTCTTCGTTAGACTTGGATCGGCTAGAACTGCAAATTCATTTCTTGACTGAAGGCAAGTCCTCGATAACATCGGCAACTTCCAGCTTGATTGATGGTTGTTGGTGAAGTGAACTTATCTTTCTTTTCGAATTCCCCCAATCTATAAAGCACGTTTTATAAACTATAAAATTGTTAATTTGTATTGAGTTAGATTAAATGCTTGTATTATTCTACTACTTACGAACTGTATTATTTAAAATACGTGAAGCTTCTCAACGTCTCCCACAGGAAATAGCTGGATTGCTGCTCAGCATGTGGCATGGTGTAAAAACGGGTGAAAAGTATATTTCTTACTCCATGGCAACCAACCTGAACCATTGCATGTGCTTTCATACACCATAACCCTGAAGGATTTAAGGAAACTGTAATAGATTCTACTTTAGTAGTGCGCTACTCGGTAGTGATGGCGCTGTAATCATTACTAGCTTTCTGATCTATTTTTTAAAAGAAAAAGCGATAAGGTGAAGGAAACTTCATGTACAATAGGTGTGTAGATTTGCACCAAACAAAGAGATTGAACATTTTTAGTGAAAATAAAAGTTGACACGACATTTTCTTGAATCGACAGCGAACCAAAGGAATTGTTTTATTACAGAAATTTAATTATAACAACTTCTGCGCTGCATTCCCTAACATAGAAATTTCATTACGAATGTATTTGGTGTCGATGGTGTCTAATTTCAGGGGAGAAAGTTCTTTTTCAAAAATAAGAATTATTAAAACTAGATTGGGCACGACGATGGCCCAGAAACGCCTGGCATCTTTTTCTTTGATAGCGAGAAATTGATTTCAAAGAAATCTCGCAAGGTGTCTTTTGCGTAGGTTTAAATTAACAGCATACATGCACGGTCCTGGCCCATGTTTGGCGGGGCAGCAGTAAGGGGAAACAAGCTTACGGGAGGTGGGCTCTGGGAATATGTCATCAAGTGGAAGGGAGTTTAGGCACGCCTATCGAGTATAATGGCGCTCGTTCTGAATTTTTATGAACGCGGCGTAACAGGAGGGCAGTAAATACGAGAAGATCGTATGCACTATGTAGTACGAAAGTGATTCTAGGCCACCCGTCGACCGCAAAACTGTTCTGACTAGATATATTTCATGTATCCGGCGAGCAGAATACCAACGCGGTGACAATATTATTGTCGATTTACTCGATTGACAGACTACGATGTGATATGCGGTAGTATTGCGAATCGCTTCGCTCAGAAAGTACTGGTGCAGCTGTACCGAACAATAAAGGATGACTTCCGATTTCTGCAAACTTTTAAGATTTAGGGGTTCATTTTTAAATTTTCGAACCAGTAGATAAAGATATTAGGAATGAGAAATAAAGCAATTCGAAATATACAGAAACACAGATTAAATGTAAATGATTGGAACAATAGCAGCTTTCCATTTGCACATTTCTGAGTTGATCTGGGCTGAGCTAATCTAATCTTACTTACGTGTAGCTTTCCTTTTGTTTTGGGAAGCTCAGACGAAGTCAGCAGCGTTACCTCCCCCTTGCCCTTGGCTAGTCGTGCGCAAGGGTAACTGAGTTCATCTGAGCTAACCTAACATGTTAGCTTAGATGAACTCAGACCAAGCCAGACGGAGACAGATTAGCTTAGCTTAGATCAGTTCAGAAATGTGCAAATGGAAAGCTGCTATTGTCTAGGTTTTTGTTTCTATACATCTGACATATGAATTTAAATAAGATGGCAAATCAAAACAACTAGTGAATAAGTAAATCAGGTATAAATATGTAGAATTAATACTCCATATGTATATCAAATATTTGTGTACCTAAAATAATCAACTAAAACACTACAGTAAATTATATCCTATTCAAGGCAACTACAATAGAAGTGAAATGTTCGTAGAATGTATATAACATAATTATATACCTGAAATAATTAATTAAAACCTTATAATAATTTGTTTAGGTATATACAAGGAAATACGTTTATATATATGTTATATAATATGTTTATATAATATGTTTATATATTGGAATCAATCAACAAATTCATTTACCCATTTCTAAGGTATATCGGCCCATCTGTCAAACATGGTCACATATACAGATATCCGCATATACGGATATCTGTATTTTATTCTGATACTTTCAATTTCACGGCACTCGGGAGTGGTAGCGGTAAGAGTCAACTAAAACCAGTACGAATACTCTTTCCATATTATGATCCCCGGATAGTTCAGGAACAAAACAAACAAATATCGCGTCATTTAGGGGGTCAGTTTATTATGAACGAAATAATTAAAATCATTTTGTGCACCGAAAGAAGTTTTATTACGGTGTTCGCGTCGGATGTTTTGTTTAAATCAAAATATCAAAAGTTTTTCAATTTTTTAAACTCGTTGCAAATTTTACGCGGCCTGTATAAAATATGTACCAAAAACATTATAATTTTGTTGATCATATTTTGCGTAATCTATATATTCTACAAATAAACATATAACTGTTAGCATGAATAATAACCAAGATATTCAATGTAAAACGATTCGCAAAAGTCAAACAACAAAAATGTAGTAAAATTAAAATACTCGTGATTACTTTTGGCTTTTAGGTATACGTACACATGATAAAAACTTGGTGTATTTTGATAAGTGACAAATTTTATATCAACTTCCGGGTGACCGGAAGTGGCAGTCATTTGAGAGCATTTAAATTGTTGGAATCGAGTATATCTCGATTCCATTTCCGTGATTCTGCTCGAGGCTACGAACCCGCCGCGCCATGCGATCGCTACGTATAGGTAAGTATTCCTCCTAACATATTCTGTTGCCCTGGTCGGTCGGACTATCAAACAGCTGCAAATTCAGGACGGAAAATATCGTGACTTGATTTTAGTTGTGGGTTTGCAATATTATGAAGGAAATAATAAATCTTTGCACATATTGGGGTACAATTTTGGCGTCTGTCACAAACTCGCAGCGTTAGAAGTGGGTTGTAACTTAGTTTTTACGTAGACCAATAGAAATGCTGGCAGCGAAGCTAGGAATTCTAGAACAACTAGCGCCACCACGCAGAGGACTGCCAAACCCTGCAAATTTCACTGATGGAAACACATTTTTGCACAAAACATGGTGTTGTGGTCTATTTTATGCCAAAACCGCTTTCTCAAAACCTGGGGGACACTGTAACAATTGTATTTATGCATAATCCATTCAAATTGAAGCATTATTAACTTGTCAATCTTGACTTGAATAGTTGAAAATTGCCCATCTTTGCGATTTTTTTTTTGAAACCTATCAGGTTTTTTGAAAAAAAAAATCTCTTACAGAAAGAAGGCATCCTTCTTGCGTATGCTCTATTTTTTTGATTTCAAGATTCGAAAGGGTTTGGATAAATTCTTGGAGTGGGCGACACCTGTTTCGGGCATTTTTTGAATGTAGGCCCTTAAATTTGTTTTATATAATTACAATAAAAAACCTCTTTAGCCTTTGCAGATTACTTTATTTCTTTAAGTTCTTAAAGAAATAAACTATACTATATTATATGAAACTACACCTTTGAATATGGACTACTTCAAGAAGAAGTTAAATTTGTTTGTTAGTTTTTGATAAAAATTTATTTTTCAGTTAGCAAAATAAAATTATGCTATTGTTTAATTTAAGGGGCTTCCACATCCCCCACCGCCCCGGGGCCCCCACATTTGTAAATCGGGCACTGAGTATCCACCAGAACATTAAAACATGTGATTAAAAACACCTTCTACAATGACCCACCGTACAACCTGTCATTTTTGTAGACAGGAACTTTACCTTTGTATAGCAGTATAAGTATGTTATTTCAAAAGTTGTAATAATAAATGAAGGTAAAGAAATATATTTTGTGTTAACAATTAGAGACAATAATCATATTTGTTAGCCAATCCAGTTGCGAACTAATTAATTATATTAATCATTTAATAAATTATAATTATAATTAATAATAAAAATATTAATTTAATAAATGATTAAAATACTCATTCATTTCGTAAATAATAATCAATCATGCAGTGCCGGTACTACTGTTTACTCCTGACATCTATCATCAAAATTGTATACTACAAGGTAAGCATACTAAAACATTGCAAACAGTTATATTAACTTTAATATCCCAATCTAAATGTTTCTTCTGCATAATACTGTATGTAATTTTTAGTTATGTTCCGGTTTTACATTTGTACGGACCCCGTATATCCTGTCATGCCTTATTATTAAGTTACATTAGTCTTTCACTAGATGGCAGTAACCTTCCGTGTTGTATAAAATGTGATATGTTTGCCAATAGTCGACAGTGTAGAAATTTAAACTCACATACCTAATAATAAGAGAATAATAGAAGAGTTCTAATCACAATAGATGACACCGTACCAGACAACAATCATTTGTTGGTTTGTTGTGGGTGTTTTATTATGAATTGTAGTGGTATGAGTTGCCTTGGTATGAGTTGTCCTGGTATAAGTTGTCCCTTGGTATGAGGTGTCCCGGTATGAGTTGTCCCTTTATATGAGTTGTCCGGGTATGACTTGTCATGGTATGAGGTGAGCTGACCCGATTTAAATGGTTTCTAGCCTGTATGTGTTTTCAAATGCCGATTAAGAGCAGTCTTCTGTGCACAAGCATAATCACATAACGTGCACTCAAAAGGTTTCTCGCCTGTATGTGTTCTCATATGCTGTCTCAGAACAGAGTTTTGTGCACTAGCATAATCACATATTGTGCATTTGAATGGTTTCTCGTCTGTATGTGTACGCATATGATTTGTTAGATTACTATTTCTTACAGCAGCATAATCACATAAAGTGCATTTAAAGGGTTTGTCGCCTGTATGTGTTCTTATATGCTGGTTAAGAGCAGACTCGCGTGCACAAGCATAGTCACATAAGGAGCATTTAAAAGGCTTCTCGCCTGTATGTCTCCTTACATGCCTTATAAGAGTAGTCTTCTGTGCACTAGCATAATCACATAAGCTGCATTTAAATGGCTTTTCGCCTGTATGCGTTCTCGTATGCTTTATAAGACTAGTCTCGGATGCACTAGCATAATCACATATTTTGCACTTGAATGGTTTCTCGCCAGTATGGGTTCTCATATGCTCTCTGAGAACAGACTCACGTGCACCAGCGTAATCACATAAGGTGCATTTAAAAGGTTTCTCGCCTGTATGTGTTGCCATATGCGCTATAAGAGTAATCTTGTATGTACTAGCATAATCACAAATGGCGCACTTAAATGCTACATGCCTTCTCATGGGCACGGTAAGTGACTTCTTGCTTGGATGTCTTTGCATATGTGCTTTTAGGAATCGAGGTTGCATAGTAGTATAGTCACAAATGTTGCATTTATATTGCATCTCTGGTTTAGAAACTTCCACACCTTTTTTACAATGCATCAATTCTGCAGCTGCTTCGCCATACTCGCTACACGGGAAGACATCGTCAAGTGTTTCTGCCTTCGGAACATCTATAGATTGGCCGGATACTGTTACAGAAGTTTCAGAATATTTCACTTTCTCTTCTTTGATGTCCAATCTGAAAAATATGAAACCACAATAAGCAATTCGCTAAAACGAACGAAAGAGTCGCCCCCTGGTGTAAAACAGTGAGTTACTCTAAACGGGATATGTCAGGATACGTAGAGCAACAATTATTGTTGTTATTACATTATTACAGTTCAAAAAAGCACACCATTGTCAAAAATTATTGTTGTGTTCCTCAATGTAGTTCATTTTATAGTGAGGCATTGTCATTCCACAAATTTCCCCACATAAACCGTTACAAAACGAGTGGCGCCGTGAATTAAAAAATGAAAAATCGATATCAAGCCACATGTTGTGCACAAAATATTTTAAAAATGAGGACTATTGTTTCAATCGAGGTGAGTACTTGGCACCACTTTGGTTGCTGAAGAGAGGAAGAATACCATCTTGTACCTTCCAAAAACGTCGTATGGAATTATGTGGAATGCACTTTTGGTACAAAGTCGAGAAAGAACACTAAAAAATCGTTGAGGTAGATAAGTAAGTACATTTTATGAAGTCAAATTAAATAATTAATGTTGTTGTAGAGATCGTAATAGACAAATAGGAGAAACAACCAAGGAAAATATTATGTCAACACTTGTAATGAAGAAAGGTACACACAAAAAATTGTGTATCCAACTTATATAAAGTTACTTGTAAAATTGCCTGGTAATCCAAATGTATTAGGAGAGTACATACCCCAATCTTATCTGGCTAGTGATTACGGAAATTTATCAAATGTCAAAATCTGTTTATCTAAAACATTCGTCAAACGTGCATAATTATGCACGTATGTAATTAATGACCTTATGTTTGATCTTTTAAAAGGACGGTATAGACCAGCGTTTCCCAACCTTCTTCAACTGTCCTTCTCGCACTCACGTCAGGCGTATAGGGCAGCTCCGCTCCTAGTGTTCCGCGGAACACCGGTTGGGAAACACTGGTATAGACTATAGACAATAACAACATAATAGTTGTCGACTATATTGCGAGTGTAGCAAATTCTGGACTTAAAACTCATTTGATTGCTCACGATCAGTTCAATGAAAGATCTAAACTAATAATGACCATCTCTCCCTAAGCAAGTAAAGTTTGGTCTAAGAGAGCATAAAAAAATCAATAAAACAGCAATGTTCTTTAAACGGATAGAATGCACTTACGTATATTCAGATGCCACTTGTTCGTCAACTAATTCTGTACTGTCAATCTTCTCCTGTTTAACAATGGCTAAAAAAATGTAAAATATAAATTACGAGTTCAAGTCACACCTATAAATTAATAAGCTTACTAGGGTCCGCATCTAATCTCCCATCTGGATTCCCAATGTTCTTGCAGAAGTCAAAGTGATTTGTTAATAACTTTTCTTCGCTAAACTGAACCCCACATAACCTGCAGATAAATTTCGTGAGTGAAGACAAGTCCTCAATAACCTCGATTCCTTCCTGTTTGATTGATGATTGTTGTTGAAGCACGCTCATATTTCTTTTTGAATTTCCATAAATCTATAAAACACGCTTTATACACCATACAATTTTTAAATTTGTACCTGTAAGATATGTAGTTGGCAACACTGTTATGTTGGCATTACTGAATGTATAGTTAGTAAGGTAAGATGGCCGATTGCCGTCAGACGTTGTGTATAACGTTGTGAACCAGTTTGACATAATAAACAACATTTAGCACTAGCTACGAGACTATTTATTGTTATATCCTGTAAGATATAATACATGGTGTCAGGTTAATAACCTACAGAGTGTAGTTGGTGTTCGTAACGTGAAGGAAAGCAATAATGGAATCGCTTTTTAAGCCGCCAGAACCACTGAGTTTGGAGGGAAATGTCTCGGAGAACTGGAAGAAGTTTAGCCAGAAATTCGATCTGTTCATGATGGCCAGTGAGTTAACAGCGAAGCCGGAAGAAAAAAAGGTGGCCGTGTTTCTAAACCTTGTCGGAGATGACGGCCTGGAGCTGTATAATACGTTCGAGTTTGCGGAGAGTGGAACAAAAACATTGGACGTTGTTAAAAAGAAATTTGATGAGTACTGTTCTCCAAAGAAGAATCCTATATTTGAAAGATACATATTTAACAGTATTTATCAGAAAGAGGGTCAGTCGTTTGACAGTTTTGTAACGGAACTAAAAAAGGCAGTAAAAACGACGGAATACAAAGAGCAAGACGACATGGTACGTGATAGAATCGTCATGGGAATTTACGACAAATCGACGCAAGAACGATTGCTGCGGGAGGCTACTCTAACATTGAATAAAGCAGTAGATTTTTGTCGAGCGGTTGAAGCGAGTAAGACTCAGGCAAAAGCATTGCAAACTGACAGTGCTGTAGCTGCAATCAAGACAGAACAGAGGAAGTTACAAGGCAAACAAAGTCAAACAGTGCAGAAGTGTGACTACTGTGGTTACAAACATGAAAAAATGAAATGTCCAGCATATGGAAAAAACTGTGCAAAGTGCCAAAAGCGGAATCATTTTGCATCGCAGTGTAAGCAACCTGTGAAGAAGGGAGAAAGGAGAGTGAATGAAGTTCATGAAGAGGAACTTGAGGAATCGGAAAGTGATGAAGAGTTCTATGTCAGTGCTGTAGTTAAGGAGGTAGGCTCAATTCAATCAGCTTCCAGAGAAACAGTATGGACTAAGAGAGTAAAGGTAGGAAATGGAGAAGTCAATTTTAAACTCGATACTGGAGCTGAAGTCAGTATTTTGCCATTAGATGTTGTAAAGAGGATTGATCGTAACGTTAGACTTAAGAAAACGAATGTCACTCTTGTCTCATATGGTAGTTCTAAATTTAAGATAAAACCTGTGGGTGAAGTTTGTTTAGAGTGTTTTGTTAAGTCACATAGTTCTAAGGTTACTTTTATTATTGTTGAAAGTTCTGGTCAGATGCCATTATTGGGTTTGCAAGGTTGTTTAAGTTTAAATTTGCTAAAGCGAATAGACAATGTTGAAAATTGTAAGTTCAAGTCACTTGAGGATGTTATTAATAAATATCCAGCTGTATTTGAAGGTCTGGGCAAATTCCCAAGTAAGCATCACATTACGTTAAAAGAAAATGTCATGCCTAAGGTTTGTCCCATAAGGAGAGTACCTCAGATATTACATGAAAGATTGAAAAAGAAATTGAATAACCTTGAAGAACAGGGAATTATAAGAAAAGTAGACAAACCAACAGAGTGGGTACACCCACTAGTAATTGTTGAAAAAAATAACAATGACTTGCGACTTTGCCTTGACCCAAAGCATTTGAACGGTGCCATTCAGCGGGAACACTTTCTAATACCATCAGTTGAAGAAATATCAGGAAAACTGAGTAACAAGCAATACTTTACTGTACTAGACATGAAAGATGGGTATTGGCAGGTGGAACTCGATGATGCTAGCACTGATCTTTGTACATTTGGTACACCATTTGGTAGATTTCAGTTTCTAAGATTGGCTTTTGGAATCTGTTCTGCACCGGAAGTTTTTCAGAAGAAAAACTATGAAATCTTTGGTGATCTTGATGGTGTTGGCTTATACTTTGATGATTTAATTATCACAGGCGCTACTGAAGCCGAGCACGATAACAATCTGAGATTGGTTTTAGAGCGAGCATTTAAGTACAATATTAGATTTAATAAAACAAAGGTGCAATTTAAAAAAAGCAGCGTAAAGTTCTTGGGTCAAATCTTTTCGAGGAATGGTGTTGAACCAAACAAGAGTTATATTAAAGCAATTAATGGTATGCCCTTGCCGAAAAATAAAACTGAAGTGTTAAGATTTTTAGGAATGGTAAAATTTGTCGGGAAATTTATTCCTAATCTTTCTCAAATTACCGCGCCTTTGCGAAACTTGACTAAAAATGATACTGAGTTTGTCTGGGCCACTGAACATGACAATGCCATGAATAAATTGAAATATTTGCTAACGAACGCGCCGGTACTGACATTTTTCAATCCTGAGTTGCCGATTGAAATCGAAACTGATGCTTCAAAAGATGGATTAGGCGCATGTTTGCTTCAAAATGACCACCCTGTTGCATTTGCATCAAGAAGCTTGAATGCAACCGAGCAAAAATACGCTCAAATAGAGAAAGAAATGTTGAGTATCGTATTTGCAGTACAGAAATTTCATTTGTTTGTTTACGGATTGGATGTTAAAGTTAAGACTGATCACAAACCGCTTGAGTCCATATTTCGGAAAGACTTACAAGCAATATCACCACGATTACAAAGAATGAGGTTAAGACTCCTCAACTACAATCTGTCTGTGACGTACAAACCGGGGAAATATATGTATATTTCGGACACGTTATCGAGAGCTTATTTGACGGATAATGGGTTAAAATCGGATTCTGAATTTGAATTTGCAGTTCATTCGGTACTAAAAAATCTTCCGATATCAGATAATCGGAAAACCCAATTAGAAAATGCTATTAAAGCAGACTCTCAGTTAAGGCTTGTAATGGATTACTGTCGCAATGGGTGGCCAAGTACTAAGTGTGATGTTCCAGAGGCCATAAGACATTATTTTAAACTAAAAGACCAGTTAACCATTTCAAATAACTTACTATTGTTGGAGAATAAGTTAATTGTTCCAGCCTCACTACGAAGTGAAATGTTAAAGTTGCTTCACGAAGGTCACTTAGGAATAGAGAAGACGAAAGCGCGTGCACGTCAAATATTTTATTGGCCGGGCTTGAGTGTAGACATTGAATCATTCAGGAAAAATTGTAAAATTTGTGAAAAAATGGCGACAAAAAATCAAAAAGAAACTTTACATCCTTATCCAATTCCCGAAAGACCCTGGGAAAGACTTGGTGTAGATATTTTTACTTATAATAATGTAAGTTACCTAGTGGTCTTTGACGCGTACTCTAACTGGTTGGAGCTCTTAACACTTAAAGATAAATCTGCCAAATCCGTGATTTCATCATTAAAGCCTGTATTTTCAAGATTTGGATCGCCGGACCAGATTGTTTGTGATAACGTACCATTCAATAGTTATCACTTTAACGATTTTGCTAAAGAATGGAATTTCATGATCACGACAAGAAGTCCCAATTATGCGCGTTCAAACGGTCTAGCAGAAAAGGCAGTGTCGATATCGAAAAATTTTCTGAGAAAAGCCAAAGAGGATGGTAAAGAGATATATACCTCGCTGTTGCAATATCGAAACACACCTTTAAAGAATATGAACTTTTCGCCATCTCAACTTTTAATGAGTCGCGTATGTAAAACAAAGCTACCCATATCCGTAGAATTGTTAAAGCCTGCTTTATGTGAAAATGTACATGCTAAATTAGAGACAAAACAATCCCTAGCAAAAAAGTATTTTAATAGCGGCGCAAAAGAGCTAGCTGTTCTAGAACCAAACTCAGATGTGACTGTTTATAACCATGTTAACAAGTTTTGGGAACCAGGACAGATTCTAAAAAATCATGAGTCTCCAAGATCTTATGTCGTTAAAGATTATCAAGGTAATGTCGTACGCAGAAATAGGGTCGATTTGAGAAAATCTGACAATAAATACGAACAGAGTCTTGGTGATTCAGATTGTGGCGAAGGTGTGGATTCATCAGCTGCAACTAACATGAGTATGACTAATACCGGCATTGTAAATGATAATAACTACACTGTAACAACAAATGGTGACATAGTGCGCGATGCCAGTGATAGTGAGCAGACAGCGAATAGTGAATTAAATAGAGCTAGATGTCAGAGCCCTGCTCCAAAGTGTTCTCGGTCAGGTCGTACTATTAAGAAACCAAAAATACTGGACTTGTAAATTATAAATTATAAGAGGGGGGATGTAAGATATGTAGTTGGCAACACTGTTATGTTGGCATTACTGAATGTATAGTTAGTAAGGTAAGATGGCCGATTGCCGTCAGACGTTGTGTATAACGTTGTGAACCAGTTTGACATAATAAACAACATTTAGCACTAGCTACGAGACTATTTATTGTTATATCCTGTAAGATATAATACAGTACCTACTAGATTAAATTATTGTAATGTGGTACTACTTACAAACTGTCTTCTTCAAAGTACGTGCGGCTTCTAAGCGTCTTCTAAGGAAAATAGCGGAATTGCTGCTCAGAATATTGAGAATATAGGTGATCTGCGTGATATACCCTATACCCGATATACCATAACACAAAGCCATAACCCTAATAAATTCTAGGAAACTGTAACAGATTCTACTTTAGTTATATGCTACTCAGTAGAGATGGCGCTGTAATCGTTACACGTTTCCTAATTTAAGTATTTGTAAAAGAGCATAAAAGACTGGCTATAACATATCATGCGTTTTTATTTCAGTACATACTCAGCAGCACAATCAAGATCAGTCATACAGGCGTATTAAAACTACCTCTTGTGCCAACCGTACATAGTTAGGTATGGGTTAGCGGGGTTAGTTGGGGCCATGACATCCACGGGGCAGGGGTTTGAATAAGATTCCTTCACAAATTAGAGCGTTTTCAACTCTACATTTATACCTATATATCTATATTTATTTAATACATATACTGCATTAAAAGTAGCCACAATTTGAAAGGTATTTTGATTGTATTGGCAGCACATCAGCTGTTGTCACAGCTGTGTAGTATGATAAAGTCATGTGCATAAGTAAAACAATAGTTATTTAACCAACAAGTATATTAAAAAGAGCGATTAATGATCGAGACTGTTTAACGCGCGAGCGAAGCGAGCGCGTTAATTGTCGAGATCATTAATCGCTGTTTAATATTCGAGTTGGTTACAAAATTTTTCCGTCGATCGTATTCTTATAGCGTCGTCTACATAGATTTTTCTTCGCCGATGTCTTTTTAGGTTATATGACCATTTATGTAATTTGACACTGACAGTTCTAGAGAGCGGTATGTTTTGATTGGAAGGTTTCATTTCACGTATGTTCGAATGGCCAATCAAACGACGTCATTGCGTCTTCTGATTGGCTATAACAAATCATGCATTAATAGAAATCGTGCATTAATGTAGTACTTTAATAAACGATTTCGTATTCACTAAACTGACTCATAAATAAACGATCGACGGAAAAAAATATTTCAAATTATTTTTATTGTATATATCTGGTATAATTTGTACATAGCCTTATATAACATTTTTGATATATACACTGTTCATGAAGTTTAACTGTTACAATAAGTATAATAGTTCCTAAAATATTGCTCCTTCATTCATGCGCGATACAAAAAGCAAACACAGATCCGTCAACTGATAGATGAAACAACCGAAAAGTACAATTTCAGAACACAAGCAAAGAATTTTTTTTACGAACTACTGACAATAAATTATATCGTAAAAAATATTTTTAGCGTTATTCTTTTAACCATAAATGATTTAGGCTCACCTATAATTACTTGTTAGTTAGTACGGGACTACACAGAATATTGCATGAACAAGCCTCTTTTTATAATTTTTACACTGAAACTTATTTGCCCGAGTAGTTCATATAGACTCTATATGATATTTTTAGAGACGTTAAAGTTAAAATAAAAAACCACCTGTCTCTACACAGATTTATTAATTTACTTGGGTACGCGTTTCATGACTCACGTCACATCATTAGCCCAAATAGTCGAGAGTTTCTAAAGTACAGTCTAAGAAATCATTAGGCTAAAACTCAGTTGTTTTTTCTACATCCTGTCTCTTTGATTGTCAAACACTAAGTTCTATTGAAAGCACTAAAACAAAAAATTAACTGGATTGTTTGCAAAAATAACCCAATGACCCGTTTTTTTTTTGCGCCCGAGTGTATATATTATTTCGTCGACCAGATGACTGTGTCCGTACAGATCATGCCTGTTGTTTCCCTTCTGAATGCCTTCTCATATGCTGTGTAAGGTTAGTTTTATGTGCACTAGCATAATCACATAAGATGCATTTAAAAGGTCTCTCGCCCATATGTGTACTCATATGACGTATAAGAGTACGCCTCTGTGCGCTAGCATAAACACATAAGCTGCATTTAAAAGGTTTCTCGCCTGTATGTGTCCTCATATGATGTTTAAGAGGAGTACTCTGTGCACTAGAATAATCACATAAGGTGCATTTAAATGGTTTCTCGCCTGAATGTGTTCTCATATGCTGCGTAAGAGCAGTCTTCGATGTACTCGCATGATCGCATATTTTGCACTTGAATGGTTTCTCGCCTGTATGAATTCTCATATGCTGTTTAAGACCAAAGTCGCGTGCAGAAGCATAATCACATAAGCAGCATTTGAAAGGTTTCTCGCCTGTATGTGTTGTCATATGCCGTCTAAGATCCTGACTTTGTGTACAGATATAATCACATACGGTGCATTTAAATGCTTGCCCGCCTACATGCCTTCTCATGGGCAATTTAAGTGGATCCTTCTCTGCATGTGTTTCTATATGTGCTTTTAGAAATCGAGGTTGCATAGTAGTATAGTCACAAAGGTTGCATTTATGTTGCTTCTCTGGTTTACAAACTTCCACACGTTTCTTACAATGCATCAATTCTGCAGCTGGCTCGCCATACTCGCTACACGAGAAGACATCGTCAAGTGATTCTGCCTTCGGAGCATCTATAGATTGGCCGGATACCGTTACAAAAGCTTCGGCAAATTTCACTTCCTCTTCTTTGATGTCCAATCTGAAAAATATGAAACCAAAATAGTTCCGTTTACTACAGTATACAGGCTGTCCCACGCTAGATGCAAAGTACATTAAAGCCCTTAAGGGGGTCGTCTGCTTTGTTGGTTTTAAAAAATTAAGTTTTCTTTTATTGCTTTATTCTAATGTAGGTCTCAGAATTGTTCCTGTAAGAGGGTTTTGCAAAATTGGCCCTAGTTCTGGAGTTGTAGCCAGTGATTTGTGTGTGCGTCGATCAGTGTTGTAATACGGGAGGAAGAAATCCCTCCGATCGTGCGAAATGCGTACTTATATACGTATTGCACATGTCTCGGCCAAGTCATAGATCTCCCACCACTGGTGTCTATACCTTCTGTCATCTATTCGTTCAGTTTTAAACCGATCATATCGCCCGTTGCGGTATTTACTAAAGTTCTTGTAATTTCGGTCGCGATTTCCCAAAAGGCGTGTTTTTCCAACTGTAACCACGATTTTGGAAAATATATTTCATCATATCCAGACGAATCTTTGTTTTTTACGTTCAAGCACACATCTAGATTTCGTACAAGCTTTCATTTTTCAAATTTTCATTTTATTTCATTTTTACAGCGGTCTATATCACGAAAAGAGCGGCGAAAGCAGACCTTTTTTGGACATACACCGCCATTTTTTTAAAAAGTAAAATAATTCAACGATAGTGAGAACACAAAAGAATAAAAAAACTTTGTCTATAAATCTTGTGTGGTTATTTCATTAAGAATTCATTCAAATAGGATCGAAAAGTGGCCAACAAAGCAGAAGACCCCCATTAAACTAAGTAATAATAGTGTATATTGCAAAGCTGGCAACAAAAGCGTTAATCCGTTAATTAACAAAGTTACATTTTTTGCTACTGATTAACTTTTAAGGTAACTTTCAAAATTCATTAACGCACTCATTAACTTCCGCTACATTCATCATCCGTTAATTAGAGTCCGTTAAATCAAAAACATCATAATTAAAGTCCGAACTTGGTTTTGTTTACATGTGTGACGTACTAGTTTGTGTGACTCGGCGTCTGTATATAAAGCATGCGCGTGAATTGTTTTGTTTTTTAGTTATTTTAGTAAACTGTACATACATAGTTTGAAAATTTTCTAAGGCAGTTTTAACTTATGCAACCGAAAGATCCTCTATTATTTGGGTTGCATAATCACCAGCGGATCGGCACTGAACATAACTCTACATTTTTCTTTTGTAAATGATAATGATTAACGGTAACTTCTTTAAAAAACTTAAACTTAAATCACCTGCCCAATTTATTTATTTCGAGACATGTTAAGAAAAACTTTATGTTCATGTTCTAATTACTACAAAGAACTAAATCACAGGGGTACAACAGAAAAGGATTTACAAGCATTGTTCTACAAGCTGCAGATGATAACAAGCAGTAATACAGTGCAACCTCGATTATCCGGACAATTAAATGCAAGGGGGGTGTCCGGATAATCGATTTGTCCGGATTACCGAATATTGCTTCAAAACTGCAATAACATTTGCAATTTGCAAATTGCAATTGTAAATAACATTATCTGAAGTTTTGATTAACTTTAGGTCATGCATAGAACCAGTGTTGACGACTTTTAGTGTAATTATCACTAGAATTTATACTAAATTCCGCAAATGCTCATTTCTATCGCCGTGGTTGAATGCAGTTCAGTAGTTAAGTAATTCCACCTAAGGTCAGCAACACAGAACTTATGCACTTAGGTACTAATTTTAAACGATTATTAAACATAGTTGACTAGTTTCTTTTTATTTTTATTAATATCGGAAATCGTAGATTTTCCAACGCCGTATTGCGCAGAAATCGATCTGTCTAATGCTTTGTCCATTATTAATTAAGTAATTGTATTATTTGGACTTTTTGCAACACATTCAAAGTAATGTTTCCTTTTTGGCATTTTTGCCGTGTACACCAAACAAACGCACAGGAACATTTGTATTGTATATGTACTACCGCTGCCGTACGTAGTCACTAGTCAGGCTCTCAACAAGCCGCTTGGACCTACTTCACGGCAAGGCGACACGGCCGTCTCACAGCGTTGTCCGGATTAGCGAGCGGTGTCCGGATAATCGTGTTTTGCAGGGGGTGTCCGGATTACCGAGTGTCCGAATAATAGTGTGTACGGATAATCAAGGTTGCACTGTATATGAATATTATTTTGCAGAAAACCAGGTTCCATACATGATGCCAGGGTATTGCTTCGATCCAACTTATATAAAGTTGCTTGTAAAATTGCCTGGAATGATCCAATTTTATTAGTAGAGTGCATACCCCAAACTTATTTGGCTTGTGATTGCATTTAAAGACAATGCAAATTTATCAAATGTCAAAGGCAGATTATTTCAAACATTCTCCAAACGTTGCATGTATGAAATTATTGATCTTGTGTTTGATCTTTTAAAACGACGGTTTAGACAGTTGAAGTTTTTTTTTAAATGATTATTTTTTGACGTTTCTTAAAACCAATGAAATGCTTCTTTATTTGTCACAAGGGTAAGTTTCAACCAATTATGTCATTATTATAGTGGGAATAAATCTCTTGTGTTTATTCTCGGGAATAATCACTGTAGCTTTTATTTGCCTAGCAACTGTCAGATACTTTTAATATATTCACAATGTGTCAACGATATTTTCGAATATTGTAAAAATAATTAATTAAATTAATATTTTCAATAATTTTATGATAATTTTATTGATCTTTATTATTGTAAAAATTTGTGAATCAAAAAATAATCTAGTCAAATATAACTCGAGAGTTCCATAAATTAGAAAATAATTTGACAGATTTTGTTCAAACTTGTTGCCATTTGGCAATAGCCACTCGAGCCCTGCGGGCTCTCGTGACTATTGCCTGGCAACAAGTTTTCAAACAATCTGTCAAATTATTTTCAATTTATTCTCACTCTCTTGTTATATTATTACTGACAACATAATTGTCGACGGTCGCAAGTGTACCAAATTCTGGACTTAATGGATAGCTCATGATCAGTTCAATCAAACACAACGAAACTAACTGGTTCAAATCCAGATTGTGGCTGTAATTTTTGCGTTATTTAAAAAAAATACATCCCACCTGCATGACACCATATTATTAACCTACAACTAATAATGACCATCTCTTCCCTGAGAAAGTAAAGATTGGTCTAAGATAACATAAAAAATCGATAAAACAGCAATTTTCTTTAACCGGATAGAATGTACTTACGAATATTCCGATGCCACTTGTTCGTCAACTAATTCCGGACTGTCAATCTTCTCCTCTTTAACAATGGCTAAAAAAATGTAAAATATAAGTTAGAGTTTAAGTCACAGCAATAAATTAATAAGCTTACCAGGGTCTGCGCCTAATCTGCCATCTGGATTCCCAATGTCCTTGCAGAAGTCAAAGTGATTTGTGAAAACCTTTTCTTCGCTAAACTGAAACCCACATAACCTGCAGATAAATTTCGTGAGCGAAGGCAAGTCCTCAATAACATCGATTCCTTCCTGTTTGATTGATGATAGTTGCTGAAGCACGCTCATATTTCTTTTCGAATTTCCACAAATCTATAAAACACGCTTTATACACCATACAATTTTTAAATTTGTACCTACTAGATTAAATTATTGTAATATTGTACTACTTACAAACTGTCTTCTTCAAGGTACGTGCGGCTTCTAAGCATTTTCTAAGGAAAATGGCGGAATTGCTGCTCAGTGGCTGCTCAGAATATAGGTGATCTGCGTGGTGATATACCATAACAGAGAGCCATAAAGTGTTGCCACCAACAATCCTTACCTGGCCGCTACCGTTCACGATAAATTCCGCTACCGGCCGCTACCAAAGTGTTGAGTTTCGTCGACGGGGTGGGGGGGGGGGGGGGTAAGAACAAAATTCAAAACAAATATTCGGCATACTATTTGGAGAGTGAGAAAAAAAATTAATTTCGGGCGATTTTTGATGTCCCAGGGGTGATGGAGGGCCGTTGTTTGCTATTCTGCATAGAGATTACCCAATGTAAAAAAATCCGCTACCAATGAGCAAACGCCGCTACCCCGCTACTTTACAAAAAATCCGCTACCGGTAGCGGAATTCCGCTACTGGTGGCAACACTGGCCGATAACCCTAATAAATTCTAGGAAACTGTAGCAGATTCCTTTTTAGTTATATGCTACTCAGTAGAGATGGCGCTGTAATCGTTACACGTTTCCTAATTTAAGTATTTGTAAGAGCAAAAAAGACTGGCTATAACATATCATGCGTTTTTATTTCAGTATATACTCAGCAGCTCAATCAGGATTAGTCATATACAGGCGTATTAATACTACCTCTTGTGCCAAACGTAAATAGTTAGGTATGGGTTAGCGGGGTTAGTTGGGGCCATGACATCCACGGGGCAGGGGTTTGAATAAGATTCCTTCACAAATTAGAGCGTTTTCAACTCTACATTTATACCTATATATCTATATTTATTTAATACATATACTGCATTAAAACTAGCCACAATTTGATTATATTGGCAGCACATCAACTGTTGTCACAGCTGTGTAGTATGATAAAGTCATGTGCATAAGTAAAACAAAAAATATTTAAATTTTTTTTATTGTAATTATCTGGTATAATTTGTACAGAGCCTTATATAACATTTTTGATATATACACTGTTCATGAAGTTTAACTGTTACAATAAGTATAACAGTTCCTAAAATATTGCTCCATCATTCATGCACGTTACAAAAAGCAAACACAGATCCGTTATCTGATAGAGGAAACAACCGAAAACTACAATTTCAGAACACAAGCAAAGAAATTTCTTTTACGAAATACCGACAATAAATTATATCGTAAAAAATCTTTTTAGCGTTATTCTTTCTAACATAAATGATTTAGGCTCACCTATAATTACTTGTTAGTTACTATGGCATTACACAGAATATTGCATGAACAAGCCTCTTTTTATAATTTTTAACACTGAAACTTATTTGACCAAGTAGTTCATATAGAGTCTTTAAAACATTTTACAGACGTTAAAGTTAAAGTAAAAAACCTCCTGTCTCTACACAGTTTTATTAATTTACTTGGGTACGCGTTTCGTGACTCACGTCACATCATCAACCCAAATAATCGAGAGTTTCTAAAGTACAGTCTAAGAACTCATTAAGCTGAAACTCTGTTGTTTTTTCTATATCCTGATGGTCTCTTTGATTGTCAAAAACTAAGTTTTATTGAAAGTACTAAAACAAAAAATTAACTGGGTTGATTGCAAAAATAACCCAACAACCCGTTTTTTTGCACCTGAGTGTATATATTATTCCGTAGACCAGATGACTGTGTCCGTACAGATCATGCCTGTTGTTTCCCTTCTGGATGCCTTCTCATATGCTGTGTAAGGTTAGTTTTATGTGCACTAGCATAATGACATAAGGTGCATTTAAAAGGTCTCTCGCCCGTATGTGTACTCATATGACGTATAAGAGTACGCCTCTGTGGGCTAGCATAAACACATAAGCTGCATTTGAATGGTTTCTCGTCTGTATGCATACGCATATGTCTTGTTAGTTGATTACTAGTTACAGCAGCATGATCACATAAGGTACATTTATATAGTTTCTTGTCTGCATGATTTTTCATGTGCTCTATAAGAAAAGTCTTGCGTGCACCAGCATAATCACATAAGGTGCATTTAAAAGGTTTCTCGCCTGTATGTGTCCTCATATGATGTTTAAGAGTAGTACTCTGTGCACTAGCATAATCACATAAGGTGCATTTAAATGGTTTCTCGCCTGAATGTGTTCTCATATGCTGCGTAAGAGTAGTCTTCGATGCACTCGCATGATCGCATATTTTGCACTTAAAAGGTTTCTCGCCTGTATGAGTTCTCATATGCTGTTTAAGACTAAAGTCGCGTGCACAGGCATAATCACATAAGCAGCATTTAAAAGGTTTCTCGCCTGTATGTGTTGTCATATGCCGTCTAAGATGCTGACTTTGTGTACAGACATAATCACATACGGTGCATTTAAATGTTTGCCTGCCTACATGCCTTCTCATGGGCAATTTAAGTGGATCCTTCTCTGCATGTGTTTCTATATGTGCTTTTAGGAATGGAGGTTGCATAGTAGTATAGTCACAAAGGTTGCATTTATGTTGCTTCTCTGGTTTACAAACTTCCACACGTTTCTTACGATGCATCAATTCTGCAGCTGGCTCGCCATACTCGCTACACGAGAAGACATCGTCAAGTGATTCTGCCTTCGGAGCATCTATAGATTGGCCGGATACTGTTACAAAAGCTTCGGCAAATTTCACTTCCTCTTCTTTGATGTCCAATCTGAAAAATATGAAACCAAAATAGTTCCGTTTACTATAGTATACAGGCTGTTCCACGCTAGATGCAAAGTACAGTAAAACCCTTAAGGGGGTCGTCCGCTTTGTTGGTTTTAAAAGATCAATTTCTTTTTTGCTTTATTCTAATGTAGGTCTCAGAATTGTACCAGTAAGAGGGTTTTGCAAAATTGGCCCTAGTTCTGGAGTTGTAGCCGGTGATTTATGGGTGCGTCGATCAGTGTTGTAATACATGTGTTTTGTTTACATGTGTGACGTACTAGTTTGTGTGACTCGGCGTCTGTATATAGAGCACGCGCGCGAATTGTTTTGTTTTTAGTTCTTTTAACTCCAACCACCTTAGTTGATCTATTCAATGTGTTTTATACATCTTGCATCTCGCAATGTATGTGTTTGATCTTTTAAAACGACGGTTTAGACGATTGAAGTTTTTTTTTAAATAACAACATAATTGTCGACGGTCGCAAGTGTACCAAATACTGGACTTATAACGCATTGGATAGCTCATGATCAATTCAATCAAACACAACGAAACTAACTGATTCAAATCCAGGTGGTGGCTGTAATTTTTGCTTAATTTAAAAAAAAAATACATCCCACCTGCATGACACCATATTATTAACCTACAACTAATAATGACCATCTCTTCCCTGAGAAATTAAAGATTGGTCTAAGATAGCATACAAAATCGATAAAACAGCAATTTTTTTTAAACGGATAGAATGCACTTACGAATATTCAGATGCGACTTGTTCGTCAACTAATTCTGGACTGTCAATCTTCTCCTCTTTAACTATGGCTAAAAAAATGTAAAATATAAGTTAGAGTTTAAGTCGCAGCAATCAATTAATAACCTTACCAGGGTGGGCGTCTAATTTCTCATCTGGATTCGTAATGTTAATGCAGGAGTCGAAGTGATTTCTTAAAAACTTTTCTTCGTTGAACTGGAACCCACATAAACTGCAAGTAAATGTCGTGAGTGGAGGCATATCGTCAATAACATCGATTCTTTCCGCTTTGATTGATGATTGTTGCCGAGGTACACTCATATTTCTGTTCGAATTTCCACAAATCTACAAAACACGGTTTATAGATTATAAAACCTTTAATATTGTATCCTACTAGATTAAATTATTGTAATATTGTACTACTTACAATCTATCTTCTTCAAAATGTGCCGCTATAGTGTCGCTTCTAAACAAAATGGCGGAATTGCTACTCAGAAGATAGGTGATAAACGTCATGATAATAGATAACCACAACCTTAACGAATTCTAGGTAACTGTAATAGATTCTTCTTCAGCTGTATGCTAGTCGGTAGAGATGGCGCTGTAATTAGTACTCACTCGATTTCTAACTTAGTATTTTGTAAAAAGCAAAAAAGATAATTGTCTATCATAATGATTTTTTTATTACAGTACATACTCAGCAGCTCAATCAGTATCAATCATACAGGGGTATTAAAATTACTTCTTGTGCCAACCGTGGATAGTTAGGCATGGGTTACTTGAGGCCATGACATCCAGAGGGCAGGGGTTTGAGTAGATTCATTCACAAATTATAGCGTTTTATGAGCGTTCCGAAAACGCTATAATTTGCGAATTAATCTTGCTCAAACCTGCCCACTGGATGTCATGGCCCAGAATATAACTTTATCCGTGACAATAAACGGTGGACATTGTACACTAGTTGTATGCTACTCGATAAAGATGGCGTTGTAATCATTACTCGTCGTCTGCTTTAAAGTGAAAAATGCATTGCATCTATTCTATACGGTTATTCGCTACTTGAAAATAAATCAAATCTAATCAAAAAAATCTTTATTTAATGCAAAACAAAATACAAATATATGCTTTATAAATACAATGCACTGAAAACATAAAAAAGTCTATCCACATGTAAAATTTCAACTCGATAAGATATTGAGAAGTATGTAGAATACCGAATACAAAATTTGAACTTAACCAACAAGAAGTGAAGTTAAGACAAGCGTAGTGTAAACAATCTTGCCAACTTATATCGTCATTTGTTAGAAGATTAATATTCATTATTAGTATTCATAAACAATAAATTAGAGTCTTAAGGTACATTCTAATTACTGGTAGTTGTAGTGATAACAGACGCCATTATAATATTTGTGATAAAAAATTTATAGTGACTCATATTTCTGTACTATGCGCGCCAAAAAGTCATACAGCTAATTTTGACATCATGTAATTCTGGCTTGTCAACTTGACAGTAGGTGCATGTTTCATACCTATGATTTATGTCAAAATGAACGCATTTTATAAAAGAACAATTTACAAAGCTACAAGGTATACAACTTTTTAAGGCTCGCATAGTACATGCAAACTAATAACTGTCTGGTAAGTTATACTATAATTTCGTCTGCTACAACTACAATTACCACCAATCAGAACGCACCTTTATACAATGACAACGTGACAAACGTGATAATTAAATTTATAGAAAAATACAAGCTGACCATTTTATTTAACATTACACTTCTATAGAATTTTGACTACACAATAAAAATAATTTTGATTATAAGCAAGAGTTTCAAAGGGTAATTTCACAATATCCTTAAATTTACCTGGTAGTAGATCAATAGGAAAATGGTGATTATAGAGAACGATATCGTTATTTGTGAAGCTTCTATATATTATTCCGTTGCCCAGTTGACAGCGTCCGTTCTGAATGCTTTCTCATATGCTGTGTAAGAGAAATTTTTTGTGAACTAGCATAATCACATAAGGTGCATTTATATGGTTTCTCGCCTGTATGCGTTCTCATGTGGTGTATAAGAGTAAGTTTGCGTCTGCCTGAATAATCGCATAACGTGCATTTAAATGGTTTCTGGTCTGTATGTATATCCATATGTCTCGTTAGTTGACTACTAGTTAGAGCAGCATGATCACATAAAGTGCATTTAAACGGTTTCTCGTCTGTATGTGCGCTCATATGATATTTAAGAGTGGTCCTCTGTGCACAAGCATAATCACATAAGGTGCATTTAAAGGGTTTCTCGCATGTATGTGTTTCCATATGCCGCTCAAGAGTAGTCTTCTGAGCGCAAGCATAATCACATAAGGTGCATTTAAAGGGTTTCTCGCATGTATGTGTTCTAATATGTCGTCTAAGAGCAGGCTCGCGTGCAGAGGCATATTCACATAAGGGGCATTTAAAAGGTTTCTCACCTGTATGTGCTCGCATATGATATTTAAGAGTAGTCCTCTGTGCACTAGCATAATCACATAAGGTGCATTTAAACGGTTTGACGCCTGTATGTGTCCTCTTATGCTGTTCAAGAGTTGTCTTTTGTGCACAAGCATAATCACATAAGGTGCATTTAAAAGGTTTCTCGCCTGTATGTGTTGTCATATGCCCTATAAGAGTAATCATCCGTGCACTAGAAAAATCACATAAGGCGCATTTAAAAGGTTTCTCGCCTGTATGTGTTCGCATATGATATTTAAGAGTAGTCCTCTGTGCACTAGCATAATCACATAAGGTGCATTTGAATGGTTTGTCGCCTGTATGTGTCCTCATATGCTGTTCAAGAGTTGTCTTATGTGCACAAGAATAATCACATAGGGTGCATTTAAAAGGTTTCTCGCCTGTATGTGTTGTCATATGCCCTATAAGAGCAATATTCCGTGCACTAGAAAAATCACATAAGGTGCATTTAAAAGGTTTCTCGCCTGTATGTGTTCGCATATGATATTTAAGAGTAGTCCTCTGTGCACTAGCATAATTACATAGGGTGCATTTAAAAGTTTTCTCGGCTGTATGCGTTGTCATATGTCGTCTAAGATGCTGACTTTGAGTGCAGGTATAATCACATACGGTGCACTTAAATGATTGCCCGCCTACATGCGTTCTCATGGGCAATTTAAATGCCTTCTTCCCCACATGCCTTTGCTTATGTGCTTTCAGGAATCGAGGTTGCAAAGTAGTATAGTCACAAATGTTGCATTTATGTTGCTGCTCTGGTTTACAAACTCCTACAACTTTTTTACGATGCGTCGATTGTGCAGGCGCCTCGCCATACTTGCTACACGGGAAGACATCCGCAAGTGTTTTTGCGTTCGGAGTATCTCTTGATTGGCCGGATACTGTTATAGAAGTTTCAGTAAATTTCACTTCCTCTTCTTTGATGTCAAATCTGAAAAATATGAAACCATAATAAGCAATAGTTCCTTTTGCTATACTACGAAATGAGGTGAAGATGGTGGGAAGTGATGCACACACTTCAGATACAGTGTTAAAAAATTCAAATTTCTGTGATAACATCAACTGTGATATTCCATCCTAGCTGCGTGGTGCGACATTTCAAGCAATGCAGCAGTCAGAAGGACCAAGGAAAAATTGTACCCCAGAATAGTGAGGTTATAACCAGTGACGTGGAACATGAACTGGAAGTAACCCTTTTAAGGAAAATAACCAAAGAATAAGCGGAAAAAACAGTATCCTTATTGAGAATAACAATTTGCTAAAGGAAAAGATTATTAATCTTCAAATGCCTAAAGAAGGATCTGATGGAGACATCTCTATGATGCTAAAAGAGAATCACCGAAACCAAATGCTACTATCGCCACCTGTGGTCAAATAGCGGAAGCTCACATTAATACCTCACAGAATCAACCATCATACAGAACAGCTTTGCAAAATAACAATCTGCAGGAGATAAAAAGAAATCAACAGAAGACTACAAACAAGGCTATTCACATGAATAAAACACCAAATAAATCGCACAAAAGGACTCCGATTCTAATTACTGTCGAAGAGCCTGAGATGCAAGGGCAAGACGAAGATCTAGGAAGCGGCGTTGTATCAAAACAATCCACAGCGTAGCAACTGATGATAACTGATGATAACTCACAAGCGGTCCCAAGCTACGGGTATCTGCATGTTTATAGACTGCATCCAGATACTTCAGAAAAAAGCCTAAAGACGTACATATCATCAAAAAATACCAAAAATCCAATATGTACCCAGTTACCATCAAAACATCTGGAAGAATATTCCTCATTCAAAGTTACATTGAATATAAAGGATTTAGATGTGCTACAAGATCCAAGTTTTTAGCCCGAGGGGACACGTCTAAACCATTTTATTCCACCAGTATGCTCAAAACAAGAGAGGCGGGTCAACAACAACAGAATCTTTTATGATGTTGAAGAATACAGAATTTACATGAAACAAAAGATAGTCTAAATTTTTATTGTATCTTAAACTATTATATGCTTTATGTTCATTTTTCTATTGATCATTTCCCTGCTACTAATGTATTTGATTGGTTTTCACCATCCATGTAAGTGTAACATATCTACTGTGCCTATGAACAGTAGATATGTTACCACTTCGAATAAAGCTCTCAGAGATTATAGTGGAGTTTTACTGCTAGTTTTACTACTATAATATTATCTACAGCTATATACGAACACAACATGTAATTGCAAATGCAATTATGAATTACACAAACAAATAATGCATGGTCATCAAAAAGTTTTTTAAGTAGCAGTTGAATATTATTTAAAATTTGAACTAATTTTCTGCAGTATGTTATAAATTATTAAAAGAATATTAATGAGTTGTCGGGTTGGTTGTACTGGTCCAACCATTTAGCCAGCTAAATCACCTGAAAGAACAAAATCACGGGAGTACTACAACAGGAAAGGCTTTACACAGCAGAGTACTACAAGGTGCATATGCTAAGTACGCAGCGGGTTAGATTAAAAACTACGTCTCCAGTCAGATTCCAGTATTGTCACGGGTGCCCCAGGGTTTGCATTTCGGGCCGATTTTCTTTAATATCTTTGTGAATGATATAGCTATGGTGTTTGGTGGCTTTACATATAGCATTGATAATAATGATTTGAAGTCTGTGGATAGCATTAGGGATTTGTGGGTGACGTTTCACACAAAGCTTAAAACCATAGTATAACTGCGAAAGCTTATAGGACAGTGGGGTTTACAGTTAGAAACAGCAAATATTTTTCGATGGAGACTCTTATCTTATTGTACTGTTCTCTAGCGAGATCTCAGCTGGAGTATGCCTCATCAGTTTGGTCACCCTATTATTTAGTTCATGCGGGCGCTTTTGTGGGGGTACAAAGAAGGTTTGCACGATGTTGTGCTCGAAAGCAGGGTCTGCTGGACAACAATTATAGTTACTTGGGATTCATGGCACAGTTGAATTTGAGTTCATTGTAGTTGAGGCGTCAGAAGATAGATATGTGTTTCTTATATAAATTCGAAAGTGGTGTTTATGACATCTCGTCAGTCCTGTCGCTAATGAACTTCAATACTGGCCGCAGAACAAGAAATCCTGATCTTTTTATTGTAAAATCTACCAGAACAAATTATGCTGGGAATGGACCTCTAAATAGGTTACAATCAAACAGTAAGAGGCTAGAAATGGAAATTTTTGCATCTTTGCATCCTTTAAAAGCGAGCTGGACAGGGCGATTGGATATGGCATGTGATGCTTTTTTTTGCTTTTATTGGTTATTCTTGCAATTACTGTGTGATTAATTGTTATAAGTAATGAAAATTGTATGTTGAATTTTAATCTACGTAAAGAATGTTGAAATTCGAGAATAAATTACTACTATAAGAAGAAATTTAAGGCATTTTTGGTATTGCGTTGATCCAACTTACATAGTGGCTTGTAAAATTGCCTGGTTATACAATGTTATTAGGGAATAATGCATACCCCAATCTTATTTGGCTAGTGGTTGCATTTCATGAAAATGGATATATGACACCAGCTGAAAAGCAATTTATCTATAAACATTCTTCAAACATGCATAATTATTGAATTTGCGTTTTGTCTTTTAAAAGGACGGCTTAGACAGTTAAAGTTTTTTGCCAATAACAACATAAAATTGTTGAACATTGACAGCGCATGCACTTGTAGCAAATTCAGTTCAATCAAACACAACTAATAATGAATATCTCTTTCGGGAGAAATATTGGTCTAAACATTGGTCTACGGTAGCATAAAAAATCGATAAAGCTGCAGATTTTTAAACGGATAGAATGAACTTACGAATATTCAGATGCCACTTGTTCGTCAATTAATTCCGGACTGTCAATCTTCTCCTCTTTAACAATGGCTAAAAAAATGTAAAATATAAGTTAGAGTTTAAGTCACAGCAATAAATTAATAAGCGTACCAGGGTCTGCGTCTAATTTCTCGTCTGGATTCGTAATGTTCTTGCAGGAGTCAAAGTGATTTCTTAAAACCTTTTCTTCGTTGAACTCGCATCCACATAAACTGCAAACATATTTCGTGAGTGGAGGCATATCGTCAATAACATCGATTCTTTCCTCTTTGATTGATGATTGTTCCCGAAGCACACTCATATTTATTACGAATTTCCACAAATCTATAAAACACGGTTTATACACTATAGAATCTCTAAATTTGTACCGTCCTAGATTAAAGTATTGTAATATTGTACTACTTACAAACTGTCTTCTCATATACGTGCGGAATTGGATTCTAAAGAAAATGGCGGTATTGCTGCTTACAATTCAGGTCATAACCCTAACGAATTCTAGGAAACTGTAGTAGATTCCACTTTAGTTCTATGCTACTCGATAGAGATGGCGCTGTAATCATTCCACCCGCCATTTTGTCTTCAAGTAGTGGCATAAGCAATTGCGGCCCGCTATTTAATTTAATATTTTACGAAATAAAACTATATATATATATATAATATTTTTATTATCATTTATTATTTCAGTACATATTATTAAACTCATAACATGCCAGCATCCGCCATTTCCAGCCTCCATCATTCAGGAGCAACGGGGGACTTGTGTATTTTGTTATTATACTTATTGCATATATAGGTTCCATGGCATAGGTCCTTACCTTATGGATACCCTTCTGATAGACCTTCTGATTGTGTTTTTTTAGATAGGTGAACAACTTAATATATTATCGCTGATTTCATAATACAGCAGCTTCGACAACAAACACTCAGTACTTAAAGAATCAAAAGCTTTAGACATATCCAGTAGAGTAAGTGAACACAATACCCCAGCGTTAAAAAATCCCAATATCTCATCCACAATATTAGTTAGAGCAGTAACGGTGTCATGATTTTTCCAAATCCTGATTATACAGTGGGTATTACTTTATTTTCCGAAAAGTAAGTTGTTATTTGACTGGCCAAAACTGCTTCAGTTATTTTAAGCGGAAATATCAATGACAAAAATTTTCAAACAAATAATTCCAAATACTCGACATTTGGCAAATATTTGATTATTGGAAAGTATACGAATATGTAGCCCCGGCTTAAGGTGCATCTAACTGGTTTCTCGCATGTGTTTTCAAATGCCGTTTAAGCTTTTTCTTCTTAGCACAAGTGTAATCACATAAGGTACAATTAAATGGTTTCTCGCGTGTATGTCTTTTGAAATGCCGCTTAAGACTAGACTTCTCAGTACAAGAAAAATCGCATAAAGCGCATTGAAATGGTTTCTCGGATGTATGTGTTTTCATATGCCGTTTAAGAGTAGTCTTTATAGCACAAGCATAATCACATAAGGCGCATATAAATGGTTTCACGCCTGTATGTGTTGTCATATGTCGCTTAAGAGTACATTTCCCAGCAGAAGCATAATCACAAAAGGTGCATTTAAATGGTTTGTGGCCTGTATGTGTTGTCATATGCCTTTTAAGAGTACTTTTCACAGCAGAAGCATAATCACAAAAGGTGCATTTAAATGGTTTGTCGCCTGTATGTGTTGTCATATGCCACTTAAGATTAGTCTTCTGAGCACAAGCATAATCGCATAAGGTGCATTTAAATGGTTTCTCGCATGTATGTGTTTTCATATGCCGTTTAAGATTAGCCTTGTGAGCAGAAGCATAATCACATATAAGGCATTTAAATGGTGTCTGGCCTGTATGTGTTGTTATATGCCTTTTAAGAATAGTCTTCTGAGCAGAAGCATAATCGCATAAGGAGCATTTAAATGGTTTCTCACATGTATGTGTTTTCATATGCCGTTTAAGATTAGTCTTGTAAGCAAAAGCATAATCACATATGACGCATTTAAATGGTCTTTGGCCTGTATGTGTTGTCATATGCCTTTTAAGAATACTCTTATGAAAGCAACCATAATCGCATAAGGTGCATTTAAATGGTTTCTCGCAATAATGTGCTTGCACATGCCGCTTAAGATTAGTCTTGTGAGCACAAGCATAATTACATAAAACGCATTTAAATGGTTTCTCGTCTGTATGTGTACTCATATGCGTTGTTAGACTACAGCTATTTGCAGAAGCATAATCACAGATGGTGCATTTAAATTGTTTCTCGCCGACATGCGTTCTTATATGCAGTGTAAGAAGACTACTACATTTACAGGTATAATCACAAATTTTACATTTATATGATGTTTTTCTTTTATGCGTTCGCTTATGCTGTATAAGTGTAATCTTCTGTGCAGTAGCATAACCACATAAGGTGCATATAAATATTTTAAATGATTTTTCTCTTATATGAGTCAACATATGACTTGCTAGATCATCATTAATTCCAGCAGCATAATCACATAAGGTAGACAGAAATGGTGTATCTTCTGAATGCGATTGCATATGCACTCTAAAACTACCTCTATTTACAGGAGTATAATCACATAAGGTGCATTTAACTGCTTCCCCGCCTGCTTGCCTTCTTATGTGCTGTTTAAGTGACATCTTCCTTGCATGTCTTTGCTTATGTGCTTTTAGAAATCGAGGTTGCCTAGTAGTATAGTCAGAAATCTTGAATTTATGTTGCTTGTCTGGTTTACAAGCTTGTACACCTTTTTTACGTTGAGTCGATTCTGCAGCTGCCCCACAATACTCACTATATGGAGAGACTGCCTCAGGTGCATCTATAGATTGGCTGGATACTGTTACAGAAGTTTCAGTAAATGTAACTTCCTCTTCATTGATGACCAATCTGAAAAATATGAAACCACTATCGTTACTATAAAGGTTAACCAAAATTACCGGAACACCTAAATAATTCTTCAACCGTAAGAAATATTTAAACAATATTTCAAACAAAAGGTTGTGGCTTTAAACCAAGCTATTGTTTAAAGATATTCTTAATATACAGGGTATTGTATTATGGAATTTTAGTAACCTTAACTTTTTTAAATAGAAAACCATGTATATTTAACATTTTTTAATTCTAAGATCAATTATTTTTTTATAAATTGCATAATTTTTAAGCTATAAGGTTTAATTAAAGCTCATGAACTTTGCCTTTAACCAAACGAATACAAAAGAAAAAATCTAAAAGAGAAAATAACACCTCAATTAAATAGAATTAAATTAAACGTTCAAAGCGCTACATTAAAATAAATCTGTTTGTGGAAAAATATTCTTAATTTTAAGTTCAGGAGTTTTGATTAATTGCTTATAACTAAAAATAACGCAATTTATAAAAAAATAATTCTTATATAAAATCCTTACAATTAATCTAAAATAAAAAATTTTTAAGTACACAGTGTGTTCTGCTAGAAAAAGAAAAGGTTAGCAAATTTCCGTAATAAAATGAACACCCTGTATATTAAAAGTATATTTTAACGAGAGGTTGTTTAACCCCAAAAAACATTTCTTTAAATTTTTTTTAATTTTTTGTGGTTGGTGAATTATTTAAGACTTAACTTTAAGAACGACTTAAAACTAAGTCGAGCTTTAGTCGGTGTTCATTTGCACCGCGTATATGTAGGATATAGCGGTAAGTTATAGCGTGATTTGACAACAAAGTAAGATTCTAGTAATATTGGGAGATGTTAATATTCTGTCAATTGTAAGCCTGCGAGACTTTCAAGCCTGGAAATTATGCTAATAAAACGACAAAAATCATTTCATCAGGTTTATTGAATGACAGCGGTCATACTTTATTTTGACAGCTGTCAAAATTCAACTTCCATTCAGCCAATCACGAGTACGCAAACCGTTGCCTATATTTAAGCCAGTCTTAAGATGGCCTTAAGCCGCCGTTTTTCTTTGTCTAACCAAGGTCGCTCTTAAACTCCATTTGGTGACGGTGTAAATAAAATTGATGACTTAAGTACGACCCCAAACTTAAGTAAAGCTTAATACATACGGTGCGAGGTCAACTATCTCTAATGTTTAACTTTACGTACGTTAAGTTAAATTAACGTGGAAGTAAACGAAGCTTCAGACATGATATATTCAATTTTTGAATTGATGTATTACCGCTTTAAACATTCCTTCTCTATAATAGGTTATTTGACTATTATTGGAAAACCATCTTTAGTGTGATTATTCCTTCGTCTTGTTTGTAAATGCATTTTTTTGTCATTATTTCCTGAATTACATAAAGCTGTGTATTTTGAAAGTTAAAATAGATGTGTCAACAAAGCATCTCAGATATTTTCCCATGTTTCCAATCTTAACATACTCACTGTTTAACTGAATAGTATTTCCTCGTATTTGAACAAAGCTACTGTAAATACAAGTTATAGAAATATAAACAGTTTTGACAGTAGAAAGGAATAATAAACACTATCAATACCGCCACCATCTAATTAGTCAATGTGCGAATACTACAAAAAAGATTTCTTTTTACAAGATATGAATAATTACCAGTACCATATGAAGAAGTGGCAAAAAAAGTGGCTAAAAATTGGCAATCAAGGCAATGCGCCTTCAAATGTTAAATTTGATGGATGAGTCTAAAAAATTTTTTTTGTACATGAACATTTTTGTATACCATTGTAATTTATCGATTGTACTTTCCAACCGTGTTCCACTTATAGATATTATAAGACGGATCCATGAAAAGCATATTTTTATGTCGAAAACAAATCCTTTAAGTTACTACAGATTTTTGTATCGATTTTCACAATAAGTCTCTCAAATAGCTTCGATCTGAGGAAGCTCATAACGAGGGGAATTGTCTTTATCTTTTTACATAATCATATTTGTGTTCATCAATAAGAAATACTTTTGAATAAACAGAACTGTGAGATTAGCAACAACGCCTATAATGCGAGGTTGCATACACTGCACTCTGCAGTCATATACACAGGATCGTTTGTTGGATTTGCTGGCAAGACGCTAGTAATTTTTACAGGATGCTTACAAACTTAATTACAACTTCACATTTCATGTTTAAATAAAAGCATGTTTTTGAAAAACCTGACTTTAATAGAAGATACATATTTACGAAAGGTAATGAGATTCAAGAAGAAAGAGTCCACAACCCAGGAGAGCCAAGCAATAACATAAAATAAAATAACAAGATATAAGGTAGGAATATCCAAATCAAACTGATTCTAAAAAAATGAGACTGTTATGTATATCTCTTTCCTGAGAATTCCAGTAAACAATGGTCTAAGATAACTTAAAAAATCGATAAAGCAGCAATTTTCTTTAAACGGATAGCATGCACTTACATATATTCAGATGCACCTTCTTTGTCAATTAATTCGGTGCTGTCATTCTTCTCCTTTTTAACAGTAGCTTAAAAATTTACAAATTAGAGTTTAAGTCACATTGATAAACTAATAAGCTTACTCGGGTCTGCGCCTAATCTGTCATCGGGATTCTCAACGTTCTTGCAGAAGCCAAAGTGGTTTGTTAGAAACTTTTGTTTGCTAAACTTGAAACCACATAAGCTGCAAATAAATTTCTTGGGTGAAGGCAAGTCCACAATAACATTTATTCCTTCGTGTTCAGTTGATTGTTGTTGCTGAAGCGCACTCATATTTCTTTTAGTATTTCCAAGAATCTATAAAACACGATTTATAAACTATAAAATTTTGATCATACTAGGAGAAAATACTGTAACTGTAATTTACTTACAAACTGGGCCTTTTGCGTCTTTTTGTGAAAGTGGTGCACTCAAGAATGTGATTATCAATGCGCGTGGACTGATCAGTGATCTGCGCAAATTTATTTATAGCACTTCAATTAGATATTAGATTCTTTGTCCACTGGTACAAATGCCAACACACAACTTCTCTAACGTCACCAACATCAGTGCGGAAAAAATGTCCGGTGTCAAAGTCAGCTGATGGCAAACAATAACTTGCCAAGTGTTTACGGGCGATTAAAATGAGTAAGAACCTCCAGTCGCCGACTAAATTAACGGAATTTGCGCCCCTCCAACCGGAAGAGAAACAACAAGGAGTGACACAGTTTATTTCCAAGTTTTTCAAGCTAACTCGCTCGAACAATGCCCCAGAAAACAACTTACAGCAAGATAACAACAGTGATAAGTTGCTCCAGGAAAGCTTACCAGCCTGGGCAATAGATAATTCATCGGAGAATGAGAAGAGTCTCAAAGACGGTGACTTCCCCGTAGATATTGGCGAGGGTCGAAGTCTGCCGAACGTACTAAAACGAATAAGTAGCTTGTTGGCGTTGAATAAAAGTAGTGTAAGTCAATTTATTCAAGTATAGAATAGTTAAAATTGTTGATGTAACTTTTAGAACTCGCAGAGTTACTCGGATTCTGATTTAAAGCAATATTGGATGCCGGATTCCGTTAGTAAAGAATGTTACGAATGCTGCGAGCGGTTTACAACTTTTAGAAGGAGACACCATTGCAGAGTCTGCGGGCAAATATTCTGCGCACAGTGTTGCAATATCCAAATACCGGGGAAAATATTTAGGTCTTCAGGTCTGTGTTAAATAGTCTCTTAAGTTTGCGATTTGTAATATCACGTTTTTTTTTGTTTGTTGTTATTTTAGGTTATTTGCGAGCGTGCACATACTGCTGTAGAATAGTTATAGGGTATTTGGAGTCTTTAGACCTTGCTCCGGATTTGACAGCGTGCTTAAAACAATTGCAGGATAGCGTGGAGAACAAAAGTAACATACAGTCGGATTTGGCTACAAATTTGCTGCAGAATAGGTTGTCCCCTCTTGGAAATTCTACGGACTCGTTGGAGGTTGGTGGTACGTTGAGGAGGAAAGTTTCCGTCGGATACCAAGAAGAGAAATTTACTCCTGGAAGGTACGGAATACACATATCAATATTTTATTAATAATTCAGTTTTTATTGTTGACAGTAGTGTTTATTTATAATGAATATAAACTCAATCAGAATAATAATTGTTTTGAACTCGTAAAATATATGTATATATAACGTGATATTACTTAATTTGTTTATATCCGAGAATATTTAGTTTGTACACTGTTTCTTTAAAAACCAATGTTTTTTTTGTTAGTTCCAGTGGAAATTATATTACGATTGAGGAAAGATGTAAGGCATTGCAAAATTCCGTATCTTTGAGAAGTTTATACGAAGAGATATGCCGATCGACGACTGGTATCATACTCAGGAAACAGAAGTATAGATTAAGGACCTACTCGGATAGTTTCTTAGGATCTGAGCTTGTCGATTGGTTAATTCGGCAACAAAAAGCTAATACAAGGTAATATACTACTCTTTTATCGACTCTTTATACTTACTTCTTTAATTCAACAATACAAAGTATAAAGTCTTATAGCGTTTTCGATTTACTGCACTCGGCTGCACTAGCATCGTGCTGGTGCGGGTTCGAGTGTTCGGCTTTTCCACGAGTTTTGTGCCGAGTGTTCGGCTTATGCACTGCACGTGCTCAGAGCACTCTTCTTGACAGGCTTAATCGATGAATATGTCATTACTTTTTGTGTTGAGATGATAAATATAGATAAAATATATAAGAATTACGCCCGGGAAGCTAAATATAATTATAAATAGTTTCGTAAGAGCCTTTGAAAATCAAGTATTTTAGGTTATGAACTAGTTCACCGTGAAGTTGGTTTTAAAGAACTGCACCAAAACAATGCGGTTTACGCATACTCACGGTGCAGTTCGCACCGAGTGAGTGCATAACATTGTATAAATCGAAAACGCTATTATAAAAACAACAAATTGATTAAAAATTTGAACACTCATTACATCAATTGAATCAATTATTGTTGATTTTTTAGTTATTTTAGACTATGTCATAAACAATGTCAAATTTATTTCATTAAAATGGAATTAAAACTCGTAAAATAAAAAAAATTTCAATTATTTCTAGAATACATGTGTATTTTTTCTCTTGCATATGTGATACTATTTCTCATGGAGAAACAGCTAAAGAATCCAAAATTTAGAAAAAGAAATGCGGTCATACCTTGATATAACACCATTTTGTAGTTATAAGAAGGTCTAGTTTTACTGCCTTAGTTTTTCTTTATATGGCCTTAATACTGCCTTAATAAATTTTAGTGTAGTTTAGTTTGGTTTTTAGCTATATAACCACAAAAACGTTAAACTTTAAGTGACAAATTGGTTGAGGTTAACCATGGTAACCATGGTTAGGGCTAAAATATCCTAACGGCAATTTCTCGTATTATCTTTCTAGAATACAATCGTGCACTTTCTGTCAAGCACTTCTCGAAGGTGGCTACATCGAAGCTATATCGGATCCGTCCACATTTGTCGACGGTTTTTCCCTGTACAAATTAGGGGTCGTACTATCTCCAGAGCCATCGCAATTAACCACAGAACCAGTCACGCAAGATGAACCCAGCTGGGTCAAATTCATTCCGCAAGAATCAAACACAACAGGTACATTTGTACCAATGACCACTAATTCTCTTAATATACGTAAACGTTGTTTTATGTTTGTCAAGATTCTGAATCAGACCCTTTGACACCGCCATTTGGAAGACAACCTAGTCGGCTAACTTCATCCTCATCGTACACGTTGGACTTGAATATCAACGCAAACACAGTTTATTTGTCTAAACCGATTCCGTCAAGTCATAGCATCGCTTCTAGCGAAGATGGAGATTCCATTGATCAAAGGGGATCAAACAGTGAAATTTCTGTTGTTCGGACAACTGAACAACGGGAGATCGCACCGGAATCAGGTAATGTTTAAATGAACGAACTTGATTTGGTTTATAATACGTTGTTTTATGCTTACTATTATTATTTATTAATATGTTTTTCTCATTTGCTAGGTTGGCATAACCCTTCACAACTGAGGGAGGAAAACAACGAGAAACTTGCATATAGCCTGCTCCAGGACGGTTACAAAAAACACGAAGCCAGTTTAGTAAATCAACTCCTCAATCATCATGGATTACAGTTGACTTGGGCCGAAACTCTGGTTCCTTTGATCCATGAAATTGTTGATGTTGTAAGGCCAGGTAATTTAATTTTTTTTTCTCTCTTTTCATTACATTAATTTGAATGTTTTGATAGTTCTATACATTTTTCAGATTTTAATCATAATGCTGAGATAATCGATATTCGACATTATGTCAAATTTAAGAAGTTATCAGGTGGGACAAGGCAAGATTGCAAATTAGTGCGCGGTATTGTTTGTACCAAGAATATTGCGCATAAGGCAATGTCAAGTAAGTTTGAAAATCCAAGGATTTTGCTCTTGGAGGGTGCGATTGTCTATCAGAGAATTGAAGGAAGATTGATGTCTTTGGAACCAGTGTTAATGCAGGTACGTCATTGGCGTTTTACTGTTAGTTTTAACTGGTATTAGTGCAAATTCATGGTGACTTTTTTTATGTTTTTGATGTCTTTGATGCAATTCTTGAGCCAAACGAATAAACACTTAATATTTTGGCTCAAGTTTTTGTAACAATGCCTCCTGTACCCAATGCCACAGTCCTAATTTTATTATACATTTTAATGTAAATGTTAATTCAAATCAAATGAAATCGTCTATAATTTTTAGGAACATGAAAGTTTACGTAACCTAGCTGCAAAAATAATTGCGTTGAAGCCGGACATAGTTCTAGTTCAGCGCAACGTAGCCAGGTTAGCGCAAGACAT
Source organism: Melinopterus prodromus (assembly GCA_964023965.1). Lineage (NCBI taxonomy): Eukaryota > Metazoa > Arthropoda > Insecta > Coleoptera > Scarabaeidae > Melinopterus > Melinopterus prodromus. Next base: position 100,073,387 of record OZ030390.1, read on the forward strand.
TTTACGGGAACAAGGCGTAACCTTGGTGATCAACGTGAATCAAAAAATCCTAGAAGGCCTGGCCAGATGCATGCAAGCCGATCTCATAACCTCATTGGACGCACATCTCATCGGAAAGCCCAGATTAGGCACTTGCAAGAATTTTTATTTAAAAGTCTTCAAAAACAGTGCCGGTTAGTATTTTTGTAATCCCTATCAAATTTACAACTTTATAGGAATATTTTTTTAGGGGAATCTAAAACCCTAATGTTTTTCGAAAGTCTTCCGCAAAACCATTTATGCGGGACTGTTCTATTGCGCGGGGCATCCCAAAATGAGCTTGTACGCATTAAAAAAGTTGTGTCGTTATTACTTTTTTCCTGTTACAATTGGAGGTTGGAAAAATCGTTTTTTATGGATATGTTTGCTCTGCCTCCAAACTTTAAGGATGATATTTTTGACGACAGTCGAGAAAATTCCCCGACTATGGCGAAGCCTGCTAAAAACATCGGCGATGATGAGAATCCTTTAAAATTGCGAAAAATCTCTAAAACTAGCCAGAATATTTTCGATGATAATGAGAACGATACGGACGTGTTTAATAATAAGGCGGAAACTCCGATGTCCAAGCAACCTGAAATTGTTAATAACAATTCCGATGAGAGGAAGATTTCTTCCGAGGTGGTGCAAGATTTCAGCGATCCGTTGCATTTGTATAGTAATGATGATATCGAGCTCAGAATAACGTCGGAAAAATTATCTGTGGCCGAGTTACCATTCTCGAATCAATTTAGAAAATCTCTCGATGATACAATTTTATGCGTCTCGCCGTTCCTTAGGTTTGCCGTGCCATATTTAGAAACCGAGAATGGTCGAAAATGCAAACTTAGGAATTTTTTTCCCGATCAAATTTTTTGCAGTAAGCAGTTTACGGGTATGAAAAGAAAGACTATCAAATCAATAGAGGAAGACTCCAAGCAACACAAACCTGTAAAAAAAGTAAGTATACAAGGTGTTTCACAATTTTTTTCCATTAGAAATATATGGAGATTCAAATGAAATAAGATCTTTTTAACTAAAATATTTTAACATTCTGGTGTTTTCTGTTGTGCCGGAAGTAGTATAAACTTGCTTATTTGAAATGGAACATCCTGTGTTTTATTGTATTTTGGAAATCGTCAATCAGTTTTAATAAATATTGGTAGCTGCAGTGTTATTTTCATTTAAGCATAAGCTGCATGAGCAAATTGTATTTCATCGAGATCACTCGTACTGCATTACAACTAGTTAGCCAGGATTTATCAGATATTGTGATTCTAGTGACAGTAGGTAGTGTCAAATGCTGATGTTTTGACAATACTGTCAATATAATCAAAATATCTATCTAGTTCTAGTAGTTTTATTTTAATACAGACATGGCTGATCTCGATCAAATAGAATCTCATGCAGCTAAACTATTAATTTTATATATGGTGTGATAAAGTCATGTGCCTGGCCACATCAGATTTTTATTTAAATAATTGTAATCAATATATGCTAGGGGAAGAGATTTAAAACATGAAATAGTTAAAACTAAATAAAATTACTCTAGAAAACAGTTTTGGATTTGAACAGAAAATTTTGTATTGGAATTGTAATACTAAAATTTAGTAAAAAATAAATAAATATAAATAACTACTTAAAAATAAAACTATTTGTTTTTTGTGACAATAATTTATTTATAATTTAATAACAATTATTTATATAATACTAATATTATTTCCTGTTATTTCTAAATAGATCAAACCACCTCATCCTTTTGTAACAACAAAATTGGGTACAAATGTCAACTCTAACGAAGTACAAAATCTGTTGGCGCATTACCGTGCTTGTGGTGGACGCTACGAGAAAAAATCAAAATTGGCCGTAGTTGAAATAAATTGCGATGAAGACCTTAAAGAAAAATCCGAAAGAGACAGTGAACAAGAGCCTTTAGATGTATTAGATCCATATAATCATCAAAAGCTGGATGCTCTCTATTATAGTTTTAGCCATAAGTCTGCTAATGCCCCCGCATTTTGCGTAAATCCATGGTAAGTCTTTTAATTCTCATGAACTTTGAAATAATGTAAATGCTGACTTGTTTTTAATTGCTGAAACTGAATAATAACTTCTTTAATTTAGGGTTGTTCATATGACCTTCTACAAAGACAACGACATTCCGTTGGGCTGTTTCTTAGAAAAATATTGCTTCCGAATGTCCTACGGATGCCAGTCGAAAACTTGCGGTGTCGCCATGATGAACCACATAAGACGTTTTGTCCACAACTCAGGGTGTATCAGTATTTCTCTAGACGTTTTAGACAATAAGATTGCAGAGGACAAAATAATAATGTGGTCGTGGTGCACCAAATGCCAAACCTGCTCTCCGAGCGTCCCGATGTCAGCCGACACTTGGTCTTTCTCTCTAGCCAAATATTTGGAGATACGCTTTCACGGCGGCTTGTATACGAGAAGGGGAAACGTACCTTGCCCGCACAGTTTACACCAGGATAATTTGCAATATTTTAGTTATAATAATATTGTTGCAACGTTTGAGTAAGTATTTTTGCAAATATTACAATAATTTTATGTTAGATTGTGTTTGACAGTCATACAAAATAATGTGCTTTGTTGTGACAGCTTGCGTTCGTGTTGCTTCCAGAATGTTTGCGTATAAGATATTACTTATATTAAAACATTTGTAGTGTTAATATAAATTGTAAATTGATGAAACAATAAACTTCTGTGATCACAAGAAGGGGAAAAGCAAGCTGTCATCATGGGCTGTCAAAGTGTTTGACAGGTAGAGTTATAAAGTAAGGTTAGAGTAGTTTTATCATTAGCTGTCCAAGTATTTGACAGCTAGTGATAAAAAGTGAGGTTATAGTAACACAATTTTGTGTATGATTTGTATACTGGCTATGATTCACATGAAGGATGGTATTCATCTCATAGAATAACAATTTCTCTTTTATAGATACACTCACATTCAAATGTGGGAGATATCTTTGCCTCCACCTGTTATTACGATAGAGTACAACAAGAACAAGCAACACAGCGACATGATAGAGGAGATAAAAATGATGGCGTTGAAAGGCCACGAAATTTTCTGTTTGGTTTCCGAGAAATTAGCAGCTTTACCGCCTGATTTTGACGGTTTATCCAACCTAAAACAAATGCAAGCCAAGGAACAATCGGCTTTCAAGCAGAAAGTCGAGGAGGTGCAACTGAAATTAACATCTCCCAGTTTAGAGAATACTTACGATGATTTTGCAAATCCAAATTTGGGTGAGTATTGTTTTGAAGAATGCAAGAAGGACGGATATTTACTTGTCCTCCAAATTCCATTCAAGGCAAAGTCAAAACTTCCCGTACTAAATGATATGTTAGAACACTATTAGTATTTCTTTGTAGCTGTCTCACGTTCTATTTTATTTATTAGATCTCTAATAAGTATTTATTTTTATAGAGATTCAAATAGCTGTTTGGAGAATTTCGGACGCGCTTGTTCGGATTAAGCGTTTAATTGTCGAGGCTGTTGAACAATGGAATTTGAGGTTATCCGAGTCGATAAAAAAGCGTGACATTGATAAGAAAAGGGATAGGACTTCGCACACGGACTTGGAGAGCCCGGGAACTCCAGATTCTAGGGGCAGTATAGCCACTTCGGAACCGGAGATTAAAGACATCCCTCCTGGGGCGATAACTAAGAAGATACGAAGTTTAGACCAAGGAGATGGTACGTAATTAAATATTTTTTCGTTTAACTCATTTGGCTTGTCTACAAGGACTAAATATTTTGGTTAAGTAGTACAACAACAAACTTTTGATAGCGTTAGAAACTGCGGGAGAACAAGTAAACGTATTTCCTTGGGGTATAGAATCACCAGCAATTCTAAATTCCTTTTCAAATACGTCATCGACTAGTTCCAGTAAAAGTGAGGAATCATCTTTTGCTAGGCCGTTTAGAGCGTTTAAACAACAGAGCAGAGATTGTGTAGAAAAACCCAGAAGTAGTACTTCAAAATTTAAGGATACTTTTGAAATAGAAGGTATTATATTATTATTTCTTGAACATGTAAATGTCCCAATGTCTCTATGTGGTGCAGTAAGAAGTTATTATTTTCTTTTTCTAATTTATTCTTTTGTCCTTGAAGCACTGTCTGCATTTCTTTGCGGTGGCATGCCTGGTGGTGGTAAAATAAATCGATCGAACAGACACTGTCAAATTTTATACACAAAATCTGTACTCAGTTGAAATATAAGAAAGCTTACAGTAAAGTGCAAATACATGTAATCAAAACATGACAGTTAGTTCGGTTTTTGTTCATAAAATATAATGGCCCACACCCCATAAAATATTAGGGACTGGGTATATCTATAATACAGGCTAATTGATAACTGGCATTAAAAGTATGTACTCAATTACAAAATTTAGATATCAATTGTGGTATATTCGTTTGTTTAGTGTATCGTTTTCAATCTAGGATTTGAATTTTATTTTATTTAGGTATTTCGTTTTAGAGAAGTCTATTTTGCTGGAGCCTTCCGACATATGTTCACTGCTTTTAGACATGTCAACAGAGAGAAATGTCATTTTCAAGTTCGTACTCCAAAAAACTACAAAACGGGACAGTTGTCAAAATGGCCAATGATGCCTGTCCTGTAGTATGATGTAACCTGTGTCTACTTGTGTCTACTGGGGTGATTTTTTGTGCAATATGATAAAAGTATCATTTGGTATCAGCAAGGTTAAATAATTGTTTTCTATTTCTTTTTTATTGTGTTTTGGGTCATGTTATTATGATGGTTATTTTGTATAATTTTATATTGGGTTTGTTTTGTAAATGTGAGCGTTTTTTTTATACTTTTCTACCTCGTTTTTCAAATTATGACTACTATACAGTGTGTCCCCAGATAGACCAAATTATAGCAATAATGGACCAACATTTTGAGTCAATAATAACGGAATAATTTGAGTGTTTCCAGTAAAAATAAAAAGAAATAAAATCAGAAAATGTTTTTATCTGATTTGTTAATTCTCCAAAAGTCGACAAAATATCAAAAATCCAGTTTAAGGTGGAAACTTGTAAATTTTTTCCTTTCATTTTGAGTCTTTCTTTTACGATTCTACGTATACATGAGGGAAAAAGCAGAACTTTTAATCATTTTTAGGACATAGTCTAGTTGAAGTTTGTTTCTAATTCCTTATTGCAAAATTTCAAACGTAAGATTTGGACTGATATCTAAGATTTGAGATAAACATTCCAAATTGATATTTGAGCATAAATTGCATAACAAAATTCCAAAACAACCATTCTATATTTTTAATTTAAATATAAAAAATGGATAGTTTACTCCTGATATTCTTATTTTTCGACACCCCTGTGTTAAATGAAAATTTCTACGTACAGTTGTGAATAGTTTTTATAGCACTCAAAATCTTTATAAAAAATAATATTTAAACGAAAAATTAATATTTATGTCCATTTAGGGGGACACTCTCATCTTTCAAGTTTACCTATTTTTTGTTTCATATTGATAGTATATTTCTACTATGCTATTTCCATTGTAAAATGTTTAGATAACGCTCCACCATCGCCCAAAGCTCACCATCGCTCCCAATCCGATGGAACGATATTATCGCAGTATGACGATGCACATGACGGAAAGAAAGAAGACAAGAAATCGGTGAAGCACATATTTTCACAACTGCTACCGTCCACAACACCTTTTATCCCAATACTGGTAAACAGCCAAATAAATAATTTTGATTATATATTAATTAATTATTACCGTAATTTTAGAACCCGTTCAATTCATCGGAACACTACATGCTACCAATCGGTGTTTATTTCCCTATCGTCGTCTACGAGAATGAACCTAGTTCCATAATCGCTTACGCTTTGAATTCGTTCGATTATAAGAGATCTCTGGAAGAGATTTTGTATAAAAGACCGCAGAGTAACGAACAAAGTCCTAGTCCCATACATAAGCGGTATTCGCAAAACGATAAAGAAAAATTGGAGAGTAGCGATGGAAATGAAAAATCATCGGGATTATTGTCGTTTCTCAGGACAAATAATTCGAAATCTGATCTGTTGAGTAGTGTGAATTCAACATCGGAGTTAAGGTATGTACCAATGTATAAATTAAAAAGTAAGAAGTCGATTAAATAGTTTTTTCCTTAACAGTCAATCTGTGGATCAACTACAAGCTGGTGACAAGATAGAAGACCCGAAAAAGAGCAAAAGCGCTCACATAGAAGTTCAGTTCGAGGATTCCAATTGTAACTTTTTCTGTCGGATCTATTTTGCCGAAAAATTTGCTCACTTACGCAGCTTTATGTTGCCGATAGGGGAAGAAGCCTACATCAGATCGCTGGCTCGTTCGATTCAGTGGAACGCAAGAGGCGGTAAATCGGGATCAACTTTTTGCAAAACTACAGGTAAGACTTTTCACAGTATGCTCACCGGGACCAAAAATGGCAGACCTAGAATGTTGCTAAGCTCTATGTTTAATATCTTTGGCAATCTTTCATTAATTAAAAATTTTTCCACCACTTTGGTGGTCTAAGTTTGAGACACACATACAAAGATCTGCACATAAAATCAAGAAAAGAAACAATGTTTTGTGATTATCTCAGAATAATAACTTTTCCGGAAAAATAGTTGATATCAAAATTATAACTCGTAACCAGTTTCTTTTTACTTTGTTTGGGTGTTTCAAGACAGAATAATAAGTTATTTAATGGAGATGGAATGAGTTCAACTGTTATCTCCAAAGATGGTGTATTAAAGCACTACTCTCTGCTACTAGTGTAATAATTAGGGCTTAATTCTGAAATTCGTGCCGGAATTTGGTCAAAATGCGTATAATTAATTATAATATAACAAACAATGTAAAATATGTTATTTTCTTGTGTAAAGACAGCAATAGAGCCATATGTATTACTTCTAACCATGTACACATTTTCGACACACATGTCTGATTTAAGGACGTGCTATATTTACATGGACCCAATACCTGTTAAGATATTTCACCGGCAAGTTATTATGTTAATTTACTCAACTCACTTTTTGGATTTTTTTAAAATCATTATTATTTTCTTGTACATTTTAAGCAGCTTTCCTTGTGATTGAAACATTTTTTAGCAGAAGTAATGATAGAATAAAACGATGGATAGATAACGGATACAAGTTATAGAACATCAAAGTTTAGCAGTATTTTAGGTGGTCCATTTTTTCTTGTCAGAGTGTAAACCTTTAAAATGTTAATTATCTATATATATATATATAAAATTTATTTTTAGATGATAGGTTTATTTTAAAAGAAATGCCCAAATCAGAGATACAATTATTCTTGGAGTTTGCCCCGAATTATTTTCAGCATATGAACCACTGTCACGAGACGGCACAGCCAACTTTGCTCGGAAAGATTATCGGTATTTACCAGATCATCTTCAAGAATAACACGACAAATGCTACTCTAAGAACTCATCTTCTCGTTATGGAGAATTTATTCTATAACAAAAAGGTAACTCAAAAGTTTGATCTCAAAGGTTCGATGAGAAATAGGCTCGTGAATCCTGACAACCAAGATGGCGAGATTGTTTTATTGGATGAAAATTTATTGAAAAGTAAGTTGAGAAGAATTTTTGTTTTTTTTGTAGTAATTATTATTATTTTTTTAAATTCTAGTGTCCTGTGATTCCCCACTTTACATTTTACCACATTCTAAGGCTGTGTTGACTGCGGCAATTCAAAAAGATATCGAATTTTTATCTGCGCAATCTGTGATGGATTATTCTTTATTAGTTGGACTGGATCCGGAAAATAAAGAGTTAGTTGTTGGAATAATTGGTAAATATTTTAAAAGTATTTATCCAATCATCGTTTATTGAATGGTTTTAATTTAATTACAGATTATATAAGAACTTTTACTTGGGATAAACGTCTAGAAACTATGGTGAAAAAGTCCGGGATTTTATGGGGACAAGGAAAATTGCCCACCATTGTATCTCCGGAAGAGTATAGGGATAGATTTATAGAGGCTATGCACAAATATTTCTTGGAAGTTCCGGACCAGTGGACAAGTCTAGGTAAAAATTTAGAATATTGACGATCATAAATTTTTATCGTAGTTCAATTGTTTCTGTAAATGTTTTTATGACCTCAAAATGTCGTCCAAATATACACTACTTTTAAGTATTTATAATTTTATATGTAAGTACACTCAAACATTCAATAAACGTTAAAATTAGCAATAACTCGTTTTTATTGCAGTACAAGTTGAACGCAGGCTGGAATAATAGAACTTTAATTTTCAAGACCATTTGTTTTCTGTGAATTTTCCGTGAAACGCACACTATAGAATCAATAGGTTATCACATGAAGCTAACCTTTACTGATAACCCTCGGACATAAACTTAACTCGTATTTCCATATTTAGTTTTAGTTTAGTGCAAAATGAAGCAATTACTCCTTTGTTTAATTTTGTGTTCCTCGCCACTCTTCATAACATCACAAGAAAAATGTAAACAAAATCCTATATTAAGCAAAAGTGTGACGATCATCAAAAGTGATGGAGACGATTGGATCAACGAGACAATCGTTGCCGTTAAAGAAGACTTTGAAAATGCGTATAAAATAATTATCGAAGACCAGGATATTCCAATCCTATGCCCAGAAACTTTTAAGGATTTACGTTTACTTTATTCTCTTTCGATAAACCAAAGTAGGATTCAAACGATAGAACCAAAAGCGTTCGACAATTTACCAAGGATAAGGAATTTGATGATAACATACAACCCGTTAACTACAATCACCTCTGGAGTTTTTGAAGGCATGGTGATTCGAAAGTTGACGCTATCAAACAACAGAATACATACAATCGAAAAAAACGCTTTTTACTCAATGGTTAACTTAGAAGTTTTAGATTTAAGCTACAACGCCCTCGGTGTATTCAACAGCAATTGGTTCAATTATTTACCAAAAATATACAGACTGAATTTCAATTTCAACGCTATAAACACCTTACCTTCGAACGCCTTTGGCAAAATTATAAAAGAGAAAAATGTGAAGGATAACTTGGAACTCTGGTTTAAAGATAATTCCATCTCAACACTCGATCCTGAACTTTTCAGAGATACCATGAAAATAAGTGACCTATGGTTGAGTAATAACCAAATAACTGTCATTCCACCGTTTGGATTTTCAAGGGTTGAAGTCCACACTTTGTTATTGGATAGTAATCGATTGAGATGTTTACCAAAGGCCACTCTGCAAAATATACATGTGGAGGAATTCGATATTGATGATAATAAGTTCGACTGTGATTGTTTGGAAACCGTTCGAGCATGGGCCGTGGAAAATAAAGTCAAATTGCAAACGTTGCGGATAAGATTGGCTTGCATGCAAAGCAAAATCGAAAAACTGTTAGAATTAAGAGTTGATGAAAGTTCGAAATAATAATTGTTTAATACTTATTGTTTTATTTTTGTCTATTCTCTTTAGTCCAGGCAATACTCCTACTTGGAAACCAAGTTGTACAATGTACATGTTTTGATCTGTAATATTCTTTCTTTGACTTTCTTTAAGCAATGCTTTGTTATTTATTGATTTCTTTAATATTCATTTGTGTTTTTATTACTTTTGAATTTTACACAATGCAAAAATATAATTTTTGCGTTTGTATGGTTACTATTAAAAATGATACAGACAAAAAATTATAATCGTTTGTGAAACCGACAATATTGTTGTTAGAGACTTTGGTACAGTTGTACAGAATTAAAGTATTTTTTTACAATAATTATGATGTTTGATTGTTAAATTACTGGTATAACTAGCATTTTTATTGTAAAGATGTACGTTACTTGTTGTGGTAATGTATATGTATTAATTATTGATGCATCCACGCTACGTGATAAAATATGAATGATTCATGTACTCAAAGAAGTAAAGTTTTGAGTGAAGAAAACATGCAAGATATTGATTTTTTACGTTAAATTTTGTAAACTTATAGAAGAGACATACCTTTTTCCAATTTTAACCTGTGTTAAAATCTCAACAAAAAAAAATCGCAAAATCTGTTAATATTATGTTACATTTAGTAACAGATTTATGAAAAGCGAACAAAAATATCAAAACTCAACCACTAGACGGAAAATTATGTACCTTTTATATTGCTTTTATTTATTTATTTTGTATTGCCTTTACGATTCTGTAAACTAATAGCTGAAAACCCCTCAGAACTTTACGTCTTCTGCGAGTAGCCGTACGGAGGTGCGGATTCCAACCAATCAACGTCAAATATTCTGGCAACATATTTTGGTGCCCTACATTATCGACGCGGTATATCGGCAGCCGTATCCCACTTCTGATCCCAAAATCATTTAGGTGTTGGACTGTGGTTGTCTTAATCTAGTACGCTTAGCAAGAATTGTCAATTTGCAAACGTTTCTCTCTACGAGTAGTATAACAACAGCTAATATATAACCTAAAATAAGCAAAATTAGTGCTGGAGCTGCATGTTCTATCCCAACTTGAGCAAATTGCACTGTCGACTGACACGTAGGTTTTTCATGCCCAAATACTTTATTTTGTCGGTAGAGCAAGCCATATTCGACCAAACGTCTGTAACTAAAACACAACCAAATATGAATACTAAAAGGAATATTTCAAAAGAATTTTGACAGCTATACTTACGTTACTGAAAGAATCTCATTGTATGGTCCATGTTTTTTAGCAACCAAGTACAGTACTGTAGGTCTCATCGCCTCTAACTCAGTGAGCTCACAAATCTCCTCATTACTGAACTTTCTAGCAATGTAATCGTATGCCGTGATGGCCTCCACTAGATAGGCAAAACCCACTTTTTGGATATTTGCGATTCCATCAGTTTGAGGATAAAAAGCGATTTTTGACTTATTTAACACAGCTCGATTTTGGAGGTATCTTAGTGTGGGATTATTGGTCGCCTATTGGCCAATTATATTGAAAATTATTAGAAATAACAATATTGTGATCAACGTACGTTTAAAACTCTTTTGAAAGCGATGCCCTCTATTCCAAGTTTGAAGTCACTTTTAACCAATTCGTCCACATCTTTGAATGTGTCTCGTTTGTTGTTGATCAAAGATGATACAATACTGGATGTGTAATAATTGTACAATAGGAAGGTAAGCATTAATAAAGTGAAGAGAATTAATCGACCTGTTATAAAGTTCATTTCCATACTTACTCCTGGAACAATCAAAAATCGATTATATTTTCAAAATTGTACATGTACGTAAATAAATAAAATAAACGTAAATAAATACCTTGTTGGCAAAACGCTGACACTATGTAAACAATGATGTATGCTATAGAATATGTTGATGTGTCTTTATACAGTTTGCGGTGAAGAGTTTGGGCCATGAGAAAGAAGAAGGAAATGATAGCAACTGAAGCCAGGATGCAGAGCCATGTTCCAAGAGAAAATGGTTTGATGTATTCATCGTACATCAGTCCAGGCATTCCAGGATTTCGAAATATAAAACAAGTCCTAAAAAAACAGTCATAATGTTTCCTTCTATTACAACCTGAAAGAAATCTGGTGGTGCACATACAGGGTGGTAATTAAGTAGTGGGTATGTCGTCGACCATTTTTAACTGTATAACATTTTGAATAGGTTACATAAAATTAAGAAAAACAGAAGAAAAATAATTTCACTGGTAAACATGAATTTTAATTAAAAAAAGGTCCCAAGTTTCCACCTTGGGGTTTTTCGATATATTTCCCCGTGGTTGATATATGGATATGCATGTTTTGAAAAAGTATAATGACTAATGAGTTAGTTTGTGATACAGTTAGTTTCTGAAATTGTATTTTGGCAGCAAAGTTCAACACGTGGTTGTTGGTGATTTGTTATTTTTTATTCGGATTTGCACGTATCCATGACTAGACATAATACACCTTATTTGAATGAACTGTCATCATTATAATACAATGCTAGTGTCAAAGTCTGTCAAAACCTACGCGGATGACAGTTATTTAACAGTTCGCCTCGCCACCATTGACAACTATACATTTAAAATATTTAATTTTATTTGAACAAACTGTTCCCAGGAAGATGTAGAGGAAGAAGATGCCCAATGGAATGGCCGGCTAGGTCACCTGATCTGACACCATTAACTTTTTTCTGTGGGAGAACTTAAAAACCAAGGTGTACAAAAATCGACCTAACGTTTAGATGATCTTAATTCTTAGGCACAGAATTCGGCATGAGGGCCAGTTAAAACGCCTGAAATCATTTACAACGCGGTAATTTTATCCGCTACTTAATTACCAACCTCCATTACGATTCAAATAATTGGCATATCTGGTCTATTATAAAATCGAAACAATTTTACCTAAACAAAAACGTCCCAACGAGAAAATCAAATGTTTCAGCACGACCGACTGTAATCAATCCTGAACTGCCACTTATATCAGCAATGCCTTTAGATATAACGTTGGCCAAACCAGTTTCTGTCCCATGTTTGGTAGAACCAAACCATGATGGTGTTTCTACAAGACTCCATCTAAAATACCATCTTAAAGCGATCTTCTTAGAACTTAAAATATAAAACATTGTACCTGAAATTATGTACATCCACAACATGATCAAAAACACCAAAATTCGTTTTGCTGGATGTGTCAAACTGCTTCGTACGCTGATCTGCTAAATATGCCTTCGTATCTGGATATTTTTCAGTGACGACAAAGGCAACTTTCAGGAATATATCACCAAAATTTCTTCGCATTTCATATCGAGATGTTTTCGAAAATTCAAAATGACCGTCAGAGTAATTTAACGTATTTTCGAATATCTTTTCGGTTAGCGGTGCGACATTGTAAATTTCATACAGGAAATATTTATTCTCTTCTTCTAAATTGCGTACAGTGATGTAAACGTTTGAATCTAATCTAAAATCGAATGTATCCAATCGACCCTTAACTCTGTGGAAGTCATTATTAGTTTTGCAAAGAATAATACCATGCTTTTGTATGCGATATTTTACATACGCGAGTTTCTGAAATGAATAAATTAAGAACTTATTGTTTTTAAGTTTACATGATTACTTCTCTAAGAAAATTATCCCAATTTACACAAGTGATATCCACCACAAAACCAAATCTATGGTTGAAGTAGTCTTTTTGATGATATGCCTTTGCTTGGGTATGCAACAAAGTTCGAATGTTGTTTCTGTGCAGATCATTTAACATGAAGATAGTTTCTCTTGTTTGGTAACATGTATGCAATGTAATTAAATTTATGTTGTTTAATTTGAAAAAGTCGACAAGGAATTGAGTATCATTTCCTTCGCACAATTTTGAATAGATAATCAGGAGAAGAAAGATCCTGTAAACTTGATACATCTTTTTAGGTGGACAGAAACTTTTGGACTAGTATAAAATGTCTAAATTGTAAACCTATCGTTTATTCGCTTTGATTTTATATTCTATGTGATGGCAATAAAATTGTCTCAAATTAAGTAGTTTACTGCAGTTAGCAGGGCCAATTTATTATGATAATCTGTTTTATCGACAAAATACACTGCGCCCAAATAATATTTAGTAAATTCGATAATTTCTAGCTTTGTGAATTGTAAAATTTGTGAACAATGTTTTTTTTTGTTCTTAGTTAAAAAATACCGGAATTTGATATTGATATTGTGACTTTAGTAATCTTCAAAGATTGTGCAGAAACCATTGCCATGTTGAGCTTGGTTGAAGGAAAAAAAATTTTGTCTTTAGTTCCAAAACACTGCAAAATAGAAGAACATAAAAATGTGGAAAAAATCTATTTGTAAAAAGGGAAACAAGAAAAATTCTTCAAAAAATCAAACATGGCGCCCATAAAAAAAAACTAATTTGGCCATTATTTTTACTATATTTAAAGATTGCTCAATCACCCATTCGGGTTTGTCGTGGCTGTGCAATATGTTATTGTTGCAAACGTCCAACTCATATGCTTTTTTGGGTAAAAACAAGAAATCAGCTACTATAATTTTAATACATCTTTATTTTCACATTGAAACCCGATTCAACCCAATATCTTATCATTCAAAATTAATTACTTTTCTGTCGGCTTATAATAATTATCACCAAAATCCAATAACTAGTATCAATTTTAAAATATGGTTGGATTTACATATTTAAAATTTTTCTCAAAGTATTACGATGTTGCCAGATGTTTAGATGGCGCAACCTATTCGTTTTCTGAAGAATAAAATTTTTTTGAACAACCTATTTAAAATCCATATCAAAGCTTGAGATATTTATAGTTAGTAAATACCTTCATTAACAAACCAATTATTTTTATAAAATAGGTGTTATTTTTCTCATAGTTTAGTTGTATTTATCATGCCAACCGCAAATTGGCATGGCAACACTGGTTGCTGCCAGTAGTGACATCTGTGCGTCTATTCATGGCCATTCATAATTGCATTCAATGAATGCAATTTTTTTGCATATTGTGAGTAATTATCGTTATTAATTCTGTGATTATTCGTCATTGGCACGTCATTAGTGGTCATTAACGTCTGTCATGCGCGTTTGGCAGGCCATCGACCCAGGTCGCATCGTTCGCGCGATCTTTTAGGTTAGGCGATCTCAAACAAAGCAAACATCAATGTGAAACCAACGATAAAATCATCCGAAACAGCTAGAAACGGAGAAGAATAAGCGCAATGTCGAAGAGTAAGGTAAGCGCGGAATGGAAGAAGCGCGTGAAGCAGGAATACATGCGCTTAAGGCAGATAAAACGGTACAAAAGGGCGGACGAAGTAAAGGTATCATGGAATCAAAACAGGAACAGGATGAGCGAAATTTTAATAAGCGAGCAGAAGAGATGGACCGAAAGCAAGGCGGTTTGGGTGAATTCGCCCGATCACCCAGCGCACGTTACGTGTATGAAGAAAGCCGAAGTTGTCGGGAACGAAGGTAATTATTATTCGAAACTAAGTACGTAGTTGTAGGTTTTTGTTACGAACTGCCTTTCCTGAGTGCAATACCCATTGTATAATTGGTAAACTAAATAAGAAACATCGACATAAACATATAAAAAATGTTTTGTTTGGTTCTAAAAAATAATTACGTTAACTTAACGTCATTTTACATTTTTTAACACATTTTCACAGGAGACGTGCAAGTGACGCCGATTAAGATCATAAACGCAGTCACTCCAATCCCGACGATGTACACGTGGGCCCCAATACAGCAGAACTTTATGGTAGAAGACGAGACAGTATTACACAACATTCCGTACATGGGCGACGAGATTCTTGACCAGGATGGTACGTTCATCGAAGAACTGATCAAAAACTACGACGGGAAGGTCCACGGCGACCGCGAGACTGGATTCATAGACGACACGCTGTTCGTCGAGTTGGTGCACGCTCTAATGCAATACCAGGAGAAGGACACGAAGCCGGAAAAGAAGGATACAGCAAAGGAGAAGGAGAAGGGTAGTAGCAAGGACGAGAAGGAGGATAAAAGTGAGAAGAAAGAGGAGCTGGACTTTCCGTGCTTCACGATTTTTCAGGCCATCTCGAGCCAGTTTCCCGATAAGGGACGACCGGAGGAATTAAGAGAAAAGTATGAGATATTTTTTTACTATTATATTTTACCTTTACCACTTCCTGTTTTTATTTTTTTTTATTTTAGATATGTTGAGCTCACTGAAAGGATGGATCCTAATGCGTTACCCCCAGAGTGTACACCAAATATCGACGGGCCGGTGGCAGAATCGGTACCTCGGGAGCAAACACTACATTCATTCCATACGCTATTTTGTAGGAGATGCTTCAAATACGATTGCTTTTTACATCGTAAGTATTGTGTTTTTATTGTTTTTTTTTACAATAATTTTTACTTAGTTTAACTTCCTTAGGCCCAACTGCACCACTGCCACTTTAAATTTAAGTGGAACTTTAGTTCCACTTAAAGGTTAAGTTTGCTGCACCGTCAATAAAGTGACGCTTAAAATCACTAAGCTTCTCTTATATTAAAGCCGAACATAGGGTTCGGCAGATACAAAATTCTTATCGTGCCCTTAGCCTAAGCCGAGCTTAGTTAAGTTGCACATTAACTGTCAGCGGTGCAGTTGGGCCATAGTTTTCTTATTTTTGTGGGTATAAATAAATACCCACATAAAGAATAAATAAATCTAATAATTTGACAATTAAAATAATAAATATACTGCATTAGATGCATATAAATATGTTAAGTACAAAAAAACATCACATTGTGCAATATTTTATTCATTTTGTGCCCTAAAACTAATCTTTTGAACATTAAATAATAAATATTTAGCAATAAATAAATAAAAAACTATCAAATATAAAAAGTTTTGTTGGGCAATATTTTATTGGTATTGTGGCCTGAAACCAATAATTTGAGCTTAAAAATAATAAATATTCAGTAATAAATAAATGTATTGCGACAGCTACTACATATACCTCACCATCTTTATGCAAAATAGTGCTGAATTACGAATTAGTAAGAATTCATAGCCACCTACACTAATAAACAAAAAAGCTATTTTTTGTCGCCTTGGTGTAAAAAATTGCCGATTGATATGTTTTTGTATTCATAACTTTCATACTGTTTGAAAATATCACACAAATGATAGGCTTGTTCGAGCACCGGTAAAATCAATTTGCAAACAGTGCTTTTGTGTCAAACAAGATACCATTTTTATCTGAATAAGATTAATGAACAAATCGGAAAAAGAACAGAAATGCCCTCTATGTCATACATTTTTGAACCTATCACAGACTAATGTTCACTGTCTTTTATGGACGTCAACTTAGAGAAAACACTACTTAATTGTCAAAAATCCGGAAAAAATGCAACACTGAACTACTGAAGTAATTTTTTATATTTTTGTTTAGAAAAGCTAAATGCTAAAAACACTGATGTATGTTCAAAAATTTCGATTTCTTTTTTACCAGTTTAGTGAGTTAGTTATAGTTTAGTAAATATTATTATAGTAAACCTGATTCTCAGGTTTGTATACTCTGTTATGCTGCTCTACCAGGAAGCCAAGGTAAGGTCATCTGACCTTCAGCCATGGCCTGTATCACCTAGTTTAGACATCATAATCATTGACAAAAAAAAAAGAATCATACCTTTGATTTTAGAATTTACTGAAAATTATGGCTAAATACTGTTACTATATTCTGTTACTCATGTTCATTTAGGATACATTTCCTTTTAGTTTCTTTTTGGAATTTTTCTATTTTGTCACTTAAACTGTAATAAACGCACAGGTCTGCAATAATTGTTTAAATAAAAAATCTGAATCTTATATAGTTTTGAACCAAACACAAAAAAAATTATGTGACTAACTCAGAATATCCTATATAAGTATTATAATAATACTTAGTAATATAAGTATTACAAGAACAACCTTCCATAACAAAAATTTTGCAGACGTGTGTAACCTTAAGGTTTAAGTGACATCATTAAAATGTTTGTCAAAGAAGATCTCTGATTGAATTTTTGCTGATTAAGTATATGTTTCTGATTAGGTTTGCAAGCCTGTCACCCAGGGCCAAACTTGCAAAAGAGACGAGGTCCTGATTTGAAGCCATTTACAGATCCATGCGGTGCACATTGCTATATGCACCTGGTAGGTTATTTTTTTTTCTCTGAATGTACATAATTATAATTATTAATGTATTTACTTACCATCAAGGATGGAGTGAAAGAAAAATTAGCAAAACAGGAACAGGACGAGAACGAGAAAGTGAAGGAGAAAAATCTGAAAGAAGCCAGCACCAATGCAGACAACAGCAAAAACGCAAACCCTAGAAAAATTTGCAAGCAACAAAGCGTCGACTCGGGAAATGAAGCCAGCTCCGAAGATAGTAATGACAGCAACAAATACAACAAAGGTACCTTAGCTATAGCTTATTTATTAGTTATTATAACAATTTGCAAAAGGAAGTAACAGTAAAAATTGTGTCTGTCATTTGTGGACACGTTGATTTTATTGGAAAACAAAAAAATCAAAGATAATTTATTGACATTATTTGTTTTTAGAATCCGCAGATGGAAATCCAGTATCCACAACAACGTCCTTCAGCCTTTTAGGCCTGATGGGTGACGATGACAGTGAATGGACAGGATCGGACCAAAGTTTATTCCGGGCCTTGCACAAAGTGTTCCTAAATAATTACTGCGCTATCGCACAAATTATGCTGACCAAAACCTGCCAACAGGTATACCCCATAAAATAACCAACAAAAACTCACTCTTTACCTGTTTTTTTTTTTTTTTTGTTATAGATTTACCATTTTGCACAGAAGGAAGCAGCCGATATACTCGTCGAGGACTCGATGAGGGACTACACGCCCCCAAGGAAGAAGAAGAAGAAGCACCGTCTGTGGTCGATGCACTGCAGGAAGATACAACTGAAGAAAGACTCGAGCAGCAATCACGTGTACAACTTTACACCGTGCGACCATCCAGGTCAACCGTGTGACGCCCATTGTCCGTGCATTAGTGCTCAGAACTTTTGCGAGAAGTTCTGCCAGTGCAGTTCTGATTGTGAGTACAGTACTTTCTTTATTTTTGTCTTTAATGTCAAAAGAAAATATTATGGTAGACCAAAGTTGTGTGCAGATGTTGATCACAGTTCTGTCAACAGCATACATTTCAGCAAATTGGTAACAAATTTCTTTGAATATCCATTGATTTACGATGGATATCTTTCATTATGTCTATCTGAGAAGATTACAATGTTGATGCCGATGCTAATGAGATTTTTCTCTGGTCAACAATGAAGGTATTTGGATACTGAAAACACAACTGACTTTGTTTTTTTACTTTATCATACGCAGTATGATGAAGTATCGTAATCGTGCCGAAAAAAAAAATTGAGATTTTAGCGGAAATAGGTCTTTTTGGGTCCCCTGAACATTTTTGACCAAGGTACAAAAAAATGTCTGTGTGTGTGTGTGTGTGTGTGTGTGTGTGTGTGTGTGTGTGTGTGTGTGTGTGTGTGTGTGTGTGTGTGTGTGTGTGTGTGTGTGTATGTGTGTCTGTGTGTGTGTATGTGTGTACTCGATTTTAGTGACGACGATTCCGGAGAAACTACTAAAGGTATCACTTCCACTAGTGATTTGCTTGGACAATATCCAGTAAAGATACTATGAAGTGCTAATCTCTCTTTTCCTTTTTTTAGGTTCTACTGAAGATGGCAACTTAGTTGCTGAAATACGTATTTAGGTTCTAAAATACTTGTTGTGGTTAGGGGTTTATAATTTTATTATTAAGTTCGCCACAGTCTCCAAAATATTGTCATAAAGGTATCGAGACGAAAGTTCATATTTAGAAGTTTTATGACTAAACTTAGAGCTGAAAAGCTTTTGGTTCAAAAGGGTCCAAAGGAACTGGCAGTTTCCTCTAAGCATTTTTCAAGCATTTTGCAAATGAGCTGCTATTTCTGTAATTTCGTCAAAATAGTTGAATAATAAATTAAAGTAGAGGAAATTTTGAATAATTTATGCCTATGATATTTTTTGGTAAAATTAATAGTTTAGCTTTAAGAGCAAATTCTATTTGATCGAGATCGGTCGCATCTGCATTGATATAAAACTTCAAAGTAGCCTGGATTTGACAATAGTATATTATTCTATGAGCAAGTAATGTAAGCAATTTCTCACGAGAACGAAGTTTGCAGCACGAGCCGTAGGCGAGTGCTGCAAAGCGTTCGAGTGAGAAATTGCCATTACTTGCGAATGGAATACTATACTTTTTCTACGACCATGCAACGAAATTTTATAAATTCATTTTTATGCATATAGGGACAGCTGTATGTCACTATGACGGTTTACAGGATTTTGACAGATTAAAATTGTTTGGTGCGAATTGTCACTTAGCGACGTTGTCAATGCCTTGACAATGTCGCTAAGCAGTGTATCAACAATTTGGAAATGAAAAATCCAGAGCTGTGATTGGTTCTAAAGCCGTGAGGAATGAAATATTTCTCACTACTGGCGGGGTATGAGGAGCCAGGAATGAAATATTTGTCATGTGTGTGGGGAATGGATAGTATTACTTATCATAAATTGCCATGATAATGAATACATTCCTCAATAGGAGTAGAAAAATATATTTTTGTGCTGTCACCGCAGAAATGTCTATGGTTGTCACACTCGAAAACAGCTGATTTCATCAGAGGTTGGAGAACCGCTATGGAACGTTGCTGCTATAGTGCGGCAAAGTAGAAAATACAAAATTCAAATAAAATAAGATCGCCAATTTGATTGTTTGTTGATAAGAAATATCAACCCGTTGTTATCTAATTGTAAAAACGATAAATTGAGAAAATTGTAAATAAAGTATAGCCATGAGTATAGTTACGTTTTAGTATGTTGGTACGGATGTGACATCTACAGTGTCATGAACGAATATAAATCTGTCAGAATTTGAATTACCTTTTTAAACTTGACGTTTCGTAGAAGTGGTATCAACCTAACATTTCCTATCCAGAAATATAACCATTTTAAATTTTTTTGTAAATACTTATTTCTCAAAGAGCAATACAAAAAACGTTGATGTCACTCTTGCCGAAAACTACATAGCGCGACTCGCTCACATGCGACGGCGACGCTCCATCATCGGTGACGCGCCGCATCACCGCTCGTCGCGCTATTCCGTACTTTCGGCACTTGTGAGATAAATAACTATTATTCTGGTGACAGTAGGTAGTGTCAAATGTTGATGCTTTGACAATACCTACTATTGATAGTATTGACTATCAAAATATCTGTCAAATCTTGGCTAATTAATTTAATTTTAATGTAGACACGATTTATCTGAATCAAATAGATTCTCATGCAGCTAAACTATTAATTTTACATTTTGTATGATAAAGTCATGTGCCTGGCCACATCAGATTTTTTACTTTATCATACGCAGTATGCTAAAGTATTGTAATCATGCCGAAAAAAAAATTGAGATTTTAGCGGAAATAGGTCTTTTTGGGTCCCCTGAACATTTTTGACCAAGGTACAAAAAAATGTCTGTGTGTGTGTGTGTGTATGTGTGTGTGTGCGTATGTGTGTACTCGATTTTTGTGGCGACGATTCCGGAGAAACTACTATAGGTATCGGGACGAAAGTTCATATTTAGAAGTTTTATGACCAAACTTAGAGCTGAAATGCTTTTGGTTCAAAAGGGTCCAAAGGAACTGGTAGTTTATTCTAAGCCTTTTTCAAGGATTTTGCAGATGAGCCGCCATTTCTGTAATTTCATCAAAATAGTTAAATAATAAATTAAAGCAGAGGAAATTTTGAATAATTTATGCCTATGATATTTTTTGGTAAAATTAATAGTTTAGCTGCAAGAGCAAATTCTATTTGATCGAGATCGGTCGCATCTGCATTGATATGAAACTACATAGTAGCCAGGATTTTGACAAATAGTATTTTGTGCTGTCACCACAGAAATGTCTATGGCTGTCACCACGCTGTCACACTCGGAGAACCGCTATGGAACGTCATCTACAGTGTCATGAACGAATATAAATCTGTCAGAATTTGAATTAGCTTTTTAAACTTGACATTTCGTCGAAGTGGTATCAACCTAACATTTTCTATACCGAAATATGTATAACCATTTTTGAATTTTTTTAAAATACGTATTTCTCAAAAAGCAACACAAAAAACGTTGATGTCACTCCTGCCGAAAACTACATAGCACGAATCGCTCACATGCGACGACGACGCTCCGTCATCGGTGACGCGCCGCATCACCGAGCGGTGTGCTATTCCGTACTTTCGGCACTTGTGTGATAAACAACTATTATTCTGATGACAGTAGGTAGTGTCAAATGCTGATGCTTTGACAATACCTACGATTGATACTATTGACTATCAAAATATCTGTCAAATACTGGCTAACTAGTTTAATTTTAATCCAGACACGATTTATCCCAGTCAAACAGATCCTCATGCAGCTAAACTATTAATTTTATATATTGTATGATAAAGTCATGTGCTTGGCCACATCAGATTTTTTTTTCTGTGATATGTAAACATGATAATAGAGAAAAGAAAAAGTGAGAATAAAAATAATGGAAAAATAAAAGTTCAAATACTAACTACTATCAGATTTCATTAGAAAAAAGAAGATAGTCTGTTAAATTTACTACTTTCTAAAGCCCATATGAATGAAACATTGAAAAGAGTTAGTAAGTTTATTATATTCTTTTTTTGCTTATCAATCTCTTTTTCGTTCTACTCGAAAGGTGATGTTGCTTTGTTTTAAGAAAAGGTCAGAACTCGTTTTTTTGATACTTTTATTTCTGCTTGTCATTTTTTTAACTAATTTTAAGATTTGTTCAACATTTCTGTTCTCAATCTTATTTAGTAGAAATAAAACCTGTAAAAGCTAAATCCTTTCCATATTTCAGGCCAGAATCGTTTTCCTGGATGCCGTTGTAAGGCTCAGTGCAACACCAAGCAATGTCCATGCTATTTAGCGGTACGTGAATGTGATCCCGATTTATGCCAGACATGCGGCGCGGATCAGTTTGATGTTTCGAAGATCACGTGCAAAAATGTTAGCGTACAACGTGGATTACGTAAGATTTTATTTATTTATTTATTAATTTTTGCGTACAACGTGGACTACGTAAGTTTTCATTTATTTTTTTTTTGTGTTGTTTCTTTGTCTTCTTAAATACAAATATAAATATTTCAGATAAACACCTCCTCATGGCTCCGTCGGATGTTGCTGGCTGGGGCATTTTCCTGAAGGACAGCGCACAGAAGAATGAATTTATATCAGAATACTGCGGAGAGATTATATCTCAGGACGAGGCTGACCGACGTGGAAAAGTTTACGACAAGTACATGTGCAGTTTCCTCTTTAATTTAAATAATGGTAATATTATTTTGTTGGTTCATAAATTTTAGAGTTAATTTTTGTTTATTTTTGCTTTAGACTTTGTAGTTGATGCTACAAGAAAAGGCAACAAGATCCGATTTGCCAACCACTCGATAAATCCAAACTGTTACGCCAAGGTTATGATGGTCAACGGAGATCACCGCATCGGGATCTTCGCGAAGAGGGCCATCCAGCCTGGCGAGGAACTGTTCTTCGATTATAGATACGGACCAACTGAGCAACTGAAATTCGTCGGCATTGAACGCGAAATGGAGTTCTTGTAATTTTAACCTGTCTTCTCTGCTACCTGTTCGCTAATATTATTTTATCATGTCATTTGTTTTACGTAACTTTATATGTACGAATCACGGTTTTTTATTTCTATATACAGTAAGGTAACCATTCTAAGTACACCTATTATGTGTTCTGATCACCTAATAAAGTTAAATAAAACCAAACTATTTGTGTTGTTTATTTTGTACCTCCTACGTTTTTAAAGGTAAAATTTTTTAAAAAGTATGTTTCATTTGGGCCTTTTGTGGACATCTGACCATTTGAGCTACTATAGTCAAATGAGACTATTTTCCGATAAATGATTGGGGTTATGTTATTCTATTGGCGAGGTAGGTTTTCATATGTGAGCTAATCCACATGTAGCTAGTGTAGGTTCACTTCCCAGTAAAATTGCGTTGAGTTTGCTTATACACGCCCCATAGGCATGTGAATACCTACTTGATACAGTATATACTTCATGCTCACAATTTACATCCTTTAATAATTTTCTTTCAAAATAAAAGCCAAAGGACCCTTGATCTACCCAGGTCAGTTGTTGCATTTTGAAAACGAGATGATGTTTGGTTTTAGACCAGTTGTTTGACCATCTAAGCATATAATTTTATAGACTTCAACTTCTAGAAAATTACAAGTAAAGTGAACTTATGCCAACAATATTGCTCATATTACCATTATTCTATAATATTTAAGATAGTTTTGATGAGTTTGTTTGGGGAAAAAGTAAAACAACAGATAAGTTTGTACACTTTTAAATTATCCAATGCAATGCAGCTTGATATACAAATTAGTTAAGATTTTACAATATAGTACATAAAGTATTAAACTTAATACTAAAAAACTTTGTCATATAAATACACTACATAAATCATACGAATTATATATGTATTATCCATGTATATCATTATAATAATCATGATAAAGAACGATATCAAAAGAGGTCCGGAGAAGGTAGTGAGAAGAGTGCAATTATATCGGTTTGTTTATTTTAACCATATTGTTATTATGACTTATCAATTAAGAATGTACAATCTACATCTATACATTATCTTTATAAGCAAGAAGCTGCTCTTTATATTACAGACACAT
This sequence comes from Melinopterus prodromus, assembly GCA_964023965.1. Classification (NCBI taxonomy): domain Eukaryota; kingdom Metazoa; phylum Arthropoda; class Insecta; order Coleoptera; family Scarabaeidae; genus Melinopterus; species Melinopterus prodromus. Next base: position 100,097,693 of record OZ030390.1, read on the forward strand.
AGGTTTTTTTTTCTTCACGTAATTCGATAAACGAAAAGGACAATATATCATATATTCATAATATATATATACTAAATATATATTAAATATATTTGCATCTTTGCACCAGGTATTTTGCACAACCGGCAACCGAATACAAAAGGTACTAAAAGTTAAATCCGACACATTTCCTAATTCTCAAAACGATATGTTCTATTCTATTATTAAATAAAAATTAATTTATTACTAACGTGTCAGATTTAACCCGAAGTAACTATTACGTACTTGGTAAACCGTCAACCACTAAATCATGTTTTTAACACGACGCATCTATCAACTGGGTCAAATTAATAAATATTCTTTACCAAAATAAATTACATATTTTGATTTATTACAACATTCGTACGCACCAGTCACACAAATCTATAATCTCAACAAAAGGGAAAAAAAACAGGGATAATAATAATATTAACAACAATTAATCAATGCGATAGAATAAATATGAATATGTTCGTATAGTTGCAAAGGGATAGCTAGATAACAGTTGGAGGAAACTAATACATGTACAACTCTAATATATACCGCGTCACCCGAATAAAATTATGTAATAAAATTATTACGCACTTATATAAAAAATATATATGTTTAGGTTAAATAAGTAATGTACAAGTTTTTTTATTCACATGGGGAAGGAAATTAAAGTACAAGGAGTTCTACTGTTTTGTTTACGAATAATGTGTTTTTCTTTAAAAAGTGTCAATGCATAGGCAACCAATTATACGCTATTGAGACAGCAGCTCTATTTTGTAATGTTGGTTGCCTATAAAATGCATTGACACGTAAATCACTATTAGTATGTATGCAACAAAAGAGGAACCCCTGGTACAATCTAGTTGATGTAATAAAGTAAATATTAATAATTAATTTGATCACATTTTGAAAGAATTATTCTGACTTAGTTAGATCACAATGAAATTATGTAAAAATGGTGATAACTTGATTGATTTTCGTGTTTTAATTTCGTTTAATCGTAAGGATAAACAACTCCGGTTTGTTTGTTTCAACTACGGATTGTCAACAATTAATAAATATTTCATGCACGTATGAACGACTTGGTCCGTTGCAAATTGAATAATTCAGCGATTAAAAGTACGAAATAAAAATATTATGTATAAAAACAATTGTTTCCCTTAAGATTAAAAATAAAATTAACGTACACTTATCGAGATTCAAGAAACAAAGCGAAAGAAATTTGTGTGGCTGGTCAAAAAGCAAAAGCTTTTCCTCTTCGTAGATTTTTCTGTTTTTTTTTTGTTCTATAAAATATATATATCAACAAATAAGTCTATTGACTAAAAGAGTCGCGCGCGCGCGCGCGCCCTCTCTTATTAAATTATTGTATCACACAGCACTTGCACTTGGGTTTCTTTTTTATGACGACGTGTTCGACTTGGTTAGAATCGGCCGGTTTCTGTGGGGTAATCGTCCCCCTTTTGATGTCGACCGCGCCGGGTTTCGAGTCGTTCTGTAGGTTGCCGTTGGTGGCGCTGTTCGTCTTCGGCGTCGCCGCCAAGTCGTTATTCACTTTTTTCGGAGATTCTGTAATCGGTTCGACTGCTCGTTGTTGCGGCGAGTGCGACGTGTTGTTGTGGTCGGTTTGGTCCAGATGCGGTAACGGGGATTCACCGCCACCTGTCGGCGTGATCGGTTTGCCGCCCTTTATTAGCTCTACGATCTCGTCCGCTTCTCTGCTTAGGTCGCCGCCGGGCCTGAACGGATTGTCCCAACCACTGTCCGTACTGAAACAAGAAGAGATGTTCTCTGTTAGTTTAAAATAAGAAGAGGGTACAATTCGCAAACTAATTTGGTCATATTGGATAAATGAGCAAAAATGCAAAACAAATCAGTAAAATAAGATCCATTGAAAGAAGAAGACAAAAGTTTTTACAGTAACTTTAACCCATCAATACTTAAATCTACAAGGATTGCTCAACGGTTGTTTTTAGGTTCACGTCACCATTCTTGGGTTACCCGCGTTACCGCAATACAAACATTTCAAGCTTCAAATGTCAAATGTGTTTTTCAAGGTCTGCTTTGACGTTTCAAATAATGACAATCCCAACGTCGCGCTATGATTGGTCTGTTTGACAATCCCGCATTTTTACATGTCAAGTAATTGACTTTTGACGTTCCGAACAAACATAACCACAACATTGGTTATTGCGTTACGGTTGGTCTGTTTGAAATCCCCGCGCTTTTAGTTGTCAAATGTGACAGTTTAAACAAATCTGGGTAGGCAACCGGTACGCCGAGTCGACGAAATCGCCCGAGCATTGTTTCGTGTGTCCAGATAATTTGACAATGACCGCGTATGACGTCATACCGCTGGCTACATTGGAAGTTAGGGAATGAGCAATCCTTGTAGGACTCTAGGTCTTAACCAGCTCACTGGTAGTCACTAGGCTATTGACCGATAGTTTAGCATCTTTTCAAATTGCAGAAATGATGTTTGATAACAAATCCATCTGTCCAAAAGTAAGCAAACGTTTCACTTTCAACTGCAATCTATTTGCTAACTTCTATCACCGGTTTTATTTTAATAAAGATAATCCGAGGAACTCCATGACTTTTTTTGTAAATATCACGTGAACAGAATTCATACCTTCAAATGTAATAACCGCAAATCTTTATTAAGTTAAAGATACGCTGAAATCCTATTTTACTCCGGAAATTATTACTGATTAATTTCCTACGAGGTGGTGCTTGAGCTCCGAGCTTCCCCGGAAATGAAGAACGTGGCTTTTTCAGATACATGGAAGATAGATAGGATTTATACGAAACATTAATGGGACACATTTCATTATAATTTTACCTCTACCTTTTTAATGCCTTATTGCCATTTTCGGGTATATGACCAAAAAAGTTGCCACGTTTCATGACTAAACTTAGAGCTGAAAAGCATTTTTCAAGGATTTTGCAAAAGATCGGCAATATCTGTAATTTCGTCAAAATAGTTAAATATTAAAGTAGAGGAGATTTTGCATAATTTATGCCCATGACATTTTTTGGGAAAATTCAACAAATTCAATTTGATTGAGATCGGTCGTGTCTGCATTAATATAAAACTAGTTAGCCAGGATTTGACAGATATTTTTATTCTCTTGACTGTAGGTAGTGTTTACACTGCGGAATTTGAGTCAGTCTCTTCTAAAATCTCTTTTGTTTTTAAATACCTATGTATTCAGACTGCAGTAAACATAAAACTCAGAGAGATCTGTTTATTGTTCAGCTATTTCTGGATTACTCAGTGTTAAGTTATATTCAAACTAAATTATTATTATCATATTTATTTATTATAATATTATTCAGAACTTTAGAATAATGTTGTACTCCTAAAAAATAAGATTGTAATATATATATGACATTTTTAATGTTGTCTTAACCTGGAGTTTGAAATTTCCAAATATTCAATTTCCCCCATCTACAGATTCAATTTCAATCTAGTTCACTGCAAAAGCTTGCTTTCGAGATATTTTACATATAATTATACAGATTATACAGAGGCTTGATAGCATCTGGCTAACTCATATTAAAAATACGGTTTTGTTAAGAAAATTGCCAGACTTGTTACTAGTTGTTTTGAAAACACACACACACATCTTCATAACTATCGGTAAATTTGGATAAACTACCGACTTCTACCTTAATTTACAAAAAAGAACTACAAATTCTACAGTTTTTTTTTAGTCTCTTTTGATGATTTTGATGATTTCACACTTTTGCAGCTTATACGTTAGCGGTATTTTAACACATACCATTCTATGGATTCCCTCGGCACTTTGACGACATAGTATACCACACCGCCATGCGTGGTAGCCATGCTAGGCATACCAGTCAATCAACAATCAGCACTCGAAAATTAAAACCACCCTCAGAATCACTTTTTCATTTAATAATCCAGAACTCCACCGCGACGTTTTTCAATATTAGCGACACTAACATACATTCCAAAAATAACCACGTCACTGAAATACGAAATAAGACAAAAAAACACAGACACACACGAAACGTTGCAGGGTAAATATAAACACACCAAGACCGAAGATTAAAAATAAAAATCAGCCAACTAATAAAATTGAACTGTGAAGGTTAGACGGTTAAAATCGTAATACCAAAGCGCAGTATACCGGCAAAACAACGGTACAGTTTATTTAATGTTTATTGAAGCATCCTGCTTCCGACAACACGGCATGCCCAACTGGTAAATTGTTTAGACGCAATTTCAAGCACATTTTCCGATACGCACTACGGTTATGCACCGTTCGATTACTGTTTTCCGCGCACCTATTAAATTATAAAAATATTACTACTTATATAGCTTTTTATACAGCTACATATACTTTCGGCTATTTAAAAATATGACGCGAGTGCGTATGAACCGGCAGATCTTTCGATTTTTGGAACGCAGTCAAGTATTTTGGTCGAAAGTCAGAACGGGCGAATTCGCGCAGTTTGAGCGCTCGACAACTACTGACTTGGTTTTAATTTTAGGATCCGAGTGCGCTCTGATGGTGAGGATAGTTCAGCACAGTGACGCACCTACGATATATGCGCCATGCTAGCGATATGTTTGTTTTTCTTTGAGAGGAATAGCGTATTATGTCACGCCGATGATCGGCGCGATATTTTGTTTAATGCATCGGCCCACTGCGATGTTCTGTTGTGTGTGAGTTATGGACGTGACACCTCGTTGTTTAACTTTTGTTTTTTTTACCACGTACCACTCACTATTCGAATTTTATTTGCAGAGTTGTCACGACTGGCTTGTGCATGTTTGATTTTCGGTTTTGTTTCCTTGAAGTGATAAATTTGCTTGGCAATTTCGACTGATGTCGGTAGCTTAATTGGTTAGAGCTTCCGACTTGAAACTGTGGAGTTCCTGATTCGAGTTTTTTAACAATGTATCTCCATGCTTCTATTTTTTGCGATTGAGTTTGATATACCGGGTGACGCATGCTTTTTGACGCATGCCATAAAGGCATGCTTTTGATTTATGAAATAACGACAAATTTGGGGAATTTAATGAACTAAAAAGGCATTTATGGAGGAAATTTTTGATAAGAATTTCTGTTTTTCCGGAACCTAAAGCTTTGAATTTTGAAAGAGCCTATTTCTTTCAATCGACAGTTTTGTCAAAATCCATAAAAACTTTCGGCTATTTAAACTAATTCATAATTCACCATTGTTACAAAAGAAAATTTTGGCCATGCTTGTTGACAAAATTGAAAATGAAAGCTTATCAAATCCATTAGAAAGATCGAAAGATATATCTTAAATATTAATTATTTAATATAATTAAAATAAAACCGTAGAAACAAAAAAAAATAATAAAAGAATCGGAGTTTCATATGGTTTTAATTTGTTCGTTTATTTATTCCATTTATTTTCTTCATTTATAATATAATATAAGTACGTAGGCTAGGCTTTCACGGCCAGAATCATTTACAAAATAAATTGCTTTCGGGTTATGTGGTCTGTTAAAATTCTAGTAACTGCTGACGTTTCGCGAACCATTTTGCTCGCTTCTTCAGAGCTAACTGGACAGTGGAATAGTCAGATACTCAGAATATAATTTCGATTATTGTATTTTTACAAATAAATTATTATTTTTTTGAGAACTTTTAGTGATTTCAGAATCTGTGATGTGCTGTGATATCTAAACTCAAAAGATTTTCTATTATTATTTTTATTAAGATAATATATATTGGGATCTTGGGATTTACTGTTTTCGAACTGAGCGATTCAACTGTGGTATGCAAATTTATTGTACAGTTTTTAAAATACCAATTTAATTCTACTAATTCTTTTAATTCCGGTAGCAAACCACAAATATTCTTTTTAATTTATAAACAAATCTTTGATTGTTTTTAGATGAAATTTCGAAGGGTTTGTCCTTATAAGAAAGCGAAGAAATAAGAAAAAATAAAAAGCGCCTTAGTATAGATACGTTTAAAGAAAGTAAAGAATAATACCGTGTTTTATATTTTTCAATAGAAGTGCAAGTTTTGTCGTTTTTGTTTTGTCCTGTTGAATTTCTGACTCTAGGGTGTCAATTGTTGAATAAGAAGCACTCTAGGGTGTCAATAAAGTAAGGAATAATACCCATAGGTAACTTTTACTTTATCATACGCAGTATGACAATTCTGTATAATTTATGTCTATGATATTTTTTGGTAATATTAATAGTTTAGCTGTATGAGCAAATTCTTTTTGATCGAGATATCGTGTCTGCATTAAAACTTAGGTAGCCAGGATTTCGACAAACGCTTGCTTTTTGACAATACCTACTGTCAATATTATCAATCAAAATATCTGTCAAATTCTGGCGACTTGTTTTATTTTAATGCAGACTCGATCTCGATCAAATAGAATCTCATGCAGCTAAACTATTAATTTTATATATTGTATGATAAAGTCATGTGCCTGGCCTAATCAGATTTTTCAACTGTTTTATAAATCTTGTATTTTCAAAGTGTATTGCGTAATTATGCTCCAAGATTTAGCATTTTTGCTTTGTCGATCTATTATTGGAACGATAATTTTTTTTTTTAACTTCGTTCTTAATGTTCAAATTTTATCGCCTTGCATAGGAAGAATTTCATGAAGAACAGTTAAGAATTGTCAAATATTGATAATACTGGGAAAAATTAATTTTGTAAATGGTAGTATAATATAATTAAAGTGAAATAAAATGTGATTTTTACACGCTCTTTTTAATTTTCAACGGATAAATCCAACTCCCTAGAATTTTCAAAAAAGTCTATAAAAGTAAACCTTAAACTATATACTTTGGCCTGAAATCATGGAAGTTCTTACGCGTGTGTGAAGCACTGACAGCGTTTACTCAAGTGCGGCGCAATCGTCCAAAAAAGTTTCAAATCGAATAAGTTATAATAAATTATTTAAAAAAACGAATATGCCTAACATGCAGCAAAAATAATAATTTAATTTCAATAGTTTCGACCTAGAATTACATTTTAAATAGTTATTAACAACAATTATTCTTTACTTTATTTACCATGTATATGAACCAATGTACATTTGATTATAATATTTCCCTAGAATAACAATATCAATTTCACGAATTTGAAAATAAACGACAGAAACAAATTTAAATCCGCTAAAATTCAATCTTGATATATGCAAAAACAGACCATCAATCACAGAAACTTTTAGGCAAGTTATATTTGGATAAGATTTATATTTAGTCTAATAGATTAGAATAGTATCAAGAAAGGTCACAAATGTTAAGAATGTGTAGCAATAATTGTCACATTTGATAATGAAATTATAAATTGTAAATCAAAACCAAATTCTTATCGCGCTTTTTGATGTTTAATTCCATATTCTCTGACAGGAAAGAAATCTTTGAAACCACGATTGAACAACTATAATAATTGATTTACAAAAGAATTGGAATGCAAACTCAACACAACTCAAACTATTCGCAATCGATATTTTAAGGATTTACACCTGCAACGTTTCGTTTTTTAAAAGAAACTCTACAACCAATTCATAAATTTAACTACATAAATTTCAAAATAATATAAGAAACAACAAATTAATTACACCGCACCACGTTTTTATCCGCACGATACTAAAAAATCCCAACAAATTTATATCAAAAACGCATCCAGAACATAATTTACGATTTTAGGTCGACACTGAAGAATCAACAAACACAACACGGACCATAACCACAGACACAGCGTGCGTCGGATAGAGACTGTGTGCGAGGAATCGATCAGAGAGGGATCAGAGCCGGCCCAGGAAGTTTTCAGTTGGTGCAAAACGCTTGCGCGCCGCCGTAGCTATGCAGGCCAGCGAAACGTCACCGTTGCAATTAGATCGCAGACGAGCATGGTCGATTGGGTGGAGGCGCCGGTGGAACGCGCGACCCCAAAAGGTGAATTTTATACGCGCTAATGTGACAATCGATTAGGCACAGTGGTCGCGTTGCTGGTGTTAGGTGAAAAAATATTTGAATGAATAATTAATTGGTTATAAGAAGATAAGAAGAAACATACTTTATTGTTTTGATATAATTCATTTCTTTTTATACTATCAAAGAACGCTTTGTATCTTGCGCTTTGTTTTATAGAGAACCGTCGTATTTTGTTTTAAAACGAACTGTTGTGCTTTGTTTTGCAAATTTTGACATTTTCATTTTGAGGATAATACAAAAACCGACTTTTAACATCCGGGTTTCTCATTCCAAACACGGTTTTAACTTTTTAAATAATAGTTCTAGGCAAATAAAATTTGGTATGAAAAAAAAAAAAAACGTGCAAGTTGCTCGTGCTGTCGCCCATATTCAGTCAACATGTCAACTCTCTACGTCAGCGTACTGCCACAGCACGAGACCTCCTAAACGACCTAAGACGACCACATGGAATAGAAATTTCTGATCAAACTGTTAGAAACAGATTAAAAGAAGCGAATTTGAAACCAGGAAGACCTATCCGCGCACCACGCCTTACGCAGCATCACAAAGCAGCGCGAATGAGGTTTGCTCTGGATCACAGAGATTGGCAATGTCGTCACTGGACGCCTGTACTGCTTACAGACAAGTCCAGATTTCGTTTAGCTCGTTGCGACGGTCGAGTACGTGGGTATAGACGTCCTGGTGATCTCTACCATCGAGATGAATATATATATAATCTGGAGGTAGCATGCAATAGTCCCCACCAGTGCTAAAACGGGGCAAAAGTTGTTTAGTTCTCATAGGGCCATACAGAGGGCGACGCGCGGCAAATTCACTAAATTCAAACACTACTACTAAATTCTCTTGTTTATAATCTACTTTTAGTGCGTTCAATAAGTAAAAAGGAAGTAATTATCACTTTATAATACGAGTTACAGAAGGTAATGATCAAATCATCACAGTACTGATGGAATATACAGTAGTTGGAATTTAACTCGTAATATTTTAAGTAACTAGCAATGTTTGTAAACATGTCAATTCTGCTTTTTCATCGAAATTCTCTCAGAGTAAAGGAATGGTTGATATTATAACAATTTTCTTTAAGGTTAGCAGTTTGTTACTAAAAATAATAAAATAAAACAGCATCTTTTATACAGTGGTACATTGATTATTAAAAAGCACAACTTTTGTATATACTTGCTTTTCTAACATGAATATTGTGACAATTTGCGATATAATGCAGTCTGCACGTCAAATATATTTTCGCAACTTCCTTTATTAATAATACAAATATGATTATTACCAAGTTCATAGTTTATAATGTGGCTTTGAAGTGAATTGAATGAATGTGTGTGTATACTGCACAAAAAACAGAGTGAACTGAATTTTCAAGTATATCTTAAGTTTGTTGGAGCACTGTTTGTATCTAACAATCAATAACCACGGACAAACTCGCTCAAATTCTTTGCATATGCATTCTTTGAGACATGTATTAATTTACCGTTATTTTTGAATGAAATTAGAAATGATGTATGTGCTGATAATGCAATACAGGCATCTAAACACCAATTTCATTTAATTCTTTTTAAAATCTTTTTTACTACAAAACCTTCTATGTATTCTACCAGATTAATTGGAAATTGACTGATATTCGAAAACTCTAAATAATCTGCATCATCTCTTATGTCATCAAACAATTTATACCACTGTATTACTTATAAGTTATAACCTTTGTCCCAAAGCCAAAACAAAACAAAATTGGTGTGTTACGAATACTTTAACGCACGTTTTAGGTTAGAATCATAGGTTTGTTTATATACCTGAAGCTAGATATTTAGTGATTTTGCAAGCACTAAAATAAAGTTACTAAAACCCCTAACTTCAAGAGCCTATGAAGCTCAGAGCATTTTTGACCCTCCCCCACTCCTACCGCTTGCTACCTCCAGATTATATATATATATATATATATATATATATATATATATATATATTTTCATCTCGATGATCTCTACGCAGCCGCTACTATACAGGAAGTGGATAGATTTGGTCGTGGATCTGTGATGGTTTGGGCTGGAATCAGTATAGACAACAGAACTGGTCTTGATGTGGTTCCTGGTAGACTAAATGCCATGAATTACATCGAAAACATCTTGCAAGACCATGTGGTGCCTGCTGCATATGGCGTAGGACAAAATTTCATCCTAATGCAGGACAATGCAAAGCCACATACCACCGGCATCACCAGAAGTTTTTTACAAGAACGTGGAATTCAGGTCATGGAGTGGCCGTCGAAAGTCCTGACCTGAATCCTATTGAACACGTGTGGGATCAGCTGGACCGACGTCTTCGCAAGCGCCCTAATCCACGACTTACCATACAGGAACTGACACAAGGCCTGACTGAGGAATGGGAAAGCATACACCAAGAATCTCTTCGCAGACTAGTGCGAAGCATGCCACGCAGGTGTGAGAAACTGATTCGTGCTCGTGGAGGGCATACACTGCATTAAACGTTGCCAATCCACAGAAAACCCGACTGTACCTAGTAGTTCTTACTGATTTTGGATGGCGTTTTAAATTTTAAGAAAAGGACAGTTCAAAATTGTTAAATACAGAACTCCAGGAAAAATGGATTTTGTGAATTGAATATGAAATTGCGTTTTGGGTAGAATTCTTTGACCTGAAAACGACTAAGGACTCAAATTTTTCTATCACATAACGTTTTCGAAAAAGATGGGATCAAATATCAAGCAATATTCGTAGAAACCTTGTACATTCATGTTTTTAAAGCTGGTTTTTAAAGGTCGGATTCGTATTCAGCGTACACCAACTATACCAAAAGTTACCTAATTAATTACTATATTTTACCTGTCTCTTTCTCGAAAATTTTGTTTGCAAGGTCATATTTTGTTAATTACCTTTAAGACAATTAATAGATCTATCAATGTCAGCCCAAAAACATGGGATTGTCATTTAAAAAAGTATCGATGACGTCATCAACACAGTCAAAAACTTTTTTTTTTCAAATGTTGAATGTCTTCTTTGTATACTCTTTAAATATTTCCCATTGCTGTAGAGCAGTATGTGTGTGTCCGCAAAAAACTGTTGAAGAAACAGTTGTTATTGTTTATATATCACCAGCTTTTGAGGTGTAGGTGTTTGTGGACAAATGTATGTGCATCTGAACAATACTAATATAATCATAATACTAAATACAGTCGTATATCCCAGACAATGAAGTGATTATTAGAAAGTGAATGTTGTCTTTAGATAATAGGTTTAATCTTATCAAAAACGAGGATTAAGAAATAAATATAGCACGACGTGAATGTTACTTTTAAACAATACCAGGTTTTTTTTATCACAAATGCAATTAATTTAGATTTTAATTCCTTCTACAGTTGAAGAATTAGTTTCGACTATGTTTTGTTACATTAGATATTACAATTCTTTTTTATATTACGTCATAATCTGAATAGAACATAACTATATATATAACTAAATTCAAAACAAAGCACTATCATTAAGACGTGGCCATACAAATGTTATTGAACTCGTATTCATTCGTGAATTGAACCCTGTTCGTGTCGAAAAGCAATTGTCTGGAACCGTATAACATAAAAAGATAATTACATTACAATCATCCAGTAAAAAATGCTATCTTTTGACGGAATCATGTGTCATCAAAGATTACTTTAATTCTTCTGATCGTTTTAGCGTTATATATACGTGAAGCATGTAGAGTATTTGATAGGACCTACGTACTGCATTGTTTCCTACGCACTGCATCTTTTTCAAGTTTTTGTCAATCTTTTTCATCATGCTCTACAGTAATGTGATAAATCTGATAAAACTATATAAAATTATATCAAAGCTATAAAAACTGCATCTCGTAAATAACTTAATAGCTCCAGCTCCAAGTGCAAACAATCTGACAGCTTGACGTACTTGACGGATTAGCGAGTAATCACGCCCTTAATCACGTTAATGCTGGCCTATATTTTCCTCGTATTCGAGTATCAACAACGCCAATGCAATTATCGGAAAAGGTCTCCCGGCGCGCCAAAGGTTAACCTAACAAACGACCGACACCATTATCAACCTACTTGCACTGCTTTCTTTACCTTTCCCCTACAGGAAAGGTCACAACTATAATCAAATTTCCAATTTCCGATGCGCATTAAATATTACATTTTGATATCAGGTTTAATCGATTGTAAAAATAAACACCTATGGTCAATTTATCAGACTCAGGACATAATGAAAACCAATTTTTATTAAATGTTTTTTCATATTTGTTAATATTTTGTTATCAATATGATTTTGAGTTGAGTTGGGTATACAGATTTTTTGCTTTTACGAAACATATTCTTTCAATTGTTTTTTTTTTATTATTAAAAAGTATTTGATTAACAGAAGATTTTTTTTTGTTTTTTATACTCTTCATTATTTGTTTGTAGAGCATATGTATTTCTTTAACTTGAATAAATACCTATTGTTAGATAGAAGAAAAAGTATCCAGTTGTGGATTTTAACTCAAAACATAAATTCTTTAAACACACGGTCCTTTGTACCACGTAAATAGGTATTAGTTATAAATCAATATAATTTGTTTCCACTGAATATATATGAATATACCGTGCGTGGTACTAACTTGGCCACAAATGAAAAACATTATCATTATCAATTTTTCTGAAAATTTTATTCTTCATAAAAATTTCTGGATTGTCTTAAACAAAAACAGTAAATATTAGAATGTAATTATCTGCTTGCATGTACAAGGTTTTACCAAAACTATGAAAAACTCTGATGAGTAAAGTACCTTTATTTTATAAGGTATGCAAAGATGTTATTTTAAAAAAAAGCATTTTAAAAAATGTTAATTGTTAATACAATAGAGAAAGTAATTATAATTTCACATTTGATGACCCTTAACACTGACAACTCCTTTTTTCAATTAACATTTTTCCATATCTTTAAAAATAAAACATTGTTTACATTGCATTTTAGGTTTACAATACAGAAACATTTTACATAAATAAATTTTTCTGAATAATTGTTCCCATATGTGTCCAAGTTAGTGCAGGACACTGTATATTCTTGGTTCTAGTGAAACAACATATTGATTTGAATTAAACTAAACTTTCCAGTACCTAAAACCAAAAACACTGTGTAGGATCATATTATTATAAAGAAAATTAAATTATCAATGTAACATTGATTATATTTTCAGATTCACAATTTATGACACGATAAAAATAAAGTATAACAAATACAATGTTTTGTCAACAAAGCTCGCAGATAAATGATTACAATTTGCAACAATGATATGAACGGCTTAGCTTTGAAAGATATTATGGAACCAGAACAGAAAAATTACCTTTGATGCGAATATATGTTTATGAGAACAACAATGCAAAACTAGCAAAAACGAGATTATTTTTTTAGAGAAACAAAGAACACGTGGTAGAAAGGATCTACTTTATAGTAAGTTTCTTTTAACGAAATAATTAGAATGAAGTTAAAAATTATTCTGATATGTAAGTTACCTAAAATGCGAAAATTATATTGTTCTACTTTTAATTCACAAAGCACACATTGTAACACTGTTTTCGGTGTTACAATTAACAAATTATAATACCGGTTTTAGTAACTTTTTTCTAAGATTGGTCACGTTGATATCAAATGCCATATGTCAAACGTAACTACACATAACCACAAACAGCCTATTTAGAATCGCTTGCAATAGCATAAACTGCAAAATTCTATATTCTCTATGACTCTATATTCTATACATATTTAAACATGCGTGTAGCATGTTATTCATTGTTTGTTAGGATTTAGTATTGTCAGTCTGTCGCCAGTTGCTTATTTGATAGGTTTACCAACTTTCGGAAATAAAAAAAAACGCCTTTCTCTGGATTGGGTTGGTTCTTTTCGTTGATTACAAATCTAATATTTTAGGTTAGTTTTCATAATAAATATACATTTCAAAGATATTAGTAAACCAGTCAACCAAAACACATGCATAAAATCTCTCAATATCTTGGTTGACTTTTTAATGATCTCACAAAATAATGCTTATATTAAACATGGAACTTTAACGATAATATTTATATAAATGGCGCTCAAGTGAAAACTTCGTAAAGCGTTTGGTTTTTCTTTTCATAGTTTTGAAGTTCAACTTTTAATGTCAGCCTACTTAGATAATACGGCAGGTCACGTTACTTTTTAAAGGGTTTCAAAGTACAACTTTTTCTATATTATAATTTAATCTTTTAGAGGCGAACGAATTATTTACCTATGAAATCAAATTAAATGTTTGAAACGTTCGACATTAAAGCTATATAGCCAAAACCCATATGACAGGTGGTCCGACTTTTGCAACCAAGTAACTGCTTTTACAACAAAACAAACAAAACATAACCTGGCATTGTGAATTTGTAATATCATTGTTATCTACAGCCGTAATAAGTAGTCATATATAATTATCACATCTGTCATTTTTTATTTTGTTTATCTTAGATTGCGTCAAATAAGGCAACAAAATAATCAACAGATAATCCTTGGCATCATTTGGACGATTCATTCACTACCAAATATAGAGACATGTACAAAGTAATCGTACCTTTTATTTATTCCTACAAGTCATCACGTCCTTGTTTAAAAATCTAAAGCAATAAAAGCAATAGATGTCACTAAAAAAATAGCACCAGTGTTAACAAATGAGTAGGTAGTATTGCAACACCAATTTTACTCATTAATACCTACTTTTTTTCTACATTTAATTGTTGAAAATAACAATATTTAACAACAAAACTGCTAGATTATGTAATTCTGTACCTAAATGTTTATAGATTCTGCAAAACCATAAATCTACTCTAACCTAACCTATACGCCAATAAAGAGCTTTTATTACCTTTTAGAAATATCCAATTTTAGTTCCATAATTAGGTACTCTATAAACAATCCAAAACAACCGACCAACCTACACAAAGAAAACGAACGTGGCACACCAAAAACCAATCACACAGGTGTGTAAAACTGGTCGTTTGAGATATCCGTCCGCAAGTCTGTTATCTTAATAGGCCTTTATCGGGTAAAAAAGTAGATAAGGAGGCACGCGGTTATGCAATATCGCCATACCCGGTTAGCTGGATGCTTTTTTTCCGATGCAAAATCGTGTAGTTCGATTTTTCCGGCTCGGTTTGATGTCGAGTCTGGGTCAACGAACGTCGGCCTCTCGGAGCCTTTCTCTATTATCTCCTTTTACCTTCTTTCGCCTGGTGACTCACGCTCGGATTGTTCCAGCGAGCGCGCGTCTACTTGGCAGGGGATTGCCGGCGAAAAAACCGCCTACTTGATGCAAGCGACGGTTGTCGGGCGAGTTGAAAAGTTTGCGCGCTCGCTCGGTTCGAGAGTGCGGCTTGAAGAGATTCAGGGCGTTATGGAGCGGTGTTAAAGTTGAATGGTGATGGTTTTTGATGGTGTGTACGGTCGAGGGAAAAAGAAATGTAACGAGGTATTAATGTTTTTGAAGATATTTGCATAAAAACACGTATTGATGACTTTTATAGTGGTATACATTACATACATTTATTTAAGGTGGAAATAAGTGTGATTTACAGTTTGGTTAGATTTTTTTAGGGGTGTTACTTTTATTTTTTGTCTCGGCTGTACATTATGTAGGCTGTAAACTATAGAGACTTTTGTTGTTCTGGCTACATTAATCAATAAATCACTCATATATGTCATATATGTTCATATGTCACATAAATCGACTTATAAATCGACTCATAAATCAACATATTCTTTAATGACTTTTCTTAAGAATTTATAATTTGTTGCAATGGTTTAGCGTATCCTGGCACTCACTGTGTAATGGCCTCAAGAATTCTTTAGGAAAAAGCAATGGCAATAATTTTTCACACACAAAATTAAACTTAGTTAAACAAATAAACTATTTTTTCAGATTTTTCAAATTATTATTATTCATTTTGAATATGACACAGTAATTTATTTGACATAGTAGACATAAATCTTATTTGTAATTCCTTAGCTTTGATCATTTCTTTTCATTCATACAATCCATTGTAAAATATAATATTAACTCTTGTGCCAGCCGTATACTTAAGATTATTTTATTTTTATTATATGGATACAAATTATAAATGAGCATGACAAATCAGCAAATACAATATTAAACAAGCTCCTAAAATTATAAATAATATTCGAAATACACAGCATATATTTAAGTATTTTAAATATAGAATTATTTTTAAAGATGTTTATGACAACATTTGACAAAATGATTGGTTCTGAAATTATTGTAGATGATAGAGATTTTTAATGGAAGCGGTTGAACTTATACTATATTAAACTTATTTTACTATTTGTATAGTTTCAAATACCATGTAAAATTTGTTTGTTTATTACATTAAGTTTTACTTTATCATCCATAGTATGATAAAGTAATCGTGTAATCGTGTCGGGTTCCCTGGACATTTTTGACTAAGGTAAAACAATCTTATGTGTCCAGGCCCAGGACTTTATCATGCTATATTTAAAATTAATAGTTTACCTGCATGAGATTCTATTTGGTCTAGATCTTTCGTGTCTGCATTAAAATAAAACTATTTAGCCCGGCTTTAACAGATATATCGATGCTATTGACAGTGTGTATTGTCAAAACGTCAGCGTTTGACACTACCTACTGTCATTAGAACGAAAAGGTCTGTCAAATCCTGGGTAACTAGTTTGTCATAGATATAAATTATACGAAATTACAGAAATGGCGGTTCATTTGTAAAATCCTTAAAAATGCTTAGAGGAAACATCCAGTTCCTTTGCACCCTTTTAACAAAAAGCTTTTTAGCTCTAAGTTTGGTCGTGAAACTTCTAAATATGAACTTTCGTCCCGATACCTGTAGTAGGTTCTCCGGAATCGTCGCCACAAAAATCTATGTAAGATAAAGTAAAAAATGTCTGTTTGTGTGTGTACCCGTTTTTGTGGTGACGATTCCAGAGAAGCTAGAAAACGTATCGGGACGAAACTTCACATTTAGAAGCTTCATAACAATCAGAACTAAACCTAGAGCTGATAGTTTTGTTCAGAAGAGTCAAAAAAACCGGGGGGTTGCTCTTACCATTTTTTAATGATTTTGCAAATGAGGCGGAATTTCTGTAATGTAAATTATAAAAAATTTCCTCTACTTTAATTTATTATTTATTACATTTTTGGTAATATGAATAGTTTAGCTGCATGAGCATATTCTATTTGATCGAGATCGGGCGTGTCTGCATTAAACCTAGTTAGCCAGGATTTGACAGTGTTGACTATATTGCTGTGATTATATTGTCGGTATTGTCAAAAAATCAGAATTTGACACAGTCTGACAGTGCTGTATAGCATGATAAAGTCATGTGCCTGGCCACAGCAGATTTTTTAGTTATCGTTTTATTTGTCAACAGCCTTTTAAGAAGAAAATTATATCTAGAACCAGTTTGCATACAGGTGTTCTTAAAACAAAAATCGTATTTTTTTCCGTTCAAGAAATACTAACAGATTATCATGGAAAAATCTACTCTTTTATAGCGATTTGAATTTTCATTGCTAGTATGAACCCTGGTTTCTAATGGGGAAAATAAATGATATTGCTTATTATGTCAAAATGATTTTTACATACTATTTTTACATAAGAGCAATACACAGATTAAGAAATATAACCATATACAGGGGTGTGTCATTATGCAAATCGATATTCTTGGCAAAACTGACAGAAGTAGTACAGCATTATGAACATGTTGTATGCAAAGAACCATTCTAAATAATATAATCACATAACTTCGTTTGCACTCTACATACAGGGACACACCAAGGAATAACTAGTACTCAATTCTAAGGTATTATTTAGACTCAGAGAGAAATATGCAACCAAATTCACTGCTTAGAAGCTTTTTGGAGTTCTAGGAGTTTTAAGAAGAAATTAGGTGATATTGGTATCAATTTTACAACAACAAAATACAAAAAGTTCTTTTTCACTCTAATGGTAAAACTAAAAATGGAATATTGTGATTATGATACATCAAAAGTAGTATACAAACTCCTCAAATATGAAAAACCTTTTTATTTTTCAACCATTCTACAACAATTAGTATTTCTGTATTTATAATCTTAAAAATATCATGTAAATTTATTAAAGAGTCTTTTAGCACAAAGATATACAAACAATTTACTAAATTTAAAGGTTTCAACCCACATAAAATATTGCAACAGACACACAATAAATATCAGCAATTCGCATTTCAATTTTCCAAAATGTCGACCACCAACAGTAACGACCAACTTTACACGAAGATTTATTGAAACATAAATCACCACAGACACTTGACCAACTTGCAGTTCACCGCAAGACATAATCCATTGATTTGTGCGTCCCATATAACCGGGAAAATATATAGGTCAACGAATTACCAACATAAAGTTTTCCATTAACCCAGAACTGCGTTAGCATCGCCCCACATATAGGGGTCGTATTCTGTTGGTAAACAACCCTGTCTGACGCAATTTATTATAGTGGAGAATAAAGTTCTAGCTTGGCGTCGTAAATTTTCAGGCAATAAGCTTTTTATCTGTCAAATACTAAAGGAGATGTGAGCACTATTTGTATTATTAGTCAATGGATAATATAGCATTTTTACTGAAATAATCATGTACATATTGTTGCATTTATCATATAATTGTATAATAAATAATCTTGCAGTTTCCTTATCGACAGAGTGTTGACCACAACGTATTGATAACAGCCCAATTCGCGGTTTGTATTCACTGATATCCTTAGCCATTAAAGAGTTCTTATTCAAATTTAGTTATCGTTCACATTATCCGGTGTATTATACGCTAATTAATGTGTCATGTGCTAAAAATAACGACCGTGTCTGCGCTCGCTGTACCCACATTAAAAATGGTGTACCACATGTAGCTTTGTTGGACAATGTATGTAAGTAGACTGGTTTGTTGCGACGACAGTGCTAAAAACGGTCAATTATTATCACTGTTGACAATGGCGAGGTCATACGCATACAAATTAATAGAATTTTCAATGTCACCGCGACGCCAGTGTATTGTATTCAAATGATAAAGGCGATTATATGTACCTACGCTAACCTATATCAAGTAAATGTTGTATTTGACTCAGAGCCCGGTTTAGTTTTCTTGTGTTATCGAGGTTAGTTTATACTGCATATTGTAGTAAACTTAATAACGTATTCAAGACAATATTATTAAACGATCGTTTTATAAACTTTATTGTCACTTAAAACTACACATAGTAAGGTTTTAATTTTAATTACCGTTGTTAATTTATCGGAATTTATAAATTAATTTAAAAAAAATGCCATGAGTACTTGCGTGAACGTACGTACCTCACCACAAATAATGAATTTTTTCGGGATCCCGGGAATTATTATTATTATTTTTTGTTAATTGGCGAATAGCCGGCACTGACCAACAATAAATCAACTGAACTGCTATTTATTAAGTATGAACATCAGCCTATAAGAGCACCCTTTCTGATTAAATTAAGTATCGAGCATAAAATGTTCGTTTAACCATGTTGCTATAATAGAAATAACAGATTTTGCAAGAACTAGATATAATTCAACCATGAATCTTTTCAACGTGCTTAAGTCTTTCTAGTTACTATGCCTTCAACAAAAAAAAATATTAGCTATATTTAAAACAGAAAAAAAAAACATAAACATAAAAATTTGTGGGGGATGTCTTTCCCTGGATTCAGTGATATACTACAGAATATAAAATTAGTAACTAGGTAATAAAATACAGCGAAAAAGTTTCTTGCAGGGGGTTGTGATGAGCTGTGACAGTGCATAATGTGGGTAGGGCTATTTGAACTGTATTTAAGAAAACCGAAAGACGTACAAGTAATATTATTTTTTTCATGACAGAAAATTGAATATTTAATATTCTAAGAAGTTACATGGAGTATTTTATCAATTTTGAACAATAAATAACGTCTTCACTTGAGTAAACATCCATGACGTATGAATTCTAAAGTTATCCAATTTGATTTTAAAGAAGAAGAAAAAAGATTCGTCTAAATTTGGCATCCATATGCAAATTGAAAATTTTGATCAAACAATTTCTGTAGTCGTGCCTATTCTTGAAACATTTTAAAAAATGCTAAATTTTTGAGTAAATTTAAGATGTTAGAGCAAGTTATTATCTAATAGCGTATAAATTTTGTTTATTATTGATGTCAATACCTTTTAATCTTTTACCTTTTAACTCAATTTTAGTCTTTTACAGTTATCGGGTAAATTACTTATTACTAATTAATACTAATTAATTGTAATTTCCGGACTTTTAATTACTTAGTTCAGCAGAGCCAATAACGCCTTTTTAAATCAGAATCCATCTACTTACTATCAAATTCACGATTTAACAAAATGTTCTGGTGATCCGGATAAAATGTGATCATTGTTTTTGAAACAGGGCGTTGTCGTTTTGTGAGACGGTAATAAATTACAGTATTTTATACTATAATTGTGCTGTTATACTGTCTATTTTATAAATTGCTGGTATAAAAAGTATTGTTATTGTAGTCCCTGCTTTCATTTTAACTTAAATTTTAAGTTATAATTTACCAATTACAATTTTAATTACGTGGTAATTTAAATTTCAATGTAATATGTAAACAAATAATTACGGAAATTTAACATCCTTAGTCTGATTGCTAGTTATCTACAAAATAATGATATTTTTATTAACATAAGTACCATTCATGATCGGTATTAACGCCGGTTTAATTTAAAATTTTGAATTTTTAATTGCCCGGTAATTTAAACCAGCGTAAATTACCATTTGGAATTTTTAATTACTCTGTAATTTATGCCAACGTAATTTACCATTTTTAATTTTTATTTACCTGGTTATTTAATATTTGAAATTAATAATTTTAATTTCAACGGTAATTTACGAAAAAATTAATTGCAGTGATTATACTTCTTTCAGCACTAATTAGAGATGTTTCAAATTATGAAGAGGGTACCCGCATCACTACCTATGCTCTAGAATATATTGGCCGGACACTACGTGACACCCTCTTCTTATTTTGAAACCCTATTTTTCAAATTAAACAATATAAGCACCGATTTTTTTAAAACTTTTACATTTTCCGCTTCCATATCACCTCCTTCCATATCCACGTATGGATCCTAGGAAAAAACTGTACAGAACCTTTTTTTTAGAAAATTTTATGTAGTTTAATTCAGTATGTGGGCAGCTTTGAGCTAGACAATAGTTTTCCAGTTATACAAACAAAAAGCACCTCCCCTACATCTGTGCTAAAATTGGCTTATACACGAATTTTCGACGCTATTTTTCCTTCATTTCCTGAACTATAAACTCGCAGTTTTGTTATGTTCACTCTCTGTGCATATTGTAAAATACAATAACATGTTGATCTGGTTCGTCTGTCTCTCTACATAGGCGGCAATTTAAATTTGTCAACGGTGTACTGGAGATAATTACTTAATATTGTCAATTATACCAATATGGAAGGTCGTAGTAGGTCACTCACTAATGCAAATACGCCATCATGACTAAATTTAGTCTTCTCACGAGAGCCATATTTGCTCAGCGTATGTTTTGCAAGTTGAAATAATTCTTACTACACACAAACATAGTGTTACGCAATTTCATGCATTATGTAGCATGTATTACTCGCATAGTCGATAGATAACGAAAATTTCCTGGAAAACAAACGTTTCTTCTTGGTATTTATTATCTTTCAATATTACAAACTCTGTACTTTTCAGCTATATGCTATTGTTGTTTTAGTCATACATTTCACACTTAAATATAGAATGTAACAACAATTTAACAAATACAATTTGATAATACATATCAATTTGATAAACTTTATAAATAAGCCATTCTATAATTTACAGTTAGTGTACGAAACTTTTTTGCCCTTTATTATGCTTAGTTTATTATTATTATTATGGTTAGTTTATTGTTTCTATTGGTTTTTCTATTGGTTTTTTGCACCTCATCCCTGGCATATTTTGCACTGAAAATTTGAGAATTGCATACTACAATCTGGGCACAGTGGGAAGGTTCTTTACCAACCTAAAACAGAAAACTCCATCAGAGTATATGTCTAATGTTGTTTATTGTGTGCCGTGTGCGGATTGTAGTGCTAGTTATGTAGGCCAAACCGGAAATTGGTTGAAAACAAGAATGAGCCAACACAGACTTGACATTAGAAACAATAAACTAACCAGCGCTTTATCTCAACATGCCATAAATAAAAGCCATAGTATCGACTTCGACAACGTAAAGATATTGTTTAAAAAACGCAACCTCAGTGAAAGCCTGTTTTTTGAGAGATTGGAATAAAATGGACGAGTAATGCCATGAACATGCGATCGGGCACAGAAAATTTGACCAATATTTACTGTGTTCTATTAAATTGAGATTATAATAACTCAACTGACGCAAATGGTATCACCATAGGTGTAGTTGATATTAACGAGTTGATTTTTTAAGAGGATGGAAGATTGTAATTTTCGTGTCAACTCATTTTGTTTTGTTTTGTCGTGTGTATCATTGTGATATAGTGTAGTCGTTTAAAACTTTGTCAGTTTGTTAGGTAGATAATTTTTTGATTTATTTGCGTCAATTCCAATGTTACCGGTTGTGGTGCAGTTCAAAATTTATACGAAAGAGAAAAACACCTTGTCGAGGACTTCAGTCTTAGTTGAACGTTTGCAGTGGTACATTCGATCCTGTGTTTGTCTGTTAAATGCCGTTATCGTCGATTATTGTGACTATGTGTTGAGACTGTTATTTGGTATGTTTCATCCGTTTTAGATTGTATTGCTGTCATGTTCAGGTATTGTGTAATTTTGTTTTCAGTTCCCTGAAGAAGCCAGAATTTACTGGCGAAACATTGGAATAAATGAAAAGGTTGGCATTTTTATTTGAAGCTCTATTAACCCAATAATAACACGGTTTTCCGTTATATTTATACATAAGGTGTGGATAAGTTACAGATAACTGTAACTTCCAGTACTTCCAGTAGGAAACTGCATGCGAAACACCGACTTAAAAAGTAGACAAATTATTGCATGGTCGGTTCGTTTCTTTCATCTTTTCACTCGAAGCAATTAAAATTAAAGTCACCCCAAAGAGTTTCTTGCACAAAAGAAGCTTGCACTGCGAATACGTGAAGCATTCGAATGCTGTTGATCCGGCTTTATCAAAGGAAAGGAAGGGTCGGGCCAGCCATTCCTTTTCCTTAATCTTTACTCTTTAAAAGTTATCATAGTCGGTCGGCTAAGAATAACGCTTCGTCTTTATAAACTGGGCGCACTGTAAACATGTTTTCAGTCGGACGTGTAGCGTTTATTTTAAGACGGTTTTCTTTTTTTCAGGGAGATTCAAAAAGCTACGCCGTAGAGCGAACGATATCAAAAAGTGTACCACTTATTATAAAAGCCGCTTTGGCTTTGTGCAGAATCGAGGTGCGCTGTTCTTTGCTGTTGGTATTTGTAAGAGTTTTAATCTTGGCCGCAGGTCAAGTACAAGGGGGTCTTTGTAGGTCTTTAGGTGCTCTGCAAAGAAATTGAGGGTTTTGTTGCCATTGTATGCGTCGTTACCTTGCCAAAAATGAAAAATTGTTAGCACCATGGTAATAGCATGCTTACAGATTGAAAAATACCCAAAATACACAGGAATATGCTCTGAAATGATTTCCTTGTAAAAAATAGTCAAAATACACTAATTTAAAAAAACTTATTATATTATTATAACTTTCAAACAATAAATGGGAAACCAAAACGACTGTCTGTTGCCATTATCTTCCCATCTGTATTCTGATTTTATTCCAAATTTTGTGCAGAATTGTCAAGTTTAAGAAATATTTACTTTGATGTGATATAGTGACTCAATGTTATTACATGAATAGCAATTATATTATAAAACTTGGTATTCCCCGAAACATTACGCGATTACCACAACAATGTGGTAACTATGCAGCTTTTTCTGTGCATGATATTTAAATTAAAAAATAATACTATGATTGTATGCACAACAATAATTTCATTTATGGACAAAATAAAAAAGAGAAATAACATAAGTTTCCGTTGGTACGTCGTTGTGCAACAAACCTGTAAATATGATCATATATTTTGGCTGTAGAGAGAATGATGCTCTACAACATTTCTATATATGGAATTAATGTTTAAATCTAACACTGTAACACACTCAATAAAAAAGAATAAGAATAAATGAAGTTTTGTTCAAAAGTGTCCAGAAGAACTGGAGGTTTACTCTTAGCATTTTTCAACGATTTTTTAAATTGCCGCCATTTCTGGATTGTTGTCTAAATGGTAAAATAATACATTAAATTAAAGGAACTTTTGTATAATTTATGGCTATCACATTTTATGATAAAATTAATAGTTTAACTGCATGAGCAAATTGTATTTGATCGAGACTGGTCGTGGCTGCATTAAAAGTTAGCCAGGATTTGATATTTTGATTCTAATGACAGTATTGTCCAAACATCAGAGTTTGAAACAGTTTGATACTGCTGTTATAGTACTCTATGGCGTCTCTGGTGTATTATGATAAAGTCATGTGTCTGGCAACATTTAATTTTTATAAGATTTTGATTATGGAAATAGAATATACGAACCACATAATGACCTTACTTAGTGCCAAAATAGTCATTCGTCCTTCCTCTTTAAAATCAAAAATCCCTGGGTTATCAGAATAAAAGGAAAAAGTCAAGATACTAGATTTTTATTTTTTTCTTAAATATTATTTATTTCATTCTTCTTACAAGTTCTTATTAAAAAAATCCACTGTACATTTTTATAGTCTGAAAAAGCCTCGTCAGGGGCTTTTTATTTCTAATTTTCATAAAACTTTGGAGGTAAAAAGTTTGGGCAATTCTGAACAATTGCTAGGTAGTACAATGCATAATTTTTCGATAAAACAAATTGATTTATTGATTTTTAAATTTGCAATAAGATTTTACAATAAGATCATTACGTGTTTTATAAAAAAAAGAAATGTTTGAGAACAGATGTTGCACTCTAAGTGATCCTGTAGATAGAGTATACAGTTGTATATTAAAGACCACAAAAATAAATAAATATAATTTATTCTGTAAACCAAAAAATGGAACAGGTCATTTGAATCCATTCTACAAACAAATAAATAACTTAATAACAGCAAAGAGAATGTATTTCTTTGAGTTTAATTTTAAACTTCTTATTCGGAAGGATGCCGATTTTCAACTATTTATTACCAACAATCAGTGTATTGATAACAATTTGAACTGGAATTTATAAAAATAATGTACATTTATCTCAGTAATTAAAAATGAGCAAAATATTGGAATTGGAATA
Source organism: Melinopterus prodromus (assembly GCA_964023965.1). Taxonomy (NCBI): domain Eukaryota; kingdom Metazoa; phylum Arthropoda; class Insecta; order Coleoptera; family Scarabaeidae; genus Melinopterus; species Melinopterus prodromus. The sequence continues at coordinate 100,123,097 of OZ030390.1, forward strand.
TAGTATGAGAATAAATACTACTGAGCTGTCATAAAAATTATATTTATAATTCCTAATATCACAAGTGCCTCATGTTTTAAATGAAATTTGAATATGTTAGTACTTATTCAGTCAAATTTAAAAAAAAAATCTCAAAAATTAAAAGCAGACAGTGATACTAAAACCACGAAAACAACGTAATTATTATTTATTCTACATATATACCTACACTTTTCATAAGTTTTTAAATTACATAAAGGTATCTTAAAATTCATATCTTTGTTTTAATTCTTTTACTCCTATAGTTTTCAGTAGGTACGTAATTTAGTGTATCTTTGCAAGACGATGCTGTATTTTAGACATTATCTGTATACTATTTACTTCATTATACATAGTATGATAATGATAAAGTATTGTAATCGTGTCAAAAAAATAGGTATATTTTACATATGGGTTATTGCATTAGCATTTACATGCAGATTCTGGTTTCGATTTGTCAATTCAATAGCCTCGAACGAACAGGGTCAATAACATTAGCCGGCGATAGAACAAGACGACAGTTACGTCGTCGTAATGTCTATCTTTCCGACATTTAATCTCGTAAAATGCACAAGGAAACCGCATTGGCACAAAACAGTGGATTTCTTGTACAAACCACAATTCATTATTGTACGCTGCAAGAAGAAAATTGCACAGTCCAGCGAGTATCGTTTCCGCATTCAGGTTTGTCGCTAGACCGACGCATATTTTCTATACAGGAGAACCGTTAAAAGCGTCCAGGATAATCACCTAAATTGATATCAATCGGCGTACTTTACATTTTATCGTAATATTGCGTATTTATTTTAATGATTGTTCACAAACGATGATAGTTATGGTGTTTTACAGAGCGAAAGATATATCTCTCCTTGGTTGGAGTTTTGGAATTTTCTTAAAAGATATATTAAAGTTTAGTTTGGGGAAATAATAAGTGAAAATATTAATTGATTTATTTACCTTTCTTGTCTAATGTACGTTAGGTGGCTGGAGTCGTTTAACACTGTCGTAGTGGCCATAATGTAGTCAGTCGCAGAAATTATCGGCTCATCAGGCAGGTCAACCTCCAGAGGTTTTGATTGCTGGAAAAAGGACACTCGAACCTTTTCCCGTTCGTCTCTGTAATAACAAAAAGAAAATAATTAGAAAACACTCAACTAATGCTTAATTATTAAGTTAAAAAACAATTTATAAAAATCAAATAATAGAAATAATAGAAGAACAAAATTGCGGATATTAAAACCAATAGTGATTGGACAAACCAATAGTTGAGTGGACAATATCTTTTACTCCGAAAATTGATCAAATGTTTGTTACCTTACAAGTAGAAGACCTAAAATATCGGTATAAAAGGTAAAAGGTGTCAAAGTGTGCGTATTGACATGAACAATAAACAAAATTTAAACTCTATTAGATAATAACTTGCTCATGTATGTTAAATTTGCTAAAAAAAATTACAAGAATAGTATTAATGCCAATAAAACATTTTCACAAATTTTTATTTAAAATTGGACAACTTTAGAATTTATACGTCGTGAATGTTTATTATGCAAGTAGATGAACAGTTTGCATTTTATATAAAACGATTAATGTTTAGAAAAAAAAGCCACCCAAACTTTAAAAAGTTTAAAATCAAAAGAAACCATATTTCTAAAAAAAACACGGCCTAGAAGAATACGGTTAAAACTATCCAATATATTTATTACAATACAATAATACAATATTAATGATTTTTTAAAATTAAAAACACAAACTTTGGAATTTTAACTAGTGCAAAAAATACTTTTAAAAGAACACACAATACTAAAACAATATACAAACTTGAACACTAAATGAAAATAAACTCTTTCGATTTTTTCTGCAAAACCGCTAATAGATTTCCTTAGATCTAATGTATTACTCAATTCATGTTCAGTGGCCAACATTGCTAACCCATTAATTCGATTTGAGTAAACTTGATTCTAAAGTATCTCTTATTATTTTTTGTTTAGAAAACAATTTATCGCTCCCACCGGTAGGAACAGTTATGGGCAGGGGTAACAAAATTCTTAAAGAAATGCTAAATTTTGCCAAATGTTAAGGGAGGTAATGAATTTAAGAACGTCGACTCGTCCTTCTGGAAACAAAATCTATAGTCTAGTCATTTTAGACACAAAATCATTGAACATCATACTTATTTCGTCCACCTATGAAAATAGTACCAATAATACCAATCATATCAAATTTTCTACTGCATCTTGAATGATATTATTATTGAATTTTATAAAAACTATCAGTGATATAAGAAATAAAATATCAGGAATGCTTGCATCGATATCTCCGAAAGGTATTAAGCTTAGTAGAACAAATTATACACCATATTAAGGAGCAAGTATACCCCACTAATGAAAATTATTTAAGAAACACTATATGCAATGGAAACTAACCACAGGTTGTACAGAACGTAAACAAAACCCATGAAAAACAAAACGGTAGAGTCAGAGGTGTTTTAATTTATTTTTTTTGTAAATCGTAGGTTACAAATCACGTAAACACCAAAAATAATTCAAAGATATTCATTCGTGAAATCTTTGTATTTTTTATGTTGTACGCTGGAAAGTCATTCTCATAAAAATAACAATGTTTACTAAAAAGTTTTACGTTTTTTATTAGTTTTATATACTTTCCGGGTGCAGTTCTACCTAAAAAAACAACATATCTATACACCGCTAGAATTTGCAATCTACGAAGTACTACCGGTAGGCTACATCGTTAAAGAGGAAAGCTGTGAGTACAAGATAAACAAAGAATTACTTAAAAATATTGAAAGATGTAAGTTTGGGACTTGGGTTTGGAAGACGGTTCAAAAATGAGTTTTCAGAAACCGAAGTATTATATCAATATCTATACTGTCAAGTCATCTCATCAGCAAACTTTGCATTTTTTTGACAGAATAGATACTGACATAATATCTCTGTTTTTTACCTTCTCCAAAATCGACCTCGTCCAATATTTTTAAGTAATTCTTCATTTATCATGTATACAAATCTTCACCAAAATTTAGTCTGTAATATGGTGTATAATAGGTTCTGCTAAGCTTAATATGTTCGGAGATATTGATACAAGCATTTCATGGCGATTTTTTCAATCACTGATAGTTTTAAATTAATTTCAATAATAATGTCATCAAGTATTCAGAAAACATTTTGATATTATTTTCAAAGGCGGGCTAATTATGTGGATGCTCTAATCTAAGTACTTTTTCGTCAAACAATTCTAAAGCGTTAAAATCGGACGAATTACCATGTCTTAAGACGTTTTCCATATCTTTGCAATGGGCCAGTGATTCATTTTTACTTAATATAAATGTAATATTTCTTTCAGTTTGGGGATATCGTATAAAAACTGAAAAGAGTCGTTATGGATATTTTATATTTCTCTTTTGATTTTTGTATAGGTTCGTATGTAATGTAATTTCCGTTTTTATTTTTTAAGTTATTAATACAGTATTAAACAAACTTAGTAAAAATATTATTGTTTTACAGTTCTTTATTTCACAGACCAATAACCTCATTTTGTTTCGTAAGCGTTCTAAGAAAGTAACAACCAACTAGACCGTAAAACATAATTAGAAGAAAGTAACTTTTTCGCAACCAAAACACCATCACAACAAGTTTATTTAATTAAACCCATGTTTTCCTTATCGGAACATCGAACGCATGTAAAACCGCTACTATGAATAAACAATCTCCGCGTACATAAAGATAACCAACAACAATATCAGAATCATAATATTTTGGTTACGCGAGATCCTATCTACCAGATTGAATCATAAATCACGTTTTATATGGCCGCGGTGTACCGTTCGTTGTGTACTTTGTGTAGGTGTCAAATACGTCAGTCTATTATCATCACCCCCACACGCTTTCAGCAATAGCTTCGCAAAGTAATGACGCTCCCCATTCAAGTTGAGACTACTTGATGCCGAGTAATTTGCCGTCTACAAATAAGGAGAGAATCGATAAAAGGAATTAGAAGCTGTGTAGGGGAGATAATGGTGGAAGAATGGAGTACTTCCTGCCTTGCCAAGTTTCTGTCACACCCACGTATGTACATACCTTTGAGCCAAGGGTTTGTCGATTATTTTTCACAATGGCAAAGTGAAAAGTGAAGTATTACCCCGCAAGTTATTTAATTAAAGCTGATTTGCATTTGGAGTAAATGAGAAAAAACTGAATATGTATTTCAGATATTGTTTCACTGATTTGGTCACCACAGAAAAGTTGTAGTAAGCAGTGAATATGTGTAGTGCCTAATAAGTTATAAGTAAGCAAAAGTTGTTTTTAAAGTTGACAAAAGTTGTTAATAAAATTAGCAAAACTTGTTAATAAAACCAATAGGACGATCTGGGACGATAGCGTTTCTGTTAGTGAAGATATTTTCAAATATTCCTAGGCGTGCTGTAGTTTTGGATTAAATAATTGTTGTGGTAATTAAGGTTAATTCACTAATAAACTCAAATGATTGTCCCGTTAGAATATTTGACACGCCAACGCAAGCGCTTGGGTACCCGAAGCATGTGCGATAAAGTGACCTCATGCGTCAAGAATTTGTTTTGTAAATTTCAGCATACATCATAACTATCGTAATCCCTAACCAACATGTTTAGATTTTATTCTGTGAAATTATAAAACTTAAGGCTTGTGTCTTCCACAGTGTAGATCCTCTAATTGTATCTTATATTATTATTATATTATTATATTTAAAATATATATTGATGAATAATTCATGAATATTTGCTAATACAGTCTACAAACATAATAAATATAATTACATTCATACTTGTGATTAATAGCGATGCGACAAGCATAATTAACTGAAAAATTAGATGAAATAGATTAAATAAAATTAAAAGAAACACGCTGGTGTCTTCTGGTACCCTTATTTTGATTAATTTTATTTAGTTTTGTTTTCTTATTACAGATTGAGTTTATAGATCAAAAGTATGGCCAAATTATTAAAATTATAAATTAAATTTAAGAAAATAGAATTTTATTATGTATTTTCAAAAATACACGACTATACACAAAGTACTCATTTGTGTATCCAATTTAATTTCTGACTTTTTCCGTTACTTATGACGATCGATATGCTCTTCGAAAAAAAAAAAACGTGGTCATATTTTGGCAGAAAACGTGACATTGGCTATTTTTGTAAATTTATTAAACCCGAACGATAGCCGAACCAAAAGTTTCTACTTAAAGTTGTGTGGAGCGTTTCTTGAATATAAAAGAAAACGTCAAAATCGAAGAAAGCTGATTAAACACAAGTAAAACAATCGAAAACGCCCATGCAGTTCGCATTCGCAAACAAAAAGTTACGATAATTTATATATTTATCATAATATTTGATTCATTTTAAGTATTTTTCTGATTTTTACTTTATCATAACGTAGTATGACAAAGTATTGTAATCATGTCGATAAAAACTTTTGAGATGTTAGCGCAAATATGCCCATTTGGGTGCCCTAAACATTTTTGACCTAATTGGACTCGTTTTTGTGGCGACGATTCCGGAGAAACTAGTAAAGGTATCGGGAACAAAACTTCAGAAGTTTCGTGACCAAACTTAGAGCGGAAAGAACTGGTAGCATTTTTCAACGATTTTGCAATTGAGGCGCCATTTCTGTAATTTCGCGAAAATAGTTAAATAATAAATTAAAGTAGTTGAAATTTTGTATAATTTATGATTACGACTATGAAATTTTTTGATAAAATTAATAGTTTATTTGCTCGAGCAAATTCTATTTAATTGAGATCGCTCGTACTGCATTAAAACTAATTAGCGAGGATTTGACAGATATTTTGATACTATTGACAGTATTGTCAAAACATCAGAGTCTGACACTGCTGTATAGTATTATAAAGTAATGTGTCTGGCCACATCTGTTTTTTTTTTCGGAAATTCCAAATTCTGTCTAGTTTTGAAGAACAAAAATTTATTTTTGAACTTTTGGCAGTTTTGTAGCTCCGCTTTTTTCACAAATTAGGATCAAGTCAAAATTTTTACCTTCAGATTCCGACTCACCGAAAAAAGAAAAAAACATAACAGAAAGAGCCCCTTGTAGCACGTGTTAATATGTATTAATAGATCTAATAATTCACAGAAATTAAGTATAGATATAAAGGAATAAATTTGGAGGGTCCTTCAGCACAAAAAAAATAAAAGTTGAAAAATCAGGACCACCCTAGTACATCCCTTCTGCGGCAAACTTGATCGAAATCTTTAGTTAATATTACAATTTTTAACATATAGTTGAATGTTGGTATTGTATTTCATACGACTTAGATTAAAGTCACTTTTGATAATTTGAATTTTTAGTCATTAATGAAATAACTCAGTTGTTAACTAAGTAATACAACCAAAAAGGAGTGCTTGAAATTATAGCCATCCATACCTATGAGTATTTTGACAACTTTTGTAATCTCTTACCAATTTTAATTGTGGAATATTAGTAAATAAATGCACCAACATTAACCACATGATAACTTGGATTGTGTTAATTATTGCCTAGTTTCTTCTAATTAACATGAAAAGGTGTTTTTTGGCTTTACAAGGCTGAGCGCCTCAAGGCTTAGCACATGACTTTTCAAGAGTATCAACAAACAATATATTTACAACGTTATTGAATGAATGTGATTTGTTACTTGAAGCAGGAACGGTATATATTTTCAAGTATTTAGTAGAAGACTATTTACTGAATTCAAACATGTTGAAGTTTTATGATCTTACATAAGAATGTCAACTTCAGACATAGTTCGTTTGCCTGAAAATCTGTTTGCTGATGGGTGTGCTTTAAAGCACTTAAGGCGTTACATTTCGTTAATTTAACCTTTAAAAAAGCAAAAAAGTTATACGAAACTTTTGAGGCTCAAAATTGTACCTATGTTCCCCATTGCTGTCAAGATCCAACGATTTTTGTTTTTATTTCACGAAAGGGACCTTACAATTTCGCAGCAAAAAGGATACAATTTGAAAAACAAGGTTGGTTTTGCTATAGTAACAAAAGCCAAAGTTATAAGCGAAACAAAAAAATGCGATAACTTGCAGCAGGTACTGCCTACAACTTCTAGTGAGCAACAACATAAAAACTTGAGACAATAAAGAAAAAGCCCAATAAGTTAGATCTTTCTTGAAATTAATTTCTATACAAAATTGCACGTAACCAAAACAAACATATGTATATAATTTCAAAGATTTCGAAGCAATAACCCACAAACAAAACGTTTTCTTTTTTTGCCTTGAGGCATTTCACTCATATTACGACGTAATTGCCATTAAGAATTCTCGAGATACATAACACCTCCGAAACCGCACGTTCGCGATTAACATTTACCGGAACGTAACCTTGAAATTGCACCATCTCGTCTCCTCGACATCATTCTCCACACACACAATCCGTCCACCGACGAGAAACCAAATCTCCAACGCCGACCTCAAACGCAAACAGATCCGAGACGCTCTCCTCCATTTTGACAAAGCAAGCAGTTAGCAGACTCAAGTTACTTTTGTTTATTCGCGTGTGGTACGCGACATATGCTCGGCACGTTGCTTATGTTTATGTATGTAGCATAATGAGTTTCCGTTATTTCGCATAATATCTAAAGCCTTCTTTTAAACCGTCAGATGGTAAAATAACCTCGTTTACATCTACTTAACACATGAAAAATTAAAAATTAGTGAAAGTTGAATTTTATCCAATGAATTAAATGTGTCTGTTTACATACAACTTAACGTAACGTACAGTAGTATATTACATTACAAGAGCTGTAACAAGCATATTACGTGCGAGTGAAAAGTTAACATACGAGCCGAGAAGCGGCGAGTTTTGTTATTTTTCACGAGCACTTAATATGCGAGTACAGCACGAGTATTGTACATAATTTTACCTACGACCGACAATTTCAATAAATTGTATCAAAAATGTCAAATAAATAAAGGAAAGGATATTTGACAGTTGACGATATTTGACGGTATTCTCGCGACATCTATTGCAACTACGCAGTAGTTTGTCTGAAGTGTCGATAGAAAATTCCAATACTAATTCAACATAAATGTTCACGAGCATGTAATATATGTTACAGCTCGAGTATTGCACTTACCTACGACCGAAATATTCAATTAAATATAAATTGTATCAAAAATGAGCAATAATTAATCAAAATATTCGCGCGTCATCTGTCATTATGACATTATGTCGTGCGTAAAAATATACGAGCGAAGCAGTCCGTGACGTAAGAGGCGTTTACACATACGGTCGTAGGTAAAATTGTTCACTTAACCTCAAATGATTAAATGAACAGAATCCTCTCGATTTTGACAATTCGGATGACGTTGACAGTAACATAACCTAGAAATTAACTCGGGTGACTTGAATTACGTTGTCATTGTGTTTTTTGCAATTGTTTTAGTTCGATTCACGGATTATTATCATGGATGATAGAACCGTGATCCAACATGTGTATACATAAACACATTTGTATGATAAATTCGATGTATTTCATAATGTGTCACTGTGAAATGCGCATGTCACGCACCCCAACGTAATGTGTAAGTATTTTTTAAATGAATATATTATAGAAAACTAAACTAATTCTTGTTTATTTTACAGATGTTAGTTTGGTAGATATTTTCTTCAAGTTGATTTATTAAAACTGGGTTAACCTTGGCCTAAAATTTCGATCTAGTCGGCTCGGTAGCGGAGTCGGAAAACGATCATCAGCTATTTTTAAGACTGTACTCGTTTACACGTTTCTGTTTGATGGCACGTCATTACCCTAACCAACAATTTCGACAGTAAACTGTTCGATAATTTCCTATTGTGGGTCTCAGGTCTTTGCACATGTCATCGATTAATGTTACCTACTGTAATATCTACCTACAGTGTCAAAATAAACCATGTTTTCTACTTTGCGTTCGTTATAAACTCATAACGATACCGCTTTTGGTGTCGTTATGAAAACACTAAAGCTTTTAGTAACTTTTTGTTTTCCAAGATTGGTGATATTAATCGTATTTGTCAGTTTTACCATAACTACCAACTGTTGAAGATAAAACTACTCTAGATTTTAACATGCCAAACGAAATCTTCGAAATTTATGTACAATTAACGTTAAAATAGTATATTATAATACAAGTTTTATAAGACAAAAATTGGCGCACGAGTCGTTTTGGGCACGACGAGCGTAGCGAGGAGTGCCCAAATGGAACGAGTGCGCCAATACGTCTTATAAAACGAGCGTTATATACTATTTTTTCTACTTTGCGACATTAATTTTACATAAATGTCAAAAATTGCGGTTGTCATCTTACAATCTAGTGTAATTTTTTTCTTCAACAGTTGGTAGTTATAGTAAAATTCACAAATACGATTGAGGCGAGCCAATAGCGATTCAGATGTCAGCCTTACCTGACACTTGACGTCAATTTCATCAATCTTGGAAAGCTAAAAGTTACCAAATGTTTGTGATCTAGTGTTTTCATAACGACACCGAAACCGGTTTCGTTATGAGTTCATAACGAACGCAAAGTAGAAAAACTATTTAAGAACATTATTGATATATTTGAGGCAACTTCACCAAAAATACAACCGAAATTGCGTAGGTATGTATTTAGCTACACAGTTAAATAATTTGGTTCGCTTGAACTTAGCTATGTATTCTATTTTCGCATCACTACACTGCATTTTCATGGTGAAGGTAAGTGATTTGGCAACAGTTGGATGTTTTGCGTTGTATTGTGCGGAGAAACAATAATATAAACCAGCTGACAAGGTCACCCGCTTGACTTTATTATCAATTACATGGTCAATTTCACGATTTTACAAAACACCAGTATACAGGCTGCTAATGAATAACTATTACAAACTTCTAGGGTGTATGGTAGACCAACTTTTAGCGAAATAAAAAATGCAGACACGCGCCATTTGCAAAGACCTAATGAGATTTGAAAGATTTGAAATGAATTTGAAACAGCATGGGGTAGGTCGTGTAATGTATCATAGGAGAACTCTTCTAAACCAAATAAATTTCGTCTGAAATTATTTTTTCTAAATTCACAATATATAGACAACAGTATAGTAGGTTTGTTTATCCTAGGTTGATATTTGTTGATATGTTTGATATTATTAATATTAATTATATTCTAGACTCTAACTTGAAAGTAGTTACTTCACTTACAACTATTTTGTGTGTGACCTCTTTCCAAAATTTGATCAGAAACACATTTACTGTCAAACTTAGGAAAAACGATTTAATTTCGTATTAATAGTTTCAACTACAATAAATATGCACTCAAAACAAATCAGGAGACGTTTGAATGTTGATATCAAAAAATGTCATATTTCCAATTTGTCATAAATACAATAATTCAAGCTAAATAAATACGCTGTGAATTGTGTTAATAAAAACTAGTGCAAAACAACGCAATAATACAGAAACATAACGCATTTTCTTCTCAAAAAGTAAACTCAATTCACAATCGTAGCGACGGATTCAGTTTCGAAAAAAAACTATAATCAGTTGTCTATAATCTATAAGCTGTTGTTTGATTGTCTTTTTGTTGCCCATGGGGTAATCAAATTTTTCCTCAAGTATTGTAGTTTTGACAAATGAAGACATCGGTTATCTGTGAAATTTTCTGTGATATGGAACTCAAAAAGTTTATTGATTTGTTTTATTGTAGTAATATCTGTGACCAGCGATTTTTTTAATAAAAAAAAATAGATTATTGTTTCAATGTAAAGTTAAGTAATTTTTCTTTGAGCGAATATAGAAGCTAGGTTTTTTTTATTATAAAAAAATAGTGAAATTGTGGTTCTCATATAACATTATGGAAAAGTGGATGACAAAACAAATTTTTTTCAAAATTAATTAGTCTTCACTCCTTAGTACAGGATGTTAAAATATATTTTCATATTTAGCACCTTCTGTATATCTCATGAAAATAAGCAAAACAGCATCTACAAACATGGGGTACGTAATTAACTCACCAAATTACCCTATTTAATACAAATAACGAAGTAAATAGTACGCAGTAGGTATCTGTTATTTGTGTACGTGTTGTGTTTTTCCTTAACTTATGAGAGATTAATTATATCAAGCTTACATTACAAAGTTACTGAAAAATATCGAAAGATGTAGGATCGGAAGTAGGTCAAAAATAGTTTTAAAAATCTTTTTTTCTATTTCAATAGTTTTAAGCTTAACACATTTGATTATAAAGATAACATATTTTTAAGTATTTGTACTAAAACAGTATATCTAGATGACCTAGAGTGCCTAGATGACAAATCATCAAACAGTAGATGAGTAAATGATTTGCTTTTAAGACAGTGAACTGGCACCACTATTACGATTTTCGCTGAACAACAGCTCCAGTTATAAAGTCACATTAACACAGTGCGACAAATTTTGATCAACTTTCTTCCTCCTGAGAAATTTTAGCTAATAATGATTCTATAAGACCCTCTGAACACATTCCCAACGAGTTTTTCTAGGTTAGCTCGAATGAGCGGATAAGAAAACACTCTGTATATAATCGCAAAATAGTCCAGTCAAATCGTTTCGCTGGCCAAATCACCATTTGACTGGACTAAAATTATGAATAAAATTACAAACAAATTTTCAAATATCTCACTTATTCGCGCGAACCTAGAAAAACGACTGTGTGGAAGTGTTCAGGGGGTCAAAAAAATCATTATTAGCTAAAACTTCCCGGGAGGATGTTTTTTTGCACAGTATAATTCGGAAATTAAACAAAAACTCTTTCATTTTACCTTAAAATTTGTTATTTAATGATAATTTGCTATGTGAGAGGAGTAAGTTATGGTTGATTCTGGACGCTGCTAAATACAATTAGCAAGCTTTGCCAAAAGGTTTATGCAATAGCCAAGAAATACGTGGCGCTATAAATTAAACGTTTCTATAAAATTCAGTAAACTCAAAAGCTTCAAGATTCAGTGGTGGAACATATCCCAACTCACTGATACCAATTATTACGTGTTGGATCTAACAGTCGTCAAAAACAGTATGAAAAGGTCTATATATCGAGATGTTCAGCTCATCAAACAATCCAGCTGTTCAAACGCAAATTTCTGCAGTTCATCAGGTATTAGGAAGATTAATGCAAACCGTATTATGGAAAACTGTGTACTATAGCTACCAATATCAAAATACTTTCACAACACAAGTGGTAGGTCTATTACCAATATATGTCTTATGGTTTCAATCTAATAAAATATAACCAATATTTATCATCAACCTATAGATAAACATCCAGGTTTTCAAACTCATCAGGTATTAGGAAGATTAAAGCAAACCGTATTATGGAAAACTGTGTATTATAGCTACCAATATCAAAATACTTTCACAACAGAATTGGTACGTCTGTCTATTACCAATATATGTCTTATGGTTTCAATCTAATAAAATATAACCAATATTTATCATCAAACTATAGATAAACATCCAGCTTTTCAAACACATCAGTTATTAGGAAGATTAATGCAAACCGTATTATGGAAAACTGTGTACCTATAGCTACCAATATCAAAATACTTTCACAACAGAATTGGTAGGTCTATTACCAATATATGTCTTATGGTTTCAATCTAATAAAATATAACCAATATTTATCATCAAACTATAGATAAACATCCAGCTTTTCAAACACATCAGTTATTAGGAAGATTAATGCAAACCGTATTATGGAAAACTGTGTACTATAGCTACCAATATCAAAATACTTTCACAACAGAATTGGTAGGTCTATTACCAATATATGTCTTATGGTTTCAATCTAATAAAATATAACCAATATTTATCATCAAACTATAGATAAACATCCAGCTTTTCAAACACATCAGTTATTAGGAAGATTAATGCAAACCGTATTATGGAAAACTGTGTACTATAGCTACCAATATCAAAATACTTTCACAACACAATTGGTAGGTCTATTACCAATATATGTCTTATGGTTTCAATCTAATAAAATATAACCAATATTTATCATCAAACTATAGATAAACATCCAGCTTTTCAAACACATCAGTTATTAGGAAGATTAATGCAAACCGTATTATGGAAAACTGTGTACTATAGCTACCAATATCAAAATACTTTCACAACAGAATTGGTAGGTCTATTACCAATATATGTCTTATGGTTTCAATCTAATAAAATATAACCAATATTTATCATCAAACTATAGATAAACATCCAGCTTTTCAAACACATCAGTTATTAGGAAGATTAATGCAAACCGTATTATGGAAAACTGTGTACTATAGCTACCAATATCAAAATACTTTCACAACACAATTGGTAGGTCTATTACCAATATATGTCTTATGGTTTCAATCTAATAAAATATAACCAATATTTATCATCAAACTATAGATAAACATCCAGCTTTTCAAACACATCAGGTATTAGGAAGATTAATGCAAACCGTATTATGGAAAACTGTGTACTATAGCTACCAATATCAAAATACTTTCACAACACAAGTGGTAGGTCTATTACCAATATATGTCTTATGGTTTCAATCTAATAAAATATAACCAATATTTATCATCAAACTATAGATAAACATCCACGTTTTCAAACACATCAGGTATTAGGAAGATTAATGCAAACCGTATTATGGAAAACTGTGTACTATGGCAACCAATATCAAAATACTTTCACAACAGAATTGGCAGGTCTATTACCAAAATAGGTCTTATGGATTCAATCTAATCAAATATAACCAATATTTATCATCAAACTATAGATAAACATCCAGCTTTTCAAACACATCAGGTATTAGGAAGATTAATGCAAACCGTATTATGGAAAACTGTGTACTATGGCAACCAATATCAAAATACTTTCACAACAGAATTGGCAGGTCTATTACCAATATATGTCTTATGGATTCAATCTAATAAAATATAACCAATATTTATCATCAAACTATAGATAAACATCCAGCTTTTCAAACACATCAGGTATTAGGAAGATTAATGCAAACCGTATTATGGAAAACTGAGTACTATGGCAACCAATATCAAAATACTTTCACAACAGAATTGGTAGGTCTATTACCAATATATGTCTTATGGTTTCAATCTAATACAATATAATCAATATTTATCATCAAACTATAGATAAACATCCAGCTTTTCAAACACATCAGGTATTAGGAAGATTAATGCAAACCGTATTATGGAAAACTGTGTACTATAGCTACCAATATCAAAATACTTTCACAACAGAATTGGTAGGTCTATTACCAATATATGTCTTATGGTTTCAATCTAATAAAATATAACCAATATTTATCATCAAACTATAGATAAACATCCAGCTTTTCAAACACATCAGGTATTAGGAAGATTAATGCAAACCGTATTATGGAAAACTGTGTACTATAGCTACCAATATCAAAATACTTTTACAACAGAATTGGTAGGTCTATTACCAATATATGTCTTATGGTTTCAATCTAATAAAATATAACCAATATTTATCATCAAACTATAGATAAACATCCAGCTTTTCAAACACATCAGGTATTAGGAAGATTAATGCAAACCGTATTATGGAAAACTGTGTACCTATAGCTACCAATATCAAAATACTTTCACAACAGAATTGGTAGGTCTATTACCAATATATGTCTTATGGTTTCAATCTAATAAAATATAACCAATATTTATCATCAAACTATAGATAAACATCCAGCTTTTCAAACACATCAGGTATTAGGAAGATTAATGCAAACCGTATTATGGAAAACTGTGTACTATAGCTACCAATATCAAAATACTTTCACAACACAAGTGGTAGGTCTATTACCAATATATGTCTTATGGTTTCAATCTAATAAAATATAACCAATATTTGTCATCAAACTATAGATAAACATCCAACTTTTCAAACACATCAGGTATTAGGAAGATTAATGCAAACCGTATTATGGAAAACTGTGTACTATAGCTACCAATATCAAAATACTTTCACAACACAAGTGGTAGGTCTATTACCAATATATGTCTTATGGTTTCAATCTAATAAAATATAACCAATATTTGTCATCAAACTATAGATAAACATCCAACTTTTCAAACACATCAGGTATTAGGAAGATTAATGCAAACCGTATTATGGAAAACTGTGTACTATAGCTACCAATATCAAAATACTTTCACAACACAAGTGGTAGGTCTATTACCAATATATGTCTTATGGTTTCAATCTAATAAAATATAACCAATATTTGTCATCAAACTATAGATAAACATCCAACTTTTCAAACACATCAGGTATTAGGAAGATTAATGCAAACCGTATTATGGAAAACTGTGTACTATAGCTACCAATATCAAAATACTTTCACAACACAAGTGGTAGGTCTATTACCAATATATGTCTTATGGTTTCAATCTAATAAAATATAACCAATATTTATCATCAAACTATAGATAAACATCCAGCTTTTCAAACACATCAGGTATTAGGAAGATTAATGCAAACCGTATTATGGAAAACTGTGTACTATAGCTACCAATATCAAAATACTTTCACAACACAAGTGGTAGGTCTATTACCAATATATGTCTTATGGTTTCAATCTAATAAAATATAACCAATATTTATCATCAAACTATAGATAAACATCCACGTTTTCAAACACATCAGGTATTAGGAAGATTAATGCAAACCGTATTATGGAAAACTGTGTACTATGGCAACCAATATCAAAATACTTTCACAACAGAATTGGCAGGTCTATTACCAAAATAGGTCTTATGGATTCAATCTAATCAAATATAACCAATATTTATCATCAAACTATAGATAAACATCCAGCTTTTCAAACACATCAGGTATTAGGAAGATTAATGCAAACCGTATTATGGAAAACTGTGTACTATGGCAACCAATATCAAAATACTTTCACAACAGAATTGGCAGGTCTATTACCAATATATGTCTTATGGATTCAATCTAATAAAATATAACCAATATTTATCATCAAACTATAGATAAACATCCAGCTTTTCAAACACATCAGGTATTAGGAAGATTAATGCAAACCGTATTATGGAAAACTGAGTACTATGGCAACCAATATCAAAATACTTTCACAACAGAATTGGTAGGTCTATTACCAATATATGTCTTATGGTTTCAATCTAATACAATATAATCAATATTTATCATCAAACTATAGATAAACATCCAGCTTTTCAAACACATCAGGTATTAGGAAGATTAATGCAAACCGTATTATGGAAAACTGTGTACTATAGCTACCAATATCAAAATACTTTCACAACAGAATTGGTAGGTCTATTACCAATATATGTCTTATGGTTTCAATCTAATAAAATATAACCAATATTTATCATCAAACTATAGATAAACATCCAGCTTTTCAAACACATCAGGTATTAGGAAGATTAATGCAAACCGTATTATGGAAAACTGTGTACTATAGCTACCAATATCAAAATACTTTTACAACAGAATTGGTAGGTCTATTACCAATATATGTCTTATGGTTTCAATCTAATAAAATATAACCAATATTTATCATCAAACTATAGATAAACATCCAGCTTTTCAAACACATCAGGTATTAGGAAGATTAATGCAAACCGTATTATGGAAAACTGTGTACCTATAGCTACCAATATCAAAATACTTTCACAACAGAATTGGTAGGTCTATTACCAATATATGTCTTATGGTTTCAATCTAATAAAATATAACCAATATTTATCATCAAACTATAGATAAACATCCAGCTTTTCAAACACATCAGGTATTAGGAAGATTAATGCAAACCGTATTATGGAAAACTGTGTACTATAGCTACCAATATCAAAATACTTTCACAACACAAGTGGTAGGTCTATTACCAATATATGTCTTATGGTTTCAATCTAATAAAATATAACCAATATTTATCATCAAACTATAGATAAACATCCACGTTTTCAAACACATCAGGTATTAGGAAGATTAATGCAAACCGTATTATGGAAAACTGTGTACTATGGCAACCAATATCAAAATACTTTCACAACAGAATTGGCAGGTCTATTACCAAAATAGGTCTTATGGATTCAATCTAATCAAATATAACCAATATTTATCATCAAACTATAGATAAACATCCAGCTTTTCAAACACATCAGGTATTAGGAAGATTAATGCAAACCGTATTATGGAAAACTGTGTACTATGGCAACCAATATCAAAATACTTTCACAACAGAATTGGCAGGTCTATTACCAATATATGTCTTATGGATTCAATCTAATAAAATATAACCAATATTTATCATCAAACTATAGATAAACATCCAGCTTTTCAAACACATCAGGTATTAGGAAGATTAATGCAAACCGTATTATGGAAAACTGAGTACTATGGCAACCAATATCAAAATACTTTCACAACAGAATTGGTAGGTCTATTACCAATATATGTCTTATGGTTTCAATCTAATACAATATAATCAATATTTATCATCAAACTATAGATAAACATCCAGCTTTTCAAACACATCAGGTATTAGGAAGATTAATGCAAACCGTATTATGGAAAACTGTGTACTATAGCTACCAATATCAAAATACTTTCACAACAGAATTGGTAGGTCTATTACCAATATATGTCTTATGGTTTCAATCTAATAAAATATAACCAATATTTATCATCAAACTATAGATAAACATCCAGCTTTTCAAACACATCAGGTATTAGGAAGATTAATGCAAACCGTATTATGGAAAACTGTGTACTATAGCTACCAATATCAAAATACTTTTACAACAGAATTGGTAGGTCTATTACCAATATATGTCTTATGGTTTCAATCTAATAAAATATAACCAATATTTATCATCAAACTATAGATAAACATCCAGCTTTTCAAACACATCAGGTATTAGGAAGATTAATGCAAACCGTATTATGGAAAACTGTGTACCTATAGCTACCAATATCAAAATACTTTCACAACAGAATTGGTAGGTCTATTACCAATATATGTCTTATGGTTTCAATCTAATAAAATATAACCAATATTTATCATCAAACTATAGATAAACATCCAGCTTTTCAAACACATCAGGTATTAGGAAGATTAATGCAAACCGTATTATGGAAAACTGTGTACTATAGCTACCAATATCAAAATACTTTCACAACACAAGTGGTAGGTCTATTACCAATATATGTCTTATGGTTTCAATCTAATAAAATATAACCAATATTTGTCATCAAACTATAGATAAACATCCAACTTTTCAAACACATCAGGTATTAGGAAGATTAATGCAAACCGTATTATGGAAAACTGTGTACTATAGCTACCAATATCAAAATACTTTCACAACACAAGTGGTAGGTCTATTACCAATATATGTCTTATGGTTTCAATCTAATAAAATATAACCAATATTTGTCATCAAACTATAGATAAACATCCAACTTTTCAAACACATCAGGTATTAGGAAGATTAATGCAAACCGTATTATGGAAAACTGTGTACTATAGCTACCAATATCAAAATACTTTCACAACACAAGTGGTAGGTCTATTACCAATATATGTCTTATGGTTTCAATCTAATAAAATATAACCAATATTTGTCATCAAACTATAGATAAACATCCAACTTTTCAAACACATCAGGTATTAGGAAGATTAATGCAAACCGTATTATGGAAAACTGTGTACTATAGCTACCAATATCAAAATACTTTCACAACACAAGTGGTAGGTCTATTACCAATATATGTCTTATGGTTTCAATCTAATAAAATATAACCAATATTTATCATCAAACTATAGATAAACATCCAGCTTTTCAAACACATCAGGTATTAGGAAGATTAATGCAAACCGTATTATGGAAAACTGTGTACTATAGCTACCAATATCAAAATACTTTCACAACACAAGTGGTAGGTCTATTACCAATATATGTCTTATGGTTTCAATCTAATAAAATATAACCAATATTTATCATCAAACTATAGATAAACATCCACGTTTTCAAACACATCAGGTATTAGGAAGATTAATGCAAACCGTATTATGGAAAACTGTGTACTATGGCAACCAATATCAAAATACTTTCACAACAGAATTGGCAGGTCTATTACCAAAATAGGTCTTATGGATTCAATCTAATCAAATATAACCAATATTTATCATCAAACTATAGATAAACATCCAGCTTTTCAAACACATCAGGTATTAGGAAGATTAATGCAAACCGTATTATGGAAAACTGTGTACTATGGCAACCAATATCAAAATACTTTCACAACAGAATTGGCAGGTCTATTACCAATATATGTCTTATGGATTCAATCTAATAAAATATAACCAATATTTATCATCAAACTATAGATAAACATCCAGCTTTTCAAACACATCAGGTATTAGGAAGATTAATGCAAACCGTATTATGGAAAACTGAGTACTATGGCAACCAATATCAAAATACTTTCACAACAGAATTGGTAGGTCTATTACCAATATATGTCTTATGGTTTCAATCTAATACAATATAATCAATATTTATCATCAAACTATAGATAAACATCCAGCTTTTCAAACACATCAGGTATTAGGAAGATTAATGCAAACCGTATTATGGAAAACTGTGTACTATAGCTACCAATATCAAAATACTTTCACAACAGAATTGGTAGGTCTATTACCAATATATGTCTTATGGTTTCAATCTAATAAAATATAACCAATATTTATCATCAAACTATAGATAAACATCCAGCTTTTCAAACACATCAGGTATTAGGAAGATTAATGCAAACCGTATTATGGAAAACTGTGTACTATAGCTACCAATATCAAAATACTTTTACAACAGAATTGGTAGGTCTATTACCAATATATGTCTTATGGTTTCAATCTAATAAAATATAACCAATATTTATCATCAAACTATAGATAAACATCCAGCTTTTCAAACACATCAGGTATTAGGAAGATTAATGCAAACCGTATTATGGAAAACTGTGTACTATAGCTACCAATATCAAAATACTTTCACAACAGAATTGGTAGGTCTATTACCAATATATGTCTTATGGTTTCAATCTAATAAAATATAACCAATATTTATCATCAAACTATAGATAAACATCCAGCTTTTCAAACACATCAGGTATTAGGAAGATTAATGCAAACCGTATTATGGAAAACTGTGTACTATAGCTACCAATATCAAAATACTTTCACAACAGAATTGGTAGGTCTATTACCAATATATGTCTTATGGTTTCAATCTAATAAAATATAACCAATATTTATCATCAAACTATAGATAAACATCCAGCTTTTCAAACACATCAGGTATTAGGAAGATTAATGCAAACCGTATTATGGAAAACTGTGTACTATAGCTACCAATATCAAAATACTTTTACAACAGAATTGGTAGGTCTATTACCAATATATGTCTTATGGTTTCAATCTAATAAAATATAACCAATATTTATCATCAAACTATAGATAAACATCCAGCTTTTCAAACACATCAGGTATTAGGAAGATTAATGCAAACCGTATTATGGAAAACTGTGTACCTATAGCTACCAATATCAAAATACTTTCACAACAGAATTGGTAGGTCTATTACCAATATATGTCTTATGGTTTCAATCTAATAAAATATAACCAATATTTATCATCAAACTATAGATAAACATCCAGCTTTTCAAACACATCAGGTATTAGGAAGATTAATGCAAACCGTATTATGGAAAACTGTGTACTATAGCTACCAATATCAAAATACTTTCACAACACAAGTGGTAGGTCTATTACCAATATATGTCTTATGGTTTCAATCTAATAAAATATAACCAATATTTGTCATCAAACTATAGATAAACATCCAACTTTTCAAACACATCAGGTATTAGGAAGATTAATGCAAACCGTATTATGGAAAACTGTGTACTATAGCTACCAATATCAAAATACTTTCACAACACAAGTGGTAGGTCTATTACCAATATATGTCTTATGGTTTCAATCTAATAAAATATAACCAATATTTGTCATCAAACTATAGATAAACATCCAACTTTTCAAACACATCAGGTATTAGGAAGATTAATGCAAACCGTATTATGGAAAACTGTGTACTATAGCTACCAATATCAAAATACTTTCACAACACAAGTGGTAGGTCTATTACCAATATATGTCTTATGGTTTCAATCTAATAAAATATAACCAATATTTATCATCAAACTATAGATAAACATCCAGCTTTTCAAACACATCAGGTATTAGGAAGATTAATGCAAACCGTATTATGGAAAACTGTGTACCTATAGCTACCAATATCAAAATACTTTCACAACAGAATTGGTAGGTCTATTACCAATATATGTCTTATGGTTTCAATCTAATAAAATATAACCAATATTTATCATCAAACTATAGATAAACATCCAGCTTTTCAAACACATCAGGTATTAGGAAGATTAATGCAAACCGTATTATGGAAAACTGTGTACTATAGCTACCAATATCAAAATACTTTCACAACACAAGTGGTAGGTCTATTACCAATATATGTCTTATGGTTTCAATCTAATAAAATATAACCAATATTTGTCATCAAACTATAGATAAACATCCAACTTTTCAAACACATCAGGTATTAGGAAGATTAATGCAAACCGTATTATGGAAAACTGTGTACTATAGCTACCAATATCAAAATACTTTCACAACACAAGTGGTAGGTCTATTACCAATATATGTCTTATGGTTTCAATCTAATAAAATATAACCAATATTTATCATCAAACTATAGATAAACATCCAGCTTTTCAAACACATCAGGTATTAGGAAGATTAATGCAAACCGTATTATGGAAAACTGTGTACTATAGCTACCAATATCAAAATACTTTCACAACAGAATTGGTAGGTCTATTACCAATGTATGTCTTATGGTTTCAATCTAATAAAATATAATCAATATTTATCATCAAACTACAGATAAACATCCAGGTTTTCAAACACATCAGGTATTAGGAAGATTAATGCAAACCGTATTATGGAAAACTGTGTACTATAGCTACCAATATCAAAATACTTTCACAACACAATTGGTAGGTCTATTACCAATATATGTCTCAAAGTTTCAATCTAATACAATATAATCAATATTTATTATCAAACTATAGATAAACATCCAGCTTTTCAAACACATCAGGTATTAGGAAGATTAATGCAAACCGTATTATGGAAAACTGTGTACTATGGCTACCAATATCAAAATACTTTCACAACAGAATTGGCAGGTCTATTACCAATATATGTCTCATGGTTTCAATCTAATAATTCAAAACCAATAAATATCATCAAACTATAGATAAACATCAACTCCAACAAGTGCAATTCAAACACAACATACCAGTCAGTGCAGTGCAAAAATACCTGTTACCACTTACATCATCGTAACACGTATTTGTGTGTGTGTGTGTGTGTGTGCACCGCGGTCAGCAGACAATAATCAAGAGTAAACAACAACTCAACACGTCACACAGAACTGGTTTCGTAATCCTTATATGGGATTGCGCTTTTCGGGACCAGTTTCGGTCCAAAGCCAAACGAAAGTGAACACTGCTACTCGCGGGCTCAGATCTCGACCATTACTGCTTATGGCCATATAGTGTTGGCGCATTTTTAGAAAGCGAATCGCCGCTGCTTGTTCAAACAGCACCAGAGCAGCAACAATTTTATTCGACGTCCAAGGACAGAGGAGGAGAACCCGAAGATGACGTCAGCTCTTCTGCCCAGAGAGCCGGTTCTTCGTAACGCGGTGTCGTGCTCTAGAAGCTGGACCAGTCACCAGAGGATACGCATAACATCCTCCGTAACACTTTAGGCAATTAAGTAGTCGGTTATTTATGTGTCCTGGGACGTGGGTGTTGAAGATGGCGGTAAAACATCATTCCGGTAGTCTATTTTATCTATTTCGTGACTGGTTTAATTAGAAATGGTATTGTTGTGGTCCTTAAGGCTACTACAATAGAAGACACGCACATTCCCTGGAGATTGAGGATGATGTGAGTTGGTATGTTGAAAAGGAGAGCAAACATTTTGTAGGTTTTGAGAAAATAACTCAGCACGGTCAGAATTATTAATACTGATATTTGTTTTGATGGTCTTCTTGTCAATCCATGCCAAATATATAACTTTCATTTTAGTGGTAAAAATTAGTTAGAGTAGTATTTTATGAAGATCTTAAGCTTTACTACTTAATAAACATTCCTGGCTTTGTGACTTGGTCAGGAATCAATAATATTTTTATAAAATGGTTACTTCCTTCTGGAATTTACAGTCACCATTTAATCACAATTCTAAATAACATCATTAAAAAGTAAATAGCTTCCTTTTGTTAATACATAATATAAACGGCTGTAACTTTTGAAGGATATGAAAAACGAAAAATTTTTACTAGGAAATGAAAAACAAAAAATTGTGACGCAACTAAGAAACATTTCAAAAGAGCTCAACAAATTTACTGAAAACTATAGCAAAAATGGCGTGAAGGGAACGGTAATACTGTCAAATTAAAGTAAATTATATACCGTGTGTTCGTTTCAAAAGTATCCGCCCTTAATAACTCTTGACCTGATGCGATTATTGCTTTGAGTGGAAACACGACGAAAACAGAATGTATTTTTGTCTAGAAAATAATGGTGGCCATTTCGAACATACCATAAAATAATTTCTTATTTCTTATTTTATTATTTATTTTAATTATTTATTTCTTATGACTGTAATTTAATTCAACAGTGTATCCAATCCGCAATGTTCCGCTAATAATAATTGATTTCATACCTTCTATCTTCTGGGTAGTCTATCTTAAGAACCAATCGATCGATTTAATTTTTTTTATAATCAGTTGAAGCAAAACTTCTACACATATAAAACATTTTATATCATAATATACAGCGGTTTACCCAGAAATTTCCAGAAAAGCCTTATTTTTGTAATCTATTGCAGTCGGTACGAAGCATACCGAATCGTTATCATTTCTTTGGTTTTCCTGCATAAAATGTATTTTGATCTATAGATCTCCCTTATTCAAAACCTGTGAATGACGTCATCAGTCGAAAATAATTATCAAACAGTTCCATTTTTAATGAATTTATTCTACATATTTAGCTCACTGAAGTATGTATGCAATAATAATATATAATGGATACAGTAGAGTAATGGAAAATATGCAACAAAAATGTACAAAAAATACCTACAATAGTTACTGATTATAATGGGAAAAATTTGTATACTTTTCACATGTGACATTAAAATGTTCAGTAAATACTTCAACACTGTCGCAATGCTTAAGCATTAATATCGTATATACGTTTGTTAAAAGTTGTACAACGTTGAACTTGAGAATGTGTTGTGTTTTTCCTTTGCAGATAGAAGCGCTGTATAATATGACTTATGTTTACTCTTTAACATATTCTTATATGTTTTATAACAGATCAACAAAAAATACATTCCATCTTATAATTTTACAGGAACTAAACAAATTTTAAAATACGACGTTTATTCTTAACACGGCAGAACATTTGATATCAGCTAGACTGCTGTATTTTGTCCCTCTGATATTGAAATATTACTGTAAAATTACAGAATTATTACAGCAATTTGACAAGATTTTAGTAGAAGTGATCTTCGCACAATTTAACTGCGTTTTTTTTTTACAGGCATAACAATATTAGTAGTATGGACAATAATAATAATAATAATAATAACAAGTCTTCGCATTACTTATACTATTTATATATTATATATATATATTTATTCGTTATTAGTTGTTGGTTACTGTTGATATCAACAATACTAGTGGAACTAAAAAATTATTAAATTTATTTTTAGATAATAATTGATCTGCACAAACATGAACAACTTTGTCCTGAGTTTAACTGTTTTATCTCAACCAATAAACGACACTATCAATTTTTTACTTATTTTCTAATTCTTTTTCATTATTTTCGAAGGAGAATTGGCAGTGGTAAGAAATTGTGTATGAATAGTATGAAAAAACTGATGCAAAAGATTTGAAAATAAAGTTTTACCCATCTAAAAATAGTACTTCAACAAATTTGCACCACACTAAAAATTGAGATCAATTTTCACTTCCTCGCAGCGGTCCTAATTCCTCAGTTTATCTACCAGATGCCGGGCTATTTTTATTAGCAAGGTCGACCAATTCAACAACGAAAGCACCATTAAACGTTTTACTAGCATTCAACAAAAATAAATTCGGCACCTAAATAATTCTATTTCCATCTAAAATTCTAGACGCAACCAAACGAAACAACAGTTTCTACGCCCGACCAGACAAAAATATAACCATAAAACAGCGAATAAACATTTTTAGCATCCGTCTGATGCCGGAATAGCAAATTATTATTACAGCAATGTCGAATTAAACAAACGTTACACAACCAGATGCGAGACGAGTTCAGTTTAGGTCCATCTGAAACCGGTATAATATCACGGCATAGTTTTGCGATTACTCATAGTATTGACCGCAATTACGGTCACTTGAAAATGGAAAATATACGTGTTTGTTCGAGACGTACTACGTACAAGCCATGAATGTCGAGATAAAACGTGGCATACCTAATGTAATGGACACAAACAAGGTCTTTTGAATTACCACCGTATAGTAGTTGCTTTAGTAATTGAATATCAATTGAATGACTTTATTTAAATCGCCCTATCGACAGCTGGTGAATATAACAATCGTATGTATGCGAACGATATACTTTAAAAAAATAATCTAGCTTCGTACAACGTTTTTAAATGTCATTCCTTGCCCTTGACACATCTGACGCATCACAACAGTACATACTGTGTGTGTATGTATACGAAGACAGGTTTTTGTAAATTCATACATAATAAACAAATGACATCATTATTAATAATGATGATGGACAGAGACATCACAATAAAGAGTCAACATACCAAAATTTGTGTGTTTTACAACTTACAATTAACAAATTTTAACACCTTTTTTAGTAACTTTTTTCTAAGATTGGTCACATTGATGTCACATGGCATATGTCATCAAATGTCAAACTTAAATACACATAACCACAAACTGTCTCTTTAGAATCTCTTGCAATCACATAAACTGCGAAATATCTATTTCTTATACATATTTAAACATGGTGTAGCATGCTATAAAGAGGAGTTGTGTTTCTGATACCTGTCTGTTCTGTCTGTTCTGTTCTGATACCCACTCAGCATAAAAACCAGTAAATTTGGATACAGCTAATTTCAACATTTTAGTGTTCGCCAAAAGTAAAGTGTATGGCTGCACAACCTCGAACAATGAAGCTACATCTTAAATTGGCTTCGATCTAGTTGGAGTTCAATACTGAATCGGTCAAAACATTCCAACATATCCTTTTCAAGTTCAGATCTCTGTGAAAGTCTTGCATCGGTGGCCAAATCACCGGCCATTCGTTTTTTTACACAGTTGCGCCACTTTAATTATTTATTAAAACTTGTAGGCTAAATAAAGTAGAGTAAAGTTATCCACAACAAGATTTTGTCATGATTTTATCCCAACTTTACGAAGTTGGCAGTTTACTACAGTACTACCAGCACTTCAACATGGTACCCCCAAAATACCCTAGATTCTAAATGTAGTAACCACAACTTCAAAATTAGTATAAAATTAATTACGCAAAGTAGCAAAAATAGTATATTATACTCGTAAGACATATTTGCGCATATGTTCATTTAGAAACAACTCATGCGTTAATTTGACGTCTCATAAAACTTGTATAATAAATACATATACTATTTTGTTTGGGGTTCCGCCGGGTTTCAACCGAATTTTCAGGGTATGTACCGCAAGAGTAAAAAGGTTGAGAAACGCTGTTATAGAGAATGCAAGTCCATTGTAGTCTATGGTAGATACGAGTAATACACTTGGTTTTCTATTGGGTTCTAACAACGGTAATTGTTCCGTTGTTTGTGTTTGACTTCCGGTATGTAAACGTAATTGCACTGGTGTCTTTAATTCCCTTTCTGTGAGGTTATTAAATTATTAAACGAGGCACACAAGCGAGTAAATACACTCAACAAAAAATTAAAACGGTGTAAGTAGATACAAAAAGTTTCTTTTATCTGAAAGGCAAAATATAATAGAACTATGATGATGACATTGGTATCGATTGTAGAACGTTCAAATAATTGTTTCAATCATAAAATAAATATAACCATGTCGGCTGAATCAAATGCTGATGTGTTATAGCGAAATGTAAATATCGAATATTTTGCTAAAAATAGAAACATGTTTCTTGATTCAAACAATGTTTTTATTATAACGTTCATAACATGTTTTCGTAAAGTGTCGACGTGTAGTTTAAAAGAAGAAAACTTACAATAAACGTAATTTATAATAAGACTAACTACAATACTCTTATAAACTAATAACTTCTTATGTTTCAGCTTATTAGATATAGTCTTTTGATGTTGAAAGTGAGTTAGTGATAAAAATAGTTTTATTAAGTCAAACAGGTGCCATAATTAGGGGACAATTATTATTAAACATTTTACAAGGTATAATTTTAATAATCAAACATTTTTACAAATTTATTGTTGCTTTGGAGATATACTCACAAAGAAACTAAAATCTGATTTATTTAATTCCTTTTTTTAAAGAGAAAATAAAATGCCACACCCATAGTCAAATACTGACTTATGTATAAATCAACAAACATTGAAACATGCAGAGTGGTTGTTAAACAAGAAATTGGCCAATTGGATAATGATAACAATAACCTGTATTTCAGGAAATTTAAAAATCTTTTGTTATGTTCTTTTAGTAGGTAATATTAATAAAATCATTTTTATCTGTCACGTTATTATATAATATTATTAAATAAATTAACAGTTGGTATTATTCTTTTCTTAAACTGGTATTTTGAAACAAAATATCTCAAAAACAATTAGGTTTAGAGTACTACTGAACTTAGTAGGTACTTATTGCCTTAAAACTTTGTAAGGAATTCACAAATGTACACAAATATAGGATGTTCGATTTAAAAAAAAAACTTTAGTTTCAGTTGCTACAGTCTTATAAAACATCCAGTATATTAGGGTGGACCTTTGTGCGTTTATATTCATACTTTTATATCCAGTGAAATTTGAGATCGATGAATACATAACGCGTGCCCCAAGAGGCTCAAAATCGAGAATAAATGTTTTATTAATATAAAACGAAATAATAAAAAAAACGTTTTATTTGGTTTTACTACAATAAATTCACATACCACAGTTGTTGCTTTTTTCGAAAAAAAAATAATCAATTAACTTCCAAGTCTAGACAATATTTTCAAGTACTTAATTTGTTGAAAATGCAAAAATAAATTAACCGTTTATTTTCTCGTATCAAATCATTTTGATAGTAAATTTTGTCCGCTACAATGTGGTATTTTTAGTTTTGCTATTTAGTGAGTGAGATTACTGGAATGAAGGATTCAAATCTGGCAGGCAAATTTTTCAATGGGTTTTAATTAATAACATATTTTCCTATTAACAATGACAGTAAACACTTTAATATGTTACTACTGAAATAAGCTATCTATTTATTATTAGTTTCATCTACTGCAATTAATCTTCCGTTCTCAACGTATATCCAAAATCCGGCATGACTGGACTAATAATCTAAGCCACATGACTATCCTGACAAACAATGAAAAATCTAACAAGTGAGAACTGTTTCTGGTATGCTTTTTTTCCGTAGAATCTTAATCAGAAGGCAGAAATTTTGACTTGAGCCTAGATTTGCATAAAAGACGTGGGTAAGGCACTGCAAACAATCAAAAAATGCCTTTTTTCTCAAAAGATAGACACTAGATTTGGAATATCAGCTTTCAGATTAAGATTTTTCGGAATAAAATGCATACCAGGAACAGTTTGCACTTGTCCGATTTTGTTCTTTGTTGACCAGGATAGTCACTAACATTGTATTTTTAAACCTTGGAAATCATAACAAATATTTTCAATGCCAAAGGCAATTTAAATAAAAAATATTATTAAATTTGTCACCCTTTCTTAGATTTGTTCATATTTGTGTCATTTGACCCAGAAATTACTGAAAAATGCTTATTAAAAAACCAAAATATAATAAAAACCTATTCAAAACTACTCATTTCGGAACTCCACAAAAGAATTCCAAATCTATCCATAAGCAGATGTTAATAAGTATGTTTAAGTATGCTTAATAAATAACGGTAAATATGTTCTTAACATTCTTGAGCAATAACGTAACTCCTTGATTAAGAAACAAACCAAAAACACGATGACTTATATACGTTCAACAGGATTAACTAACGAAGTCCACATATCACAAACAAGGGTGCAATAATCAGAGAATTGGGGCGCGTTCTGCTCTCGCATTACCCCATTTTACCTTTTACCACTGCGTCCCACATATTTATCGACCCGCTATAAATAACCAAGCAACAATTTCATTATTTTCAGGGTTTGGTAACTACGCTATGCTTTACACATTCTTGTTTATAAGCTAAAATAACATTGAAATTCCGTTCGACACAACTTATATTGAGATAAATATACCTGGGTTATATCCCTTTTTACACCTGGTGGACAGCTGTTCTTTTGAAAGGTCTATCCTAGTTATTATATCATATTAAGTAACAGAAGATGATATGGCATACCTGCTTTCTCTTTCAAATGGTACAAAATCTGCTCAACAACGGACTTAATATTATACAAAATCGATATTTGACAATAACCAGACCTACTGCGTATTGTTTACTTTACCCAAAAAAATAAAGTTGTATTATAACCAATTTATAATTTATACAAACAACCTCGTTTCATTCTTCCTTTGAAACACATCCATTATATTAAAGAAAATCAATTTATCCGCTATATCCGTAAATATAAACATACCTGTAACGTTGGTAACAGGTCCTAATAATATATAATTCACTGATTCGCACTGGTAAAATGGTAAATGCACGGACCGTTTTTTAAAAACACCGGTATTGAACGACTTGTCTCGAGTCCGGGTATATCTCGGTGCCAATGTTACGGCTAATCTAGCGGGCAGGTCAGCCTTTGGAAGGTTAGCGCGGTTTTGTCGGATACAAAACTTGCGTCACCACGCCTCGCACTAAAAGCTTGCGGTATGCGCCGCCGGTGGCGCCACCGTACAGTTCCTAGAAGTCGGTAAGTAGGTAACTGTACCGTGCGGTAGGAACACATACCTTTGAAGTTTTATTAATCTGTTCTTCCAATTAGTTATTATTTGTTCATTTAATTAAATATTTGTATACAGAAAGTTTATAGATATAGATTTGCAATAACACATTAAATAAATTAATATAATGTATGGTATTAAAATTATTATATAAAAAAGGTAAAACTTGCCCCTCATAAATAAGTATAATACTAATTTATAAATAAGTTTAATACTAATAATGTTATAATATGTTTTATTTTTAAGTTTTGCATGCAGGGTTGCATATAGTCTAAACTATGCTGTAAATTTTTACTTTATCGTACGCAGTATGATGAAGTATTGTAATAGTGCCGAAAAAAAGATTTGAGGTGTGTGTGTAAACGATTTTTGTGGCGACGATTCTGGAGAAACTACTAAATGTGTCTGGACGAAAGTTCATATTTAGAGAAGTTTTATGACCAAACTTAGAGCTGAAAAGCTTTTGGTTCAAAAGGGTCCAAAGGAACTGACTATTTACTCTTAGCATTTGTCAACGACTTTGCAAATGAGCCGTCATTTCTGTAATTTCGTCAAAATAGATAAATAATAAATTAAAGTAGAGGAAATTTTGAATAATTTATCTATAACATTTTTTGGCAAAATTAATAGTTTAGCTGCAGGAGCAAATTCTATTTGATCGAAATCGTGTCTACATTAATAGTAGGTAGCCAGGAAATTTTGAAAGTTTTGACAGTATTCAGAACGTCAGCGGTTGCGAAACGTCAATTCAACACGCAAATGCATGGAGAATGCGATGAGGAGGAGAAACACGCGCGCACGTACGCTATGTGAAACAATATTGAAACAGCTTGGTGTGTCCATGGTGTTTACAAAGTCAATGTGTATTTCAAGTGCGGATTGCGGATAGCAATATTGTTATGCATTTTTGAAGGATTTTGCAAATGAGCCGCCATTTCTGTAATTTCGTCAAAATAGTTAAATAATAAATTAAAGTAGAGGAAATTTTGTATAATTTATGTTTATGACATTTTTTGGTAAAATTAATAGTTTAGCTGTAGGAGCAAATTCTATTTATCGAGATCGTGTCTGCATTAATATAGGATTTGCCAGATATTTTTATTCTAATGACAGTAGGTAGTGTTAAAGGCTGATTTTTTTACTACTGTCGATACCTGCAAATCCTGGCTAATTCGTTTTATTTTAATGCAAACACGATCGATCTCGATACAATCTCATGCAGCTAAACTATTAATTTTATATATTGTATGATAAAGTCATGTGCCTGGCCACATCAGATTTTTTAATAATTGTTTAATAAAAGAAATCTATTTTCAGTTTATATTATTTTTCTTCTCTATGGTATCCTCCTCAACAAGAACGTAGGATAAAAATGCTTTAAAAAAAGATTGCCAAAATCATTTCCTGATTTGTCACCTAATACATATAGACATCTACAGTGATTTGAACACAACCTAGATTTGAACCAGATATTGACAATTATTCTCAATATCTCAGTTGGTTAGATTGTTAGAGCATTGTGCTAGCGACGCAAAGGTCCCTGGTTCAAATCGAGGTTGTGCCTGTAATTTTTAATTTATTTAGAATTGACATCACCATTTTTAAAATATTTGATATTCCATGATTACGGTATTTCAGTTATATAAAATATACAGTTTTATTTCACATTCTTTTATAACAGAACAATTTGAAAAAGTTATGGGAACGCTACTGTTTTAACATCCGATTTTTATTGATATAATTTATAAAAATTCTTATAGTGAGCAAAGATTAAATAATACTTTAAATCTAGAAAAAACTATGTTATCACTTTCCGATAAACTATACAGTGTAAGTCATTAGAACCGCATTAGCCACTAATTTCGAGAAAGAAAAAAGTTTTAGGTTGAAGGTAAATTACGAATTATAGACTAAATACTGGACCAAATGCAAATTTAACACTTTTATTTCCTAAAAAAATAGCAGGTTTATAACAAAACATCCGCAAAAACGTAATTTTTGTAGATATTTTACAGACTAGTTTGTCAGATAATAATTAAAACCGATAGTTTATTCATTATTGTATTCAAGTTCAAGCTTTTCCTTGAGTCTTTAAAAAGCAACCCTGTATATTATTTACTGGTGAAAATGCCCATACAGTAGTGTTTGGCAAGTATATTACCTACCAGTTTGAATGTTATATAAATTAAGTACAACTTAATGGACATTGCTACCATCAAATAATATACAGTGTTTCATATAAAAAAAAACTTACTACGTACCTACTATTATTACTTTGTATAGTCTAATATAATTAATAATTAATAATTAATAATTCGTCGGATTATGAAAATAATACCAACAAATTAGAAAAAATGTCCTGAACATCATATCAATATGGTTACTGAATTTTTGATGATATTATTATTAAAATTTAATAAAAACTATCAGTGATTAAAAAATTGGTCATGGAGTGTTTGCATTAATATCTCCGAAAGGATGAAGTTTAACAGAACAAATGAAAAAATGAATTACCTAAAAATATTGAAAGATTTACGTTTGGCAGAGGGTTAAAATACGTGTTTTTAGAACCGAGATTTATGTCAATAAGTATCCACATCGTTTGTCTTTAATATGGTGTATAATTTGTTCTGTTAATCTCAATACATTCCGTGATATTGATGCAAATATAGGTGGACAATATTTCATAACGAATTTAGTAAAATGACTAGACTAGTCTAATAGCAGCATCTATCCATTGCTTTTGGTTATTATTTGATAGAGGTGTAAGATAAAATGCTTAAAACTCTACCAATGTTTTAAAAAACAACAATCTTCTAACAATATCTTAGAAACCACCAACTTCACATGACTTTAACAATGCTTTAAGTGACTTTAAACTGTCCAAAAACTTGTTTAAAAAAGATTCTGTTAGTATAAATACCATTCTATATAATATCATTCTATATACATTTTCAACGGATAACGGAGAGATTTATTACTGTTAGACGATCTTCTTTATAATACTACAACTATTCGAAAATTTAAACCACAGATTTATGCCGACATCTGCAATTGATTCAATGTTAAAGAATTATATTTTTTATTTTTTGTTAATTTGTGATTTAAAACATAATGCTAAAAATCCTACCAACGTTCAATTTGGCGTTAAATATTACTTACTCAGTCTGTTCTAAGTCTTCAGGAAATGGCGTTGGGTTTTCAGGAATTGGACTTGGCTCGGGCTCCTCTTGCACTGGACTTTCAAAAATTAACGTTTCAACCATCGACCCTTTCGAACTTCCGAAAGACACCCTGCAAGCAAAAAAAGAAAACATCTTTAATTTCTTCCATGGAATAAAGATTACACAACGTGACAACTTTGTAAAGTTGTCTTTTATATCATTCACTCATTTTAATAGAAAAATCATTACCTTCTTAATCAGTCATAAGGGTGTAAACACTAAAGAGAGAGGTATATAATAATACCCCTTTCCTGAAACTGTATTCATTTTTATTACAGATGCAAATAACTCATAATTAAATCAAGCATTTAAATTTAATTTCTACACCTCTAAATTAATCTACAATCAAATTCCTGATCGATTCCTTAAATGTCAAATATAAATTAGTTTATTAGAGGTGTGTTAGCAGCTCTTCGTAGCACCTTGTAATAATAGATTTAATTAATAAACCGTTAATGTTGCGATCCCGCCTCGATCTCGTTTATTTTCTCTTCGAAATAAGTTAAACAGAATTTTTCAATCACTCGCCGGGGCATTTTTCGCCATTGCGAGCGAGAACCAATAAACCGATCAACGGCCTACTGAGAATAATAACACCTAATGAACTGACATATCCTGTTTTTAGAACAAATACTTCACTATCTCTCACTCCACAGTCTTCTCGATAACTCGATACGTTCCGATTATAACCACAGCGCGCTCATTAATTTATATTCTATGCGCGTTGTGTATATATTCGAATGTCGGAACGGTTAACTAATCTCATTAGCGATTCGCGATGTTTCGATTGTTTTAATAAATATACGGCGCACCTGTTACGTTTAATATTTAACGGTTATAAGCCTGTTAATAATTTCCCGGTAAACGTTAATCTCTTTCGCAGTGACTATAATTTAAATTGCTGGTCCGCTGAATTGACTGGTGAATGTAATTAATGTAAAATATGATCTCGTTCGAAGTATAAATTGGATTATTGTAGACAGACCGTAGAGAGGAGAATACGAGGGATGTCATGCGTGACTTTTTCGTGTCCAAAATTACTTTTGATAGAGCAAGTCATTGTTTTGTTGAAGTAGATTTCCTTTTATTACAGAATGTTACATAATTTTGTTGTTTATATGTTTGAATATCATACTAGGTACTGTTGACTATATTGTTAGATATTCCTAAAACTTTTTTGTGTATCAAATGAAATGACGTTTCACATCAATAGGGTTTCTACAGTAGCCTACAAAAATGATGAGGAAAAGTGTTAAAGTAAGCTTGAACCTTGAACTATAAAAAACCATTCACAGTTTGTGATTTTTTGTTACACGTTTAACAGTGACAATGCTTCAAAGCTTTAAAATTGAAGGTCAAAACTTTCATTTCAATTCATTTTGAAGCGATTTTATTATTATACGATATTAGTTTTTAATGTATCGCGTTTGATAATAAAATAAGTCAATTTTTGGTTATGTCTGACTTAATCGAAATTATCTATAAGGCCTAAATAAAATGTTAATCTATGTTGGTATCCAAAAATAAGGTATGAAGCGAGAAACAGGTGGCAACTAAGCAATTAACCAGTAACATGTCACACCCGTCACGACTGTTTGACGATCTGAATGTAATATAAAAAATAAGCAATGGTGGCTTTTATTCTTCTTCTGATACAAAACTATAACTAAAACTAGGGTCATATATGAAAATACTGTCATTTAGTTTACTTAAAAACAAAATAGATTTTATTTTGATCTGACACGCGTTACATTAAAACTTTCCCAAAAAAAATTTTATTATTATTCTTTGGGTATTACTCGCCTTTTTTCTTGAGGAAATATTTAAAAATGTGATTTATGCAACCAGACCTTCAAATAGAAAAGAATTGTTCTGAAAAATATATTTATTCTTCAGGGCGATATTGTTAAAAAAAGGCCCAATCCATAATGTTTCTCATGTTAATTTATTGTTTTCTGGTTATTAATTATTGGTATTAATTATAGTGAAATTGAAAAAATATAAAATCTTTAAGCAAAACTTCGTATTTGGACACTTACTATGTTCGCAAGAACCTGTTAATATTAATACATTATTTAACTAATACATATTAATACTTTTTTTAAGTTTCATTACTTCAGAATTTACAGATTCAGATAAGAATTGCTTATTAGCTCAACTCGGACTTATCCTAATTTGGTATTTCTATTTCGTTAAGATTGTTACATTGTTCTCTCGTTTAAATATAGTTTTTCTTTTGTCAAGTCATGTCAGTTGTTATAGCTGGAAACACAACACAATGATA
This sequence comes from Melinopterus prodromus, assembly GCA_964023965.1. Lineage (NCBI taxonomy): Eukaryota > Metazoa > Arthropoda > Insecta > Coleoptera > Scarabaeidae > Melinopterus > Melinopterus prodromus. The sequence goes on from OZ030390.1 coordinate 100,158,987, forward strand.
CATATCTCAAGAACTAAATATTACAGATTTCTGAAATTTGGAAAGTGAATTTCTACCCTAGATTCATAATATTATAAGACTGTAAAACGAATGTAAAAAAGTGTTTTCTTTGATTAATATGTGACGCAAAAAGTTGCTAATTTGACTTTTTAAGTATATAAAAAGTTCCTCAATAACTTTTTCTGTAAATTACAGTTATCAATATATTACAGTGGTTATTGGCAACATTTTGACTGTAAAGAATCATTAATACCGTGCTTTGCAAATGAAAATGTAGCATTCAGCGTCTTATATTGACAAAATTCGTACTGTACCATACTATATTTTAAAAGTTTATATTAGGCTTTTTCGGAATTTAAAAAGTTTATAATTCAATTAACAAAAAGTGAGTTGACAGTTTGTAGCGGCCCATGTGAATAAAAAAAGAACTTTTATACTTAGTTTTGTAGAACTTTGATTCTAATATGTATCTAAATACAAGGTAATTACTACACAGAAATGTTTGTTTAACTCAAGTTTGAATAGAGACAAAAATATTCATTATCTCCTAAAAAAATGCTTATTTAAATCAGATAACAGTTGTTTGGAGTAAAGTAATATTTGATTGACTAAATTAAACATTCTTTGTTCAATCGTTTTTTGTATCACGACATAAGACGTAAGTTTTTTTTATTTATTACGGAAATGACGTCATCATTGAAATTTTAAATAGCAGCCTTTATTATTTGTGTGATATTTCCAATCAGGGTAACATTCTGAACACAAAAACACATCGATTGTCAATTTTTATCACCAAGGCAAGGAAAAACTATGAACTGGTGAAAATAGTCGAAAATTCTCAAATAAATACTAAATGGATTTTGGCGACTTTAGCGATATTGTATTACTGACGCTCTCTAGCGTGATTTAATAGGTTTTTGACCAATCTGATTACAATGACACCAAATGTGTGATATTTTTGTGAACATGTAGCGTAGAAATGTTTAAACTAGGGAAATAGAAAACAAAATATTGGGTTAATGATCAAAGTCTGCGTAGTGATCTATACATGAATGCTAACGTCTTAATGAAACATAGTATTGTATTTAGAAAAGCATTTTTAAAAGTGCAATTCAAACAACAATAATCGCTATGTGAACAATATGTTCAATATGTTAATACAAATTAATAATAACCAACAATTAATAACGAACAATTAATAACAATAGCGTGGGTCACCCGGTATATTATACAAAATTATAGACCTCATTCGTATATTCCGGGTTTACTATTGCACTCATAGATGGCATAAGTACTACGTAGCTACATGTGACAATACAAAATACTTGCAAAAATACACATAAAAACATACACTATAAAAATAATACAAAACGAACAGTTCAGTATCCAGTTCAGTGGACCAAATTACAGCTGGAGTCTCTTTATTACCTAGTTATTATTTATTGTCTTTTTCGTTCACTGTACTGTATATAACCACTTGCTATACTAAAACGTGTCACTGACTCCAATTGCCATGATTTATACAGGATACATACATTAGGTGCGCGTTTACGTCGATAGTTATGCAATACTTCCGTAATAATTACGCAAAATAGCGAAATAACAGCCCCGGATAAATGCCCATTTGCGGTACACAGGATGTGCAGATATAATTGGATATGATTGTAACCTGGGTCGGCTTTAATGTATCCGCGACACACGTATTGTAAAAAAAGTAATTACTTTTTTATTGCTATGTGATTTCATTACCCATTTCGTAAATTATGAATGGCGTAATTTTAAACAGGAGGCCAGAGCAGGCACAATTCAACATTTTTCAGGCTTGCGTGGGGTTTTGTAATATATTCACCCTCTTTTCGAACTGTTAGGGGTAGAGATAGACGCACCTTTAAATATTTAATACTTATATAATGAAAAGGACCAAACTGCTGGAAAATGAGGGTCCCATTTAAATATTGTCTTCTTTTTTCTATAACTGTGTCTATTAAAAGAATCAACCACTTAAAATTATGCCCATACTATGTGCAACATCCTGTATATATGTATATAAGTATTTAGTTTCCTGTGTATTCACTGTATCAGTTGACATACTTCGCACCTTCGTATTATTTTCTTTAAAGAGATGGTACACGTAATTGGTTGTCAACCGGTTAAGTTAAGGTATCATTAGGAATGAGAAACAAATGACTTCATCGACACGACCACTCGGAGGAAATTGGACGCTTCCTCGAAGTAGTTATTAAATTGCATGGAAGGACAAAATGCATTCATCCAATAACAGTAATTTTCTTACTACGAGATCACAACATCATTTAGTCACGGTGTCGACATCAACTTTAAGTAGGATAATGCTAATATTCGTATGTCGCAGAAAGAATGACTGAAACGCATGTATTTTTTTGTGTAAATAGAACTCAATAAACGAGAATTTTTCGAACTTGTTTTACCAAAAAATAACGCTGTAAAAAGCTCCTATAGATGATGAATCACTAAGCGTTTCAGAATACAATATTAGGTATTCTAGGTTATGTAATAGGTGTTTATTGTAGATTTGATTTTCTACTATTATTAGCGCAAATGTTTTTCATAATCTTAACACAAATCAAAGTACTCCTACGTGTCTCGATTAGAAAACTAGCTCACATTTTGATAAAATTAAACGCATTTTAAATCATAGACGTTAAAAGGTTAGTGGTCAAAGATGATTTGGTTATAATCAACATTGTCAAAATATTCAAATTTGCTTTATTTAACTACTACTTAATATTGACAAGCCGCGAGTGTATAACCTATACAAGAAAATGCTCATGTTAAAGGCTTTTTCAATTACTTAGATATCTTTAGATATTTTTGATTTAGACCTTTTCTTTTGACTGTATCATACGCAGTATGATGAAGTATTGTAGTCGTGCCGAAAATTGAGATTTTAATGGAAATAGGTCTTTTTGGGTCCCCCGATCATTTTTGACCAAGGTACAAAAAAATGTCTGTGTGTGTGTATGTGTGTACTCGATTTTTGTGGAGACGATTCCGGAGAAACTACTGAAGCTATTGAGACGAAACTTCATATTTAGAAGTTTCATGACTAAACTTAAAGTGGAAAAGCTTTTGGTTCAAAAGGGTCCAAAGGAACTGGACGTTTCCTCTAAGAATTTTTCAAGGATTTTTGCAAATGAGCTGCGATTTCCGTAATTTCCTCAAAATAGTTAAACAAATACTCTATTTGATCGAGATCGGTGGCATCTGCATTGATAGAATACTATATAGTGAGCCAGGATTTTCCAAATATTTTCAGTCTAATGAGAGTACCGGTAGTGTCAATTGCTGATGTTTTGACAATATCTCACTATATCTACTGCCAATAATAAAAAGATCACATATTGTGATACCGTGTACGGTCCTTGCCTGACGGCGTCCGATAAGCAGCGTGTTCAGCGTGTCAAAAATGCATGTGTTCTGTTTGTTTTTGGTTTGAGGAAGTATGATCATGTATCGAATGGGCTGGGCGACTTGGGGTGGTTGAACATGGATAACACTAGGGTGTTGCATACAGCAATATTATATCATAAATTGCTATCCAAGAGGATCCCACAATACCTCATGCGGAAGATACGCTGTAGAACGGATGTCCATAACCTTAATTTAAGATTCAGGTGTTTGTTTGCTCCTCCTGCCCATCGCGCTGAGCTGTATAAACGGCCATTCTCTTACCAGGTCAGTCACATATACAATGGTCTCAGGGAAGATTTCACAAAATTATCGTTAAACAGTTTTGGGGGGAAAGGTGAAGTGTTGTCTGTTTGCTCAACAGGGGGGGACTTTAGGCATTGAGGGCACATCGGAGGCTGTTTTATTTTTTATGGGCACGTGCGATGTTTTGTTGAGTTGGATTCGCTGCAATTACGTGTAATTAGACTCTAGAGTTCTTTTTTTGTTTTTTTGTTTGTTCTCGGGATTATTGTTATATTATTGGTACAATTATGTCTTAGTTCTAGTTTGCGTAAGGGCTTGAGTGGAAGAGCAAGGCAATTTGGAAACAAATGTGCTGATCTCCGCCCTAAACATAAATATTATTTTGTTGCATTTAATATTATTTTATGTTAATAAAGGAATTATTTATTTATTTATCTGCCAAATCCTGGCTAACTAGTTTTATTTTAATGCAGACACGACTGATCTCAATCAAATAGATTCTCATGCAGCTAAACTATTAATTTTATATATTGTATGATAAAGTCATGTGCCTGGCCACATCAGATTTTTTGAGTTTGACACTTAGCTTTGTCAGCCATTCCGGTGCGACGTAGATGCGCAGAACGAAACGATTTTTGTACGCTAATGTGCGTAATTCTGTTTCTACCGTTCTTGAGGTATAAAGATTTAGCTACATTACACAATTTTTCATAACTAATATCATCATCACGTCAAATACCGTCATAACCAAAACTCAATATTTCACTGTCAATGTAGAAATACGAATGCGTGCGTCACGTGTTACAGCCGTTACATTATTTCAGATTCACCTTGCAACTGATTGACGGTTTGGCATCGCCTTCAAATTGAATACTCGTGCCGTAAGGTTTATACGCGCGATTGTTTCAAAAAACGCCCACGAGACGGCGTCGTTCGCGTCGCTCGCCTGAAGCGAAAATCGCGCTGTGTGCCGTTTGCCAAAACGTACGCCGAATGGCATGGTCGAGCCAGCAAAACAGAAGACCCACGTCATCATATATAACTAATTTTCCTCTTCTGATTGAGAGTACAAAGAAGTATTTTTGTATAATAAATATTTTTGTGATAAATGCCAACTTAGAACAACCTCCTCTCATGTCTCCTAATGGTTTGTTATATCCAGATTTGACATATGATTAGTCCAATCAAATACAGAGGGTCATTTTCATGTTACATTGCATGGTCAAGTCAATAGATTTCGGATTAGAAATAATCACTAGTTTGAGATATACACAACACCAATAAACCTACAGACTAGGAAGCTTTTACATAGACCTTGAAAACACTATCCAGCTAAATATACATCTTAAAGCCAGAGATCAGCTGGATGTGGAAGCCAAGAAATTCATCAACACCATCCAGAAAACAGCCAAAGAAATCACCCGCAGAACTATTGAAAATAATTATCCTATGGAAATTAGAGAACTGGCCAAACAAAAAAGACGAGCTAGAAGAAGATGGCAACAGCTGCGAGATCCAGCTGACAAAACCCTACTTAACAATAAATCCCAACAACCTAAACGTGAAATTCAAAAATTAAAAGAGGCAACAGTGAAATGCTTCGCCGAAGATTTTGCAGAACATCTAGCAGAAACCTTCCAGGCCCACAACATCGAATCAGAGTCAATCGCCGACCGGAAGATATAGTCTATGAAGCTAGTTATTCCAAAGGAAGATGCCAAAAATATCAACACAAACCAAAATCTAAAGAAGGCACCTGGATATGATTTTATCACAGGGGAAGTTCCTAAACAATTACCGATAAAAGGTATCGTTATGCTGACGTATCTAATAAATGAATTGTTGAGATTTGAATATGCCCCTCATGTCTGGAAAATAACAGAAGTTATCATGACACCAAAACTAGACAAAACCAACGAATGAGGCCAAATCATATCGCCCCATATCAGTGGTACCAATCATATCAAAGCTCTTTAAAAAGCTGCTTCTGAAAAGAAAGAAACCTATCTTTGAGAGAAAGGAACTAATTCCTAATCACCAACTTGGTTTTAGAGAAAAGCATTCCACCATAGATCAAGTCCATAGAATAACGGATATCAAAGAAAAAGCATTAGAAGACAGGCGTATTTCCTCAACAATCTTTCTTGACGTGACACCAGTTTTCGATAAGGTTTGGTACGAAGGATTGATACACGAACTAAAGAGTATGATACCTTTACAATACGCCGAGCTGCTAACATCCTACTTATCAGATAGACCCCAGGGTAGTGTGTTGGAACCAATTCTCTATCTACAATATACAAGTGACCTAACACGATGTAACAGTCGCCACTTTTGCAGATGACACGGCTCTAATGGCAGTGGGATCAGCTGTTGGAGAATCTACAAGGAATCTTCAACAAGCTAGTAATAAAATATATCAATGGACCAAACAAATTGAAGACTAAGCTCAACGAACTGAAATCTGTCCACATTAACTTTACGAACAAAAGAGTCGAGGACATATCTTGTGTCAAGATTAAAGACGCCATAGTTCCACATGCGAACTCTGGAAATATTTCGGTATGAGTCTGGATACAAAGCTAAGGTGGAAAGAACACGGTAAGAAGAAAAGACTAGAGTTTGGCCTCAAATACAGCGAACTGTACTGGCGTTTAGAAAAAAAAAAACCTCAGTTGTCAGTACAGAACAAATTACAAGTGTTAGTGAAGTGTTAGTGCTTCTTGTTTAGGACAAAGTAAATATAGGACAGCAGTGGACACCCTGTTCGAGACAAGTAGCTAGTTAACAACAGATTGACATGGATGGTTAATATTTTAGATTACTTTCAATATGTTAAGGGGTAATATCTAGTCTGAAGCAAAAAATGAGAAGAATCGATCAACGTGAAATTTTGAGGGCTCATTGCACTTATCTTGAAATGCAAAGAAACAACAAGTCTCCAACGAACGTATCGGGAACAATGGATTTTTTCATGATATACACGAATATAGCTACAGAAGTACACATGGATATTCAGAATAATCGATTTTTGAAAAAGCTGGAGAACTTTGAAAATAAAAAACGTCGTTTTTTCGACTAACAAATTGGCCTTCAGTTGTCTATAAAATCGTAATTGTTTATCAAACTGAAAAATCATGTGTACTTCTATGGATAATCTCAGAAGGTACAGCCAAAATTTCAAGTCAATCGGATAAAATATACTGGAGTTCTACTGCCAGCCGTTTTTTGAAACATGGACAACGGCTACAATGACTACACAGGCAACATATGTTCAACATTTGCTTTGAACTACCAACTAACGCCATTTGTACCTCATTTTCAAACTGAATTTGTCATTTTGAAGCGTTCAGACTTGCTGCAAAATTGCATCTTTTACGAGCACTTCATTTTGTTTTTCAACAATTAATGATGTCAGACTTTATTCTTGACATGTTTTTAAGTCATTTAAGCGAATAAAAACATGGAAGAATACAAATTCAGGCTAGATATAACCTCCTAAGCACTACTCTGCTTATTAACAATAGAAACAAACTAGTTTGAGATATATTGTGAAATTGATGACGTGGATCTTCTGCGTCGTTGTCTCAACTGTAGAAGTTCTGCTGGGCTCTGGTGCGGCTGCACGTGAAACGTCTGAATGAAATATCGATTCTCTGGAAACTCCCTCTAAAAATTGTCTCTCGGCAGTCTACCAACCCCTCTGCCCATCTCACCCCTCACCCCTCCCATCGCTGGTGGATCTTTTGTTTTCTACCCCGTCGACGTTGGCGTGTATCTCAGGGTTTCACGACTCAATTTAGGATGTTTTGTTTTGACTGTGCGATCGTTTCTGTTTACATGTTCGAGTGCCACGGGCTGTTAGTTTCAGCAGATCATGTTTTGCTGAACATCAACATTACCACCCTAAAATCGTTAGCTTGCTTGGTAAATGTGCAAAATCTGGATAGTTTACATTTATGGTGGGTCGAAAGATGTTGCGAACATAATATCTATGCATATTATGTAATAAATTACTATTCAAAATTAAATCTAATTCAAATTTGCATAAGAAATTGCACAATTTAGAAATATGCTGAATTTGCCACGTTTTTCTTTGAAGGCTTGACACCCACATTCGGATACTTGGAAAATGTTGCTTATAATACACAGCATATATACCATACCTATTTCAGCATTTTTTTAAATATTTCTTTTAGAAATTTATTGTTTATAATACACATTTTATGAGTATTCCTACCTTGCATTACTAAAAATATACAAGTTGGCTTAAGTATGATTTTTGTCAGTATCCATTTTACACTGTTAACACTTTTATTATTTAGTAGCCATGTGCATTTTTATGGATTATCTATGAATTTATCTAATAAATTATTATTCCAAATTAAAACTAAATCTAATATCTGATAACAAATTGTTCATAAAAAACGCAAAATTGGCCAAAGTTTTTCTTTAAAGGCTGGCACCTACATTCTGGCTCTTGGAAAATATTTAACTTTTTTTACTATAATTTTGGATAAGATATAATAAACAGTACTTTTTTCATAATTGCAAAGGCATGTGATACCCTTGTGAACTTCTTTGTGTGCTGAAAAAATAATCAAAACTGGTCACAAGGTTCACTAAAGTGATTCAACTTTAGAGCTAATATGCAAAGTTTTACTTGCAAAACTGGTATCTTTTCCGGACATAGGAATGGATCAAAAACCTAAATGCTGGAAATTGACAGAATTTTGTAACAGACTAATTGAGAGCCAATCAGGTGATCAAGTTGCCTAACTACTCCATAGAGTGTCTCAAACTTAGACAACTTAAACACCATTTTGATCTACAGGTGTAATAAGACCTACGATTTTATTTTTCAAAATCGCAAAGCCGAGTGATTTTAATGAATTTGTTTGCAATATGTTGAAAAAATACCAGAATCCATCTAAACCCAACTACAAAAGTTATATTAAACACCAAAGACCAACATAATATTATGCTGTGTAGATTGCCTTTTGTGTAGAAAGCGTTTTTGACTACTAAAATAAATATATTTGCTTGAACGACTTTTACCAGAGTATGTTGATGTAATTTAGTCAATTTAAATGCTAGATCAACTAAATACATATGTATTATAAGTGCATCCATCATAGATAGATACATACAAAGCAACATGCGAGCTTTTCTTGAAAACGTATTATCCAATCGAACCTACGACAATTATTTATTTCTTAGAATTATATTCCAAGAATTTATAACTCTCCAATCTAGACACGACACGTAGTCTAAACTTGCGTAACACCAGAATTATTCGTGAAGCCTTCCGTAAGGTAATTGACTAAACGTAATTGTTTTTAAATTGACTTGTCACGTGGCAACGTCGTACCTCTATTTTTTCCATCTGAAATTGCTCAACGTAAAATTTACGAGGAAATTGGATCTGGTAGGAAGCCGCGGTCATCCGGTGTTGCCTACCGCTCCCCCCAGCCCCCTCTAACGGAAAGTAACCGAATTTCGAAACGTCTGCAAGGAAATTGGCTTCTACAAGTTTCAATCAAATTTTCCAAATCAATCACGTTATTCGATGGTGTGTGTTAAATTCCGTCAATTTACAATTTATATTCCATAGATTTCTCCATTAAAGGTGTTGACACGAAGATGTCAAGGTAAGGTAAGGTAAGGTAACGAACAAACGGTGAGGTCAGTATAAAGAACAAAAAAACTAGTTTTGGTTTTAGTAAAAGTATCGCACTTTTTGACAGTTATTATAGATTTGTAATTGTAATACGATTTACATCGAATAAATGGAATACCCTGTATATCTTGACGTACTTCGAAAGATGGATAAATTAGCTTTCTTAAGAGGTCTAACTGGGAAGGTCTATCGTCAACAGCTAAAAAGTTATTAAGCATCTAATTTGATATTGGTAACTTATTCACGATAATTCCTAATAGTCCAGTCATTATATACATTTGGAAATGCAAATGGTCCTATTGTTCATCGTTATTGAGATATTGATCAAAGAAGTCAAAATTTGAGGTAGTGAAATTTGCTTTTTTGCTATTTTCTCTTTTCTCGCGGTAGTTACCGAAAAAATGTCTATTATGAAACTTTTAGAGCATGTTCAGATCTATAATTTCGTTTCTTATATTTTTACACTTCGACCAAAATTACGATGGGCCTGGTCAAAGAAGTTCTTCCTCGGTTAACTCTTCCAGTTGTGGAAACTCTCGTACCGCAGGAAATGATGCTGGGATGGTCGGAACATCATCATCATCGTCGTCGTCGTCGTCGTCGTTGAATAGAATGTCGGCTCTGGCAATGTTGTTGCTTATTTTCCCACCAGCACAAATTAGAACCTCCGGATCGATATTTTCTTGCTTAAATAATTTTACCGATGCTACAGGTCGTAATTTCAGTCGGAGGAAAAAATAAAAAAACGCGATGCAGGTCTGAACACGCTTTACAAGTTTCATACTAGACAAGTTTTCGACATCTATCACGAGAAAAGAGAAAACGGCAAAAAACAAATACCGCTTCCTAAATTTTTGACTTTTTTGATCGATATCTCAATAACCATGAACAATAGGTAAAAAATTTATAGGACCTAAATTGTAGAGCGTGAAAAAGGCATTAAAAACTATTCATTTAAAATTATCGTATCTCAACGGAAAACCGAGTTATTGTAAAAAGAACTGAATTTAACCCTTTTTTCAAGGTGGTGGAAAATGCACATAGGAAATCTTGGTCGACAATTTGAAGTTAAGCTTTCCTAGGACGCCCACTTTCACTGCACTAAATTAAAAATAAATAATATTACCGAACCCTATTGTAATACTCACGAAAACGAAGAACATGGCAGATTAGTGATCAATGGTACATACCTGGAACAAAATAGAGAAAATAAGTAAATAGATAATGAGATATAAACAATATATAAATTATTTCTTCTAAAAATATATTGGAATTATTTTGCTGATGGGATCTCATTTCAATCTCGGCGGTCTAAAGACTTGAGTAGAGTTTTAAGACCCGTCAATGTTAAAAATCGATTCATAAAAATATACTGTAACAAAGGCAGAAACCCCATAAAAAATTATGAAACTTAAATATTAAAATGGCCAATCAAAACTGATTATCGTGTAAAAATATTTCTGAAATTATTGCTAAATACAAATATACTATCGTGCAGATATTCTGTAATATCCTAACTATGTACTTTTATTTTTATACTTTAAATTTAACATTCCTGTATCTATTGTTCTATTACGTAACGGAATTTCCGAATCAAACACCTAATTAAATAAAGCTACAAATCATTCAGTAACCGATTTGGATCTGATAACACTTAGAGGGTCATCAATTTTCATTACCCATCCCACCAATTAAGAAATTATGTTTAAAAAAGTGCGTCAACCGATAATCAACTTAACACTTAATCAAATTTAAACCTCAATTAGGCTAATGGTATCTTAATTAACTTTTATTTTGTCAGAGGATAATTGGCGCTCTTCAAACTCATTACTCAAAATTGTGATACAACCTAACCTATACAACCAAAACCTAAAAACAGATCAACTCGGATCAACTCAATTATTTTCCATTGTTATATCTATTTACACTCCGAACGTATACGGCGTGGTTCGAACTGACGAGGCTCTGAGGAGGTGCATTGTTTCCCATGGATGTGACATTGAAAGTTGAAACCCATTGGTGATATCACTGCAGAGTGCAGACCGAACTCGGGACCCTTTTGTGTTTGTATCCTGACACACCCGGGCGACCACATCCGACCGGGCCCTTCTTCATTAATTGTAACAAAAACTTATCGCCTCATTGACAGCCTATTGAAATAACCAATGGTCTAGAATTAGAGTTGGCCATGAACGGCTGCCGTAGGTCGCATATGTGCCGAAATAGACTTGCCCCAAAATGAGTCATCTAGGTTTTATTCGGGTGGATTGAGTGCGTAACTGACAACTGTTATTATGAATAAAAATACAGGGTATTACAGGTGTGACAGATTTAAAACACGATAGGGTTTTTTGTTTTCAGCTGAGATATTGGCTTACACAATACACTTAGAGCTGATTTTCATGACTTTTGATTAAATTGTAGCTCTTAATTTGCAGATTAGCAAACACAAATTGTTTTAAATATCAATTTTAGTTTTCACGTCTGTAACATTTGTTGATATATTGGTAATGAAATGTGTGTTTTAGGAAAATGTTGAAGCTGCTTCTTTATTTTTAGTCTAAAAGCAGAGTCTAAACCAAATTATCAAGTGTATTCATCATTTTTTAACCGAAATATCGGTAAATAGTCAGAAAAACACAACTTTTCTTTTTCTGCAGAACTCTCTCAATTAATTCCTTTATATCCACATTTAATTCCTGTGAATTTTGAAATCGAAATGTTACACACGTTTATCATTATTTATAAATGTTAATTTTCATAAAAATAATAACAATACTTTTGGAACATAGCTTAGTTTTTCATTTGTTTAGCAGAATATTCACTGTGGGCAAAAAAAAAACGGTAAAAAAACGGGTTGGACATTTGTAACAAAAACATTGCACAGGCACGAGAAATCTAATTGTGTACTCAGTTATCTTTAAATATTCTGGAGAAACCAATGCCATTTTTACTTTATCATACGCAGCATGATAAAGTATTGTAATCGTGCCAAAAAAAAACTTGAGATTGTAGCGGAAATAGGTCTTTTTGGGTCCCCTGATCATTTTTGACCAAGGTACAAAAAAATGTCTGTGTGTGTGTGTATGTATGTGTGTGTGTGTATGTGTGTACTCGACTTTTGTGGAGACGATTCCGGAGAAACTACTAAAGGTATCGGGCCGAAAGTTCATATTTAGCAAAGTTTATGACCAAACTTAGAGCTGAAAAGCTTTTGGTTCAAAAGGGTCCAAAGGAACTGGCTGTTTCCTCTAAACATTTTTCAGGGATTTTGGAAAAGAGCCGCCATTTTTTAATTTCGTCAAAATAGTTAAATAATAAATTAAACTACAGGAAATTTTGAATACTTTATGCCTATGATATTTTTTGGTAAATTTAATAGTTTAGCTTCAAGAGCAAATTCTATTTGATCGAAATCGTGTCTGCATTAATAGTAGGTAGCCAGGATATTTTGAAACTTTTTACAGTATTCAGAACGTCAGCGGCTGCGAAACGTCAATTCAACACGCAAATGCATGGAGAATGCGATGAGGAGGAGAATCACTCGCGCACGTACGCTATGTGAAATAATATTGAAACAGCCTGGTGTTTTCATGGTGTTTACAAAGTCAATGTGTATTTCGAGTGCGGATAGCAATGTTGTTATGCATTTTTCAAGGATTTTGCAAATGAGCCGCCATTTCTGTAATTGCGTGAAAATACTTAAATAATAAATTAAAATAGAGGAAATTTTGTATAATTTATGTCTATGATATTTTTTTGTAAAATTAATAGTTTAGCTGTAGGAGCAAATTCTATTTGATCGAGATCGTGTCTGCATTAATAAAGGATTTGCCAGATATTTTTATTCTAATGACAAAGGCTGATTTTTTGACAATACCTACTGTCAATGTCTGTCAAATCCCAGCTAATTTGTTTTATTTTAATGCAAACAGGATCGATCTCGATAGAACCTCATACAGCTACACTATTAATTTTATATATTGTATGATAAAGTCATGTGCCTGGCCACATCAGTTTTTTTTGTACTTTAGTAAAAAATGATCAGGGGCCCCAAAAAGACCTATTTTATCATACTGCGTATGATACAGTAAAAATCACAATATTCTGTGGCAATGCAATATCGTTTGTTGTTATTTATCTACAATATGCCCACCGGCAAACAAAAAGCATCTTCAAACTGCGGCTGCAATACCATAAATTATCAAACCGCTTCAAGCGCAACAGTCATCTATTAACGTTCAATTTATAATCAGGCAGTTTATCGAACTAAGATCTGAACGTCATAGATATTAATTATTTCCGACTGGTCAATTCTCAATGAGTACCCTCAGGCAGAATTGTATAAATCAAGCATGCAACCAGTCTGGAAGTGACTACTTATGCACAACCTCGTAACGGTAACCATACTTTATTCAAAACAAAAACTTCAAACACCCGCAATTATTTCCACGCATCTAACGATGCGTTTTTCAGATTCGTTTTTTCAGAGGTGCGTTTTTCTATTCGCTCGCAATTCTTAAAATAGCTGAAATGCGTGTCGTCTTGCATGTAGGAAGTAAATAAGTTGAAAAAGGACAATCGGTAATGCTGGTAAAGCGTTTATATAGCGATTATCGCGAGCAAAAACCAAGATGGATAACTGTAGAGTGTATATAACATTAGGATGGAGTAGGTATAACAGTATATTATTATACACGTTTTATAAGACGTCAGTTATTAACGCATGAGTCAATGCGTCATTAATTTCATATAAATTTAGAAATTGTGGTTAATATGTGTATTTAGAATCTAAGGTGTTTTCCGGGGACCCGTTGTAGTACTATTGATACTGTAATAAACTGTCTACTTCGTAAAGTTGGGATAAAATCAACACAAAATCAACCAGTGAATAAAGGATATAGATGTAGAAACATAACCTAAAAGTTAACTTAAAAATAGTGGTCTAATAATTATAACAGTCGGAATAGAAGTGTTTGGCGGCGACTGATTAGTTACTTTGAAGAACAAGAACTTACTAAAGAATTGTTATAATGCTTAACGGTTAAAAGCCAGCAAGGCAGTTATCTAAATTTCTTTTGCTAAAGTTGCCATTAAGGTGGTTCATAAATGCATTGCAAACATTTTTGTGATGGTAGAATGCAACGATCCCCCGCAAAAATCCAAAAAGAGTGGACACGTATCTTTTTAAAATTTTTTTTGTGCCTTTTTGTGCTTTAAATTTCCATGGAAAAATGCATGGGTAGAAGACATTTTTTGGTATTATTCAAATAATTGTTTGGGAAAACTTAAGATTTGACATACTATACATATATATTTGACACCCCAAACCCACCCCCACAGTGCCCTGAAAACTACCCTCAAATGAAAAACTTAACAGAAAATTTAACCTTCCAACATTTCATTCTCTTTTTTTCTCTTAGATATCATTACCATAAGGCTAGTATAATGTTTATAAACATTTGTCAGTTAATTTCCATTTGTTTAAACAAATTCTATGTGTTTTAATAATTCGTTTTCCTCGAAAATCCGTCTGAATTTTGTTTTCTGAGTTCGAAATGGCAAATTATTATCATAATAATAATAATAATAGTCTTTATTGGTGTTATATACATATAAATGTTTACACAAGTCAAAGAAAAAACAGAAAACAATGTAAATTAGTTAAACTAAATTTAGATCTGCAAAATTACTATTTAGGAATTCATCAAAATTATACACAGATTTCTGTAATAAATACCTTTTCATGACTGACTTAAAAACTTTTGGAGAGTAAGCCCTAGTTACAGCCGAAAGAACATTGAAAAATTTCAAAGCCCAATAATTGGCTCCATTACAAGATTTCTGCAGTCTCAGAAAAGGCTGGCGATACTGGTGATTTGTCCGTGTGGAGTAAGAGTGAATGAGTCAACTGGAGCAAAGGTTGCTGAATTTATCTTCGCATACATCAAGCACTCCAATATAAAGACCGATGGCAAAGTCAGAATATTGATATCCCTGAAATGATCCCGACAATCATCTCTATAATTTATACCGCGTATTACTATTATACAGCGGCGTTGTAATGAAAAATTTTTGTTGGAGTGGCTACTGTGTCCCCAATTAAATATTGCATATGTCATAATAGAATGAAACAATGCAAAGTATGCAACCACTAGATATTCTTGTGAAACTGTTTCTTTCAGTATTCTGAAGAAATATATTACCTTTGCAAGTTTCTTTGAGACCGAATCAACGTGATTGTCCCATCTCAGTTTGGAATCTATTAAGACTCCCAGAAATCTGACACACTCACCGTCATCACAGTTCTCAAGATGCCGCAGAGTAAACAGTAAGGGCATACACTTGTCGAGATTGATAGGTTGAGCGACATAGAGTGACATTATTCATTAAAAAAATTCCTATTGTTTAAACAATTAATTTTTTATTCATTTTCAACTTCTTTCCTAATTATGGTAGTAAATTCAGTTTTTTTTTGTGAAATTAACTTATAAATTTCTTATTCGAGATATCTTGCCTATATTATCTAACACACCACCATTTTTTTAAACAAATTCTATTTGTTTAAACATTTTTTTGCAATTCTCCTAGTTTATTTGTTTTTAGGTCGGTCTGGCGAACTGTTATTCTCAAGTGACATCATTTATATTTTGGGATGTTTTCCATTGTTTAACATTTAAATAATAAAATATTATTCGTTTTCAATATCATTTATTCGAAAAAAAAAATAAATTGATTTAAAATCCTTTTTTCGGAAAATTGGGGAGTTATATTCCTTTTAAAAAATATTAAATACATTAATTAAATATTTATTAATCACATTTCTTTCTCAGTTCCTTATTCTGATTTCCTACCACTGTGATAAAGACAATTGTTGATTTGGAAATTGTTCCCTGTACTATAATTTGATGAACTATTGAAAACGAATAATATTTTATTATCTAAACAATGAAAATCATCCCAAAATATAAATAATATCACTTGGCCAGACCGATATACAAAAATTAATTTTAGTTGAATTGAAAAAAAAAATGTTTAAACAAATGTTAATTTTACAAAAAAGCTGACCTTTACCATATTTAGAAAGAAAATTGAAAATGAGTTAAATAATTAATTGTTTAAACAATATGAAGAAATTTTTTAATGAATAATGCCACTAAGATAATAAACTGCCATTTCGAACGTAGTTTCGAGGAAAACGAATTAATTAAACAAATAGAATTTGTTTAAATAAATGGAAATAAACTGACAAATGTTTATAAATATTCCACTAAACTTATAGTAACGATTAACATGAGAAAAAAGAGAATGAATTGACTACTAACGGTCTAAAATTCTGAAGAATGTACATATTTTCATTTGAGGGTAGTTTTCAGGGCACTGTGGGGGCGGGTTGGGAGTGTCAAATCCGTATGTATAATAGGTCAAATTCTTCTTTGGAAAGTCCTCTACAAGTCCTATAACTCTAATGTTAAGTTTTTCTAAACCCCGAACAATTATTCGAAAAATAACAAAAATATTTTTTCTGTGCATTTTCCCATGTTAATTTTAAACCTCGATAGACAGCACAAAAAATCATAATATCGAAAGAAAAATACGTGTCCACTTTTTTGGATTTGGTGTTTTGGGGAATCGTCGCTTTCTAAATAAAAATAACCTCCATAGTGTCCATAAGGGAAAATTTCGCAGTTTATGTGATTTCAAGCGAATCTAAAGAGGCAGTTTGTGGTTATGTGTATTTACGTCTGACATATGCCATTTGACATCAATGTGATCAATCTTAGATAAAAGTTACTAAAAATGGTGTTACAATTTGTTAATTCTAACACCGAAAACAGTGTTACAACGTGTGCATTGTGAATGGAAAGTAGACAAAATCAATTATAGTGCGATTAGCCTAAATATAGATGAAAGCAATGGCCAGATGCCGGACGAAAATGTATTCCCGTTTCGTCGATATTGTGTTTCATTGTTTGAGTGATTCGTGGTACGGAGAAGGGGAGTCTGAATGATAACATGAGTTAAATTTGGACCGCAAGTTTAGTATTGCTATGGTTTAACAACAGCAAATAGTTCTTATAACCAGCCAGACATCCGTTTGGCTTTAGAAGTGGAGGGAGATAATATGTTACTTTAATATCCATAAAGGATTTTATAGTACTAAAAATTTCTCAATTAAGATGGAAGATGGTCCATCAAAGGGGGTCGTAAACTTTAAGTTCAGAGTGTATAAAACTGGCCATGTATAGATCTGTTTGTTGTTTACTTTGTCATAAGTTGCTAGACAGTTAATAATAGGATTAGACTTCACTAAGAACGATTATCCCCTGAAATGTAATCGATTGGAAATTACTTGATATAGATCTTGCCCTCCAAAGGTTTATCTTTAGAACAAAATATTATTTTGTCGAATATACAGTGTGATTGACTTTACGTATTCAAGCAAATATTTTTTCTATTATTACAGATACAAGAACAAATCATATCAATTTAACCAAATTCTTTCCAAAATTGGAGGTACAGTAATTTAAGAAAAGTCTTTGTTGCGTAAATAATGTCAGCAAAAACATCTTCAACTTATAAACAAAAGATACAAGGTAAAGTTCTATGCTACTTTATTTTTTAACCTAATCTATACTCTGAATTTGATATTATGCAATGCTTTATTTGTAAGCATTTTAATCGGCGTCTTTTCATTACTTATTTTATTTGCTACCACTGATATTGTATTTTATTATTTTATGAAAAACAACAGAAACGGTTCTAACATCGGTAGTTTAAAACACGTTTAAAATACGACATTTAAAACAAACTGTTTAAAACATGTTTAAAATCAAATAGTTTAAAACTAAATATTTGTTTTAAAACATTTGTTTAAAACACTGTTTTAAAACAAATTGTATTAAACATAAAAATCCTGGTCGTTAGCTATTCACCGCCAAAGTTGGCCGAATTCGTTTTCATACAACATGTAGATCTTTTAATTCTCTACAAAAAAATGTCTATACCGAGTTTACGTACGATTATAGAAAAACGTCAGAACCACATAAGATAAACAATGTTTTTTTGAGCTCGGTAAATCTTTTCGATACTAAAGTCATCGAAAACATGACAGAGTATCACATTTTATAATAAGAAAAGCAATAGCATCCAGTTAAAACTTTGATATTCCAAAATATGTATGTCTGTCAGAAGGTTAATAAGTGTAATTAATTAAATTTTTGTTTCCGCTCCAAGTGAATTTCAAGATAAATTTGTTTACGGCTTTGGGAGCTGGTTTGCAATAAAATTCCTGTTTTACTTTGTTGCTGACGTTTCGGTTGTATTTTTCACCTTAATCATAGCTTAACGTAACATAGAATTACATAATAAACACTCACACACACATGTGTCGACCGACAGATATTCAACAATGACACAAAGTTAATAAGTATCTTATTTTTCGCATATACAACGCCTTATTTTTTCCGGATATACAACACTTCTTTTGTAACTATCTATTCAAATATAACCTAAAAGTTTGACTGATAATTGATAATTGACTGATAATTGAGTGTTATTCTAAAAGTTGATTTTTTTCCTTATAAGGTACTGCAATTTGACTTCTTTTTACATTGCTATAGCATAACAATAATTAAGAAAATCCTAATAATATAGGAAGACTAAAAATGCTTTATATTTTCATAATATTACGGTGTAGTACTCTCTTAACCACTATTATTTACATATTTAGAGGTGTCGGAATAATGTACATGTAAATTAGCACGTCCTTAAATCAGTACATATGATAGATATGATACATATGGCTCTATTGATGTCTTTACACAAGAAACTAACATATTTTACCTACGACGGTATGTGTAAACGTCCCTTACGTCACGGACTGCTTCGCTCGTATATCGCTTATAACAAACGTGTGCTTTTGGTTGTGCGTTTGTGCTTTGTGCACGACATAATGTCATAATGACAGATGTCGCGCAAATATTTTGCTTAATTACTTGTCATTTTTGACACAATTTGTATTTACTGTAATTTTCGGAAGTTTAATACTTGAGCTGTAACATATATTACATGCTCGTTAACATTTATGTTGAATTTGTATTTTCTGTCGCCAGTTCAGACAAAGTTCTCCGTAGTTGCAATAGATGTCGCGCGAATACCGTCAAATATTAGTGTCCCTGTATTTAGAGATACTGTCAATTCTCAGCCGCCATTTTGTCTCCAAGTAGCGGCATAAGCAATTGCGGTACTCTCTAAATACAGGGACACTTGTCAAATATCGTGAACCGTCAAAATCCTTACCTTTATTTATTTGACATTTTTGATACAATGTATTGAAATTGTCGGTCGTAGGTAAAATTATGTACAATACTCGACCTGTACACGCATAATACGTGTTCGTGAAAATAACAAAATTCGCCGCGAAACGGCGCGTATGTTAACGCTCCACTCGCACGTAATATGCTAGTTACAGCTCTTGTAAGGTACTATACTATTACATCGTTTGCTATATTACAATTAATTGTACGCATTCTGTCCAAATTCCGACACGAGTGTCGGAATTACGAACATGAATAATCCCTAATTATTATACTAGCGCAGGAAGTAGCGATTTTGGCATTAATACACCAGTTGAACCATAACAGTTGAACTCATGCCATCTCCATTAAAAAAACCATTAATCTGGCCTGAAACACTCAAATAAAGCAGAAAGAAACTGTTCTTCTGTACCATTATTATCTAATGCTTGGAGAAAACATTTGATAAGTAATAAAAAGAAGAGAGCACAAAAGAAACTCATGCTAGAGAAATAAGAATGGAGGCGAAAAAAGGAACAGAATAAAAAGCTGCGCCAAGAAAAACACTAAAAATTCCAGATGCAAGATACATTAAAACTCAGATGAGGGAAAGAGGGCAGACTGAAGAAGACTAAGGACTTATTTTATACTATTTCTCATTAAAAATGGCATAAACATAAACATTTCTTAATAATAAATCTTAATTAACAATATTTAATATTTACTTTATGTCTGAATGTTTATATTTGTTGGAATAATGTTACCACAAGTGTCTGATTAGGATCACTTAAATTACACATAAATTACATTACTATTATCAATTTTCGTTAAAAATGAGTAGCCACATAAATATAAATTCCACAGTTACAAATGTAACAAAAATTCCTTAAACTGTCGGAATTTGGGGCGTTTACCTTACCTAATTCTACATATAAGATCTAACGCAACAAAGTAGTTAATGGGTACAATTATAATAGGTCTATCAAGATTGTAGTATAATAGGTCTGCTCAAATGTATTTATTATTCAACACATCTTAACAATAAACCTCAGTCAAGCCCACATCTCGTCTCGTCTGTTTGCTGATTACCATCCATCAAACTCAAACAAGAAAGCAAACACACTTCCCCCAAATTACGTAGGTACCCACACACTAAATAAATAATAAAATACCTAATTCCGTATGCACACCAAACATACGAACTACAAATCCAGAATAATAAATAACACGAAATCAGTATACTTTGTTGATAACGGTGCTAACAATAATGATCGTGTAATTCGTGCGGATTACAGCGAGAATTGCATAACCTATTTTAGGAAACTGTGTAAACGTATATAGATATATACGTACGGACTGGGCTAGCACGAGTAAAAGCTAAAATTAATGTGTACGTCCGAGTGCATTCCTCTACGACGTTGATAAATTATGTAACAATTGGTGCTTTGTTTGTTTGAAATGCGGCACGAATTTTGCTATGAATCTTCATTGCGTCAAGCTAAATTTAGACAATATAACAGGTAAAATTATGAAATAACTCGGTTAACTCCTTATTTTATAAATAGACGATTTGATTTAGTAAAATACTTATTTTACATAATTGCGACAGTACAATACATTATTATTACATGCACACAAACTAAACATAACAGAATTGAAAAGAAACAAGTGCATTTATACACAAATATACACAAATATACACACAAATATACACACAAATATACACAAATATACACAAATATACACAAATATATACAAATATATGCAAAATTTGTAAGGAAGAATCGTAAACTTGTCTAACGTTGAAAATGATGAATGAGTTAAGAAACAAATTGTACTGATTGTCTACGAGGTACTAAACATTTTGACCTTGATCGAATATACGGCAAATTCTCCCAATTAATCAATCAAATCGGTAATAAGACAATGACTAGCACGTGAATACAAGAACCATTATTAGTATCATAAAATATCATTAGTTACTTCTCCATAGCACAAAACGTGATCTTGATCTGGACGAAAAAGTTTCGTCAATTAGGTTTAATTTATTAACTTGCCTCTCTAATCATCAATTACGTTTCATATCTGGAGAACGACGTTCACCTCTC
Organism: Melinopterus prodromus; assembly: GCA_964023965.1. NCBI lineage: Eukaryota > Metazoa > Arthropoda > Insecta > Coleoptera > Scarabaeidae > Melinopterus > Melinopterus prodromus. Next base: position 100,180,766 of record OZ030390.1, read on the forward strand.
AAGCGTACTCTACAATAAGTCATAAAGTCTGGTCTGTAATTTGCTCAATTATGTATTATTAGAAATGGTACATTATAGTTGTCGATTAGTTCTTATTTTATTATCATATTGAAGTCATTAAAGTTTTTTTTTTCGGAATTTGTAAGGTCAGAATCGTTTTTGATGATTTTTTTGATTATACTACATTATTTCAAATAAAAAAAATATTCCGGATAAGGGAATTATTTGATTTTATTTAACCATAACGGATTTTTCTTTATTTAATTTAATATTAGAAATGTAATTTGAGTAAAAGAGTATCAACAATTAATCGAAACATTTTCTGTTTATGGTGAAATTTTTGATACAAGCAGTTACATAAAAATATTTCTGAACAAAAGCCATTGTAAATTAGGGAAATAATCAAATAATTCTGGGAGCATCGCTAATTAAAAAGCTAGTTTATAAGCTTAATGTTCTTTCCATTTCATATTTTGAAACCTTGGAGTGTATAAAATCAGCCCCTGAAACAGTTTTTTGATTCTCGCAAGTTTTATGGTTTTATAGCCTATTCTCGGTTCAAAATTTCCTGCATTTCGGCAGCGCAAAGAGATGTGTCTATATAAATAATAATTTTCAGTACCGCTTAAATTGGAAATGTGAAATTTGGATACAGTACAGAGAACGTATAGATCTAGGTGCTCATGTTGATTTAAGTATTATATTTCAATGAATTCATATAGAAAAGGAGTTTAAAAAATATCATGTTTTCTCCTGTAGACTTTTTTTACACCGATACAACCGACGCGCTTTTCTATGTACACGATCTTTCAAACTGGCATGCGCGATTACGTTTGAATCGTTTAACGGATCGAGTTAATCTTTCTTTCCCTTAGAGAAAATACTTTTTATTGGAGGCTGAACCTCATAATCAGTGAAACTTTTAAATAATTATATTATTTATAACGATTTGAAACCGAAAAAAAGCTGTAAAAAATCGATCTTAAAATTCAAACAGCAGCCATTTCGTCAATTTTCAACATTTTTAACTAAATTTTGGTTTAGCCTCCACCTAATTTCATCTAGTTTCAAAGCGCTTTTGAAATTTCGATTTCTGTTTATTTTTATAGGAGCTATCATCATGCATGTCGTTGAGACAAGCACGCCGCACAGGACCTGATGGTTCCTACAACAGTATCCACTTTTTGCATATAGTTTTTTATGGCGCTAAATCCTTTTGTACACTAACGTATGATAAATATATGGCAAAAGAAGAAATATTGATATCTCTTACAATTTCTTTGAAATACTGTCTCAAAGTTCAGCTACTTTTTAGGTCTCTACATGAGAAGAGGCCCTTAAGCTACTTTTGACGCAGATCCATATTACCGCGAATAAATCAACTCAACAACAATAAATCTACTCCTCCAGTTCCAATATTTCGTTTAGTTTGACTTTTGATAACCACAAACACACAATTTTGGTTCTATTACGTTTGCTCCACAATAAATAAATACTTTTTCAAATAAATACTAGGTTGCCGAGATCTTACTGCGTGGCGATGTGTGGTTAATCATTTATTGTTGAAATGGGTTAAATTCATCCTCAGAGTTTGATAATTGTGCCACTTCTTGATCCACACTTCTATTTTCTTCCAAAATTTCCTAATGCAAAAGTACCAATCCATTGAATCACTTATGTGTTGCTGCCAAATCATTGGATTTCCCAGTGGCACGCTCTATTATTATTCGTATTAAGCAAAACCCCCAATGTACCCGCACAACATACTGGCTGTCGCTCTTTTTTCCGCATTTATTTTTAGAAACCAGATGTCATTCTGAGTAAAAAGTTCCGTATGGACTTATTTATTTTTCCAATTCCCTAAAAAATTAAAGTCGTTTGAAATGTTAACAAAATTGATTTTTAAGGCTCTATGCGCTTTCTTAGGGAATTTAGTTGTGTTGTATTTTTGGTTGTATTTAATTTGTTTGTATTTTATATGATTCTATATTCCACTCGGTTTGAACGTTGAAAGAGCTTTTAATGAAAACAGAAAAACAAATATGAAACTTTTTACTCAAAATGATTTAAAATAATATGAAACTTTTTACTCAAAACGCTGTAACTGTTTGCACAACATTTAACAGAAATCTTCCAGCGACACAAGATCGAACCAGAGCCACGTACGGAGCTTATATATATAGCTTATAGCCTATAAAGAAGACTCGCAAATCAAAAAAAAAAACCTGAATCCAAAGAAGGCACCTGGATATGACCTCATCATAGGGAAGTCCTTAAACAATTACCTAAGAAAGGCATTGTTATGCTAACGTATCTAATAAATGCATCGTTCACATTAAAATATGTCCCCATGTCTGAAAACCACCAAAGTTATCATGAGGCTTATTTGCTCAGCAGTCTTTCTTGATGTGACACTTCATGTCAACCGTTTTCCCTATACCCTGGGGTACCCCAGCTTTTACTTCTTTTAGTTCCGAGTAATCATAAATCTGTTTTATTCTGAATAGTAACTGATACATAGGATGGTAGGAGCTCGACATATTGTAAGGGTAGCACACTCATTACTTTGTGTATCAAACCTTCATGCCAAACCTTACACACATAAAAATACGGAGTTGGATTTAACACCGATTCAACACCGCTATGGATCTCCCTCGCGACCGTTTGCGCATGTAGTTAAATCATAGTTTAATCATAATAAGTTAGGTCAACCCGGCAACTATTTGGGGAAGATTCTGAGGGCGCATGCGTGACATCAGCCTGTGTTCACCATTTTCCCGTAAGATGGCGCTAGCTTTTTCTGCTTGCATGTTTTGTGCTCAAACACAATATTAGTGAATTTCGCACTCAATTATCGAGAGGGAATCTTTAAAACGGCAATACATCGAATACAATTTTTAAGGTATTTATTTCATATCTGAATTGTGCTGGCGTTCTGGTAGTGGCGCCATCCAGTATCATTTTCACGAACCAAATCCAGAAGGGCGACACTGAATTATCGAGAGAAAATATTTAAACCCGTATTACAACGTCATTCACAATATTAGAGGAATTAATATCATAATTGAATAAAAAATAACTTTATTCTCAATCAATTCAATTTTATTGTTTTTAAACGCTGTCGTTTTATGTGGCGCCATCTAGTAACCTTTAACGAACCAAGGCTGAACTCTATCACGTGACTTCTGAAAAGTTGGGACGCCAACATCAAAGGAGCCGACACCTTACGCTCCTACTTGTATTACCTATACGTTGGTTAAATCAGACGGAGTTGAATTTTTACAGAGCTCATTCACTCTTTTTATAGTTATTATTATTTGTAACGGAGTTGAAAATATATGTTTAGGGAAATGCAGGTTTACTCCTTTCTAGACATACAATAATCTCCCCGCGTGTCAAACTTCCGCGTTCCGGAGTGCAAAAGGTCTTCTGTAGTAGTGAAATACATCCGTGGAGATGTTACGTAACTCCTTTATTAGTGTTAAAATTACCCTGTTGCGGGGTGCTTTTCTTTTATTGGCAAAATTATTCTTTCCCTAAAAGAGTTGTTTGTGTACGTAATGAAGTTACCTAAATATGTACCAAATAGAGTTGTTTTTTTTTTCAGAGCGGTTCTTATCTTTATTAGGAATATGACGGGGACCAGTAAAAATCAAAAATACATTTTAACAATTTATTTTTCGAAAAAACAAGTAAATGAATATACATGTTTGCACAATACTCAATAAATAAAATACAGTTTATCCTAAATATAACAATAATCTCCGTATTAATATTAATAGTAATAAATTAATAATTAATATCAAATATAACAGACAACATAAAGTCTAGAGTACTTTCATTAATAACTAAGTACATATAATATAACTTGTAACTATATACATATCATTCGCCTTATTATAAGGAATGTGTACCTCATATGGAACTATATGTTCCATATGTATTAACATCGTCATCCTCTTTGCCCGTCTTTATTACCAAAGTAATTCCTCGTTGACTGTGCCATAAGAAGTCTACCAATAACTCCTTGTCGATTTCATAACTCGCGTCATCATAATACTTGATATCTTGATATTTTGTCTCTGCTATTTTAAATAGCTTGCCAACTGTACATAAAAAAAATAAATATGTGCAGAATTGTTGTATTTTTGTATGTAGTAAGGCAAATAAAAAAAAATAAAAAAAACGCATTGCCGGACAAAGGAATACACAGTACATACTTCATAAAAAAAACACAAAAATCGACATGCATTCTGTAGGCAGTGTCATACTCGGTATGAAGGTACCACAAATGCGGCAACAAACGTACTGCCCATTTGACTAGCCGGTATCTTCACAAGCTTTTTTCTATAGTACATTAGTAGTGTGCGTAACATTTTTATAAACTACAAAATTATAAAAGCGTGTGAGCACAACGAATAAGTAATGTACACGCATACATATGTCTACGTACATACATACATATGTAGTAATATAAGTAACTTACCTGTAGTATTAATTGTGTCGAAATTTAGTACATCGTTGATAATTCTGACCCATTTTTTTTTATTTGTCCGTGTTTAACTCGTATGAAAATACACTGCTCCATTTGAAATAATAATGTACTTACATATAAAATATTAAAAGTAATGGAAATGAAACTCACTCTCAACTGCACCCCGCAAACTTAGGAGTATAAGTGACGACCACAACACACTGCGAAGCAAACAACAAACCGTCTTGGTGGCGACATGTTAACGCCTGTTGTTGTCAAACCGTAAGTTTTTGCCTTTACAGTATAAATCTTACCTTTTCTGAGATTATTCACTCCAAAACGGAGTTAGAAATCAATATTACATAGGGAATTTTTACACAGGGAATGTTTACTTTTAGGAGTTTTATCACTCCGTCACAATGTTCAGTCATATCAACTCCATAAAGTGTACTTTCTCTCATTTTGTCAGTTATTTCAACACCCTGCATGGTGTTAATTTTCATTTCACAGCTCCAGTGAAAATTTTCACCGTTTCGGACATAAACTATTTTCAACTCCGTGCTGTGTAGTTAAATTAACTCCGATATTACGTATATCAACAATTTTTAGCACACAATCAACTGATTTTCCGAGAAAAAAGCACTCTTTTTTGTGTACAACTAACTACGTGCAAATTCTCTCCGTAAAATTTTTATGTGTGTAGGTAATTAATCGTGGTAGCTACCCTTAAAATCTCGTATGTTTTGTCCCTGGCACTCTATTGCTTCTCCTAGATCTGTAATTTTCTATTTAGATAAAAACCGTATCCATCAAATTCGATAATTCTAGAGGACGACGACTTTCAGCGCCGCTTTAAGACTAATCGTAGAACGGCCATTACTTCTTTAGCGTTATGTCAGACTTTCACCGGTTATTTGCTCATTACATGCCGTTTATCGACGGGATTACATGCGCAGAACCGTAATCTTCTGCGTGGCATCAAACGGCACGTCCGCGTCATGAAGTCGTCGATTAATCAAATCGAACCGATGATCGGTAGTGTAGGTGTAAGTGTACAAGATGAAGAAGTTGCGTTGGTATGCAATGGTCATTATAGAGTGTTAGAGGAAGCGGCTGGTGGATCTAAAACAGTTTTTTCTTTGTGGTTAATGTAGGTCATGCGGGTCAACATGCAGACTGATGGCGACAAGCCAAGATTATTGTGGAAAATACAGGCTAACAAACCGCGCGTACGTTTATTGGTCTTAAAATTGAATGTTGATGCGCCTTCCTCACGTACACGCAGTAAGTGCGAAAGTAATTATATGTCGGGTGGGCTATTTATAGCTTTATTTACTACTAGCTAATTGGCGGTTTTGTCACTGGACGTAACGTGGGTTTATTTGGTAATGTTGAGAAGGAAAAGTGATTGTAAGGAACCATGTGCGATTTCAATGGTGTCGCTTTAAATTAATAAAATTGGAATAAGTGAGTGCTGCGAAATAATTGGGCTATTGAACTCTAACCTATGACGGTTATATGATGAGGGAATATGGTGAGTTTGATTGGCGACTCAATGAACCAGTTTACAAGCACTAGAGCATATGTTAATTTAAAAAGAAATGTATTCATTTAGCAACAGGGACCCCAGTGTCCCAATGTGCGTTATAGAAACTTAACCGAGGAAAGGATGCGTAATTATAAACACATAGTGAATTTACATGTTAGAATTGGTGAAAAGATCAGTGTTATTTCTATTTCACACACAGAAAAACATTTTTTTGAAAAATTTTCCCCAATATGCGAAGGACTTCTAACTACAACGAGCAATTATGGATATTAAGGACTTTATTAACAAGTCACTAGCGTCAGCGTGTCATTGCTACCTTACATTGAAACCATTTTGGACCTGTCTATCTTACGTATTTAGTGATTTTTTTCTGTATGTGTTTTAATTCTGTATGCACCTCAGTTTGTTCCTCTTAATTCCTGTAAAATTGGGACATTGAGAAAAACTGTAACTTAATAATACAAAGATATTGTCGGTTTTACTATAATAAATTTACACACTATCGTTACCCAACACGAAAAAAAAAATATTCAGTTAACTTTTCAGTCTTGATATCAGAGTATTTGACATATTTTAAAGTACTTAGTCAAAAGTACAATAATCTAAGCTACGTGATAACTAATTTGACAACTGATTGATGTTTCTGGTATCTCTTTTTCGATAAAATTTCAATGTGACTAGATTTTGAAAAAAACAGTGCTAAAAAACTGAAAAAAATCCAAAAATGCATTTTTTTCCAATAACTAGACATAATTTGGAATTTCTACTTTCAGATTCAGATTGTACTAAAAAAATGATACCAGAAACAGTTTTCACTTTCTTCAGTCACTCACACTAACACACTTAACAAATTATGTACTTGGAAATATAATGTGAAATGTTCTGATATTTAGACTCGAAAGGAGAAATAGTTATATTTTTTTTTATTAAACAACCGTAGTATGTATATTTATCGGTTTTGAGGGGCACTGGTTAATGTTTTGATTCATCTCAAATTTCACATGAATTAAGTATGATTATTTATAAACGAAAAAATCGAAAGGGCCCGAAAATTCACTTTTTACTTTATCATACATAGTATGATAAAATATTGTGATCGAGTCGAAAAAAAGTACAAGGTACAAAAAATGTGTGTGTGTCTGTATGTGGGTACCCGTTTTTGTGGCGACGATTCCGGAGAAACTACTAAAGGTATCTGGCCGAAACTTCATAGTTAGCAGTGTCATGACCAAACTAAACATAAAAGAAATTTTTCAAAGTGTCCAATGGAACTGGAGGTTTACTCTTTCATCTTTCATCTGTCATTTACAAATATGTTGTAAATGACTGATTTTATAAACCAACAGCGATAGCCACACTTTCGCAGTACAGTATAGTATGATAAACTCATGCGAGTGGCAAGAAAGTCGTGTATTTCTTATATATATCACACAATAGTGTTTAGATACATTAAATGTGAAACCTTGTTCTCTGATATTTATTAATTTAATTATTATTATTCAATTTATGTAATATTTGTTGTGTTATGTTGTGTTATGTTGTGTTATGTTGTGTTATTGTGATATGTTGACTTATGTAAGTGTCAAGAGAACTATACGAAAAGCGGACAAGTATGTACAGTAGAGCGTCGATAATCCAAACCTTGGTAATCCGAACATTCGCTAATCCGAACGCCCGAAAAGAAATAATAAAATAAATCACTGAGTAACCTAGGGAAAAGCAATGTTTGGCGGTTTTTATTTAGATACAAATATTGCTTTTGTATTCGGATTTTTCACTATTAAATAAATAAATAATAAATAAATCACAAATTATTCATAATTAAATTATAAATAAATCCCTTCGATAACCCTTCGAGTTTGACTTTTTAGCAGTCTTATAGTTTATGAAGAGCGGAATCGAATGGTGTTGAACTTCTATCCAATACTCGTATTTTCTACTATTTAGTTGTCTCATTTGATAATCCGAACAATTTGATAATCCGAATCACCTTCGGTCCCAATCAGTTCGGATTATCGACGCTCTACTGTATATGAATATACAGGGGTGTAATTAATCCAATAATGCCAAAAAACGTTCGAAGTATTGTGACATTTTAAGTATAATTTTTAAACCATATCGATTTAAAGTATCATACCTTCCGTCAACAAAATGTTAGCCAGATGCATTTATCAAATTTTTATACCTGAAATGAATGACTTGGTTCTATTTAATTATATATCTGTAAATCAAAATTTCAAGACACTTCTTATGAAAGATGATGATTTGGAGGTTCGAATACCTATGATACGTCACACAACCTACTTTCCCTACGGTATTTCAATTGTTGTAACATTATCACCATCTTACTATTTAACGCCTTTCAGTGATTTCAGTTAAATTAGAAAAACTTTCACACAGAGCTGTTCGTATATTAAAAGAACTATCCTATGATACCCAACATGACATACATTCTACATCCTTTACACATTTTGGATATGCGATAGCATCATCAAACATGCCAGGAAAGTTTAGTAAGGCCAACGTAAGCTTTCCGATTCATTTAACCATCAAATTAACCTCTTAAAATTAAACCTCTCCGAACCAAAATCAAGATGTCAGCGAAGGCATTAATGCCTGTCAGTCGTTGATTTTAATTGGATCGCGTTAGCGTTTCTCGGAATTAGTGTCAGTAGTGGTCGCCATTAACTTGTCCAAATAGTTATTTAAGGTGGGATATCTCTCTCTTTGGTCTTTTAAGAGGCAAAACCTCACCAGATCCCGATCCACGACAGAATTAACAATAACAGCTTACGTGTTGTCCGCACTCCGATGTAGACGGATTTAAAGACAAAGTCGTTTGACGAGTGAAGGCATTGTTGTCGACGAGTGTTGGGATTAAATTCAATTAAAGTGCATAGACGGTTCACAGGAGTGCGCTGCTGTCTGTTTGCGCGATGTGAAATTAATTTGCGTCAGTGCAGTAATCGTATTATATTGTTATCGTTTTCACTCAATTCAATTGTGCCCCTTCGGAACAACGACGTAGTTTCTGTGAAAACACGATTGCGTAATTTACTTAGTAGGTACTTGGGTAATTCCATGTCAAATCAACACAGTTCTTTTACCAGAAATTACGTATAATTGTTGCAGTTAATTATATGTGTAACTTCACCTGCCCAAGCAAATATTTCTTTTATTATAAGAAATTGAAGAAAATTTTAACGAGTATAGTTCGTAATCGTGACGGATATTTTTTTATACGACAGTCTTCTTCCCTTTTTTCTTCCTTTTTGGAATATTCTTAAAACGATAGACATTTTCTTTAATATGATATAGTAATAATGATAATAATTATCTTCTAAACTAAAGCCACAAAGTATCCAAAATTAATTTATGAATTCTTAGTTAACGATGTTAAAAAGTTTAAGGCGTATTTTCTAAAAAAAAATCATTGGTTTGGTGATCACAGATGACTTGATCGAATAGATATTACAGAAAAATCAAATAGAAAACTCGAATGGAAAATCCGTTTTTTTAGCTTTCTCCCAAACTTACAACTCGCAATTTTTTAAGAAATTCTTTGTTTATCACGTACCCACGATATATTCGTCTTTAATATAGTGTACATAATGTTTGTTGTTTTGCTAAGTTTAATAATTGTAATACATTTTTTTGACTTTTTCGTACAGATACAGGAAAAACGTTACACCGCAAAACAAATTTGAAACTGACAGAAAAAAAGGCAGGCAACTGAATTATGTCTAGTTTTTGAACTAAATCTATTTAAAAATCTACAATATCTAAGTGTTTTATTTTGGAAATTTAAGTTTCAACTAGTTTCAATTCCCGGATTTAGATTCTACCGAATAAACGCATTCCAGAACAAGTTGTTATTTGTTCGATGTTTTTGATATTGGATAGAGGAGGTACTCATTTGTTTTCGCTTTTTGATAAATAAGTAATTTAGAATCTGCCGTTGATCAACATCTACATTAAGAAGTTTACCGATTAGTTTTTTACCAAGTTAATAATTGTTGGAAACAAACTTGGTTAGTCTCTAAACATACCCTATTTTAATGAGTTATGTTTTTTTTTTATAAAACTTAGAAGTATATAATAATTTTCATTGAACTAACAGTTTCTAATGTGTTCTCTTTTTTAAATTATTCCAGAGGCATCAATGAAAAAAAAAACTATACTAAAAAAAGATATAAACTTCTGAGAGTGATTTTGATTGGTAGTTTTGAGATATCTTGTAAACATCAATATACATCTGAACACAAAAACTCATGGTGTCTAATTTTTTTAAGTTTTTGTTTTTATTTATCTTGAAGTGATTAAAAACAGACCCCATCATACATATTACTCGAGTTAAAATTTTAATTGCAACTATTTTTTTCTAAAAAACTGATAGTTCCTGAAATAAACGCAAAGAAAAACTGTATGCCCCATTTTCTAAACAAAAAACGGTATTTATATAATCTTATATTAAGGTATGAAACCCATTTCTACTGTTGTTTGCTTTTAAAAAATAAAATGTACTTTTGTAAATTTTAATGTAGAAAATTGTGCATTAATACTTAACTAAAAACCAGGGTTCTTATGTTTAAAATAGCTTTTAAAACAGTGGGTTAAATATATTTTAAAACAAATATGTTGTTTTAAACTATTTTGTTTTAAACATGTTTATAATAATAATAATAATACACGACTTAATATCCCCCAACAGCTTTCGCCACTACGGGGGCATCGGCAGGCCGAATTATCATTATTACGGCCCGCGTCTGTGGCAAGGCTTAAGTTTGGCTTTAAGCAGTTTGTTATATATGTTGTGTTTTAAACTACAGATATTTCAATATTTTTTGTTGTTTTTCATCAAATATAGTAATACCAGTAATATCGGTGGTAGCAAGTAAAATAAAGAATGAAAATACGCCGATTAAAATAACTTACAAATAAAATGATTGCATAATTTAAAACATGTTTTAATTCTTGTCTAAAATATGTTTTTTACGGAGTGTTTAAAAACATTGTTTCGTAAAAAACATGATTTTATAAAAAAAAACATGTTTGTTTGTTTTGTTTAAAATAAAAACGTGTTTATAACAACCCTACCAAAAAGAAAATAAAACAGAGTAAAATTTCACAATCCCATCTAACTGTATATCAGGAGAAACACCATGGAAAATGCTAAAAATAACACCCATGCCGCTTTGTTATTACTTATTGATGTTAAGAAAATAAGATACTTAAGTTTAAAGTTGACATATTTGTTTTTTTTGTCGATATTTTTCCACGGAAGCCGAGGTATATTACTTGAGCATTTTTTTAAAATTTTCCATTCTCATCAACGTAAAATTTGGTGGGTATGTCTATTTAGCTACATAACGTCAATAATTATAACAAATTTCATCAAAATCTAAAATTGTGTTGATTCGACATGAACTCACCCTGATGTATTTAGTACAATATCTGTAGTACCTACATATTTCAGTATTTTGGCAACCAATACAACGTCTCGTATAAATAAAATTTATTAAAGCCGCTCAACAAGAACGAACATATTAAAATAATCTCTCAGAGCAAGACCGGCGGCAATAATTTGCGAATTCCAAAACGGTGCCGCGTGCTGCCGGTTTGTTTGTATGCGCTTCTGTTTCTGTATACCGCTTGTCTCTGCTGGCGCATTTTCCGTTTGTTAACCCCGGTACAAATGAACGGCCACAAGCCGATATAAATTCCCGTCTGTTGAGCATTACCGGTCGGAGATTGTCTTCACTACATAACCATCACAAATAACATACTACAAATACATTGTCAACGTGTTTTTCAACCATTGTCGCAGCGCCTAATTTGTGAGATCACCTACGTTGTTAGAGAACAGTACTGCAATTTACCATAAACTGTTCTTTGTTTTACGACAAGTTTGTGTTGTTTGCTCTGGACAGATGAAGATAATAATACAAAGTTGTGATGTAAGCGTGCATTATTTAAATAGATATGTGCATTAATATAAATACTTACTTTCTATACAAAAATAATATACAGGGTCCTGCAACTAAGCTCCCGTCTTCTGTAGCTCACTTACTCATTAAGCTAAGAGTTTGACATTTTGCAGGCTTACCCTGTACTTCAAGGTACAATTCAAGAAATTATTTTTTATTATACAGGGTGTTCCAAAGATGTGCAACGCCATGGTAATATATTTTTTTAAATTGCATGCTATACATTTTTCTACACATTTGGAAGCCTTTTATGGTTGCCTACATATCACCTAAATTTTATTGAAATCGGTTGAGAGACCGCGGCGGAAAAAAAATAACAAAAAAAATGATTTTGCATCGTAGGCTTTAAAAATCAATAAAAACCACAAAATGCACCTGGATAATAAAATTTTGCGACGTGCTTATTAAGTTAGATGTAATAGTGTCGTTAACCAAGTGACATTGATCCAAATTATACAGGTGACCAAAATCGAGTGTCAAACTTGTCAAACTTCAAAGCGCGCTGTTGTTCTTATTTTAAATTGGAACCCATAATTTTTTTTTAGGTGAAACGATGCGGAATTAAAGAATAAATATTGTTTCTGAATACAACCCCATCACAATTCCGAATATTTTAAAAGTTATTCGCCAAAAAATCATTTTTCAACGTTTCCAACGGCAATTTTAGGTAATAAATATCGTACGTGTCGTTGAAAAACAATTTATTACATAAAATATAACGCAGAGAGGTATTTTAGATTTTACTGTATTTAATTAAGTAGTTATTCAATTGCTAAACTTACTGCAAAATTTACCTATAGCCACATTTCCGTCCTTACCGCTATAGGTAAATTATGCAGTAAATTTAGCATTTGAATAACTACTTAATTAAGTACACTCAAATCTAAAATACGTCTATTATTTATGAAATAAATTGTTTTTCAAAGTCACGTACGATATTTATTATCTAAAATTGTCGTTGGAAACGTTGAAAAATGAGTTTTTGGCGAATAAGTTTTAAAATATTGGGAATTGTTATCGGGTTGTATTTAGAAACAATGTTTATTTTTTAATTCTGCATTATTTCACATAAAAAAATTTATGGGTTCAAATTTAAAGTAAGAACAACAGCGCGCTTTGAAGTTTGACAAGTTTGACACTCGATTTTGGTCACCCTGTATAATTTGGATCAATGTCACTTGGTTAACGAGACTATTACATCTAGCTTAATAAGCACGTCGCAAAATTTTATTAACGAGGTGCATTTTGTGGTTTTTATTGATTTTTAAAGCCTACGATGCAAAATCAATTTTTTTTGGTTTTTATTTTTTTCCGCTGCGGTCACTTAACCGATTTCAATAAAATTTTGGTGATATGTAGGCAACCATAAAAGGCTTCCAAATGTGTAGAAAAATATATAGCATGCAATTTAAAAAAATATATTACCATGGCGTTGCACATTTTTGGAACAGCCTGTATAATAAAAAATAATTTCTTGAATTGTACCTTGAAGTACAGGGTAAGCTTGCAAAATGTCAAACTCTGAGCTTAATGAGTAAGTGAGCTACGGAAGACGGGAGCTTAGTTGCAGGACCCTGTATACTAATAATACTGATGACATTTCGGTACAATTAAAAATAATCATAAATAATAGTTAAGTTATTGATCTTTTTGGAACAACATTTAAAATGCGTACCTAGTAAATTATTTAAAGTAACAACCGATTATTCTTCAGAATTACAATATAACTAATAATTAACTTAAGAATTTAAAAATCTAAATTCGTGGCAAGTAAAATATATTATCTTAATAAATAAAGGGTATTCTTAACAAATAAATGTTTTTCATATTTTAAATATTTCAAAAACAGCGATAGTTAATTATTAAATACGCCATCATCAATGTCCTGTGAATATGTAGTTTGTGGTGCAGTTTCCAGTTTTTGAGATGTTTCTTTTAATAAAACGTAATTTCCTTTTCTAACATTACCTAAGATTCCGACTCCATATCATAAAAAAATACAATTAATCCGAATGCCTTCTGCTATATACAGTTTTAACAAGAAGAAACGTAACGTGTCAATATCTGGTCCTCAAAGTTTTAACGAAACGAACCAAATCAAATCTTTAGGAAAATACTTAACCTAGAAACTTGAATGACTTTTGAATATATGTATTTTTAAGAAGCAAACCGAGTTTTTTTTTTTTTTAATATAGCATCCTGTATATTTTTCGTGTATTTTTTTGATACGCTTTTGAATTACAAGTTGAAATGTGAAAACTGCATGTCCCCGAGGTCAATGGCGTAGGTGTAAATGTAACCGGCCGATTAAATGTTAAAAGAAAACAATTAAACAATGTTAAAAGGATTTCTACCCTGTCAATAGCTCGTTGTTTTTGAAAATGACTTAAGTTATAAATACGAAATACTTTAGAATTTGTAAACTTCAGCAATTTCGTAAATCTTTTATTGGAATATTTTTCTTGTCAACTTTTTAGAAATAAATATATTGAGTGGTTACGTTTCCTTTTATACACACCGTGTCAGTACGAGGATCTGCATTTCGCAGTTCGGAATTTTTATTTTACAGACTTTTTTGGACTGCATTCATGCTTACAGAATAGAATTCCAGAACAAAGGGAAAAGTATCATACAATACTAGATATACTATCTTTTATGGCAAAAAACATGACTTTAACTGCTAAAACTGGCTCCACTCTCTTTGGGACCCCATAGACAAGACTACTCTAAAGTTCAGTTTGATATTCTTGCTACGGTAATTTATTAATTACCTAATTACATAATTTATAGTTTATAAAAGATTAATACGCAGTTTTTAACCTGCTCATTATATTTTAATAAAGATAACGATTATATTGCACATTTTTTGTATCTAAGTGGACACATATACATATTATGAAAGAGATATTCAAATATATGAATGCACAATTATTTATTATGGTATACATTTATATAAATTTATTGCACATTTTTGGTAGGTACAGGCTAAATATTTTATCAATTGCTTACAATAAATGTATGTTTTATTTTATATATGGCGTATACATGTACAGTTAATGTAATATGTTGTGTGAACGACTTTATTTTTCGGAAATTGCTTCTAAGTTATTTCTAAGACGATACAATACTTTCGTCGGATTTTTCTGGTCTTATCTTGATGGCTTCGTCATCGGCACTTAACACTATCACTTCAGTTTTGTCGTTAACCTCCTTCTCGTTTTGCTCTTTCGATTCAGATCTCAGATATTCCTGTTCCGCTTCTTCTAGTTGCTGTATCTTCCTTAGTAACTCTTTTATCTCTTCCTTTCGCTTGAACCTCCTTATTTTGCGCTTCACTCTACCCAACTCTCTCTTCTCGCGGAGCTTTGCTTTCCGGTATTCTCGTTGTTTCTCCCGCTTTCTCAATTTCCTATTCATTCGTACTGGCTTTTCAATAACAGGAGACCAATTCTTATCATCTTGTGAGGCATTGAACGGAATAGATTCCGATTTTTGTCCACTACTCCAAACATACCTGGAATTTTGTTGCACTTGAGGTTGGAAATACCTTGATCGCTGCAGACTGTTATTCTTAGCTGCTTCAATAATCTCATTTGCAGATTCTTCTGTGTGTTGTTCAAAACTATGATATATCTGGCTGTATAACTGAGATTCCAGCTCTTCAAGATCAACATCAGCCAAATCATTCTACAAATTATTAAATACACAACATAAGTAGCTTTATTTATAATTAGTATGAGTTAGTACTTACCATGATTAAACACTCGTCGACAACAATGCCAAAATCTGTCTAATAATAATGCAGCCTTTAAATCATACTACCAAGCACGGATATATCCTAACCTCTTATTGTTCATTCTGTCATGGAACCATCACGGAGCGCTTGGCATAAAGTTCGCATGGACTTCGCATAACCTCATGGCGCACAGGCATAGATGGGCATAGAACAAAGACAGTCTATCTTCTACGCATGCGTTGATAGCAAAATTTAGTTTACCCCCACCTGAAAAGGCGCTACTGTCTCTGGCTAGTGCACTGCTATACCGACCGAATGACATCCTTGATCCTATTGGATAGTAAACAACCGTAAAGTTCTTTCAGTTAACTGTCTCCTATACAGGGCTTGTCAAAATTACCGGAACACCTAAATAATTCTCCAACCGTAAGAAATTTCGAAACATTGTTCAAACAAACGTTGTTTAGCTTTTATCAAGATATCGTTTAAATATATGTTTAATATACCTACTGTTTCCTGACAACACCTGTGTAATTTCTAGCTTTTTAATAAAGTGCATAATTTTTTAGTTTTAAACAATTAATCAAAACACCTTAACTTTAAATTAAGAATATTTTCCCACATATTTTAATTGGGCAGTTCAAACATTTAACTTAATTCTATTTCATTGTTTTGTTACTTTTTCATGATTTTTTATTCTCTTTTGTCCGTTAATTACCGATTAATTTCTTATAATTTAAAGATGATGATTTTATAAAAAAATACTCCTACAAAACACTTAGAATAATTCTTATAATTAAAAAATATCAAATATACAGGCTGTTCCATAAGGAAAAGAAAATTTTAGATGAAATTTTACCTAGTTTACAGAGTAAAATGAAAACTATATTAAAAATATATTTAGCCGATAGCTAGTTTGAATAAGAAACTTTTGTTTATAATTTTTACTTTAACAGTATTGTAATCGTGCCGAAAAAAATGATATTTTAGCGGAAATGTCCTATTGAGTGTCCTGAACACTTTTGACCAAGGTATCAAAAAGGACTGAGTGTGTGTGGCGACGATTCCGGAGAAACTACTAAAGGTATCGGGACGAAACTTCATATTTAGTTTCATGGCGAAACTTAGAGCTGAAAAGCTCTTTGTTCAAAGGGATCCAAAAGAACTGGATGTTTACTTTAAGCATTTTTCAAGGATTTTGCAAATGAGCCGCCCATTCTGTAATTTTATCAAAATATTTTAATAATAAATTAAAATGGAGGAACGTTTTGTATGATTTATGTCTATGACATTTTTTGGTAGAATTAATAGTTTAGCTGCATAAGCAAAATCTATTTGATCCAGATCGGTCGTGTCTGCATTAATATAAAACTAGTTAGCCACGATTTGACAGATATGTTTATTCTAATTACAGTAGGTACTGACAAACCCAGAAGTTTTAACAATACCTACCGTCAATTAAATCGAAATATCTGTCAAATCCTGGCTAACTAGTTTTATTTTAATGCAACCATGACCGATCTCGATCAATTAATTTTTGACTTTTTCGATCGATATCTCAATAACGATAAACGATAGGTAAAAAATGTAAGAGGAATTAATTGTAGAGCGTGAAAAAAGCAACAAAAAAGTATTAATTCAAAATTATCGTATCTCAACGGAAAACCGAGTTATTATAAAAAAAAACTAAATTAACCCTTTATTTTTATTTATTATTAAGATGGCGGAAAATGCACATAGGAAATCTTGGTCGACAATTTGAAGTTAAGCTATTCTAGGCACCTCCCACGTCATATCAAAAATTTAGCCTTCTCTCTCGGTTCATTTGCATTTCCAAATATATATAATGACTGGACTAATTGAAAAGTATGATATTTTTACTATCCAAAACGACTTCACTTGCTTGCTTATCCTTGTTAGTTACCCCAGAATGCCTTTTGAAAAAATTCCGCTTTTGGCATTAATTTCATAATATTTCAGAAACAATTCACATAATAGAATACAAATTGATGTCATACTAAGAAGGATAAACATTTTTAATCAAAAACTGCAATACTATACCAACTGTTCTTTTAAAAAACACACTTAAAACAAAAACATGTTTGTGTCGGTACGTTGTTATTGGACACCTGTATATCAGTTAATAATCTTGCTTTTAATATGTTAACTTGTGTCAAACCACGACTAGCTCACTATTTGGCAGACATTTAGAGCTTGAGTTTGAAAATTAATTTAAATTTAAACATCGAATCTTAGAAAATTGACAAGCATTTTTCGTGTAGCACAGTTATTGATTTAAAAACTGAGAACATATAATTTACTGAGCCGGACCTTGGGTATAATTGTAATCGGTGCGGTATCGTGACACAGAGAAAAAATACTGGCAACCCATCAATAAACCTACGAACCTTTGGCACGCGATCCGAACGTAAACCGGTAGCTTATTCTCGGCTTTCCTATGTTTATGGGTCAATTTTTCGGGACGTAAACACAACCTGTAATTTATAGCTGTATACTGCAAGGGTGTCAGTTGCAAAAGGATACCACGCAAAGAAAGTGACGAAAGATTTAAAACTATGTACCTACATAAAGATTGATTATTATGTTTGTAAACATCAACCTGTGCTAATTTTGATTATCTAGGTCTCTATTATTATCTACAATCGACAATATAGCCAATACAAAACACTGTGCAACAAATTTCAACTTTTTGTTTTTTCATTACTTATGGATGGTAGGTATATTTCGATTGGTCTGTGGCTATTGATGACCCCAAATCAAACCGTTTGTTTCCATCACACCTGGATTAGAATAAATAAAATTAATGCTTTTTACTAATAAACGCATTAAAGTTGAAACCGTTTGATAAATAAAAAACCTCGAACGTGTCCATTTTTCTTTTATAGAATTACAGATCTTGGTAGAACACGGAATTGTCATCATGGTAGCATAAAATAGTTTATTGAATATCAGCATACACGTAGCAAGCTATAATCCATCTAAACTGTTGAGGATTTCTTAGTTTATGTAACGTATATGTTTTCGGTAACATTTTGGACCAAATTCTGCTAGCGTCAAACCGTATTCGTTTTTGTACGTCGCTTCCGACTTTGACTTAGTTCTAGTTGTGTGCAACTATTTTTGTTACCTCCATCGTATGTAATTTTACTAAGTATAATTTATTCTAATAAACTACTTCACCGAAATTTGAATTTGGTTTCAATTATAAGTGCATGTATATGTATAAGCCTCGACAAGAAATACCTACTTTTGAAAATAAGTCAACACCCCATCCGCGCCCTGTGGTGGCTTCTTATAGTCTTTAATCTTTTGTGTGTCCTTTTTTCTGCTTCTTAAATGTTTTCTTATGTATTTCGTCTTTTAGATAATCCGAACATCAGAGATACCGAAATTATCAACAATTGGGACGTTCCCACAAAAGTAAATTTGAATACCAAATAATGCATATATTTCAACACAAAACAGCAATAATTACTGTGCACAGATAAGACGTGATGGTGACACTGATTTTGCCACAAGAGATGTGAGATATCGTTTCAATTTTGTTCTCATAGATTCCAAACCAAGAAGTCTGCGTAACGCAAATCTAAGACGTGATGGAGACGTTCCCGGTTCGTCATCTACAAACAAAAAGCGCTTTGAAATGTCCATATAACATTTTGTGACAAAAGAAAAACTGGGATAGTGTAATTATTTATTGAAACTGTCGTATTTTTCGCTGAATGTACATTTAATATTATAATATCTTCTATAATCAAATAAAAAATAATTATTTTGCAGAACAATATTGCTGTTAATATTGGTGTTAAATAAGACAGAAATAGTGCGTCATCTCGGAAGCCGTTGGAAATACTCATATTTTAATAATTATTTTTTGAAAACATTGCAAATTTAAAGCACTGGAAACCTTTACACCTAAAAAATAACGTATGTTTTTTTATAAATATTCACATTTGTTAGATTATTAAATTGTGTTCGACTACCAAAGGATTTAACCCCCATTAATGATCTTCAATTTGACGCATGAAAGACAACATTTTGCTAAAGAGAACAAAGTAATGTTCAGTTGATGCCACCCAACATAGTACAATATCGTTATTTAGGGGTTCTTCACCTCAGAGCAAAACATTTTGCATGCACGAATAGGCCTACCGCATCTAATTACCTATAATTTAGTATATGCTGGAAAGTTATATAATAATTTTTGAAAAAGATATAAACATGTTGTTATCACAGCCAACCAAAATATCAACTCCCTCCACTTGGTGTCATACATAATATCGTAATGAGGAGGCTTTTCAGCTTTAAATGTAATCATATAAAGTATAATCCCAATCAATTACCTACAATTTGGCCTAAAAGAAAAATAATTAAACAGTTTTTGTAAAAGGTATAAACTTTTTTCTGTTGTAAAGATATGTAATTTGTACCGCAATACTCAAATAAGTAGTAGACAAAATTACTGTGATTTAGGGGTTGTATGCCACAAAGAAAATTTCTCGGCGTATATGAGTAAATACAACGATTTTTTCCATTTCCTATACATTTAATTTTTGTAAAAGATATAACAATTTTTCTGTTGCGTTTTTCGTAGTACCTATATCCGAAAGCTTACATAGAAAGTAAATGCAAATTATTGTGATTTAAAGGTTGTTTGCTACAGAACGGGAAATAGTGACTAACTCATTGAGATAGATAGTCTACATTTTGACGTAATGGAATATCGCCGTTCAGTAATTTTTAAAACGTTATAGACAATTTTCAGTTCAACTTTGTATTTCTTTGGCTGTCGATAGTTAATATTGTTACAATACTAATCGGGTAGTCGCTCTGTTGCAACGGATGTGTTACCTCTAAATCATCATGTTTATCTCTCAATAAGTATCGAAAAGAAGTAAAATAAAAGCATTTTTCTTGGCAAAGGACATATGACTTGAGGCCTTGTTAGATTTACAAAATTCTACCATTTGCAAGTTTCAAAGCTAGATGTGTTCTACCGATCAAAAATAATACCTGATTCACTAGTTTGACTATAATCACACAATCTTTTGATATCTAAATTGTAGACTTATTGATCTTTTGAAGTTGACAGTTTTCAGTACAGTACTGCCAACATGGTACCCGCAAATTACCCTACATTCTAATTTAGAGCAATATAGCAACCACAATTTCTAAATTTATATAAAAAATGACGTAAAGTAGAAGAAATAGTATATTACACTAGTTTAACAAGACATCTTGGCGTATTCGCTAAAACAATTCGTGCGCCAATTTGACGTTTTATATATTATTTAACAACTACGATGAATACACAAATAAGCTTGCAGGGTTTTTTTGCTGTTGTAGTGTAATTGAATATGTGGATGGATAATGCATATAATATTTTCACTTAAAACTTTAATGGATTATTCAAGGAATTTCTAGAAATTGCTAACAGTTTCCAAGCAAAATGTCAAAATAATTTCATACGTTGAAGAGATTCGAATAGGTCTCTGTTGTATCATTAATTCTGCATCGTGACTAAGCGATAGAAGATAGCCAAATCGAGATACCCGTACTACATAGGCTAGCGTGTGCTCCATAGTATCCGTCGCTACTGCGATTATTCATCGTTTTATTAAATTTACATTAATTTCCATAAGTGACTTGCGGACGCTGCTGGAGATGGTCACGAAGATTGCCCGCATCGAAGTTTTCTCATTCGCGGTACCGCATCCAGAGATACACTTTGCTTCGAGCTCATTTTACCAATTTCCGCACTGAGCAGACAATAAAATAAAGGAAATAGGATATTAAAATTAATAGTTTTTTTTTTTGTTCTAAAGGACCACTGTATATTAATGGTGATAGAAATATGTATTGAATTATCTCTAGTTATGCTTTTTGTGAAAAATAGTGTCCAAATACATAAAGAGCAATTTTGGCCATTTTTAAGGCCATGCAAAACAAAACGTAAGTTGGTATGAGACGAATGGGGCCGTGTTATAGAAACCGTGCTGTCTTGTGTTTCTTGTTCTCAACCATTTTAACGCGTAACTTGTTTATAGAGTTTATTGATTTATATTATCGACCATCTCTGCCAAAAGAATATTATTATTGTTTTAGAATTATCGTTCATCTCTTTTGTAAGCAGTTCTGCATCTGTTCAAGTTTTTGTAAGTAGATTCTAATGGGGTTTATTTGGGTATTCATTTTAGATAGAATAATATAAAGCTCTCCTTTTTGTGGCGAAGCATTTTGGCTTCCAAATGGTTTTGATTAGTAATTGATGGTTCATCTTTCAGTGATAAAGTTTCAGGGAAAGAACCTCAAGGTTTTAAGCCTCCGAATAGTTAGATAATTAATTCACGCTACCGTAAGTGAAAGTCAAGTAAATTAGAGAGCTTTAGATCAGGTTAGGTGTCGAGTTTTTCAAAATAGCGGGTAAGCGTCCCCTTCAGTAGAGTCATTAAGTAATAATAATAAGAAGGGCTGTCGCCCCCATGACAGGTGGTCCTTATTTATCAACATTTTATTTTTATCTGCAGGATGCAGGACCGTCTCAAGTATTCCTTTATATCCTCAATTAGTCCTTTATATTCAAAATCGACATAAAGTGTAATGTAATGATATGTAAAAACATAATAAAAAACCTTAATATTGTGTTTTACTACAATAAATGTGCATAATCAATTAAAAACTTTTGAGTCTAGACATCCAGAGCAATTTACTTATTCACAAGTACTTAATTTGTCACAAATACAATACTCTAAGCTACTTGACTATCCTGATCAACAACGAACAAAATCTAAGTGATAACACTATTTCCGGATTGTATTTTTTCCGTAGAATCTGAAGCTGAAGATAGAAGTTGAGAAATGAGCTTAGTTTTTGAGAAAAGCACTGGTAATCTACTGTCAAAACCCAAAAAATATTTTTTTAAACAACTTGGAACTTCTGCTGTCACATTCTGATTTACGGAAAACACTTACTAGAAGCTGTTATCACTTTCCGATTTTGTTCTTTGTTGGTCAGGATAGTCACTTATTTTAGACTAGATTTAGGTAATTGTTGATTCAAATAATTTCGTAGAACTGTCGCATTGTGAGAAGAGCATTACAACATGTAGAAAAGCGGGCACGGTTTCTGCCTTCAAGAAAATGGCGACCTATTTGAACATTTACTTAAAAAAATCTGATGTGGCAAGGCACATGACTTTATCATACTATGTACAAAATTAATAATTTAGCTGCATTAGATTCCATTAACCATTAACATAAATATATTTATTAAAGAAAATACACATTATGAATTAACATAATTTCAAATGCTATAAAAATGGTGCCTTGCGCCATGGGCGCTTATCCAAAATTGTATTTACAAATTTGAAATCTTTACGATTTACCCGGGTAAATTTTTAAAACCAAACGACGATAAAATAATAAAAAATGCTTTACGAAAATATACGAAAATATAAAGTGCGCAAAACGTTTTGATCGAAAAATTATTGAATAAAACACAGCACCGCCACCGCCTTCGCCGTCTCCTTCGTTGATCAGGATCAACGTCATCTTCATCGCTGACGTCCCGCTCAGCATCTAGTTGCAGAGGTCCTGCATCCGCGTTGTCTTCGTGCTCGTCCCCAGGCTGATCTTGCGAATATTTTTTGACAGTAGACATTGTCAAACCATCACCCTTTGAAACTACCTACTGTCATTAGAATACATCCGTCATATCTGTCATAACATTTATAAAATCCTCGCTTACTAGTTTCATATTAATGCAGACACGACCGATCTCGATCAAATAGAATTTGCTCATGCAGCGGCTAAACTATTAATTTTACCAAAAAGTATCGTAGACATAAATTGTTCAGAATTTTCTCTACTTTAATTTATTATTTAACTATTTTGACGAAATTACAGAAATGGCAGCTCATTTGCAAAATCATTGAAAAATGCTAAGAGTAAATAGCCAGTTCCTTTGGACCCTTTTGAACCAAAAGCTTTTCAGCTTTAAGTTTAGTCGTGAAACTTCTAAATATGAACTTTCGTCCAGATACCTTTAGTAGTTTCTCCGGAATCGTCTCCACAAAAAAAACGGGTACACACACACACACACACAGACACACATAGAGACAGACATTTTTTTTGTACCTTTGTCAAAAATGTTCAGGGGACCCAAAATGACCTATTTCCGCTAAAATCTCAAATTTTGTTTTTTCGGCACGATTACTATACTTTATTATACTGCGTATGATAAAGTAAAAACAACTTTTTTGTTGTATAAACTTCATTCTTTTACAATTTGAATGTTGTTAATCGAAAGCCCTCTTGGTCTGTCCGGCGGTATGTAACCAAGCACCAATTGGGTACCTGATAAGCACGACAAACAACGAGGAAATCAAAAAGTTTTCTTTTTATTATTACACCATTGTTTTAAAAAATATTGCCAACATGTTATACATTGCGGAAATGAGAAAAAACACGACTCGGAAAATGTCAAAATTCAACATGGCGCCTATAAGAAAAACAAAAGTTGGCCAGGGTTACGCCGCCATCTGACGTTATTTGAAATTTAAAAAAAATACACTGCATTCCTTGTTAAAAAGTAGCTCAATAACTTCGGAGATAAATTTTAATACACATACAAGTTCTAGGTTAGGTACTTTAAAAACGGCGCTCAATTTTCATGACCGTTCGGGTATAGTCTGTTTTTTATGCCTCTTCTGTTGTCTTAGCCTTCGTCTTCTCATTCTTTTTCTTTTTACTGTCTTCTACTTGTTTTCTTTTTTCCTTAAACTTTTTATTATTGTAGAACTAGAATGCATACATTTATCTCTCATGACTAGCATATCTCCTATATTGTTTCCTTGCTATATCCTTCAGGAACTTCACCAGCTCGCATATAAAACCGCCGCATAACCGTCCACATCAACAAAAACAACGAACTGATTGGACTAGGGGACAACCCGATTTAAACAAAAAATCAATACAAACCCTCTAGGGACCAACCGAGAGTACTAACCTGGGAATTCTCCAGAACAACCATCAATAACGTTGCAATCCCGCGTCTGGAACTTTGATGGTACGTGGCGAGCGACCAGATGAGATAGAGATACCTACGAAGGTCACATTCAGCTAGGTCAGGGGTGTTGCTGTGCAGCGCTGGAAGGTATATTGATCCGACTTCCACCAGCCAGCTGGTTTGCTGCGAGTCCGTTTCCAAGTCAGTCTGGACGCGTGTTTCTTTTATACTAGCTTTTATCGTTTCAACGCGAGTTTCCTAGGGGATCCGTCTCGGAAACATTCCAATTATCTTTGAATGCAGCAGGGAGGCGATGTAACGAGCTCGAAGATAAGGGTGCGGAGCCAATTCGTTTGCGATACATGCTGAGATGGCATTTGGCGGTATTACGCGGATGCACAAATGTTGTCGATGATAATCTTGTTTATGATTGCGTGAGCACGTCTGTTTACTTGGGATTTAACGGTTATAAATGTATGGTTATACGCATGTTATGCGATGCTGCCACCAGAATGTTTTGTCACGTATTTGGACACGCGTTAATCATTTGTTTGTGCAAGAAGTAGACCATGGTGTTGCCGCAGGTAGAAAAGACTCTTACAGATGGAATTTAATATTAAAATACATATTTAGATCAAATAAAATCAACGTGTTCGAGTCAGAGACTGACTTCTCAAAGATAGCTTAAATAATTTTGTTTTCTCTAAACCCTACAAGAATGATGTTATACGCTAAAAACTGGTTTTGGGCCCCAATTCACTACACTCCTGCCAAATTTGAAAACTCCCCAACATTTTGCACCAAAACACCTGTATAATGTCTCTAATGACTGGACTATTAAGACTGTTTCATATTTTTGACCCATGCACAGTCAGAAGATTAGTTAACTAGTATTTACGTTTTTTCTTTTAATAAAATTCGAAAAAGTTTCTAAATGACTTTTAATGTTACAGAAACTATTTTATAAAAATTTTAACGTTAAATTAGTTTTCCATTTCTCCAATCAATTGTATTCTACTCAAAATTAAGATATCCGAAAAAAATATCAAACCATTTGCACTAAAAAAATAATTTATAAGATTTTTTAGTTATATTGATTTCATAGTGTACTTTTCATTTAGGGGTGTTCTGATTTTCAGTCAAAACTGGTTAATTCTTTTAATTCAAATAACAACAAATATTTTTGAGCCAGGCACACTGCACAGTCACAAGATGTCCAGTAGTATTTTAGTTTTTCTTTTAATGAAATTCGAAAAGGTGTTTAAGTGACTTTTAATGCTACAGTACCTTTTTTATCAACATTTTGACGTTAAAGTAGTTTTCCGTTTCTCATACCAAAAATATTCTACTTGGGATTAAGATCTCCGAACATAATACCAGACCATTTGCACAAAAAAAATTATTTTTATGATGTTTTTAGTTTCTTTTATTTCATAGTGTACTTTTTCAGGAGTGTTCTGATTATCAGTCAAAAAAGGTTCACTCTTATAATTCCATAAAAAAATACTTGTACCTAGCATAAAAATTTGTAGAATGCTCTTAGGGTTGCTAACCAGGGTTGTTATAAAAACATTTTTTTTTTAATTTTAAACCAATCAAACATGTTTTTTTTTATAAAATGATGTTTTCTAACGAAACAATGTTTTTATAAACCTCACACGAGTCTTTTCATTCCTTATTTTACTTGCTACTTTGAATTCGACTGATATAGTATTACTATATTTTATAAAAGACCACAAAAACTGTTCAAATATCGGTAGTTTAAAACACAACATTTAAAACAAACTGTTTAAAACATGTTCAAAACAAAATATTTTAAAAGAAAATATTTGTTTTAAAACATGTTTAAAACAATGTTTTAAAACAATGTATTTTAACCATTTAAAACAAAATGTTTTAAACATGTTCAAAACAAAATAGATTAAAACAAAATAGTTGTTTTAAAACATGTTTAAAGTAATGTTCGAAAACAAGGTGTTTTAAACATAACAACCCTGCTGCTAACTTCAAACGGTAGAGTAACCGGACATGATTCGCTTTTAGAAAAAGAACAACCAATACATGATATTTTAACAATTTGGCAAAATAATTAAGTGACGGAAGGCAGGGGGGGGGGAGAGGTTGGGTTTGAAGAAAACAGGGTGGTAATTTTCCAAAAATTATTTTTAAAATACACCAAAATAAAACTGGCAGTTGCTACAGACTGTCAAAGCGGAGCAAAATAAGTTAGTTTTGTATTTCAAAAATAGCAAAAAACATTTTTGTTGTTAACTACAATAAAGTTACACTTCACAGTAGCAATTACCTACTTAATTTGTCCAAAATATAATAATCCTGGATACACTAACAACAAGTTAACTGACAAGTGATTTTCATTTACGTTTTGAAACTGATGGCAAATGTTCGAATAGAAAACAGTGCACAAACATGAAACTGCAAATGAGGCAGTTTTTTTTTTCAAAAACTAAACTGAACTCATTTTTGCCTTAAAAACTAGTGATTTTAATTTAGATTAAAATATTAATCAGTGCGGAAAAATCGCAAAAAACGGTTCTTATTTATCAAAACTGGGCTCAATTCATTACAAGTCAATAAAGTCCTTCAGATTCAGAATCTATGGAACAAAGCCTTGTATTTTTGATCATTTAAGTAATTGGAAATCCGTAAAATTGTAAATTATGTTATGTAAATGTAAATTACAGTTACGTACGTTAATAGTTTCTGAAAAGTTATTAAGTGTGAATGTTCTGATGTTTTTATTTATTTTATTTCATCCACAATAACAACTTTAATTTGTGAACAAGGGTAAAATTTGCTTCCTGCAAATTCTTAACTGTATTGCTAATGTCATTAAAATATATTAGTCTTCAGGTTAGTTTGTTTTCAGTTTACGATACTGCATTATAATCTATAAAACCCTATTAATTTATTCCAGTAACTTTCGTATTATCTTACCTGAAGTAAAAGACAGAAAAAGATTATTTCGAACGATAATCTTTTTCACCCCATTTCTAACGTGCCACTCCCTCCCTCAATTTGAACCACACCCTATCACCTACCAATACACACAAAAAGAATAACCGATCTGAACGAATAATCGACCCCAACGAAGACATTAAACATGCCAGCATTATGACTGACGAGTTTTCTTCCAATTACTTAGCCTGCATTTAGGTTACTGGGGTTAAGTTTAAAGGAGGAAGAGCCATATTATTATTGATCCGGCTGCAAAACGAACTGGTATTAAATTGCTGCTCGCTGTCGGTACTCAGCTTCGTTCAAAGGAGTGTCAGTAAAGACACCGAAAGCCACTATATTTATAGTGATAGAGTTCATGGAAACGATGGCGGCTTTTCAGAGCCATCCGGCGCACCTAAGTTCCGTTTAACTTTAAATAAAATATCGTTGACGTACGTTCAATGCATGCAATGCTTTTGCACGAAGAATAATACGGGAATAATGAAGAATATATCGATAAAGTCTGTTTTTCTACTTTGTGTTCACAATGGACAAATTGTAACACTGTTTTCGGTGTTATAATTAGCAAATTGTAACTCTGTTTTAGTCTTTGTAGTGTTTGTAACTTTTAGGTTTGTAAAATTGGTGGCATTGACGTGAAATGTCAAATGTAAAACCGCATACATAACCACATTTTTGGTGGAGTTTACAAGGAGACAGTGACGGGGGCATTTGAACATGATATTAGCCCCCATTTCCATCGTTTGTTTAAAGAAGAAGGTATAGCGTGAAGATTCCGAAATCTTGTGAGTATAATAATATTATTTCTACAAATGCAGGAAAAATAGAATACAAAAATGTAGATAGAACTTTTGGAGTGGCTTTTGAGGATATACAAATTTAGTTTTAAAGTTCTGAAACTTAGTGAGTAAAAATACTGCATCTGTGAATATACAAAAAATAGTAAGCAAAATCAAGTAACAATGGGGTTGCTTTGAACAGGGTTGAGTTTGAGAAATAAAGTATTTGTTAACATTCTGAAACCATATGCATATGATACTATTATAGCTGTAAAAATTCATAAAATATTTAAAATACCAAAAAGTACCAATGAGACTGTATAATACTATTATATCTGTAAATATAACCAATTTTATCGTAGGCGTATTTTGTTGGTTATATGACGTCATAGACATTCAATAAGAAACTACAATAAAGTAAGCCATCCTGAAGACTTTAATTACAACAATTTCCATTTTCGCAATGAACCGGAAGTAGTCACTCAGAAGTGCACTCAGTGTCAGAATATCAAATTAAAACCTAGGTCCTGTGTGGTACCATTTGATAGATCAATCCGATGGATTACGAAATAAACCATATGATATCGGATTAGGGAGAACACTTATTTTTTGGACAGTTGACTGTCGTAAACAGCATCATTTTTAAAAAAATCATCCAAATGTTGCACAAGAATATATAAATTATTTTCCAGAGCCTGTATGTCAATATAGCCAAGAAAAAAATATATATTTGTATATGTCGACAGCCCTAAGAACCTCTAATACGCGACTCCGCCGACCAATACTAAAAAAATCTGACGTGGTCATGACTTTTCATACGAAGAATAAAATTAATAGTTTAGCTGGATGAGATTCTATTTGATCGAGATCGGTCGTGTCTGCATTAAAATAAAACTACTAGAACTAGACAGATTTTTTGATTATATTGACATTGTCAAAACATCAGCGTTTGACGCTACCTACTGTCATTAAAATCAAAATTTCTGACAAATCCTGGCTAACTAGGTTTAATGCAGTACGAGCGATCTTGACTAAATCAAATTTGCTCATGCAACTAAACTATTAATTTTACCAAAAAATTTCATAGTAATAAATTATTCAGAATTTCCTCTACTTTAATTAATTATTTAACTATTTCGACGAAATTCCAGAAATGGCGGCTTATTTGCAAAATTTTTCAAAAACGCCAAGACTATAAACCTCTAGTTCCTTTGGACCGTTTTTAACAGAATGGTTTTCAGCTCTAAGTTTGGTTATAAAACTTCTAAATATGAAGTTTCGTCCCGATACCTTTAGTAGTTTCTCCGGAATCTTCGCCACAAAAAACAAACAGATTTTTTTTGTACCTTGGTCAAAAATGTTCAGGGGACCGAAAAAGGCATATTTCTGCTAAAATCTCAAAGTTTCTATATAGCACGATTACAAAACTTTACATACTACGTATGACAAAAGTAAAAATATTTAAAGCAAATATGACATAATATTGTGACAATAATGTCTACGTGGTCCTGTAACCAAGTAAGTAAACTAAGGAAATTTTGCAAAATTTGGTTCTAATTATTGCAAACAACTGCAAACCTAATTAAATTTCCAAATTTTCATTTATGATTATTTAACATAAAATCGAGTTTCAGACAATAAAAAAAAATAGTACAAAGATCTACATCGCACTTAAACTCGTTAACGTATGTTATCTAAATTTGCCAGGGTGGCAAAGTAATTAGTTTTGAGTCATTTGGTTATCTAAAAACATACTTATGTCACTTTGGATTAAATTGGACCATAGCGTTAAAATAATTTTGGGGCGCTAGATTTCCATTATCTACGACTGGTCGTTACTGCCAAGTTTGGTGGTGTGCAATTGATTTGTGTTTCCTTCATAGTACGTCATATTACTAAGCATAAATTATTCTAATAAACTACTTAAAAAAAATTCAAATTAATTATCGTTAATTGACGAAACTCCAGTCATTCTAGATTTTTGATATACGTTGTATTCGGAAGATTAATTGCAGTCGATGAGAAGATTTCAGTAGTAACATATTAAAATGTTTAGTGTAAGAGTTCATAGGAAAATATGTTATTATATTACATAAAACCATTGAAAACTTGTGCCTAGTCGCAAAACTAAAAATACCACATTGTAGCGGACAAAATTTGCTATCAAAATGATTGCGGAACCTATAGGAGAAAATGAACGGTTAATATAGTGTAATGAATTATAATTAATTCAACTAATTTTTGGAAATTGCATGTCAATTGAACGTTTGACACTAGAACAAACATTTATAATGTCAACCGACAATCATCAAACAATCGTTTGACATTAGAACGAGCATTTCTAATGTCATCTGACCGGTTGACGTGAAATCGCAAAAAATACTCCAATAAATTATATAAAATTAACCGTTGATTTTCTCGTATAGGTTTCCGAATCATTTTGACGGTAAATTTTGTCTGCTAAGAATGAAGATGAATGGATTAATGTCTGACAGGCACAATTTTTCAATGCTTTTCGTTAATTAAAAGAATTCCTATTAACTATGATTCTAAGCTTTTTAACATGTTACTACTTGAACGATTTCCGAATCAATATCTAGAATGACTGGACTATGCCAAACTGAATTTTGTCTATTAGAACAAACAAGCATTCGTGCATAAAAAGGAACGCAGTTTGTTTATGTAATAACCGCCGGTGTCGAGGATAATACAAAAGCGCTAAAAATGAAACGAAACCTGCGTTCGCAACGATAGGCTTGGAAAAAATATGCCGAAGTCAACCGTGAACCGAGCCAAGGTTACGTACGTGCACTAGAAACTTTGCTCAATGAAAATCTAAAAACGTAATACCTATAAATATTTTTGTTACGTCAACGAGCGCCCGTTCGCACATGTAAATATGCGAGTTCAGTCCCGGATTTGAAATTTTATAGCACGCATTCCTGTTCGCGATACGTACCTATATGAATGCACCGTAAAAATATATTTTTTTTAAATTTTATGCTCCGTAGTTATCGTTGTTTTTGAGAAAAACCATCTGCAGAAACCATTCCCCCCTATATATGTTTGACAAGATTTTTAAGTTAAATGTTTCCAATAACAATAGTTTTCGAGAAATTAATAACTAACAAAATTATTGGGAACTAACTGCACTTACATTTTCGTTTCTCTACACCACTCAATACAAACAAGGAACTTACAATAAAAATGACTATTTTTATTTTGAATGGTGTGTTTACTTTCTGTTAGCGAGAACAAAAACGGGTTTTTGAAAAAAAGGCTGGTGTGGCCAGGCATATTACTTTATCAGTATCACACAATATATAAAATTAATAGTTTAGCTGCATGAGATTTTTTTATCGAGATCGATCGTGTCTGCATTAAAATAACACAAGTTAGTAAGGATTTGACAGATATTTTGACAAATCATTGCTAACTATGTGGTTTTAATGCAGACACGATCTCGATCAAATAGAATTTGCTCATACAGCTAAACTATTAACTTTACCAAAAAATGTCATAGACATAAATTACACAAATTTTCCTCTACTTTACTTTATTATTTAACTATTTTGACGGAATTACAGAAATGGTAGCTCATTTCCAAAATCTTTGAAAAATGCTTAGAGAAAACATCGAGCTCCTTTGGACCCTTTTGAACCAAAAGTTTTCAGCTCTCAGTTTGGTCATAAAACTTCTCGATACCTTTAGTAGTTTCTCCGGAATCGTCGCCACAAAAATCGGGTAAACACATTCACACATTCGCTAAAATCTCATTTTTTTATCATACGCAGTATCATAAAGTAAAAAATTTAGCGGGAATATGTCCTTTTGGGTCCCCTGAACATATTTGACCAAGGTATAAAAAAATTCGGTTTGTCTGTGTATGTGTGTGTGTATCAGTGTGATTACATGTTTTTTTGTGCACACAATTTCGGAGAAACTACGAAAGGTATCGGGACGAAACTTCATACTTAGATGTTTCATGGTCAAACTTAAAGCTGAAAAAATTTTGGTTGAAAAGGTACCAACAGAACTGGATGTTTACTATTAGTATTTCATAAAAATAGTTAAATAACAAATTAAAGTAGAACAAATTCTGAATAATTTAAGTCTATGACATTTTTCTGTAAAATTAATAGTTTAGCTGAATATGAAACTATGTCGTTTAAACCAGGATTTGACAGATTTTTTCAGTCTAATGATAGTAGGTAGTGTCATACGCTGATTTTTTGACAATACCTACTGTCAATAATATCAAAATATCTGTCAAATGCTTTTATTTTAATGCAGACACGATCGATCTCGATCAAATAGAATCTCATGCAGCTAAACTATTAATTTTATATATTGTATGATAAAGTCATGTGGCTGGCCACTTTTCTTAATAGAAACCCCATATTTACTTACTATTCTTGATAGTTCTTCTCTGTTTTTCTCAGAACTGTGAGTCTTTAATTTTTAAAACCATTAGAATGCGATTCACTG
Organism: Melinopterus prodromus; assembly: GCA_964023965.1. Classification (NCBI taxonomy): domain Eukaryota; kingdom Metazoa; phylum Arthropoda; class Insecta; order Coleoptera; family Scarabaeidae; genus Melinopterus; species Melinopterus prodromus. The sequence continues at coordinate 100,213,785 of OZ030390.1, forward strand.
AGATGAAGATAATTTGTGAAGGAAAATCTTCAGCCTGGATTTGAACTAGACCCAAGGACTTTTAACCAATCGATCAATCTAGGAAAGAAAGAATCGTAAAAAAAACAAAAGTGGCCTTGTTTAAATTAATCTTTCCTATTTGCGGTCAAAATATCCCTATATAATATTATACTCGTTAGGATACAACAGCACCGGCAAATGACCTTTCAAATAAACGAAATGACAAGTTTTTTTTTCTGGTATTGGAAGCATTATATTCTTTTCTAGCCCTGGGTTGTTCCTTTCATGCAACAGTTCCGTTAATATCCGAAACGGACAGTGAACAGTTACGGAAATTGCAAAAAGCTCCACTCAAAAACACCTTTCTATTGTTGGCGTTATTTGATTCCTCGAAACTCTTCGCGACTGAAGGAGTTCTTCGTGCGCTCTGCTAATACCCCTCACGAATGATCGTGATTTCTTTTCTAGATCGGATTTGCACTGTCGCTTTGTCCTGGAATAGTTACCTACCAGTCATTGGCTGTTGTTAGCCGTCGTCTATTCGTAACCGGTCTCGCACTGTGACAGGTTTACTTTCACATCGCCCGAACTATTCATCTCACTATGTAACACCGGACGTCATCGAAACATTGAAACCTATTCGATTCTATTGTTATTGTATGTACACTCGTGGAATAAAGTATGTTCTGATCCGTATTTCAGCAGTGTGTCGATGTTACATCCATGTACGAGTTTTTTGTTACTCTAGTCGGCCGGTCGACCGCTAAGTGCAAAAAATTGTGCTGTTACGCTGCATACTCGTATATCGGAAATTTATTATTTGAGAAACCTTATTCGAATGCTTTGAATTGGTTTATAATGATTTATATATTTCTATTTATTAGCCTAATGTGTAATAAATTAATGTAATTCTTACATTGCAATGTAATTGTGTTTTTATTAAATATAATTTATTATATAACATAAAATGAAAATTTCATTTCAAGATATTGCATAAAACACAACAAACTTATTGCATCTAATAGCTTTTTTCGTTAATAAATACAAAAATCAATTTCTTGTGGTGAATATTTTTACTAAAGGTTATTTCAGAACTTTTATGTATTAGTATTTATTCACAATATAGAAATAAATTAATAAAATTAAATTGCTTTAAATTTGAATTTATGGTAATTTGTTACTTGTGATTTACTGGTATTTTCGAGATATTTAGCTTCAACGATATTTTGCAGTTTAACTTAATAACCAGAAAGGATGTATTTTGTATAGCATGAATGTATCATTACAATCTTTTTATATTATTATTTTGTATTTACTTTACAGCAATATTTTTCAAATATCTGACAACTGAAAATAATGACAATTATGTATATCACTAATTTACAAAAATTGATAATTGCTTGTAGAAGCAAGCTCTAAATTTTCGACGAATTTTGGTGGAATGTAAATATGAAATAATTAGTATTAAAAAATAAATAAACCAGCTAAAAGAACATTTAGATGACATTATTGTTAAAAATAGTTCCCTCTATGTCCAAAACTACTACAGATTTGAGATTTGAAAAAAGATTTGACATTAATCATTATTGACATAATAACCTAATTTTCAATATTCTTAAGTAATTAGTTAATTAATTATAAGTAAAATTTTAATAATTCGAATTATAAATGAACAAAAGATGAAACTAGAACTTTTTTTTTTCTAGAAGATAGAAAGTAATAAGTTTCATATGGTTTTATTGGTTTTATCTGTTCCTTCAGAAGTTGGAGCCGTTTAAAATAAGATATTGTTAATAATTCAAACGGCTGTAACTTTTTAATGAATTGAAAAAGTAATTTGCTTACTGAAAAAATGTTTTGCAGAAGAAACGTGGGACAGCCTGCATATATTATTGCCATAATTTTATATTATTTTGGTTGTCAAGCATGTATTAGATGTCATGAAAGATAATGGAAACATTAACTGCTATAAAGTAAATACAGATATATTTCTATTGTCCTTTCATACAAAATACATGCGCCGTCCTAAATATAAATTTAAATTAAATTTAGAGAATTTATTTACATTTAGTGAATATATTTTAATATTACAATTCTGAAATAGTCTATATTCAGTGATAATCTTTAGCAACAAGATGATTTGTGCATTTACTTACTTACTTACTTAAGCCCGTCATCCCCTGCTGAGCAAAGGCATTTACTTACGTAATTAATATGTGTATTAAATAAAATAAATTTAAATAATGTGTCGTGATATTACGCAATATCTTAATATCAGATTTTCGTATCATATTATCAAATTTCGTGTTTATTAATATTATTATAAAAGTAATTTTATATTTAATTAAATGCACTACTCGTAAACTTAAATGTTGTGGTCATATTACATTTATTACATTGCAATGAAGGTATCACATTAAGGAAAAGATCGGACACGCTCAAAATAAACTAAATTCCGTTACATTACATCCATCGAAAAACCACCTCATGACGGACAACTTTTTGCGAAGCGGCCGGGTCGAGGGAATATACATATAACAGAATATATAACCGACATACTATTTTCAAATCCTGCGATAGCGATACGAACATACTTTTTTCCATGACTGTACTACGTAGTGTATAATTTATAGGCTCGAATGTACAATAGAGTGTCACTGTAAAAGTAAATATTTTTCTGAAATTACGGAGAATGTCTATAATTTACAGGTCACAAGGCTTTGGTTTCTTTTTTCTAAACTACAATCAATTTACAGACAAAAAAAATGCAAAAATTGTGCTTTTGACACTAATTTTCTCAAAAACTGGACTCAATTCATAATTTCTGCTTTCAAATTCAGATTGCACAGAAAGAGGATGATACCAAAATCAGTAACAATCGTTTATTGTAGTTTTACAAATCAGGTAATATTATAATCGGAAATATATTATGAAAAAAACACTTTTCTTAACTACGATGAATAAGCAAAAAAGAATGCACAACTTGCGCTTTTTTGGTGACTTTCTCATAAACTAAACTCATGTCACAATGTCTGCTTTCAGATTTAGAAAAAAAAGACATACTAGAATCAGCATCAATTGATTATTATTTATTATTTTTTACAAATCAGGTAATTATATTGTGGTATACGCATACTTGAAGATAATTGTATGAACGGTAATTATGAAATTTTTAAATCTACACAAAAAGGTGATATACTGGTAGGATATAAATTCTAAATAAATCAAAAAATACAGCCACAACCTGGATTTGAACCAGGAACCTTTACAACCCGCCTGTGTGTTACCACTTTCTATAAATTTGAAATTTATTTTAGTTAAAAAATAACAAAATTATACTGTAAATGTTTTTCTGATCACATAACATTTAAATTTTTTTTTTTACAAACTAAGAAGGAAGTATACCCTCACTGGCCCTATTCAAATGAAAAGTTCCCGAAATTATCAAAATAAATGGAAAAAGTTGCGTTGAATTGCCCAAAACCATGCACAAAATACAACAAAATATTTTGTTTTCTTTTTTGTTTTCCTTTTTACTGTATCATAGGTAGTATGATGGTATTGTAATTGTGCCGAAAAAAAAATTAAAATTTTAGCGGAAATAGGTCTTTTTGGGTCCCCTCATGTCTGTGTGCAGGTACCCGATTTTTGTGGCGACGATTCCGGACAACTACGAAAGGTATCGGGACGAAACTTCATATTTAGAAGTTTCATGACCAAACTTCGAGCTGAAAAGCTTTTGATTCAAAAGGGTCCAAAGAAACTGGATGTTTACTCTTAGCATTTTTCTAATATTTTTGCAAATGTGCTGCAATTTCTGTAATTTCGTCAAAATAGTTAAATAATAAATTAAAGTAGAGGAAATTCTGAATAATGTTTTGGTACAAATAATAGTTTAGCTGCATGAGCAAATTGTGTTTGATTGAGATCGTTCGTTGAGATCGATCGTTCGTGCATCTTAGTTAGCCAAGATTTGAGAAATAGTTTCATTCTAATGTCAGTAGGTAGTGTTAAACGCTGATGTTTTGACAAATACGTCAAAAATATCTTTAAAAAAATCTGTTAGCAGTCTCATATATGTTTGTTTGTTGCCTTTGTATATTGTTTTATGTTCTCCACGGGCCGCGCCTGACAAAATGTAATAATGTTTTTATAATTGTATTTTTTGGAGTTTGATTAGATTGTCAATTGTGTAATTTATATCTCATTTCCAATAGCGCTTGAAAAAGTGCACAGTAGGACACGAAACATGTAGCGATTACTAAAATAAAACAAAAATAAGGTATCCGACCACTTTTTATTGTATTAAAATATCTGTCAAATCCTGGCTAACTAGTTTTATTTTAATGCCGATACGACCGATCTCTATCAAATAGAATCTCATTTACTATTAATTTTATAAATAGTATGAAATATTACTATTAATTAATATTTATAATAGTAAAAGATTATTTGTGGACTTTTCTTCCGGCAATTTTAATATTTTTAAATGTCATAAAACCCACTTCAAAATTTGTAAACGTCATGAAACTTTTGGACAATTCTAAACAAAACAAAAATCCAGCAAATGTCTAAATGGCTTACTGTCTATAACTAAATTATCATGTATTCTTTTATAAAATACAAAACTGACATTGGATAAAAACCATAGAAGATATAAATAAGGTTGGTTATGGTTATGGTTATTTATCAGCATATTTTATTCTATGATCTAGAAAATGTTCCTAAATGTAATTGTTTTTACTTTATCAGACGTAGTGAAGTCGTATGTGAAGTATTGTAATCGTGCAAAAAAATGCATGGAAATATGTCTGAAACATTTATGACCAAGGTACAAAAAAAATTTAACCTAACTTTTAATAATTTAGTGTTGGTCAGATATGCTGGTGATTTATTTCCCAAGTTATTATTATCATTTGTCAATTTTTATTTGGCACATACGTAATTTGTTTCAAAATTCTTCCTTCCGCAAATACCATTTTTACAAGAAACCATCAAACAAACAAATGGAAAGCAATTAAATCTTGCTCAACCCCTTTGTTCAAAAGCACTCCTTTGAAAAAATAAATATAATGAAATTCGGTCATAATCTCCAGCCAAACACCATGTGTGCATCATTGCAATCGTCGTTGGCGTCACAAGAACAAATTGGTTTCTTAAATACGAAAATCCAATATCGTTTTTCGCCTAATATAGCTGGACTATTATCAGAGTTTGTATACAGATTTGAAACGTCTAGTCTTGTTCACAATTTTTTCAGTAATGTACTATAAACATTAACTGTTTGCGTACATAGCAAGTAGAAATAAATTGGCTGCGAACACGGTATAATGCGTTGCGAAATTGCGTCAGATTTGCGGTTATAAGTTGTCTACTGTCATCAGTTTGCGCTGTAGGCGTGAACATGCTCATATAGTATCTGGGCAGTCACATCTGGGGCGTAAATAGGGGGCCCATATATTACACTTGACTTATGTAAGTGTGACTCACGTTACAAATCAACTCTTGGACAATATCATGGGTATTAACCTCGCCTAGAAAGTGAACGCGCAGGCAGTCTGGCCTGTAACATGAGAAATTGGGGTTGATCCACATTAACGTTTGTGGTCGGCGTGCAGTAGGTCAACGAGCAGTGTCACTCAAGTCAACTAATGGTTTTAATAATGCTTCCGCTCGAGAGAAAATTACCGTGTCAACCTACGAGTTTTAACCAGAAATGTCCTGCCCTGTTAACTTTTCAATTGATGGACTATTCCGAAGCTCTTACGAGACAAAAATTTGTTGTTTTGTCTCTTTCGTTGAGGACACAAGTTTCTGCAAGAGTTTGTAGATATTTGACTATTTAGGCTGGATGATGAAATCGTAGCAATCAAAATGTCTAATACAAAAGACATTTATATAATGATTTGTGCAGAATGGTATAATATATTTGATAATTGTAAAAGTTGCAAGGATTAAGAGACAATTGTGTTGTGAGGTCGGTGATTACTAACTAATTTGTTATCATAGTGCCAAATCAAAAATGGTTGATCCAATATGGATAGCAACACTGTACAAAATGAGTACCAACATTAGAAATCGACATTTAAAAAGAAAAGCTATACAAATCGCACATGTACAATTGTACATGTGAAACGTTTAATAACACGTTTTCAGTACCCGTTTTTTGTGGCGACAATTCCTGAGAAACTACTAAAGGTATCGGGACGAAACTTCATATTTGGAAGTTTCATGACCAAACTTAGAGCTGAAAATCTTTTGGTTCAAAAGGGTCCAAAGGAACTGGATGTTCCCTCAAAGAGTTTTTCAAGGTGTTTGCAAATGAGCCACGTTTTCTGTAATTTCGGCAACATAGTTAACTAATAAATTAAAGTGGAGGATATTTTGTATAATTTATGTCTATGGCGATTTTTTTGATTTCGAAGTACACCATTATACCATTTTCATAGAAATCCAATTATTTATTATTAATTTGTCATAATCTAAATTTGTAGTCAAAAATTATAAATTCATTTTGAGAAAACCAATGCAAAATAAAAAGCAAAAATACAAAAAGAAAAATGCATTTGTTTCTGATTTTCATTCTCACAGTAGGTAATGTCAAACGCTGGTTCTTAACAATACCTACTGTCGATATTATCAATCAAAATATCTGTCAAATCCTGGCTAACTTGTTTTATTTTAATGCAGAAACGATCGAGCTCGATCAAATAGCATCTCATGCAGCTAAACTATTAATTTTATATATTGTATGATAAAGTAAAGTGCCTGGCCACATCAGATTTTTTTTTCAATAAGTTAAAAACTGTGAACTGCAAATTTATTGTAGTTGAATAAAACATTTTTTACAGCGAACAGTAAATATTTTAACGTATTTAAAACACATGTTTTTCTCTTAATCCATTATTTCCACGCTCGACCCCCATCAAAACTAATGAGAGACGAAAGATACCATGCCCAGTTTGCCAGAAAAAGACAGCGCGCATGATATCATTCTCTCTCTTTTTGCGCTGTCATTTTCTGTCAAACGTGACAAGGCATCTTTCGTCTCTGTTTAGTTTTGCCGGGGGTCGAGCGTGGAAATGATGAATTGAGAAAAGGTTAAATTGTAATTTCTTATAACATTTTGAAAAGGTGCTGCCTGAAAACAGTACTTTTGAAAAATTAACAATCACTGTATTAATTACGAGGATTCTTCTTTTAATGTTAAAAAAGAATTGTAGTGATTTTTCAGCACCATGTATATCTCATCATTAATTAACAAGATAATCCCCATATATATATAGGGGAAGTTAACTTACAAATTTTATATATTTGTATTATAAGGATTGTTAGTTATTTCTACTAAAACAGTAAAAACGTACCTAGATGACATCAAGTAGTAGATGAGTACCTACCTAGTTCTGCTGTTAACAACAGTCGATCTGGCAACACTACTACCGATTTTGGCATAACAATAGCCGCAATGAAAAACTCTTTAATTTTTGCTTATAGGGCGAAGCCACCTTCAAAATTAGGTATTTATATGTGATTTGTGTTTATATGTGATTTGAAATAATGCGGAGAGTAAGAAATGGCTGATGTGCCTAAGCAAATCCGACCGAAAGATGTTTAATTAGGCTAATTGTTAATTAACATTTTGTGGGCCAGTACCTTCACACCATATTTAAATATTTTTTTCTAAATTGTACAAGATCTTGTGTACTGTGAGCATAATGTGGTCTATCTAAACCCACTAGGCCAGAAATCCATGGTAGACCAGTATTCTTAAAAAGAGCATACAAAGGCATATCAGAATAATTTAGTTTCTCAATTATAGAAGAATATATGTACTTTTAAAACAACTTATTGTGGCTAAGACCACTTAGGTGGAAGTACTTAGCCAACCGTCTTGAAGGGATGAAATGTAACAAATTTGTTTTGTCAAAACCGAAAATATAAGTAACCTAAACCAGAAAAGACCGGAAATTACCGTATGAGATTAGATACAGGGTGTTACATTTAAAAAAAACTAACTTTCTTAGGAACAACTGTTTGTTATATTTTGTTGCAGATTATGACCACAATTTGGTTAAGGTACTTAGCCAACCGTCTTGAAGGGATGAAATGTAACAAATTTGTTTTGTCAAAACCGAAAATATAAGTAACCTAAACCAGAAAAGACTGGAAATTACCGTATGAGCATGACTGTCATCAAGATGATGCATAATTTTAAGGTAACAAACATATAGAGAGTTACGTAGATGAGGCGTATTGATTGTATTGTAAACATTGCGCTCTACTTCCTACGCTCTACCTAGTGGTCGGTCAGTGTCGGCGTCCGGCAAAGACAAAGGAAGACAATTAAAACCAGACCTGACTGAGATTCTTCGGTCCGATGGGCTCGCTAAACGAGATACCCGAAGCCACGACGGACACTTTTCCACAGCTTGACATCCGGCTTTGTCTGGGAGATTCACAAGAACTTTTTATCTTTGCTTTGCTTTCGGTAAACGCTCTTAACTGCTACCGAACTATGCGGAATTCTTGTTTAACACTGAATCATTCTGATGTTCGCACGGTCACAATTTATCCCAATGGCTATTGGGAATATTAACCTTTCTAATAGCCAGTCAACAATAGATGACATGGTAATTGCTGAATGTATGTATGTACACAATTTATTATAGTTTTTTCATAAGAATAATGTTTAAAATAACAATTTCTAGATTTGTAGGTTGGAAGGCGATAAAGTAAAGGGTAATAACACCCGTTGGCGTCTTCTAGTGGTAAATTTGCGTGAAATAAAGCAGCGGCGAGTTCCCAAAAGTGAATGTTCCTGAACGGAGTGTTGGATATTCGTTAATTATACGCCCAGTAGTGTTGGCTATTTATTTCTCTTGTCGTTAAGACATTCTTCTTGCAAGCAACGGTACGCTTGCAGGAACTGGACCTCGTTTATACTTAATATTAAATATTATTCATTCTATTCGGTTGTAAAATGATGTATTTAATGTATTTACATACCCGACTGAAATTGTTGAAGTTATTTGAGATTGGAAGACTTACTTTTCAGATTTTGAAGTGGTACTCTCGCTGAAGTATATCAGTTAAATTACTCACCTGAAACAAAAGAAAAAAGGACAGTTTTACAGACATAAATTATTCAGAATTTTCTCTACTTTAATTTATTATTTAACTATTTTGAGGAAATTACCAGAAATGGCAGCTCATTTGCAAAATCCTTGAAAACTGCTTAAAGGAAACGTCCAGTTCCCTTGGACCCTTTTGAACCAAAACCTTTTCAGCTCTAAGTTTAGTCATGAAACTTCTAAATATGAAGTTTCGTCCCGATACCTTCAGTAGTTTCTCCGGAATCGTCGCCACATAAAACGGCAAAAGTAGTTATTTAACCAACAAGTATATTAAAAAGAGCGATTAATGATTGAGACTGATTAACGCGCGAGCGATTAGCGAGCGCGTTGATTGTCGATATCATTAATCGCCGTTTAATATTCGAGTTGGTTACACATTTTTTTTTTTCGTCGATCGTATTCTTCTAGCGTCGTCTACATAGATTTTACTTCGCCGATGTCTTTTTAGGTTATATGACAATTTATGTAATTTGACACTGACAGTTCTAGAGAGCGGTACGTTTTGATTGGAAGATTTAATTTCACATATGTTCGATTGGCCAATCAAACGACGTCATTACGTCGTGTGATTGGCTATAACAAATGCATTAATAGAAATCGTGCATTAATAGAGTTGTTTAATAAACGATTTCCTATTCACTAAACTGACTCATAAATAAACGATCGACGGAAAATTTCACATTAAACTAACATAACATTGGATTCAAGCGTTTATTATTTATTGCAATATGTTATGTTTGTAATCTTCGCAAAGTAACACAATTACATCACACATTGCATATTATTTGACATTTTTGTACCGTCTTTTTGTATCGTTTTTTACTATAACGAAATTTTATTATTCGTTCGATGGCAGGAGCAAAATTAAGCAGCTATTACTAATTTTTGATCGATTTGACATATAATGATTTACGAACGCATTGGCATTCGATACACTTCAACATTCCCAAAGCAACGTTCAAACTCAAACACTAACCATGGGCACCATGGCCATTTCACATGCTTTACGATGTTTTGTCTACAAGACCACATCATATATTAACAATTCCAGTTTATTTTGCCAAGTTTAACTCGCATGAAATTGCTAAATCCATCCGAGGACAGTTTTACAGCCAGTTCGGAGCACATTCTGAGCCGATGGAACTTGTATCCTTGTACAGCCCGTACGCAATAACGTCGTGACATAAGTTTCCATTCACACGGCTCCAACTTTTGCTTCCCGAAGAAACGCTCGCAATCCTGAATCGGAAAACGCTCGCAGCTGACAAGTTAATTCTATAGCTCCAGTTCAATAATAGGAAGTAATAGATTCGTTCGTGGGCGCAATGTGAATCACCTGTTTATTATAACAGACATGCGATGGTATACAAGACATGGTTTTCCTGGTTACTTCGCTGCAGTCCGTAGTTTTCTGCAAAATTGTTAACGACCGGAGATGAATGGTTTTGCCATTAAGCGTGATGAATTTTACGTTTTGCCCAAGGCGAGCATGCCTTCTTATTACTGTATGTTGATACAAAATGTGTGGACGTTCACATCATGGATAATAGATATTGTAATAAACATTTGACGATGTTATGTATGTAAAATAAACTATTCTTATGTGTATTCGCCATACTAAGTAAAAGATAATCATTACATTTACATAACATCTACACGTGTCACAAAAAAAAATGGCAACATAATATTTTCTTAAACGTTGATGTTTAAGAACTAAGATGGTTTAGATGATTTTTTCAACATATTGTAACAAAATTCATCAAAACTATTGCCTTCGCAATTTAAAAAAGAAATTCGTAAAAATTATTAAACTGGGAAAATTAACATGATTATAGGTGATCTAAGTTTGACACACCCTATGTCCCTATTAGACCAGGCAATAGAGATTCTTATGTGACAAAAATACTAGCAGGAAGCCGACGGTCCCAAGTAACGAGGAACAGTCCGTAGATGTATTGTGATATGTTTCGTACTCACAAATATCATTTCCTAATTTGTTATAAACAAAAAACCTCAAAAAACGTGTTTTTTTTCGTTTTCCGTTTGTAAAAACTGAACCGATGGAGCAATCTAGATGCTTTCAACAGGCGAATTGTAGAGAATGAAAAGACCAAAAAATGAATTCTGCACGGACTCGATTGAATTAATATTAACGGAGGAAATTCGGAAAACCCGGAAAAATCTGCTTTTTTTCAAAAATTCATAATTCCGCCATTCCCAAAGCTAATTTTTATTTTTTTATGGGCATGTGCGATGTTTTGTTGAGTTGGATTTGCGGCAATTACGTGTAATTAGACTCTAGAGTGTTTTTGTTTTGATAAGTTCTCGAAATTATTCTTATATTATTATTGGTACCATTATGTCCGAGTTCTAGTTTGCGTAAGGGGTTGAGTGGAAGAGCAAGGCAATTTGGAAACAAGTGTGCTGAACTCCGCCCTAAATATAAATATTATTTTGTTGCATTTAATATTGTTTTATGTTAATAAAAGGATTATTTATTTATTTAATTATTTATTTATCCGTCAAATCATGGCTAATTAGTTTTATTTTAATGCAGGCAATCAAATAGATTCTTATGCAGCTAAACTATTAATTTTATATATTGTATGATAAAGTCATGTGCCTGGCCACATCAGATTTTGCTGTTGTTTCTTTTATGGAGGCGCTCGAACTACTTCAAAAACATTAGAGAACAAACTTTGAGGAATAAAAGTGCAAAAAGTTTACTATGAGACCATTCTGAGGTTTTTAGGACAATGGGTTCGGTTGGTATAAAATTGTAAGAAATAAACAAAATCACGTTTTTTGACAATTTGACCCAACTTTTTCGAAAAGCTTACGCGATAGAAAAGTTTTGAGCCAGGATTTGTTTTCATGGACAATTATTCTACCCAAAACAATTGTCAATAAATTGTCCTATTCTTAAATATTGTCTCCTTTAAGCCATAAAATATTGTCTCTATCATACAATAAAATTATAATAAAAATCGCTATGTTCGAGGATTTATTAAAATAACATGCATTCTTAGAGATTTTCTCAATTTTTTACTCAACACATTAACAATTACTCGTTTCTTACAATATGTAAAAAATAAACTTTAATTAAAAACATAAATGTTGTTAACACAAATAACCGGTATTTCTACCAAACAAATATTACAAACAAATGCATTTTTTTCCACAAAAAAATATGTCTTTGCGTCTACTGAAACACCAGATTTTTTTGGGTCAATGTATATTTATTTTAGTTAAGTAAACCAAACTTTACTATCCTAGTATGTTTGCATAACTGCATACAAATGTCAAAGCTTCCTTCCTTCAAAGGCAAACTTCTTCAAGTCGTTTAATTAACTTTATTAGAACTTTTGTTTATTTTCTTTAAGTTCTTAAAATGGAAATTATCCTAATAAGTTCGTAATTTAACTGCAAAAAAAAGGGAAACTTATGTAAGAAAAACAAAGACACTGCTTTGTCGTTATCACAGTTTGAAAGTGACATTGCGCAATGGTAACAATAATAATACGAATACAAGTCGTACACAATGACCCATTGTCATTAATATTTATTGCGAGTAATTACACGCTTCAAATTGCTGATCGCAATTCGTAAAACATGGCCACGGATTGATACCGGTTTCGAGCACACGTTTCCTGAATACAATGAAGCAATTTAATTGTTATTGTCGAACAACGCGATACGGTTTCAGACCGTCTCATCCCATTCAGGCATATTTTTATAAATGTAACAGTAGTACAACAGTAGCTTCTAAACAACCACCATATTATTACGTATGCATTTTACATTGAGACATTGTTGTATCTTGTCGACATTTTCAACCAAGATACTTTCATATGTCACAATGAATGATGAGTTTATTTGTGAAAGTTTCTTTTAGTTTTGCATGTCTTGATGGTTGTACTTGAAGAACACACTAGGCGTGAAATTTTTTGTTTCAATTAAAGTCATATTTAATTTATTTCCCTTGATGTTTTAAGTTCACACCCACTATACAGGATGAGTTAGTTATTAGTATCCCTGCGGTCGATAGTTACTAAATCGTTTGAAAAAGAAAACAAGTTTTATACAAAGGTTGTATTTAGGCTTGACGGAAAGTACATGTTTTTATGGAACGCCTTATATATTTTATCATATTGTGAATAGTGCTAAATTTGTTTATCCAACGGTATATGTTGTTTTATCCAACGGTATACGCACAGCGAGATACCACGAAATATCAATTGTTTTTCCAAAATTTGCCCGTTGCAGGATCGTTTTAAATATATAATAGATCTTAGTAAATTTTGATGTGTTTTTCTCTTTCTTGAGATTTTTTTTAATGGAACACCTTGTATAATATATGTTACTAATTTTTTGTGACATTTGCAATTTAACGAAAAATGCCACGTGCTAACTATAATATTGCTCTGTACCCATACAAGGTATTTCTGGTAGTTTGATGTAGTCTTTAAAGGGTAATAGAAGAAGTAATGTAGAACCTTCTTAACCAGATTTATCCTTATCCAAAGTAATAACGTTATCAAGATATTAGCAATTTTATATGTAATTTTGTAAGTATATTTTTCCATTTTTGCCATCGTATGTCAAACGAACACGGGACTTAAAAACTTCAAATTACTACTGAAGTAAACCCTAAACCCTGTACTTTTAGGTTAACTATCATGAAAATCTGATGACTAAAGTGTTAAACAGACGGATTTTCTTTGATGTATTTTATGTGCATTATGTGCAACAAAAACATTCATTATGGGAAATCGATACCAAATAATACCTCCATGTCTAGACGTGGTTTAACACAACAAAACAAAACAAAATCTAATGTGGCCAGGCACATGACTTTATCATACAATATATAAAATTAATAGTTTAGCTGCATGAGATTTTATCAGATCGACATCGGTCGTGTCTGCATTAAAATAAAACTAGTTAGTCAGGATTTGACGTTCACCTCTCAAGCATACTGTACAATAAGTCATAAACGTCTATAGTCTCTAATTTGTTCAATTATTATCCGAAATGGTACATTATAGTTGTCGATTAGTTCTTATTTTATTATCATATTGAAGACATTAAAGTTTTTTTTTTTTTCGGAATTCATAAGATCAGAATCGTTTTTGATGATTTTTTATTATACTACATTATATCGAATAAAAAAATCTGATGTGGCCAGGCACATGACTTTATCATACAATATATAAAATTAATAGTTTATCTGCATGAGAATCTATTTTATTGAGATAAATCGTAGGTATTGTCAAAGCATCAGCATTTGACACTACCAACACTACGTCATTACAATAATAGTTATTTATGTCACAAGTGCCGAAAGTACGGAATAGCGCGACGAGCGGTGATGCGGCGCGTCACCGAAGGCGGAATGTCGCCGTCGCATGTGAGCGAGTCGCGCTATCTAGTTTTTGGCAGGAGTGACATCAACGTTTATTGTGTTGCTTTTTGAGAAATAAGTATTTAAAAAAATAAATAAATAAGGTTATATTTCTGTATAGGAAATGTTAGGTTGGTACCACTTTGACGAAACGTCAAGTTCAAAGGTACGTTCTGATTGGTCGTAATGGTAGGTAATGGCGGTGGTAGAATACGAAATTATAGCATTTCTTACATTCGTGATAGTGACACATATTAGTTTGCATGTACATAAACAGCAGTCAAGAGCAATTTTCTATTAGAAATACTATAATGGCATCTGCTACCACTGCCATTAGCACTAATGAAAACGCACCTTAAAAAGCTAATTCAAATTCTGACAGATTTATCGCTATACTTTATTTACAATTTTCTCAATTTAGCGTTTTTAGAATTAGATATAAAGACAGGTTGTTATTTCTTATCAATAAACAATGAAATTGGTGATCTTATTTTATTTGAAATTTGTATTTTGTAATTTTCCGCACTAGAGCGGCAACGTTCCATAGCGGTTCTCCTGGGTTCTCCAACCTCTGATGAAATCAGCTGTTTTCGAGTGTGACAGCACAAAAATATATTTGTCAAAATCCTGGCTACTATGTAGTTTCATATCAATGCAGATGCGACCGATCTCGATCAAGCATAAATTATTCCAAATTTACTCTACTTTAATTTATTATTTAGCTATTTTGACGAAATTACAGAAATGGCGGTTCATTTGCAAAATCCTTGAAAAAGGCTTAGAATAAACTACCAGTTCCTTTGGACCCTTGTGAACCAAAAGCTTTTCAGCTCTAAGTTAGGTCATGAAACTTCTAAATATGAACTTTCGTGCCGATACCTTCAGTAGTTTCTCCGGAATCGTCGCCACAAAAATCGTTTACACACACACGCACAGACACACACACACAGACATTTTTTTGTACCTTGGTCAAAAATGTTCAGGGGACCCAAAAAGACGTATTTCCGCTAAAATCTCAATTTTTTTTCGGCACGATTACAATACTTCATCATACTGCGTATGATAAAGTAAAAATCTGATGTGGCTAGGCACATGACTTTATCAGACAATATATAAAATTAATGGTTTAGCTGCATGAGAATCTATTTGATTGAGATAAATCGTGTCTGCATTAAAATTAAAGTAGTTAGCCAGAATTTGACAGATATTTTGATACTATTGACAGTTGGTAATATCAAAACATCAGCGTTTGACACTACCTATTGTCATTAGAATTAAAATGTCTGTCAAATCCTGGCTAACTAGTTTTATATCAATGCAGACACGCCCGATCTTGATAAAATAGGATTTGCTCATGCAGCTAAACTAATAATTTTACCAAAAATGTTATAGACAAAATTTATACAAAATTTCCTCTACTTTAATTTATTATTTAACTATTTTGACCAGGGACAAATTCAAATTCTTTTGGGGGGGGGCACCAAATTAAAAATTTGCTTCCCGCTGCGCTGGCTATAACTAGATTGCGAATACCGTCATTTTATTTCAATTACTGGAAATTGGCATGTGCACGAATATATTTTATTTTGTAATGTACATTTATATAAGCAAAATGAAAGTTAAATATTTACGGGCGGGGGCCCAGACCCACAACCCCCCCCCCTGGATCCGTCCCTGATTTAAACGAAATTACAGAAATGGCGGCTCATTTGCAAAATCCTTGAAAAATGCTTAGAGGAAACATCCAGTTCCTTTGGACTCTTTTGAACAAAAACCTTTTCAAATTTAAAACACTTTCAAAAAACACACTTTCTATTCACGCTATCAATATTACTCATATTATCATTCATATTATCCCAATTTTGAATTGTTTCTCTAGAAAAATAACCTATTTTAAATCAATAAACAATAATAATATCTGCAAAAATATAGTACCTAAGTAGTGACGTAGTTTTAAAAAAAGCCTTGCAACTGCCAGATTCTACACAGCTGCAGCTAACACAGTTGCAAAGACTACACACTTCCTTAGTTTTCATAATAATAGTATGATATAATTAAATAAAATTAAAAAGAAAATTACATTCTTCCCGTCACACCTAAATGCAAGATCCTGTATAAGTGAAAATAATTTTACGTTATGGAAACTAGTGAGTCAAACAATTTTTGTATAATTTTTTTTTCTGAAACTTTATTATTCACAAGACATAAATAGAAGATTAATTTAAACACAAATGATGTCCACACTGTACTTATTACGCTCAAACATGTCTGAGTCATACAAAATTAGCAATTTAAATATAAACACCTGAAAAAAAAACAGAAAACATCTATAAAAATTCGTCATCGACATCGACAAATTTAAAACTGGCATAACGGTATGCGGGACCTCGGTATTAACTAATATATAAAAAATCCAATTAAATCTCGCACGTGCAGAACGCGTTAATTACCGTACCACTAATTATACAAACTCACGTGCTGCGTCTAGATCACGAATGAGAGATAGAGGCCCATATGTAAATACATGCTAATGGGAGCAGGTGTAACAGGAGATGTGAGAAGACCGCATAAATTACTTTACAACATCGAGAGTCGAGTGTGTCGAGTTCGGTTGTTTGGAAAAAATGCCCCCACGAAGTAGGCTGAGCCTGGGTACCGTAGATAGTTTGGTCGTACAACAAGCATGATTGCTATCTATGATCGTACACGGTTTGGGTGTCAGCTGTTATTAAAACTTTTAATCAAAACGTTTCCATCGCATGTTTATTTTATCGATCGTGTTTAGTCGATGGTAGTGTCGTTAAATTATTCAAGACGTGGAATGGGTACAGAATAGAATAGTTGGTCAATAATATAATACCTTATAGTTTAGATTAATAATTAAAGTTCATAAAAAAACATGGGCAAAGCAAGAAACATAACTAAAGTTCATAATTCTAGAAATTGTTATGTTCATTGTTGATAAAAAAAACAATATTATGTTCGAAATTAGGCCTACCAAATAAGTCAAAACTTCAGGCCCAAACTGAAGTTTCATATAAAATACTTTTTGTTAATGTTCTTGTTGTAACTCCTCTAATAACAGATAATGTTATCAATAAAGAGAAAAGATTTCAACTATTTCGATTCAAACCTTTTCCAAACAGTTTTCGCAAAAATTGATTGATCTGGCAAAACATTGCAACGTTATTTATTTTTTAACAAAACATTACAAGATACAATTATCTAAGTAGGTTGGAATGAAAGCTTAAATCTTGATCTTCACAGATGCGACGAGGAAATCGATATGACATGTTTGCTTCCTGATATCTGTTTACTGTCAATATTAGCTAGGCGTAATTTTTAATTCGTAATTTTTTTAATTCGTAACAATAACATAAAACTTTTCTTACCTTACGTAAAAATAATTTTCGAGTATGAGTACAATTGATAATTTGGTTAATAATATAAAGGAAGCACTGGCGAATATGGATTTTGTGAATTGATATAAATACTAACAATAGATTCTATTGCGCGGAATACGAATCCGTCCTGAAAAGCTTTAATTTTTTTACTTATATAGTTTTTCTTCAAATGGTTCTGAAACGATGAGAAGAGCTTATAGTATTATTTGGAAATAATATTTAGATGTTGCTACCGAATTTTGTTGAATCTGAATCTGGAGACAAACTTAATAATTTCCTCTACATTTTGGGAAAAAGAAGTGTCAAAAAACAAATAAAAATTAAATACGTTTTCTACCTTTTGGGTCCCCTGAACATTTTTGATACCAAGGTATAAAGGTATCTGGACGAAACTTCATATTTAGAAGTTTCATGACTAAACTTAGGAGCTGAAAGAAGTTTTGATCAAAAGGGTCCAGAGGAACTGGAGGTTTACTCTCAGCATTTCTCAACGATTTTGCAAATGAGCCGCTATAATTTATCTATAATTTTGTCAAATAAGTTAAATAATAAATTAGAGTAGGGAAAATTTTTTATAATTTGCGTTAATGATACTTTTTGGTAAAATTTGTGGTTTAGCTGCATGAGCAAATTCAATTACATTGAGATCGCTCGTACAGCATTAAAACTAGTTAGCCAGGTTTTGCCAGATATTTTGATTCTATTGACAGTATCGTCAGATCATCATCCTTTGACACCGCTATATAGTATCATAGAGTCATATGCCTGGCCACATCAGATGTTTTTTTATAAGTTCAAAATTGCGTATTTCAAAATCTTTATTTAACTTATTTTTATCTTATTTGAGTTTGACTGTTTACATTACGATGCAAAAATATTATTTTACGAAGATTTAAAAAATTGGGCGATTGAATAAAAATAAGGCACCCAATTTAAGGATTATCAAAAGAAACGCAATCAGTGCTTTAATGACAACAGAAATGACCAATGTTCATGTTATAGTGCAAAGTTTGAGGGCTTTTGGAGGTTTTTAGAACTTTGTCTCCACCCCCCGCCCCCCCCCCCAATAAATCTGCAAAAATGGCAACATAAAAAATACTAGAAGAAATAATTGACCTAATGAACTTTTCTGACCGGATTTGTCTTCAGTAGACAACAAAATCTGTCGAAAACGACCGGGCACAAAATGGACAATATCCACGTTCTCCAAACTTATCAAATTTTCAATTATGTTTTGCTGAAAATTGTTTTTTTTTACGAAAGAAGGACAGACTGTCCTGTTATCAAATAAAAAGAAATTGTTTGGGCGAGGTTTTTCGCATCTTTTCAACTGTTCAAACTTTCATTTTAGCATACCTAAATAATTCAACACGTCGCGTCGGTTTAATTTCTGTAGAGTAATAAAATGAAGAAAATACGTGACTTTTTATCCCTATTTCTTGTGAAGTAATGGAGCAATTAGTTGTGTGATTTAAGTTTTATTGATTTAACATACAGGGTTAACACGAAATTGTTATATTAGCTAAAAAGTGAAGAATCAGATTTAACACAAAAGTAAAATGTCATTGAGAATTTAATTTAATACTCGGATTAATAGTATGAATATTTTACATCAATTATAATATTTTTATCTTTTAAATGTGCTGATTTTTGTAAATGCTGAAATTTGAATAAAAAAACTCTTGACTAGTAAAATCCATCTGGGACACACTGTATTATATAGCAATAATAGAATATAATCTTAATAACATATAGATTAAATACATAACTATCGTTTTTACTTTATCATACGCATTATGATAAAGTATTGGAATCGTGCTGAAAAAAAATGAGATTTTAGCGGAAATAGGTCTTTTTGGGTCCCCTGAAAAGCTTTTGGTTCAAAAGGGTCCAAAGGAAGTGGATATTTCCTCTAAGAATTTTCATTTTCAAAGATTTTGCAAATGAGTTGCAATTTCTGTAATTTCGTCAAAATAGTGAAATAATTAATTAAAGTAGAGGAAATTTTGTGTAAATCATGTCTATGACATTTTTTGGTAAAAGTAAAAGTTTAGCTGTATGAGCAAGTTGTTTTTGATCGAGATCGTGTCTGCATTAAAACTACATAGTTAGCCAGGATTTATCAAACGCTGATTTTTTTATAATACCTACTGTCTATATTGTCAAAATATCTATCAAATCCTTACTACCTTGTGTTATTTTAATGCAGACACAATCGACCTCGATCAAATAGAATCTCATGCCCAACTAGATTCACTGTAGATCACGTGTAGATTCAAACGCTTCATATTTGTGTAAAAACCTGTTGGCATATCTCCTTGTTACACTATTCTAAACCCTGTTCCCAAGTTTTCTCCTCATTTAATTATAAATTAAATCACCATGGAATAAATATTCAATCGACTAGTAAGTACTAAAGTATCCTCAACTTAATATCTATTAGACAACTTCTTATACTAGATGCGGCGTTTCTAAAAATAACCTCCTGTCCAGTCTGCCAATTATGTATACCGATGTTATTGACTCTATGTCACGCTCTAATTACAAATATAAGGTAGAGCGCATAAAATTGCTGCCGCGGTGTAATTTTAAGAGCAACTCTCCCATGATAAGTTCCGAGTTCTTAACGTTGGTCGCCTAATGCCGCTACTTCGGTCTCTCGTGAAATAAGACGCGTAAAACCCGCGGCAAGAAGTTTTTTTTAACGGTTTCGTTGCAAAGTGCGGAACCGCATACAATATGTCTTTAGCCGTTTTGTCCACGAACAAAAAAAAATGCGAGACAATACTGCGTTTAGCACCGTTATACGATCTAATTAGAAATATAAACGATCGTTTATTTTCATGACGTTTGTACAGGATATTGGCAGGTAAATATTTACCTGGATGGGAATAGTTGTGTCTTGTGACTGGTTATTTTTACGCGGTATGTTAATGAGGTAATATTTGTTAGAAGGTTTAAAAAAGATTGCATATATTTTTGTATATATGGTTGTTATTTGTCTATTTTAAACCGTAATAGATTTTGTATCACCGTAAATCAGTAAATTAATTAAGTTTTGACTACTTATTCCGGTATAATAAATCATATACTACGGGAGTTTCCAAGTAATAACTCTCCTGAAATGACATTTATAATTATCTTAGCAATGAATACTATTTCACTTAGCAGTCTTACCACCATTCATTAACTTAATTGCAAGTTACTGCACCCATACCAACCGTGACGATAATCCAATCCTTGTCGAAGATAGAAAGGAAGAAATCCAATCTATCTTTAGACGCAATGACAAAAAACTTCAGTCGCAAATCTAATTTCCAATTAATTTAATTATTTTTTTTTAATTTCCAATTGTTTAAACAAATTTTATTTGTTTAAATTATTATTAATTACAAAATTTTGATTCAAACATATAAATTTGTATATAAGGAGAGATTTATTTTGTTTAAAGTATTATTTTGTCGTTGGCTTAAAAATACGTTTACTTCCGCCAAAGAAATCATATTTTGATTAAAATAAATATAATTGTCCGCAAGAAGAGATTTATTACCTTTAAAGTAATATTTTTGTTTTGGCTTTAAAATAGGTTTACTTGAACCAAAGAAATCATATTTTGATTCAAATAAATATATTTTTAGTGTGAATACCTCATCCAACTGTATTGTTAGATGGCGCTGTAAACTCTCTCCGAGGGTATAAAGGCCGCGTGATAGACTGTATGTATATACTTTTAGAGAACACTGCCTGCAGGTTCAAGTTGCTATTCCAAATCAGAATAATCAGAAAAATTCTTGTCTATAATAGTTCCACATTAATTCCTTCAACAAATTAATAAGTTCTGTAATCAAAGAACCATTTATTGCAACCTTAACATACAGCATTTTAACTCAACCAACAATTTCGTTAATTTAAAATAATATAATTCTTTCACTCAACACAATCATAATTATCTGAAGTAAATAAATCTCGTTTCTTATAATATACAAATTGAAAACTTTAACTGGAAATATAAGTTGCTTGACACAAATCAACGTTCTTTCGCCCAAACAAATGCGTTTTTATCCGCAAATAAATATTTCTTATGCCTCTATTGAAACAGCAGATTTCTTTGAGTCAATGCATATTTATTTGAATTTAACAAAGATTTCTATCTGTGCACAAAAGGCGTTTCTTGGAATTTCTTTACTACAAATTGGTACTCGAAAAGAATAGTAGAGGTTCTGAAAATTCTATATACATTTAATCCGGGAACGAAAAATTTATGAAAAAACGGTAGCATAAGTTGAAAAAATTAAAATACACTTTTAGATTTGTATTTGGTTTGTTCAATTAATTGCATTTAAAGTCGCACATCAGCAGACTGATTAAAAATTGAACTAAAAAATATTCCAATGGACGATTAAGCAACATCAAATGCACGATTAGTACATCAAATTTAAATAAAACGCCACAGATCAAGTTTAAATCTCACACTTCAATTCTATTCCATAATACCTTACTCATTGAATAATACATACCTACTGTACAATGTACATATTCTAAAAAATAATTTTTTCTATGCTTATTAATGAATGCATTCATTATCATGGGAATTTATGATAAGTAATACTAACCATTCCCTACACACATGACAAACATTTCATACTTAACTCTTCATACCCCATGAATCGGAGGAAAGAAATATTACGAATTTCAAGTTGATAACGTCAAAATATGTTTTAATATTATTCAAACGGAGGAACAAAACCATCGTAGGTCATAAAATTTTGTATGCACCTCGGGCATTACTTGATGTTTATACCCTCGGGGCATGAACATACGTGTAATGCCCATGGTACTAAAATAATTTCAACCCAAAATTTCAACCCAAAAAACACACCGTTTCAGTTCATTAAAATAAAATAGGCAAAAAAAATCAACACAAGTTAAAATAACTATATCAAACATCATTGGATAGTCGTAGAAAAAGTATAGTATTCCAGTAATTGTTTATATTACTTGCTCAATACTAAACTATTATTCTCCAATATTTAAACTTTTCAATAGAAACATAAAAATCGAGTTTCCTTTTATAGGTTATGTTGAGGGCCACATGAATATGTATGTTATTCATTATTTTTTACATTATCATACGCAGTAAGATAAAGTATTGTAATCATGCCGAAAAAAAAATTGAGATTTTAGCGGAAATAGGTCTTTTTGGGTCCCCTGAACATTTTTGACCAAGGTACAAAAAAATGTCTGTGTGTGTGTGTGTGTGTGTGTGTGTGTGTGTGTGTGTATGTCTGTGTGTAAACGATTTTTGTGGCGACGATTCCGGAGAAACTACTAAAGGTATCGGAACGAAAGTTCATATTTAGAAGTTTTGTTACCAAACTTAGAGCTGAAAAGCTTTTGGTTGAAAGGGGTCCAAAGGAACTCTGGTAGTTTATTCTAAGCCTTTTTGAAAAATTTTGCTAATGAGCCGCCATTTCTGTAATTTCGACAAAATAGTTAATTAATAAATTAAAGTAGAAGAAATTTTGTATAATTTATGCCTATGACATTTTTTGGTAAAATTAATAGTTTAGCTTCAAGAGCAAATTCTATTTGATCGAGATCGGTCGCATCTGCATTGATATGAAATTACATAGTAGCCAGGATTTTGACAAAGATTTTTTTTGTGTTGTCACATTCGAAAACAGTTGATCTCATCAGAGGTTGGAGAACCACTATGGAACGTTGCCGCTGTAGTGCGGCAAATTATAAAATACAAATTTCAAATAAAATAAGATCACCAATTTGATTGTTTGTTGATAAGAAATATCAACCCGTCTTTATATCTAATTCTAAAAACGATAAATCGCGAAAATTATAAATAAAGTATAGCGATGAGTGTAGTTTTAGTTTAGTATGTTGGTAGGGATGTGTCATGAACAAATATAAATCTGTCAGAATTTGAATTACCTTTTTAAGGTGCGTTTTCATTAGTGATAATGGCAGTGGTAGCAGACGCCGTTATAGTATTTCCAATAGAAAATTGCTAGTGACTCATGTTTATGTACATGCAAACTAATATGTGTCATTATCACGATATGTAAGAAATACTATAATTTCGTATTCTACCACCGCCATTAGTTTCGTCAAAGTGGTACCAGCCTAGCATTTACTATACAGAAATCATTTATTTATTTTTCAAAAAACGTATTTCTTAAAAAGCAACACAATAAACGTTGATGTCGCTTCTGCCAAAAACTAGATAGCGCGACTCGCTCACATGCGACGGCGACACTCCGCCTTCGGTGACGCGCCGCATCACCGCTCGTCGCGCTATTCCGTACTTTCGGCATTTGTGACATAAATAACTATTATTCTAATGACGTAGTGTAGGTAGTGTCAAATGCTGATGCTTTGACAATACCTACGATCGATCTCGATCCAATAGAATCTCATGCAGCTAAACTATTAATTTTATATATTGTATGATAAAGTCATGTGCCTGGCCACATCAGATTTTTTTTTCATTGATGACATAACGCTGTTCTCTCACCGTACAAACTATATGCATTTAAATTGGCTGCAAGTCAGACACGGGGTCAAGTGTGGGCCCGGGTGTCATTAGGTTAATAGTGACAGTTCAAGATCGATTGCGCAATACGAGATTGTTTTTTCCTTGCACCTCTGCTCGTTCTTTCAATAGAGGTTTATTGCAATTTTAGTGACCGGAATTGCCGGTTCATCACGCCAATAACGATGATTTGTTTAATTCGGTCTACAGTGAGCGAGTGTAGTGAAATTCGCAACGACCACTGACAGATTAAACGTAAATACGGCCGCGCCATAAAAATTGCGTGATGACCGATGAGTTTACGTCCGTAATTCATGAGAACGCCTTTTGCGATCTCATCGGACCGATTCACTATCTAATTGGTTAATTGCTGTTGTTTATAGACATGTCAAATTGTAATTATGCTTAATTGGGTGCACCTGAATTGGTGACTTTTTAATCGGTTATGGTAATGGCAATAAATTGTCTACAATGGTTCCTTCAGTGGTAGTAAATATTAAATTAATGCGAAACGTACAACATTAGTGAGTAATTATGTTGTTAAATATGAAGTGCAAATAACAATGTAATAAAATCAATGCTATATGATGACAATTTGTGTAGTTATTGTTCTAAACCATGCAAAGTGTCTGAAGTAACAGCTAACTTCTGGATAAATTTTTCATATTTTTTTACAGGGGCAGTGAAATTATCAAAAATAAGGGACATAAATCGACTACAGTTGCCATTTTGATTGGTTTCAATATTATGTGGCTTCCGCAAATGTTTTATAGCAAATTTTAGCTCCTCTATAAAAATAATATTTATAAAATTCTACACAAAACAGCTATTTATCAGTTTATCTAAAATGGTTATAGTATTTTTTTGCTAATTTAAGTCCATGATCGCGGAAATAAGTTTATAAGTTGTCGAAAGGAGTTGGACAGATGTTTTTGTTGATAATTTAGTACAAAACTATAATTATTTACGGAAATAAAATATATTGTAAATAGATAAGTATTAACAAAAGGTAATGTGTAGTTGGAGAAATACTGGAAAAAAGTGAAATATACCATTTTCAGTATTTACATTGTCCAGAAGCTAAAATTGCCAAATCGTGACCGTTTAGCGATAAAATACGAAAAGTTGCGAAGTGCACGTTAGGGGCGGCTTTTAGGGGTTCTAGGCTCTAATAGCACTTGCGGACGCCTAATTTGGCGGTCAAAACAGAACATATTTCCTTATTTTTATTCTATTGTTTTATTGTCTTCTAATCTTCTACATCACAACTTGATGCTGAACTTAACATTTTACCGCTTGATTATACACAGAGAGAAATTTTTGTTTAATTCAAATAAATATGCATTGACTCAAAGAAATTTGTTGTTTCAATAGAGGCAAAGAAATATTTATTTGCGGATAAAAACGCATTTATTTGAAATATTTGTTTGGTAGAAAGAACGTTGATTTGTGTCAAACAACTTATGTTTCCAGTTAAAGTTTGCAATTTGTGTATTATAAGAAATGAGATTTATTTACTTCAAATAATTATGATTGTGTTGAGTGAAAGAATTATATTTTTTTAAATTAACAAAATTGTTGGTCGAGTTAAAATGCTTAAAATCATTAATTTGTTGAAGGAATTAATAGACAAGAATTTTTCGGAAGACTCGCCATGTGTCACCTCCTTTTTGGGATGTCGCACATCCTCGACCAGTGCTTGGTCTTCCCAACCCAACATATAGTCAAGGTTAAGTTAGTAAAGTGTACTCTGATTTGGAATCGCAACTTGAACCTGCACGCACTGTACTCTATAACTTCTACACTGTCGGTCACGCGGCTTTATACTCTCGATATGTACGAAGTGCGAGGATTGAGTTGACAGCGCCATCTAACAATACAGTTGGATGACATTAAAAATATATTTATTTGAATCAAAATATGATTTGTTTGGTGGAAGTAAACCTATTTTAAAGCCAAAACAAAAATATTACTTTAAACAAAAAAACAAAAATCTCGTCTTATGTACAAATATATTTATTTTAATCAAAATATGATTTCTTTGGCGGAAGTAAACCTATTTTTAAGCCAATGACAAAATATTACTTTAAACGAAATAAATCTCTCCTTATATACAAATTTATATGTTTGAATCAAAATTATATTTCATTGGTGTAAAGAAACGCCTTTTTAAATCAAAACAAAAATATTACTTTAAAGGAAAGTAATATTTGTTTGTATCCATATATATTTATTTCACTTAAATAAATATTTCAAATAAATTAATCTCTGCAAGCAAATAAACTAGAGTATTCAATGAAGTATATATTGTTGGCGTCAAACAAATATGTTTTGACCCAAAAGAATAAATTCAAACAAATACATTTCTTTAAAACAAGAAATCTTTTCTATCTGTGTACCACACAGAAAACTGGGATGTTGAATATTAAATTCCAAGTTCTCATTAATCAAAGCAAACAATTAATCCAGATCTTCGTGTCCTAAACATTAGTACAAATGGAATAACACCGCTTTTTGTTCAAAATAAAGTTGAGTAAACTTCACTGACAGGTAACTGTCCTCATATAGAATCTATTTGAAATAAATGAGATATTATGAAAGTATATGTCATAATATGTTTGCAGGAAGATTAAATAATAAAAAATAACTAAAATGAAACTAACTAAACTCAAACAATAACAATATACGTTAGTTTTGCTGTATCTCTTGCTCACTGCTGTGTGAAAGAATGAATTGGTCGATTCAATTAAATCGTTGTTTAAATAGAGGCAATCATATTTATTTTCTACAATGCTTTATTACAATTCTCTATTTCAGTAAAGAAGATAGAAAAATGATGAAAAGAAATTTGTCACCCTTTTTCTATACATTTAAAAGCTCATTATTACGGTATGTCGGTATTTAATTTTATCCTACACGATCATAAAGTGACATTTTACATCTTAGATACCGGGGCAAAAACTGCTTCTTAACGCCCGCTATGGCGTTAAGGATTCTTAACACCCGCGCGGGCGTTAAGGGTTGCCATGGTTATATGTCAAATATATCAAATATTTTCCATTCAAAATATAAATTTTAAATCGTCAATGGATATTATTGGCGATTAAGGTTATAAGTTTGACAATTAATTTACTGTATTGTTACTCGTCAATGTCAATCATTTGCGATTAAGGTTATAAGTTTAACAATTAATTGTCTGTATTGTCACTCAACTCCGAATTGTTTGTATTGTTATTCAACTCCGTAGATACGCATGTCACTTGATAACGTCAAAATATTTATTAATATTATTCAAACGGAGGAACAAAACCATTGTAGGACATATAATTTTTTATGCACCTCGGGCATTACTTGATGTCTATACCCTCGGGGCATAAACATCCGTATAATGCCCTTGGTACATAAATAGCTATTAAAGGTTCATTTTAGTCCTAGAGCAAACAAAATAAATCTTTGAAATATTATGTTACACGCCAAATCATTGCATCTAAATAGGATTCAGGTTTTTATATTAAGACCCAGCTCTACCTCTCCTAAACCGCGTTTTCATATTAAAACGTTTTTTATTGTTCAAAGTTTATGAAATTTTCAGTGTTACTTCTTAGATAAGGAACGAGTTGGGCTGGGTGAAAAAAAAAAATTTTGGAAATATAAAAATTAATTTTACTTCCACATCTTTGGCTGTTTTCAAATATAAAACATCTAGCCCAACTCTTGATTACCCAACTGATGATTGACTTGGTGGAAGCCAAGCTGACCATTCCCAGCAAAAAAAAAACATCGCAACGAAATATTTTCAATTTTGTTTCGATGTTTTCAGAATGGAGCTTTAACAACCACTGGTAGGCACTGCTCACTACTCTTCGACATACCTCACCCCTCTAGGCAATCATTGCATTGACCTATATCTTGGTATATTGTTGACAAATGTTCGATGTACGACTGTCAAAATGTGTTGCAAAATGCGCGTAATAACCATCGTATTGTAAATAAGTGTGTGTTGTGCACTACGAAGTCTATGTAACAAAGTAAAGCAGTTTTATTGATAACCATTAATTGTCGGTTTACGTATAACAAAATTTTATGTACCCATGTATGTATCATGTTTCCAATATCCATCATACAACACTCGTTAAACAACAGCCCAAGCAACTACGCCATCTTTCATTAAAATTTCTCTTTATTGTAATACGATCCACCGGCGCGGCGTAAGGTCTTCCTATATAGTCTAGCAAATATTATACGTACTTTGTGCTCTCAGTAATA
This sequence comes from Melinopterus prodromus, assembly GCA_964023965.1. NCBI lineage: Eukaryota > Metazoa > Arthropoda > Insecta > Coleoptera > Scarabaeidae > Melinopterus > Melinopterus prodromus. The sequence goes on from OZ030390.1 coordinate 100,242,540, forward strand.
ATGTTTACCCAGCGTGAGGACGTAAACACATGGAAGTTTCAAATTATAATTAACCCTACCTTCTCAAGACCATAATACGCAGTTTGCCACTTGTCTCGTAGGATGCTGGTATGATCATCACCATGTTTATTTAGGTACATCAAAGTTTAACGACTAGATATTTTATCTATTTTTATAACACCAATATAATAGCTTCCTGAAATTACTCCTTTTTTTAATGCTCTTTGTTCGATATTGTGTGCACTGTTGTGTGCAATGCAAGGAAATATGAACTTATGTATATTTGCTGGATTGTAGGCCACAAACCGGTGTTGTGGCCTTTAAACAAATGCCACGAATATTAAGAATGCCAGTGGTAATAACATCCAAACATTCCGTAACTGGAAGTAAAGCGATGGCATTTAGAACAATTCCTATTCATTATGGGAAATCGATACCAAATAATACCGACCGCCTCCATGTCTAGACGTGGTTTAACGCAACAAAACAAACAAAAAAGTGGTATCTACGCTACAGGTATTGATTGACACCGTATATTCTTTCAGTTCCTATTAAAAATACACCTGTGTAATATTGATGAGCGTAATTTACGGCGTAATTTACCTCTGTCTTGAAAGTGGCATACAACGTCAGGTTATTGCGCTTTTTTTATTGTTTTGTAAAGTTTCGCTTCAATAATTTAGAAATATTTCTGTACAAGTTTTCAAAATTTCAGATAAAACTACCACGTTTAAGATTTACTATGAGATGCTTTTAATGTTTCTAGGATTTTGAGTTCAGTCTGTCAGTTTTATATTCGTTTTCAGAGCAAATAGTTGTATCCATTACCACAATTAAAATCTCTACCAAAATCTGAATAAGCCAGAAACAATTGAATGCCGGAAATTGAATTTTACATGTTTTAGGCCGTGTTGGAGTAATTTTTAAAATAATAAACTCATGTGTCCATAATCTCACGTCTCAAGTGCTCACTGTCATTATACATTAGTGTAGTTAATGTAGGCTATGAAATCGAATGTAAAAGATTAAAAGCGACTAACAAACACAAAAAGTAAATATTCAACTGTAAACTACAGCAAATGACAGATGTGAAATGTAAAGGACAGATGAAGAAGACAGAAGTCTGCAATTAATACTACGGAATCTTAAAAGCATAAACATTTATAACACGGGCTTAACTATAATTATTAATAAAGTTAATGACCCTGATTGAATGTTTACATTACGATATAAAACTTAGTTGGTTTTTTTTTATTTCAAAAAATGGTCAAAGAAATCAAATGTTGATTCAAATACATATGTACAATTGAATAAAAATCAAAATCAATTTTTTATTGGTTTGAGTAATGCTTCATCAAGGTACTGTCAATTTTCTAGCAGTTTAACCCTTCAAGGCGATTTGCTAAGCTCCCGGCTAAATGGACTTAGGGTTTAGGCACACCAAGTTATTATTAAAATATTAATAAAACACAACAGACTTTTATCGCGGGTAAGTTGTGGGGTATGTTTTTTGGGGTACTGAATCCGAATCTGAGGTTTGCTTACAAAATTTGGTAATGCAACATTGAGAATATGCAAAAAAGGCACACATTTTCATTTGTTGGCTGTTTTTGCTTATAACTCGTAAAGTAGGTATCAACTTTTCGTAAATAACCTCTCAATTCAAAATGAAAGTGCATGATATTTCCTACAAATTCACCATTTAGGTAATTCCTCCGAAAAACCGTTTCGGCTCAAGGAATAGATGAAAATAGTCGTATTTTATCCGTCTTCTCAAAAACCCACTGTTTGTTCAATTTTTTTAAAAAATTACGTAATGATCAACTTACTTAATGAAGTCCGACAACGGGTCATATAATAATGTATATTATAATCATACAGTATTGTAATACAATATAATAAAATGTAATAAGACTAATAAGAGACAGTAAACGGATAAAATACTACAGTTTTCATCTATCCCTTCAGCCCGAACGACTTGCCGGAGAAAAATAGTGACCTTTGTAGGAAATTCCATGCACGTTCATTTTGAATTGAAAGTTATTTACAAAAGTTGATAGTTTTCGAGTTTTTACCTTTTTTTGTATTTTTTCGGTGTTGCGTCACGAAATTTTATTATCAAACCTCAGATTTGTATTCAATACCCCAAAAAACGTAAAGAATGGAAGACAAACTACCCTACAATTTGACTGAATTAGCACTGAATGCGGATCGGTTTAGAAAATTTTGTATTGCAGGTGGCTCGATTGACCTTCAATAATGTTAATTTGCTCCCCGTACTTTCAGTTTTAAACAATCTCATTCGAAAATAGAGTCAATTTTATTTAATATTATCGCATTTCTTGTGCATATTAATTTTCAACTAAGGGGAGGTTCTTATTTTCCGGTTGATTTTTCAGATTTTTTTTTCAGGATTTGCGCCGGCCGCAGGGAATTTTGACAAGAGTATACACAGAGAGAAATTTTTGTTTGATTCAAATAAATATGCATTGACTCAAATAAATTTGTTGTTTCAATAGAGGCAAAGAAATATTTATTTGCGGATAAAAACGCATTTATTTGAAATATTTGTTTGGTAGAAAGAACGTTGATTTGTGTCAAACAACTTATGTTTCCAGTTAAAAAGTTTGCAATTTGTGTATTATAAGAAATGAGATTCATTTACTTCAAATAATTATGATTGTGTTGAGTGAAAGAATTACATTTTTTTAAATTAACAAAATTGTTGGTCGTGTTGAAATGCTTAAAATTATTAATTTGTTGAAGGAATTAATCGAAAGAATTTTTCGGAAGACTCGCCATGTGTCACCTCCTTTTTGAGATGCCGCACATCCTCGACCAGTGCTTGGTCTTCTCAACCCAACATATAGTCAAGGTTAAGTTAGTAAAGAGTACTCTGATTTGGAATCGCAACTTGAACCTGCAGGCACTGTACTCTATAAGTTCTATACTGTCGATCACGCGGCTTTATACTCTCGATATGTACGAAGTGCGAGGAGAGAGTTTACAGCGCCATCTAACAATACAGTTGGATGACATTAAAAATATATTTATTTGAATCAAAATATGATTTCTTTGGTGGAAGTAAACTTATTTTAAAGCCAAAACAAAAATATTACTTTAAAGGAAATAAATCTCTTCTTGTGTACAAATATATTTATTTTAATCAAAGTATGATTTCTTTGGCGGAAGTAAACCTATTTTTAAGCCAAAGACAAAATATTACTTTAAGCGAAATAAATCTCTCCTTATATACAAATTTATATGTTTGAATCAAAATTATATTTCATTGGTGTAAAGAAAGGTTTTTTTTTAAATCAAAACTAAAATATTACTTTAAAGGAAAGTAATTTTTGTTTGTATCAATATATATTTATTCCACTTAAATAAATATTTCAAATAAATTAATCTCTGCAAGCAAATAAACTAGAGTTTTCAATGAAGTAAATATTGTTGGCGTCAATGAAATATGTTTTGACCCAAAAGAATAAATTCAAACAAATACATTTCTTTGAAAGAGATAGAAATCTTTTCTATCTGTGTACAATAGACTATAAAAATAAAACCCTCATAAAGCGAGGATCTAAAAAACTGTTTTATGGGTTTTATTTCTCTACTCAACTAAAACCAAGCAAATATTTTCTGATTCATTTTTTTTATAATTCTTTCCATTTACATTTACATAAATTTACACATTTCCTTTCATTTTATTAGCTAAAACAATGTAATAATAGAAGATGCCGACAAGCATCTACACATACTAGGTGGGCGCTAGCGTATTTCATGCAGACTTTGTCCGTCTTCCATCAAGCCACAGCCTACGTGATTGACCCACAACAACACGGATAATCAATTCCCTGACCGGATTTCCGGTTCGATATACCTATAAGGGACCAGAGGCCAATTTGAATACCTAATGACTCAGAACAGGCTTCTACAAGAAGACATCAACACACACACACACACTGTTGATGCACTGCAAATTTTTGCCATTTTGCCATTACCATATTCATGAGAGACATTGTAAGACGAGAAGCAGAGAAACGCGTAAATTAATTTTAACAGGCCACGGATCGAATATCAATTAGATCATTTTCAATTGATTCGTTTTGTAACGCGCATGCCATATGCTGTGACTATGTATATTCGAAGAAGAAAAAAAGGGCAAACGTAATTAAAATCAGTTCAGATTAATGAGATTATTTGCGCTTCGAGAATCGGAAAAAGAAAATTATTAATGTGTTAATTATAAGGCAACTGGTTTCCACGTACACCAGCCATGTACGCGCATCAACCACATGTTTCAACAGGGAATACGTGTTAACCACTGTTATAAACAGGATAATTTATATTTATACGATTATTTTCGCGGAACTGCTAATTATGTGGTGTTTATGCAGACATAGGACCAAATATGTAACTTTGCATACAAAAATATTTTCAAATAATTTTGTGTAATAAAAATGTTGTATGTAAATAATCACAAATGGCACAGAATAATACAACCGAGTAATATTAAATTTGCTATGAAAACAAAAATACTACCTGAGAAAAAAGAAACAAATTTATATAATTTTCTTTTATTTATATAATTTATATCTTAAACATATGGTTTGTGCATATCAAGTTACTCACAAACAAATGCTGAATACATAGGAAGGACAGAAGTTTTATTTGTGTCCAGCGAATTCGTTGACAATTTTTTTTTTAAACTGGCGATCTAAATGTAAATAAGAACAGCCTATAAGATATCAAAAATACCTACTGATCGGACCACAAATAAAAAAGTTATTAAAAAAGCACAAATAGACGGACCACAAATAAGAAAGTCATCTATAAAATGTAATTTCTTTGTTTATTCAAAATATCTCTGAAATCATTAAGTATTAAACTGCTTTCTCATTAGAGAACATACAAATCATACGAGTTTGTGCGTTTAACCGATTTTCTATGTCTAATTATAACAAAAGTACTTATAAGATATAGTGGATAATAAGAGACAAAATTCATGCTAATAAAAACAAAATTAAGTGCAATATACGTTTATAAAATTGTTGTGAGGCCAGAATAGCTCCAACTAATTCTCCTGCAAAGATGCCCTTAAGTAACTTTTAATTATTTTCAAAGCTGAAAATAGTTATAATTAAGGCTAGGTATAACTTCTGAATGAATGATATAACATTGAACTACGGCCCTACTGTTCAACTTCATCTTAACTTGTTTAACTTGTTGTTTAACATTTTAATCTTGTTCAAATATCCCTTCAAATTTCTGTCAGATTACATTTGTTAATTGTCTTCATTTTCGTTTGGAAAGTGTTTTGTAATTTGACTATTTACATATATGTATATGTAGGTAGGTAAATTGTAAAATACTTAATAGGATATTTGTTTTTTTATTTGTTTAGTGTCTACTGAGGCAACGCAATGTCCATCTGGCATGTTTCATTTCTACAGTAATTAAACCTAGACTCGGAGTCGGAGTCGATACATTTTACCCGACAAACACAAAATTTAGGTAATTTTGTAAGTATTTACCCCAACCTACAATATTAACGATAATTATTTAACAATTACTTTTTGGCAGTCACTGGTAGGTTTTGTTATTTTCAGTTTTATACTGCGCTTGTTATTTTTTTATAAATATGTGCTCCTTAATCCTTGTGTTCGTTAATTGACATCAAGAAATGCATATTGTGGTCACGCTGTTTTTGGTGTGATATCCAGGACAACAATTCAGATTGACTAAACACAATTTAACTTTAAACAACTGTTACTAAGCGTCAATTTGATAAATTGTTCTGACCTTAAATTTAACAAACTATAGATAAATTATTAATTTTATTTTGGCACTATAGCAAATTATCATAGTTTGCAAATGTTGCGGAATACGTCTACGTGTAACGTCTACGTCTACGATGTTTAAATTAAGAAGAGGGTGTCACAATTGCTGGTTTTAATAAACTAAAGAAGCAATAACTGAAAAACAATTGGTTTTAAGGTACTAATATATTACTACTTACTTATATATGCTCATAAATATATGCTGAAAAATGTAGTAGGGAACCCAAAAATGAGCGAAGACATAGGTATTCTATTATGACAAAATTACATAAGTTTTTGATGTTACAATCTTATAGAACAGCTTGTATATGCGAAAATAATTTTAATATGTATGTGCAGACGGTCCTCATATCACGTAAATTAGGAGGAAAACACTGTAACATTTTATCTTCTGGACTTTTTTGAAACAAAACGGAAGATTTTATATTGGCCATTTTTTGAAGTGTGTTTAGTAAAAGGATAGCAAATTAGCAAAAGGCAGTTTTGAACTGTCTTCTAACCAAATACACGATTATACAGACTGACGAGTGGCTCAGTATTTGAGATATTGAGCAATTTAAAATGATCACTTTTTGAGGACTTTTTTGTAGAAGTTCTACAGCTATTATTCAAATACCCTTTAAAACTTACGTCGCAGGTGCACAAAAAAGTGGCACATCTAAAAATTCGTCATTTTTTAGTTAAATGATTAAATACGTTGGCAATAGCCTCATTATCAGAAGAAACGTCATAGATAGTCTATAAGAGAACAATTGCGAGCACAAGTATTATTGTAAGTATGTATATGTATTCTTGAATTTTTAATATCAATTCAGAAAAAAAGCCAAAAGACGTAATGGAGAATAAGCGATTACCATCGTTAAATAAACGGACTTAATTCTTATTGAGGTTGCTGAGACAAATAATCGATAAAAATGATGTGACTTAAGATGAAGCGAACACGCAATGGAATGCAATAGATCACAAAGACAAATCATGGGAGTTCTAATGTTTACAAATCTGCAACTCTTTGCAGTTTTGAGTTTATTAAGTTTACTGTCTCAGAAAAATAAAGAGAATGTTCCGCAATATTACTTTAACTATTTTAAAAATTGTGGCTGTGAAAATTAATTGACAATTATAGTAATTAATAACACGATAATTTTGCAAATGAGAATTGGGTAGTCATTTCGAAAGATTTTATGACGCTGAATACGAATTTTGGTTCAAAATTTTGCCAAGTTCACGTCAAGTTTCCGAATAGCGAAAAAATTAATTAAAAATTATTTCTAGTGTGTGTTTTTAATATTTTATTAAACGAATATTCTAACCGATTTAATTTTTCTTCTAAAACTATCACCTTAGACATTAAAGTGATTTGTATTTCCAGGTTACTTAAAAACTAATTCAGTCATCCATACGAATGAAGCAGAATGAAGATAAAGATGATGCCGGACATTTCCACTCTAAAAATACACTCGAATATCTTGTACCGTATTAAGTTACAGTTATTTTTTCATGCTTGTCAAATGTAATGTGCCGTTCCACATTTTTTCACTCTGACAAGTGCACGGCGATAATTTTAGCAGTTACGCATTTTCCAGTCGCGTTACGTTACGCCACAAAGCATCTGGATTCCGTAATAGCCACTCCGTGATAACGCGGTTGACGTCCATGCAGAAAGACGGAAGAATTTATTATACTTCACAAGTTTCAGGACGTACATATCAAATAGATATACAGGGTTTTGTTAAAATTGGAAATAAAGCAAATAAACGCACATTTTGCAATAAATATACCTCTATTTTAAGTGGTTAGAGTCCTGTTCGACATGTATTTAGGTTATATCACGTGTGGATTTAGGTAAATACCGGGTAAATCGAATTACCTACTCACGTGTTGGCCTGGTATGGAAATACATGACATGTGGATACAAAACATGGCATTATGCAGTAGATAATTGGATTATTTTTGGTTGAGCTAGTAAACAGAGCAAGTGTACTATGGAGTATTTTCCCTGTTTTTTTTTTATTTATCAAAAAGACCATTGTTCTAAACAAGGCATTTAAATATTGCTTGCTCTATCTTTTCTAATACCTTTAATGTCAGTAAAAAAAAAATTAGTTCTTTAAAATTACTTGGAATCAGGATTAAGAAAAGAAACAACAATTTAATTATCCTTACTTTACATACAGCAACTAAAGATTAAATTTGAAAATATCAAAAAGCAATGGTTTAAAATATTAGGTATTATATAACTTCTAGATTCACAGACAATTCATGATGTTGCTCATGTGACAAGAATTTATGTAATGATAAATATTTATGATAAATTGTATGTACTTTCTCAATATGTATGTCACCAGAACACGTTTGTAATGAGATTAATATAAAACCTAAACATACTTAAACTATACAGCACATGGTTTGTCGATTTTATAATTTCAACGACTGTTTTATTATTATTTTATTTTCTATCTAGTTAAAATAATTAATTTTTTATTAAAATAAATGTCAAATATAAAAGTGACATAATAGTGACAAAAAGAATTGACATAATTTCATCGTTTTAAATACAATAATAATATAAAATGTTTTTAATAGGTGTATTTGACTGATCCTAATCGTTCCTTTAGTTATTTTGCGAATGAAGATTGAAATTTAGAGAATATAATTCACAAGCATAATATATGAAAATATTTTAATACAACCCACCGTTTTTTGAGAGAGTCGACCGTTTTGTACGACTCAAATTTCTCATAAACGATATTCATACGTTTACATGGGCGATACTTTGGTGTTTCATGTAATTTTTTGAAAAAAAAAAACAGTGGAAAGTTAGGCCAGAACTGATAACTTTGTTTATGGAACGCTAATAGGCGTTTTCGATTAATTTATTTGCGCAGAATACGAATCCGAGCTTGAAAATTGCACATCAGATCAGGTTATTGCGTTTTATGGTGTTTCTTTTATGGAGGCGCGCGCACACTACTTAAAGAATAGCTGTAAATGCTTCAAAAACATTAATGAACAAACTTTCAGGATTTCAGGTGAAAGTACAAAGATTAAGGGGTACTATGAGACCCTTTTGAGGTTTCTAGAATAATGGTTTCAGCTGGTATCAATTTGAAGAAATTATTAAAATTGTGTTGTTTGAAATTTTGACCCCACTTGCTTCCAAAAATGTTTGGGCCTGGATTTGCTTTTAGGGCAAACCATTCTACACAAAACGTGATTTCATAGTATATGAACAAAATATGTTTCCTAAAGTTATCAATTATTTACAATATCTTTCAATTGTCCTTTTCTGGAAAATATTCAAGGACGTAATATATTCTTATGTAAGGCCATAAAATGTTTCAGTATGAACTAAGTGGGGTTGCTATTAAAACAAAAAGTGTCGATGACGTCATAACTCAGTTACATATGACATATTAAATATTAACCCATAGTTATTGGTTATTACTATAGTATAGTAGCAGTCTCAAAAGAAATTGCTTGAAAATTGGTCATATATACAAACAAGGTGTAATTGGGTAATTTGGTAAGTATTAGTGCTAAGTTTTTTGTCCTTTGGTCTTAATTATGCATACATTTATTTCTATAACAACTCTTTTGTTCTAATGTAAAGATATATTTGTTGCCTAAAATTAAGTAAAGGATTGTCTCTAGATTTTACAAAGTTGAAAGTCGCAAAATTATGATATTCTCTGGAACATCGAATCTGTGAATGGAAACCGAAAGGTACTTCGGTACATGCTAAATACGAATCCGGACTCAACAGTTTGTTATCACGCATGTGATATCAGGTAAATAAACAAAAAATCTGATGTGGCCAGGCACATGACTTTATCATACAATATATAAAATTAATAGTTTAGCTGCATGAGAATCTATTCTATTGAGATAAATCGTAGGTATTGTCAAAGCATCAGTATTTGACACTACCTACACTACGTCATCAGAATAATAGTTATTTATGTCACAAATGCCGAAAGTACGGAATAGCGCGACGAGCGGTGATGCGGCGCGTCACCGAAGGCGGAGTGTCGCCGTCGCATATGAGCGAGTCGGCTATCTAGTTTTTGGCAGGAGCGACATCAACGTCTATAGTGTTGCTTTTTAAGAAATACGTATTTAAAAAAAATAAATGATGTCTGTATAGTAAATGCTATTTCTAGAATAATGGTTTCAGCTGGTATCAATTTGAAGAAATTATTAAAATTGTGTTGTTTGAAATTTTGACCCCACTTGCTTCCAAAAATGTTTGGGCCTGGATTTGCTTTTAGGGCAAACCATTCTACACAAAACGTGATTTCATAGTATATGAACAAAATATGTTTCCTAAAGTTATCAATTATTTACAATATCTTTCAATTGTCCTTTTCTGGAAAATATTCAAGGACGTAATATATTCTTATGTAAGGCCATAAAATGTTTCAGTATGAACTAAGTGGGGTTGCTATTAAAACAAAAAGTGTCGATGACGTCATAACTCAGTTACATATGACATATTAAATATTAACCCATAGTTATTGGTTATTACTATAGTATAGTAGCAGTCTCAAAAGAAATTGCTTGAAAATTGGTCATATATACAAACAAGGTGTAATTGGGTAATTTGGTAAGTATTAGTGCTAAGTTTTTTGTCCTTTGGTCTTAATTATGCATACATTTATTTCTATAACAACTCTTTTGTTCTAATGTAAAGATATATTTGTTGCCTAAAATTAAGTAAAGGATTGTCTCTAGATTTTACAAAGTTGAAAGTCGCAAAATTATGATATTCTCTGGAACATCGAATCTGTGAATGGAAACCGAAAGGTACTTCGGTACATGCTAAATACGAATCCGGACTCAACAGTTTGTTATCACGCATGTGATATCAGGTAAATAAACAAAAAATCTGATGTGGCCAGGCACATGACTTTATCATACAATATATAAAATTAATAGTTTAGCTGCATGAGAATCTATTCTATTGAGATAAATCGTAGGTATTGTCAAAGCATCAGTATTTGACACTACCTACACTACGTCATCAGAATAATAGTTATTTATGTCACAAATGCCGAAAGTACGGAATAGCGCGACGAGCGGTGATGCGGCGCGTCACCGAAGGCGGAGTGTCGCCGTCGCATATGAGCGAGTCGGCTATCTAGTTTTTGGCAGGAGCGACATCAACGTCTATAGTGTTGCTTTTTAAGAAATACGTATTTAAAAAAAATAAATGATGTCTGTATAGTAAATGCTAGGTTGGTACCACTTAGACGAAACGTCAAGTTTAAAGGTGCGTTCCGATTGGTAGGTAATGGTAGCTAATGGCGGTGGTAGAATACGAAATTATAGTATTTCTTACATATCGTGATAATGACACATATTAGTTTGCATGTACATAAACATGAGTCACTATCAATTTTCTATTGGAAATACTATAACGGCGTCGGCTACCACTGCCATCGTCACTAATGAAAACGCACCTTAAAAAGGTAATTCAAATTGTGACATATTTATATTTGTTCATGACACATCCCTACCAACATACTAAAATAAAACTACACTCATCGCTATACTTTATTTATAATTTTCTCAATGTTACGTTTTTAGAATTAAATATAAAGACGGGTTGATATTTCTTATTAACAAACGTCAAATTGGTGATCTTACTTTATTTGAAATTTGTATTTTATAATTTGCCGTACTACAGCGGCAACGTTCCATAGTGGTTTTCCAACCTCTGATGAGATCAGCTGTTTTCGAATGTGACAACACAAAAAAATATTTGTCAAAATCCTGGCTACTATGTAATTTCATATCAATGCAGATGCGACCGATCTCGATCAAATAGAATTTGCTCTTGAAGCTAAACTATTAATTTTACCAAAAAATTTCATAGGCATAAATTATTCAAAATTTCCTGTGCTTTAATTTATTAATTACCTAATTTGTCGAAATTACAGAAATGGCGGCTCATTTCCAAAATCCTTCAAATAGGCTTAGAATAAACTGAAAGACTAAACTATTAATTTTACCAAAAAATGTGATAGGCATAAATTATTCAAAAATTACTCTACTTTAATTTATTTATTAACTATTTTGTCGAAATTACAGAAATGGCGGCTCATTTGTAAAATCCTTCAAAAAGGCTTAGAATAAACTACCAGTTCCTTTGGACCCTTTTCAACCAAAAGCTTTTCAGCTCTAAGTTAGGTCATGAAACTTCTAAATATGAACTTTCGTCCCGATACCTTTAGTAGTTTCTCCGGAATCGTCGTCACAAAAATCGTTTACACACGCACACGCACACACGCACACACACACACACACACACACACACACACACACACACATACAGACATTTTTTTGTACCTTGGTCAAAAATGTTCAGGGGACCCAAAAAGACCTATTTCCGCTAAAATCTCAATTTTTTTTTTCGGCATGATCACAATACTTTATCTTACTGCGTATGATAAAGTAAAAAGCCCTAGAATCTACAAAAGCTTCTTAAAGTAGTTCGGAAAATCTAAAATACCAAGTGTTCCTTAAATTCAGGCAAAAAATCGGTGACTAAATTTCAAAGAAAAAATTCTAACATAGAGTTTATTTCACGACAAGTGGCAGTAAGCCGCTGACATAATCCGCATACGTTCGTATATGCATTGACATGTGCTAGAATGACATAGCAACCTTCTTTATTTCATTCTGACACACGTCAATGCGTAGGAACGTTTGCGCATTATGTCAGCGGCTTACTGCCACTTGTCGTGAAATAAACCATACCATTTGAAAACACGAAGTTGGTTGCTATGAGAAGAAAACCGAATTACATAATAATATAAACAACACAAAAATGACAAAATTTATATCAGAATTATCCAAAACGATGTACGCAAAATAACTATTAAAAAAAGTTGGCGATTACCCATTCCTAGCATTATTTACTTCCTGTATGTATGTAAATGATCAGCAGGAAGTAGTATAATATAATAATAATAAGGTTTGTCTGCGAGAAAATTTTAAAACAGCTGTTGAAAGCAAATGTTAATTTATATTTAGATATTACGTATCAAGACGAAAATATTAGTCAATACTGATGGAATACATACTCTATTGTCGTTCCGATTTAATTGCTTGAAATGATATCCATTTCTGATTTGACCAATTTATTTAAATTAATCACGTAACAATTAAAAGTAAGATATCTCAACTCGAAACTCCATAATTCTGATATCCGAGTCTTGCGGTTTTTATTGTATAATAATTCGATAACAGAATTACAACAAACACCGATAACGACCTATATAGCTAGCAAAAGGCGAGAAAAAGAAGTGTTTCATAAATACCAGCCGGCTCGTTGCCAACAGATCAATTTAAAAGAGCAATCTTTTCCTACTGCATTGGATAATGGATCCTCGCTTGATGATGATGCGCCTTTTTATAAATAAACGACGACCTTTATGGCGGACACCGAAGGTCGGTCTTGTTTATTTTGGTCGTACATCTCAAAATTTAACCGCCAAAATATCAAAACGTTCCATCATTATTTTGTTAATACTATATTATTTGACGAGCACATAATTAAGGATATAAATCCCGAGCATGGAGTTTATATGCGAGCTGTAGGCAAGCGTGTAAACATGCGAGCGATTTATATCTGTTATGTGTGAGTCAAATACGATATTTTATCTACGACTCATAAATTCCATTTTATATAAGAAATGTGTTTGAAAATGTGTTTGTCACTGATGGCGAAGCAAACTGTCAAATAACTGTCAACCATGTAGAGTTTTACACACTTGACAGCACTTTCTTACAATGATGATAGTTCCTTTGAATCAAGGAGTCATTATTTAAATGAACTGTCATTATTATACAACCTTACTGTCATTATAATCATCGGTGTGTATCAAAATATCACAAAATAGTCTGTAAAATAAAAATTCCGATCTGCAAAATGCTGTATATCTTTCAAAGTCCTTATTATTAGACAGAGTAGTTAAAAAGAAACATAACCACAAAATATATTTCTTTCTAAAAATAAAAAGAAAAAGATTTCAATAAAAGTTTTAGGAAATTGCTTAGGCTACAAATTTGAAATGCTTAGAAATGAAGCACACTTTATATTTAAAAGTATTTCGTATTTATAACTCAAGTCATTTTCAAAAACGACGAGCTATTGACACGTTAGAAATCCTTTTAACAAAGTTTAGTTGCATTCTTTTAACATTTAATAGTCTTGTTACATTTACACCACTGACCTCAAGGACTTGCGGTTTTTACTCTGCAATTTGTAATTCAAAAGAGTAGGTATAAAAAACAAGAAAAATATAAAGGATGCTGTATTAAAGAAATGGAATTTGGTCTGCTTCTTACAGATACATAACATGTACATAACATAATGAATATTCAAAAGTCATTCAAGTTTCTTTCCTAAACCTTTTAGTTGGTTACTTTCGTCTAAACTTTGAGGACCAGAAACTGACACATTACGATTTTTCTTGTTAAAACTGATATAGTAGAAGGCATTCGGAATAATTGTAATTTTTGATTACATGGAGTCGGATTTTAGGTAATGTTAAAAAAAGAAATAGGAAATTAAATTTTTCTAAAATAACATCTCTAAAAAACTATAAAACAGCACCGCAAATTTAGAGTACATATTCAGAGGAGATATGTATATATTGATGGCGTATTTAAGAATGAACTATCGCAGTTTTTGAAATATTTAAAATATTAAAAACACATTTATCTGTTAAGAATACCCTTTATTTATTAAGATAGTATATTTTACTTGCTACAAATTTTGATTATTAAATCTTTAAGCTATTTATTAGTTATTTTGTAATTTTTATAAGAATAATCTGTTGTTTTGAAATAATTATGTAGGGACATATTAAATGTTGTTGCAAAAAGGTCAATGCCTTACCTATTATTGACGATTTTTGTTAATTGTTCCGAAATGTTATATCAGTATTATTAGCATATACTATTTTTGTATATAAAGTAAGTCTTCTTAATTCAACATTGTATACGGATGCCACCAAATTCAAAATTGTCCAGGGCCCCATGATGGCATAACACTCCGTTGAGTGTACCTTGACCTTTTTCTGATGTCACTGTCGCTTCTTGCCTGTAGGTAAGTGGAGGTGTAGTCACGAATCACGACATTAGTCTTTGAGAAGCAACGTACAGGTTGCTCAAATATGGCAACTTGTTCTATACACGTGTAACGTAACAGGTAGCTCTATGAATCGTAAGTACCTCAATAGATAGTGTGAGATGACCACAGACATAATTAAGTCTATAATTATCAATTAACCAGATAGGCGGCGTAATAAGTGACAGTAGTAAAATACATGATAGAATTGACTGATTATATATTAATTTCAATAGATATAGAGAGTTTCCCATAGTTTGATGGGCATGGGTTTACCACTGATTCTGGAGACGATTATAAGACGATTTAACCGAAATTTTTATTAAAATTAATTTACTTTCAATAGAAAGAAACTCTTCAGAACTATCCAATACCAGACCACTAGCTCGGTTTCGACAGGGCCGATGGAAGGTAGGTCGGTCACGAATAATGAACAAAAACAACAAATATTTAGATAACAGTATTTAGATAACATATTTCAACCTCACTCACATATTAGGATTTAAATTCTTTTCATAGACATTGTTATTTTATGAGACCGACTTTCCAGGTTAGAACATAGAACAATAGAAAGGTTTCAAAAAATGAATTTAGTTTGAATTATATTATTTATAGTTTTATGTGATTTGTAATCTACGGTTTGGAATTTTTTTTTCTATGACACCCATGACTTTACCGTTTATTTCATGTGTTTCTTCCAGTTTCATATAGACTTAATATTTCAAACTCCTAACAATTTAGGAATTAAGAATTCCATATAAAACTGAAATAATATTAAAAATTACATTTGAAAACTTGAACACGCTATACATAGGTATACCACATAAAGAATAAGGTCAATAACTACAATTTAGTCTAGAATCTCTATTACCGTCAACTAAAGATATTTCCAATTTACAGCACGTTTTATGCAGTCTTTGTCCCCGGCTATTCAAGCGAGTCATTCCTAGTATTGATTGCACTGACCTATATTTTGAATAACCTAACATTACAAAATCTATTTTTGCTTTAACTACTGTGAAAACAATCGACAACAAACTGCGTACTGGAAGTTCTGCGAAATACACACGAACACTTGAGCAAGGCATGCTCAATTTGCTGCGACCTGTTACCTATGTATTGCATTGTACGGTATTCAGTCTACGATGTGTACAATGTACATATACTAACATCAATAAATGCAAGTGGCGCCGGCAAGTGCACAAGGTATACGGACGACGCTGAAATGTCAAGTGAACTCCGAGAGCACGTAATGTAAATAAATAGTTTGTGCAGCCGGGCTGTCCTGTCGTACACTGAACAAGTACACATAGTCATTGCGATGTCTGAAGGAAGTTTTTATTTAGCATTGTTTGGGGATAGGCGTGATGGAAACCTCCATCTCCATAGACATGTTTTCTTTAACATGCAACTGTCACACGATATATAATGTAACAGAATAAAAAACAAAGTCAAAGTATATCTCCCGTTACTTCTAAAGAGGTAATAAATGAAATAAAAAATGAAAACAAAAAAAGCGACTGGTTTTGATCTGATAACACGTGAGATTTTAAAAGAATTGCCTAAAAAAGCCATATCAAAGATAACTAACCTCTGCAACGTAGCATTTAGACTTAAATATGTGCCATCTGTTTGGAAAACTGCGGAGGTAGTGATGATCCCCAAGCCAGGAAAACCACCAAATGAAGCATCCCCCTACAAGCCAATTTCTTTACTGCCCACATTGTCAAAACTGTTTGAAAAGCTACTTGCAACACGACTGAAGCCAATCTTTGATGAAAGAAACATCATACCCACTCATCAGTTTGGATTCAGAAACAAAGATTCCACAATTGATCAGGTGCACAGAATAACAATGATCATAGAAAAAACTTTAGAAGAAAAAATGTATGCTCCTCCATATTCCTGGATGTGGCAAAAGCCTTCGACAAAGTTTGGCACGAAGGTCTACTCTATAAGCTGGATCGGCTACTACCCTTCGAGTATAGCAAACTATTAGGAGCAACACTAAAACTGCAGAATTCTGTCAACGATATTAGTGATTGGATGCAACGATAGCTAATTACATTGAACGAACCCAAATACGTTCACATAAACTTTACCAACAAGCGACTACGATACGTTCCAGTTACAATAAATATCACCAATGTACCCTACTCGAACACGGCAAAATACCTCAGTATGACGCTAGACACCAAGCTCCGCTGGAAAGAACATGTGAAAAAATGAGAAGAATTGGGCATAAGATACAAAAAAATGTACTGGCTTATTGGTAGGAAGTCGTCTTTGTCGACATATAATAAACTCCTACTTTACAAGCAGATACTTAAACCTGTGTGGACCTATGGTATCCAACTGTGGGGCTGCACTAAGCCAAGCAATATCAACATCATTCAACGCTTCCAAAATAAGGTGCTAAGAAACATCGTAGGTGCACCGTGGTATATAAGAAACAGAAATCTCCACAGGGATCTTGAAATGGAATTAGTAACGAACGAAATTGGAAAGTTTGCAGAGAATCATCAGAACAGACTCCTCCAGCACACTAATGTCGAGGCAATCCAGCTTCTTGACAATTGTGACGGTGTGCGAAGACTCAAAAGAACCAAACCCTTTGAGTTGGTGAAGTGAAGTTAAAAAAGCAGACCACAGTGTTATGTGAGTGATAGCTGATAGGTGAACAAAGCAGAGCAACGTGCAGTGTGCGAAGTTTAAAGCGTCAGCATCCAAATTAAATTTAAGTTACACCAATGGGGAACACCTAATATCGAACACTTTTTATACGTAGCAATTTAGGCTAGATTAATATAGCTAGATAGTCATCAGACTAGGTGTTATACACAAGTACCTGTGGGTTGCTATTAATTAATAAAAAAATAAAAAAAGATGGAATGTTGTTGAATCAAGTTTGGACTTAAACCTGCTAATAACATATTTAATCATGTTTTAGTGTAGGTAACATTATTTAGTTTGGTCTATTTGATGTTTGCCATTAATTTACAGATTAGATATTGGTTATTCGGTGTACCTGGTCAATAGCCGAGTGCTTGTTCCGAAATCCCAACGAATACGTATAGTATGGAAGAAGCATTTTGCTCTTGCAAGCTGTTTGCAAGCATGTTGCTATTGGCTTCAATCTATTGAGTGATAATTTTTCAAAGATTATTAACATAATGGGCAAGCTATTTGATCGCAAACTACTCCTCGAACAATTCTGACTTCGTGAAAAGGATCAACATCGAAGGACTGTTATTGTATGAAGGAAAAAGATTTTTAGGCCAAAGTATATCGAAAGGCACAGATGCCAAACGACCCAACTCTACCATACCATACCAACATAATGGGCAGCAAGGAGAGAGGTCTGTAAAAATAGTAAAGGTTTTCCATTTCCAGGCTTCAGGATCAGGATAATTCAGTATCATGATAACCTCTGCCACCTTTCACAGTTTAAGCACATAACCTAGTTTGAAAGCAGTATTAATAAGTCTGCTTACCACTGTTGGTGTGATAATCATTTTCGTCTTACCTTTTTTCTCAGACAGCATTTTATTAAATCTTTTTAGGGTTATTATTTCCTTTTACACTCTTTTTTTCCATCAGGGCTGTTCTTCCAGCTACCTTTTTCTAAATCATAAATAAGTTTTTCAGTTTTGATTCTAGGTGTTCTTTAGGAAAATCTGACAATCTGGCATCCATAGCTAGTAAATTAAAAAATAATTTATTGCTCAACTTTACCGACGAATTCAAGATCTAAGGAAGGTGTTGGTTGTTACCGGAGCGTACAATAACGACCGCCGATCTACATTCATATTTCAGCGGCGATGTTTACGTTTCGGCGGATCTATTTTCGTACCTGGACTATTTTTGTTACCTACTTCGCTTATTCCTAATTTTCAGCGTTCCAAAAGACCGGCGACCGCATCACGCCGGTTCCTGCTACACTAGCTGACGCTATATTGCTTTGCTACTGCATGCACTCTCTCAGTTCATTGCTTTTATAAACTGCAAACAACCCAACCGCACAGCGAGTTTCATGCGTTTCCTTGTATTTCTATTCTCGTCGGCGACTGTGAAATCGGCCCCGTGTTTCACCATTTTATTGACCCATTAAACTGCAATTGTACCGATCCCGATTGTTTCGATCGAACCAACAGCGCCCAAATAAATAATAAACACCTGCATCTCGCGCCAAAATTGCTGCTATTTCAATATGCGAACGCAATTTGAGTCATTAGAATGAGACCAGTTGATCTGATGATAATGGCGCTGTAAGGTAAACGCCACAAACTCAGACAGGTTAATGTAGAATTTATATTTATGTGGTGCTAATGACTATGCCAACTTTCTTTTAAGGGGAGGTTCTCATGAAATTGGTTGAAAGAATCAAAATGTTTTTCTTTCAGATTTTGAAACCTTGAAATGTATAATAAAATAAGCTCCTGAAACAGCTTTATAGCCTATGGCAGGGGTTTTCAACCGGTAGTACGCGTACCGGTGGTACGCGACGGACTTCCAGTTGGTACGCGGAAGGTATCAAACTTTATTGATAAAATCATATTTATTTTGATGAAATTATAGACCCAAAATTATAGCAGCTAAATTATATAATATTCCATTACCAAATAGTACCGTAACCAGACGTAGAAGAGGAAATTGCAGAGGTATATTTATTTTGTAAACCTCTGCCCGAGAGAACACCTGTGATTATATTTGTAAAATTCTTAATAATTTTATGTATTTTACAATTCCATACCATGGGAGAAATGCATTGGTGTCTGCACCGATGGAGCTCGGGTTTTAACAGAGAACTGCGGCGCTTTTACAAAAATTAAAACTGTTGCTCCAGAAGGCCAAACCACTCACTGCAACAGTGCAACACCCATCGGGAAACTCTAGTAGCAAAATCTATACCAGAATAACTATAAACAGTTTTGGATCAAACAGTAAACGTTGTCAATTTTATTAAAAGTTCACGAATGTTTTCAATATTAGGTTTGTTCGAGCAGTCGCCAAAACCAGTCAAAACAATTGGGGATTCTTGTACGCATACGCAATGCAGACTTTTGCAGGGCAAAACCGCCATTTGGCATGCGCAGGAGAAAGAATAAGTGCTTTATGCACTTATTTTGGGGCTGCTCGAACAAACCTATTATGTCAGGAGATGGGAAGTTAACATGACACACTCTTGTTACATTCCGATGTTAGATGGCTTTCAAGAGGTAAAGTTTTGAGAAATCAGAAGGTCAAGTTTTCCTTGTAGCCGCTAATTTTGAATTATTTATTATTATTAAAATTGAAAAATTGTTTCTTTGATGAAATGTGGATGGTCCGATTAGCATAGTGAGCTGATCTTTTTGCTTTTGTTAAAAGATTAAATATTTCATTTTATTGTTCATGATAAAATTAACGCCACAATGAAAAAAAAAACAATTAATTATAAAAGAAGTTAATAAAAATAACTGCAGTCGAATGCTTCCTTGAGGAAAGCGGATTAAACTTCAATAATAAGCGTCATATACAAAAAAATCATTGCACCTCTTTAAATAGTTGTTTTCCAGAAAACTATGACAATGAAAATTGGATCAGAACAAAAACTGTATATACCAGATAACTTCACTGCCAAAGAGAAAGAACAATTGATAGAAATTTCCTCAAACAAGAGCGCTGATGAAAGATTTTAAAATTAATACGTTCACCAATGTTTTGATCCAGAGGAAGAATTATTTTAAAGAAATTGCAGATTAAACTATTTGATTGTAAGGCCATTTTGCACCACCTATTTATGTGGAATTATTATTATAGGATTTACATCAATAATTTATTTAAAGAACAAACACGTCCAAATTTGAGCTTGCAACTAACTAACACAGAGATGACTAACATGATATTTAAGAAAAAAAAGTATGAGTGATGTTTTTATTTTACTTTTGTATATCAAACTTTTGTTATATAATTGTTTATTATTATATTACTGTTTTCTGAGAATATGTTTTAATTTTGTTTACCAAGCCTACTGTTCTTATAAAAGTAATTATTTTGTTACAAAATAATTATGTAGGTATATTTAAAATCTGGCATCAATTTTTTTTATTTATGTACCTTTTCCCGTATTAATATGCATTTTTGTATGAAGGTTGGTACGGGGAAATTTGGATATTTTTTAGGTGGTAGATGAAACCTAAAAGGTTGAGAACCTCTGGCCTATGGTATTCTCCGGTAAAAAATTTCTGCAATAAGGCGGCGCAAAGAGATGTATTAAACTGATAATTTTTGGTAACGCTTTAAAGTAGGAATTTGAAATTTGGATATAGTATAGAGAACGGATATAACTAGGTTCTTATGTTGAGTAAAGCATTATATATCATTGAAATCATGTCGAAACGGAGTTTTAAAAAGTATATAATGTTTCTACCGTCTCTTGTAGAGTTTATTACACCGATACAACTGACACGTTTTTCTAGAAACACGATCTTGCAAACTGACATGCGCCATTACTTTTGAATCGTTTAGCTTATCGAGTTTATTCTTTTTTTTCCGTAGAGAGAATACTTTTTTATTATTATGAGGCCGAACCTCATAATAAGTAAAACTTTTCAATAATTTTATTATTTATAACGATTTGAAAACGAAAAGAACCAAGTTAAAACCAAGTCATTAAGAAAAAAAGTTCCAACAAAATTGTTATTTTTGAATATGATAAAGTTGATTTATTTGTTGTTTGACTTTTTCTGTCAGGAACTGCAGAGTTGGTAGAATTCGAATGTCTATTTCGGCGAAGAAGATATCATATGATATGGGGTTACCGAACGTAGGCACGGTAGGCAATTGGCAATTCAGATAGCAGAATTTGCAACGTTACGAGAGGGGAATTGTCAATTTGCGGAGGCAATATCAGGAAATCGCTGACGTTGCCGAAAGGCGTATAAAGACACCTGCTCAAGATCGTACACTCAGGCACGACAGGAAACTCGAGAACATTTGAAGGCAGTTTCGTTGCCTGGTTCAATAGTTTCTACGTAGCAACTTGAATATTTTGGGGTTCGGTTTACACAAAAGGGAATTTTTGTGGTATTGGGTATGTTTTTCCTTGTAGTGTATGTGCTTGGTCTCACCGGATATAACTGAAGAAAACCCTTTATAAACCCGAATAAGACTTCCTTGTTTAATACAATAAACAAAAATAATTTTCTATATCCCATACTAGAGGCAGAGTAAATTATTTGCCTTAAAAGATGGCAATACACGTTTTTTTCCATATTAAAGTTGTAGATAATCGTTAACTCTACAGTTCACTTTTTTTTCTCCTTTGCATTCACAATGTACACATTGTAACACTGTTTTTAGTAACTTTTTTCTAAGATTGGTCACATTGATATCAAATGCTATATGTCATACGTAATCACACATAACCACAAACTGGCGCAAAGTAATGACGCAAAGTAGAAAAACAGTCGATTTATAAAACTATATTGGCGCATTTGTTCATTTAGGGCACTCATCGCTGACGCTCCTCGTGGCCCAAACAATGCATGCACCAATTTGACGTCTCATAAAGCTTGTATAATAATATACCATTATAGGTACAGGATGATTCACAACGACGTACCAACACAATGTTATGTTTTTGAACACTATCAACTGTTACTGAGATATTCTGAATTATTATTGTGTATTTAAAAAAATCATTCTGGGTCTGGGGTAACTAAAGACACATGATAACTCATCTTACACAGTAAAAATATCACCCTTTTACGAAGTTATTATTGATTTTGAATTTTAATAAGATTTATCGGGAATAAAACGTAGGTACTTCCCAAGATCGGTAAACCAGCTTTCCGAAAATCAAACGAAAACCAAAAAAGTTTGACGATCTAGTTTGCCAAATCACTGGACCACCATAAACAATTTAACGTCTTAGGTAAATATAAATTTAAACAGTTTTGGGAGTTTTGTCCAGAACCACAGCGGTAGATATGGTTTTTCGCGTTCCTTAAAAATTTTCCCAGACCTCTGAGGCGGGTTTAGGAAATAAACAAGTAAAGTTTCTAATCTCGCCTAAGTATTAGTTGAACATTGTCAAAGTTCCTTCTGCACCGATTTTACGATGAAAATTGCGAAAAACTAACCTTCCACTTGTAAAATAATCGTTTAAATTCTCGTAAGAGGCAATCTTAAGCCATTTTATGAACGGAATTGAAAAAACCCGCATAAGGTGCATCTAACCAAACTTTCATGCGCTCGATTACATTTTTATATAAGCAAAATTTACTGTGAAAACCTTCTCCTGAAAAATTAACATTTGATAGACAAATAGACTATGTCGCGTGTCGCGTTTAATACACTAACCGTATTTTTATACATTATTATCCGTTTGAACGTCTTTTCGATCCACACCGGACCTAAATCTGGCGAGCGGAAAGGAATTGACGGTAGCCGCTCGGGAATTACAAACCAAAAGTCAGATCATATCTTTAGCGGCTGCGTTATTCGGCGATTACTTTTACGCTTTAATAATAGACGTGGGACGAGTCACTTGTCAAAATGACATTGGACAACTCTCGCTGAATGGGGTATATCACTCAAGAGAAACAACTCAAAAATTCTGATTGTGTACTTTCAAATTCTCAATTTGAGAACATTAATAACAGCATTACGCTTTCTATGTTGACAATAGCCTAATTTCCGAGTTATTTGATATGTTTTAGACATGTCATCCATTATTATTGTTATTCCTCGATATTTTGAGAACATTTCTGGACAACTCACGGTCATCTTACTTTAATTTGCTAGAAAGCCGATAAACTTTCTACCTAATCTGTTTAAAAAATCTGGACAGCATTATAAAGCGTTAATGTGCCCGAAGCAAAGTACTTCCGGTCTAGTTTTATAATATTTTCAATACAATCTCTGGAATACGAACTGATCCCCATATTTTAACCCAATTTTTCCCCAATTCTAATGCTTGCGACTATTTCTTACCTTTTTAGTGTTTGATGTTTAGCGCCGTTGATCAAGAGTTTAGGTTTGGTTTTATCACTGGTACTGGACGGTGTCATCGAGCTTTGGCTGGCGGTTGCCGTCGAGCCATTGCTAGCAAAGCTACTAACGCTCGTCTCTTTGCTGATCGAATTCGTGGTAGTGCCATTGGTTAGATGCGTGGTTTCCGGACCCAACGACAGCTGAAGGTGATGGGTTTTTGTTGGGCACGGTGGCGGCTTATCGTCCACCGATAACACGTAGGACAACATGCTTATATATAGTCACTCACGCACTAGATCAGCATTTTTTTTATTGGCACGCAAACTTGCTCTTTGAGGCTTCGAGGACCTCACACGTAAACACAGATGGGACGTTTAGCAAAACAAACTCGGGGGGGGGGGGGGGGGGGACAAATGGAAAACTCAACACTCAGACACAAAGCATGTTGCTTACTTCTTGCACATGGTCATCGCTGTTGACCGAGGACTTCAGGACCTGAAACAAAGAAAAAATAAATGTGAGATTTTTGTATTTTTTCGTATTGATTTTGATGTAGTTAGTAGTGGACTCGCTAAAAAATGATGCAACAAGAAAGACTTCTTTAGGTAGGCTAAAATTACACATTCAACCGTGAGCTTGAAAGCTATTATATTATATGACAAATAACTGTGTCTTGCCCTGAAACTTTTTTAGACAAATGTACAAATATTTCGAACAAATATTTTCTAAAACAATACGTGATAATATTTTTCTTCGTTTTTACTTTCTAATTTATTGCCGGAGTAGAAAATTAAAACGGAAATTTTAAATTTTAGTTGTTTCTTATTTGCTTCGTATATTAGATAAGCGAAAAAATGCTAATTTAACTGCTTTTGTACGTCTTGTACCTAAGTATATTTTTAGATCTTTACAGTTACAAAATATTTGTTATTTTTAAGAAATATATTGTTTTTTATTATTTTTTTTATCAGAACATACTTCTTCGACGCCAACAATATTTGCTTCATTGAATATTCTAGTTTATTTGCTTGTAAAGATTAAATTATTTGGAATATTTATTTCAGTCAAATAAATAAATTTTGATACATTCAAAAATTACTTTCCTTTAAAGTAATATTTTTGTTTTTATTTAAAAACGTTTCAATACAATAACGAAACGTAAGTTTAATTTAAACAAACATATTTGTATACAAGAAGAGATTTATTTCCTTCAAAGAAATATTTTGGTTTTGCCTTAAAAAATTATAATTCTTTCACTGAATACAATCATAATTATTTGAAGTAAATAAATCTCATTCGTTATGATATAGAAATTGTAAACTTTAGCTGAAAACATAAGTTGTTTGACACAAATAAACGTTCTTTCTACCAAACAATGAGTCAATGCATATTTTGGAATTAAACAAAATTTTCTATCTGTGTAGCAGATTTTGAACCCTTTCTTCATTGCTTCCGCTTTCCTTAAGTAGAAAAATAAGGAAATCTGTAGCATAAACTTTATACATTTTAGCACAAAAATACACAATAATATATAAATATTCAATTGGTTGATAGATGAGAAGATGGTAGATACCTACTGCAAAACTATCATAACGAACATAGTCGTGTGGTGTATCATAAGAAAACTCTTTCAAGACGAAGTTTTATATGGAACTCTTTTTGTTTAACGCACAAAATTAAAGACTAAAATTGGTACTACAATAATAACAAAAATTTCAAACGAAACTTACTTGGTTCTAGAAGAGCTATCATATAATACCTCACACAACGGATTTATTTCATTTGCAAAAGTCTGCAACGTCTATAATTTCCAAATTGTAATCCACAAAAAAAAACTTTCTAAATCACGTATCCAATCCTTTTGGGATAAAATCACTCTTGACTCTTGACAAGTGTTATTAAGACATCAGAGATATATATGTCAGTAGTAAAAACATTAAAAAAACATAACCCCACTAACTCGTACTGAAACATTAACAAGATTCCATAAATCTCCGCCTATACTAATAAAACGTCGTAAATTAACTCCCAAATTAAGTAAGACAACACTTTAAAAACTCTAAACGCCAACCAGTCATATAATTACCGAATTAATGCCCACATAAATTACCTATCCAGCCTCGCAAAGCAATATTACGCTATACATTCTGATCACACATTACTATGCCATCCTTGACACAGCCCACCGTACAGCCGATTCTGTAGACACCTGTAAATTTTGATGCGCGATCTTTTTTTTGTTCAAGAGGATATAATTTGCATACTACATCTTTAAGCATGCATACTTAATTTTCATTGAGTCACCGCGCTTTACGAGCTCACTTTGTATGATATCATTGTTATTCGAGTTTTATAATCTCTGTTTACCTGTTTTTATGGAGAATGAAGTTGTACTCTTGCTGAATACTCAATGAGCATTATGAGATTTTATCAATTTTTCGCCAAGACTACATACGAGTGTTGTGTAATGTTTCAGAATGCTTTATTTACAGCATGATATAACAATGAGATCATCTTACATACATAAATGGATTTACCCAGTACGAAAGGTCAAAATTTAAATTAAACGTATACATTATTATAAACACATAAGCTAGACTTTTTGACCCCGATTTTAGCTATTGAATGCACGAAGCCAATCATCACGTGGTAAATAATCAGCTGCTGTGGTCATTTTGATAGCCAATAAAATAGTTTATTGCTGCTCCTGCTGAAGTCCATTTCGCTATTTGTAATTTATAACTTCTTGCGGTTTACAATAAGAGCGATACTTGGGTCTTTAAAAAGAAATAAAATAAAGAATGCAATACATATAGTGTGTTCGCGTTCCTCATTCTTTTATCGTTAAATATATTAGAACAGGCCAGGCTGGAGGTTTTTAAACTTTAAACATGATAACCTCACTATTTGGCACTCAATAAAACCATAAAAAAGCCATATTTCAGATAACCAACAGACGCGACGCAGCGCAGCATTTAGGCTTGAATATGTGCCAACTAGGGCTACCAATCGCGTCTTTTTAGGTAGCTCAACAAAAAAATACAGGCAATACAACATTTAGAACAGACACAAAAACAAACGTAAAACAAAAAATGTCTGGCCTATATTCAATGATGTACTACAGAATAGTAGTAAATAGGCATAATATACAACGAAAAAAATTCAAATACGTATAAAACAAAGCCACAAATTAATTCCGATATATTTAGCTGTAAAATAAAACCCAAACTTGCCCAAACACGATTTGCTATTCATCGTTGTTATTAATCTTTCGAGGGTTCACCCCAATCGAACGAACGATGTCATTTTTTGTTCCGATTTTCAAGATTCTATCAGTTTAAGGATTTTCCCTAAAACTAAAAAACGAAATAGTTAAGAAGACACATACCGATCGGTACTTGAACGCCAAATCACACCACCATCTTCAATACAAGAGGAGTGTTATTAACACTCTGTTCAACAGAGCCGAGGAGGTGTGCGACTCCAGCACCTTGGACGACGAACGGAAACACTTGGATTGGGCCCTACGTCAGAATGGATACACCAAGTATGACATACGGGGTGTCACAGAAAGAAAACCGCAAGTATCAGAGGAGCCGCAAGAGTCAAAGGGGTTCGCGTGCTTACCATATGTAAGTGGTGTATCAGAAAGAATCGGTAGATTACTGAAGAAATCGGGTATCACAGTAAGGTACAGAGCACCAGTTAAGGTAAAGGTTCTTTTGCGAAACCCAAAGGATATCATGTGAGTGTGTAACTTGCTATGTAGGACAGACAGGACGAAGCATCGAATGTCGAGTCAAGGACCACAGTAGAGACACCCGGCTACGCAAGATTCAACAGTCATTGCTCAACACTGCCAAGAGTCGGGACACACAATTAATTTCGATGACGTGAAGGTGTTGGCAAGGGTGGGTAATTATCATCGAAGGCTTATTAGAGAAGCCATTGAAATTTACAAACATCCTGACAACATTAATCGCGAGGACTGCACTGAGTTTAGTAGGGTCTGGAAATCGATCCGAACGCGGTCAGGTGGTAAAGCACATGGGAGCGGCAGCTCCAGATGTGCGCAGTGAGGTGTAAATTTAGGTATATAAGGGAGATTGCCTTGGTAGGTGTTCAGTATTCAGTTAGCTCTGAAGAAGCAACATGGTTCACGAAACGTCAGCAAATACAAATCTTGACACACGGCATAACCCGGTGTTTTCTAGAAAAACATAATTTAAATTAAACCAATGGGGAAGAATAACACCAATAATGGCAATAATAACCTGATACCGTTTTTATACTTAGGTGTTATACGCAAATGCTGTTATTTGAAAAAATAAAGCTTTAGACATTTATTTAATCATAATTTTGTGATTCTCCTCTCTGTGCTTCAATTGGGCTTTGAACATTCTTGTCCTATAATTGACTGAATTCCAACTAATATTGTCGTCATTATACTGTTTATTAATTTGATATTAACACTTATAATTGTTTGTTGCAGACTCGAGTGATTCTATACTGGTATTTCCGGTTGTCATTGTATTTGTTCACTGTATTTTACGATTTAACATTCTCTCTCTCGATAACTGACTGAAGTTCCAATTAGTAGTGACAAATTTCTATTGTTTATTAACTTTAATTTCTTAACTTTATTTCTATTCCTGTTAAGAATTTTGATTGTGGTCTCGCTGAACACAAATACAGAGTATGTATTTGCCATTTTTATTTCTGTATTTCCGGTTTTAATCATTCCCCCTCGAATTATTGAGTGAATTAGAATTAATATTGCCGGTTTTCAATTATTTATTGTACATTTTCACACACACAAAATAACTAAATCAATATTTTATATTAACATTTTTATATTTACTCATCATTGTAGATATTTTGTAGACGTAATAGCAGAAAGTATATTTTAGATGTTTACCATTTAAAAAATGCAAATTGCGAAAACTTATTTGACTTTTTTATAAAGAGATGAACATTGTAAACACTCTGTACGCAATTGAGATGTTATGAACTTGATAGAACTATAAATGCTAAAGTAAATTTTAACGTATCATAGCGAATACATTTATAAATTCTGGGCGCGCCACCTGAACAACCGATGTCCGTTAAAATTTTAGAACGTATCTCAGACTAATGACGACTTTTATGGCGTTCTTTAGGATACATGAAAGGGGCCCTTATTTTTGAACTATTATACTATTTTAGCTTCTCACATTTGTTCCTTTATACCCATACTTAATTCCTGTGATATCTGAGATCGATCCATACTATTAATCTATAAATTTATACAAAAAAATAAGCTTTCATGATACATCGACGGTATGCATCGTGAGTTATTTGCGTTTCGATAGCTTTGTTTATGTCTCGCCTGAATAACAAATTACAAATCTAAAATTTCTGCTCTTACACATCGATATGTATTTTAAGTGGTCTCTTGATGTTTTGAACAAGTGCATCGGTGCATTGGTAGCCTTCTTCGACGCAGATTGTGTCAAATGGGGCGCCTCGGTGCATTATGATTATCTAAATTACTAAAACACTTTACTGATTAATCGACCCCAATTACACTTGCTATTCAGACACCCCAGTCATTTGCAGTTCAGTAACGTTAAAATTGCGGCAATTTACCTAATGTCTCAATTAAAAGAAAAAAAATAAAAACGTATGTACTTACATATTTCGCCGAACTTATCTCCATTTAGAATATGTTCTATTTAGCAAATTTGACGATTATTAAACCTGACCATTTGACCATATTTCGTTTATTAAACAATATAATATCTAGATATTAATTAATAAATTAGTTCTATAGAGTAGAATAGAGCTCATATGTAATAATATCTTCGCTTTAGCAAAGAAAAGTTTACGACGATATAAATTATGCCATACGAACAAAAAAACAACAATGACATCGTCGTGGTACATGAGTTAACATTAACTTGCAAAACAATGTTATACTGACTATAGAAGTGGATAATACGTGTGTTAATCATACCGATAACAATGTTTACATTGTCTCTAGAAATTATAAATTTTTTAAGTGTAAATATTGTCTAATGCTTTTCAACCATCGATCAGATATGTTTTGGAATTCGATGTTTCAACAGCTGAAGAAAAAAAACAAGTATCTTATTGATAATTCAACTAAAAGGAGAGCTAAAAAGAGATACTTAGTGATATTGGCTTCTATTTTTACCCCCAGTCTATGTGAATAACACGTTAAGAATGATTGGTTTTGACACTAGACATGTCGACAACTTGTATTAGAGGGTAAGAAAACAAGATCGACTGTTGACAACCTAAAAGAAACGATGTAACAACCAGGTGAGAGGTTTCGTGATAAATTTTACTAATTATAAGTTTCCTTGTTGTCTTTGTTTAAATCAAATTACCAATTTGTACGTTTTAAAATGATTAAACGAAATTATGATAATTTTAAATATAATCTGCGTCCTTTTGTCGATACATATATCATTAACACCTCTAGATCAAAACATGCCTCAACTATCTAGAGTTCTATAAATATTATTCAAGGTCGAATGAGTTGGAAATAAACTTGTAAAAAAATTTTGGTATTTAACCTATTGTTAATGCAATATAGCCAATTCAGTTAATACTTCCAAGTAGCCAATCGATGTAAATGTTAAATGTAAAGTAAAAATTAGCAATACGCAGTTGCCATGCATATACAATGTTATAAACAAAATAATTATTGACCGAGCAAAGTCGCATAAACCCTAATAAATAGAACGCAAATGCAATTTCTTCATTAAAATAACCTCGCATAATCCATTTAGAGGCAACGAAAACTTTAAAGTTGAGCTTATTCTAGGTGCAATTTTATTGATCAATCATCCAGTCGCACTAAATCTAGGATAAACTAACTCCAGCATTAATTCAAAACGTCATTTCAAACTCCACAACTTCAACAATCCCTCAATAACAAACGTACGTTTTGACAATTCGCACAAACGTCACAATCTGACGTTTCCGCTGGTTTCCGCGGTATTTGTTTATTTACACTTTTTTGGTTATCTTGTATATTTTGACATTACCTGGAGGGTTCTCAATCTCTGGGGCGGGTGTTTCCGCCTTTTAAATTGAACACCACTGCGACAAACATTTATTGAGAAGGGAACACAAGCCGGCAATGTTCTTCCATTAAATAAAACAAATAGAAACATAGCTAATACAGAAATACCTTTAGACAGTAGCTTTGTATAATAATGACGATTCATTTGAATAATGACTACTTTATTCAAAAGAACTGTCATTATTATTTAAAGTTACTGTCAGCACATACGTAGTTGACAGGTGATTGACAGTTCGCATCGCCACCATTGACAAATACATTCAAAATATTTGATATAAATTTGAATTTATGAGTCGTAGATAAAACGTCGTATTTGACTCGCACATAACGGATATAAATTGATTGCATGTCTATACCCTCGCCTACCGCTCGTGTATAAACTGAATGCTCGCATTTTATATCAATAATTACATATGTGCTCGTCAAATAATATACTATTAGATACAAGAATTATATTCATTATCAATATATAATATATAATACTAAATGTTATTTAACCAGAATTTTATTATTGAATTAATGTCTTATTTTTGTAAGTTTTCTCGAAAATATTACTCCTATAATATAAATTTCTTGAGTAAGTAGATTTTATCTTTTAAAGGAACTAGTTCAATTTAAGGAAATGAACTGCAGTAAGCTAATAAAACTATCAGATCGACATATTATAAGTATTACTAATGACAATTTTCTGTTATCTCTGTTGTTATTATATACAGTTTACGACGATATAAATTATGCAGTACGAACAAAAAACACCAATGATATCGTCGTGGTGCATGAGATAAACATTAAGCTGCGAAACAATGTTTATACTGACTATAAAAGTGCATAATACGTGTGTTAATCATACCCATAACAATGTTTACATTGTCTCTAGAAATTATACATTTTTTAAGTGTAAGTATTGTCTAATGCTTTTCAACCATCGATCATATATGTTTAGGAATTCGATGTACCAATAGCTGAAGAAAAAATCTTATTGAAAATTCAACTAAAAAATGTAACGCCTTTTTTTTCGCAAAAATACCAAAGACCTAAAGTTGCCGAAGAAACACCAAAATACGTCGACTTCTACCAAACCTGTGCTGCTCATGCGCTTCTCCCGGATGCTCCGGCCAACCAGGGAGGTGGTCGTGGGACAGTAACCAAACGGTTCCTTAATACGATGTTCTAGGGCGCCACGTCAGTCTTAATCCGTTGGAGAAACAGCACTTGACTACGAAAGTGCAGCTGAAATAAAGGCAACACAGGGAACAAGCAAAGTAAATGTATCTTCAACCAATTTATTAGCCTCCAAAAGTCACCGATGATATCGCCAATATAATCTGCATCGATATACAGGTACACAATAATTCGTGGTACAGCCAAAAAGTACCACGCAGATGCTACGCCGAAGGCTTGCTTATAATTGGGAATGCACACAAACAAAACAATAAAAACTCAAACAATTCAACACACTTAAGGGCTTCGAGCCCAAACCGCAAATCGTAAAGATAAAAAAATAATAATAGCGACCGACACGAAGCTTGGCCAAACCGCGCCGCGACTCGCTGTAGATTTGGGTAAAATCCCCAGAAAATTACCGCAACAAACGTCTATGTTGAAAAGTTGATAACAAACAACATTAATATAAAAGGCAATCAATAACCAAGACGGCAACCCGTCCCAAAATAAAATTAAATTCCCATCGGC
The DNA here is from genome assembly GCA_964023965.1 of Melinopterus prodromus. Taxonomy (NCBI): domain Eukaryota; kingdom Metazoa; phylum Arthropoda; class Insecta; order Coleoptera; family Scarabaeidae; genus Melinopterus; species Melinopterus prodromus. Next base: position 100,275,283 of record OZ030390.1, read on the forward strand.
ACTCAACTTGGCTAACAAACGGCTTCCGTTAAAAACTCTTGAACGATCAAAGGAAATTATACCAGAGGATACCAGTTATCCGAATTAAATTCAGAATCCACAAAAATAAATACTGTAACGGGTAATCAAAATTACGAGTACGTAAACCAAACTCGAAATTAAAGAAAAAGGTAATTAATAACACATACGGGTTGAGCACCGATGGTCCGAGCGATATCTTCGGATAATTAAACACTTAACAATTAATAACACTGAGCTGAAGGCTCCGGAATGGACAACGATTACTAAATCGTAGCCACACTAATCTAATATTAATCAAATGCGCCACCATAAAAAGGTGTGCGAGCGGAAGGCTCCTCGACGGGTAACGATTACACAATCGTAGCGATACTAACTACTAATCAACAAAAGGCACAACCAAAAAAAAGATATACGAGCTGCCTGCTCCTTCGAGGGACAACGAGCGTCCGCCACAGCTGATCGGAAAAATATAGGACCTCTGACCTTTATCCGGAGCTTCGAGACACTGTTTGCCACCTACAGACGCTCCGATGCTAGCGTTGGATCCTCCACGACGGATAATAATCACCGCACGTGCCGGTCCCGTCACGGTGCCACCAACTCCGACTCGATATACTTCGAAAAGGTCTCGTACTAGATGTCGAAGGACCTACGCAGGGTCTCTTGCCTCGTACCAGGTGACTACTGACTTACGAAGGGTCTCTCGCTTCGTGCTAGGTGACTACGAACGTTCGAGGGGTCTCCGGCCTCGTATTAGGTGCCTAAAAAGAGGAAATAGTCGTAGAATCGACCCACCAATTGCCACCAGACAATCTCATCGAATCTAAAGAGAGCTTACCCAAAAATAGATGGACACTGGGCCTACGTGAACGTGATAGAAGTTCGTTTAAATCCGCACAATGGCGTGGTGGCCAGATTTCCACTAAATCAACAACCTGGACACCTGTTGAAGCCTGGTCGAGATAAATCCGCACTACGGCGATAAGGGGGACCTCCAAACTACCAAAATCCTCTCCTATAATTCTCAACGGGCTTCCAAAAATCTATCACACGTGTACACTCCAAGATGATTGACAAGACAAGACGCCGGAAAAGCACGCTGCAAGCCGCACTACGGCCACGAAAAATAACGGCCGGAAACGCAGAAAAAACGGAAACCTAGAATTTCTGTCGGAATAGGGAAACCAAGGGAAAGTTAAACCAAGTAACAGCGGCGAACTATAGTACAAAGTAAACAACGATTTTGCAAGACAAAATTCCGTGAATCCAAACAGTAAAAACCGTGGGATCTAATTAAATGTAAATGACGGGGGCGTGGCCTCGGCAATTTTGCGCGCGGAAACCCGATGCTAGCAGCGTTTCACACCCTGCCGAGTTCCTGCCGAGCTCCACCAAGTTGCCCTAGACAGCGATAGATGGCGCTACCCATACGGAATATCAAACAAATCACGCAGAACAATTCGCCGCGTTACACTCCCCCTCTCCTCTCACAGAGGAAAATTTCCACGAAAGTTTCCGACCCAGATCCAAAGGAGCGAACCGAACGCATCAAACTGCAAACCCGTGTGTCCAACGATGCCTCCACACCAACAACTCAACTACCAAGCAATAAAAAAGCTTGAGGGGCCAGCACCAGATGCCAAGGCGGTGCAACGACAACAGTAGGGAGGGGAAAAGGTATGGGGAGAGGACAACACAAAAGAAGGAAGGGACGGGCAGTTGCGTAAGATGCAGAAAAGTGCATCAAACCTCGTTCGTACCCATCGACAGCACTGGAAACCAGCAATAACACATAGGGACAGGAACCAAGGAACTCACCACTGCTGCCACCGCACAACCCCAACACCAGGCACCGACGACTCGCGCCCCGAAAACAAAAAATAGAGCTGACCACAGCTCTCAACAAAAAGGGTACCACCCAACAACAAAAAGAAACTACGATAAGCAAGACAAAAACCCAGGGGACACCAGAACAAACCCCTGGGGTGGTGGTACTAACAAACAGAGAAATCCCAAAACTAAGGAAGACGGCCAATCAACCGAAATACCGCCAACCGAAGTATAACGTCCAAAATGACGACAAAGCTAACAACCTAGCCGAAATCGTTTTGCAACGATGAGGAGTCCTCACGCATTGTGAGACGCTCCCTTTCCCGATCCCTACAAGAGATGATGGTAGGTGGAAGTCTTCCGTGGCCTTTTACCAGACTCTTACTGGTGGCAGGTTCGCCGTGTCCGTATTCTGTAAGCCCCGGAACACAGAGCGCTGGTGCACAACACTGAAACAACAGCACCTACAAAACAAAACGAAACACAGCAAACCCCAAAATTACCAAGCGCTGGGAAACGCATCAACAACGACCCACAAGGCCACGCTCAACAGGGAGCGAACAATCCGGCACCATGCCACAAATACGCCATCACGGCAGACGCCAACCTCGCCAATCCAGACACGAAGAAGGGTCCTACAAACTAAATAACAACCACGAGCTCCCCGTTCCGTCACGGAAGAAGGCAAAAGGCATGCATAAAATCCGCAGAGCGACAAACCGATCATCTCCTCCAGATCCGAAAAGGGTACCCGCACCAACACGGGAATCCACTGGAACTCCTGCAAAACAAAGATATAACAAAACCCACAACACCCGAGAACGAAATTCCATGACAACATAAGTTCGCCAATCCCAATCAAAGAAGCAAAGCCAAGACCAAAAAAAAAAGAAACTAGACCCAACCGGCAAAGTCCAAGACCTAATTATCTCCTCCTAATTAATGATTAATGGCCCCACGTTGGGCGCCAATGTAACGCCTTTTTTTTCGCAAAAATACCAAAGACCTAAAGTTGCCGAAGAAACACCAAAATACGTCGACTTCTACCAAACCTGTGCTGCTCATGCGCTTCTCCCGGATGCTCCGGCCAACCAGGGAGGTGGTCGTGGGACAGTAACCAAACGGTTCCTTAATACGATGTTCTAGGGCGCCACGTCAGTCTTAATCCGTTGGAGAAACAGCACTTGACTACGAAAGTGCAGCTGAAATAAAGGCAACACAGGGAACAAGCAAAGTAAATGTATCTTCAACCAATTTATTAGCCTCCAAAAGTCACCGATGATATCGCCAATATAATCTGCATCGATATACAGGTACACAATAATTCGTGGTACAGCCAAAAAGTACCACGCAGATGCTACGCCGAAGGCTTGCTTATAATTGGGAATGCACACAAACAAAACAATAAAAACTCAAACAATTCAACACACTTAAGGGCTTCGAGCCCAAACCGCAAATCGTAAAGATAAAAAAATAATAATAGCGACCGACACGAAGCTTGGCCAAACCGCGCCGCGACTCGCTGTAGATTTGGGTAAAATCCCCAGAAAATTACCGCAACAAACGTCTATGTTGAAAAGTTGATAACAAACAACATTAATATAAAAGGCAATCAATAACCAAGACGGCAACCCGTCCCAAAATAAAATTAAATTCCCATCGGCACTCAACTTGGCTAACAAACGGCTTCCGTTAAAAACTCTTGAACGATCAAAGGAAATTATACCAGAGGATACCAGTTATCCGAATTAAATTCAGAATCCACAAAAATAAATACTGTAACGGGTAATCAAAATTACGAGTACGTAAACCAAACTCGAAATTAAAGAAAAAGGTAATTAATAACACATACGGGTTGAGCACCGATGGTCCGAGCGATATCTTCGGATAATTAAACACTTAACAATTAATAACACTGAGCTGAAGGCTCCGGAATGGACAACGATTACTAAATCGTAGCCACACTAATCTAATATTAATCAAATGCGCCACCATAAAAAGGTGTGCGAGCGGAAGGCTCCTCGACGGGTAACGATTACACAATCGTAGCGATACTAACTACTAATCAACAAAAGGCACAACCAAAAAAAAGATATACGAGCTGCCTGCTCCTTCGAGGGACAACGAGCGTCCGCCACAGCTGATCGGAAAAATATAGGACCTCTGACCTTTATCCGGAGCTTCGAGACACTGTTTGCCACCTACAGACGCTCCGATGCTAGCGTTGGATCCTCCACGACGGATAATAATCACCGCACGTGCCGGTCCCGTCACGGTGCCACCAACTCCGACTCGATATACTTCGAAAAGGTCTCGTACTAGATGTCGAAGGACCTACGCAGGGTCTCTTGCCTCGTACCAGGTGACTACTGACTTACGAAGGGTCTCTCGCTTCGTGCTAGGTGACTACGAACGTTCGAGGGGTCTCCGGCCTCGTATTAGGTGCCTAAAAAGAGGAAATAGTCGTAGAATCGACCCACCAATTGCCACCAGACAATCTCATCGAATCTAAAGAGAGCTTACCCAAAAATAGATGGACACTGGGCCTACGTGAACGTGATAGAAGTTCGTTTAAATCCGCACAATGGCGTGGTGGCCAGATTTCCACTAAATCAACAACCTGGACACCTGTTGAAGCCTGGTCGAGATAAATCCGCACTACGGCGATAAGGGGGACCTCCAAACTACCAAAATCCTCTCCTATAATTCTCAACGGGCTTCCAAAAATCTATCACACGTGTACACTCCAAGATGATTGACAAGACAAGACGCCGGAAAAGCACGCTGCAAGCCGCACTACGGCCACGAAAAATAACGGCCGGAAACGCAGAAAAAACGGAAACCTAGAATTTCTGTCGGAATAGGGAAACCAAGGGAAAGTTAAACCAAGTAACAGCGGCGAACTATAGTACAAAGTAAACAACGATTTTGCAAGACAAAATTCCGTGAATCCAAACAGTAAAAACCGTGGGATCTAATTAAATGTAAATGACGGGGGCGTGGCCTCGGCAATTTTGCGCGCGGAAACCCGATGCTAGCAGCGTTTCACACCCTGCCGAGTTCCTGCCGAGCTCCACCAAGTTGCCCTAGACAGCGATAGATGGCGCTACCCATACGGAATATCAAACAAATCACGCAGAACAATTCGCCGCGTTACAGTAGGGCTAAAAAGAGATACTCAGTGATATTGGCTTCTATTTTTACCCCCAGTTAATGTGAAAAACACGTTAAGAATGATTGGTTTTGACACTAGACATGTCGACAACTTGTATTAGAGGGTAAGAAAACAAGATCGACTGATGACAACCTCGAAGAAAAGATGTAACAACCAGATGACAGGTTTCGTGATAAATTTTACTAATTATAAGATTCCTTGTTGTCTTTGTTTGAATCAAATTACCAATTTGTACATTCTAAAATGATTAAAAGAAATTATGATAATGTTAAATATAATCTGCGTCCTTTTGTCGATACATATATCATTAACACATCTAGATCAAAACATACCTCAACTATCTAGAGTTCTATAAATATTATTCAAGGTCGAATGAGTTGGAAATAAAGTTGTAAAAAAATCTTGTATTTAACCTATTGTTAATGCAATACAGCCAATTCAACTTCCAAGTAGCCAATAGATGTAAATGTTAAGTGTAAAGTAAGAATTAGCAATACGCAGTTGCCATGCATTTACAATGTTATAAACACAATAATTATTGACCGAGCAAAGTCGCATAAACCCTAATAAATAGAACGCAAATGCAATTTCTTCATTAAAATAACCTCGCATAATCCATTTAGAGGCAACGAAAACTTTAAAGTTGAGCTTATTCTAGGTGCAATTTTATCGATCAATCATCCAGTCGCACTAAATCTAGGATAAACTAACTCCAGCATTAATTCAAAACGTCATTTCAAACTCAACAACTTCAACAATCCCTCAATAACAAACGTACGTTTTGACAATTCGCACAAACGTCACAATCTGACGTTTCCGCGGTGTTTGTTTATTTACACTTTTTTGGTTATGTTGTATATTTCGACATTACCTGGAGGGTTCTCAATCTCTGGGGCGGGTGTTTCGGCCTTTTAAATTGAACACCACTGCGACAAACATTTATTGAGAAGGGAACACAAGCCGGCAATGTTCTTCCATTAAATAAAACAAATAGAAACATAGCTAATACAGAAATACCTTTAGACAGTAGCTTTGTATAATAATGACGATTCATTTGAATAATGACTACTTTATTCAAAAGAACTGTCATTATTATTTAAAGTTACTGTCAGCACATACGTAGTTGACAGGTGATTGACAGTTCGCATCGCCACCATTGACAAATACATTCAAAATATTTGATATAAATTTGAATTTATGAGTCGTAGATAAAACGTGGTATTTGACTCGCACATAACGGATATAAATTGATTGCATGTCTATACACTCGCCTACCGCTCGTGTATAAACTGAATGCTCGCATTTTATATCAATAATTACATATGTGCTCGTCAAATAATATACTATTAGATACAAGAATTATATTCATTATATTTATTGTAAAACACCTTACTTTCTTCCACGTAATAGTACATTATTTGACAACTACAAAATAGAAGTTATACGAACTCATGAGAATCTAGTTTAACAACACGATCTTTGAATTCCATTTCTTATAACTTATATTAATAAATATACGTATATGGCAGTTCGATGACACTGTCACCATAAACTATTGAACTGACACCATAAATCTCAGAACTGTCATTGGGAGAGAATTAAAGTCTTCAATGATTCGTACATAATGAATTAATGTATGTATTTGTGAAAACAAATCAATATATCATATACAATACTACATTTTATTTAACCAGAATTTTATTATTGAATTAATGTGTTATTTTTGTAAGTTTTCTGGAAAATATTACTCCTATAATATACATTTCTTGAGTAAGTAGATTTTATCTTTTAAAGGAACTAGTTCAATTTAAGGAAATGAACTGCAGTAAGCTAATAAAACTATCAGATCGACATATTATAAGTATTACTAATGACTATTTTCTGTTATCTCTGTTGTTATTATATACAGTTTACGACGATATAAATTATGCAGTACGAACAAAAAACACCAATGATATCGTCGTGGTGCATGAGATAAACATTAAGTTGCAAAACAATGTTTATACTGACTATAAAAGTGCATAATACGTGTGTTAATCATACCCCTAACAATGTTTACATTGTCTCTAGAAATTATACATTTTTTAAGTGTAAATATTGTCTAATGCTTTTCAACCATCGATCATATATGTTTAGGAATTCGATGTACCAATAGCTGAAGAAAAAAATCTTATTGAAAATTCAACTAAAAGTAGGGCTAAAAAGAGATACTCAGTGATATTGGCTTCTATTTTTACCCCCAGTTAATGTGAAAAACACGTTAAGAATGATTGGTTTTGACACTAGACATGTCGACAACTTGTATTAGAGGGTAAGAAAACAAGATCGACTGATGACAACCTCGAAGAAAAGATGTAACAACCAGATGACAGGTTTCGTGATAAATTTTACTAATTATAAGATTCCTTGTTGTCTTCGTTTAAATCAAATTACCGATTTTTACGTTCTAAAATGATTAAAAGAAATTATGATAATGTTAAATATAATCTGCGTCCTTTTGTCGATACATATATCATTAACACATCTAGATCAAAACATACCTCAACTATCTAGAGTTCTATAAATATTATTCAAGGTCGAATGAGTTGGAAATAAAGTTGTAAAAAAATCTTGTATTTAACCTATTGTTAATGCAATACAGCCAATTCAACTTCCAAGTAGCCAATAAATGTAAATGTTAAATGTAAAGTAAGAATTAGCAATACGCAGTTGCCATGCATTTACAATGTTATAAACAAAATAATTATTGACCGAGCAAAGTCGCATAAACCCTAATAAATAGAACGCAAATGCAATTTCTTCATTAAAATAACCTCGCATAATCCATTTAGAGGCAACGAAAACTTTAAAGTTGAGCTTATTCTAGGTGCAATTTTATCGATCAATCATCCAGTTGCACTAAATCTAGGATAAACTAACTCCAGCATTAATTCAAAACGTTATTTCAAACTCAACAACTCCACCAATCCCTCAACAACAAACGACCGTCTTGACAATTCGCACAAACGTCACAATCTGACGTTTCCGCTGGTTTCCGCGGTATTTGTTTATTTACACTTTTTCGGTTATGTTGTATATTTTGACATTACCTGGAGGGTTCTCAATCTCTGGGGCGGGTGTTTCCGCCTTTTAAATTGAACACCACTGCGACAAACATTTATTGAGAAGGGAACACAAGCCGGCAATGTTCTTCCATTAAATAAAACAAATAGAAACATAGCTAATACAGAAATACCTTTAGACAGTAGCTTTGTATAATAATGACGATTCATTTGAATAATGACTACTTTATTCAAAAGAACTGTCATTATTATTTAAAGTTACTGTCAGCACATACGTAGTTGACAGGTGATTGACAGTTCGCATCGCCACCATTGACAAATACATTCAAAATATTTGATATAAATTTGAATTTATGAGTCGTAGATAAAACGTGGTATTTGACTCGCACATAACGGATATAAATTGATTGCATGTCTATACACTCGCCTACCGCTCGTGTATAAACTGAATGCTCGCATTTTATATCAATAATTACATATGTGCTCGTCAAATAATATACTATTAGATACAAGAATTATATTCATTATATTTATTGTAAAACACCTTACTTTCTTCCACGTAATAGTACATTATTTGACAACTACAAAATAGAAGTTATACGAACTCATGAGAATCTAGTTTAACAACACGATCTTTGAATTCCATTTCTTATAACTTATATTAATAAATATACGTATATGGCAGTTCGATGACACTGTCACCATAAACTATTGAACTGACACCATAAATCTCAGAACTGTCATTGGGAGAGAATTAAAGTCTTCAATGATTCGTACATAATGAATTAATGTATGTATTTGTGAAAACAAATCAATATATCATATACAATACTACATTTTATTTAACCAGAATTTTATTATTGAATTAATGTGTTATTTTTGTAAGTTTTCTGGAAAATATTACTCCTATAATATACATTTCTTGAGTAAGTAGATTTTATCTTTTAAAGGAACTAGTTCAATTTAAGGAAATGAACTGCAGTAAGCTAATAAAACTATCAGATCGACATATTATAAGTATTACTAATGACTATTTTCTGTTATCTCTGTTGTTATTATATACAGTTTACGACGATATAAATTATGCAGTACGAACAAAAAACACCAATGATATCGTCGTGGTGCATGAGATAAACATTAAGTTGCAAAACAATGTTTATACTGACTATAAAAGTGCATAATACGTGTGTTAATCATACCCCTAACAATGTTTACATTGTCTCTAGAAATTATACATTTTTTAAGTGTAAATATTGTCTAATGCTTTTCAACCATCGATCATATATGTTTAGGAATTCGATGTACCAATAGCTGAAGAAAAAAATCTTATTGAAAATTCAACTAAAAGTAGGGCTAAAAAGAGATACTCAGTGATATTGGCTTCTATTTTTACCCCCAGTTAATGTGAAAAACACGTTAAGAATGATTGGTTTTGACACTAGACATGTCGACAACTTGTATTAGAGGGTAAGAAAACAAGATCGACTGATGACAACCTCGAAGAAAAGATGTAACAACCAGATGACAGGTTTCGTGATAAATTTTACTAATTATAAGATTCCTTGTTGTCTTCGTTTAAATCAAATTACCGATTTTTACGTTCTAAAATGATTAAAAGAAATTATGATAATGTTAAATATAATCTGCGTCCTTTTGTCGATACATATATCATTAACACATCTAGATCAAAACATACCTCAACTATCTAGAGTTCTATAAATATTATTCAAGGTCGAATGAGTTGGAAATAAAGTTGTAAAAAAATCTTGTATTTAACCTATTGTTAATGCAATACAGCCAATTCAACTTCCAAGTAGCCAATAAATGTAAATGTTAAATGTAAAGTAAGAATTAGCAATACGCAGTTGCCATGCATTTACAATGTTATAAACAAAATAATTATTGACCGAGCAAAGTCGCATAAACCCTAATAAATAGAACGCAAATGCAATTTCTTCATTAAAATAACCTCGCATAATCCATTTAGAGGCAACGAAAACTTTAAAGTTGAGCTTATTCTAGGTGCAATTTTATCGATCAATCATCCAGTTGCACTAAATCTAGGATAAACTAACTCCAGCATTAATTCAAAACGTTATTTCAAACTCAACAACTCCACCAATCCCTCAACAACAAACGACCGTCTTGACAATTCGCACAAACGTCACAATCTGACGTTTCCGCTGGTTTCCGCGGTATTTGTTTATTTACACTTTTTCGGTTATGTTGTATATTTTGACATTACCTGGAGGGTTCTCAATCTCTGGGGCGGGTGTTTCCGCCTTTTAAATTGAACACCACTGCGACAAACATTTATTGAGAAGGGAACACAAGCCGGCAATGTTCTTCCATTAAATAAAACAAATAGAAACATAGCTAATACAGAAATACCTTTAGACAGTAGCTTTGTATAATAATGACGATTCATTTGAATAATGACTACTTTATTCAAAAGAACTGTCATTATTATTTAAAGTTACTGTCAGCACATACGTAGTTGACAGGTGATTGACAGTTCGCATCGCCACCATTGACAAATACATTCAAAATATTTGATATAAATTTGAATTTATGAGTCGTAGATAAAAGTCGTATTTGACTCGCACATAACGGATATAAATCGATTGCATGTCTATACACTCGCCTACCGCTCGTGTATTAACTGAATGCTCGCATTTTATATCAATAATTACATATGTGCTCGTCAAATAATATACTATTAGATACAAGAATTATATTCATTATATTTATTGTAAAACACCTTACTTTCTTCCACGTAATAGTACATTATTTGACAACTACAAAATAGAAGTTATACGAACTCATGAGAATCTAGTTTAACAACACGATCTTTGAATTCCATTTCTTATAACTTATATTAATAAATATACGTATATGGCAGTTTGATGACACTGTCACCATAAACTATTGAACTGACACCATAAATCTCAGAACTGTCATTGGGAGAGAATTAAAGTCTTCAATGATTCGTACATAATGAATTAATGTATGTATTTGTGAAAACAAATCAATATATAATATACAATACTACATTTTATTTAACCAGAATTTTATTATTGAATTAATGTGTTATTTTTGTAAGTTTTCTCGAAAATATTACTCCTATAATATAAATTTCTTGAGTAAGTAGATTTTATCTTTTAAAGGAACTAGTTCAATTTAAGGAAATGAACTGCAGTAAGCTAATAAAACTATCAGATCGACATATTATAAGTATTACTAATGACTATTTTCTGTTATCTCTGTTGTTATTATATACAGTTTACGACGATATAAATTATACAGTACGAACAAAAAACACCAATGATATCGTCGTGGTGCATGAGATAAACATTAAGTTGCAAAACAATGTTTATACTGACTATAAAAGTGCATAATACGTGTGTTAATCATGCCGATAACAATGTTTACATTGTCTCTAGAAATTATACCTACATTTTTTAAGTGTAAATATTGTCTAATGCTTTTCAACCATCGATAAAATATGTTTAGGAATTCGATGTACCAACAGCTAAAGAAAAAACTAGTATCTTATTGATAATTCAACTAAAAGTAGGGCTAAAAAGAGATACTCAGTGATATTGGCTTCTATTTTTACCCCCAGTTAATGTGAAAAACACGGTAAGAATGATTGGTTTTGACACTAGACATGTCGACAACTTGTATTAGAGGGTAAGAAAATAAGATCGACTCATGACAACCTCGAAGAAAAGATGTAACAACCAGATGACAGGTTTCGTGATAAATTTTAATAATTATAAGATTCCTTGTTGTCTTCGTTTAAATCAAATTACCGATTTTTACGTTCTAAAATGATTAAAAGAAATTATGATAATGTTAAATATAATCTGCGTCCTTTTGTCGATACATATATCATTAACACATCTAGATCAAAACATACCTCAACTATCTAGAGTTCTATAAATATTATTCAAGGTCGAATGAGTTGGAAATAAAGTTGTAACAAAATCTTGTATTTAACCTATTGTTAATGCAATACAGCCAATTCAACTTCCAAGTAGCCAATAGATTTAAATGTTGAATCTAAAGTAAGAATTAGCAATACGCAGTTGCCATGCATTTACAATGTTATAAACAAAATAATTATTGACCGAGCAAAGTCGCATAAACCCTAATAAATAGAACGCAAATGCAATTTCTTCATTAAAATAACCTCGCATAATCCATTTAGAGGCAACGAAAACTTTAAAGTTGAGCTTATTCTAGGTGCAATTTTATTGATCAATCATCCAGTCGCACTAAATCTAGGAAAAACTAACTCCAGCATTAGTTCAAAACGTCATTTTCAAGTTCAACAATCCCTCAATAACAAACGACCGTCTTGACAATTCGCGCAAACGTCACAATCTGACGTTTCCGCGGTGTTTGTTTATTTACACTTTTTTGGTTATGTTGTATATTTTGACATTACCTGGAGGGTTCTCAATCTCTGGGGCGGGTGTTTCGGCCTTTTAAATTGAACACCAGTGCGACAAACATTTATTGAGAAGGGAACACAAGCCGGCAATGTTCTTCCATTAAATAAAACAAATAGAAACATAGCTAATACAGAAATACCTTTAGACAGTAGCTTTGTATAATAATGACGATTCATTTGAATAATGACTACTTTATTCAAAAGAACTGTCATTATTATTTAAAGTTACTGTCAGCACATACGTAGTTGACAGGTGATTGACAGTTCGCATCGCCACCATTGACAAATACATTCAAAATATTTGATATAAATTTGAATTTATGAGTCGTAGATAAAAGTCGTATTTGACTCGCACATAACGGATATAAATCGATTGCATGTCTATACACTCGCCTACCGCTCGTGTATTAACTGAATGCTCGCATTTTATATCAATAATTACATATGTGCTCGTCAAATAATATACTATTAGATACAAGAATTATATTCATTATATTTATTGTAAAACACCTTACTTTCTTCCACGTAATAGTACATTATTTGACAACTACAAAATAGAAGTTATACGAACTCATGAGAATCTAGTTTAACAACACGATCTTTGAATTCCATTTCTTATAACTTATATTAATAAATATACGTATATGGCAGTTCGATGACACTGTCACCATAAACTATTGAACTGACACCATAAATCTCAGAACTGTCATTGGGAGAGAATTAAAGTCTTCAATGATTCGTACATAATGAATTAAAGTATGTATTTGTGAAAACAAATCAATATATCATATACAATACTACATTTTATTTAACCAGATTTTTATTATTGAATTAATGTGTTATTTTTGTAAGTTTTCTCGAAAATATTACTCCTATAATATCAATTTCTTGAGTAAGTAGATTTTATCTTTTAAAGGAACTAGTTCAATTTAAGGAAATGAACTGCAGTAAGCTAATAAAACTATCAGATCGACATATTATAAGTATTACTAATGACTATTTTCTGTTATCTCTGTTGTTATTATATACAGTTTACGACGATATAAATTATGCAGTACGAACAAAAAACACCAATGATATCGTCGTGGTGCATGAGATAAACATTAAGTTGCGAAACAATGTTTATACTGACTATAAAAGTGCATAATACGTGTGTTAATCATACCCATAACAATGTTTACATTGTCTCTAGAAATTATACCTACATTTTTTAAGTGTAAATATTGTCTAATGCTTTTCAACCATCGATAAAATATGTTTAGGAATTCGATGTACCAACAGCTAAAGAAAAAACTAGTATCTTAATGAAAATTCAACTAAAAGTAGGGCTAAAAAAAGATACTCAGTGATATTGGCTTCTATTTTTACCCCCAGTTAATGTGAAAAACACGTTAAGAATGATTGGTTTTGACACTAGACATGTCGACAACATGTATTAGAGGGCAAGAAAATAAGATCGACTCATGACAACCTCGAAGAAAAGATGTAACAACCAGATGACAGGTTTCGTGATAAATTTTACTAATTATAAGATTCCTTGTTGTCTTCGTTTAAATCAAATTACCGATTTTTACGTTCTAAAATGATTAAAAGAAATTATGATAATGTTAAATATAATCTGCGTCCTTTTGTCGATACATATATCATTAACACATCTAGATCAAAACATACCTCAACTATCTAGAGTTCTATAAATATTATTCAAGGTCGAATGAGTTGGAAATAAAGTTGTAAAAAAATCTTGTATTTAACCTATTGTTAATGCAATACAGCCAATTCAACTTCCAAGTAGCCAATAGATGTAAATGTTAAGTGTAAAGTAAGAATTAGCAATACGCAGTTGCCATGCATTTACAATGTTATAAACAAAATAATTATTGACCGAGCAAAGTCGCATAAACCCAAATAAATAGAAGGCAAATGCAATTTCTTCATTAAAATAACCTCGCATAATCCATTTAGAGGCAACGAAAACTTTAAAGTTGAGCTTATTCTAGGTGCAATTTTATCGATCAATCATCCAGTCGCACTAAATCTAGGATAAACTAACTCCAGCCAGGGTTGCCAGACGTCCCGGATTCTGCGGGACAGTCCCGCATTCTAACGAATTGTCCCGCGTCCCGCTTGCAATGTTAACTGTCCCGCACGCACGCGAATAGTTAATGTTTTTATAAAAATTTACTTATTATACTGAGTAAATTCATTTAAAAATATACTGGCGCCGTCTCTCGATATGGGCCAAAATAGACCAATCAAAATGTGGTAGTTATTCGGGACTCGAACCAATTTGAGCACAGGATACCCAAATACACGATGTGATTGGTCAAAACTAGTCTAGTTTGAACAGTTTATGGCGTCCCCGGTTTGGTATGCTATGAATGGGTATGACTTTGAAGATAAAAGATATTGTATGCTGGAACATCTAAGTCTACAAATGGTCCTACGATTTCATAAGATAATGGAAATCATCCAGGCATATGAAATAATAATAATAATAATGTCGACAGGCTTTTCGAATTTATTTACTTGAAAGAATTTATTACAAATATAAATAAATTTTCTGAATTCCCCTGCTACAAAAAATGGTCCACTTTTTTCGAATACCGTGAGTCACCACATTTTATAAAATTAGTTAGCTATAAATTGTCTATACATCATTTAAATGCCAGTGCGGAAAGAAGATTTAGCATGATGACCACTTGCTGGAGAAAGCAAAGAAATAGGCTTGAAATTACTAACCTCGAAGCAGAGCTCATGATTAAACAAAACTTCAGTATGAGCTGCAGGGAATTCCAAACATACTTAAAAAATTTACACTTTTAATATATTGCAAAAAATTACAAGGAATGCAACATATTATTGATTTTTGTATTATTATTTATTTTTTTTGTTATTGTTATATTTGTTTTATTTTTAGACATTTGTAGAATGTACTTACATTATTTTATTTGTTTCCTTAAGAATACATTTTTAATCATTTAGAAAATGGTGGCAACAAGTTGTTATCATGCTGTGCTTTAAAAAAATGCTGAAGCAGGAAGCAGAGGTAGGGTATGTACATATTTATTTTTGTTACGACTGATTTTTTAAGCCCCCTCGCTTCCCTGGATTTCTTCTTTTGTCCCGCGTAAACATTTTTTAAATCTGGCAACCCTGACTCCAGCATTAATTCAAAACGTCATTTCAAACTCAACAACTTCAGCAATCCCTCAACAACAAACGACCGTCTTGACAATTCGCACAAACGTCACAATCTGACGTTTCCGCTGGTTTCCGCGGTATTTGTTTATTTACACTTTTTTGGTTATGTTGTATATTTTGACATTACCTGGAGGGTTCTCAATCTCTGGGGCGGGCGTTTCGGCTTTTTAAAACGAACACCACTGCGTCGAACATTTATTTAGATGGGAACACAAGCCCGGCACTGTTCGCGTTTACTGGTGTAAGCCGGTGTATCGGAGAGCGCAAGTTTCGTGGTTGCCGGTGGCCGCGACAGAGACGCCGTGTTGTAAAACGCGCCGCGAATGACGTGTGACCGCCGATTCCAACCGGCAGAACGGCGAGCACTTCCTCATACCGCGACGCCACGCGCACGCGCTCGACGGTTGGGGGGATCCTGCTGCCGCTGTGTGCCGCTGTCCTGCTGTCGCCGTCGGGTTCGCGCTAGAATTTCGCGATTGCTAATTTCGATTTTCGACCCTTGCAACTTGCAGCCCTTATTTGCCCCCCTCATTTTGTTGGCTGGCTTTGATGCGTTTGATGCGTATACTGGTTTGTTTTGTAGCACTGTAGGGTAGCGAATGGACAAAGCTGTTGGATAGATGGATGAATGAGTGATGATAGCTTTGTGGTGATTTGTAATGTGTATCGCGGTCGAAGATGTGGTAAACGCAGGTAAAGGGAGTGTTAATATAGGTCAAGGAATACAAGTTTGAATATGAGCATGGGCGCCCGCAGAGAGGGGCAAGGGGTGCACTTGCACCCCCTGGCTTTTGATATAACAGGCGAAGAGATCAACAAGAAAAAAAATCACGAAATACATGCTGATTTATAACTAGTGCCAAAACTATTTAACATTTAATTGAAAAAAATAATAAAATAATTAATACACTTTTGAATTTATACATAAAAATTCATAGATGTTCAATTACAAAAATAAAACAGAAACAAACAAGTGACAACTGATTATATTGTCATTTTTTTGCAAAAATTGACTGATCGAAATACGTTTGCTATTGGAACGGAGATTAGCGCATTTATCAAAACTCCTCGAAGGGCTACTAGGTCTTTTAATTACATACAACTTAACATAACAACGTACATAATTGCAAAATACGTTTGCGATTCGAATGGACACTAACGATATTTAGGGCCAGTTGTCCATGGGGCAAAACTCCGATCGTCGAAGGGCTACGAACGTCATAGGGATATTAAGTCTTTTAATTACCTACAATTTGAGGTATGATAGAAATTTAGGCAACTTTTTTGCAATAGTTATAAACATTTTTCTTTAGCAACTGTTTGAAATATGTTTGCTATTCGAACGGACCATATCGCCATTTAAGGGTGGGTGTCCTTAGAGCAAAACTCCGAACGTCGTAAGGCTACTAGGTCTTTTACTTACCAACAATTTGGGGTATGATAGAAACTTATGCAATAATTTTTCCAGTTATTATTTTTCTGCAGCAAATGTT
Organism: Melinopterus prodromus; assembly: GCA_964023965.1. Lineage (NCBI taxonomy): Eukaryota > Metazoa > Arthropoda > Insecta > Coleoptera > Scarabaeidae > Melinopterus > Melinopterus prodromus. The sequence goes on from OZ030390.1 coordinate 100,292,524, forward strand.
TAATATACGTTTGCTATCCGAACGGACATTACCGCCTTTTAGGGCTAGTTTTCCATGGGGCAAAACTCTGCTCGACGTCTTTTAATTACCTACAATTTGGGGTATGATAGAAATTAATGCAACCATTTTCGAAAACGTTATAAACGATTGGCATTTTCTACCAAAAGCGGAACTGTAGGTCCGGTTTCTGTTAACCCAATTTTTTGGAGTTGGCAACTCTTAACCCAACCCATGGCCGTCTTTCGTTTTGCACACCCCGGGAAATATTTCTGCGGGCGCCCATGAATATGAGTAAGTTACACACTAGGGTGGACCTTATTTTATTACCACCGATTTTTTTTGCATGCCACCTCTAGATTTATATACTCTTTATAAAAATAAATCCAGCAAAAAAACTTCTATTGGATAACGGGAAGGGGTGCCACAATCAACTTGAAGTTTAAAATGTTGAGCATAAGCGACGAGTTCGCTATACAGAATATTTTAAATGTAGAAAAGAAAATTGAGGAATCTATAAGCTGTATCAAATAAACCATACAAAGGGATGACAACAAAGAATTAAGGCGAGGTTCTCATGTAGAGACCTAAAAAGTAGCTCAAGTTTGAGACAGTTTTTCAAACAAATTGGTAAGCGATATCAATATTTTTTCTTTTGCTATATATTTATCATACTTTAGTGTACAAAAGGACATAGCGCCATAAAAAACTATATGCAAGAAGTCGATACTGTTGTAGGAAGTATCAGGTATCTGCGGCGTGCTTGTCTCAACGACTTGCACCAATAAAATTGTTCCTATAAAAATAAACAGAAATCGAAATTTCAAAAACGCTGTGAAACTAGATGGAATTAGTTGGAGGCTAAATCAACATTTAGTTAAAAAACTTGAAAATTAACAAAACGGCTGCTGTTTGAATTTTAAGATCGGTTTTTTACAGCTTTTTTCGGTTTCGAATCATTATTAATGATATAATTATTTCAAAGCTTGACTTATTATGAGGTTCAGCCTCCAATAAAAACTATTTTCTCTAAGGGAAAAAAAGAATAACTTGATACGTGAAACGATTCAAAAGTAATCGCCCCAGCCAGTTTGTAAGATCGTATTACTAGAAAACGCGTCGGTAGTATGAAGTATCGGTGTAATAAATTCTACAAGAGACGGTAGAAACATGATACTTTTTAAAACTCCTTTTCTATATGATTTCATTAAAATATAATAATTTAATCAACATGAGCACCTAGATCTATATACGTTCTCTGTACTTCATCCAAATTTCACATTTCTAATTTAAAGCGTTATCAAAAATTATCATTTGAATAGTTACATCTCTTTACGCCGCCTTAATCCAGGAAATTTGGCCGTAAGACCGTAAAACTTGCGACAATCAAAAAAACTGTTCCAGGAGCTTACTTTATACAGTTCAAGGTTTCAAAATATGACAGGAAAAAAAGATTTTTTCGACCGATTACATGAGAACCTCCCCTTAATAGAACATAGAACTAATGATATTCTTTCTTGATGGGACTTCATTGGATTTCTTTTTTAAATATCTAGCTAAAGCCTTAATATTGTTCACAAATATAACAGATACATATAGGTAATAGTAACGTTTATTATTAGAAGTACATGTATCTTTAATATTTTGTGTCCTTGAGAAATTAATAAACAGGGAAAGTTAGATGCGGAGAAAGAGTTTATTTATGCAAATATGTAATAATTTATGGTTACTTACCAGGGGCGTAGCTACAAGGAGCAAACTGCTACAGACGCGTGAGTAGAGTAGGCGCAAAATTGGAAGAGAAATAAAAAAATACAATAAAACTCTAAATAAATTTGTGATCTTGTGATCTTAATTATCATAATTTTGAATATAAAAATTCATATGTTTAAGCAAGCGCACTTCATATTTATTTATTTATTGACGTACTATGTGGTATAATGTTCAGTTTAAATTACTGATATATTTTACTAAATTATATATGCATGTATAGTATATGTAAGTAGTTTTCAGTATTTACTTGTTAATGTGAAACACATGTTATTTATTTTGAAAGAAATAAATTATCATGTATATTTATGTATAGTTTTAATGCGCTTTTAAATCAGTTTAATCATCTCTTAGGTTATCACTCTGTGTATTGATGGCCCGATGGAGCGGGAAAATTTTAGTTGTAGGTAAAAGTTACAATTGCCTAAAACGCATTCTTTCAAATAATGTTGATGAAAATTTAAAACAATCTCATTAAGAAACTTGAATAAATATCCCTAAGCATCATCTGAATGGGGTTAGAAAAGCATATTGTGGCATCTCAACCAACCTTCACCTGAACTATGAACATGTTTTCAACGTTGTAAGCTATGTTATTACTTTAATAGTTATTTTATTGCGTTTGTATATTGCGGTACTACCTTTGTAGATAGGTACTAGAATTTTTTAATTTTTCAACTTAATAATTTTAAAAAACGAAAAGAAAATAAGAAATTATAGAGAAAAAAATGACTATTTACATTACAGCACACTCAAACTATCGCCACGAACTCTAAATGCAAGTAAGCAAATAAAACTATTCACTTCGTAAAAATTCAACGATGGATTCTTTTAGGAAATCTAGATTTTTTTAATTATCTACATAAAATGTGTATACACCCTTGAAGTACGTATTTATATGCTGGGTGATCCATTCCGCGTTTACAAATAATAAGAACAATCGTTTACAATTAAAATTGACCATTTGCGAGATAGTCCTTCAGAAGGTTAAGAAATAGCTTATGTAATACCCACCTCGGTTTTTACGGAAACAAAAATTAGTGTAACTATGTGCTTATTGGTTTTTAACTTTTTTTTAAACGCTCGCATAAGCGCAGGATTTTTTAACGTGCGTGGATGAAAGCTATCACGCACACGCAGAGAATTGAACGTGGAGAATTAGACAAATTTTTTACCGAATACCGGAGTAGGAAATTGTGAAAGCTAACCTGCTAGATGTGACAGAAAAACGATTTTTGTCTGTTGAAATACAGGGTTTTTCACGACGAGTTGCCATTAGAAGCATATACAGAGAACCAAACGAAATAAGGGTTTTTGTTACTTCCGGTTTTACCGGAAATGGTGTCAACTTTCATATTTAAAATGGAAAAAGGAAACCTGCAACTGAATCCTTGAGTTCATTTGTTTCGCTATATAGGTAGTTCTAATGGCAGCTCGTTGTGGAAGGCTCTGTATATGAACCACAAGTTTAATAATTCAGTCTTGGTGTATTAGTATTCACAGGAACAAGCCACTTTTTATAATTTACATACCTCAGTTAATTGTGCAAATGATCATGTATCCCTCTAATACATAATTTTATATTAACAATTTTCCAAAGTATTTGTTATGTTGTTCACACAATCAGTCATTAAAATGGTTAAAACAATTGGTCATTTGACACCTCATTTTAAAATTACGTGCTATTTCATGAAGAAATTGTTTGTTATATTTCATGCATTTTACTCCTTTAAAGCGGATGTGCTAAGCACATCCGGCCAAATGATGTTAGACACACCACCGGGTTGTTATGAAAATGCATAATATTCTTCTATAATTTAGAGAAAAAATCACTTAGGTATAGTGTGAGAGTACCGACACACCTAAGGTTAATTAATAGTACCCTAATTAAACACCTTTCTCTTTTAATTAATTCTCTTTTAATCAAACACAAACCAAACATGCATTTGAACGTCAAACATTCCATTGTTTATATTGAAAAACATTACTTGTACGACTAAATTTCAACATTATGAGGGTTTTCGAAAATTTCCATTGCACATGCACAAAAATAACAAATTAAGTACATACTCACGAATCGTTTTCCTATTTCTCAAAGGGGCTAACCACTTTCCTAAATGATTTTTAGGTCTTTTTCGTTGCACCCAAGGCCATATAGCGCTAAATATAACCCCACTTTTCTTAAACTCCTAATAACCGCATTATATTTGCGTGACATGATGGATAAATTGTTACAAACGGCTTCTCGCACACTACCGAACACTTATTAACACTAATATTAATTGTTCAACGTGTATTATGTACGTTTTTCTTGCATTCTTAGCATTGAAATTTAGGCTGGCGCTGTCAAACGGGAAACAGGGAGACTAAAAATTCAGGTGGTGATAGCGTGATAGCAAGTGATAGGTGGCGCATAGAGCGTGGAGCGCTGTAATCAAAGAAAATAGAGTAGCGTTCGTAGGGGTTATGGATAACCTAACTTTTTTTAAATTGTGTTTACCGCACTATTTTCGCGTGACATGTTGGATGGATTGTTTCAAACGACTTCTCGCACACTACCGAACACTTATTAACACTAATATTAATTCTTGCGAGTATATTATGTACGTTTTCTTGAATTTTTTGCCTTGAAATTTTGGGATACCGCTGCTAAAAAGTAAACCGTCATGGGAGACTAGAAATCCGACCGCGAGATGGCGCTTGAAGCGGTAACTCTCGTTTTGCGTTAGCAGGCAATATGCATATTGTTTGATTCTAGTGTTATTTTATTTTTTTGGGAAACGACAGTTTGCTGCTTTTTTTTATTTTCAGTTTTTAAATTTTCGATATTTCGCCCTTATCAAAAGCTTCCTCAGAAAATCTACAATACATAATGTTTTATATAAAGAATATAACATATTTATAAATATGTTAAACTACACGAACACATGAACTTTTTTAAACGTTTGACAAATGTCAAGTAAAATACTTCATAATAATGTAAAGTAATACCCGTGAAAAAATAAATTAATAAAAAATTATGTACTCTATTTCGTTGATTTTTATAAAACACCCAAAATTTTTACATTCTCACTTTCACTTATTTAAAAAATCCAACTAGAGGTTATAATAAAATAAGTATTCCCATTTTCCAAGGACATTTATTATTTAATAGAAATAATATAACAAGATATAAACAACATTAATTAATTAAATTACATAATTAATTGAAATTAATTGCTTGTGCTAGCCTTCCTCTCGGTTAGCCACTGTTGAATTTCCGCAGACAACTCCTTATTCGGAATAACCTGGTCCAAAGTCAAGGGAGACCTATTGAATGGATCAGTTTGGTCACTCAACAAATGCCTATAAAAAAATTAAACATAAAAACATCGATAACATATTAATAATTCATGAATTACCTCGCAATAGTGGTCCTGTCAACAGTCTGTTTCGAACTAGGTAATATAACAGGATCCACCATCAGAGTAGACATTATCGGGTCGAGGAAATGCTCAGGAGCATCAGCAATAAATTCCTCGTGGGTTTGATATTCGACGGCCTTTTTAGCAACCCTCTCGGCGACCTCTTGCAACTCCCCAACCAAACCACCACCTCCAATCCTCACGAGGACATCCTCAGTCAATTTAAACAAAAGAGGACTATAGGAACGACCATCCTGTGAAATGGCCAAGCAGAAAGCTTCGCTCTCCTTCAAGTGGACGTATATCTTGCAAATGTCCAAAACTGTTGCCGCAGGCTCAAAACTATACTCCTTATTATCTTTGACCTAATAGACAATAATAAATTTATATAAAAAATAGATTAAACAGAACGCTTTATAAAAAAAAATTGCACCTAATTTTGTTTTGGTCAATTTTTTTTTTTTTTTGGTTAACTCGTCACCGAAAATACGTTAGCGGCTAAACTTGGTAACCTAATAAAATTAAAAGCGCTATAAGCATCAGCAAATATACGTGTAGTAATAACAAATTTATTTAAAAAATATTTTTTTAAACTACGCATTACAAATAGTAAATTTCCCAATTATTTTTATTGATTCATGCTTTGTCACTGGAAATCTGTCCACATGCAAAATTTTAACTTCATTGGACATTGAAAAGTAGGTATAATATCAATAACAAAGAAACAAAGAACAAGTGAAGTTAATATAAGTGCAGAAAATTTTTACAGAATTTAAAAGGTTATGAAAAAAATAGACAAACTAACCTTAAATGTTTTTTGGTTCGGTCCGACTAGCTTCAATAGGAAATAATTCAACATAGCGGCAACCCTGTCGACCATCGTGGAATGTGTGAAGACGATTGTAATTTTTGAGGTTAGATTGACTAGGGATCGGATTGTGTCTCTTCCGAGGATGTTATCGAATCTCGCTATCATGCCGATGTGCTGCAGGTAACCCATATTTTGGGTTCTTTCGTTAATAGGTAAAGTATTCCATTCACCGTTTTCCCTACAATGGAAGTATACAATAAATTTTAGTCTTTTTTCAATTTTAATTTAAACCGGCAAATAGTTTACCTGGCAGTTTGTAATTCTTTTAATTTTGCCATATTAGCCAAGGCTTCGTCTAGTAAGAAGACAGCATCGTTCATGAGTAAATTTACAAATCTTAAAAATAATGGGGGTGTTACGGCATCCATACTTTTCTCCGCGTCTATTGCGAGTTGCCTAAAGAAAAATACAAAAAATTACTATTAAAATTACACGTCAGGGTCTACACTGACTATTTGAGATGCCGCATACTATATTATATTATATTATATTTTTATACAATATGAAAGAACCAAAAAAATTAAAGGAAATAGAATTAAATCCTCAATTAGTAGAGTATGAAAAAAACAACTTGAAAAAGAGGTTTTTGAGTTCATACTGCGAAAAGTAACAAATATGTCATTTATTTTTGTGTTTAGATGATAAATAGAGATGAAATATATAATAATAATAGCCGGGAAGCTAAATAAAATCATAAATAGTTTCGTAAGAGCCTTTGAAAGTTACATATTTTAGGTTAGGAACTAGTTACTTCTGTTCACCGTGAAGTTGTTCTTAAAGAACTGCACCAAAACAATGCCATGCTATATGGAAGTTGTGCGCTTTACGCGCGGTCAAACTATTTATGATTATATTTAGCTTCCCAGGTGTTATTCTTATATATTTTATCTCTATTTATCAACTAAACACAAAAAGTACTGACATATTCATCGATTAAGCCTGTCAAGAAATGAGCTCTAAGCGTGTGCAGTTCATAAGCCAAACAGTTGAAAACGCTATAAGTCTCCGAAATGGTTCCAAAAATAAAACGAGGACAAAAAAAGGCAAAACTTTGATCTCTTTGAGCTCTCTAGGTTCTGTAATCTTGGATTGACTTTGACTGCCAAAACACCAACTTATTTTCGTGGGTTACAGTGGGAACTTTTGTGCGACAAATAGTTATTTCCCGGTAAAATCTTACCTAAAATACATCTGATGTTCCGGCAATTCCCACAAATAATCCATGACTAAGTACATGGGCCTTCTGTAGTTGAATTTCTGCTCGAATTGAACACTCTGACCCGTCATCTCGATTGCAACAAACACCTCCAATAAACTAGACACAATCTACAAAAGATATTTATTAGGCGTTATATTTAATTTGTCATTTTTATCACGAAAGTTTTCAAAAATCGAATGGTATTTTACCTGTTGTCTGTGCTCGTGGGTTTTAAACAACATCTCTCTCTGGAATCCACCCAAATTGTTCAAACCGACGGGTTCGTCTTTGTGAAACGGTAACAACGCTTCCAAAGCTTCGGCCAGCCGAGCCCGCAAATGGGGATTTTTCATTCTTTCCGGCGAGCTCATATAAATCAAGATAAATGTCAAAACTGGCTTCAGACGATTGTAACCTTGTATCTCAAACACCTTCGGACTGAACCTTCTCAAGAACACCAAATAGCACACAACGTTCTCTACTATAAACTCTGGAATGCATCTGAAAAACATACGGATATTAAAAATCTTAAAATTGTGGTAAGGGAAACGTCCCAAATTCAGACACTGTGTTAAATTCCGACATATTTCTGCTCAGTTGGTTAAAATAAGAAATCTACATTATTCAACTATATTTTAGAACATCTACTTTGTTGGTTGCACATTACACTTATCAACAATCGTTTCTTATTCTACCAATAAAGGAATGTAACCTAGAAGTTTGACTGATCTTGATAATTGCGTGTCTAAAACATCGAAATAGCAGCATACAAACTTTTTAATTTTTAACCATTTCACACTTAATAACCTGAATGTATTAAAATCTTACTTTAAAGTATCTGGAACACCGTCTGGAAGAGGAAAAGTTATCTCGACTTCTTTCAACGGAGCGTACTGCCCGTCGAAATTTTTATTTATCGCAACCTGGTTAAACCATAGCGAAGTCGACGACGTAAAGTAAAAGAGCATGTCGATCAACGTAGGTTCGGACAGCGTGCTTTTCACTGAAAGATATCTATAAACGTCACGTATTAATTTTCATATCGGAAAGCAGCGGGGTTAGTCGTACGTACTTTTGCATCTCGGTTTTCATTCGATCCTTGATAATATCAGCGGCCTCGTTCGTGCCTCTACTCTGGCTTACAGCCTCGTTGTAAGTTCTTTCGATTCTAACCATCTCCTATACAGTAAAAAAAAGAAAATGGGGAAATATATATCGGCCCGACAAATAAGATATTGTCAACGACAAATTAGGGATTCGCCACAACAATAATTAACATGACAAAATATGTATTCAGCACCACAAATTAGTGATTATTAATATCAGTTGAAATGACCAGCACGACAGACTTTGTAATTTCAATTTTTGATACTGTTTGCGGAAAGTAATGGTTATTTTTTTAGTTTTACTTACATACTTAATTTGGCTTTTATGCAACTTATTTATCAATTATCAGTTGTACTGTAGGGTGTGCCAAAATATAAAACACACACTAATTAAAAATATTGCCGTAAATTTAAATTTCCTGTCGTAAAAACACATATTATATGTTTATTATCGTTTATTTACATTTTATGCTGTGAATACACATATGTATTTTGTTGTACAACTTTATTTTTGTCATTCATTTACCTTAATTTGTCATGCAAACACCTAATCTTTCGTGCCGAAAAATGCCACCCAAACAAAACTATGAGAATCACTGCAATATAAGAGAAGTTGGAAACTAACCTGATTTAATTTTACTAACTTATCAACGACAACTCTGTAGCCCAAATCGAACGCCCTATGAGCAATGAAAAAGCATTCGGTGACAAAGCTGTAGGTTGACGCGTTCGGCCGCGGATCGTGCTCTGAGGTATCGCCTTCCGTCGGAACCAGACACGTTTCCTTGGATAGGTTTGTTAGGTGCACTCCTTTTTCGATAGCATTTTCGTTCTAAAATGACGATTGTTTTACAATAACAAATCAATTTAATTGCTGGGAAAGGAAGCAACATTTTTAGTAAACTACAACGCATTTAACTTAATTAATAATTACATTATTTTGACAAATTTGACAATTTTAGACTAAGCCATTTGATGATTCTTTTGTAGTTAAATACTGGCATAATAGTATGTATATTGACGTGCACATAATTAAGGATATAAATCGCAAGCATGAAGTGTACACGCGAGCCGTAGGCGAGCATGTAAACATGCGAGCGATTTATATCCGTTATGTGCGAGTCAAATACGACGCTTTATCTACGACTCATAAATTAGATTTTATGCAAAATATTTTAAATGTATTTGTCAATGATGGCGAGACGAAATGTCAATTAACTGTCATCCACGTAGGTTTAGAAAGACTTTGACACTAGCGCTGTATAATGATGACAGTTCGTTCAAATAATGAGGTCATTATTTGAACGAACTGTCATTATTATACAAAGCTAGTGTCACTATAATCATTGGCGCGTATAATGATAGGGATTATATAGTCATAGATACGTATGCAATGAACTTATTATATGTGAGTCGTAGATAAAATACTTAAAAATCTCAATACATCCCTTGATATAGGTTTCGTAATAAAATTCATAAGTGAAATAATAAAAATATTTTTCTCTGAATATCTACCTACATGTTGCAAGAAGGAATTAACTAAACAAAACATAAATTCATTTTTATAATCATGTTTGATTAGCATATTAGCGTAATTATATCCAGATTTATTTTTTTTTTTTTCATTTTTGCTACTTTTTGTTTAATTATTTTGTGTATGTAATAGAATAGAATCTAATAAACATACCTTTTGTGTGTTTCATTCAAAATATCTATAGTAAAAAATTTACTTAGTTATGGACTCGACTGTTATGTTTGTAAAAAGATATTGATTTAAAATAACATACAAAATATCAGCTTCTGCCAGATAAATTAATTTTCAAGTATACAGTGTGTCCAGAAAAGTCCGCATATGGAAATTTTTTTTTAGTTTTCCATTTCTCAGAAATTTTTATCCTTTATAAAAGTTGGTGGCTTGTATGAAACTAATACGGCAATAGTCAAATATGTAAATTTCGGTACCATATACCAAGCGATTCTGAATATATGAATTTGTGATAAGAGTACATACCCAAAGTCAATAATATTAATTGGCTTAAAGGTAAGTCACGCTCGTGTATTAATTATTGTATGAACTATTATTATCTACAGGGTGAAATATCAACTTTGCAACAAGAAAACGAGTAATTTTGCGCTAGTTCTAAATAAACCTTAGTTATTATACCAAAATAATAAGAATTGTAGAAAATTTATAAAAAATAGATTAAAACGAACCTTTCAGTGAGTGCGTTTACATCGAGCGCTAGCATCCGATCGAATTGGATCGGATTCAAATTTATTTTCGTTTGGAGAGCCTTTGAGACGCTCAAAATGTGACACATATCAGCTGATGTACTAACAAGCCTTTACCTGTCGATATTGACAATTTTTAATGTCGATTTGATAAGACATGACGTTTTTAAGTTCAAGTCGATCCATATTCGATCGGATGCAAGCGCCCGATGTAAACGCAGTCTATATCACTGGCATTGACTAATATTTGTCATACAAGTCAGAATTAAAAAACAAACAAAGAAATAAAAATTTCAAGATAGGTGGTTGTGACTTCATATTTGAATATAATTTTTACTTCTAAACAACATTTCCAAATAATGTTTATCGATAATAATAAAAATTAAGGTACTTTACTCTTATCACAAGTTCATATATTCTGAATCGCTTGGTATATGGTACAGACATTTACATATTTGACTGTTGCCGTATTGGTTTCATACAAGCCGCCAACTTTTACGAAGAATAAAATTTTCTGAGAAATGGATAATAAAAAAAATTGTCATATGATGCGGACTTTCCTGGACACACTGTATATTCATAGGAATACGGTTTCCATAGGAAAAAAACATATGTATGTACACACCTAATCGTCCTTGAAATTTAGAATGTAACACATTCACTGCCAAAACAAAATAAAGTAATATACGCATATTAATCTTTGAAGAAAAAAAATAGAAGAAAAAAACAGTATCTAGTCTACAGAAAACCACTTACACTAACTGCACAATACGTGGGATCAACTTTCAAGATCTTCTTCTCGTTACCGGGCGATATGAAAGGTTGCCCGAAACGCATCATCACCATCAGAAAATTGATCATGAAGCCGTCGCTGACGTTGTTAAACGACGACGCGTTAGGAAGTTCCAGCGCCTGCGACGCCCATATTTTACCGCGATCGGTGTTCGCCTTCAGGCAATCGCCGAGCCACTGCAACGTCCGCGACTTTACAGTGGGACCGCACTTGAGTAGATTCAGAAGCAAGGAATGGATGCATTGAGTTACAGTTGCCATATTTGATTGGAGCAAGCCTTCCTGTGCCATATTACTAGCCTAGAATGTTTAAGGAAAAAAAAAACATTTACGGTCACAAAAACTTAAAATATTAAAAAAAAATTACACACATTATGTTTCTCAGGTAGTACATTCTAATGGCAAAAAATGGGCTATGAAGGGATATAAATCCAATACGGTTTGCCTTTTCTGCTATCTCGGGTGCCAAGCTTTAGTAAAATTTGGCATAACACGCCGACCTTTGTCTACGCCTGCTATTTCAAGGCTGTATAATCACGATCGGACTTTTTGACATTACTATAGCTTTCGAAGAGGGGAATCGAATGGCGTTGGTTTTATTAAGATTGAGCAAAGGGTCAACGAGATACAGCCTATTGAATATCCCGATTTTTGCTAATATTTCGTGTCACCTAATCAGTTATTAATTAATTACGGATACTAATTTACATATTTCGGACCGGACTTTTCCACTTTTACATTGACCGAAGAATGCTCGTTCAAACAGTGTTAGTGTCATTGCACTCTCTCTCAGGGTACTCGAGTAACTAGAATTTTTCTATACACGTAACTTCCCATAATTTTTCTGATTCCACGAAACTCTTACCTTAAATTAATTGTAGTAAACTAGTGAATCTATTTTATTGATTTGCAGATATAAAACTGTTTTAAATGTTCCTAATATGTATTGACAAAGCATAAACCATACAAAACTGCATGTTTTCAACTGTACATTTCAATAAACTAGAATATTATTGAAAAATTTAAGTATTACCTGGTCCAAGGGATTTTGAAAGTGGTCAAATTCGGAATGAGCAGTTTTCGGGAGAATCGACACGCAGAATAGAGCACCCAGTAAAGTATTTGCATACTCAATTCCAGCTTTACCCTTTTTCGGTTCCGAATACTCCAATAACAGCAAGGCCAAGTGCTCGGAATTAGTAAACAACATCAACACATTCAATACATTAAATCTAAAGGACATTATGGTTGACTTCGCAATATCGCCATGTATCAGTTTCAAAATTTGTACATATGGATCCTTCATACTTTCAAAACCATCTGCAAAACAAATATTACATTAAAACCAAAAAAAAACAACCCTCAAAATAATTCTCACCTTCATCTAATAAAGTACTGTCATAAATTTCTTTACAAAACACTTCAAAATGTTGTTCCCCATTTCTCAATATATCGTAAAGTTGAACAAACACGTTTTGTTCGCTGTAGAGCTCTGGTTGTTTCAACGAAGTCAATACATTACGCATTATCAATAGTTTAATGGCATCTTTGGTTGTTTCGTCTTTATTAGTTAAGTTATTATTGTAACAACCGAATAAGTAAGCAAATACCTTCGTCTCATACACATTCTCGGTCTGTGCAGCGTTTAATATATACGAATCAAAATCGGTGATCAGTAACCTCTCAAATAAGGCATGTTCCAGTATCTCTATACAAATTGTATCCGTGTTGAATGCAACAGCCTGTTCTTCTAAATACAGGAGTCCTTTTTCTATACTCCTGTCTTTACTCAAAGTAAACCCGAATATATCTTCAATAGTATCACATATTTTGTTTGACTCTGTCTTGTCTGTGTTTGCACTATTTTCACTTACAAGTGCCGAGAATGGATTTGACATCTTGAAAACAATTTAATTTTCTAACACGCCATACACATTATAAATAAACGCGCCTCTCATTTGCGTTCAAATACGCGTATTCGTGTAAAAATTGTTGTAATGATTTGACATATTGAGAGTGCTTATGCTTTTGACGTTTGACTATTTACCACCAAAAACCCTAAAAAACTGGATGGTTATTCTTATAATTATCGAAAATTAATATAATTTTGTATGATTTATATTAATAACACAATTATTGTGTATAATGTATTTGATTAATTATATTAATTGTAGAAAATTAAATAAGTTAAATTATAGCTGGTGGATACTATTATTTTAAGGTTGCAATCCTGAAATTTAAACTTTTTGTCTTTCAGGTTATGTTCTAGCAACCGAAAGATTTGTTGTGTTTTTGTGTGTATCTCGTTGCTTAAGTGTTATTTATAAGATTTAAAATGAATTTTAGTATTAGTTTGTATTTAAACCATTTCTTTCACGACCATCGCAGTGTTTGTCGAATATTTGTTAGCAATAAAATGCATACGATCAAGGATTTGCAAGATCATATCTCAAAGATATTCAACATAAAAAACTTCGTCCTTATGGCCCAAAACCAGTATCTACCTAGTGTGGAGAGTGTGATGATCTTGAAGCGAGATGACATTATCACGTAAGCAATAATTATTTATTTATTAAGTAACTAAATTTTAGCGAGTAGTATACTTACACTGAGCCTGTAAAGTGTTTCTACGCTCAAGTTGTGAAGAAAATTAGACAAATTTTCAATGGGGTTCCAATCCTTTAAAGTCAATGATTTTTCGAACTTTTAAAGAAGTCATTCCTGAACGATACTAGTAGAATATTTCTAATCATTGTCGTGTGTTCTATTCCCATTTTGTAGGTATATTTATGGAAGTAATCATCTAAAATCTTTAGAAAATACATGGTAGCATTCATAAAAGCTAATTATATCGATTATAACACGCTTAAATTGAACTGAACCCAATAAAAATAACAGACCACCAACAAATTTTCCAAACTTTAAAGTTCCGTAACTTTTGTAATCTCTAAACTGATTTAGATATCTATTTCAGCATATTCGAAATAAAGCCATTAAAATTTACCATGTATTTGGAATTTTTAAAAAGAAATGTCGTAAAGGTTATTATGCCAGGTGAACTGATATGATGTTTTATACTCCAGTTATTAGATTTGCGCATTCCATAAACAAATAAGATATCAATTCTACCCTAATTTCCAGTCTAATATTTTTTAGTTTTGCTTGTACAGTTTTGGGATGTGCGGAACAGTTGTCAACAAAAAGTAAAATTTTTCTCTTCTGGGCCACAAACATTTTATCAAGCTTTAGTAACCACTTTTCATAAATGTCACTAGTCATCCAAGCTTTTTTGTTACATTCGTAATCCACTGGAAGTGATTTTACGCCCTTAAAACAATGGTGATTTTTCGACTTGCCAATAATAAGCAATTTCAACTTTTCGGTACCACTCATCCACCCAACCATATTGGTAATCCTCTTCTTACAGTGTTTGCTACCAAAGCATTTTTGACCTTTAAATGCAGGGGTTTTGTTGGGCAAACATTTAAAGAAAACTCCCGTCTCGTCTCTTTTAAAGATGTCATTTTTCTTGTATTGGCTGTTTAATCTGGGTAAAACATTGGTTTGTCATTCCTCACTACGTTGCAAATCTGGAGAAGCAGTTTCACCACACAGTGACATTTCAGTGATATTATGCCTCTTCTTAAACTTATCTAACCATCCTCCACTAGCTGAAAAATCGTCCCGTCCCAAAGCTACGGCAAGTTCTTTAACCGTTTCTCTAATTAAAGTTCCCGAAAGAGCTTTTTTTAGCACGTGCTGTAGTGACCCACTTCAGCATTGCTTCATCAATATCATTATTGACAGAAGTTGTAAGTCTTTTTCGTTTACTATTAAACAAATGATCACCTTGCTTTTCTAAAAGTTTGAGTTTGTTCTTCAAAATTGTTGACAATGTGTTGGCGGGGATTCCGAATTGTTCTGCTATATCTTTCTTTTCACCTTTTTCTACCTCGGCAATGAATTTTAATTTTTCACACATTGTTAAAGACTTTAAATAGCATTTTGACATGTTTACTGTTATCACTAATTCACCCTAACTGCATATACACCTGCCAACAAACTGCAATTCCAGCAGCCATCGATACGTCGATACTTTCTGTCGTCAAGTGGCCGCCAATTGGTGAATCCCCGAAACAGCGGAAATCCCCAAAATATTCGAGTTAGGTTTAGCAACGCATAAAATATTAGTTCGAGTTCGAGAAAAATTCGAGAATTAGAAATTCGTCTTAAAGAGATAAAAACATGTATAAAAATTGTTTAAACCTTTTGTTCGTAAATAAATATTCGAGTTATGGAATAATTCGAGTTAGAGAAGTTCGAGTTAGGGAAGTTTTACTGTATTTTAATGCACAAGTTATCCATTTAAGGACACAATTTGTAACTTTTTATGTAACAAATGAACATTTATTTAATACACAATATTTTTTATATTTTTTGACGTATTGTAATTTTTTACAGTGCTGTGCCGTTACAGCCAACTTCAGGAATGTGCACGAGCACCCCGTTTGCAAATAATCAAGCCACCTTAGAGATTACGCAGAATTCCTCTAGAATACAGGACACTTCCAGTGACACCGATGTAGAAGAAGTCCCGAAAAAGAGGAAAAAAGCTACTGGAGTTTGTAAAAAACCTGAAAATTTACTTGATAATTTAAAAGACTCAACGCCAGTAGTTGGAAGTTTTCAAAAGAATTTACCCGACAAAGACACAGACGTAACCAGCCGAAAAGAGAAAAAGTTAAAAAAGTATAACTTACTCAACCAAGATTTGCAAGAACCTTGCTCGTCGAAAAAGAATACCGAAATAGAAGACACGTCTGTTTGTAAAGAAAAAAAATCAAAACAAGTAAATGAGACTGTTAGAGACAAGGTGATGTACTTTGAAAAAAAAGTGTCCGACAAATCAAACTCAGTAGACAACAAATCAAACTCATTAGACAAGAGCAATGACAACAGTTCAAGCTCACCAAACGAGGTAGATATATCCGATATGATGAAGAAGCATAAACTTTTCGTGAAATCGAATTCTTCCCGCGCGAAAATCAGCATGGAGTTACCGAAGCAGCACAACATCGTAAAGAGCATAATCGTCAAAAATTCTTCGCACAATTCCAGCGGGTTTAAGTCTATAGAAACGTCCCTACATTCAAAAACTGACATAGTAAGTAACAATAGCAGCAAAACGTCTAGGGAATCTTCGATACACTACGAAAAACCGATAAAATTCGACGAAGGAACTTCGGACAAACCAAAATCTTTCATCTCGGAAAAAACTTTAAAACTTGATAATGTTAATAATAACAACTCCAAATTAGTCGTGGAAAATTCATTCACTTACGATAAATCTATAACATTTCATAAAGATAACACCAAATCGTTCAAATCATTAACAATTGATGACGATATTTCTTCAATTTACGATAATAGGAAAACGCCTCGAGCGTCTTCAGAAAAACCGAAAATTCTCCAAAATATCATTTTACAAGAAGGTGTCGACAATAAAACCGGAGAAAAACAATCACAAGAATGTAAAGAACCGATAAAAGATGTGACTAACGAGGTAGAAATGACGGAAATTGAGATTCCGATGCCAAATTTATCGATGGAAATCGGATCTGTTATCAGTAACGAAACTACGAATGGCTCAACTTCTCTAGACCAGGTGTTCGCGCAAAACGTAACTAAACGCAAGAGGGTTCGTAAGCATAAAAACCGAAAGTCGAGAGAAGTTTCTATCGAAACTGTTCCGGTAAAACCGAATTACGAATACAAATTAAAGCTACCGAAGCTACCTGCGCCGGTTCTTCATATCAGATTTGATGAGAACGAAGATACCGCAGCATCAGAAAATAAAGATGTTCCTAAAGAAATTGTCTCTTGCGATAATTCTGAAAAGAACGTAGAAATCCCCGGACAGAATGATCCTGAAATGGAAATACAAACGGAAATAATTGAAGATGAGGAAATAGTAGTAGGTAACGGTTCTTCGCTAAATGAAAATTTATTGCAAGCCAGTGAAAATATAGAATTAGTAGAGTGTAGCGTTTATGAAGGGGATTTTTTGGGTTATGTTTCAAACACGGTCGATAAATGTCCGTTGATGCTTAACCCACCCGACGCTGGAAATACTATCGCTTTTAAGGTATTTTATCGAATTTGTTTTATTGGATTAATGTTTAATTCTTATGATTTGCAGATTTTAAAAATTACTGGTGCTTATACGCCCGAAGTCTCCAATTATATTATCGGAAAAGTTTTGAATGTATCGGAAGACCAAACTAGTATAATGATTAATATTTTGGGTAAGATCATTATATATCAATAATATACTCGTACCATTTATTTTGTCGCTGTGATGGCAACTTTTTTCATTGATTTAATTAAAAAATGAGTTTTAATTAAGAGCTTGATTGTTTCAGTTTTCATGAATATTTACTGTTTATTTATTTATGTAATAAGTATTAATTAGAATTTTATAACTGTTCAGTCCAGGCAATTTAAATCTAAAAATTGCTGTTTTAAACATAGCTGAAATTTAGTGGTAAAAAACAGTTATAGTAGCAAATAAGTTATTTCAACTTCTGAATGCTTTTCAGATGGACTAGAAGAAACAAGAACTCCAATAGGAAAATTCTCATTAAGCACAGAAGAGGAGGAAGATCTTTGTGCATATCAAGAGTATGAATGGCACAGCATGATAGAGACAAGGCTTGTTTCAAAATAACGTTGTAACCTAAATATTATTACTTATTGCATGTTGTTTATTACTTTGTATGCATGTTTTACATCGTTAAAAAATAAATTTAACTAAAATATACATAGTCTTGATCTTCCTCGAGCTGTAAAGTTTTCAGATTTTCTTCAAAACAACCATTGGTCATCTCCTGAAAAAAATATTATAGGGTAATAAATATGTTTAGCAAATAATATAAACGTGTAGATAAAAAAATATATATATAAATACCATTTTAACACATATCACAATAGGAGGAGTTGCTTTGCTAAAATGTACGATTTTTATGGGATCCAAGTTTATTCGCTTTTGTGCATCGAATGGAGTATAATATTTTCCTATTTTGTTTACATCAACATCGCACATGGCTATTACTTTCTGACAATTCTCTTTTGATAAAGATTTGTAAAATTTTCTACCTTGCTTCCCCGCATTCCAAATAGTAATTTTATTCCAATGTTTTAACACATTAACTTGCAATTGTTCTATTCGTAATTTCCATATCGTATCTCTGAAAATTTATTAAATAATAATGGCAAGGTGAAGTAATAAACAAGATAACGGCTGTTCAAATAAAATGGTTCTCTAATATAGTGCAGGCAAATTAAATTTACATTATTTACTAATTGTAGGCAGGACTCGGAAGTGTCAACCGCTGTTGTTTTGACAATACCGATTGTCAATAGATCAAAATATCTGTCAAATCCTGGCTAACTAGTTTTTACTTTATCATACGCAGTACGATAAAGTATTGTAATCGTTCCGAAAAAAATCCTGAGATTTTAGTGGAAATCTCTTTAGTGGAAAAGTTATTGGTTTAGCTGCATGAGCAAATTCTATTTGATCGAGATCGGTCGTATCTGCATTAATATAAAACTAGTTACCCAGGATTTGACAGATATTTTCATTCTAGTGACAGTAGGTACTAGTGTCAAACGCTTTTTTTTGACAATACCTATTGTCAATAGAATCAAACTATCTGCCAAATCCTGGCTAATTAGTTTTTTTAAAAGCAGACACGACCGATGTATATCAAATAGAATCTCATGAAGCTATTAGTTTTGTATATAGTATGATAAAGTCATGTGCCTGGCCACATCAGATTTTTTATTTTTCTCAGAAATTTTGGGTGATAGTAAAAAGTGACCCTTATGACAGTTATAGATGTTCTTATGATCTACAAACTTTTCTGTAGGACATTTTTGATAGAACGTCAACCTTTAAACGCAATAATATATTTAGCACCCCCTTTCAACCCCCCAAATGAATCCGTTTCCAATGATAAAAGTTCTGTCTACAATTAACAGGTGTACCAACCTATGTGCTTAATAGAGGACTATTTTAATTGAACACGTATTACATACTCATGTATGGAATGTGTTGCAGTGTTTAAATGGTAAGTATAAATGAGTAACGATTTGTCGACTCTAAATATTTTTCCATCCAAGTCCAAGTGTTTATAAAAGAAGATTAAATCTTCAGGTTCCCCTTTGCCTCCTTCACTAAATCCTCCTACGCTTAAAAAAAAGGCAAACGATATATTTTCTAGGGAGGAATGAAACATATATACCGCAGAATTCATAAGAAAGTTGAAATTTAAAAATTTTCTGGCTTACTTTTGAAAAACTGATCGATGGCAAAACCAAGTTGGCATTATCACCGTTGGTCCATTAGATGTATATACCTGCATATTCAATTGTTTTAGCGTCAGGTTATTAGCCCAATTAGTATACCGCGGAGTGGAATCCGCAGGTTGACGTATAAATTTGCTTCCGATTATGTAGTCGTTTGTTAAATTTTGTGCCGCGTTATACTGTTCCCATATTCTCCCAGGTAACATAACGTCATCAACGTCTTGGAAACACAAATACTTCCCGCAACTGATCGAAATTGCTCGGTTTTTCGAAAACCCAACACCTCCCGGTGTTTCGGACTCATTATTATATACCAAGAGCTTCAAATTGCTATCAAGTAATTTCTTTCTCCAGTTTTCTAGTAGATCTCGGGTGTTGTCTGTGCTGCTATCGTTGCATACACAAATTTCAACTTTTAGGTTATGTATTATTTGGTCATGAATACTTGTGAAACAAGGATCTATCCATTGTGATCCGTTATGAATTGGGATTATTATTGACTGGAAAATTACAATTAGAGATGTTTCGGGGATCAAATACTTAAAATATACGTACCACATCCATGGGAGAAAATTGAGGTTATGAAATTCTAACCTAAAAATTCTTGACAGGTCGGATTTCACCAAGACTAGAGATAAACAATTATCTGTTGAATAACATAACGGCATACGAGCTATCCAACCGATAACTATTCCTATTTTACTAACCTGAGATATTTTTCTACTAGTTTTAAAAGCGACAGAAAAAGAAATGCATATGTCTTAATACATTTTATTTATTAACAATTAACTCTAACAGAATTCATCTTATAATAATTATTATCTTTATACATATTCTATTTATCGTCCAAATTAAAAACACTTTTCTTCGACTGCGGTGCATCTTCAGCATGAAAATGATCGGCTGTTCTTTTACGAAGTTCTTCAACTCCGTCGTCTGTAGAGGCCCACTCCAAAACAAGTCTTCTACCGTACAAATGAGTACTTTGAGACAGCGCCTCAAATGCTTTCTAAAAAGATTCAAAAACGTCACATCTGAGCAAAATAAAAATTCTAAAATATACCTTTGCTTCACTCTGCGTGAAATAATCCACAAAAGCAAAACCTCTATGAGTATTTGCACCAACGGCCATTTTCATCGGTAATCGTAAAGCTTTAATCTCCCCGAATGTCCTGAAATAAAATAGAAAGGAAAGTAAATATTAACGTTTATTTCAAAGAGAAAATAGTATGGACATACTTAAATAGTTCGAAAATTTCCTTTTTCGTAGCTTGGAAAGGTACATTTCGGACTAATATTTTGGATCCAGTTTGTTTGGTCTTTTTGTTTACTTTTCTTGGAGCTGTAACCTCATTCCTAAAATAAAGAAAGAATAATTTATTACTAATGCCCAGAGCCTGGAATTGGCTACATATTCTTATTATTTTCATCTATTCTTATCATACATAACAATTTCTACAACTTACGCTAATGTTCTTTCCGAGCGTTTCAACTCTAAACTTTTGCTGTCTAAATTGGTGCCCTGTAATTCCTTGAGTGCTTTATCGGCACTATTTTTATGCATGAATCTAACGAATCCATAACCCATAGATAGTATTTTAGAAGGATCCGCCTTGTCTTTCTTGACGGCAACGGTTGCGTAATGGATTTTCCCGCAGTTCTCAAAGTGCTGTAAAAATTAAAGAAATTATTGGTACAGAATCAACATCTTCACACAACAAAAAATAACAATTTACCTTTCTCAATCCTTTGTCCGTAGTTTCAAAGTTCAAATTTTTCACGAACAGTGTTGTATCCTCTTCTGGAACCTCATCATCGTCTTCTTCCTCATTTTCGGATTCAGCTTTGACTTTAGTTTCATTTTCGGTTGGTTCGCTATCATCTGTCTTAAAGTTTTTGGTAGCTGGTTTATTGTTTAGGGAATTTTCTGGAGCCCATTCCAGGTATAAGGGTAAATTTTTAAACTTTGAGTATGCCAATCTTGTGAAAGCTTTTCTGGCCTCGCTGGGTTCTATAAGCTCGACAATACCTAGAAACCGACAAAAACTTTAGAGTAATATTGTAACAACTTCTAAAATTGGAAAAATCTTGATAAAACTTGACTAATTACAATAATTAACACTAGTCGAACCAACAAAGCAAAAATCATCAAAACCTTTGACTGTCAGACTAAGCATTTCTTTGTTTTAACATATCTATAATAATATTAATCATAAATCAAAAATAAATTAACACTATGAATCTTTTAGTAGGAATTTGATAGTACAATTGAGGAGTTAGATGCAAGAACGATGCAGCTTCAATTTTTTGGCAAACTGAGGTTTTGCCACATGATGTATGTAATCATACGTCAAAAACTCCAAGAACTTTAGATCACACACCATTTTTTATGTGACAAGAAACAAATTAGCAGTATAAAGAATCGAAACTCAAAAAATTAAAGAATTTGAATGAAACGCAATTGCTCAAGCAAAGTAATTCTTTTTAATTTTCCGGAAGAAACAAATTACGATGTACACACCTGAAACTCCACTTGGCGGAAGAATAATTCGTCCAATAACACCATGGGGTTGAAACAGCTCCCTCAATTCCTTCATCTCCGTATTGGCGGGCAAATTTTTCACTAAAATGATGGTTTTCGATCGTTTCGTCACAGGCTACAATTGAAAAACAAATATAAATCCGTATATATCATCTATAAAATAGCGAAGAAAACTGACCCCTGCGAATGCGTCTAAAACTACACCTTCCGCTTCCAAATACTTCCTCGTCGTGGCAACTATTTGCGTTTCTCCTAACGCCAACCTAACTGCGGCGTTGCTATTTCCGTGCGGATCCAGAACTGCGCTTTTGCTCGTCCCGTAAGTATTTGCTATAACTTCCGCAACAGCATCGTGACCCAAGAATAACGAATTCCAATTATGCGTAGATCCTGCCTTGGCTTTTTCCTTTTTTGCCTTCTCCTTCTTGAAGTTGGATGATTCTAGGAAATATAATCATTTGTATTTATGTTGTACGAAAATATATGTAAGAATACCAATAGAATTGGTATAGATAAAAATATACCTACCATCATTATCATCTTCGTTTGAATCCTTAGCTAGTCCCGGCAACAGGTGCAACATCCTTCCTTTAAGGACTGTCCCGTCTAACTCGGAATATGCCTTGACTGCGTGTTCAGGCATGAGAAAGGTGACGACACCAAAACCTTTCGGTTTCCTGGTTGTCGGGTCAATTGGCAGGTTTACTTCTGACAAAGGACCTGCAAAATAAATATATTTTTCAAATAACCTACATCGGACAAGGACTTACTAGAAATATTCATTCATGAATTAAAAAACAGCTCTCCCGGATATAACAAAAAAAAAGCAAATCTTATAAAAGAAAGAGGACCAACAAAGGAATTTTTGTAAATTTATAGCAGCAGAAATCAATTTCCGAATATATTCTAGGCTCTTCTTATTTCAATAAAAATTATGGAGTACTTCAGAGAGAAATAAAAAGAAGCAGGACAGAATAGAGAACGAAAAGGTCTCTAATATCACAGACTAAATTTAATTAAATTTTCATTTCAATGTAAATGACTTCATAGTTGTGTAAATACAACACAGCACACAAACTAATTTCAACACCCAATATGAAAGTTTCTATTTAAACGTAGTAGCAATACTTACCATACTTTGAAAACAAATTTTCTATATCATCCTCAACGGTGATATATGCCAAATTCCTAAGAAATATTCTTCCAGATTCCCCAATGTCCTCTTCATTTTTCAACTTCTCTTCCTGGGACATCCACTTTAATTTCTTTGTATCCTGTCCCTCTGGATTATCTGAATTGGAACCAGATTTTGTTACTGATATACTTTTTCCCCCTAAAAACATATGGAAGGTATTAACTTATTAACCCAGGACATATTTAATTTTTTTATCTTCAGATTTCGATGAGAAACTTACCTAATATACTCTTATCTTTCATTAGTCCCTTCTTGAACTGCTTCTCGGTTTTAAAGCCAACAAACGCAATCCCCTTTATGTGACGCGGTATTCTTATCGAAAACGGAGTGTTTGTACTGAAGAACTGCTTGATGTCTTTCTTCTTACAAGTGACGGGGAGATTCTTCAACTTCAAATTGAATAACTTAATATCCTTCTTCTCTTTCGGTTTCTTTTCACGGGGCGGGGGTTTTTCTTTACCCATTAAAATTTTCATATACTGCGCAATGGAAAAAACAAAATTATCATTTTATTTTAAACAATAAACATGTTATCGGGAGGATAAAATTGTAGAAATAAACATCGGAAAATACCTCTTTATCGGAGACATCCAAGTCAGCGATCTTCTCTTGTTTTTCCTCTTCACCGCTATCTTCATCGGACACACCCGAATCTGCAGCTTCTTCTTCATTCTCGCTCCCTTCTTTTCCCTTTGTCTTCAACTCTTTCAACAGTTCTACTTCTTTTGAGTTATGCACTTGCAAAAACTCTTCAAATAAAGGATCATCTTTGTACTGCAATAAGTTAAGAATTAGTTTTTACGATTCTTATTAAAGTAACCAAACAGGTTAAGGAACTTTTATTACATTTTTAATTGTAGAATTTATATTAATTATGTGGTGCTAATGACTGTCAGAAAATTACCTTTTTGAGAAGTTCAACCTTCTTATCAACCTTAACTTCCTTCTCGACTTTTTCCGGAATAGCTTCTTCTTTTTTCTCCGGGTGCAATTTTTTAAATGCTGTGCTATCTTTTGCATATTTACTCCACGCCTTTGGCTTACTTGTATCCCCTACAATAATATATAAAGAAAAATCAGATAGCAAACTTTGTAAACTCATCTTATGCACAAAATCACCAACCTAACGTTGCGCATAGTTCAACGGTAACTCTGTTAGTCTGTATACAAGTATTATTAAAATGTTCGATAGCTCTGTTAGCCTCATCTTCATTTTGATATCCCAAGAATGCGAACTGTCGAAATTTTCCATCGGGTGTGTACTTTAGCTGAACATCGGTTAATAAGCCGCTCTCACCAAAGATTTTTCGTAGCTTGTCTTCAGTTACCTGCAGACGATACATAGATAAATTATATGAGATATATAAGTCAGATGCAATACTTACAGTTTTCGGTAAATTTTTAACGATTACACGGGACATCTTTATATTATAGAGATATTATGCATAGAAAATAGAGAAAAAGTACGTTCGTTCATGTGAATTGTATAGGTTATGTTAGGTTATTTACATCTGTCGAAATGACGCACGTGCGGCTGTGTGGGTAAGTTAGGATGTTGGTCTTTCTACTAAGCACGAGATGGCGCCAGAATAGTGTCTTTCCAAGTGCTGTCTAGTTGTGGGAGTTCCCTATGTATTTTCAAGCCTTTTGTTCATTGAATCCAATCACTATTCAAGCAGCGACAGTTTCCTTGACCGAATTGAGTTTTTTTTAACAATATCTTGCTCTCTATTGATCAGATAACAATGAGCGCCAATTCATACATTTTTCCACTACGAATTGGCGTTTTCAAGTTACAGGTGTAGAGCAACGTAAAAAGCACGTAAGAGAAACAATTGTACAATTTTTAGTCTTTCTCTAGTGAAATTCAAAATAAAAGAAACAAAACTAATTTAAATTCAAATAATATATGTGATGGGAGTTCTAAGAAAACACTACAAAGCAAACACGATTATGTATATTTTACAATTAATATTTTAATGCCATTTTTCTTTCACTGAGCTTATCTTTAACGGCGCGCAAATGATACAGGGACGCATTCAGTTTGCCCTCCTCGGTATTCAACTTATGTTCGATACTCTGTATACAAAAATGAGAATTACATAAATGATCTTGAAGTTCCTGCATGATCGCCGAACTACTCTTAATTGCATTCGTGGCCATCCTCTCCTGCTGCAAACAAACATAGTCCTTTAAGAGCCTATCATAATTATCGACGATATCTTGAAGTTTTTTGCTTAAAATTAAATTTTGCTGGAGCAATAGTTCTGGTGCTATTGAAGGTCTTGGTCTACGCTCAACTACGCTGATATCATTATTACTTTTATCCGTATTTAGTTCGTCCACTTTTAGCTCGAGCCTCGACGTCTTAACAGATAACTTCTGGAAGTTTACCTTCAAACAGGTTTTCTCCTTGTTTAGTTTACAGTTGGCGTATCCTAGTTTCTCAATTTCTTTCTTCAACATGTGACAGTTTGAGCATGCTAGTAATGGCGCGTATTCGAAAACGTCCGTTTGGATGTTTTGATGACATTGCTGGTCTTCTTTCTCTAAAACCAATTCGGCAAGTCGAATTTTTAGTTGAGTGATATCTTCTTTGAAGACAGATGCTTCACTCGATGATACAGCGTTTACGTTCCTCAAGCTTTCGACTTCCCTCTCTAAAGCTTCGCATTTTCCCTGATAGGTGCTGATTCTATCTTGGAGCAGATCAGTTTGAGTTTCGGTTGATTCAAGATTGATCCTTACCTCGTCCAAAGACGATGTCGCGATTGATAATTTCTCTTGCATCTCTTGTGTGAGGCTATCCTTATCTTTTAGTTCTTTTTCTAGTTGTTGATTGTTGGTACGGACGTGATCGATTTCAGTGCTCAACTTGATATTGATCTGTTCGCAGTTGAAGATTGTCTCCTTCAGCATTCTGTTTTCTATTTCAAAGTTGTTTAGGAAGAGTTGCGACTTTCTCGGTGAATTCGTTGGTTTTTCTGGGTTAGAATGTTTGGCCTTTAGTTTTTTGTTCTCCATTCGGCACTTCGTAATCTCGTTTCGTAGAGATTCGAACTGCTTGCTTATAATCATGTAACTTTTATTTTTTTCGGCATTTTCGGCGTCTATCGTCTTCAGGTCTTTACATTTTTTCTCCAGGTTCGCGTTCTCCCGCTTCAGTTTGACGAATTTCTTCCGGAGGTCTTCGTAGTCCTGAGGGGTGTGTAATTGGATGTCTTTATAACGGTTCAATTCAGACTTATAGTAGTCGATATCTTTTAGTAAATTACTTTGTATGAGATTACCTTTCTCTAATTGGGTTTGCAGTTGTTTGATCTCGGTGTTTTTCTGGTCGAGCTGCTTCTCCAGATTGAGATTTATGCTCGCGTACTCGACTAGCGTTGTATTTTTCTCGTCAAGGTCCATAACTAGGATATCACACTTTTCTCGTAATTCGTCGTTTTCGGCGGTCAGCTCCTGTACACTGTGGTCCTTTTTCATTAGATTATTTTGTAGGCATTTCATTTGCAAGTGCATCCTCTTGTGCTCGGTTTCCAGGTTGTGGAACTTCTGTTTGATGTCGGTATTGTTCACACGTTTCTTAAGGAATAAAGACCTTCCATTCTTAAGCACTCGCTCTGTGGCGTTTTGTGAATCTTCCTCGGTATCAGTATCCGCATCCATGTGACCGAAGCCACATAGGTCCAAACATTGCAAGGAAAGTTGTGGCGCTGAGTCCCCAATCAGTAAAGAAGCTCTGCTAATCAGGCAACTCACAGGTTTGGTGGACGCTTGGAAATTATTACATATATAGACGCTGTCAGACAGATCCAACGTTGATTCTGATTCCGTAATACCGTCACCCTTACTCCTCATTCTTCTACGACGCAGAAATGGGAGGTAGTATGAAACTGAAAATGTAAGAGCGTTATAAGGCCACTCAATAAACGGAATCGTTGGATAATTTACGCATTTTAAGATTTTGAACGGAGAAGAACAGTTACACGAAATTTCACTTCATAATTTGGACAGAGTGAAAAAATGTCAATTTGTCCCACACGTAGTTGATAAATTTGAATAAATAAAATGATTAAAATTTGTAACTTGCAACAGAAAACATGTTCAAATGCCTCGAAGGCCCCTATGATTTTCAAAATTGTTTTTAAATACTTTACTGCCAAAAATAAAAAGATCCTTGAGATGTTGAAAAACTAAAGTTGTTCACTCTATCTTACGGTATAAACCATCAAATTTAATAACATGTATTTAGTAAATAAAAAGCAGGACATCTGCTATGCAATCTCTTGCGGTTAATACGAATCACGGCACAAATTTTGAAAAAAAATTTCAAAACAATCCTGACTCTTAGAAACTGAAATTTATTGTTCATAACGTCCAATAAAGCGTCACAGGCTTATTAAGTATTTTATTTGTTTGTTCAAGTTTAGCATTCTTTGGACCTAATTGGGTAATTTACATAAATAATAAGTTAATAGGTGGCGTCATCGTGTGACTGTGCGTGGAGTTATGCAACCTCGGGTAGGGTGTCACTTGTACAGGGATCTACATTATCATTTTTTTAATTATTGGATTTGTTATATTTTATTATGTATTATGATTTAGTATTCTTATTAAAACTATAACATTGATTGTCTATAATCAAGAAGTATTATATCCCTTTGTAAAATTAGTGATCAATTCTAAAGAATAAGAAGAAAACTTGTTTGACATTTATTTTACAGATGACGCAAATTTAAAACGAACTGACAACCGACCAAACAATTTTGAACTACCTGAAATCCCTGAAATAATCGTGCCCAGAATGCATTTGTGTGGTTAAGATGGTGCAGAAAAATCACAAAAATGATAACAAGTACGTTTCTTGCATCAAAATCAACGGAGTTCCGATCCTTCCGCCCTTGGTAAGGCCTAAAACTGGCCTAGATAGTTCCACTTCTTAGTACTACAATATTATTTCTCTTCTAGATTACAACAACCAAACGGAAAGAACTAAATAAATATAAGCAACAAGCTATAAAATTAGAAAATCGGTTGAAACGTGAGCATGAACTACGTGAATACATCAATAGGTACTATTTGCCGAAATTGGAAGAGACGAGTGGAATATTTTCGGAGAGTTTAGAACACAAACTCTCATTTGACACTGACGCTACCTTAACGAACACTATTATCGCCAATGAGGCACCTTCTAGTGACAGACGTACGTCAAAATTGAGCTGCGACATTCAGGTATCTAGTAACATGATCTTTGTTATTTTATAAAGTCTATTAAAGCCTCATTAATATGTTTTTTTTTTTATATATTTGGAACCTTGAAATGTATATGGTCCCAAAACTGTTTTTCGATCCTTCCGTAACAAAAAAGAAAAAGCATTGCTATTTCTTATAATTTGCTTAAAAACATGTCACAAGGTACTGCTACAATGTACCAAGAAGCATTAACCATATTCCTTAGTACTTTATTTTAGAAGTTTAGGATTCCTTGTATATTTGCATTTTTACTGCAACCCCAACGTTGAATGACGTACAACCAAATCGTTGGGCTATGATAGAAATTTATATAAATTAAATAAATATGTTTTTGCGCTGTAAGCATATTCTAAAATAGTCAAGCAACAAACTTAATTTTTTCTGGAACACTTCATATGTATTGACTTAATATTGAAAGAAAACTATTGAAATTTTCCCTGTTTTCTACAGGTATCCCAATACGCAAACAACGAATTTAAGGTTCTGACGAACTTTGAGAATCGAACGACCCAAATAGAGAATATATTCGACAATACGGAAGCTTACGATAAAAATCAAAGTTCGAGTTCAAATTCGGCAAGCGATGTTTCTGCTATCGACTTTCTCGACGGAGAACACGCGAAACCTAGGCTGATACGAAGCGACTCGTACGTGTTGGAAACACCATCTCCTATGCTGCTAGAACATATGAAACGTACGCACGAAATTGATTTGGAAATGCCGAGCGTTCCCACTAAGGAATTGGGTTACATCACAAGTACCCCAAACTCTAGTAGGAACGACAAAATCAAAGAACCCGAGGAATATTTTGATGCCGTAAATACAACTTTGCGCTCTGAATTTTTTTCGGAAACCGAATCCGAGTTGAAGAATATTTCCGATCATTCCGAGTGTACGCAAGACGATATAACAGTACTTTCTAATGATTTACAAGTAAAAAGAGTCAGCGTTGATAATAGCCCTACGGAAATAAAAACAAACGAACAACCTGCAAAATGCGTAGAATCGACAATAAATGAAACCGATGTCGAAAACGTTTCCATAAAAGAGCTCTCATTAGACACGTACGACGAAGAAAAACTTAAACAAATATTGAACGATATACCAGAATCATATTCAAAGCAAATTCTCGAACTCCTAGAAAAGCAAAAGAAGGAGCAAATTGTGAGGATGAATTCGTATGTGAAGCTGAAAGAGAGTATCTTGGAGATTGATAATCTGAAATCGAATTCTTTAAATTCTTTGAATAATAGTCTTCCGATGCAGGGCAAATATTGTCCCAATGATTCGTTTGTTTTGTCGCCGAATAATTTGGTTTCGAAACATGGTTCGTCCGATGTTGACGTGATGAATTGTAACAATAAGATATGCGATATGTCGCCAAAGATTTTCACGCAACAGTGCGAAAGTATCGTTACAAAGACGACGAGGTGTAGTAGGCAGTTGTTTTCTGCGCAGCCGAAAATTTACAAAGAAGTTATTTCGAAGCAGGTAAGACTTCTTTAATTCAAGTACTTTTTCTCGGATTTCTGTTGTGAATAAACTCTTAAGTGCTGCTAGAATTTCACCAGTTTTTAAAATGTCATGACTTTGGAATGTTCACTTGTTACTTTGTTTATAAAATCATATAAAGGAATAATTTCTTCATGATCTGATAAAGCTAAAACATACAAGAATATGACAAAGAATTAAAACAAGCATATTAGAACGTTTCAATCTGTGAAATAAAACCACATTCCTTAAGTCAACATTTTAACAAAACATAAAAAACGTAAAGTAACGCATTGTATTTGGGAATATATTTTTGCTGTATACAAATCATTCTAGACGGTGCCAGGAATTTAGTGTCCGGCAAAATTGATTTATTTACAGTTTATATAGAAATTTTAACTCCATTTTAACCAATTCATAGCCACGTAGATTAATAAACAAAAAAAGGATTTTTTTCACCACGTTCGTGGTAAAAATTGATATTATAAATTGATATTCACAAAATATTTTTGTGAAAATTTGAAAGTATTATGATGTAGTGTGGTATTTAAAATAGTAGAAAATATCTCTACTTATCTCATAATTCGTTTTTATTTCCTGATGCAGTACTAGTAGTTTTAGAGGATCCACCAATATTATATAAAGAATACAGTGTTTTGATAAATCGGTAATAAAAAAAATCATAATTTCTTTGTTGCAAACTTCCTGGAACAACGTATTCTTGAATACTATGCAACAGAAATCTATTTCTAAAGCTAGAAAGAATTACAGTATAGAGACAATAATTAATTACAATTTACTTTTTTTCTGTAAGGATTGGGCAGCATCTAAAATTCAAGCAGGTGTACGAGGATATCTTATAAGAAGATTGCTGCGAACGGAACGAGTCCAAGGCTTGATTCAAACGATCAAAGATGCGCTTATTTGCGCGATGGAACTTCACTCCGAAAGCAGCGACAACATAAACGAATCTGACGTAGAGTTGCACAGACGTCTTATACAACAAGTAAAACAAAATTGTTTCTCTACGAAAAAAACATTTTTAAATATATTTTTTTAGGTTTCTGCAGCATGCTACGCATTCAATGATGTCTTCTTTACGATGCCTCTCTGCGAACAAATGTCCGTTATTCGTATAGATCGAGAACGTCTAAAGGAAAAGGCAAAACGGCCCAAGTCCAAACTATCACTAAGGTCCATGTCCAGCAGATCTTCCAAGAATTCGAGATAATTTTGTAGCGTTTAAGTTTCTAACGGACATGAAAGTGAGAGATTCTAGTTTTATATAGCGGATTGCTTTGTATGACGTAATTTAGAATATTCTGAAAACTATAATACGTTATTAACATATGTAAGACTGTTATACACTGAACTTATATGAATGAAACAAACGTGTGTCTTAATATAAGTGGCCTTTGAGTATGTAAAAAAAACATCACATCAATATTTAGATGCTTTTTTAATTTATTGTAGACTTATATTAGGGTGGTTCTTATTTTGTTAAAAATTCATTTTTATGCGAGAAAATTGTTGCATGATCTGAAAAACTGATACAATATTTTTTATAATCCTACAAAACTATTTAGAGATCAAACTTCTGAAAAATGTTTGTCACATTGACGGCAGCAACAACCTCAAAATTGCCTTTTAAAAATAGATCAAAAAGTAAACATAATCGCTTCTTTTATAGCAAAAACTAGTGGTAGAATTCCCATAGCCACTATATTTTTTTTACTTTTTCCTTGAAATTGTTATTGACATACAATGTAAACATGATTAAAACAAAAATCCTTCAGGAAATTTTAGAGAAAAGAATATGCCATTCCATTTGAAAACAAAAAGTTGACATACGCCTATAGAAAAATATCTACTTCCACTAGTTTATACGATAAAATAAGCCATTACGTTTACTTTTTGGGTCCCATCAGACAGATGATCAACGACAATGTTATTACTTAGTTTTATAAACATCCTGTATGAAAAAGAATTTTTGACAAAATAAATACCCTAGTATATAATTTATTTCTGACATGATAAATGCTTCCAAAGATTTTTATGGCATCTGAATCTCTAGCCCTTTACACTGCATTTTGGTCAACTTTGTACTGGCTATGTTTATATCTACTTGAAATGGAAATAAATAAAATATGTAAAACTATGCACTTTTTTAATCCAAACCCTGATTTCTTGCTTTCTCTTAAAAGTTGCATCTGGCTAAAACTCGTTATAAAGAAATGACTTGCTTGAGCAATAAATTTTCATAATGATTAGGACTCAAGGAAAAAACAGATAACAATAGTAGGAGTAGTTTGACGTAATTCTATATTAAGCTTCTCATCATAAAAACAAGATTTTATAAATATGTCTAATTGATGTTGTTTGAAAAGCAAATTTTACAATCAAATGTTATACAAAGACGATATTTACACAATATACGAATATATATATATATTATATATAGGTACCTTAAATAAAAGTTATAAATATTTTCTTTACAATAATATAGAAGTACATAACAATTTTAGAACTTAAACCCTTACAGTACGTACATTTGTTGCACTCGATCCTGTACGATCCTATGACTACTTTACATATATAACTGTTTACCTATATTTTTCAGTTGAAGGCACATATACACTTCTACGGTCCTTTTAACAAGTAATTTCCGTCGTTAGAACATCACCGTCACGTCTATAACAGCTAATAAAACAGAGATTTTCATGACTAAAGGATCGGATCGTCTTTTTTTTGCGAATTTCACAAGATTTCTGTTTTCAAATGGATACTTGTGGCACTAAAAATTGATTCGATATCTTCTTTGTTTGGAATGTAACTACAAAATCTGGGCTAATTTTCCTTTAAGTGACTACTAATCTGTGTACAATTTATCATCGCTAATCTATAACGGATTTATGTCGTCGATGTTATCCTGAATACTGGACCAATGCGTAGAAATACCCTCCGGAGAATTGATCGGAGTTCCGCCTTTAAATCGAAGCATACTATTTCGCACAACAACGGATAGTAGCTCGACACGTGTACAGCAAACTGAAATACAAAAGAAAAATATGATGATCTATTATTTTTTATATAAACTATTTACAAAACTATATGAGGACAATAAGCAAAACTAAAGAACAATCGACTTTTAATAAAAGCGTAATTTAATTTTACCGTAAAAAAATACATACCCTATCATCGGACATTTTCAGCAACCGCGTCAGCACGAGCAACAGCAAAGACGTCCATGCGTCCCGATGGTTCTCGCTCTGCAACTTCAAGAAGTATTCCAGCGCCTCCTGACACACGCTGATCAACCGAGTCTGAATGATCGGCCAGTGCTGCCTCCTACTCTCGTCGCAGTACATCTTGAAGAGTATCCGCAGCGAACAGGCTAAACTCTGCGTCTCCTGTTTCATGAGGTTCGGCTTCGCCGTACCGTGATAGTTCGCCCGCCACAGGTAATTTCTCTGCTCGTGGTCCATATTGAACGCCTTCGCAAACCTGTGCGACTGCAGGAGACAATCGGTCAGTTGAAGGAGGTGGGGAGAGCTGATCAGCCGGTACATGCCTTGTTCTTCGCGCTGCGATTCCGTTAGAATTCCGTTACCTGTGAATTATTTATACTTTTTAATATTATTATTACAAACGGGAATTCTCAAACTACAGAAACTACCGAATTATATTTTTTTATTATTTTATATTTCATTGCAAATCTTATAAAATGTTTAAAAAGTTAAGTAATTTTTATGGGTAATCTTCAAGAACACTTTATTGATTTATAAATTCCAATATAAAGTAGTTTCGTATTTGATAATTTTTTGATTTTGATAACTCATGCTTATCAAGTATTCCTGTTGTTTTTCAAGCATCACCATGACATTTATATCAAAGAGCAACCTTACCTGTCATATCAGCTGCCGCTAACGCCAGAGTCTCGGCATCCTCCTTACGAGACGTCGCCGGATAGAAAACGATGTTATCGATAGTTTGGATCAGTTCCAATTGCACCGCGCTTTTTATCAGCAGAGCGTTGAACAACGCAGCATCGGAGTTCGGTTTTATATCGTACGCAACGCTCGGCCTTTTCAAAATTCCGTGGTGCTTCACGTCTCCGTTTTGTTCGATTATCGCAGTCGTCTGAATGGTGTCCGGCTTCCACGTCAGCAGCGCCGACGGTATCGTAGAATTGAAAATATCCAGCATGCACTGACACGTTTTATCCCAGGTATCCTCGTCGAACTTATTCCCGTTCGAATTCACCAGATTCTCCAAACAATTCGTTCCCGATCTCGCTAATTGTTCATTGTGCTGTTGAACGCACCAATGCAACTGGGCGTAGAGCTCCTCCAAGAGTAACGGCCCCAAAACGTCGAAATATTGCGTGAAAACATCGACAATCGCGTATAGAGCATGGTTACACGTTGTTGTCATCCATTCGGCTTTTTCCGTTTGGTGCTCGGGGAGTTTCATGTTATCGAAAATCCTAAACAAGACTTTGAAGAGATCCCTCCACCAGTGCGGACTGAAGGAATCACCGTAAGTCTTTACGATTTCGAATAAAACGGTTAATGCTCGGGTTCGTACGTCCAACTTGCAACGGTTTACGACGCAGGATAGGGAGAATAGTAAGGGGAACCAGCCTCGCACCCAGACCCGGTCTTCCTCAGTGACGGAAACATCGTTCTCCATGCCGGCGTGCTCGGCAAATAGGTTAGGAGAATTATGGACGCTTAGCGCGCACGTTCGGACTAGTCGGATCGCTTCCATGCTGGTATCGGGGAACCTGGAAGAAGATAGGGGTTGCCCAGGTATAAAAATTGAATTCGATGGACGGGAGTTTAAAAATAGCTGGACAAATGGCAACAATCTCCGAGAAACATAGATAAATAGTCGAATTCGGTAAAAAAAATTGCTAAACAAAATACAAAAATATTCTATTCGTTATAGATAAATGTAAACATAAGGTAAGGTACGAAAATCCGCATTGTTCTGTATTCTCGTCCCTTTTCACATTTATATCTACCCCTTCCTCCTGTCAAACAAGCTTTCTCCGAGAATGTAGACTTTGCTGCCAAAACAGTTGTTTTTGGGGGAATTTTCACTGTTAATTGGGCGACCTCAGGGTTCAGTGCTTGGACCGCTCCTATTTTTTATACTTGAATGACATAAAAGACTGTGCTATCACTGGTAAACTTGTTTTGTATGCTGACAATACTGTTTTGTTCTATGATGGTGAGGTGAATACAGTCTTTGGAGAAGCCACTGTTACCAGTTGCATAGTCTTTAATAAACCAATATGTGATAATATATACGACCTAAATTTAAATATGCCACCTATAACAAATATTGGCAATGGTTTCTCCAGCATCTTTAAAGATAACAAAAATAAGCAGGTAAATTAATATATTACTCTTACCTCGCATTGCAAGCAAATTCCGATAGGCACTTCACAGCATCTTGGAACGAATCAATCATCGACTGGAACTGCCTCTGGTAAAGTTCATTGATTATCTTCCCGGTCGTTTGAAAAGCTAACTCCACTATGGCCTCTTCCTGGTCACTTGCCGCTAAATGGAACACCGAAAAGATATTTTTCCAACCGGATTTTATATTCGTCGCCTGGGAATTAACCATTTGCGCTACGCAACGCACAACCATATCTCGAATCGTAGGAGACACGTTCTTCTTCATAATATGCTCGAACGGCCGCAGAAAATCCTTTTGAAACCGGAAATTCGAAAACTCCCCTTTCTCGATAAACTTCATCGACAGCTGCCTCAAACTATCCACAGCGAAGAACGAGATATCCTCGTTTTGATTACAACCAACCGTATTAAAATGTTCTCCTAGTACTTGCCAGATCTTAGACCACTGCAATCGAATCCTCCCCATGTTATAATAGGAGATTTCCACGATTTTCTGCAAGGAGAACATCCTAGGTTGGCTGTGGTACGCTAATTCATCCGCAGAAACCTGGCATAACGCTTTGACAAAGTCGACGATGGCATCTCCGTCCAACCGAGTCGAACCCGTGAAAATCCGATCTACGGCAACGACGACGCTTTGAGAACTCGTTTGACCGATGTGCTCTTTCGAAGAAGCATCTGGGGGTTTGTGCCCGGGGCCTGCTAGAAACTGTGGCCGAACTCCTGTTCCAATAAGTTGCGCTAATTCCAACTGCGAGATACACTTTAGAATCTCCAACCAGGAATTTCCTAGATAGTTACCATCGGTATGAGCAACCATAATCAGCGTTTTAATTGTATCGATATTTTTCGCCTTCATATCCATAATCGGGGAATTTGCTGTTAACAAGGTAAACCTAGCTAATGCTTGTACGTAAGCATCCCGCTCTAAACTCATATGGAATATACAAGCAATTCTTATAGCGCAACGAATCCCATCTAGGCATAACGAAGCAACTTCTGGGTCATCGCAATCCTGTAAACCGACGCTAAACGCAGCTAAAAAAGGCGTCCAAGCCATCTTGAACATCGGACGTACATGTTCCAAATGTTTCGCTGTAGTAAACGGGGCTTGAACGTGCGAAACGCTCTCCATTAAGTTTTTCGCTGCCGTCGAGATAACCTCCATCTCCATGTTCCACAAAACCTTCCGGCGTTTCTCGCTGTTGATCTGGTGCTTGCCCGGTTTGCTGACGACCGCTTTCATCTTGATTTCGTGGCCCGCGATTTCATCGTAGATCTTCGAGAGGTATTCTTCGGGGACGTCGTTGCTCTCGGTGTTGCCGCGATTCAGTTTGATGTATTGCTCTTTGGTCATCTTGTTTTTGACTTGGGGCGAGTGGAGATCGGTCGTCAGCATTATTATCGAGAAACCGAGGACGTACGCTGTGTCCGCGCTGGCGAATAAGCCGTTGTTCGGGTTGCAGCCGCAGTATCTGCTAGCGAATTTTTCCATCAGCCTGGAATGTATAACGGAAACATTAGACTCAATTAGAGAAAAATTTCGAAAGAAATCCGTTGGAAAAGTTTTATAAATAACGTTTATAGCCTCCGGTAAAAATAATCCTAGTAAATCACGAGATCCCCTCAAAAGAAAACTAAATATTGAAAGTGCACTATACCAAAATTTCGCGATCCTATGTCAAAGTGTTCTCAGGCTGCTTCAGCTGAAAAAATGCACTCTTGCTTAGGGAAAGCCACCTTAATGGGGTTCGCATATTTGCTCCTTAAAAATCTAAATCTGTCGAAGATTACATAAGTTATTGAACACCAAAGTTACGCCAACTATTTAAGTGGCTGTTCTTTATTAAATTTATAAAAAAAGCAACATTGAAATATTTTAATAAAATCATACCTGTCGATCTTTTGAGCTTCTCCAGGCAACCTGAAGCCGTCGAGAAAATGTCTTAAGGCGGCTACGATGTCCATGCCGGCAAAATCGATCTGGTCCACGTAACTGTACATGACTTCCTTGCAGAATTCGTCGTTCTCTCCGAGGAAATCCCCGATGAACGTCTTGTCTAACCTGTCGTCTATGTGTAGCCATTTTGCTACTTCATTCGGTGTGGTGCCTAGCAATCCTTGCTCTTGCAGGTACATCAGTCCTCTCTTCGGTTTTCGATTGAACATGTCTATTCCGGCTTCCCAAACCTGCAATAAAAAATATGTGATAGTTGAGATAAGAGGGCAGAATGACAAGATGTTCAAAACTTTCACGAAAGTGTCAAAGAAAAGTTTGTTCTTTTTCTCCAGAAATGAACAGTGAGAAGAGCAGACAACATGAAAGTTATGTTTTAACTTTATGAAACCCTGTGCTAGAAGGAATCATTGAAACATTAGTTTTGGAAGTGAATGTTGTCTCTATTTGAAATATTTTTGGCATTTTTATTATTATTTTCGTTTCATTTATATGTGATAAAACCTCTACATCTGGCGACAAAATAATCCAATATTGAAGATTGTCAACACAAAAGGGTAATACAAAAGTTACCCAATAAATTACATTATATGACATTTTTAATGTTGGTAAGAATTGCTTTAGTGGCAAAACAAAAATTGACAAACATTATTTTCTTTTAGTCTGTAACTTTTTTAAAACCTTAAAAACAGGGTTTTGCAGATGCAGAAATCTGCGGGACATAGTTGAAAACCAAACAAGAAAATGTAATAGAAAATTAGAAAACATGCAGCCTAATGTAACATCTACTTGAAATAATATTAATTAATTTTTCTCAATAACAAATGTGTTGGCAAAACAAATCAATATTTCCAAATACACACCTCTTTCTGTTGCTTGAGAACTTCCAACTGTTCCGGCGAATCCAGCACCTCCCTATTCCCCGACGAACTACCCCCACTACTATGCAAACTCGTACTCGAACCCCCATGCGATTTTAACGATGCCGTGTCCACATCACGCGACGGCGCGACCTGCTCGCCGACAGTCGACTGCAGATTCGGATTCACGTACAAATCCTTACTCCACTCGACCATACATTTCAGCACGGACACCAGACACTCCAATCCGCGAATCCGCATACTCTTCTCCTGATTCGGGGAAGCCCCCAACTCCAACGCGTGCCTCCCCTGCGCGATCTTCGACAGGTCGTTTACCAGCCTTTCAAACAAATTCGCAGCTGACAGATCGCAATCGTAATTGACGTAGATATCCACGATACTCTGAGCGTCACCGCAGATCCTGGTCAACGCTTGAATAACCATCCATTTATGTTCAAAACTCGAACTTGACGTCTCTAAGATATTCAAGAAAATATCTTTGAAAAAGACTTCTATTTGTTTCTTTAGGTGCATCTTGAAATTCGAAAGCAAAGCTAAGAAAATTGCTAGAGATAGTTCGAAAACTTCCGGAATGGAGCTGACTCCGTTCTTCGAAAGCGCTACGCAGAGGTACTGCTTGATGGCGTTGATGAACATCTCGTTAGATCGGAAAACGGGGCCCGCGTTTTGTAGGATTGATAGTAGGAGGTGTAGGGAGAGGATTTTGGAGCGCAGCTCGTGGGATTTAGGGTCCGGCGTGCCTTCCGGTAACGGTTTCATGGACAGTTTGCAGAGTGCTCGGAAAACGAGGAACGCGTCTTTCTGCAGGATGTGCGGGAATTTTGCGGTTATGGCGGTGTCGTTTTCGCTGTGCGTGTCGACGCTCTCCTGCGATGGAACTCTGGAAAAAAAGATAAGATCGTAAACGCATAACTAAAACATTATTGTTGAATACAATTCATTTGTTCTAATGCGTGATGTAGATGCTTAAGACGTACGTCTATTATAAAATTTTACCTTTTACCACACAGTAAATCTTAAACTATTAGGGAAGAAATAGGGTAA
Source organism: Melinopterus prodromus (assembly GCA_964023965.1). Lineage (NCBI taxonomy): Eukaryota > Metazoa > Arthropoda > Insecta > Coleoptera > Scarabaeidae > Melinopterus > Melinopterus prodromus. Next base: position 100,332,059 of record OZ030390.1, read on the forward strand.
TGTTTCATTTATTTAAAATCCCTAAACTGTTTCAAAAGACGTAAACAGAAGTCTTTTGTCAGATTTTTTTCATTAATTTTACAGAAACTGACAAAAATTTCAATTATCTACCAGTCGACAAAAAATTGTATACTCTTAATCTTTAATTTGCTGTTTTCCTTTTAAGATTATGTGAATAAATACATCTGTATTTAATATGAATACAACTCTTGGAACATCTATATTTTTGAGACAAAAATGTCAATCTTTTACTACAATAATAAATAATAATAATAATAACAATAATTATTTTTGTGACATTTTAATTACCAAGGATGAGATGCTGTTTCACAGACTCCTGAACCGATATTTGAGATACAACATTCCTATTTGACATTTAGCAAAAACTTACATTCAAATTTTCACACAGTCTCAGTGGATTGATAAAATTGTGGATATATTTTTAATATATTTGGTTGAAATTTTAATTAATATTATAAAAATAAATAAATATAAAATATACTTCCATTAGTTACATGTTCTTATTTCTCAATAAACAATCTTTGCATTACTCTTTTTTTTCGGCATTGTAAAAAAGCTTAAATTATAAAACTTATTAGAACTTATTAGGATTAGATTAAGATAACATATAAAACAACTTGTTAACATTTATAATTTAAATGTGACAATCTGATAGTTTACTCTTGGGCAACTACAACAATTTCTCGTTTATTGGCCAGCCTGTATGTTAATACAATTTCTGAATTTTTATAGCAACCTTATACCAACTTTTTATAAATAATTTTTTTCCCTGTCGTTGAAAGTTGAAATTTGGGTCTATCGTAGGTCTATCTGGGAGCAGACTGTATGTTTAAGAAAGTTTAGACAAAATTTAATTTAAAAATTCGTAGAACTGAAAGGGTGCAAAGGCCAATGGCTAATGGTGGATTATCAGCATCATCTTTTAATATATTTGGATGAATCTTTAAGCAAATATACATCCATTAGTTAAATATTTTAATTTTTCAATAAACAATCTTAGCATTACTATTTTATTATTATTTTGGCATAAAAAAAATTCTGGATAAATTTTTCCAATTTTTTTACTGATATCATTATGTATTATCTAGAGCCAGTTTTCACATCACTGTGTTACATAATAAACAAGAACAAAAACTATTGATTTTCAGTCAAAAAACGTTATCTTCAGTTAATTTTGTTTGCAATTTTACAAAAAAAATGGGCCTTTAAATCAGTTATGAAAATAACCATAAACATTTTACTATTTGCATAGAAGAAGTCTGAGATAACTCTGGTGCAGCCAACAATGTTTTGAAAAACCTAACTTACACTGGATTGCTTGTATCCCCGCCATATTAAAACATTTTTAGTTGAATTTAAATATTACCTTAAAACTACACCCCTAGTAAAATTGAAATAGAAAATTCAATGCAATCAATTTATTTTAGTTTTGGTTCCTAGTTATAATATAGAAAAAAAAAATGGAGATTTTCCGTAGAGATTACGTTGAATTTGTATAAGCCACCGCAATAAAAACGTTACAGTTGAGATAGCAAACAATTAATGCTCTAATACTTTGAGCTTCATAATATCACAAATTGGTGAATTATTCATTATTTGTTAATTGAAGTACACTATAACATACATAACTAAAAAGAAAGTAAAAAGCTTCATTTCACATAGTATCAAAAATAAATAACATTAGAAAACCAAACAAAAACCACAAAAACTCATTATCAGCATACAATTTATCAAGGCCAAACTTTTAATTGAAAAAAACAAAATGTGCACTACAAATTAAATTAATGGATAAGTTAGATCCAACAGATAACCAGTCCACTTTCTCTTTGCCACGTTGTTAGATAATCAAGTATTTTATGCAAATAATAATAATAACTTATGTAATAATAACAAATATTTCATTAAAAATTACAGATTTACTGATTACTCCATTGTTAATTTAAAGGTTTTAAATCAGAAATAGTTCACGTATTACTCATATTTTAATAATTAACATATCAACTTACCGCACAATACTTCCTTGATCATCCATATCATTTATTTCTATACTCTCTCTCCCGGAGTTCTCATTCAAACTATCTACAATCCCATTCACAATTTCCTTCGCGATATCTTCGCTTGTAGGCTCCTGCGGTTCAGGTTTCTTATCTTCGGAATTACTCTCGTCGCTCTTGCCGTTTTCTACGATATCCTCCTCGAAAGGGTTAAGAGAACGTTCCGCACGTTGTTGTTCGGCGTGCACCTCCATCTCTAGCGCCTGGTTCTCCATTCGCATGAATATGACGTTCAGCATTTGCGTCAGGGTCGCTCGTGCTGTCGTCTGATTTATCAGGTTTTTGCTCGCTAAGAATATGTTGTAACATGTTCGGACGGCTAGGAGTACCGTTCCTTCGTGTACTTCTACGTGTTGGCTAGTTACGACCGTTAGGAGCGCTTTTATAATTTGAAGTTGGACGCCTGAAGATAAAAAAGAAATATTTATAAAAGTAATTTTTTTTGTCTTCTGATAATTTATTAAAATATTAATTCATAGAAGGCTAGAGGTGATACAACAATTTAAAGATTTATTTATTATTTATTGTTTATTATTTATTATTTATTAGATAATATGAATAGGGTCTGAGACTCCGATATAAATCCGTTACCAAAAATTATCTTTTGAAAAAAAGGTCTCAGTTGATTGCTTATATATATCCCCCATTTTAAAAACAACAGGAAATATAGTTCATTAGTTGAATAAGAATATGAGCATTCCAATTTTTTAATAAACAATTACTTTCCCATAATTATGTATAATTTTTCATAATTCTATCCTCATATAAGGTGTATGTTTCCCCTATAATTCTAACTAGAATTTCTATGCATTATTTGTATAACTATTAGTATATTAATCAACATAAACAGAGTTTAAAACTGAAAAAACATGGTTCAAGGACTATACATATAGTAAACAAATGTACATTTTTTAATCACTTATGTCTACCACAGCAAAATATCCACAATACTTTTTCGTTGTACTACTAACCTTCGTCTGTTTGAGGTCCGGAAAAACAAGCGCATATCGTCTCAACAATTCTATCAATTAACAACTTTCCGGGTGTGGTAGAATCAGGTACGTTAGCAGTGAGATGTCCGTAAGCGATTAATTTTTGTAAACAGTCCAAAGCCGTGACAACGATCCGCGCAGATTTGCTCTGACATGCCAGCTCGAATGGCAAGAAATACTTTTCCGTCGTTAAAACGTTCGCGTCCCCACTTTTCGGTATCGGCAAGGCATCCGATATCTTTTCATCGCCCTGGTTCACATTTTCAAGCTCCTTCTTTATTTCCTCTAAAACGTCATAACAATAATCACATGGGATAACCCGTAGATGGTAAATAAAACTTACCTAAAGCTGCTTCGCACGCCTTCTTCAACTGCGAATGGTGAGACCGTTTTATTTCCTTATCGTTCAGAATTTTCTCCAGTGCTCGTAAAATAAACATCTCCTTCGTTTTTAGGTTCGCTTGCATCGTTAAACGAATTGAGTATTATCATTTAGGGCCCCGCGACACCAGCGAAAGGACCATATTCGTGTGACGTGTAAAGTAGTCGAAAATTCAGTACATTCTCGACGATTTCACTTCATAAACAGAACACTATCAACATAATATTAAAGACAACAGAATCCACAACTCGCGCAATTTACCATATTGTTAATTATTAGCGGAAAAAATAGCCACAAAACTAACAACTGTCAAATTGACACATCATTCGATTTTGACAGATATTTGCATAGAAATTCCTGTAAAGCACCGTTCACAATCGACCCACAATTAAATTATACATTATATTACAAATAAACGGTTATTTATTAATAACATTTTGTAATTATGGCAATTATGTAATATTTATGATTTGAACTGATGTATAAGACCAGGTTTTATAATTAAATACTACAAATACGTCCGTTTTATTTTTAATTCCGACATGTGAACGGGCCATATTTGTTTTGAAACGTCAAGTTGTATTTTTACGTGAATCATTTTGGAGGTTGATTACGCTGTCAGAAGGTACTTTGTTATTGTATTTTCGTTAAAAATGCATAACAAAAATGACCCGCCACCACCATATCCCGGGCCAAATCCGGCTATGCCAGGTATTTCATAATTACACCCACTAAAAACAATCCCATATGAAACGTAATATCATTGTAATTTTTTTAAAGGTGTGCATCAACAACAATATTATCCATATCCACCTCAAATGCAGCCGACAGCGCCACTCAACCCATCTTACGCTCCATCATATGGAACAACCACAACAACTACGGTTATTGTACCTCCCGAAGTTATCATTATAGGGGCTTGCCCTGCCTGTAGAGTAGGAATTCTCGAGGATCAGTACACTTGTTTGGGTCTGATGTGTGCGATTTTATTTTTCCCCATAGGAATTTTGTGTTGTCTAGCCGATAAATCGAGAAGGTGCTCTAATTGCGGGGCACAATTTGACTAAATACAATTATCAATGTCTCTGTTTTTACGCTGACGTTAACGATGGATTGGATCTGCCTATTATTGGGCGGTTTTGTCCTTCGTTTGTGTCAGTAGATCTATATTTTAAAGAAATCCCTATTGCATTTGTCGAATTACATTTTCGGAAATCTGATTTTGCACTACGGATTATTTTATACTCGATTTATTATTGTTACTTGTTGCGATAATTTTGGTGTAGTTGTATATAGGTGTAAGAAAAACTGTGGCAACTGTAGATGATGACATTACCTTGATTGGATTGAACGTGAAACAAAAAGAATAATACTTGTATTTTTCAATTACTAAACACATAGATTGCAATATTTGCTGTATAAACAAATTGAGTGTGTACTATCTTATGAAATTTGTTTTATTGCTTACAAAATTTAAGTTATAATTGAAGAAATACTAAAATACAGGCCAAAGAACACAAAACAAAGCTAATTGTTAATTTTTACAGTAATTTTTGTTGAAGTTGTGCATTTTGCATGCCAACTCTGATTTTGAATACAAAAAAAAAACCTAAGATGTAGCTGTTTTTATTTGGACATTAGTTTTAAAATGACGTCAATTAAAAATGAATACTAAAACATCTCATCGACTTAAAGATATTAGTACCCATTTTTTCCTTGTAAAAAGAAACTTTTATAATGCCCTGATTCAATTCCAAAAGAAATATCATTATCTAAAGTTGCCAGTATTAGGGAAAAAAAGTTTTATACATGAATACTTTCCGTTAGTTTATAAATTGCTTATCTCGATAATTAATACCTCATTTATAAAGGTGTGATATCTGTAGTCTGTATGTAAAAACTCATTTTGGGAAGAATAAAAGTCTATATATTATATTTTGTATAAATGTTTATTAGTCCTAACATATCGTATCACATATCAATTATACTTTGTCGTTTAGCGGTTCCTGTAACCTAAAGCAATCGTTAACAATTTTCCACTTGTCGCCTTGCGCTGTAACGACGAAATTCTGCTGAAATGTCTTCGGGAGTTTATCTTGATATTTTACTGTGCCGCTAACTTGTATTAAAAACGTCAGTTGTCCATTGACAGCGCTATCTATGAAACAAATAAAAAAATGTTTTATACTTTAAAGTTTTCAGTTTTTTATTGTTGATATTGTTGTACCTAAGATGGGTTGTGAATCTAAGGTAGAAATGACATGCTCCGAAGTTGGGAGATCTATGTAGAATTTCTGTATTTTCTCGTTGGTTGAAATGCCATTTCCATTCCAAGTTAGGAGGCCATTGTCCAAATATAATCTTGCAATTAACTAAAAACAAAAAAAGTTAGAGATTGATTAACATGTTGATAGACAAAAGAATAGTAACAGTATGCACTGTGCTTTTCCTGATTTTCTTTTGTGATACATTATGAAAAAATATGTGTGGTAAATAGACAAAAATACCCTAAAAAATAATAAGAAAAAACGTGTGGATTGAAAACCAAAGTTGGTTGACATTGTAACAAAGCCAATATATAGCTTTCGCAAAAAAAAAAACAAAACAACTGTATTTAAAATACATAATTCTTCTGTGAAGAAAAAGAATTATGTTTATGTATATGTATATTTTCAAATTGGTTTGAAATGTTTCGAAGCTATTGTCATTTTACAATTAGAATCTTAAATAGAATCTCCATTCTTCTTAGAAATGCCATATAAAACTTTATAGTCTTGGGCACAGATATTTTACGGAAAGCAAGTTAAACATAAACTCTACCATGATAGCTATGTCAGACTTGAAATATATGGAGTTCTTATGACTTTGCGTATTTACATCAAAATATTGAGGTAGAAATCCTATATCTTTGTATTTTCTGGAACATATTTTTATTTCAAATTTAAAAAATTATGACTGCATGACACCCATGTATAAAATTGGATGTTACTCGGTTAATATGACAAATTCTGGTTTAAAACTTCAGGAACATATTTTTTAAATATCACACTATCTATTTCGGCAAAGAAACCTGCTATATAAGTGGAAAACAGGTTTATCGACGGTAAGATATTCAAGGAGAAAGGAAGTTTGTCGGGCAATTCCGTCATACGAAGAAGCAACAGTAGACACGTGTTTCGGACTAAATCCGAAACTAGTCCGAAACACGTGTCTACGGTTGCTTCTTCGTATGACGGAATTGCCCGACAAACTTCCTTTCTCCCTGCTATATAAGGTTTATACGACAACTGATAAGGTGTAAAATAGTTTAATTCGATTTTTCCTTGTATACCAGTGTGTGAGAGAACAGTTCTTTTTGTTATTGTTATGAAGTTTAACAGAAATGTTATATATTGAGCTAGACTATAATATATCGAGATACAGAAGCAATATTTTACAAATTTACATATTTTATATTTAATTTTTAGTGCTTAAATTTCTCATATCACAAAAACATTGAAATTGATTTGCAGAACCATGCGCAAATCGTTTTCTTAACACCCCCTGTACATCAATTTATTTTGAGTTCTATCAATAATCGGAAATGTAGTTTGAGGTTATGTTCTAGAACTTTCAACTTACATGTCTTCGTTTGTCGACCGTATCGTAATACAATTTCGTAAATTCTTCGCCAGTGCGCACGGCCTGATCGATTTTTCCTTTCATACTCTGTAAACCATTTATAAAAGACACAATTTGAGATTTTAAAATAAAAATACCCATACTTGATCCATGGCGAAAAGTTGTTTACGTTCGTAAAGAAATCTTCTACTGCGACGTTGCCCTTCGTAAACGATCGTTTCTCTGCGTTTCTCACTCGTTCAAATGATTTTCTAATTTTCTATTCTACTCTGTCATAAGGGGACGGAGTGGGCGTTCCTTGTTCAGGAAGCTGGCTTGATCGCAAAATAATGCATAAAAAGTGTAATGATTCTCGTGGAGTTTTTGGCGTTGGAACAGATTTACCTGAATGGAACGTACCGAATTAGTACGGCAAAAAATTAATTACGATCCCCGCCAAAAAATTATACCGTATTGATGTCACGTGACCAGTACAGCCAGTTATTTTTTCCGACAATGATGGCGCCAAATAATATTGCCCAGTTTTGTGCAAATTCCGGATATTTATTTTAGTGTTTCAATCCGTATGGCTTGTGCAGACCATGTAGATAATTATTAATAATCATCGTAATAAATAACTTCTGTTGGCGGTGAGTGAAACTCGTTCGAACCGCTAGGAATGCGTAATGAGGACATATTGGTTATGATAAATAAAGACAAGAATAGTAGAGTTTTTCAAACTTTCGATGAAATAATGCGTCCGATCGGCGATTTTTCGTTGTATGAGAGCAACACGAAATTCACCGGCATCGTTATAATACGTATTAGTATAAACTACTGGATACGTTGATGAATAATCCGTATATTCGATGATTTTAAAGAGAGATGGAATGTTAATAATTCAGCTACTTGTGCTTGCCGTGGTGCTGCTGTGTCCGTCGACGGTGCTGCCACCTATACTGTCAATGTTGTTAGGCTTTTCCAAATGGAGTCTAATGAAGTCCATTTATTGAAAAAAACGTGAAACCCGCGCAATTTCGTCAAAAATCCCTTCAAAATGGTAACATATTTACTTAGTACGATACCGGATATGTGTACGCATTGTGGAAATTGGTGTTGGTGCATGTGTTGATCGTTAAATGTAAATGTTTACAATCTAGACATGGGAGACACCTTTGGTGTTTGTCAAAGTATACCATCGAATTGTCGGCTATTTCTATGGAATCTCGACTTATAGTAAACACTAGCAGGCTAATAATTGCATTAGAGTGTACATGCAGACTCTAGTCACACCTAAAAGTCTGTAATGGGCACAGATATTACATAGCCAGGGGCTATTTAGTGCTATTTTTTTCTTTTTGCTATCCTCTATCGGTATGTTTTAATTTATTTATATGTGCTACAAGTGTGATGTTTGGAAAACCTACCACCCGTATTATCCCAATAACACTCATTAATACCCCTTTTCTCTCTTTTTCAGACATAAACTTCAGTAGCGTTTATGTTACGGTTAAAGAAAAGCTATGTAGTAAGTATACGCGCGTTTAACTCACCGTTAGGCAGAATCTAACGCGTTTACATTTTAGGTTGTGCAGCGTAAGTTCACTACCTGCACTATATTTGTGCGATGTCCCAGAGAATAAAGCGGCCTAACCGTTCTGACGATGGCTCGGTTCCTGTTAAAAGGCGTAAGGTAAGTGTTAAACGTCACGTTACATGTCAAAACAAACAACGTTGTTGCCTGTAGTAACAAAACAAAACGTTTAATATACACTCAAGATTCTTATAAACTACGTTAAGTGTAGTTTCCATATAGTACAAGTTCTGTGTTAAGGCAAAATTGTATGTGTTGTATCGATACTGTGTTCTTGTGGTACGGCGTTTGTATAAAATGTTGAGTAAACTTCCATTATAACTTTGCTAATGTAAACATTAAAGTTTTCCGATAGAGTTTTCGCATTACACAAATATACACAATATATTGCAAAGCATCTATAGTTAACAATAGATAAGTAAGTATGGGCACTAACATTGTTTTTGAATGAAGCAGTAGTTATGTCAAATTTGACCATCTGTGCTTATGTTAAAAAAAAATGTGCGCTAGTTTTGCACTTCCAGCGTATTCTTGTCCGATATGTTTAGAAGATTATCGATCTGTCAAATCAAATTTTTAGCAGAAAATTTCAATCACGTTTATCAAAATCAATACTAAAGTTTCAATATTTAAAGGCTATATAATTCATGGGGCCACAAATAAGTTGTTTTGTCAAATAGCCCCTTGCTTTGGACCCGTTTGTTTAGCAATGATTTAGTTTTTCAATTGATTTACATAAGTTGTCATTTCTTTTATATCAACGATTTTTGGAAAAAAGGTGTTTTTTTATTGTGTTATGTTATTAATTACTGAAACCTTCTTTTTAACCCTGTGGTATTTTGTACTAGCACAACCATTTTTTATTTTAAAAAATCCTCGGGCACGTTAACTTTTAATATTTAAATACGCATTTGCTCATTAAGTTAATACACAATTTAGATATTTTCCTACAAAGTCAACAATTTTTATTTAAATGCCCTATTTTGTTCTGATTTTATTAAATCTTTTATTTACCGTTTATATTATAGATATCTTTACACAATATTGATACAAATATACAACCATCACAAACGGTACCACTATACAGATACTTATTATATGGGTAGTGATTTTGCTACTTTTAAAATCTTATGCTCAAGAAAAATTGAAAGCATCTCATAGCAAACCTTAAACGTTGTTAATTTATCGAACATTGTATATGCGAATTAATTCGAGAAGAGTTCCAAATATTGCAGTTGCAACATTAAAGTACGAAATAAAAAACACACTTAATTTAAGTACATATATGAAAAAATTACAATTTATTGACGCAAATTTTGCCCAGGTAAGGTTTTTGAAGAACAAAATGTCAAAATTTTTGAAAAGATTGATTCTTTATTTCAACAATTCGAAAGTACTGAAGCACTGATAAGTAAAAAATTACTAAAACAATTGAGGCAGTTGGAGACAGATATTTACAAATAAAGTGGGCTAAACATTAATGGGTGACAAATATTCAGCTCGGCTTTAGTTCCTATATTTTATTTTAACTTTTTTTAACCAAAATTCAAGCCAAATACTTTTATGGAATGACCTTGAAGAAAATATAGTTATACATGCCTTCAATTCATCTTAAAGATCACTGATTGTGGTAACAAATCTTTAATTTGCTCATATAATAGAGAGAATTTCTTCCAGAAATTTTTTTTTAATGTTCTTGCAGTCTGTAATTGAAATTGTAGGAGTTCAAAAATAAAGTTACCTAAAGTATTCATCTTTATAAATATTAAACCTATAAATTCCAATAATAATAAGGTTAGACGTCTGTGGTAATAACCATAATTATCAAAAATAATAAATAAACGGCTCGTCCAAATTTTTTCCTTTTTCTATTTTGTCTAATTTGAGCCCTTTGTTGTTGTCCCCTTTGTATACCTTGGGAACACAGTAATTTCCTGTATACCGCTGGATATTTTTTTACATCGGAAGCTTTATTATTGAATTTAAGTTGATCCAGAACTTTTTGCTAAAAATATTTTTTTGGAAAGTTAAACTTTTATTAGTTTTACATTTGTTACCAACTTTTTGGACACAATGTCCATCTACTTTTGGCTTTTAAGAACAATAAATATTAATAATGGAAACAATAATTAATTAACTTGAATAAAAAAAATCTGGCAAGGCACATGACTTTATCATACTATACAGCAGAGTCAATACTGGCAATGCTGTCAATATAATCAAAATATCTGTCAAATCCTGGCAAACTAGTAGTAATGCAGATACGAGCGATCTCGATCTCATAGAATGTTCAATGTGTATAGACAGATTAGTGTTGGTTCGAATAAAAACTGCGAACGCTTCACTAAACTATTTATTGTATATACATACTGCACAGAGCGCTGAGCGACCAATAAAGTCAACTGCTATGCGTACTTTCAAAGTTAAAGTTTGCTCTTGCAGCTAATCTATTAAACTTACCAAAAAATCTCATAGATATAAATTATACAAAATTTGCTCTACTTTAATTTATTAAAGTACATAGATATATTAGTTATCTATTTTGATTAAATTGCAGAAATGGCGGTTCATTTGCAAAATCTTTGAAAAATGCTAAGAACTCCAAATGCTTAGCTTTTGTAGTGAAAAAGACTCGCTACAAATTGAATAAAGTTGAGTTGGGTTGACAGATATTTGATATTTGGCAATAAGTTTGACTTGCAATAAAAAAAAAAGTTGTTGTCCAAAATTTGCAAAACTTGCAGTGTTGTCTTTGCCAATAAAACACTTCCCGATGGTAGATATTACTCACAATAGAAGACAGTGCATTCTCCTAATATAATGTAAAATTTTAATGAAGATACAAACATTGAAAAAAATATGTAAAAGCTTGTAGTTCAGATAACTCTAAATTTTGAACAAAATTTACTCATTTATTTTAACTTAAAATAATATTTTGTATAGTTGAAACTTCCACATTTTTTTTTGTCCGTTATAATAAATTTTTACTTTGCAAATCTCTATATCGTTCATCTCTTATTCTTTTCGAAGAAGCCCTTTTCATGTTGCCATTTCTTAACTAATCTCTCTGAAATAAATGTAGCGGCAGACGGCGGAAGAAGAAGAGACGGCCTCCATGGCATCATGGCTTCCCCGGCCGCTTACCGACCTCAAAGGCATATACAATCGGACCACGACGGAAGCGCCAGCCGAACTCTTCCGCAAGGACCTCATCAGCGCCATGAAACTGCCCGACTCGGAACCTCTTGCCTCGCACGAATATTGGGTGATCACCGATCAGTGGAAACAGGAGTGGGAGCGCGGCGTCCAGGTGCCCGTCAACCCGGAGAAGCTGCCCGCGCCGTCCGTATCCGAGCTCAACCCGGTGAATGTCTATAAACCGCCGCACGAATTCAAAGCGTGAGTATTGCAGCTTTATCAAATTTTTATGTGTTGTGTTATGTTTATAATTACTATGTTTTAACGGACACCTCATATAACTGGACAGATTTGTTTAAATTATGGCCATATAAAATAATATTGCCCTAATACATAATCTGTAAGCAGAACAAGAATATTTACATTTACGTTCTGCTTCTGCTTGTGCAAAGCTATGAATATATTTATTTGGTTTTTACTTTATCATACGCAGTATGATTTTTTTGTCATTACGTGAATGCAAAAGATTTGGAAATAAACAATTACAATGAACGGTAAAAAGTGGTGATAATCGTTTCAAGGTCACCGTGGATAGTACGATTGGTAGCATACTACCAACTTCTTAAAATCGCGCTTTTTTTGCTTTGCACCGACCCATAAGGAAAAAATTTACTTTTAGCATAACACCCAATTATCAAGATCAGTCAAACTTTAATATTATATTCTGACGTTTAGAACACTGGTAGAATAAGAAACAATTGTGCGTGAGGTGTAATATCAAATCAACAAACCGGATGTCCTAAAATATAGTTCAATATTGTAGAATTCTTCTTTTATCCAACTAAACAGAAATATGTCGGAATATAGGCCAGTGTCTAAATTTAAATGTTTTTGTTTACATTTTTTCTTCTTTAAAAACGAGGAATTTGGTGTTTTGTTTGACGCATTGTCCACAAGTTGACACCAACCTGCAAAACTAACTTTTCTTGAGCAGAGGCTCTATATGTCACTTTTCAAGGTCAAGACTTGGATATTGCAGATTTTTTGTTCACTACCTAGTTGACTACAATAATTTATAATGACTATCTTTGCATGCTGTAGGAAGTAACTAACGTATTGAAGAAATGACCTAATGTATGACTGTTGTATGGTAGAATGTTATGTGGAGATTTTGTATTTTAATACTGCTTTGTTTTGAAACATCAGTAAAAACATATTTCATTAGCGACTGACTGGTATATTATGTTTCGTGCTATCGTCAAAAGTTGCTTACGAAAATTGCTTACTTTTTTAGTCTTTCATCTCATACTTACCTATTTGATAGGTACAAAAATGAGAATTAAATATAGATGCATGTTTCAAATAAATTATATAGGTAAGTAATATGAGACCAAACAATTTTTATACATAAATTATTGTAAACTTTTTATTCCTCTTGTTTATAATATGTAGTAAAAACGACATAACAAAATTAAACTTCCAAATGTACACAAAAATGTTAGAACTGTATATTGAATTTCTCTAGAAGCGTGAGAAATGTATGAAGCTTACATAACTGAAGTGTTCAAGTGCCACTTAAGTGCTACAAAGTAAAAATACTCGTAAATTTCTAGAATCTATGTGTATTAAACTATTTAAACATAATTATAATAATTAAAACTTAATCAATTTAAATTGAAATCAATGCCTAGAATTTGACAGTTAAATAATTAACCAAAATGCAGTTTCTTTTCTTTTGTTAGTATATTACAAATTTGGAATATTTTTGTACGTTAATTGCTTATATACCAAGTAAATTAAAGTGGATTAAAATTTAAATAATTTTGTTATTTTAAAGTGTTGTAACGTGTAGGAACCCAAAAAAATTAGGTACACAGAATACAGATATGAACCAAACTGCAGCTCAATAAAAAATATTCTTGTGTTGCTCAATATGATGTAGATGTAGGGAGGCGGTGAAACAAAAATGAAACACGTTATTGAGATTTGGAAAATAGAATAAAAAAAAAATAAAAACACGCCATGACAATATTTTAATCTACGAATTGATGTTGGTATAACAGCAACTGACGTTTAAAAAGTCAGGAGAAGACCTTTCAAGTTAATTTTTAATAACCACCATTGGGAAATTTTAGTGCAACTATATTATAAAACAACTCAGTTTTGATGCTGACCAACTTACATTTATGCGACTTTTGTACAGAATATAAAATATATTATTATTATTATTATGTAATTATTAAAATATTTCCACTTTCTTCCTTCCAGACCGAAGAACCGATACATACGCATAACGAACGACGAGCGATTCAAGACGGAGGACCACGTCCTCTCCAAAGTTCCGAAACTGGCCGAGGCCGCCTGCTCGTACGACCTGGACGAGTGCGACATCGCCTGGCTCAAGATCATCAACGACGAGCGCCACCTTATGGGTCTCGGCCCCTTGTCCGAGGATCAGCTCGAGCGCGTCATTGAGCAGCTCGAGGTGCGATGCTGGGACAAGATCCAGTCGATACTGCGCAACGAGGAGGGCCTCGGGATCGAGTACGACGAGAACGTCGTGTGCGACGTCTGCAGGTCGCCCGACTCGGAGGACGGCAACGAGATGGTCTTCTGTGATAAGTGCAACATCTGCGTGCACCAGGCGTGCTACGGCATCATGAGCATACCGGAGGGGCAGTGGCTGTGCGGGCCGTGCGCCGAGAACGCTGTGAATCCGTGCTGTATGCTCTGCCCGAATCCAGGTTAGTGATTTGCAGGTTGAATAAATAAAGTATGAGTTGCTTTGTAATAATAGTTATGTGGTATGTTTTGATGTACCTTTTGGGAGAAATTTGTTTGACGGTTAATAATTTGATTGTGTTGTCATAAATAAATTCTGCTGATTGAAGCAAAGCAAATTCATCTATTTTTAATAGAAAAAATACATTGTCGGACATGAAACAGTGAAGAAGAAACATTTTATAAGATAATATTCTTGGGTGATGTTAACGTTAGTCTTTGACAATGTTGCATCGAAGGTCCTATCAAAAATCTTAAGAAATTTTGTTTTTCGTGAACATGGATCTGAAAAGTTTGTTTGTGTCACTTGTGAATTTTTGACACATTTATGCGTAAAAGCAAGCTGTCAAAGTTTTCAATAAAAGTGACGATTCTAAACAAAAGTTGGCGAGATTTCCACCTCCATTTTTTGACTATATTAAAGTCGAGTATTAGTAAAAATAAAGGAACCGAAAACATAAAAATAAAAGTTACGAGATGTTATAGTTGCAAAATAAATAATATTATTTATTTTTACATAGATAGATAGAATACATTAATTTCAAGAAAACTATAAACAAAAATACAATATATGTTACACAATTAGACATAAATAAGTGTTTTTCTCACCTGGCCATGGACTGTAGTCCTTCAGGCCTATATATTTTGACATATTGAACCCTTTGTAACAATTTCTTGCAATTTAATTGTTATTTTTAATGTGCACAATCTGTATTTCCATAAAGGATCCTTTAATAGAGAATAATTAATAGTTACATATAAAATTATATCATTGGAAAAAAAGATTCCGGAGAAAGATCCTAGAAAATAAAACAAAATTTGGGTAAGCTTGTTGGCCAAATTAATATCACTACAACAATATAACATTAAAAACTACTAAAGTTTATAGATGAATTATTTAAAAATATTTTAAATCCATAATAAAAATACTTGTTTGTTTTTTTTTTATTACAGTTCTTCCATTGTTTTTCAATAAAACATCCTAAAATACAAAAAAAATCTAATTCACAAATTGTGAATTAAGTTTATTTAAGGGAAAATAAGTCTAGTTTTTAAAATATTTTAAAAACTAGACAATTGAAAATGTCTTGCTCTGATTCAGACTCATCTTGAAACAGTGGCCTTAAAACAAAAAGAATCTTTAACAAATCTGATATCATTCCTAACGAGCATATTTTATTTTTAAAAGTTAAAAAAGTTAAATAAATATTAAATTATAAATACTATTATAACCCATACTTTGCGAAATGGCTTATTTTGTTTTTGCATTCTGCCAAACTTCTAACAAAAAAAAAAACAGTGTTATATAGTAAATGAAAAATGTAATCATTATTCAAGTAATCTGTAATCTCAATTTATCATATTATATTATTTTAGTTTTAGAGTTTAGGATAAGTTTGCAATGCTAAGTTTTCCGTGGCATGTGAACACATTAAAACTAGTTTGTCGTAGTTTATTTCATATACACCTTGTAAAACTAACATGGAATAACTAAAAAAAAAAAAATGTTACTTCAGTCTGCAAGCAAAAAAGACTTCTGTTTTGCTAACAGCTGTAAAGTGGATACTACTGCTTTTTTTCAATCTAAATCTAACCTTTAATTATCATCTTCTTCTATTTATTTTCTTCAATCTTAATTGTTAAACTTTTACATATATGTATTTAATTCAACACAAAATTTTAAAAAATTGTTAATTAAAAAATTCTTTTCAAAATACAATAAAAGGCCATTAATCAGTGGTAACGATTAAAAAGTAATAATTACTGTACCAAAAAATACTGACTACCAAAAACTAACAAAATCTCCAATCCAGGTGGGGCCATGAAATCGACCCGATCTCAGCACAGCTACGCGCACGTCTCCTGCTCGCTATGGATCCCGGAGGTGAGCATAGGCTGCGTCGAGAAGATGGAACCGATCACCAAGATATCCAGCATACCTCCGACCCGGTGGGCTCTCATCTGCGTGCTCTGCCGCGAACGTAAAGGCGCTTGCATCCAGTGCTCGGTCAAATCCTGCAAGACCGCCTATCACGTCACGTGCGCCTTCAAGCACGGCCTCGAGATGCGCGCCATCATAGAAGACGACTACACTTCGGAGGGCGTCAAACTGAGATCGTACTGCGAAAAGCACAGCCGAGCGCGGAAGAAGAAGAAGAGCATGTATTCGGGTTCCGAGGACGACGATAAGCTGAAGAAGAGGAAAGACGCCGAGGAAAATAACCAGGGAAGGGCGACGAGGCTGCAGGAGATTGAAGCGGAGTTTTTCGTGCACGTGACGCAGAAGGATGTCGTGGTCAGTTTGGATGTGGACACGGAGGCGTTGACGGCTATTTATAATTATTGGAAGTTGAAGAGGAAGGCTGGGAATAATAAGCCGTTGTTGCCGCCGAAGTCTGATGATGTGGATATGCTGTCGCATAAGCAGGAGCAGGCGGATTTGGAGAAGATGAAGATGTTTGTGCAGCTCCGGCAGGATTTGGAACGGGTGCGGAATCTGTGCTATATGGTCAGCCGGAGGGAGAAGTTGTCGCGGTCGTTCTTCCGGATGCGGGAGCAGACCTTCCATAAGCAGGCGGCGGTCCTCGATACAGGTATTTATATTCGTTACGCTTTGGTTTTCGAGGAAATCTAACCATCGCGTTAGATTTTATTTCCAAAATGGCTTTTTCAATGCCATAAATATACGTAATGTCAATGAATAGCAATGGGCCCAGTATAGACTCTTGAGGAACCTCAATTATTCTCATTTGACTTTTTGAACATCCGTAGCTTTTATCTAGACTTTTTGTTTGTAACTTCTGGTCCAAGCACGTTTTTCCAGAATTGTTCATAACTGTTCTTAACATATTTGTTTCCAAAATAAAACTATAAGTTTTTTATTATGATTTCCCAGAACATTTTATCAAATTTTACAATTTATATACTTTATATGAAGCAGTTCAGCAAATATGTATTTGTGTTAAGAGTAAAGTGACTTGTGAAGACCGACTTCATCTCTAATCCCATTACAGGTGCTGGAAACTTACCTCCTTCCGTAATCCAAGCCGTAATGGAAGCGAACCACGGACCATCGATTTACGACCGGCTCTACTCGCACACGTCATCGGAAGACCACACGATCGACTTCGAGAACATCCTCGACAAGATCTCCGGCCTGAAGTCCGGCGACGAGAAGAGATCTGACTATAACGGTGCGTTCAAAGAAAACAATCCGTATAAGAAGATCTACGTGAACGGGTCGAAGAGACGGAGCAGCAGTATGTACAGTAGTATGTCGAGTAGCAGTAGCAGCGACGAACGTCCGAAAAACAAAGAGAATTGCGTGCAGAGCAGTTCCGACGACGTCAAGAAGGCGCCCGTCAGTAAAACTACGCCGAAACGTAGCGCGAAACCGACGGAGAGGCGGGAGAGACGCTTGAGCATGCCTAAACCTTCCCTTGACACTAGTAGCGATGACGACGCGAAACCATCGGATACCTGGAAGTCGATGTCCAAGTCGAGACTGAAGCAAGTTGAGAAGGAGCTCGGATATTCAGGTAATTACCGTTTTTTTTGTTTTTAGATCACTTATTACAGAAAAGTTTAGCCACGTAAATAAAAAAATGATTGTCTGTAGGTATAGAATTGGGCCTAGACATTACCCTGAGGTACTCGAACTTATTTAATACTGTGGTTAAGTTCTCAGTATTTATACCATTTTTCTTTTTCATCCAGTGTTTTCATTGGCAGAATTATTGGCCATTAGTTTCTTCTACCTTATAGTTTTCTTTTTTTTGGGTATATTTATCGCCTGTTGCTTACAATCTTAAATCATGCTTTATAAAAAAAACACTTTCTAAAAATAATGCAAAACAGCCATTTTACAATAACAACTTTTAACGCAAACTGTGTCCGATCTAATTGACCGATGTTGACGTTTCAAACGGTATCAGATGGGAACGCCACATTGCTCTATATTGCGCAGTTTGCGATTCCATTTACCTTGTTCTATTTACGTTTTCCTTCCTTTCACCTGTTTTCGATTTTCTGATTATGTCATATATTTTGCAAAATAAAATTCTTTTCTATTCTATTCTGTTCATCTCCTTTCAATACTTGTATTCTAACCATAATATTTTTACAATCATCGTCTCTTACTTCTCTTTGATAAAATCGTTTCTCTTAACGTTTACAGGTAGCGATAGTGACGATCTCATGGCGTTCACTACGGTTAACAAGCACAAGGACGTCCCGAAGAAGACCATGACGTCCATATACTCGGACAGCGACACCTCGGAGAGCTCGGCAAGGAACGATGCGGCGAGTGATTCGCAGCAGAGCAAGCTACGCACGAAAGCCGCCGTAAAAGACTTCACGCACAAACCTTCGGCGGCGTCAAAAGCTCCGAACAAGAGCAGCCCCGAGAATAAGAAACGAACAAAGGAAGAGCCTCCACCAGCGCCGCCGGCACAACCAATGAAGAAAAGCTCTGCCAAAAAGAAGGACTACGTTCCTTCGGATCTCATTGTTCCTCAGCGGCAGGCTGCTAAGAAGGCCTCGGAGAATCTGAAGACGACCACTAATAGGACGAAAGAACAGCAGAAAGAACATGTTAGCGAAGCGGAAGTTGTCGTTGGAAGTAATAAAGTTGTGGAGGAGATTATTAGTAGTAATAAGAGTAATAGTAGTAAGAGTAAGGTGAGAGGGAAGAGTGGGAAGGAGGTTGCTACTAAGGAGAAAGTTGAGACGAAGAAGAATGATATTTTCGATATCGATAAGGAGATGGAGAAATCGGATAATCAGGAGATTCTGGCATACGTCCCGCAGAGACAGGCCGCGAAAAAGGCTACGGAGCACATTAAGAGTCTGGGGAATAAGCCTGGCGAGGCGCAGAATCAAAATCAGGCTTTGGCGGAGGCTGGGAAGTCCAAGAAGGATCAGCCGGAGATTAAAAAGAAGGAGGAGAGCGATAAGCCGGCTAAAGTTGGCGATTCCGATGGCCGGAGAAAGTCTTCCTCGAATAGCAGTTCGTCTTCCAGTTCTAGTTCTTCCTCTGATTCGTCGTCGACTTCTAGCTCGGAGAGCGACGAAGAAAAAGCGCAATCGGAGAGCCAGGTGTCGACGCAAGCTCGGGATCCGGCTAAGCGGGCTAGTTCCAAGGACCGGCCCTTTCTTGACAAGGTCGCCAAGTCCTCGGACACTAGCAGCTCGTCAGACTCGAGCGACTCCAGCCGATCGTCGACACCAGCAAGAAAATCCTCCCCACCGCCGGCAAGAGCTCGGAAATCCTCGACAGGAAGAAAAGCGGAACCTGCGGCCGCACCTGCAGCAACGTCAACGCCGAAATGGGTGGATGGGAAGCCAGCAGCAGCAGCCGCAGCAGCAGCAGCCAGAAAAAGTCCCGACAAGAAGCAATCCGCGCCGCCACCTGAGAGAGAGGAATCGACACGAATCAGAGGTATGTTTTGCTTTCTTTTTGTCTTGTTTTATAAAAAGGAGCATTGAGCTCTGTGTAGGGTTGCCAGTTTTTAGTTACCAAATGTGTCCAAACCCATTGTACCATGGTACGACCCATTGTCTTGTCTTGTCCATTCAATGTTACCATATCCGTCACATTTAAAAAATGGCATAAAACAAAATCTGTGGTGTTGTTCAGGATAGGTCATCAATGTTTTGATTATACATATATTCTTTGTAATGTAGTCAAGTTGTAATCAACACAGTTATATGGTTTGGCTGAATTTTTAATTTTGGGTTACTAAACAGGCGTGACGGGTGTGACACGTTACCGCATAACGACCTGAGATTACTAATGAAAATATAGGACATGAAAAAATGTGAGATACATTCTTACACATTATTATTATTTTTTGATAATTTTCACTTTTGCTGTAATTTTCAATCTGTTCCTTTCTATCCATACCAAATTATGGTGAAATTTTAGATAGATTATACATTTTATCTTATGTTCCAAAAGGCTAAAAATCGAGAATAAGTTTAATTTAATAACATTATAAAAAATAAAATAAATCCTATAAATGTACATATTACAGTTGTTACCATAATTAAAAGATATTCATTTAACTTTTGAGACTTATCAGAGCATTTCACATATTTCCAGGAACTAAATTTGTTAAAAATATAACTGTTCTGGCCTAAAACGAACAAAATAGTGAAAACTGTTTCATGTATTTTTCCATAGAAATTTAAAAAAAATTCTGCAATCAGTCAAGTTTCTATTTTTTTGCTGTTGTTGTTTAACACTGATTTTCTCAAAAAAGAATTCAGAATTTCTGCCTCAGATTCAGATTCCATGCAGAAACAGAATACCAGAAGCAGTTTTCAATTGTTCGATTTTGTTCATTGTTGTCCAGAATAGTCACTTAGGTTAGATTATTGAATACAAAGTACTTGACAATGTGTAAAATGCTCTGATATTTAGGCACAAATGTTATTTTTTCTACGATAAAATGAATAAATAAATTAGTGGTATGGAAGTTTATTGTAATAAAGCAAACAAAAAATTAATTTTTAATTTGGAGTTCCTTGGGACATAGAGATAGATATTGATTTTTTTTTTATGATCAACAACTGTTGATTAATGTATTCAAACAGTTGTTACGTTATTAGATCTGGCAACCCTAGGTCTGTGGGAAAAAAAAATGAAAGACGATAATTAAATTATTTCGGTCGTTATAGGTACTGGAAGACGGAGAGGTCGTCCGCGTACCACCAACACAGGTGATCGGCTCGGAGATACTAATGTCCGGGCTGGAGATATCGCTGATAGCCAACGTCGCCCTCTGGACAGAAGAGAAGGACCAAAAGGAAGAAAGGGAAAACCATCTGAGGACGTTCTGGAAACAACGAAGGAAGCGAACGATAAGCCCCCTAGGCTGCCATCTCCGGTCAGGAAAGCGGAGAAGAAGCTGACCAGCGACGCCAGTCCAGAAACGTCAACCGTCAACATCGAGAAGGAAATCCTGGAACGGAAAGGCGCGAACTCATCACAGTCGGCAATCGACAAAATGTTCACGCCCAAGGAAGACGAGATCAACAAAGAGAAGAAAGAGCGGCAGGGCAGGTCGCTGCACAGATCACGGTTGCAAGATAAATTGAAAAAGGGATCCCCGGAAAATTTCAAAGAGAAGAAATCCCCCGAAAAGGTCAAGTCTCCGGAGAAGGTGAAGTCTACGGAGAAGGTGAAGTCTACGGAGAAGATGGTGTCTCCGGAAAAGGTGAAGTCTCCGGAAAAGGTAAAGTCCCCAGAGAAGACGAAATTACAGGAGAAGGTGAAGTTACCCGAAAAAGTGAGGACACCAGATCGCTCGCCTGAAAAAGTTACGAGATCCTCTGAAAAATTATCGAAATCGCCCAGCAAGAATAAGGAAAAAGATGCGACGAAATCACCTGAGCGAAAACACTTCAAGGAAGACAGGCAGAGAACCGAAAAAACGCCTAAATCAGCGAGAGTGCAAAAGTCGCCAGTCAAAGAGAACCGGGAGCCTGAGATGGAAAAATTGCCCCATAAATCAAGAACGCCAAAGACGACGCTCCATAAAGAATTCGACGATATTCTCCAAGAGAAGAAAGCCCAACACATGCAAATCGATAAGCCGGAAATCAAACTAGACGAAAAATTAGAAAGCGATGATTCGAAAACTATTATCAACCAAAATCGATCAATTTTCTCCCCAGCGCCGGACTTCCTCGACGAAGATTTTGACATCCTAACCGCTAACTTCGATATCACCAAAGAAGAAATGCTGAAAGCTACGGCTTCCGTAGCAGTTAACAGCATATCTTCGTTCCGGGAAGATACGAAGGAGGACAGCGCGCGGGAAACGATGAATTTAGTCGAGAAGTTACGCATGGGTTATTCAAAGAAGTCTACGGATGATACCGTGAGTGTCGCTTCCAGTCGACCCGAAACGGATCGCACCGAATTTCCGGAGCCGATAGTCCCGAACCACGAAATAACATCACAGCAGAAGGAAGAGACGCCCGCGGACGTTAATTCCCGAATCAATTTTGAGATCCCCATGGATGTGCAACCTATTAGAGAATTGCCGGTTAGCGATATCAATTTACCCGCCCCGGATATTTTAGACCATCAGCAACAATTACATCACACGATATCCGCTTCGGCGGACGAGAGATGGGTGCCTCCGGGAGAACCTTATCCGAACATCCCGAAGGATAACATCCACGAGATGCCGTATTTGCCGGATTTCAACGCTCACGTCTCCTGCAATAATATTTCGAACAATATGGAAGTTATTCAGGCTCCGCAGATCGAGGAGAAGATTCCGTCGCCTTTGCGGACCGCTAGCCAGACGCCTTATTTGGACTCGGCTTCCATGGATTACATGCCCAGTCCGTCGCCGTACGTGCACCCGCAGGCGAAATGGGCCGAGAGGAACGTCTTGCCGAGCAGGAGATCGTCGTCGAGTTCGATGGCTTCTGTCACGAATTCGCCCGAGAGCAGGAGGGATGTGGCCGACGAAGTCCTCAAGCGTCAGGAGAAGATGCTGATGGATTTCTCCTTCCACGGGCTGCACCACCCTCTCCTCGAGCACTTTGCAAACACACAAAGTTTTCCCGATCCGCAGTCCTGTTCGGGGCCCGTTAGTCTCTTCCCGCCTCCTAACATGCATTTCTCTTCCCCAGGTGCCGCTCAGTATCCTCCACCGTCCTTCGGCGCTCCCTTTCCAAATTTACATCCAATCATGAATGCCGGCTTGAAAAACGTCGAGGACCACCAGAACTTCCAATCCCCTTGCACTGCGGCCTTCACGACGTCGCAGCATAACTTGGCGTTGACGGCGGCGATGGTTAACCCTCCGAGCCAATTCTCCATGAAGGAATCTAGTCAAGAAGAGTCAATGATGGAACCTGTTATTTCGGAACCTTTGGGTTCTGCTATTCCACCGCAGATAGAGCCTCCGATAGAGATTCAACCGATTTGCACCATTCCATCGACGGTAGCGCCACCCGCGGCAACACCCACGGAGAGCATTTGTTCGATTCGAACTCCCGCATCGGAATCCCCTGCGTTGAGCAATTCTACGCCGAATCACGTGCAACCATCACCGAATCCTTCGGTGAAATCGAACAGTTCCGCCGGGAAGAAATCGCCGAGTAAACCGACGAGGACCTCGGCTAGGTTTCATATGCAGCAGAATAAATCGCCAAGCAAGAGTCCCGGAAAGAGCCCGCGACAAGATTTGCCGAAATCTTCAGCTCGGGGTCGTCACGATAACAAGAGGGGTGGGCGTGTCTCCTCCGGGAGGGGAAGCCAGGTGCAATCGCGCGGTAGAGGAAGGGGTAGGGGACGGGGGCGAGGGGCCCACTCCTATCTCAGCGATTACGATTCTAACACGATACATAATAAGCTAGTAGGTACGGTTTACGATCTCAACTTCGACGACGACGACATCCAGGGGAGCATGGGCGATCTCCGGTCGATGCGCGAGAGGAGGAAATCTCAAGACATTCACGAACGCAATAAAACTGATATTAGCGGCATATCGCAGGATTTGTCGCAGTCGCCCAAATTTACGAGTCCGTCGCAGTCGCACAAGCGATTCAACGCCGATCTGAGCGAGCTGAGGCCTCCGACGCCAATCGAGGATCCAAAACTGGAAACGGAAACCCCGGTGATCACTCAAACATTCCCCGAAATCGTCCCACCAGTATTACCAGGGCCTGTCGATATGAGGACTTATAACAGCTTCGATTCGCAGGCTTATAATGAGTCGAATCTTTTAGGTGCTTTTAGTGCTACGGGTGCTCCGACGCAGCAAGTCCATGAGGAGATCGACGAGGACTTTGAGAAGGAGCTGCAGTCCGCCCTGAGCAAGAAAACAGAAGAACCTCCGCCTCCTGAAATCGCCAATATCAAAGTTTCGTTATCGGATTCTCGGAACCAACTTAAAGTTAAGATTAAGGGACCTTTGGCCAATTACACTTCAACCATAACACCAGTTCCGGTTTCTATTGATACTTCATCAAATTCGGCTTCGAATTCGTTGCCGAGTATCGCGATTTCCACGGCTTCGATTCCGATGAATCCTGGGACAACAAATCTCCGAAGGATGCGTAAAAAAGAGTTGTTGAGGCAGTATTGGACGCAGGATATGAACATGGACGATCCGACTGCGCCACCTTCAGCTCCGACCGTCCCTACGTTAAGTCGGAGTATTATAACGATACCAAAAGCCGTGGCTTCGATGACGTCTATTCCAACGAAAGACGATTATAGAGATTATCGGACGAACGACGATATCGTGGAAACGAAACATCGGAAGGAAAACAAGAACAAACTGAGCAGGGAATTGCGACAGTTGGATATTC
Organism: Melinopterus prodromus; assembly: GCA_964023965.1. Classification (NCBI taxonomy): domain Eukaryota; kingdom Metazoa; phylum Arthropoda; class Insecta; order Coleoptera; family Scarabaeidae; genus Melinopterus; species Melinopterus prodromus. The sequence continues at coordinate 100,356,959 of OZ030390.1, forward strand.
CGATCGACGATGAATCTCTTGAAAGGCGAAGGAGTGTTTCCGGGGGAAATTCTTTAGAGAAGAGACGTGGAAGGCCACCAAGGGTTTCCGCGACCCCAAAAATCGGGAAGTTAACAATAAGTTTGAAGGCAACGGGGAATAGTATAATCGATGTTCCGAAGACAAACGATAGAAAAGACACAATTAGGCCTCTTAAGAAGCGACATACGTCTACTGTAGCGAAACCGAGCGTAGAAGATCTAAAACGGGAGAGTATGGAGTTCCGGAAACGAGTTATGGCGGACTTCGGGGAAGGTAAAAAGCGTAAACGTGAGAAGGATAAAAGCGGTAAGAAAAAGAAGAGGCGGAAAGACGGGGCGAAAGTAATAGCGAGTGAAAGTCTAAAGATGGTGATTAAAATAACGGATAGTGCGACGAGTGACGGAAAATTGCGGACTAGTGACGGTGAGGAAGTGAATAAACTAGCCTTGGAGCCGTGTAAGGGCTCCGAGGGTACGGACGAACCGAAAAAAAATGACGCGGACAATCAACCGGCTGCGGGTTTTACGAAGAATCTTCCGATTAAGTTGAAGTTGTCGCGGTGCCAGGAGGGTTCCGGGTACGTAATGAAGGCCCCTACGGTAGAGGGGGAGAACTTTAAGAAGTCGGAGCCGGGAGGGGGTGCTCCGAGCGTCGTGCTGGACGTCGTGCAGCCTCCGGCGGCGGTCGCGACGCCCCTACAACTAAATAAGGGCTGCGAAGTTAGATGATAGCGTGTAACATAGGTCTCTCGTAATTTGTAATTAGTAGGTATTTAAAAGTGACCAGTGAAATAATAAAGAGTTAACGAACTTGTACAGAATTTTAAAAGAACGGGCACTCACTTCACCTGTTTCCTTATTTTAGCCACATTGTTAAGCTGTATAGTGTATGTGTAGGCTATTGAGAAACCGAGCGTTGTCGGATAGATGGCGGGAATCGTCGGGTACGTTTTGTATAATGGTTCACATACCGCATGATGATGATAAACACATTTTAAATGTTATTACTTTTGTATGAGACAGTAACCATTCCGATTTTAAAATTACTCTTTATAGCCGATGGATTGAGATATGTGAACCATAACCACTTAAATTTTTAATTCTTTTGTTTAACTTAGCTTTCGATCAAACAATGGCAGTTGTCGGATAGGTAATAAATATGTGGACTGATCTGAGCCCAATGTGCAAATGAGACGTGTGCGATTGTTTCCTCTAGGTATTTGATGACGCTCGTTGAAACAACAACAGATTAATAACAAATGAACGCAGTAAAACGTATAATAATTAAGAGTGTATGTCGTTGATTCAGTGTACAAAGTCAATTACATCCACGAGACATGTATTCATATTTTTGTACATATTGTAAGTTATGGTATTTGTGAATATAAGATAGTACTAATTTATATATTTCATTTGAAAATGATTAACTCGTGTTGACAATTTTGATAGGTAGAATCGTTATAGAATTTCATCAGATATTGTATGTAGAACAAATGGCTTAGGTGCAATTCTTTTATTATCGATTGTTGTTATGTGAGCCATAACGTTTATTGTACAGTTTTTTCATTATTTCCTCGTAATATCTCGTCCAAATGGCAAGCGTAATTAGTGTAAATTATGATAATTACTTAAAAGATTTTATTATATATATATATTTTATTTTTTATACTCAACTCGATTGTTTTATTAATTTTTTAGATGTTTGATCGTGTAATTATTTGTTTTGTCTTTTTAAGTGGGGCGCCGTCTCACCGCACAAGCCATTTGTTTGTTTCATGTTACATGATGCAGATAATATAAATTAAATATAAATAATGGAAGGAAACTTGTCGGTTTTCTATTTCTAAGACATAAATGATGAAAATCAATCCATTTTCCCATCTTCGCGTTTCTGTATCATTTATTCCTTCTTTTGTACAGCACTTAATGTTATTTGTATATTATGTCAAAACGCTGAATGTGTATCATGTACACATATTTATGTGAAACATCGTAAATTATATTTCAGTTTTATACGTCTGTTTTTTTATATAATTTTATTCCTACCGCCCTCGACAGACATTGTGGACAAAGTGGTTTACAAGTTTTAGATGTTGTGTGTTAATTTATATGAAAGAAAGTATTGTTTTGTATTTTTCAATTTTTTTACTCTTGTAACATAGTACAAAATACAAATAAATCTATTTTATTAGTTATACTATTAGTATTTATTATTAAATGTTATTTAATTGTAAATGTCCAATAAACGAGAACAGATGCGCGTGCTCACAAGATTTTTATTACGTTGATTGAATGAAATTTTTACTTAGGACCGACCTCTGTATATTCATACATCTCATACGCGTATACAGTAGGTTATTTGAATTATATATACTAAATACTGTATATAAATATACATAATAATATATTGTACATCATTTAAGGAATGTGATATATTTCTGAGAAAATATTACATTTAGCTAACGATAATATTACGTAAGCACAGAAGAATATCTAATGATAGAGTACTATTTAAATACAAGAACTATGTGATAGGTGTTGGCTAAATTAACTTGTAAATCATTTTGTGAAGTAACTATAAAATAAAACATGTTTGTAATATATATCCATTTGTTTTTCTTATAATTTCAATTATTACAAATACAATTGATCACATAAGTGGCAGACTACATTAAAGTAAGTATTTATCTAGTACTGAGAGTTTAAATTTTAGTAAGTATATGTCCAGTACATACTACTTTTTACAAAATGAGTTCCGTATATTTAGAGAAATGAGAAACATCGCCGAATTCAGAAGGCCATAACATTAGCTGCTAGGTTAAACAACAGGATTTTTTCAGGGCAATTTTGGAAAAAACGTAAATTTCTCGTACCTCAAATTGTAGCTAATTAAAATACCTGGTAGCCATTCGACGCTCGGTCTTCTGTTCGTTAGACAACAAGCCCTAAATGGCGATAATGTCCGTTTGAATAGCAAATGTACTTCAATCAGTTGCCACAGAAAACTGTTTATACCTTTTGCAAATACTGTTGTATAAATGTCTATCATACCTCAAACTATAGGTAATTAAAAGATCTATTGGCCCTTCGACGGTCGGAGTTTTGCCCCATAGACACCAACCCCTAAATCGCGATAATGTCTGTTCGAATAGCAATCGTCTTTCATCCAGTTGCTGCAGAAAAATGTCTATAACTTTTGTTAAAATCGTTGCATAAGTTTCTATCATACCTGAAATTCTTGCATACATTTCTATCATACCTCAAATTGTAGGTAATTAAAAGTTTTAGTAGCCGTCAGACCTTCAGAGTTTTGCCCCGTCTACAAGAACCCCCAAATCGCTATAATGTCCGTTCGAATAGCAAATGTATTTCATTCAGTTGCTGCAGCAAAATGTCTCTATATTTTGCAAAATTACTTGCATAAATTTCTATCATCTCAAATGATAGTTAACTAAAAGTTCTTGTAGCCATCAGACCCTCAGAGTTTTGCCCCATCGACAAGAACCCCTAAATTGCGATAGTGTCCGTTCGAATAACAAATGTATTTAATTCAGTTGCTGCAGCAAAATGTCTCTATATTTTGCAAAATTACTTGCATAAATTTCTATCATCTCAAATGATAGGTAACTAAAAGTTCTTGTAGCCATCAGACCCTCAGAGTTTTGCCCCATCGACAAGAACCCCTAAATTGCGATAGTGTCCGTTCGAATAACAAATGTATTTAATTCAGTTGCTGCAGCAAAATCTCTATAACTTTAGCAAAAATACTTACATAAATTTCTGTCATACCTCAAATTGTACGTAAATGTTCTAGTAGCCATGAGACCCTCAGAGTTTTGCCCCATCGACAAGAACCCCTAAATCGCGATAGTGTCCGTTCGAATAGCAAACGTATTTCATTCAGTTGCTGCAGCAAAATCTCTATAAATCTGGCAAAAGTTCCTGCATAAATTTCTATCATGCCTCGAATTGTAGGTAATTAAAAGTTCTAGTAACCGTCAGACCCTCAGAGTTTCGCCCCATCGACTAGAATCCCTAAATCGCGATAATGTCCGTACGAATAACAAACGTATTTCATTCAGTTGCTGCAGCAAAATGTCTATAACTTTTGCAAAAACTCGTGAATATTTTTCTATCATACCTCAAACTGTAGGTAATTAAAAGTTCTAGTAACCGTCAAACCCTCAGAGTTTCGCCCCATCGACAAGAACCCCTAAATCGCGATAATGTCCGTACGAATAGCAAACGTCTTTTATTCAGTTTCTGCAGAAAAATATCTATAACTTTTGAAAAAATTCTTGCATAAATTTCTATCATACCTCAAATTGTAGGTAACTAAAAATTCTATCAGACCCTCAGAATTTTCCCCATCGACAAGAATCCCTCAATCGCAAAATGTCCGTTCGAATAGCAAACGTATTTCATTCAGTTGCTGCAGCAAAATGTGTACAACAAACCACAAAACAACAACAAAATTCTTGCATAAATTTCTATCATACCTCAAATTGTAGGTAATTAAAAGTTCTAGTAATCGTCAGACCCTCAGAGTTTTGCCCCATCGACAAGAACCCCTAAATCGCGATAATGTCCGTTCAAATAGCAAACGTATTTCATTCAGTTGCTGCAGAAAAAGGTCTATAACTTTTGAAAAAATTCTTGCATAAATTTCTATCATACCTCAAATTGTGGGTAATTAAAAGTTCTAGTAACCGTCAGACCCTCAGAGTATTGCCCCATCGACAAGAACCCCTAAATCGTGATAATGTCGGTACGAATAGCAAACGTATTTCATTCAGTTGCTGCAGCAAAATGTCTATAACTTTTGCAAAAATTCTATAAGTTTCTATCATACCTGAAATTGCAAGTAATTAAAAGTTCTAGTAGCCGTCAGGCCCTCAGAGTTTTGCCCCATCGACAAGAACCCCTAAATCGCATTCAGTTGCTGCAGCAAAATGTCTATAACGTTTGTATACATTTCTATCATACCTGACATTGTAGGCATGAAACCTGTTAAAAGATATTTGCAGTTTTGAACCATAAACTCAAATCGATGCAGCGGCAAAGAATCCTAACAACCTGTTTATCGACTCGAGAGAAAATTGATTTTTAAATTGTGTTTCTCAAAAAAAAAAAAAAAAAGTAGAACAAACAATTATTCCAACCACAATCACAAATTCTTATTTTATCTATCCATCATTATCTATATTTACTAGTACAGATTATAATAGACTTTAAGGTTCATTAAACTTCATAAATTAGAAACACACATGCCTTCATTTTATACGTTTTGGCATTTTCAAAGCAGCAAACACAAAATCAAGAGATCGCTGATGTGGCATATCGCTCAAAATTATGGTGCGTTTCATGCAAGCGTCTACCACAGATGCTGGACAGGACACATGTGGAATGAGGCATGGAACAAATACGGAAGTTTACATTTGACAATTATTATAAAAAAGTGAGCCGATAATACTATTTGTTGTGCTATTTGTCTACTCCAGTCTGTAATAGACATAACCGATAACAATAATCGCCAGGTGACAGCTCTCATTTTGACGTCTCGACGTCACTTATCAGCGATAGTAAAATGGTCGCGATAATTATCATTACAATTAGATTAAACACGCAGAGAGATGAGTTGATGCCGTGAGTCGAGATGTGTTGTCAAAACGCGCAAATTTCACTCGAATTCGAAAGAAAAAATAAAAAATATGATCGTAAGGAGCGAATATCAATACTCGGCCGTTTTGACTGAACTCGCAGTCGCCCTCTACGCCGTCGCTAGCGCTCAGTGGGTGGCGTAATCAATATTACGTTTTAGTGGAACGAGACTCGGGTGAGAAGAAGTCCCAGTGAGCTTGATGTGAATGAAACAGCTTATTTACTAATATTATCAACATGCAACCACCACCGAGAAAGGTGCGCCACATACTTTTCAAAATATTCCAAACCCATCACTTATTAAACCTACAAAAACGCGCAAAGCGTACGAAACACGTAAGTTACTCGTTAATTTTCAGGGAAACTACGTGAAGTTCCTGAAAAACCTACACTCGGAGCAACTGGCCAAGCTAGCGTTGAAAAACCAACACGAATGCGATCTTCTCGAGGACATCAGGAGCTTTACACTCAAAAGATCGGCTATAGAGAAGTCATACTCGGAAGTATGTATGATATGTGTGCCAAATTTGCCGAAATCAATATTTGTTTTTTTTTGCTTTGGTTTCGTAGGCCTTGCTGAAGATTTCTTCGGCATACCTCAACAAGAAGATACCAAATATTCCCGATATAAAGTTGGAAGGTGGGGACGAAAAATGGTAAGAGTAAATCGAATTTTGACTGAAGTTTGTAATGGCTAATGGCTTTTTGGTTGCTAAAGGAATATGTGGAATGTTTGGCGTTCGGTTCTCGAGGAAAATGAGAAATTGGCGAGAGCGAGATTAGCCGCCGTTGAGGTATTTCAACAGCAGATAGCAGACGATGCTAAAATTCTTCGTGCTCATAAAGTAGCAACAGCAAAAAGGGTGAGAACTAATGATCTTCTATTACTTTTGTTTTTAATTTTAACTGAAAAGTCAATTTTTACAGAAAGTTCACCACAATCGTGTCTTTACCTATATAATATATGTAGACAATACGACGTAACAGGATTTTCATTACGAATAATCTAGATTATCAATTACACTATTACGGTATCACTTATTTCTACATACATTATAAGTTTTATGTTTGTTTTTAACGATTGCTTATTGTTTGTACCTCCGCAAGTTTTTTTTTAACAGCATCACCTTCAAATGTTGTTTAAAGCAGATTTTTTAGATTAATATTTGATATAGTTTTATATAAATAAATAATCATTTACACTTGTTGTTTATTACAGCTGACCAAAGATTAAAAATAATGTACTTGTATTTAATGAACGCGGAATTGTTTGGTTTGAATCAAACAATATCTTATCTATTATACAAGCTTCTGTTATTTACTGTAGTGTAATAAATTAAATTATTTGAAATTAAAAAATCAAATTTAGAGAGAATAAAATATACAAAGGGAAATAATAAAAATAGAAATGTAATAGGGATGAAATTACCCTAATAAATGCGAAAGAGATGATAAGTTTTTGTGAAATCTTTATTATTTTCAGTGTGTAGATCAACTTGCGGTAGTCCAAAAGGAAGTCCAAAATTGTGTCTTAGATGTAGACAAGACGAAAAAATTATATTTTGACGAAGAGCATAGTGCCCACGATGTCAGGGATAAGGCGAGAGACATTGAAGAAAAGTAAGACCTTTTTTTATTTTTTATTTTACCTACCTCTGATGTAACTGTAACTGTAGTGTGTATTTATGAGGGTTGTGTATTTAATTTTTAATAGTGTGTATTTAACAATCTTTTAAACATGTTCTAAAACAAATATTTTGTTTTAAACATGTTTAAAACAGTTTGTTTTAAATGATTAAAACACTTTGTTTTCAACTTGTTTTAAACATATTTAAAATAGTTTGTTTTAAATGTTTAAAACACTTTGATTTAAGACATTGTTTTAAACATGTTTTAAAACAAATATTTTGTTTTAAAACATTGTTTTAAACATTTTTAAAACGAAATGTCGTGTTTTAACTACCGATATTTAAACCGTTTTTGTTGTTTTTCTAAAAATATTAGTAAGGAATGAAAAGTCGATTAAAATGCTTACTAATAAATAATTGCCTAATTTAAAACATGTTTAAAGCAAGTTTTATTCCTTGTTTAAAACATGTTTTTGCGAGCCGTTTAAAAACATTGTTGCGTTAATAAATCATTATTTTATAAAAAAAAACATGTTTGTTTTGTTTAAAGTAAAACAACCCTAAAGTTTAAAGTATAACAACCCTGGTATTTATGGCATGACTCATGTGTATCATAAGTTCATTATTTTAGTTGTTGCGATGTTTTGTTGTTTATATCTTTTGGAGTTTTCTGCTTTTCGTGGTTTATTTCCTTCCACTTTAGATAAGGTAGATATTGCAACTGGCTGTTGTCAATTCATAAGTTTTTAACAATGATTTCAGATACAACAACGGACCATTAAAACATGTTTTATGCTAGGTGTTTGCAACCATTGTTTCGTTAAAAAAACATCATTTCATTTAAAAAAAACATCTTTTATAAAGAAATGTTTATTTGTTTAAAATGAAAAAAAAAAGTTTTTCATAACACCGCTGGTATTTATGGCATGACTCATGTGTATCATCATTATCTTAGTTGTTGCGATGTTTTGTTATTTATCTTTTGGCGTTTTCTGCTTTTCGTAGTTTATGTCCTTTTACTTTAGATAAGGTAGATATTGCAACTGGTTGTTGTGAATACAGAAGTTTTCAATAATTTGCGATACAACCACTACTAAAAATTGAGTTATACGTTTTGTAGTAAACATATCCATCCACGTATTTTCGCGTCTCAAACACCATTTTCAAACTGGATAAATAACAACTTTGATTTGTAACATCATTTGGTTTGATATACAAATAATATTATGCTGTTTTTAAACTAAAATGAAACTAAATGAACATCATTAATATAGAACAAATTGCAAAGACTGTATTACACACTATACTTGAGTAATTTGTTAAGCTATTATACATCAATTGGGAATGTAAGATATGTACGTTCAATCATAATGTGAAAATATCCAACTCCATCTGGCCAGAAATGCCTTATAGACCAGTATTTTAAAAAAGAGGTTTTCTCAATTATATATTATAGAAGAATATATGTACTTCCATAATACCTTGTTGTGCCTAACTCTATTTACCTGGAAGTGTTTGAAGCAAACCGTCTTGAAGGGATAAAATGTAAGAAATATAATACTATTTTCATCGAATATGTTAAACAATAAGGTTTAAGTTTTCCAAAAACCAAAGAAAGGTTTTGGCCATTTTGGTTTTATGCATAACTACCTCCATGATGTCGAAGGTACTCGATAGACCGCCATATAATTTTACCTTTAATGTGGTTTGTCATGCCCTGCCGGTCAAATGGGGTTAGCCACACCAAGTTATGAGGAAAAGTCACATTTCCTTCTATAATTGAGAACAGAAATTATTCAGATATGTTGTGGAGGGTACTGATATACACAATTTTAGTTACTAATTAGCCTAATTAAGCATTGTTTCGGCCAGAATTGCTTAATTCGACATTAGCATTTCCTTTTCTCCATAACATATTTTATATCAGATGTAAATTTTTTGTGGTGGTGTTTTATGACGGTATGAGGGTTTTTGTTGTGGGCTCTCGGCATGTCATGCGATAGAAATATCTCTACTCTGAGATCCGTACGGAACCGAACAGTACTATTTTGCATTTTAAACAATACTGGTGCAGGTTATCGAAATAACTTTTGCAAACTTTTTCTGTGGCTTTGAAATTTTCCAATATAGGTACAACTTGTTTTCGACGCGCTTTTAAAACTTTGAAACCCGCTTTTCCCATGGTGTTGGGACGTTTTCGATCTTTTACTGTTTGTATTCAAAATAAATTTGAAATCTGCAGTTTTAATATGAATAATTACAATGAATAATTACCTGTATTACACTGTATGACTGGCAATAACAGTACGAATATTTACAACTACATATTACTGTCATTTCTTCTGTATTTCAGTAAATAACTCATTCCGTCAAAATCAGCTGTATTCCTATCTCCTTTTTCATATAAAGTCAGACTGTGTTATTGTTTCATCAAGAACCTCACTGCCTTTTGTCCAAATGATCTGTAAGAACAATAGTATTTTGATAGTCTCTGAAAATGAACAAACAGGGTAACTAAAAGTATAGACTGTTTTTGTGCAGTTTTGGTTGTATTATTTGATTGTTGATATGGTTTGAGCAGGTTTGTCAGATTGAAAAACTAATATCGCAGGACAGAGGTTAAAAATGGCCGGACAAATTTTGTTCAAATAAAACAGATAATTATTAAAACTCGGTCAACTTATTTAGAATTTTTTAGAATACAAATTTATTTAGAAGAACTTGATTGCTTGTTTTGTTGTTCATGAGCTTTGTTTTTTTCATTAACCCAAAAAGTATTGGCTTTTGTACAATTGTTTATTTTTGACTTTAATTAATTATCTATGATTTAGATATTTTCTTAATGGCAATGCCTTATTTTCCTTACTGATTTTGATAGATCTTTTAAGTTTCTTGTTTTTATGGTAGCTCAATATGTTGATTGCCTATATAACAAAATTTGTATAGCAAAATTGAAAATTGTGCAAAGTACCTATATCATCGCAAACCTTTGTAATTTTATCGAAAATCCTAAATAAGTTTGTTCACAAGTGTTGTTGAGCTTTACTTTAAGTGGTGATCGGGCTCTTTTTTACCAAAAAAGGGCAACTACGTATAAATTTAACTTATGTGGTTATGGAACTTCCAAGCCACTGCTAAGAAACATGACCGACATCAGTAAGCGAACGCGTAAATTTATTTCTGAAGCCAGGATATCCTGCAATATCCAAGACACCTGACAACCCTAGGTTTTAGTGAGGATTATTTTCTCTTGCTTTCCACAAAGCATTTCCATGTCTGTAACGTAAATTTAAAGTTCTATGCTAATAATCCAGCCTATTTATTTATGTAAATACGTAAAAAAAAACGTTAATTCAACCATAATAACAATAATTATTGTTAAGTAGCAACATATGATATCATAAGTATTTTCAGTGCTTCTACGTGATGTCAGATTGGCTTGTTTCGTTATTCTACCAACTTCTCCCCCTCTCTATTTTTTTTCTCTGGAATTTCAATATTCGTCATTTATTTTTCGACGCTGCCATACCAGACCATCTTATTTCTTATTTCCAATCTTATTTCTACTGTGACTGGTTATTCACATTGTTTTTCAGATCTTTCAATTACAATGTCCTTTCTAGTTAATAAATCATTATATTCGTTTGATGAATAATCTTGCCAGTGGCTTGTGGTCAGTGATGCTTTTGCGCGACATTCTTCTTGCTCCTCATTTTTTTCTCCACTATGTGGGACATAGCGTCATCTGGTTCTAAAACCTTCTGCATTCCATCTCAGTTCTTGTTTAGTTGTTTCTTCCTCAGGATACCGACGTGCATGGAAATACTTTGCTTGTTTCTTTTAACAATTAAGCCTTGGTTTGAACAGACGTAGGGTCAGAACTGAAACAGTTTTACCATAATGCCTAACCCACGTTCAGGTTAACAATATTCCATAACAGCGTTATCTTTACAGCGCTTTTTAGATACGACTAATCGGTACTTATAAACACAGTAGTCATCATAAGTACCCACTCAATCATTGCACGAGATTTCAATTTTAATTCCTATATAATCATCTCAATTACCTAATTGTCTTCCACACGATCATCGCCTCGGTATCATTCTTCACTATACACGTCCAATTTCAGATTAAAGAAAAAGAAAGGCTCCTTCTTCCAATCGATAACCTCACTGCAAAAGAACAGCGCCAAAGTCTCTTCCAAGCGCGACCAACTCGAGGAGAAAAGCACGGGCGCCAGGAACGACTACATCCTTTGCTTGGCGGCAGCAAATGCCCATCAGACCCGATACTTCGTCGTCGATCTTCAACTAGCTATGACCACCATGGAGAGCGGCGTTTACGACAAAGTCGCCGAATACCTGTCGCTAATGGGACGAACCGAACTCCTCACGTGTTCGGCCATGCTCAACTCCTTCGGGATAATTCGAGATCAGGCGAAACAGCTGACGAGGGAGTACAATCTCCAGTGCTGCTATCTGTACTATCCGGTGCTGAAGCAGCATATTCAGTATGACTACGAAGCGTGTGATAATGATCCTGTTCTGACCATTGCTGCTGACCATGATTCTGCCGCGGCGACGCTGAGTAAAGAAGCTAGGAGGTGGGCGACTAAGATCGCCAGGGAGAATAACCAGATCAAGGAGTGCATCAGGAAGCTGCAGATCTATTGTGCGCTTAGGGAATCTGGACAAAAGGTGATTATCGTAATATTTGTTTTTGTTTGTTTGTCGGTGTTTTTTATTATAACTGTTGTTGATTAGATTTATCTCGAGTCTTGGTGGTATAATTGAGTTGATGTTGATAAGTGCACATCACATTCGTGTTTGTTTGTTGGAATATTGCTGGAATTGTTGGTATATTGTCCGAAATGAGTATGTACAATGTTAGAAGAACTGTGAATGCAAATTATCTAATTGTTTTTGGTAACTGGATTTAGTTCTCAAAACCCTCCAGCAATCTGAGGCATTAAAAATGATCGAAATCTGAAGTTTTTTAATCAGAAATAAGAATCAAAATACTGCTTTTTTACAAAAGACAGAAAAGTTTACAGATTAAAATTACTAGAAACTGCTTTAGCGTCAAAATGTTGACAAAATAAATAAGTAGGTACCTACTGTTCCGTATTTAATAAGTTTCAGAACCTTTTTCATACTTATTTAACTTAGTTAACGAACAAGTCTATTAAAAAGAACTATTAATGAGAGAGGCATGCCAACGCACGAGTTATTTTCCAAACGTTGATTTTATTTGATCAAAATCCACACTTTATCTAAATAAATAAATGTTTTCGTCTTATAACGGCACGAATACATTTTTTACTCCTCAATCTCTGTTTTTTTGATAGACCCTGTATTTGTCTTAATAGTGGCATTACATTTTTGAATAAAGGCATTAGCAAAATTAGGAAAACTTGAATATGGCATTTGTACATGGGAATACAAAGTGAATAAGTGAAAATATATGAATGGGAAAGTAATTGTTCATTGCAAAATAAGAATGCTCGAATAAGAATATTTAAAAATAGCGGCAATATCTTGACACTCGTTTTTCAAAAAATAGGGGAATCCGTACCCCCTAGGTTCTACTTGCAAAACACGTAAAAGTTCTGAGGGGGCTTCTCAGGTATTAGTTCACAAATTAAACATAAAAGGTATATAGTTTTCCGTTTATGGGAAGATTTTCGATACTTTTGTTCATTTTTGACATATCTGTTATTGAATCTGACATAAAATTGACGAATTTTGCAATTTTTTTAACGGAAATCACAAATTAAAATTTAAAAAAGTTCCACATGATAGATCTATTTTACACCTTCTTCTATAAGTTTACATTTCACGAAAAAATATCAGTATCTTACATGTTTTTTCACTCAAACCTTTACTTGAATCAGATATATTTTATCACGTAGCCCGGATACAACAACAACAACAACAATTAATACATATACATTGTCTATAGTTTAATGTATAACATGCGAAAATTGATACAAAATTAAGCTCACTGTGGATGCATGTTTTGTATGTCTAATTAGCTCTACTAATTCCTCTAAGTATCGACAGTTTTAGTATTTCTTGATAAAGTACCATGTTTAAGGCTTAGTTTGAGGTCCTTCTGACTGAGGTTTCTAGAGAATTGGTTTGTTTATCTGCCACAAACTCTTAAAAATGCCAAAACCATGTTTTTCTTTGAGATTTTGACTTTTCTTTTCGACAACCTCAGATAATGAACGCTCGTACCTATGAGCTCGGTTTCGTCGCAAAAAAGTCTTCAAAACTTTTTTACAGGATATTAATCTAACTGCCTTTTGCTATTAACAATCTTAAATTACCGAAGCACTGTTTGGAGTTACTAATAAACAATACATTGCGGTGATACACTGTTTGATCAATCTGTCGTTTTTCCAGTACAATATGTGGGTTTTCACATTTTTTTGTTGCACAGAAACGGCATAATATACCGTCAAAATATGCTTTCTTCTTTCTTTACCATGTAAACTTTGCGAAAAGGTCTATATTCGGCAAAAACAGCACAGATGTATTTCATACTCAATATTCCAACCCACTTTAGACTAGGACTGAAGCTATATGTATAAGACTTTATACGATCAGTTGGAGACCGTGTTCGACATCTCTTTTGTCTACTTATTCATTTCTCTTCTAAATGATTCATAACTTCATATTTGTATTTCCTGTTTTTCAAAACTACTCTACACTATCTCGTTTACCATTTTACCAATCAGGTGGACCCGAACGACCAGAACGGCCCTGACCTGGAGACCAAAATCGAAGATCTGAAGCAGAACATCAGACGATCGGAAACGGCCAAAGTAAAAGCGGAAGCGCGAATCGAAGCTCTTCGCAGAGGCGGCGTCAACGTCGACGAGTGGCTTCAAGAGGCCGAAACGCTCACGGTCCAGGACATCCAACGTTCCACGAGCTCGCTATCGATGCGAACGGACGCTTCCGGCGCTGGGGTTGTTATTTTCATTTAGTTTTCGTCGAAAATCAATGTAATTCTGTTCTTCTTTTAATCTTAGGACCATCCCAGCTCCGATTCCTTCTATGATAGTGACTACGCTGATGCCGAAACCACAGCAATGCCAATTGATAAACCTGAGCACGAGGAAGTACAAAGGGACGACAGCCAAGAGGTCGACGGTGAGTGGGGTAGGCAACGGCTTTGTCGTACACTCGGTGTTGGCATGCTGATCGTTGCACTTTGTACCATCGCCAGAGAGTCTACTTTCTAATAACCATTAAAAGAAGGCTTTTGTTACACTTTTCTGGGCTTCTATCCAACTTTTTCCAAAGGCTTCTGGCCTATCATCACCACTAGTTCAACACCATAACGCTTGCTTTGGAGAATTACCAAGTACAAGTTGTGAATTTGCTTCAAGATGTCACCATACATTGCTGAAGGCCTTGTACGAGCAGCAATTGATTATTTAGTAGACTCTCTGTCCACCACTCACTCACTATATAAAATTGTCGCTGTCTGCATGTATGAGAAACATTGGTGTTTGTTATAAAAAGTCGTAATTCTGGGTTTTCATTTTGTGAATTGAAAACTTATGAAGATCGGGCGATGTTTCTCATTCTGCCCTTGATTGTGTTGATGTTTATTGGACGCTGTTTTTGAAATTGTTTATTGTGTTTTTTCTTTTGTTTTCTGGTGTAATAGCAATGTTGGAGCAGGAGAGGCAGAGAATAGAGCAACTGACTGCTGGTTGGGATGATCCCACGCAAGTGGATTGGGGAAATGATGATGCTGATCTTGATGGTATACCCAGGGAAAGGACGCCTTCAGGACCTGTGTTGAAGTGTACGGCTTTATACTCATATACGGTAAGTTTTTTTTGATTGTTTTCATTTTGAGTGGATTCTTGTTAATTCAGTATTTTGGAAATTAAAGCTTTTCAGACAAGGTAGACAAGTAAGTCTGAAATTAGCAACATCATCTGTGTCATATCTTTTTTGTTGCTGTCTTTGTTATGGTGATTAATGATACTTTATGGTAAAAGTTTATGGTTAATAATTTATAAACAAAACACAAAACAAATAACATAAGTCTAGGAAAATACTGGAAGGAGCTAAAGTACACACAGGTTCCGAATTAGAATTTAGATCATATTTTGTATCACTGGATACTGGTTAAGTACGTTAAAAGAAACTAGTTTTGTTGGATTTGTTGGCCATCATATTTTTTAACAGAATAATGCACTATCACGCAAGGTTTGCGAAGAGGTTTAGGTCAAAATATAAAAAAATTGTGGGTTTCGATTAATTTTTATTACATAGCGACTGAAATCAATACACTAGTCAAACTTTCAGGATATCTGGTAAAAGTACAAAATTTCGTGTTTACTTTGAGACCCATCTTAATTGAAAAATATAAAAAAAACAGAAGACACGTCTGTCAAAAAAATATGGTAGCTAGCGGGTTAGACAACTATTAGTTTAAACTATAAGTTACATTTACTTTTTGGTTCAAAAAATCACTAAACATTTTAAATTATTATTCGGTACTCTTATTATTTGAGTATGCATGATTGTTTATGTCTACATGATCATAAAGTGACATTTTACGTCTTAGATACCGGAGCAAACCCTGCTTCTTTAATGCCCGCACGGACATTAACGGTTGCCATGGTTATATGTCAATTATATCAAATATTTGTCATTCAAATTGTAAATTTTAAATCGTCAATGTCAATTATTGGCGTTTAAGGTTATAAGTTTGACAATTAATTGTCTATATTGTCACTCCTCAATGTCAATTATTGGCGATTAAGGTTATAAGTTTGATAATTAATTGTCTATATTGTCACTCAACTACGAATTGTTTGTATTGTTATTCAACTCCACAGATTCGGATGTCACTTGATAACGTCAAAATATTTATTAATATTATTCAAACGTAGAAACAATACTGTTGTAGGACATTTTTATGTACAATTTTTATGTACCACGGGCGTTACTTGATGTTTATTACTTAAATTATTGCATTGATTGCAATTATTGATTATTGAAGCCAAGCAACTGGATTTTAAATTATCTACGTCACCTATCTATATATGTTGTCTCTATTACAAAAACCAGATATTAACTAATTAATTTATAGTAGCAAGTAGCAATAATTATTCTATTTCGAACGCAGAATTTCGGCTTCTATATATATAAACTTAGTTGGGTTTAAGAGAGTTATCCTGTGATACCATATAAGACCTAATTCCTCTATAGTTTTCCTAAGTTAGTAGTTCCTTCGTCTCATTTTCATAGAAAATAACCCAAACGATTTTTATCAAAGTTTTATTTTCTAATATCTAGATATGGAATCTAATGTTTTACATGTTGTAATCATTAGTTTATGTCGAGTTTTGTAAGGGTAATTATAAAACTGCTATACATATAAATTAACATAAAACGTCAATGAACTAAGGTTAAATTAA
Organism: Melinopterus prodromus; assembly: GCA_964023965.1. Taxonomy (NCBI): domain Eukaryota; kingdom Metazoa; phylum Arthropoda; class Insecta; order Coleoptera; family Scarabaeidae; genus Melinopterus; species Melinopterus prodromus. Next base: position 100,373,719 of record OZ030390.1, read on the forward strand.
CAACAAATTTGAATTCAATAAAATATTGACAGATAAGATAAAGCACGTTATGTTTAACAAATGAAAACTGTTGCCCGCCCTCCCAAGACAATCATCAAACAAGCCACACAAAAACAGACCTTAATCGAATCTTTCAAACCGAACTTCCCTTTTGTTTTAAACTCTCCGCAAGTCTCCTATACTCGCAAAATCATCCCCCAACAAAAAAAAAATCGCGGTCTCTAAAACACCACTTCATTATCTCCCGTCTCCTTCTTACCGCAGGCTCAAAATCCGGACGAACTCACCATCGTCGAGAACGAGCAGCTCGAAGTGGTCGGCGAGGGCGACGGGGACGGCTGGCTCCGCGCCAGAAACTACCGCGGCGAGGAGGGCTACGTCCCCCACAACTACCTCGACGTGGAACGCGAGCAATCCGTCACCACGCCCGGCCTCGTCCAGCAAATCTCATTCTCCTCCGTGGACTACACCGTCGACACCGAAGAGGAAAACCTGCCCCAATCCGAAACCAACCAGTCTCCGGAACAAGTCTCCGTAATCGCCGCACCATCAGTACAAGACATACCTCCGATAAACTTAACACCGTTCAGTTATTGTTGCGCGTTGTACGATTACGACGGTGAAGGTCCTGAGGAGTTAAGTTTTGAGGAAGGCCAGGTCATCAAAGTCGTGAGCAAATGCGCGCATAGCATCGACGATGGTTGGTGGAAAGGCGAGCTGGATGGTGTCTTAGGAAATTTCCCATCGTTAGTTGTCGAAGAGTGTGATGAATACGGGGAACCTTTGACCAATCAATGGGACGAGACTCCTCCGTGTTCAGCACCGCCCGTCTTCACGCCTCCTGAGATTCCCGAGCATTTAATCCAAGCCGAGGAGTTCGAAGGAACCCCGCAGTCTGAGGAGGGCTTCAAGCCTCCTGACACGGATCCGCCTGCTCTTGTCGACGCTGTAAACAACGCGTTTTCGCTGGAGATGAGCAACAATCAGAGGCAGCACTATGGGTCGCAGTTCGAGAGCAAGATACCGAGTAAGTTTGTCTTTTGTTTTGAGATACACGTGGATAGGTTTATTAACATTCTCTCCCGATTTTTTACGCTTGCATAGCTATAGACGTTCCTAGCGTCGTTGTTGCAGATGAGGTGGGTGTTATATACGTGTATAAAGAGAGTAGATTTTGGTTCGTTTGTTTGTTTGTTAGTTAGGATGTCTGTATAGGTGTTTTGAGATTGGTAGTTGGCTCTGCAGCTTGTATAGTGATGACGGGCTTGAGACGCCGCTTTTTGCGTGATTTGTATTGTTTACTCTTGATTTGATGGATATTTGTGTTGACTTGGTGAACTTTGAGGAGCATTCAGATATAACTAGCAACTATATAATACTTTTGCTTGTCAATGTGTGTCGCTGTAACTGGCCTAGTGCTGATCCTGATGATCTGCTAAACAAATATATGGCCAATGCCAATAGTCGACCCAACCCACAATAATCGTTTTATGTTGCAAAATCTCCAAAGCTGATTTCGTAGCCAATAAAAAACATTTCTTTTTCAATGGTAGATTGTATAAGAAGGAACCTCTGGTCAACAAAAATCGCGAATTTCTGGTTTATATGGGAATCTTTTGGTGTATTAGCATTGAAATATAATGACAACTAACAAGCTTCATTATGATACAATGTAAGAAGTTTTTCTTTGTTTCTGATGGAGCATGTTCTTTTGACTTAACTTTAGTTGTGGAAATATTAAGCCCTGTCAATGCTAGCACAGCAAGAAGATCTGCTAGAAGCATACTTACAAGTAGGTTTGTTAACTTTTTTCGCATCTGTTCTTTGGGTTGGGTTGGAACTTTTTGATATATAAAAAAGAGTGACTAGTCACTTTTTGGATCGATTTCCTTGGACATGCAGTCTGATAATCAATAGTCCATCGTGATCCAATCTCTAGCACGTTTAACCTATGAAAAATTGAGTGACTAGTCACTTTGAGGATAGGTTTCCTTGGTCATGTAATCTGATAATCATGATCCATACTTTTTTTTGCATTTTCGTCAATATTGCGTCTCGAAATTTTGTTACATAATCTAATTCGGATTCAGCGCCCCAAAAACATTAACTATCTATCGAAATTTCCTGATTCTAATTCATAATCTCGTTTAACAAACACGTATTATCGTTGATTTGCATTTGTAAACCCTTAAATTAAAGCATTTGTAGTGTTGGAACTGGCGTTTGCATCAACTAAATATCACATCACAGAATATTGTCACTGGTTTTCCACCTTATGGCTTTAAACTTACAGAAAGTAAAAGCAAATCGTAAAAAGCATGTTTTGATACCATTAAATACTGCTGTTAATTGCTGTAAAAGAGCCATGCAAGTCATAATGACATGCATCCAGAAGGCAAACTTGACAAAATATCTTGCACTACATCGTTACTGACAAATGATGCTACACTAAATTTAAAAAATCATTAAAATCAGACTATTGGTTTGAGAGAAAGTCGACTTTGAAAGCGAGGCTAAATATTAGTAACTTCTTTCGTAAGTGTACAACCAAAAATAGGTACTTCATAATTTTCTGTTGTCTGTTACACTTAGGTCTTCTGCTTTCAAATCAAACCGAATTGCGTCACAGGGATTAGGAAGAATTTAGTTGGTTATTTTTTAATTATGTAGTAGCAAAGTTCAAAGAGAGAATTAAAAAAACCTGAACACGTAGGTGTCGCTAGAACATACACTAGAAGTAGATTTGGTTGCATGCACTTTTCAAGATATTTTTTTAACGCCACCTTAAGACTGTGCTAGGAGTGCGCAACTCTCTAAAGTGGAGGAAGTGGTGTTTTTGGCCATGCTTGCAAGCCACCACATCCACTCTTCTACTTGCTATTTATTGTCTTCTACTTGCAGTAACAACAGGTCAACAAATTTAAAGATAAATCAGTAAAGTCAGATTTCTACTACCCAGATATTTTCAGTCTCTTGTCTAGAATGTTTTTGACGGTCGATAATACTAACATCTGGTCACGCACGATTACGATCAAAAATATAAATAAAATAAAGCCAATAAAAACAATGTCTGGATTATATTTATGCACAAAGTTCTATCTGAATGCCACCCCATAAATAATAGACAGTTCACGAAATTGTAGTCAATAAGTCCTCCTCCCTTATCCCGCCATCTCCACGTTAATTCGCATGATGTTTACACCTATAACACTCGCTGAAATAATTAACATTAGCGAATTGTAGCCCAACTTCCGTCCCGCGGGACGTACGTGCCGTATTGAGGGCGGCTTTCGCACTCGGATGCTCGTTCATTTTCACATTACGCGCACAGTTCAAACAGCCGTTAATAGAAAGCACGTTTCACCGTCATAGCTCTTTAGTTTTAGTTGAAATCCGGCGATGGTAAGTCTAGTTCTTAAACTTTTCCATAGAATCGATGGACTATTGACGTTTCTTTATGCCTCTAGGACGGAGAAGCAGTAAAAGAAAGTGATCCTTCGGAAGAATTCGGTTTAGGCGTCGCACAGATAGTGATAACAGCCGCCACGCCCATGGTGGAAGAACCGGACCATTCCTTCCCCCAGGAGGAGGAAGAAGAAGAGTCACCGACGAACCACGTAGAGGACACGGAAGAGGATCTATCGGAGGAGAAGTCAGCGCCGGAAGTGACGGAGATCGAGAGGAACGGAGATAGCAAAGAAGACCAGACCACGATATCAAACAGCGTCGAAGACGATAGGTACGGTTGCAATGATGACCAACCGGATTCGGCCCATTATCCCATCAGCAGTAGTACGGAGGGTGAGGGGGAAACCACAGGCCCGAGCACGGCCGAGAATTCGATCAGCAATGTGCCTCCCATGGAGGATAACGAGCCGAAACAGGTCGTCGGTGGTAGGGCGAGCATCCCTGACGAACTGGAGCCTCATCAGTTGGCAAGACTGCAAGACCTCAAGGAATCGAACGCGTAGGAACTGTAAAACTGATGTAAACTGAGTATATATATATATATAGAGAGAGGGAAGAAACCTTAGTAAGTTGTTGATACTTTTCATTGAGATTTTATAATGTTCGAAGAGCTATAGTTACGTACTTACATGAGCGCGCTTTTACGTACCAAAAATTGAGAATCAAGGAGGTTATCGATGAGTAAAACAGTGACTTGAGTAAATTTTGTGACCGTCCTTGAGCACACCAAGTATTCGGCGCGTACCATGGGTACAACCTATTTTATCGGCTGAGCTAATGATGTATAGCACCATCCCCTGTATATCGTGTACATGTGTATTATATTTCCTCCCCATCCCCCATATCGTTTCGGATACGTGTAAAGTGTTTGTCCATGTAAATTTTAGCTGCGGGCGCTGTAGGAGTTTTACGGGCTTATCGTGGATGCTAATATGTATCGCAATGCGGAAGAGTGCTATACCGTGACGATTAAACTCTACACTTTTCAATAAAACTGAAGATTGCTGGAAAATCAATAGATAGTCGAACAGGGCCTGAATGGTCTATTGTTATTATTTACTCTGATATCGGAATTAATATTTTGTTTCGAGAGCAGTTTATTTGTCGAGATATAATACAATGCGGTTTTTTGCTCAAACACTGGTGAGCTTTTAGACCTTAAATGATGTGAAGATGATAAGGACTAAAATGAAAATTATTGCAGAGTCACGGTTGAAAATGAATCTTGAAAACTGAAAGGTAAAAATGATTAGAGTCAAAAGTTGGAAACCTGAAATTAAAAGTGTCCTTACTTTAGATTTTTTTAAAATCTTTTCTTACCCGAAAAGTCTGGAAGAAATTAAAAAGTTTTGAACTTTCGTATGTTTAAATTTTATGATTTTTGGACGGCACTATATACACTGTATACACACCTCAAAATCTTAAATAAATTCAATTTAATAACCACTGTTTTGTGCTTAATCTTAAAAAGATAATCCATTAACTTTTGTGTTTAGATATCAGAGCATGTCCAGTATTTCCAGTACGTATATACTTTGTCAAAATACAATAATCCAAGCCAAGACTATCCTTGCAAAAAAGCAAGAAAATTGGACAAGTGAAAACGTCTCTGGTATACTCTTTTCCTTACAATCTGAATCAAAAAGCAGAAATTCGAAATAGTGTCTAGTTTTTTGAGAAAAAGCCTTTTTCAATATCTAAGCTCAATATATCAAGTCGAAATTTCTGCCCTCAGATTCAGGTTGTACGTAAAAAAGCATAGAAAAACAGTTATCAGTTGTCATTGCGTTAAAAAAACTTTCATACTTAATTACAGAAAAACTATAAACAGCTTTTTTTTTGTTTCAAACTAAAACTGCAAATAATTTATTATTGATAGTTTTTAATTAATTGAATCTATTTCCTGTAACGTTAGAAAAAACAACATTGCATTTTGGATTCTTCAAAATTTATCAGTATTTTTTTATCCGGTATGATTATTTCGCGGTTTACATACATAAACACAGCCAGATTGACTGGTCTAGGGATTAATTATGGCCATAAAGGATCAAATTTTGAGAGGTCCTGCAGAAAAAATCCCTTTTTTACCGGCTCCATTCTTGCTAATCAATAATCTGAGTTTCTTCTATAGATTGGCGTTTTAGTTTTCTTCAGTTTTTGTGTAATAAGGGTTGCGACCCATTAAAACAAGCAAGCACTAGGATCAAGATTCATTTTATTGCCGAAAGATATGACGTATTTTCCATTGAAATTTTTGTAGATTTTGTAGATTGTGAACTTAGTGACGATCGTCTACATTATTTCACATTTTTAACAAATTGGCACAAATATAACATGTTTTGGTACTTCTGAATGCGTTTCAGGAAAATAATGCGACGTGATTGAGTTCTTTAGGTATGCTGAAATGAAAGCTTGAACTTTGCACTATTAATGACATAATGTAAAAAACACTTGAAAACTTTTTAAAGTGGTGACTTTCGTCTCCGTAGCTTAAAGTTCAAAGCTCAAGCTTTCATTTTTAGCTACTTAAAGCATTCTTATACTTATTAGTCACATCTTATAAGTTGACGCAAAATATATATATAAAAAAACACAATACTCTAAGACCACTTGTTATAAAATGAGTCAAAGCGTCACTTTCTTTCGAAGTACCACATATTTTATACAAAAAAAAACCTGGGGTATTTTTTAGATGATAGCAAAGTTTCAAAACTCCTTTATTTTCAGTTAAAATTACCAATTTCTTTCAGACGAATTCTAACAAATAACGATTAGTCAAACTTAACGCAATATTGAGAAATCTAATTATGACAAACGGAGTCCGGTCCTGTTCCACGAGCGAAACAAATGCATCTACAAAACTAGGGCAAAACTAACGCGGATCCGCTCCTTCAAGGTTAGCAGTTACACCATAAACATCCTGTATATTGTGGTTAGCCACTAGTAAACGTGATCATTATCAAATAGAAAATAAAATAAGAACATGGATTCTCGAAAACATTTAAGAAACGTAATTTATGTAAATCAAATGTGCATTCTCATTTTTCGAATTCTCCATTTTCAATTACATTGGCTCACATCTTCCACTAAATGTATCACTTTATTATGTTACGACTCTAATTATTTTATTATTTTCTTTTGGTATAGATAATCGTCTCTTATAACTAAGGCAGTACCTACGCATGGTACTACGATCTCGGTGGACGACCTTGTATAGAAATTGATAGCAAAAGAAACGATTTAGTGTCTGCGTGTTTAGAATTAGCTGTAAAAATTAATTAACTATAAAAAACCAAAGCACAAAATACATGTTCAATTACTAATATAATGTGTATCTACATAGTTATGTACCCGTTTTTATTTCATTTTTATTTATTTTTGAGAGCGTCACGGTTTTTATCTTCTGCCAAGCCAACTGGTGTGTTCACGGATTGAAACGAACGGACAAAACAGAAATGCCGAAAATTATAGAAAGAGGCATTTTTTATTAGTTCTGTTATATAGGACAATGCTCGAGGTGCAATAATATGTTGGTGTTACTTAGTTTTTTCGATAGATTGGCCTTACAGAATATTGATTGCATATGAAGCTGGTTTTATGGGTCTGTCCATGTCAAATTTTAAGATAAAATAGTTCAGTCATTCCATACCAAATGAATACAAAATGCGCCGGTTAGAAAATATTGTTCAGAATAATATTAACACAATTAATGTGGCCAACTGTGCTAGATTCATAGCCCATATTCAAAGATATATTCCAGCAGTATTAAATATGGAGAATATTATTTTCTAATTAATTAATTTAGCAAATGTTTATTAAATATATCAATGTTGTTGTTTCAAAATATAGTATAAATAATATTATTTACTTAGGTCTATTTAATCGTATGATACTGCTAATTTAAAATTATTTAATAACTTGAATTTGTTAGTTGTCAACTTCAGTTTGTTAATATTGTCATTTTGATTTTGTTAATTGACATTTTGGTATTGATTAGTGCCAATTTAATTTTGATTAGTGCCAATTTGAACTTGAAAAGCTATTGAATGACTGGTCTAAAAGTCCGATTTCTGTTTGAAATGACCCATATAAACCAACGGTCATATATTTTTCAGATAAAGCAATTGACACAGTAGGAACGCGGGTAAAATAACATACCTAATGTCCTAAAAACTCGATGTAAAAACCTGACAAAATAAAACTTTGAAATGCGGATTTCGAAGTTGTAGTACCTACATCCTTGCAAAACATGAAACTGTGTATAAAAAATAAAAGAATATTTTGTGTGTTAGCAATAAGGCGGACATTAAACATTTTTTGGTTGTACCATGTTGCAAATATTGGTCACAACTCACAGATGGTGGTGATTGTTGTGCGAAAAATGCGAAATGTGTTCATTTTGTTTTAAAATGGATTCATGAATATCTTTTTTGTCGTATTTCGGGATACAGGTTGTTCCACAACTCAACGTCTTTTATGAGTTTTGTCATAATCGTCACCTTTTGGATTGAGGGGTTATTTACGAAAAGTTGACAGTTTCCGACCTATAAGCACAAAACCGCAAAAAAATATTTTTTTGCATTTTCTTTGTTGCGTTAAGAAATTTTGTTGGCAAACTTCAGATTTGGATTCAGCACCCCAAAATACTGATCCCGGGTTTCGGGATTAAAGACTTTGTAATCCCGGGATCCCGGGATTCATGAGAAAAGCGAAGATTGTCGCATCAAAACGTCTGGGATGACAAATCCAGTCAGTAAGAAACGCCTAAAATATATTTTATTGGATAATATCTTCTACCCCGAAACTTCATCAACGTTTTCAAATTTTACAAGTCGAAAACCAAAATTGACGGTTTAAAAGGTAAAAGATGTCAAAGTGTGCGTATTGACATAAATAATAAACAAAATATATACTCTATTAGTCTATTAGATAATAACTTGCTCTTACATCTTAAATTTGTTCAAACATTTTGCATTTGTCTAAAATGTTTCAAGATTAGTCACGGCAAAAGAAATTGTTTGAACGAGCCAAATTTTCAATGTTCCTTATTGATGCCAATAAAACATTTTGACGTATTTTTGTTTTCTTCTTTGAGATCAAATTGGATAACTTTAGAATTCATATGTCATGGATGTTTATTCATGTGAAGACGTTATTTATTGTTAAAAATTGATGAAATATTATATATGTCATGAAAAAATTAATATTAGATACTTGTACGTTTTTCGGTTTTCTCAAATACAGTTCAAATAGCCCAACCATACATTATAGATTTTTTATCTAGATGCCCTTTCTGACAACTTTTCCACTAAGAAAAGCGATAATTGTGCGATGAAAAAATGTCAAAAGTGACCATATTACCTCTGCCACAGCTCATCACAAACTCGAGCTCTTCGTACCAAAAAATTACATTTTTTAGTTTATGGTAAAATCCTTAAACTGGAAGAAACTGTTTCGCTGTATTTTATTACCTATTTACTAATTTTATATTCTGTAATACATCACTAAATCCAGGTAAAGAAATCCGCCACAAATTTCTTTATTTTTACGTTTATGTTTTTTTTTCCTGTTGTTGAGGGTAAAGTAACCAAAAAGACTAAAAAGCAAGTTGAAAAGGTTCAGGTTTGTCTCCATATTGAATTATATCAAGTACTTGCAAAATCTGTTCTTCCTCTTATAGCAACATGTTGGTGTAAACGAACATTTTATGCTTGATACTTCATTTAATCAGAAAGGGTGCTGTTATGGACTGATATTCACACTTAAAAATAGCAGCTCAATTGATTTATTGTAGGTCAGTACCCACATTTCGTTAACTAACAAAAAAATAAGAAAATAGTTTAAAGTTAACTTTTTTAGGAAAAAACTCATTGTCGGGATCCCGGGATTGGAAGCCCTAAATTACATAACAACTAAAAGTTAGCTAAAAAAATAAATAAATCATGAATCGGAGAAAAATATTTTTTTGCAGCTAAAGCGTCGGAAAAACTGGTACAAGGTGAAAATTTTGACAAGATTTGTAAAAGGACCTATCAACTCTTCACGGCATGAGTTTTGGGACATCCTGTATTTACAATTAACACACATAATGGTGTATGAGTTGCTAGCTAAAATTATTCTGTGAATAAATAGATTTAAAGCTTGAGGATAGATACATAATATTTCATTGCAACCGTTCATATCATTTTAGTCGTGTTACTCATTGATTTATTTTAATATGGAGTATCATATCGGATTTTTTGTACATACATCGTTTATATTATGTTATAATTAGTGTTATTCGTCCACTCTTCATACAGAGTGTTTTATCGTTTCGATCCTAAATGACGTTTGTTTGTTACAAGTATATAAGATGTGATTTACGTAAGTTGGCATGGTGTTACTTCAGACCCAACTGTTTTTGGACAGAAACGTTGGCGTTTTCCTTTTCGACCGGTGTACAAATGAAAAAAAAAACAACGTTAATATGAAACAAACTGTAAATTTTTAAGACATAAATAAGGTGCACTTTTATCTCTTGTCATGTATCCTGTATTGTTTTCCAATACATCATCGTGGAGCATAATTTGATTCATATAATACATATAAAACATCAAACATATATTTCAAGCGATTATTGACCATAAATAAAGTCATTAGTAAAGTAAGAACGTTGCCAAAACTTTTTAGAATCACTCCGTGTATAAAATACACTAAATTGTGCTCTACGTGTTATCAGTCCTTCATTTAATTCGTTTTATAGTTTATATTTTTTTGTGTTACAATCATTGGTCGCTATGGGGATGCTTCTAGCGGCTGAACCAAACGCTGGCGCGTATATGTCAACTTCTCGGTCTCGTTTTTGCGCAATAATATTGTTACATTCTCCCCTGTCTTCTTTCAGCGGTGCCTTCTTATTGTAAAACTTCAATCTCACACCTGTAGATATTATAATCTAATCCTTAAATAGACGTAAGAATTACGCCGATGACTAAGAAACAAACAAAAAAAAAGTCAGGCAAAAACAAATTGATAAACTGCTATATGTGACCGAACAACAAAATGAGCAAAATGTGAATAACCGATTATCTAATTTCATTGTGTGTAACTGCAACCATATGAAAATAAATAAAGAAATTTATGTAGCATTCGTTGGTTTTAATTTGTTTAATTGATTGCAGCTTGAGATTATTGCTTCTCAAAGGTAAGTAAAGTTGGATTAAATTGCACTTAAATGTGACAAAAATCTTTTTGGGTTTCCATGTGTTGAAATTGTTCAAATTGCTGACGCTTCTGAACCATGTTGCTGTCTTCTTCATAGCTAACTAAATACTAATATAACTACATAATATTATCTACATATCATCTACAAAATCTACGTACTTTCAAATATGTGGATTTCTGCATATTGTCACCGAAAAAACTTCAAATTGATAATGTCGTAACACCACTTTTGATGTGCTTTTGAGAAAGTATATCATAATACTACGGCTTCGCCATTTCTGAGATAATTTTGCGATTTGTGTTTCTTTGTTTCCTTATTGCAAGTTGTATATTATCGATCGTATTGTTTACACTGAAACGTAAACAAACCCAAAAAAAAGATGCCGTTTTATTTGAGAACAATGCAAAGAAAAGTGCGATTGTTGTAAAGTAGGTACAGAAAAAATGTTTTTGAAGAAAAGAAAGCAAACTATTTTATATAAACGAAAAACCGTTATAAACAAAGTCAAAATACAATGATAATAATCTGTATTTGAGACATAAAAAGGCAAGTCTTCACCAATATCGTGAAAAAAAAAATTTAAAGATAAAATAAAAAACCAAAAACTTGGTTATTTGAATTTTTCACATACATTTTGAGGTTATGTGAAAAAAGTGTAAATACAAAAGCCTACAACTTTGCCATTTCACTTTTCACATCATTTAGAAAATAAACTGTTTCCGGGTTATGCCGTGTGTCAACATTTGTTAATGCTGACGTTTTGCAAACCATGTTGCTCGCTTCTTCAAAGCTAATAGAATACTGAACACCTACCAAGAAAATCTCCCTTATATACCAGTATTTTCACCTCACTGCTCACATCTGGAGCTACCGCTCCCATGTGCTTTTCCACCTGACCGCGGTAGGATCGATTTCCAGACCCTACTAATGTCAGTACCATCCTCGCGATTGATGTTGTTAGGATGTTTGTAAATTTCGATGGCTTCTCTAATAAGCATTCGATGATAATTACCAACCCTTGCCAACATCTTCATGTCATCGAAAATCATTGTGTTTCCCGACTCGTGGCAGTGTTGAGCAACAGCGGACTGTTGAATCTTGCGTAGCCGGGTGTCTCTACTGTGCTCCTTGACTCGACATTCGATACTTCGTCCTGTCTGCCCTACATAGCATGTTCCACACTCACATGTTATCTTGTATACCCCTTCGTTCGTCAGGAGGGGTATGATATTCTTTTGGGCAAAAGATCCGTTAAGCAAAAGATCCTTTACCTTTGCTGGTGCTCTGTCCCTTACCGTGATACCCGATTTCTTCAGTATTCTACCGATTCTTTCTGATACCCCACTTACGTACGGTAAGAAAATCCCTTTGACTCTTGTCGCTCCTCTGAGACTTGCGATTTTCTTTGTGTGATACCTCGTATGTCAGACTTGGTGTATCCATTCTGACGTAGAGCCCACTCCAAGTGTTTCCGTTCGTCGTCCAAGGTGCTGGAGTCGCACACCTTCTCAGCTCTGGTGAACAGAGTGTTAATAACACTTCTCTTCTGTTGGGGATGGTGGTGTGATTTGGTGTTCAAGTACCGATCAGTATGTGTCTTCTTACGGTAGACTGTATATAGAAGCGTACCCGTTGACGTTCTGTATACCAGCACATCCAAAAATGGCAGATGATTATCCTCATATATTTCAATCGTGAATTTAGGTAGAAGGATTAACATTGTTCAGGTGGCTAAGGAACTCAGTAAGTTTATTTCTACCGTGTGGCCACACCACAAAGGTATCATCAACATATCTGACCCAATGCTTGGGTTTGTCAGGACTTGACAGTGGTTTTTTCTTCAAACAATTCCATGAAGAAAGTGGCGATTACCGGTGAAAGAGGTGACCCCATGGGGGCACCCTCTACTTGCTCATACATCGCTCCCGCCCACTTAAAATATGTGGTGGAGAGACAATACTCTTTTCATTTTTGTTATATTCTCTTCCTTTTCCAATGGGTTTCATTCTACTATTATTTTTTTCACTCTTTACTATTTTCAAAGGCTTCAGCACTGGTCTACTATAACAATACTTCTTTCGTTTTAAAATCAAATTCTAAATAAAAATCTAGGCTTTTAGAGTGCCACCTGACGATTTGCTGATATTTTAGCATTATTGACTCGAATATGGAGCATTCCAATTACTTCCATCAACTAAATACCCAAATATTTGCTTCCCCTTATTCCTCTCAAGCGGCGTCGCATCCTTTTATCCCGCGATTTCACGCTTCATACGAATGAGGACGCACCAGCTTATTTTCCACAATAACCCCTTATCCCATATCGATTGCTCAATAGAACGTGAAGAAGTATGTTAAATTTAATCGTTGGCATGGCTACTAATCACTCAAAGCGTGAGAAGGGTCTCCAGCCTCATCAGTATCCCACAAACGATGTCACAAGACACAAGTCCGCACTCAGAGTCTTCGAGCAGTTCACCCAATCCAATGAGCAACCATCATCAAGATTTGTGCCTGTTCGGCTCCAGTCCTCCGTTTAGGCTGAATAGATCAGCAACTGTCAGAAGAGTTAGTGCCCCAGCGAAGAAAGAAGAGAACACAACCGCTGATGACTTGTCTGTGCCAGTGAACGCTGAGAAGTTTAGGAGGTCCATAGATAGTACTTATAGACATAGTCTGGAGTCGATATCCGAATACAAGACGAAGAGTTTTGCGTTTTCGACTTGTTTGTATCCAAGCAGAGATGCCAGTTCTATTGATTCTACTGCGTCTGATTGTACTGATTATGCCAGGAGATCGTCTTCGGATACTTATAAAGACCTCGATAAAACTTTCATCAGTCCGAGTGCTAGTTACTTAAGCTGGATTGAGAGTGTCAGCAGTGAGTTCTTTGGAACTACCACGACATCGAACCATGATGTTGTTGATGCTGATAATAAGGTTGGAGAATGGAACAATTTCTGGTTGAATTATAACAGTCCTCATAATAGATATTTGTCCACGCACTACAAGGCTTCGCATGAGGATAGGACTGGTGATGATGTGTCAGATTGTAAGAGTACTTGTAGCACCCATAGGGAATTCAACGATAGGGGGTCTGCTGATCACGTTGTTTTGAGTTATGACGACGTCATGGATATTCTGTCTTACTCTCAGAAGATAACGGAAACTTTGCAAAGAGCCATTAGGAGAAATGAGGATTTTGATCATTCGAGGAATGATTCTTACTACTCCCAACAAACGGTAAGTTGTCAAAGTATAAGAATACAGACCATATTTGGAGATGGACTTTATAGGGAGTATCAGCACCAATGCTAACTTAAATCAAAGATTACCCCAATATATTCTGAATATTTCCGTTGTTTTTTCACTATATCTCATTATCTCCATTATCCCAAAGAAATAGTGGAGGTTTTGTAATGTCAACGAGAATTTTTTGGTCATCGACTTGAATTTTGATTATTGATTAAAGAAAGACAATATTAGGCTACTGCATGATTCCAGTCATTGATACCAGTGATTGTAGCAGATGCTCCCTATAGATAGGGTTGCCAAGTTCGAAGTAAATAAAGAAAATAGGTTCAATTAAAAATAAAAAATAACAGGAAGACAGTAAAAAGCTATCGTAGTTTACAGCGCAGTTTGCTGTGTCCTTGAGTGGGAAAACCACTATAGTGGGAAAACCAGGCCGTATTCACTGAAGGCATTTACGTCGGTTTCTTTATTCCTGGTCACTTATACAAGGTTTCATGCCCCAAACTTAGATTTTAGAATCGAAAGTGCATAGAAGTTTTCTTTGAGGTGAATACAAGAAAGTATAAGTATAAATAAGTTTCCTATTATATAAAGTATTCGACAAAATTCATGTCAAAGGTAAAATATTGTGGTTTTGGCAATTTTTGCGAATTTATAGCGGCTGAAATCAATGCCCTATAAAGAAACTTTCAATATATTAGGTAAAAGTACAGAGTTTATTGTTTACTTTTAGATGGCTTCAAAGTTTCTAGCTAGGGCATTGGATTCAGTCGCTATACATTCACACTTTTTCGAAATCTTTACAACCTTTTTCGTTTGGAGTAGGATTGCCACCAGGTCGGTTTTGAGCCAACCGGGGCGTTCTTTTGTTGTTGGTTGCCAGGTAAAGGGTTCTCAAAAGCCGTTTTGTTTGACCTATTGGTTTCATTGTAGTAATGAGCGCAAAATTTGTAAAATAATTTGAACAATCACTTGTTCACCAATCTTTTTTTGACCTGATTTTTTTACCAAACCACAACATTAATAATTTCAGTACCTAGTTGGTACTTTGCCGACCAGCCAATATTTCTTTCAAAATCGCAATTATTTCTCTATGATTTTGAAAATGCACACTTATTTCGAAAATTAGGCCCCAAATCGACATAGTAGTAAATTGGTAGTAAAATGGTAAGTAAAATGTGGGTTCGCTAATTGAGTAATTACAGGAAAACATGTCGGTTTGTTACCGAATTGTCCTTTAATTTTAGCTTTTTAAAATAACCCAAAAACAACTTCAAAAGTGAGCATCAAAATGGGCATATTAAAGTCCATATAATTGAATCCGGTTTCGTATTCACCGCAATAGAATGTATCGCAAACTCCTACTCACTTTTCATTTACACCAAAAATCTGATGTTGCCAGGCACATGACTTTATCATACTATATATAAAAAATAGTTTAGCTGCTTGAGATGCTATTTGATCGAGATCGGTTGTGTCTGCATTAAAATATAACTAGTTAGCCCGGATTTGGCAGATATTCTGATTCTATTGACAGTAGGTGTTGTCAAAACATCAGCGTTTGACACTACCTACTGTCATTAGAATGAATGTCAAATCCTTGCTAACTAGTTTTATTTATATTTTATTTATTTTATATTAATGCAAACACGACCGATCTCGATCAAATAGAATTTATACTCATGCAGTTAAACCAATAATTTTAGAAAAAAATGTTATAGACATAAATTAATTTATTAATTAACTATTTTGACGTAATTACAGAAATGGCGATTCGTTTGCAAAATCGTTGAAAACGGCTAAGAGTAAGCATCTAGTTCCTTTAGTGCCTTTTGAACAAAAAGTTTTTCAGCTCTAAGTTTGGTCATGAAACTTCTATCATACTACGTATGATAAAGTAAAAAGAGGAAATTTCTTTAAAGGTGACACTTTTGCAACCCTAGCCATAGAGCACAGCAAATGTTATAATAAAACTTACCCTTATTCTTGCACCCATTTGCAATCCCAGAACTGAAACTGAAATCTGAATTTGTTTCACTGTATTGTTTCTGACAAGCTACCACTGAATTAAAAAAGTCATGAAGTTTTGGGGTGTACTAATTTCATTCTCTTTCATGACACTGTAACATGAAACCTATAACGCGTCCTTGAACTAATAGATATTTAAATGAAATATTTACCTGAAATCTGGAACACCTCGGCAATTTCTAACCACCAATTTGTAAGCACCAATTTGTAAGCACCAATTTGTAAATTAAATCAAAATATAGTCTGTAACCGACTACCAGTGCCAGGTTGTTTCTTGATTAATATATAACGTCATAGATTTTCTGAAAAAAAAAGCATAGCATAAGCCTCCGGAGAAATTAATGATAGTTTTGATTTCCGGAATATACCGAAAGTTGTCAAGTTCAGAATTTCAAATGATAACCTATGTTGTGTGTGGTATCACTGGATAGGTATTTGAAAAGATAAACAACTTTTAATCAACTATTTTTTTTGTAAAAAGCGATGTGATTCATGAGTCGAAGATATAACGTCACACATAATGACATAAGCATGATTATACACTCTCCTAGTGTCTGGTGTGTTTGTCAAATAATACAAAATACGTGACTGTTTCAGAATTCATATTGCGAAGACATACCCAGAGAACGGACCTTCAGCTACACAGTTGAACCGGAAATCCCGAAACAAAAGCAACTCGCAAAGCCGCCAAGCCAACCTGGCAGCTGCATAAATGCACTCCTCACGACCGGCGTAGCGGATATTCTAAAACGTGTAATAAACAAACGGAAAGAAGTATTATCGGATGATACTGCAATGGCATCGCCACGTAATTCATTCACCGATTGGAACGGCTCAAAGTAGACTAGAATTGTATAATAATTACTGTATAATTAAATCAGTTGTGTTGTAGATTTTGTAATAAAGTTTGAATCCCGCCATCACGTGTTTTCGGTTCGCTTTTCAGTGACTTTCAGTGGCAGCACTGCTTTCAGGTGCAAATTTCAATTCGCCAAGTTGCCATATATGTCGGCCCGTCTACCAATCCGATTGTGAGCTCATTTGCGTTGGTACTTTGGTACGTAGACAGCCCGGATACCCGGATTGTAATGTAAAGTGTTCCCGGAAATGATTTATTAGTTGTGTGGAGCTTCTATTTGTTTATCGTTCACGTCGGGTTGTTATGTAAGACTGAAACGGGTTTCGAAAACAACTACGGTCCCATCAATTTTATCGTTATAGTAACTTTATTCCGCCGATAGGTAAGTACACAAACAGAACCTGGAATACAGGTTATTTTTCAGTTCATTTGTTCCTCTCCATGACTACCAAACAATCCTCCTAATGCATTTGTTTACGTTTACAGTTCAAACAGTAAAAATGGCCACTACGGAACAATTCTCGTTGCGATGGAACAACTTTCATTCGAATATGACACATGGGTTCCATGATCTTTACGAAGCACACGATATGGTCGATGTTACCATCGCTGTCGACGGGCAGTGCTTCATGGCACACAAGCTCGTATTAGCCATATGCAGTCCGTTTTTTAAGCAAATCTTTAACAACAACCGTTGCGAACATCCGATAGTGATATTAAAAGATTTTACGCATGGTAATATGAAGGATATCCTGGATTTTATGTACTTGGGAGAGGTGAACGTTCTACGGGAAAACCTAACCTCTTTTCTAAGAACTGCCGAAGTTCTACAAGTGAAAGGACTGACAGGCGATGATAACGTAAGTATTTTTATTTACATACTTGCAATGTTTGCGGCTGACGATAAAATATTGCTATAATATAGCTTATTTCCAAGTTTATTTTTCGTGTTATGTTTTTCTTATTATTCTATGTCAAAAGCTCAAAACAAACGAAGTAAATAAGTATTAACGTTAAGTCTGTTAATGGCTTAATGCCTGATTTCACCAACAAGAGATACATAAATAATCTTTAAAAAAATGTTTCATTTGACACATATTTACTGTAAAATCTAATATCTTGAAAACATTTATATTGGTGTGAAAGTTATTGGTTATGCATTTATTGCATAAAATAGATGCTTATAAGAACTTGTATATTAGCAACTTACTGACTTTCTTTATCCATTATGATTATTAAGAGTTAATTGTCTGTAGTTTATGACAGTGTAATGATCTTTATCTGGTTGTTTAAATATGTCGAATTTGGACTGATTGTACTGCTTATTTACATTTGATATTACTTGTTTGGAAATCTTTTGTTTCTTATATGTAGTATATCTATAAGAAATAGGATAAATGCTATAATTAACTGATTTATAGGAAAATATTGAATCCTGCAAATAAAATGTCTAGACTTACATTTTGTTTGATAGATTATCATAATTGTTTATTGAATGTACTTATAAAAACAATGGCAAGCTGAAAACACACTAATATAATGCAAAATACATTTTTTTTTAAATGAATGTCTGAAATTTATTCTATACTATAGTACTAACTTTACATTAATTCAGTTTTTGTATTGTCATTATTGTTATACAAATTGTTATAGATTATGACCTATTGATAAATTGTGCCCAATAAAAAACAAAGTCGTATCCAACTTTTGGGTCCAGATTCGTATTGAGGGCAAAAATGTACAAAATGTTTTCCAGTATTTAATATAATTATTCTAACCATTTAGTTTGTTCGTGAAGTTCACAAATTTTCTAGTGTATTGTTCACACATTCAAAATAAGATAAGCAAAACAAGATTGTAAATTTTCAAATTTGTTAACAGTCCATAAATTGTCCATATCCCAAACACTATATATTCTCGTAAATTTGGAAACTGCTGACTGCTGGTGGTTATAAAAGTGGCTTTAAGGATCGATTTCTTCACCTCCTGTTAAGTGTCTGATTTTTGACACTGAAATTATCGAGAAAAGTTTATTCTTTATAGTATAATTAAGAGTTTTGGGTGCTCTAAAAACTCCGTAGCCATAATCACAATCTTGATTTAACATTCAGGGTGGTAAAAAGACAATGATTAATTGTTAAAAAAAACTATTATTATCAAGGCAATGATCGGGACAAAATCATTTCATAAAAGGTTTGAAAGATGAACAGAATAAATGGCTGTATGAGTAAATTTTGACTTTTTGTTTTGGAACAAGGTAAAAAAGATGTCTATTTGTGTGTGTTTGTGGCGACGATTCCAGAAGTTATCAGGATGAAACTTTATATTTAGAAGTTTTATGGCTAAACTTAGAGCTGAGGAACTGGAGGTTTACTCGTATAATTTTTCAATGATTATGCAAATGACCCACCATTTCTGCAATTTCGTCAAAATAGTTAAATAATAAATTAAAGTAGAGAATATTTTGTATAATTTATGTCTATGACATTTTTTTGTAAAATTAATAGTTTTGCTACATGATCAAACTGTAACTTTGAAAGTCATGCATAGCAGTTGACACTGTTGATAGCTCCGTGCAATATGTACATATATACAATAAATAGTTTATGGAAGAGATCACTTGTATCTGCATATTCTGCCAGGATTTGACATATTTTGATTCTATAACAGTATTGTCAGATCATCACTGCTGTATAGACACTGCTATATAGTATGATAAAGACATCATCGCCACATCAGATTTTTTAAAGTTGTTTTTCCTAATTTTAGTTTTGTACTTTTTTTACTTAAATTCATTGAAAACATAATAACAGTGAAAGAGACCCTATTTTTTTCTTAATATGTTACCATCACCAAATTTGATACTGTTTCATTTTATTAAGTGTGGCCAGGCACATGACTTTACCGTCAGAATGAAAATAATTGCCGAAATCCTGGCCAACTAAGTTTTAATACAGACGCGATCTCGATCAAAAAGAATTTGCTCGTACAGCTAAACTATTAATTTTGTCAAAAAATGTCATAGACATAAATTATACAGAATTTCCTCTACTTTAATTTATTATTTAACGAATTACGAAATTACAGAAATGGCAGCTCATTTGCAAAATCCTTGAAAAATGCTTTGAGGAACCATCCCGTTCCTTTGGACCCTTTTGAACCAAAAGCTTTTCAGCTCTAAGTTTGGTCATAAAACTTGTAAATATGAACTTTTGTCCCGATACGTTTAGTAGTTTCTCCGGAATCGTCGCCAGAAAAATTGGGTACACACATACACACAGACATTTTTTTGTAGGAGATATTTGTTAGAAACTATTCCATTTTGTAATTTTTTTTTTTTTATTAATAAGTTACGAACAAAAATTATAAATTATTTGTTCTTTCTAGAGCGACACCTCATCGAGGAAAGAAGACAAAATGGATATGAACGGCGATACAGAAGACGATCCCGAGTATTGCCAACTACTAGAAAACGACGACTCAGTTTTGATGTCGCAATACCCCTCCCCTCCAGTCCCATCCCCGCCACTACAGAAACCAATCCCGACGAACCACAAAAGACAAATTAAGAACACCGTACCGAACAACAGCCAGAAGAAAGTGAAGCAGGAAACAAATACATCGAGCGGGAACAATAGAGTCGCGAACAAATCTGCCGAAATTGAAGATTGTATGCTCCGAACGGACGATGACAGCGAATTCATAGAATTGCCTAGTAAGTCGGACCACATGTTCGACAAAGATGACGTACACGTTAAAAAGGAGATGAATTTTTTTGATGCTAGCATGACGATGAATAGTTCAGGTGATCCGACAGGCTTGCAAGATCACGGTAGGTGTTGCGTTTTTTTTTTATTAGATATTGCTTTTTAATATTTTTGTAGTGTGCAGGAATTATTTTTATTAACTTTGCATTTTGTTGTTAGTAGTTTGCTTGTTGGAGCTTGGTAGTAGTTTGATTATTATTATTAGTGCTAATCATTTATTTTTAGTGCGATTTTTTATTATACTTAATTGTTTCTACTGGTAAAAAAAGTTTGCTGTTCGAATTTTTATTTAACGTTTTTTTTGTTGTCGGATTATTTTTTATACCATGTGTTTGTTTGTTTTCTTTTTGGTAAATACTGTTTTATGGGGTTTATAAACTGCAAGGCTGACTCGACATTCAGATTCAGTTTCTACGGAAAAATACATACCAAAAACAATTATCACTTTCCCATTGTTTTTATCACATTATCACAACAAATTAACTATTTGAAAATATGTGAAATGTTCAGATATATAGACTCAAAACTTAATTGTTCCATTTGTTTCTATTAAGGAAACAACTGTGGTATATAAATATATTATGGTAAAACAAAATAAAAGTTTTTATTTTATTTTTTTTTTAATATTATAAAAACGTACTTTTTCTGATTTGTAAGTTTTTTAGTAAGACATTTTTATAAAGAATTTAAAAATCTTGTTTTACCTACAGCACAAACACATGGTATACTCAAACACCATATTTTCTATGTTAAACTATTTTCAGCCGCATATTTTTCAATATTTTTTTTATTGATGTTGTTTAGTGTGCCTCTTTTTACGATTTTAAGTTTGTTCCGTTTCCCTTACATTTGAGTTGCGTTTAGTGTTGTTCCGCTCGCACCGCATGGTAAGTACTAATACCTAATCCGATGACAACCAGTTCTAATATTTGCAGCAAGCTGCGGCGCTTGCGGCAAGCTCATGCGAAAGAGTAGCATACGAAGGCACATGTACGACGTGCACATCCCTACCGAGCAGCTACCCTGCGAAATCTGCCATAAACTGTTCAAAACCGCTAACAGCCTCACCACACACCTAATCACCATACATAAACGATTTAAATCCGACAGACCTAAAGGAAAAAATCCCTGTACCGATTAATCGACCGGTTTGTTTGTTACTATCCTTCCTGATCTCGTTAATCCCTTTAGTATTGTTGCGTAAATTATTTATGTTTAAAAAGAAATGTTTAAAATTGTTAACGTTTTATATGACATTGTAGTTGTCGTTGATTCGTGTTGATTGATGATTTTATTGTAGAAAAGAGTATTAAATTAGTTTTTTAGTACTAAAGGGATTAATAAAGTTAGTATTATTGATTGATTATATTTATAACTTGTGAAACGAAATTGTAAATAGTATATTTTGTAAGGTAACCTAAAAGTAAGAGAGTTTTATTGTGAATTATTGTTATTTGTGTTTTGTTTAATAAATACTTCTATTTATTTAATAAGAATGCTATAAAGCACCTTTAATAAGATATTTAATATCACTTTGTGACTACTTTGTTATAAAACCTTCTTTCTGAAGAAAATGTATCAGTCTTTCGCTCTATACGCCAATTTATCGTGTTTTCTCCATTATATTCTTACTAAAATAATGTTACATTTATACAGTGTGTTGCTAGATTATCCTAACTATACTACATATCTATATACAGTATCTCCTAAAATCACATTACAAAAAGGAAAAAAATACCAATTTTTCAAACATATCTCAATATAAATAATTCATTATTTCATATTCTATGTAACAATTGGAAAAGTTTCAAATTCGGATATGTAACCATAGAAATCATGTCTTGATATTTCAGTATCGAATTGATACGTAAAAAATCAAATTGACATAGGATTAATTGATTGAGTTAAATATTGTACATATAAATTTATGTAATAACACACTATGTAAATAATAAAGAATTATTTATTTGTAACTGAACATATCAACTATTCCAACAAATTTTCTCCTAATTCAGCACAAATTTGTCACTGGCATAAGATGCAATAAAATGTGACGTATATGGTTACTACTACTAATTTCATGATTAAAATTTTGTTTCTATTGTTACATTTTTTAATTTGAACTTAAAAAATTGTCTATGTCTAATTTTTACGTAAAAGTTTATTTAAATGGAGATATGTTAGAAAAATCAGTAATAAACATTTTCTTCTTCTTTGTAGCTCAATCTGGAAACATACTGTATAAAGGATCTAAATTTTAATTTCTCAAGAAAAAATTATTCTTCATGAGTTTCAAAAATAAATTCTTAAATTTGCTTGAAAGGAAATTAGAATCAAACTACAGTAGAGCGTCGATAATCCGAACAATTGCTAATCCAAACGCCCAAAAAGAAATAATGAAATAAATCACTGAGTAACCGAGGAAAAAGCTATTTTTGTCTCATCCTGTTTACAGAAAAATATTGCTTTTGTAACAATCTTGTATCCAGTACTACTTGTATTTTCTACTATTTAGCTGCAATATTTGATAATCCAAACAATTTGATAATCGGAACCACCTTCGGTCCCAATTAGTTCGGATTATCGACGCTCTACTGTACTACAAGACTGCACAAAAAATATTTTATATTTTTTTGCTCATTTTGCATGTGACTGCAAAAACTATCGACTTGATATTTAAGGCAAAATATTAAAAATTAGAAAATACTTCATTTTATTTTTACTTTACTTATTTGACAATTTTTCTGTATCATAGCGATCATAGGTCCATCTGGGGACACACTGTATATTTCTATCCCTTTTATGTGTCCCTTTCAGTGAATAGTATATCAAAATGAAATATATACAGTGTCCCATTTTTCCAAGAAAAACTTTTTTGTTTTTAGAAAGTAGATATCATACAGATTACATTTTTTATATGGACCTATTTGTTTTTCAACTCCTTGAGAAGTTACAGCTGTTTGAAGTCTCTACATTTTTACTCATATTTACTATATTTAACAAAAAAATTTGCGGGATAAAGGTAGGACACTTGTATATGTATATGAAAATACATGAAGATGTTCTTGTTGGCCAATTTTGGTCAACCTTTTCAAAATCCTTAAATAAAATTAACTCATGATAGTTTTTTTCTAATTTTAAAGTAATATTTAGAAGTTACTATCAGTTGGTATTTTGCCAAACTTAATTGAAATCAATTAAATATTTATTAGAAAATAGTTGTTGAATTTTTTACTGTAGACACTGAAACTTATTGTTTACTTATTGTGTCAAAAATACAAGAAGACAAATGATAACAGAATCTGGTATGCATTTTTTTGTAGCATCTGCATATGAAAACAGAAAATATGAAATAACTCTGGTATTTAGGGCAAAAAAATGTTTTGTACATTTTAGACTTAGGCTCTACGGAAAAAAGAATTGATTAAGTAAGATAAAATCTGCTTTTCTTTTGATGTCTACACTGAAAAATTTAATGATTATTATCTTTATTAAATTAATAATGGTGATAATTAATCACTAATTAATTCAAATGAATATGTATTTTGTTTTTGAATAAATATTTAATTAATTGATGGTAGCAATCTCTTAAGTATTATTTTAAAATTATGACAAAATACTAGTATAATGATTTTATAAAGGTGCTCTTATACAAAATCTTTAAAATTCTATTGTCTTATCAGATTAATATGAAAAATATTGTTTTCCGATATTTGTTATACCATGTATTACATTTATCTATATCTGCAACATGTCCATAAACTAACAGATAATTTATACAAAATATAATAAAATATATATCTAAAATCATAAATGTTGTAAATTTGAATGAAAGATTTTTTAGCTCCAATATAATATACTACTGTTTAACCAAAGTAAAAACGCAGGAATTTTGTTATTTGCATTTTTTTTTAAAATATTTTTGTTTTAGACACTTGTAGAATTATCTGTTAGTTTCTTTACGTGTATAATAAGAAAGTTTTCTTCAGAACAAAGCAATTTTATATTTGGATCAACAATTATTGATATTAGTCGATTTTTTTAATCGACAGTAAAATGAAAATATCATAAGAAAATGCCTTAAAAAAATTTACTTGTACCTCGTAACGATATCACTTATAAAATACCTAGATAATAACAAATTTTGACGCATGCTACGTTTCGAGCTAACATATTCAGCGCTACAATTACATACACTTTGATGTAATACTTTGTAAAGAAACCATAAACGTTATGTAAATATTATACATAAGTATATAAAAATACAAAAAAGAAATGTGATTTAAAGTTTAAAAAATATATATCAAAGAAAACTTGTTTTAAGGGTTCGTTTTTTGTGTCTTTTGAATGCTTCCCGGACTAACACTAAATAATTAAGCTGTAAGTTTGTTTGTCTTTCCCCTAAAAAAGAAATCCATGCGTATGCTGACTTTGGATTTGCAAGAACCGTAAGAAAACAGCATGCATTTGTAATGCCGTCTGAACTCTCCTAGCTAGTATTAATTCTACAATTATATTTAGGCAAAAGTGAGGCAAAACTCGGCAACAACAACAGCAAGATAAACAACCACTTCAAGTGTGTCAAATGTGCAAAGTGCTTCTCTAGGCGAGACCATCTCAGAACGCACGAGAAAAACATCCACGGCGAAGACGCTGGTCCCTTCGCTTGCGTCATTTGTTCGCAATTGTACAAAAATTCCGAGAGTTTACGCAAACATATCGCAAAGTTTCACTTCGAAAAAGTTCGAGACTTGCAACAGAAAATAACACTCAAAGCATGAACACGATGTGATACTTTTTCTCCTTATTATATTAGCAATGCAGTATTTATGTTGTACCAAAGGCGTGGACTTGAGTGATTTAGAACTTACAATTTAAATACTTGTTTTTATGTTATCTTTTCCTAGTCAGAACTTCGGTTAAAATAGGTTTTTGTTTTTGGGGATGTTACAAATCACTCTTGTTTACGCACGTTTTATAGTATTTTCGACTATATGTACCTTTCGATAATCAAAGAGTTAATTAGATATTATTAAGTTGTGCAATAATAGAAGTTTTATGATATTTACTCATCAAAAATGCTTTATTATCAACTTATTGTTAAGTATTTATGTTGTGCTTTAAACCTAAAATATCGAGATTATATTTACGTTTTATTTTTTGTCTCACAATACCTTTTACTTTTTTTTTGTTGTGGTTTATTAGTTACTACGCAAAATTATATTTATGTTCCATTTTTCGCTGAATGTATTTTCTGTTTTATGTCAATTATTTATGAACCTAAAAAAATCAAAAGTTTTTGTTTAGTATTTAAGAATGTTTTCTCCATAACCTAGTCATAACTCAACGCTTTTGAGTACACAAAACTCTAAACATATTGTTATTATATAACTTTAACCGTTGTGATTTATATTAAATTCCACCTAAGCAGAACGAAAAATCAAAAAGAACTGTTTACTGTATTCTGGTTTCATATTTAAATAAATTGAACATACCTTAACGTTTGGGCTGTTTCTTTTTCGCGCATTGTTACCGATCGGTGTTTTGTTTCAGAAAAGTTGTGCCCGTACTGTCCGAAATGGTTTAAATTTGGCGATAGTTTAAGGAAACATATTGCTAACATACACGGTAGCAACAGGGGCCCGTTTGTTTGTGACTTATGCGGCGCACTGTCAAAAAATAGAAATTCGTTGTATGCGCATCGTCACAAAGTACACAAGCGGTAAGATTGTTTTGTCAAATAAAACGAATAAATTAAGGGAAAAAAAATAGTGACTATTACAATATTTTTATTTTTAGCTTGCCAAATGGACAATACATTCCCTGAAATGACACTGAAAAACACAATTTTAATTTTGTTACTTTTACTAAAATGTAATAATTTGTTATTCATAAAAATTCTTACATATTTCTGCAATATAGATTTCATCATCAGGCGTTTAAATTTTTTTTCTTTTAATACGAATCCTTTTACGTTAATATATTCCCCAAATATTTTACATTTGTAACACTCTGTATAGATAAATAATACAACAAAGAAATAGAATACAACAACCGAAATAAATCTGTTTTAAACAAATTTGTAACAAAATCGGTTCCCTTACTGTTGGGCAGGCGAAAATATAGGATTCTTTTGCTACTAAACATAAGCTGGTTTTGAAACTTGGTAAACCATGGAGATGTTTCAAAATAAGAAGATGGTGTAACGTGGTGTCCGGGCAATGTATTCTAGAGTAGAGGTAGTGGTGGGGGTGCCCTCTTTTTATTTTGAAACGTCTCTAGTTTTAGGAGACTCGAGAAAATTTGTTTACTTGTGAAAATTTTGCGCAGACATTTTATTGTAATGGTATGTGTGCTCACACACAAAAACAAACAGAAAATACTAAATTCTCGCTTCATGAGCAACATTTGAGAACAGCTTTGTATTCAGTACAAGAAACAACCAACAATTACCAACAATTTCTACTTACTGTCATTGTTAATGGATTTAAAATAGGTTATTTTTCACAAAATCAAATTGGGATAATAATATAATAATAATAATAGTATAATTTAATCAATACAAAGCATGTATTTCGTTGTTCAAAGTTAATAATTGTTTTTATTTTTGAAGTCCATGCCTGATCTTAAAGACTAGTTTAAGTTGTGCAACAATTTTTAACTCATCAATACTTTGTAAATTAAAATTCTTACATAATAATTGATTGGTAGGAAATAATGTATTTATATTAAACAAAGATTTGACGCATTTGTTCTCTGAAGTCTTGGAATATCTGTTCTACCCGCACATGCCCAAGTTGTTATTAGGTAGCGTAACGGAGACTCCACAAAAGCACGATACACCAACCATTTTGCTGTTTCATCAAAACTGTCACCACTTCTTTTAAAAGCACGAACCAGCGGAATTATTTTACCTTCAGTGTGTTGTAAATGACGTTTCCACGTTAATTTATTATCAATCATTATATCTAAGTAATTCCTTTCATTTACCTCCTTCAGTATGATGTTGTTTTGCCATATAAACTGTTATTTGCGCATTCATTTTCAAATTTTTGCTCTCGGACCAATCTGAAAAATGTTTTTATATCTTGATTAATTCTTCTTTCCATATCAATCACGTTGTGGCAACAATATACAACAGCTGTATCATCTGCATATTCATAATACTCCCCATACAGAGGTAGGTGTTGTAGGTCTTGTACAAAGAGGTTATAGAGAATTGGACCTAACACTGATCCTTGAGGTACTCCCTTGCTTCAAAGCAATATATCACTTTCTTTACCTCCGATCATAACATATTGTGGCCTATTCTGAAGGTAGCTTTCAAACGGAAGCAATGAATGACCCCTTATCCCCATTCTTTCCAGATTATGCAGTAACAGTCGATGATTAACATTGTCAAAAGCTTGCGAGAAAACCACAAAAACCGCAGCAGCAAACTTTCCTCCGTCTACTTCCCTCAGCAAATGTTCGGTGAAGTCGGTGACTGCAGCCTGAGTACCACTATTCTCCTGATATCCGTATTGATTTTTGTCAAATTTTATAGTTTTTTTCAATAAACTGTACTAGTCTAGACTTTATTACTTTCTCAACTATTTTACTAAAGGTTGTCAAGAAAGAAATTGGCCTATAGTTGTTCATCTGCATATTCATAATACTCCCCATACAGAGGTAGGTGTTGTAGGTCTTGTACAAAGAGGTTATAGAGAATTGGACCTAACACTGATCCTTGAGGTACTCCCTTGCTTCAAAGCAATATATCACTTTCTTTACCTCCGATCCGATCATAACATATTGTGGCCTATTCTGAAGGTAGCTTTCAAACGGAAGCAATAAATGACCCTTTATCCCCATTCTTTCCAGATTATGCAGTAACAGTCGAACATTTAACATTGTCAAAAGCTTGCGAGAAATCCACAAAAACCGCAGCAGCAAACTTTCCTCCGTCTACTTCCCTCAGCAAATGTTCGGTGAAGTCGGTGACTGCAGCCTGAGTACCACTATTCTCCTGATATCCGTATTGATTTTTGTCAAATTTTATAGTTTTTTTCAATAAACTGTACTAGCCTAGACTTTATTACTTTCTCAACTATTTTACTAAAGGTTGTCAAGAGAGAAATTGGCCTATAGTTGTTCATCTGTGTTTGAGTGTTTTCCTTATATTCTGGGAGAATCCTTGCCATCTTGAGTTCCTCCGGAAACAGCCCATTGCTTAAAACGTAATTGGTTAATTTGCTGAAAACCAGAGGCTAACAAATTCTCAAGACAAGCTACATCAGTAGTACTTATGTTGTCATATTCAGGACCACAATGTTTAGTGAAAGCCCTTATGATAGTTTGTATTTATAATATGAGTAATATTGATAACGTGAATGAAAAGTGGGTTTTTGAGGTGCTTGTAATGAACAATGAATACGTGGTAGGATCACCCTGTATAGGGTATTCAATTCTGGTTTCAGTAACTGTCGAACAAACTTGTAGATCCTGTATATTTGCAAAAAAAACTTCAAATAAAATTTTTAGACAATACAATTTAAAAAATCAAAGGATTTTTTGTTTATAAGAACGTTATTTCTTCATCTCTGAAACAAATTTTAATATATTTATAGTTTAATTAATAAATTGTTTCTTATTATACATGTTTTATTTCTGTATTTCTGGTATGGAAGTGAACTTAATAATTAGCTAACTGGGGGAATTAGTGTACTCTAAAATTATATTAAATGCTTCTTTTGTGTTCTTCGTTCAAACTAAACTTGGTAACTAGTTCAGTTTTTAGTATAGTTTTGGAGTAGATTTGTTTGGTGATATGGTACTTGTAAATACTTGGATATTTCTGTGTTTTAAGGTAATATGAATGGACATTATCTCATACACGAAACTTTGCTATGTCTTTTGCAGATGCTACGCGGTTTGCAAGCGACACAAAGTCGCACGTTTACTGTCCGTACTGCTTCAGGAAGTTTGTAAACCGCTATAACCTGAAAATCCACATTCGGGACAAGCACGACACTAGCGACACTGATCTAGAGTGCGTTGTCTGTGGCAAGACGATGAGGAACAAGTCTTGCTTGCGCGTGCACATGTACCACCATAGAAAACAACAGTTGAAGGCCGATGCAACCATTTAAAAAGTAAAAAAAAAGGTGATAAGTTTTCCAAAAACATTCCATTACTATAAGGGGTAAAAAATATTTTGTCCCCCGATAGTCCAATTTATTGAAATCAGGTTAATTACAGTTTGGTATTGGATATATTTTTTATACTATGCTGTTTTATTTAAGATATGTAGTCATTTTTAATCATAATTAATGTTTAAAGGTAATTCTGGGAGATTGTTTTTTTCAAACTTCCTGGTGAGACATCTCGAGAATTTTAAAAAATACAGTTTTTACTGTGATCCACTTTTATTGGTATTAGACGTTTAGTATTACCCTATTTTCATGTTAAGTTAACGTTTTCCTGTGTTATTAAAATCACTAATTAAATTTATCGTGATTTTAAACCTAGTTGTATGTAAGAAGTTTTTTACCTTTGCATTTGTGATATATACTGTTATAACGTGTATGTATTCCTTTTTTTTTTTTCATTCTGTGACACTAACGATAAAGCATACCAGTTTTGGTAAACAGTTATCACTTTTAATGTGGTATAAGTGTTGGTGTGAGTACACCGTTCGTGTGGCCAGTCTGCAGCACTGGTCGAAAAAATGTAATCTAAGATACGGTTGTTGGTATCATCTTGTGATACTAATGGTAATATTCCTATTTAAACATTCCAAATATCGAAGCAAATTGTTTGTTAGTATTTTTAGAGTTTGCGGTTTTGATGATATTTTTACCAATCAGTATCGTGTTGGACTAATACTATCTATTGTATTTTACATGGTTGTTATTCGCAGGATATTATTATTAATAAATATTTTTTGAGAACCATTTGTTTTATTTCATCATCCCCTATGTTCGCATATGTGTTGGCGTGTTGCAGTAGAAGCAAACATATCAAAACATTATTTTGTTCTTAAAAAATCTCTAATTGAAGGTCTTGAAGACCAATTTCTACAATGCTTTAATCTTAACGTGTGCTTTATTTAATGCGACTTCTAGCAGACCATAACCTGCTATCAATTTTGTGTTTTATGATAATAAAACACTGAACTGTTACTATTAAACACCAAACTGTTGTAATAAAATTCACTGGTGTGTGTTATGGCAGGGATTATGCCTCTGTAGATATGGTAGTTTGTCGGGCAATTCCCTCATACGAAGAAGCAACAGTAAAAAAGTGTTTCGGACTTTCGTATGACGGAATTGCCTAACAAACTACCTTTCTCCTTGGATATCTCACCGTCGATAAACCAGTTTTCCATCTGTAGATATGTACATAATTAATGAATTATTTGTTGTAGTTAAGTTAAGTTGTAGTTAAATGACACTTTGTCTTTTCCTGACATTTGATATCGTCTGTTCCTGCTTGTAACAACATATTCTAATAGAATAATAAAATAAGGTCAGATTATTAATTATAATTTTTGTTTTTTTGGATCATTTTAAAATCTAACTTTTTACTTTATCATATGCAGAATGATAAAGTATTGTAAAAAATTGTCTGTTGTACTCGATTTTCGTGGCGACGTTTCTGGAGAAACTCCTAAAGCTATCGGGACGAAAGTTCATATTTAGAAGTTTTATGACCAAAGTTAGAGCTGAAAATCTTTTGGTTCAGAAGGGTCCAAAGGAACTGGATGGTTCCTCTAAGCATTTTTCAAAGATTTTGCAAATGCGCTGCTATTTCTGTAATTTTGTCAAAATAGTTAAATAATAAATTAAAGTAGAGGAAATTTTGTGTAATTTATATCTATGACCCTGCTCATTAAAATGCATTATTCTGCCTGAGTGGAAAAATTAACAGAAACGATTTTTTAAAAATATTTTGAGTAGTTGTTTGAAACAGCTCGAGCACCAAAATGTGCGCTTTAGTAAAAAGCGTGTTATGTTCGTTTCCATCGAAAATTAGTCTACAATGTTGATGGTGCCAACATTCTATGTACTTCTTTTTTTTACATTTTCTAGTCAAACTGGTCGTAAAAGTTTCAGCATTTCAACGTGATTTGTGAGTTTTTCGCCGCATGTTAGGTATAAGTATGGGTCATCAGTAATGGGTTTGGGGGCCTCCCATCTAATGCTGGGCCAGTTTTGCAATAGTAGGTCTACCATTTTTGTAGGTAATCCTTTTCGAAACCTTTGTACTCACAGAAATGGAATATCTTCCTGTTAAATGATATTTGTATAAATAACCACCATTGCCAAATATTGGAAAGTTAACCGTTGACCATACACGAACTTGTCCTTACTTTTTAAGACATAAGCTTGTATACCAAATTTCAGTTCAATTACTTCAAAATTACGGCAGTTGTCGTGGAGACAGACATAGCTAAATCGATTTAGTTCTTAATACTGATCAAAAATATATATATATATATATATATATGTCATACCTGCCATGCTTCCTTAAGGGTGTTACAAATATTGTGAAATATTGAATATTCCCTACCAAAGTACATATGGGGGTTATAAAAATTATCAAAGAAGTAAACAAGACAAAACAATTTAAAACCAAATTTTAATAACTTCTGTATTTCTATTCCACAACAACGAGCAAATAATATTGTCACCACATAATTTCTTCAAAGTATATTTTCCGAACAGAATACTTACAACAACAGACTAAAATAATCGAATAATGTCTTTAAATATATTTATTTCTCGAGTGAAATATAGTTAAAAATGCTTTACAAAATGTTCTTGTCGTTGTTAACGGTTTATACTTTAACATTACTCTCTTCGGACTGCGGTGGTGGGGGCACTTTACGTTCCTTATTCCATTCCTTAAGCCCTTCTGGCAACTGCGTATCCTCTTCCAGCGATCCCGTTCCCTCAACAAACTCCTCGTAGGTCGACTTCTCCGGGAAGGGTCGTTTCCCCAAAAGCTCGATCATATCATCCCTACTCAGAATCTCCTGCTTCAAAAGACGTTCCGCCACTTTTCTCACGTCCTCCAGATGCAACTCCAGCAACTCCGTCGTGTGCTTATGGGCGCAATCGATTAAATTCCTAACCTCTACGTCGATTATCTGCGCCGTATTTTCCGAGTACGGCTTCTCCAAAACCATCTCTCCTTCGCGTGGCATATCAAAACTAATATTCCCGATCTTATCGTTCATTCCGTAGTGGACAACTTGCGCGTACGCGCTTTGGGTAACTTTTTTTAGATCGTCTTGGGCGCCGGTTGTTATCTTCTTGAAGAATAATTCCTCGGAGACACGCCCACCTAACGTCATACACATTCTATCGAATAACTGCTCTTTCGTGTAAAGATATTGGTCTTTCGGGAGGTATTGGGCGTAGCCTAAACCTTTCCCGCGGGGGATTATCGAAACTTTTAAAAGTGGGTCGGCGTGTCGGAGGAACCATCCAGCGACAGCGTGACCAGCCTCGTGATACGCGACAGTTTTCTTCTCTTCCGGTGATAGGACGTTCGTTTTTTTCTCCATACCGGCTACGACACGTTCGATGGCTTGCTCGAAATGCTTCATGTTAATCGACTCGTTTAAATCTCTCGCAGCTATTAACGCAGCCTCGTTACAGACATTCGCGATATCCGCGCCAGTAAATCCGGGCGTTAGCGCGGCCATTTTCCTCGATAGGTCCATTTTATCCAACGTGGTTTTCAACGGCATCAAGTGCACCTTAAAAATACTAGCTCTCCCCTTGATGTCGGGCGCTGGGACGAAGATTTGCCGATCGAATCTTCCAGGTCTTAATAAGGCTGTATCTAGGATGTCTACGCGATTCGTGGCAGCTAAAACGACGACGTTTGTTGTCGTGTTAAAACCATCCATTTCGACGAGGAGTTGATTTAAAGTGTTTTCTTGTTCGGAATGGCCGCCAAAACTGCGGCCGCCACGTTTTCTACCCACAGCGTCGATTTCGTCAATGAAGAGGATGCAAGGGGCGTGCCGCCTTGCCATGGCGAAGAGGTCCCTGACCCTCGAGGGGCCAACACCTACGAACATCTCTAAGAACTCCGAGCCGGAGACGGTAATGAAGGGGACATTTGCTTCTCCGGCTGTGGCCTTGGCGAGGAGGGTTTTTCCCGTGCCGGGTGGTCCTGATTTGAGAAGAGAAAATGTTAGTTTTAAGTGAAAAAATATAAGGTTTTAAAGCGTACCTGTGAGCATGGCACCTTTGGGAATTTTCGCTCCAAGGTCAATGTATTGCTGTGGGTTCTTTAGGAAGTTCACGAATTCCATGATTTCTATTTTGGCTTCTTCACAACCGGCGACATCTCTGGGAAAAGAAATGAAATCATACAGATAATCATAGAGAAAAATCATATAAATCATATTATGTAAATAATATATATAAAATAACATATATGTAAGAATAAAAGTCAAATAAGAAAATATAAAAATACAGTAGAGCCTCGATAAACCGAACCTTGGTAATCTGAACGTTTGCTAATCCAAACGCCCAAAAAGAAACAGGAATAAAATACCTCACAGACTAACCAACGGAAAAGCCATATTTATCGATCCCCGTTTACAGAAAATATTGCTTTTGTTTTATATTGTATCCAATACTTTATTTTCTACTATTTAGCTGCACTATTTGATAATCTGAACAATTTGGTAATCCAAATCACTTTCAGTTCCAATTAGTTCGGATTATCGACGCTCTACTGTATATAATAATAGTAAATAATATTTAGAAGTATATAAACGAGTATATAACGAGCCATAAATTGCCAAAAGCCTTTGTTGTTTATCATCCGATTTATGTAAATTCTTTGAAACACTTTTTTAAATTGAATTGGCCTATATTTCTGCTTATTCTTGAATTCCTTGGATCATTTTAGTGCAAAAAGTACTAAGATAGTCCCAGTACTAAAATAGTATTTTTTTAAAATGAAATGGCCTATTTTTTGCGTATTTTTTAATTCTTTGCAACATTTTTGTGCAAAAAACACTAAGATAGTTTTTTTTAAATTGTATGGCATTTTAGTGCAAAAAGTACTAAAGATAATCCTACGCTACTCCTTACAGTAATTGAGTTATTATCTTATTTGTCTAAAAAACATTATTTATGACACATCTTATATCTCAACTACTAGGAATTTAAGAGGCCCTGGTTCAAATCCAGGTTGTGCTGTAATTTTTAATTTATTTAAAAATTTACATCCCGCCTGTATATCACCATCTTCTATACTTTGATTTATTTACTAGAAATTTGTTCAAAGTGGTTTATGACAAAATTCTTATTAGAACGGAAGGTTTTATCAATTTCAACCCACAGAAAACTATTCAATACTTATATAAAAGGCAACTATCCAATACTTATGCTAATAACAACTATCCAATACTTACTTAAATCGCACGCCGATTTCATTAGAATTGATTAGCTTGGCGGTACTCTCCATGACGCCCCCGAATAGGCCTCCGCCCCTTCTGCCCTTTCGTCCGCCCATCATTTCCGCTGACCGCCTCATCATATAAACTAGGAAACCTATGATAAGGAGAGTCGGCAGAATACCCGACAAACTGGCCGCCTCAAGTTCTGTCTTATAGATGACTGGTATAAAATTCGGTGGTTCGATGTTCATGTCCATCTGGGCGTTCTCTAAATTCCTCTCAAAGCTGTCCACGCTACCAATGTTAAACCACAACACATTCTAGAAAAAAATATATATAATTACTTTAAAAAGAAAAATAAAAAATGGGTGGTAACGAATAGTCGGAAAAACTTACAGCACCATCGGCAGAATTTCCAGCTGTTAACTTCACTCTAACCCATTTCTTATTTACAACTTCTAGTTTGTCTACGATTCCTCTAGCTAAGTAACTGGAAAATGTTAAGATTACGGTAAGTATATTGCATTTATCTGCATTTTTATATTGATTATAAAGTTGTTATTACTTATGAACAAATTCCTTCCATCCGATTTCCTTGTAGCCCATTTCCCAGAATGCTAAGGTTGCTAGGAGTGCTATCGCACCAGTTGCTCCAAAGATGTACCATTTTTCTCTTTCTCCATCTCCAAATGGTTTTCCCCCGCTCCCTCTGAAAATTTGTAATGGCGTTATGAGCAAAATTCCACTCGAAGTCTTATTCTCACTCAAAATAGGTATTAGGTTTTTTCTTTTTAAAAGAGAACATTTGTTTGATTCTTTTTTTACATAAAAATAGCAAGAATGAAATTTATCTAAAGGAATAGTCTGTAACAGAAAGCATTTTAATAAATCTTCTTCTCTGTGTCGTTTGTTATAATAGGCTCACTCCGCGGTAAAGAGAAACAGGTAACCTAAAAATTTAAATGACCTTTGCTGGATGCTAATAAGTTTTAATAAAATTTCCAATTTTTATTTGACACTTTTCTAAAAAAAAAAGTGTCTGTTTTCTGGTATTAAGCTTGTGGCAGATGTTTTTAATATTAATATGTAATAGCAATACTCATTTATTATTGTCAATATATTCATTTTTACATTGTACCTTTCTTTATTCTTGTTTCTGTGTTTATTGTAGAGAAAGTCAGTTCACATGTTGTACTTAGTATTTCATGTTGTATCTACAATTTAAACCTTACAATTCCAACTAATATGTAAACATATTGAGAAATTTGATCAATTACCATTTTGTCCTTAAATAAGTAAAATATTGTACATATTTTTTAATTCTTATAAAGGGTTAGTCAAAATTACCGGAACACCTAAGCAATTCTTCAACCGTAAGTATCAAACAAAATTTAAAGTAATTCTAAAATTAATTCCAAAAGTTTTTTGTATGAATCATTTTGTTATAAAATGCATCAGTTTTGAGTTATAAGCAATAGGGTATTCCGGTGTTTTTTAAATTGTCATTTTTTATAAACTATGGGTGTTACTGTTTGCTACTTCACTAGTAAAATATCAAACATCGTTTTAAATTAAGAGAAATCGTTGTTTGAATTTTGAATTAGGATTGGTCTTTGTGACGTCACAAAGACCGCTCAAAGTGAGCGACTTGACAACATTGCTATATCTAGGGTGCACGTAATTTTTTGTCTTGTTGTGTCAACATTTAGAATCGCTCGTTTGTTGACACCTGCTTTGGTCATTAAGGTTATATCAAATACTTGACTTCAAAATGTATAAACGCCAACGCCGACATAGTTCTGTGCCGAATTGAAAATGGAGTTCGACTTCGTTCTCAAGCAACAGGGTAGCCAACCGTCAACTTGGGTGATCAGCTGTTCGAGAGCTGTCCGCTGTTGCCAGCGCTAATAGGGATCGGTAATCATCGTGTCTTTCCGAGGGTGGTCGGTGAATTCAAACGAAATGCACTTTTAATTGCAATTATCTCACAGAAAAACTCAATCAAAAAGCTCATAGCTTAACTTTATGAATCCTCATAAATTGTACAATAGGTTAAACCGAATATCTGCTTAAATTTTGACATGACCGGAATACCCTATATATTAATTAATGATTAAAAAATAAAACAATCGAGAAAAAATAGCAAAACAATGACATAGAATTAAACTAAATGTTCAAACTGCCAAATTAAAAGAAATGTGTATGTATGTGGAAAAATATTATTAATTTGAGGTTCAGCAGTTTTGATTAATTGCTTATAACTAAAACATGATGCATTTTATTAAAACATGATTTCTACAACAAATTCTAACAACTAATACTAGAATTAAAAATGTAAAAATACGGGTATTACTTAGAATAAATCTTAGTATTAAAAATGTCTATTTGAAAAAAGAAAGGTTACCAAGTTTCCAAAATCATCCTATGTATTAAAAATATATTTAAATGATAGCTTGTTTAAAGCAAAACAACATTTATTTGAAAAATTTGTTGAAATTATTTACGGTTGAAGAATTATTTAGGTTTGCGGCAATTTTGACTAACCCTGTGTAATGGAAACTTATTTAAATACATAAACGGGTGACCCACTTTTTTTCCAGCAAAAAAAGTAAGTAGTAAATCTAATTATGAGTAACACTCTTCATATGGACCAAATTGCTGTATGTTTTAAATTCCTAAATTGTTCAAACATATACATAACAAGAAAAGATAAGATACATGTGCAACAATGCAAAAATATTTACTTTTACAACATAAAAAATAAATAAATGAAGAAAGAAATAAATATATATCAAACGTTTCTTTTAAAAAAGCTCTATACCATCTTATTGTTTTTTTTTCATTTCCTTAAGTTGTGTTAATATTTCAAACAGCTGTAACAATCTAAGGAATTAAAAAAGAACAACCAAATAAGTCCATATGAAAATTTTTACTCACAACTATTACTATAGGAAATAATGTTTTTGGGGGGAAAAACTACGACAATCTACATAAATATGATCTCTTGATCAATGCGTAATGTCCAATGTAATATTTCCAAATTTTAGTTTTTTAGTATGGAGTAGGTACATTTGATTAGTTTCATCTACAAATCTTTAAAAACCGGGCTTATCCAGTTTTTTTTTTTTTTTAATTGGAAATTTGAATTTTTTCAAAACTCGGCTTTTATAACAACGCTAGTAGTAGTTTGATGTAAACTCATTTTAGGGATGATCAAAGAGGACATTTAAAACCAATTTAATCAAATATATCATTATACAAAGTATTACAGTACATAAACTAATTTTTTTTCTACGGGCCATATTTTTCTACGGGTATATGTCAAGAAATTTGTAGGTCTATTTAGATCATGAAATTTATTTAAAGCATTTGGAGATTTTGCCAAAAGTAGAGCTCTACGATATTGTTGCATTGAGTTATTTTCAGATATTTATGACAAAACGTGCTCTTTTTAGGATGAATTTTTGTAATAAAATTGTGGGATATTGGGATATAGTGCTTGAATACTTTTACCATTTGCTAAACGTTTTATTAAACTATTAGCACGGATAAAGTGGGTAGGTCTATATTATATGCATTTAAATTTGTAAAAAATCATAAAATAACTGCGCCAAAATCACTGTTATAAATACGAAATTAATTTTTATCACAGTGATAAACAGTATTTAGAGAATAGGTTGTATAATCATAAAAAATTAGTATATTGCACAATATTACTTACCGATTTCCAGTTCCTCCGAATAGTCCAAAGGACCATTGATCGTAAGGTTTTTTCCCTTGTGGTCCAGGGCTCGATGAGGATGGTTTTGA
Organism: Melinopterus prodromus; assembly: GCA_964023965.1. Classification (NCBI taxonomy): domain Eukaryota; kingdom Metazoa; phylum Arthropoda; class Insecta; order Coleoptera; family Scarabaeidae; genus Melinopterus; species Melinopterus prodromus. The sequence goes on from OZ030390.1 coordinate 100,412,520, forward strand.
CGCCGGGGGTTCAGTTTTTGCCTCTGGCTTTGCATCCTTCGGTGGTTCTTTTATTTCCTTCCCGTTTCCATCTTTCGCCTCTTTCGCAGGCTGTTTCGAACCGGGTTTAAAGTATTTTTCAAATCCTTTCGGCGGTTTCTCGCAGAATAACCGGAACTCGTTTAATACTGCACGAAAGGTCGAGGAATCCTAGCAAGAAGGCGAAAACTTGACACATTACAGGTTAAGGTTTCACATGCACCTACCTTAATTACGTCTACATGGTAGGGCTTTAAGCTTTTCCATACTAGTTTCTCGAACTTCCTGCTAATGTTCAGCAGCCGATATGCCATGTCAATTTTTTTTTAATGTTATAAAAAGTATTACTATATTTCACCCAACATTATGACATTTTATAACCACACTTTCACGGGGAGAAATGTAATCGATAAAGTAGTGCTCCTTTCTAGACGTGCGTTTGGTTATGTAACAATCTGAAAGCATTTGTAATTTAAAAATGGTTTGCGGGGTTTATTAAAATATCACTACTTTTACGGTCGAAATCAACATTTCCGCGAAGAGGTATTTAGCGAATTATAATTTTCAACTCACCATGAACTTTATTTGTTACTTGATTTCGTACTCTACCTACATTACCGGCGATGAAAACAATGCTACCAACTTTTTGTGTAGCTCGATCTTCTTCTTTCCCACGTTACGTATGGTATAGCTTTATCCTTGTTCAAACTTTAGTTTCCTAACCTTAAAATATCTGGTAAACATAACCTCAATTACCAAAAATTGCGTTGTGTATTTACGATGATATGCACTCACCATGACAAATTATCCGCCAGGTATTAAGGATATACTTAACAGATTCGACGATGAACACTTATTTGCGCTTGGACGAACGGTAACACAGGGTTTATTAAAGAAAGCTTTTACTTCAAGAGAAGGTTAGTTGCTTAAATATGACACGACTTTGTCAAAATTGGCGTATTTATGTTGCAGATGCCATAGATATAATACTGAAGTATTCACCGAATGAGGTGAGCATACTCCGTCGCCGTGCTGTCACCAGAGAAGTATTATTTTCTTATCTACACGACCTAAACTGCCAAGTCCCGTTACCTATAACAAAAGATCAGCTTATAGACCTAGTTTGTTCACAGTGGAATGTAAAAAATCAAGAAATTGAATACGCTCAAGTTTCCGATGAACTGGTTCCAGTTGCCACGCATGACGAACACGATGTGAATAGTATGGCGAAACAGTTTTCGGGATGGTTTTACGAGATGATTAATATGGATGAGGTTATGGATACATCACATTTTTACGTTGACGCAAACATAGAACTTAATATGACATCCCCTGAGACAGCTCTACAGGATGAAGCATTTGATCCGGAATCTATTGTGCAGTTGCTTTATAAGACAAAAATGGAACATAGTCTTTATTTTAATCCTAATTTAAATCCGAATGGGGTACACGGTATTATAGATCATCACGGGTTAGTTTTAATTTATGTGTGCGGAACTTTACATTCGGGGAATGCTTGTGTTGGTGTATTTGAGCAGACGTTTAGTTTAGCGAGAGATCCCTATTGCGAGAATAATTGGAAAATAAAGACAACTAAGATGAATTTGCGGAGTCAGACTGTTCAAGAAGAACCCACCTTGGCGGAGGAACTCTTGCAAATTACCGAGTGTTAATAATATTGTTATTTATTTGGCTTTTTACATATTATAATCTAAGAAATAAATATATACATAATCAAATTTTATTCAGTTTATTTGTTAATCATGTTAAAAAATGTTTCTTTATTTGATACTTAAGCTAAGGTCTTCATTTTGTTGAATAGTCTTTAAATTGATGAATATATAATGCAAATATATCTAATCAGCACTTACAACCTATTGGTGGTTGGCAAAGTAAACACCTTGTGCTGTATTGACTGGAATATCTTAACGTATTTAATGTCTTTGGTGCTTTTGTTATTTATTATTAGAGATAGAAAGTTGGTTAAATGGACAAAGTCGTGCCAATTTGTATGTTCCCTAATGAGAAAACAGTTTAATACTAATAATTTCACAGATAGTTTGAATAAACAAAGAAATTACATTTATAAATAACTTTTTTATTGGTGGTTCATTCATCTGTGTTTTTAAATAACTTTTTTATTTGTGGTCCGATCAATAGGTCTTTTTGATATTTTAAGGCTGTTGGATATTTACATTTAGATTCTCGGTTTAAATATTTTTACCAATAAATTCGCTGGGCACAAATAAAACTTCTGTTTTTTCTATGGGTTCAGCATTTATTTGCGAGTAATTTGATATGCACAAGCCCTATGTGTAATACAATCAGAATACTCGAATAGAAATTTAATTTATTAAATTTGTTTCTTTTTTCCTGGTATTGTTTTTGTTTGCATTGCAATTTCAGTATTGCTCGGTTGTATTATTTTATGATTCTTTACATGTAAGATTTTTATTACACAGAAATTATTTGAAAATATTTTTATATGGAACTTTTCTGGAGTCGGAATCGAGAACTTTTTTACCGACTCCGCAACCCTATTCGCTAGAGTTTCTTTCTAATTTCTGTACTGTGTTAAAAATGGTAACTGATTATTACTATTGTTATTATTAATTTTAAATCCTATTTTGACTATGAATTCTTCGTTGTGGTAGACAAGCAAATGGCATTACATTTTATCTAAAAAGGTCTGATGTGGCCAGACACATGACTTTATCATACTATACAGCTGTGCCAAACTGATGCTTTGACAATACTTGATCCTTTGTATCTTGATCAAAAATTTTCAGGGGACCCAAAAGGACATATTTCCGCTAAAATCTCAAAACTTATTTTCGATACGGTTACAATACTTGGTGATACTACATATAAGATAAAGTACAAATTATTTGTTCTTCGGAAGATTAAGATGTGTAAAGATTAATCTTTACACATCTTTTAATCCATGCTAGTAAAACTTAAATAATTTAAAGTTTAATGGGTCCTAATATTTTGAACTTTTACAACAGATATTTTTTCATAGCTTTGAAGATGAAGATACTTTTTTCCTCTTATGTCATTTTTATCTTTCTGGCAATAAAAATCTTATGACATTTTTAAATAACATGTTTGCATAGCTTTGAACATAAAGGTACCTTACTCTTAAGAGTTTTTCATAGTTTTGGTAACACCCGGCAAGCAGATAATAACATTCTGATATTTGCATTTAAAGTTTAAGACAATTCAAACACTATTATTAAGAATAAAATGTCCTGAGAAATTGATAATAAAAATGTTAATTGTTAATAAAAACACCCGGTATATGCAATGGAGAAGGTGATTATAATTTCGTATTCGATGACCTCTAATATTTCTAAATGCTTTTTGCAAATAAAATTTTTGCGGAGTCAAATAACCAAAAATCCAGAGTGCGCTGCACGATTTTGTGTGTACGACTTGAGGTGGATTGTTCTGATTGGCGGATTGGTTGTGTTCGTGTTAAATTTTCTCCTGGATTTTATACATTTTCGGTGGTAAAAAAACGCTTTTATTTCGTGTATATAGGTGCCATTTAAAATTTCAATGATGACGTCATTTCCGGAAAAACCGGAAGTCATATTAACCTCAAGAGTATCCCAAAGAATGGCATTTTTTGTTTATTAACACATTTCGAAATTTTATTCGTCCAGCTTTATAAACAAAAAACTAAACGGGAGTACCTATGCCGTGGGTCACCCGGTATACAGAAAATGCCAAACACGTTGTTTATCGACTTTGTATAATTTATATGTGAAATCGGGACTACATATTCATAAATTACGTCCATTTATAAACCCAATCTTGGTAAACAATAGACTGTTAGTTGTAGAATACCAGAATGCCAACAGATGAAATATTGCCTTAGAGATTTATATTATAATTATAACAATATTAATGTGTTACTTATACATAAACTGTCAAATATCTGTGACAACAAAATATTTGTTAAGTGATAATTGCTCAATGATTTGTAGCGACAAGATTTGGCATTGTGAGATTAAAATGAATGGATAATATTAAGAAATAATATTAAATCTTTGTGACGTTATGACTAAAAAACTATTTAACAATATTTACTCTGAATTCCACGTGTCCATTATTCAAGTACAAAGAATGAAACCCCGATAAAAAAATGTTGAACAGTTATATAGCCACAAACAGTGCCGTTAAACTCGTACGTATGCATTATCAATACGCGCGCTGGGTACCCACGCGCGCTGCCTACAAGTACCCGGGCCCGAACGAAAGAGAGACGGATAGCTCCCACGTAGACAAATGCTTATAACTCAAAAACGAAAAGAGCACAAAACTTCTGGTTTGCGGCACAAAACAGCTCAAAAGTAGCACAATACTACTTTAGCATCGAAAAAAGTTTGATTTTATTTCAAATTTAGAAGTTAGGTCAGGCATGTCCACAGCCCCCTTCAGAAAAATGCTAATAACTCGAAAACGAAAGAAGCACACAACTTCTAGTTTGCGGCATAAACCAGCACAAAACTAGGACAAAACTTTGGCATTAGAAAATATCGAAATTCCAAAGTGAATTTCTAAAGGGGGGATGTCCACATCCCCCCTTCAGAAAAACGCTTATAACTGGGAAACGAATGAAGTACAAAACTAGTACTAGTTAGTACTAGTACTAGTTTGCGACACAAAACAGCACAAAACTAGCACAAAACTTTGGCATTAGAAAAAAGTGGAAATTGGGGGCTGGCATGTCCACAGCCCCCCTTAAGAAAATTACTTATAACTCCGAAATGAAAGAAGCACAAAACTTTTGGATTGCGGCACAAAACAGCACAAAACAAGAACTAAACTTTGACGTAAACAAATTTAGAAATTTCAATTGTGTGGGGCTGAGGACATGGACACTTAATTGGCCGTTGGTGATAAGTTTTTCGATCGATTCTGGCTTACCTAGGCATTGGAAATCAATGGACAACGAACATTGGTTTGCAGGTCAGTTTAGCCGTATTTAGTGGAGATTATGTTTTATGCATGTTTTCCACACGATTTTGTATTTCAGGACTCGTTTGACTGTTCATGAACATTGAGGATACAATTAACAATCGTTTTGTGTGTTGTTTAATGCTCTAAAGTCTAAATATTTATGAGGTCTCAATCAGTTGTGTTCGTAAATTTCCAATAGAAAAAAGCGGTGTAGTTTGACCGATTGTCAACAGATATCGCTACTACTTAAAAAGTGGGATTGAACTTCGTTTCATTATAATTCGATATTGTGCCAAATTTTATTACTTTATACCTACATCAATTAATTTGTCGACAGTTTTGGCTTGAAACAACGTTTCTAGATTTTGAACGGTTGTGATTTTAGTAATTTTAGTCAATTTCTAGTACGTCGAAAAACCTGCATAACGAGAACAGCTTCCAACGAGTGATTTGTGCCATAATACAATAATAATGCAAGAGCCTATTTATTAAATAAATAGCGTCAAGTCTAAAAGATCTGACGTGGCCAGGCACATGACTTTATCATAATATACAGCTGTAACAAACGCTAATGTGCTGACAATACTGTCAATAGAATCAAAATATCTGTCAAATCTTGGCTAACTAGTTTCAACGCAGTACGAGCGATCTCGATGAAAAAATGTACTTTTCTGTTTTTGTTTCCGGATTGTTATGTTTAGAAACTTTTCAAACTGATATGAACAAATTTATGTAGTTAATCAAAAATATTGAGGTTTATTTTTAGATAACTATTTATAGAGAACTTTCCACCCACTCAAAATATTTAAACAGTCAGTATGTTGAAATATGCAAGCTGCAACATAGTACTACATAAATTATCTTATATTTTTACCAAATAATATTACATTACAAAGCATTGTTTCACATAATAAGTTAGCATTATAAATTAGACCTCAACGTTATTGTAAATCGGTTGATCTTCAGGTTCTGGTGGCGGAGGTGGCCTTCTGCGCTTCTGCGATTTCTTGTAAATTGAACGTTTTATATAAGTTGGCTTCGCCGTTCTATCCATTCCATCACTTGATTCAGTCGGCACAGCCAGGCGACCCATCTGTTTAAGAGGTATATCTTCCATTCCTTTACCAGGTTTTTCGGCAGGTTCATCATCTTCAGCCTCATTAACTAAAACAGAAGGATATCACTTATCTTCCATGTGTCAAAAAGCATCGAATGTCTTCTCTTTGCTCTACCAGCCATTTACTCACCATACGATTCTTCGTAATATGATAAATTATCAACACCAAAGAAGTTGTACAGTTCCTTATTCTTGAACTGGTTCATCAGATATATAACAATGGCGATCGATAAACATATTATTCCTGAAATTAAAAACAAACTAACGTATTAGTACATTCAACAAATTTCCATTTTTAAAAATGTCTACCGTTGCAAAAAGTTAACCAGAAACTTGGTCCATACGTGGTCTTCATGGTAGCTTGCTCAAATGGAATTACCAGAGGTGCTGGGTTTCTGATCACTGTCCATAATAAGTTTCCGGTTAAAAGGAGTGCTCCAGCGATCGCCAGGAAGATAGCACCGTAGTGGATCACCGCTAAGAACAAGATATTTGCGATAATCCAGCATGGGAAAGCTATCCAAATTGCTATGTGCGTGTACCATCCGGCAGTTCTGTAAAATCTACCGAAGCGATAACCTTCACCGTCTATCACGAAGTAGTCTACGATCCAGAGGATTGGAAGTGGTAGTCCTCTATTCTGGGCTGCTCTAAACTCTCGTTGAATACGTCCAGCTGTAATAGATATATAATTTGTATAATAATGTCGAAGATAAATCTTTGATTATGGTTTATTTTGGAATATATTTTATTCTGATCTTTTTCCATATCATAAATGACAGTTGGGCTAATCTATAACGCTCTATATCACAATTTCTCAACCTTTTATTCCTTGCCAACATTTGCCAACATAAAATCAATTCGATGGAAAACACATATGTATTACGACAACGTTATCGATTGGTCATTCAGCGGTAATTGTCACACCCGTCACGCTCGTTTGACGACTATAAACAAGCAATGGGCGATGTTCAAGTTGAAGTTTGACAAGTTTTATGAAAAGTCCTTTTAAATAGCTATGACGGGCGGTACCAGAACAGCATGATATCTTGGTTTTAGTAAGCTAAAATGAAAAATCCGGCAAACCATATCAACGGTGTTGATTTCAACTTGACTACACTACAAGGCAATAGTATATGTATAATATTTACACTGATGACCTATAGTTAACAACAACACAGATTTTGTTTTGTTTTTTTATTTATCTGAAGCGCTTATAGTGAAATAAAATAATTGTAATGGGATATTTATGTTAGAATTGTACATGAACATGGACAATAATATTGCAATTATTGATCATTACTATTGCAGTAAATTTAATGTTTGGCCAGAAAGGCGCATAAGTTTTAAACTCTTTTGCTCCTCTTTTCTGCGGAATGACCCTAATAACCCTTAAACCTGTGCTAAAAGAAGAATTAACATGCATGAAAGTTGAAATAGTAGATTAAGCACCGAATTCTTAGAAGACGAAACAAATTAATTTTTGGATATCAAGACAAGTCTATGCAGCAAACAAAATGATACTATGTTTAAACAATTTTCCTAATCATATATTTTTGAATACTTTAAATACAATTACACTAGGTAATAAATCAAAAAAAAAACGAAAAAAACGTTATGAAAACAAAATGTGACCTGTTTTTTGTTCGATAACAGCTGATATCTTAATAATAAAATTATAAACCCCTAACCACAACAAGTATTTTAGAAACCTAAATACGTATTTCAGCAACTATGTTGCCATCTTCAGTAGAACCTAAAAAAGAAAAAGAGAGATTAGCACTTCATAGTATCTTTACTGGATATTGTCCAAGCAAATCACTAGTGGAAGTGACGTCCATGTTAAAAATTACCCTATATATACCCATTTGTTGTTCACGCCTCAGTGAATTTTGATCATTAAAGCGTAAAAAACAAGTTTTAATTAAAGCAGGTCAAACAATGGCGAACTAGGTATAGGACCCCTGTCTGAATTTATTAATTTATCTCTATTCAAGTGAATAAAGATACTTTCCAAGCTGTGTAGTTCCCTATTATTTGACACAGCTTTTACAAGTTTTAAGTCATCTACAACTACTTTATGACCTGTGTCTAAAATATGTTGAGCCACACTAGATTTTTCAAAACGAATATATTTAAAATGAGCTACATGTTCTTTGAACCTAGTTAAAATTGTTCTTCTAGTCTGGCCTACGTATTCTTTTTCACAGTCATGACATTTGATACAATATATACCAGATTTATCAAGTACCTTATCCTTTGGGTTTCCAAGAAGGTTCTTTATGCTATTATGAGTCGAATATGCTAAACAGAGATTTTGTGATGTAAAAATACTTCTCAAACCCCTTGTATATGCACAATCGAACGGTATTTTAACATAATTCTTCTTTTCTACAGACAAAGTATTTAAAGTAGATATTTGATTTACATACATTTTTTGATTCTGCTTCTTAATCATTCTATCAACTATTTTCTCAGGGTACCCATTATGTATGACAACATTCTTAATAAACAATAATTCTTGCTGATATCTATCTGTGGACAATGGAATTTTCAATAACCTATTTACTAAACAACTAATAAAAGACAATTTTTGTTGAAAAGGATGCTGCGAATCATTAGGGATAAACCTGATTGTGTTAGTATCTTTCCGATACACGTCAATTTCTATTATATTTTTGCTATTCCTGACTACCAGAGTATCTAAAAATGGAAGTTGGCCGTTAACTTCTTGTTCTACAGTAAAGTTAATGGTGTTGAACTTAGAATTCAAAACGAGAAGAAAATCTTGAATACTGCACTTCTTGGTGTCAAAAATGGCAAAAATATCGTCGACATACCTAACCCAATTCTGCACATATGATATAGATGATTTACCATAACCAGATGGTGTTACCGTTGTCATGTTTGCTGACGACACAGTAGATAAAAATGTTGAAAGAGTTCTAGTGTAAATAAATAACACTCCCGTGTACCTTGCTTGAACAGGGAAAAATATAAACCCATCCTTAAGAAATGGGCAATGTACGTGCAGGAATTTCTTTTTGTATTCTCCACTAGATTCGATGATAATTAAAGTTAAGCAGTAAGTACTCAAAACAAAACAATTCCTACTTACCATAAGGTCCAAATCCAAATCGCCCTTGGTCCCATCCCCAAGTAAATCGCTCGTTGTAGTTTATAATTTCACTCTTCAGTTCACGAGTTTGATTAATGCTTTTCAGCGTGACATTCACCGACCTTAAGCCAATTTTCACCCCTATGGACGCCGTAATTTCATGTGGAGAACCAGCTTTGTAAGGTGTGGTGGTTTTTATGTGTCCAACTTCCCATTCCTGACCAATATTTCCCACTAGAAATGAGAGGATACAGACTTTTAAAAATTTACTCCAATACACATCATCTTAATACTTGCATATGATCATTAAGCCAATTCCCAAGCTTACTGTGATTCTAATAAACTTGCATACACCCTAAAAAAGTCATGTAAAACTGCTTTGAAAAAAAAAAAATATCTTAATAGGTTATTTATTTACCTTCTTAAAATTTCTTCCAGGTATAAATAGTAGTAAACTAACGTAGACAATTAAAAATGCTATGATTACGCCAACTTCTAGTATATCTACGGTTACTGGTGTTTGATTGGGTGCATATTGTGTTGGAAAGCCCTCCTGGCGTCCAAAATCGAAAAACATCTTTGTTTTAATGACCAGTGAACCAAGAAATACGTGCTGGCACTCACACAACAGCCACACAGTGATACGACGTATGAATTTAATTATACGTCTGGTATATATGTTATAATAAAAAAGGTCCGGAATATATCTACACCGGAAGTGGTTCGATGGAGTTATCTGTTAACAAATACGGATTCGTACGCAATCATGTTTAAATAAATATGTCGTTTATAATATAAATAGGCGTTGGTACGATTTGTTGACGATTATGGTTACAATACTAAAATTAATATAAACTATGACATAGTTACCTACGTTGAAAATATTATTGTTATAGGTAATTTTAATATTTTTGGTTGATTTCATATGCATATTTCGATTCGGATTCTCTACAGTCTACGTAATGGCAACCACAAAGTGAAGGAGAAATTTCCTCTGGCGTCACCAGTTATCATGATAAAAGATTGCCGAATTTGCTTTTTTTGTCAGTATATTGTTGATGTTAGTTTAGTTTCTAGTTAAATAATAAACATGTTTTTTTTTCTGAAAATGATTTTATGAACTGTATTTGAACCAGGGACCGTTGAGTTTCAAGCTGAATCCTCTAACCAACTGAGCTATCGGGGCCTATGCCATATGTTATGAATACATAATACTAACTCCTTGCCTTGAGGTGACTATTATTCCTAACGTATGTCATAGGCATGATTAGAACATTGTGGTAATACATTTTTCATAGTTATGTTTGTAATGTATTATAGACGCTGTAAAAATATACACGTTGTTCCATTAAACGAAAAAAAAAAAGAACTTGGACTGCTACTTAAAAATAAACTACGCTGTATATTTCAACATATTATTTCAGGTATAAATCAAACCCCTAAAAGTTTATTTTTCCTTTTTTTCTTAAAGAAGGAGAGCGAGATATTGTTTCATTTTGTACACTCTTCAAAATGGTATTCTTATTAAATTTAATTACCTGTTCGAGTATTTTTCGGATTAATGATAATGGAATGTTTTTGTTTGCAAGTAGCTAATTATAAATATGCATTTATTGAAAAGATTTAAAATTTTTTTACCTAACACCAAAATGTATTGAAAAATTTATTATTATGATTAATGGAGCAAAGTAACTCAGAGTGATATGAATAAAAATGAGTATATACTTTATGCTCAATTTATTAACAGTGACAGTGTTGACATTAGATATCTGCTTCAGATTTTTTATTCTATTAAGTTTAGCATGTACGTCAACAAATTAAGCACCTTTTGAGTCCCTTTTTTCCTCGCAAAACTTTTTTCAAATAGTTAATTTCATACTGAGCAAAAAGTTTCATTTGGCCTTATTTGTTTTCCGTATTTCTTAACAAATTACATAGTTATTGTTTATTATTATATTTTATTGTTTTATTTTCTTTATTTCGATAATGTTTCAACGCCTGTAACGTTTTAAAGATTTGAAATAACAACTTCATATGAAAACTTTTACTCATGCTGACAAATTACTAATGGATTTAATGGAACATTATTATTGCATATTACTACATATACCTGTTTCCTTTTCAAGTCCGCAAACTCCTGAAAATGCCCAAAAAAATGCCCATATTTTTTTCTTCATTTTCAAACACTTAAAGATGTAACCATTAAAGAAGTAACCATTTTGTTCTTTTTGGTTAAGGCCAGAACGTAGTGAAATAAGACAAAAGTAATAAGACAATAGTGCGAAAAATAATGTATGTAAATAGTTCTTCTTCACATCTGAAGTTTGATAAGGGTGATAAGTTGAGAAGAGAAATTCATGAAGGTCCTATGTAAATATTTACTAAATTATTTGATATTTGTGCCTTGGGAAAAATCCATAGAATAGTGCCTGGGTGACCTACTATATCTACTATAATAACTAACTATAGTAATAATATTCACGCACAGAAATGATTTTTTCGTTTCTAAAACATATAATCTTTTGAAATTATTATTTTGTGTCATACTTTAGCTTATTTACTTGTGGTGTTTAATATTTTTGCTTTTATTATAAAAATGCGTTTCCTTTCGCCAAAGAAATTCAATTTTGATTCAAACAGATATGTTTGTATAGCAGAAGAGATTTCTGACCTTTACAGTCGTTTCAAATTTTGACAGTAATTATTTGAAGTAAACTAATTTCGTTCCTTATAAATTTTAACTGAAAACTTAATTGCTTGACACGCATCTACGTTCTTTCAACCAAACGTACATTTGTATCAGCAAAGAAATAGAAATTCTTAATGCAGATTTCTTAATGCATATTTTATTTTATAAATTAATCAAAATTTTATTTCTATGTAGATATTACTGACGTTAGTGTTCCTCGTCAGTAAATTAGACAAATTAGAATGCGAATGAAATTTAATCAATGTCAAAATTACTTGTCAAAATTGACGGCTTGGATTTGAACCAGTAAAATCCTCAATTTCCAGTAGGGAGGTCTAACCAATTGAGCTACTGGGGTCGTTGGCGAATCGAGGGGCAAATTTGACACTTCAGGAAAAGAACGTCGAACCTACTTCTAAAGAATTCCCGACCTCTGAGCTGGCTCGGTTTGCCATTTTCTAAACATGCCATAGGATAGCCATAACCTCAATGTCCTATTGGTTAATAATGACGGAAACGTTGATGACGTAGTTGTTCTCATTCCTTCCTCCATGTTTTCATTCCATAAATCATCTGTACCTGTCTTTTCAGCAAGAGTTTGCATCACCAACTTTTTCGAAATGGTCTCTTCTGTCAACACTGTCGAAGATTCCAAACATTAAACCCTTGCACTAAACACCCTGTACTGTTTTCCCTTGTTTAGATTGAATCAAGTAGAACTACCACTAGGATAATCCCAAGATAAAAAGGTGTCAGTATTGTCACGTATCCGAAACGCAATCAAGAAAAAGAAGGGAGACGGAAACAGAGAAACCGGAGTCATTTTAATTTGACAACCTCTGGGCCGGGTCGCGGAGAAAAGAGAAACGTGCCGGTAAGCAGTACGTTTTATCGTTTTGCCCTGTATTTCGACGCTCAGGCTGAAGGGGATGTTCAGCGTGGGGAAGCGAAGGGGGGCGAGTGGGAGCGGGGGGGGGGGGTCGGTCCGCGTACGAGTTAATCCCAAGCGGGCCGTTTCGACCGTTTCCTGCTTGCACTGTTGCTGCTGGGCTGACGCTCTCCCTCCTGCCCAGAGTGTTCGCTAGGGTGGGCCACTCAGTGTCGTCCCATTCCCTTTACGGTCCCGTCCGTGGAGCCCCGGGACCACCACAGCGAAATACCCGACCATGAAAAATTTAATCTAGAATCCCTATCGCTCTCTCTTCGCTCTGTGTGTGTTTGTGTGTGTGTGCGGGCTCGCGCGTTGTTGTTGTTGAAACTGTCGCAGGATCGAGTCCGCTCCAATTTCCGTACGGGGGCGCCTATCTGCGTTACGAAGCAGGGGCGCATCACGTCCGTGATATAAAAAAGAATAAACGCGACTGTATTAAAATGTAAAGTTTAAGGTTAACGTTAAAAAATACTGGGAGGTCTTGGAAAAAGAATGTTGTTTAGCGATTATGGCGCTCAAGGCTTATGTTTATTTACACTGATGTCTAGTGAAGGGTTTTCCAATAAAAGTGATGAGCTTGATATTGTTTATGCTATGCAAAGTTTGAAAGCAAAATCTTTAACATGGAGTTGTAATAGAGTATTAGAATGGAATTATTTTAGATGATTACCAGGTTAATCTTGTCTTATTCTGCAGAGCCAGCTGTTGTGCCATAAGCATACAATTCCAGCATGAATTATCGAATTTTCTCTCCCACTGCACAAATATGAAATAAATATTTCAAAACATTGATACATAAAAAATCGGACACCTAGTATGTGTTTTGCAATATTTTTTGAACTACTTAACCGAAGCCAGGAAAAAGTAAAAATGACCATTGAAATTACCGTCCTATCAGCCTACTACCGACACTGGCAAAACTGTTTGAAAAAGTTATCCATCGACGCCTACTCGAAAAAACAGAGGAGCTGAAAATTATTCCAAACATACAATTTGGTTTTCGCAGAGGCCACTCCACTATCCATCAGCTAGTACGAATAACCGAAATTATTGAAAGAGGGTTTGAGGATAAACAATTTACTACTGCAGTTTTTTTAGATGTTGCCCAGGCCTTTGATTCTGTTTGGAGTGAAGGCTTAAAATATAAATTGCACCGAATCGGCCTACCAAACTACCTATTAGGGATCATCTACTCATACCTGGAAAGTCGCTCTTTTGCAGTCCGAATTAATGGGTACTTATCGACAACGAGACCAATCAAAGCAGGCGTTCCACAAGGAAGCATTTTGTCACCATTGCTCTACAACATCTTTATGCATGATATTCCATTGCAAGCTGCAGATCATATAGGAATGTTTGCTGATGATATGATTCTCGTTACCCAACACAGTGACCTGGAAGAGGCGATCGAACAACTCCAACGCGCTACCAATCAGCTAAACACTTGGTTATTGAAGTGGTGTGTACATCTAAATGCTAGAAAATGTGAAGCTAAGATTTTTACCTTAAAGAAAATAAGAAGGACAAACAATATCTTATTAAACGACGTAGCCATAACCTGGAATCCAAAAGATAAAGCAGTAAAATACCTAGGCCTGCATTTGGACCAACGACTAACCTGGCGCTATCACATAAATCAAAAACTAAACCAAGGCTACAACCGATTAAAAGAACTTTATCCACTCATCAATAGAAAAACATCCCTTAAATGTGAGTGCTTCCTACTGCTCTATAAAGCTCTAATAAGATCTCTCATAACATACGCGTGCCCGGTATGGTGTAATACTTCAAAGACAAATATGAAGAAAATGGAAACACTGCAAAATAAAGTCCTAAGAATGGCAGTTGACGCTCCATGGTTTGTTAGAAATCAGCAAATTCGCACAGAATTGAACATAATGCCGATAACAGACTTCATTCACAAGACATCGCAACAGTTCTTTTCTAAGATATCACAATGTCCTAGCGCAGATGAACACAGCCTGGGTGCCAGGAATATCCACATCCGACTCAAGAGAAGACTGCCGCAAGATATTCTTCAAGATGACAGCGATTGAATACTCAAGGGACCAATTTTCCCTTCGGATTTATATAATTTACTGATATATTGTGAAACAATTACTTAAAGTATGCAAAACAATCTTTATATTGTTGATCTAGTTATTCTAATAAATAAATAAAAAAAAAACCGATTTTGATGATTTTTTGGATGAAAGCTCACTCTTTGTTCAATTTTGTCTTAAACTTATGTTCTTTACTCTTGGGTATAACTTAGCAGTTATTACATAATAGATATTGTGCTGTGGTAGCACAGGGAATTAGTCCAGTCAAATGGCGTTTTGACCAGGAAAAAATATAGAAGTTTTTTCTTTCATTCTATATATTCTTAGGGTGCTTAATCCGAATTTCAACTTTATTACTTCCCACGGATATGGCTTCACAACAAAAAATGCAAAATAACCTCGAAAAAACGACTTTTCTGCAGGTTTTTGCCAAGAAGTCATAAAACTATGCACTTTTCGACGTAGACCACTACCTATATACAAAAATAAAGTACACTAAATTTCCTAAAAAAATCACCGTCTATTGTATTAACTTAGTTGAATGGTTTGGCCGCTAGAGCGCGCTGGAAGAAGGCAAAATTTTCCTACTTTATGTAATGTGCGTGTAATTATAAATAGCTTAGTTTCTAATAAAACTACAATAAATTCCCTACAAATTCCAGAACCTAATCACTTATTTTGGCCAAAGTCAAGAGCCCTTTACTAAAAATTCAGTAGAAAACTATATTATTACTATTTATTTTATTTATTCAAAACTACATATTTTCTCTTTTTGTCTGATATGTGTACTTGTGTTTTTGATACAATGAACTATTATTATTATTATTAATTAATACTAAACGTTTTATTCTTTTGATTGCTTTTTATTAAGTAATTTTTAAGTTTTTCTTCCATAAGTTGTTTATAACAAAAACATCTCCATATTTATATATATAATAATAATATATAATAAATAATAATATCCATATAATAAGAGTAAATATAATATAGAACCGACATTCACAATATAAATATTAGAAGCAGAGGCCTTGTCACCCCACCTCAGCATAAAACCTTATTTGAGAGATCATTTTCTTATATCCTTCCTAGGCTTTATAATCCCCTAACGGTTTTTATGAAATCTTTGAATTTGTCATCATTCCGACGAGAGCTCCTCGCGGTTACACGGTTTGGCCAAAACAAGTGATTAAGATGTGCAATTTATAGGGATATTAATGTAGTTTTAGCACAATCCTAGCCTTTCTAACTAACTCGAAAACTGGGTTTTACATAAAGTAAGAAAATTTGGCCATCTTTCAGGTGGTCTAGCAGCCAAACCGTTCAATCAAAAATGTATTTCAGGGGTGCTATTATAGGAAATTTACTGTGCTTTAGTTTTGTATAGGATGGTCTACCTCGAAACGTGCACAGTTTTATCACTTAGTCGCAAAACACTTATAAAGGTCGAACATTTTGAGGGAAGTTGCAAAGCATAGAATGCCTGTATAAAAATAGACATTCTATGCTATAGAGACACAGTGTAAAATTAAAATACATAATTAATTATATTGATTGATATGAAGAAAGAAAACAAATAAAGCCCATATGAGAATTTGAAGGTATATCATCGAATCACTATTATAAGAACAAATCAAAGCAAAACAAATTATTTACAATATAAAGATGAAAGATGTGGGTACATGATGAACAAATATAGTAAAAGTGTAGAAAGTGCCTTTAATTTTTTAACACTTTATCACAAACTAGTGCAGTGCTATTGGAAACTGGAAAAACACTCAAATAAATCTGTAGCAAATAAATTAATAGTTAAGCCGAGGAAAAATTACACCGATGTTCCAGGTGTAGGTCTCGGGGAATCTTAGTTTTTAATTTCATTTGACACATATCATACTTTTAATCTTCATTTACAAGGCTCCTCATTCAACTACTTTTCATATAATATCACCTAAATTAAGTAATTTCATATAATGTTTCAACATCTTTCGATATTTCTTTAATGTTATTAACGCTGATCTGAAGATGGGTGTTAAAACCCGAAATTATTAGCCAAGGAATATAAATAATCAAATAGTGTGCAGAAGCAATCTTGTTTTAATTCTTAAATCTTCATGAACAACGTCAAACTAATGGATGCATTGGTTACCGGCAAAACTCGCTTTTGGGCAGAACCATTTTTAACCTAGATTAAACTAGTTCTGCCCAAGCGCGTTAGGTCGAACTAGTTTATCCTAGGTCAAACTAGTTTAACCTGGTTTGCAAACGCATACTTTAGGTCAAACTGGTATGGACTAGGGCAAACTGATTTCGATTAATGGTATTGAAATGTACTATTATACTGGGTGATCCACGCTGTTATTTGTGTAACCAGACGAATGAAATTTAGATAACTATAACAGAGTAACAATTTAAATTTTTTTGATATACTTGCTGTTAGTATGATTTCGTCTTTTTCCGGAATGGACGTTATCTTTGAATTTGCAATCTGCACACTATACTTTTCATGAAGTAATTCAATAGGGATGAGATTCTAAAAAAGAAACACATCGATTGGCAATTTTTTACTTCTTCCGGTTTTTCCGGAAATGACGTCATGTTTTACATTGTACAGCTATACTTTGTATAGCTGTAGCTATACTTTGTATAGCTGTATAGCTGGATAGCTATACCTACACAGGTTGCTTATGTAGTGTACGACTTTTTTGTAGTACCATATATGATAAAAATTCTGGGTAAATAGTGACTTTTGAGTTGGTTGTTTACAAGCACACACAATATGCACTTTAAGAGACGTACCTAAAAAGAAAACAAATTACAAAAGCACAGCATTCGTTAGTAACAGTAGCTAGACAAACATAACCAACCTACACCAACAGCTGTTACTCCTCGATATCCAGAATTTCATAAAACGTATATTGAGCATAATATTTCCCACGACAACCCAGGACAGCCAATAACGCCGGCACGGCCGACGTTAGCGCGAACTTGCAAACGCCTTTCCCCGGAATACCACCGGAGTAGCTTTGCACGATTAAACTCAAATAAAACAAACGGAGATCGCAATAACAATTGGTTACTTCATGAAAACCTAATCACCGTAATGATAATTAAATTAGCGAATGCCACCTTCGTCGTGTCGCGACGCCAGCCCGCCCCGACACATATGCTAATGACGGTGGCGCCATCTCGGTCGCCCTGGAGGGGATTCTGTGCCGCCGCGGTGCTTCCCCGATAATAAAGAAACTTGCATGTAGAGTGCGCGCCTTAATTAGCAGCGTGGCAATTAGTGAAGCTGCACAGGTGGTCGAGAGGGTGTTGGAGCTTTCACGCCTCCAATCTACCCTCCTCCGCACTTTGTCCGCCAACACTGTCGCCTTTATATTTTATTCGAAAATACATATTTGATGGGAGAGGCGAAGAAGCGATAGACACTCATAAAGCCGTATACATTCGTATTGCTTTATGAACTCCAGGTAAAAGCAAGTATACAAGCCTTGTGAAAACAAAAACTGCCGCCGATTACTTGATTAGGTGAGTACATGGCTTAAAACTTACGTTGAATGATAAATGTTAATCGCGCTTCTCCACAGTGTTGCGAGAGTATATGGGGGCGATTTATCGTATTATGTAGTTAAAAACCATTAAAGCTGTAGACGTTTGCAATATAAGGAGTATAAGGTTATATGTATAGAAAGAAGTTAGGTGATGATACACGAGCTTGCAGAAAAGATATTAATCATTATTGACATAATAACCAGATTTTCGACTTCTTGCTATATTTTTAAGTAATACTCTGTTTAAAATGTACCCATTCTTAGTCAATAATGAGGTGTATAATTTGTTTTGCTAAGCTTAGTAGTTTTCGAGATATTGATGAAAACATTGGTGGATAACATTTTGTGACAAATTTTGCCTTACAGACATATCCTAAGTTAAGGAGAGACGTTACACGTAAAAAGCACTTTGTGCCAAATTTATTAACTACACAAAAAGAGCATTGAAATGACATATCATTTATTTCGCGTCAAACTTATTATCGCCCAGTAACAACTGATTGCAGCCAGTGACACACAATTTTATAATAATAAATTAAAGTAGAGGAAGTTCTGGATAATTTATGTCCATGACATTTTTTGGTAGAATTAATAGTCTAGCTGCATGAGCAAATTCTATTTGATCCATATCGGTCGTGTCTGCGTTAATATAAAACTAGATAGCCAGGATTTGACAGGCATTTTCATTCTAATGACAGTAGGTAGTGTTAAACGCTGATGTTTTGACAATACCTACTGTCAATAGTCAGGGCCGGCCCTAGCGTTTTTGCCGCCGTAGGAAAAATTTAAATAGTGCCGCCCCCCTGATTGATTGATTAATTACTTTTATAACAAACTAACTGCAAATGAGTGAAATAATTATTATCAAATAATAAAGTCATGCATCATGAGTCCTTGCGTGTATTATTTTTTATTATATTTTGCAAGACGCGTTAGTAATGTAGCGAAAACAAACATCCTTCACACTACGTACCAAGATTTTTCTTGTCGAAAGTAAAACGTATTAAGAATTCTATAGCCCGGAAACTATTTCTTGCAGGCATAAGAATGTATTTTTCACCGGTGCATTCATGCGGCATTAATATGTTTACCTCAAATAGTCTGTCCAATATCGGCGTAGAAGGTATTTTTAAGGCCACAAAACTACAAGTTTTTGTCGAGCCAGCCCATGCGTTCGAGACCTTGCAACGTGTTTGCAAGTCCAGATGTGCGATGTTACGAATTAACATTAAATGTTTATATTTTCGGTACTTTCGGTACAAATATTTGACAGTGTATATCTCGCAGTGCAATTTGCTTAGATTAGGATAATAATACTCGAAAACAAAAGACGATAGCTAAGTTTGGTTTTCACCATTGAGTTTCTCTCAAAAAAGACGATCTTACTCATTTTTTGATATCTCTTATAGTTACCGAGATCTCCTATAGCAACATGAAATTTGGCCCACCTGTACATACTTAATTAATTACATACTTACGAAATAGCAGGTCAATTGATTAATTACTTTTATAACAAACCAACTGCAAATTATTGAAATAATACTGGGTGCAGGGTCGGCAGTAGCGCTTTTGCCGCCGTAGGCAAATCTCAATAGTGCCGCCCCCTAACTCCAAAATGATTTATACAAAAAAACAGATTTATACAAAAAATCATGATCCAGAAAAGTACAGTCAACACTCGCACAATATTTACGAAATTTATTTGTATTAAAATCACAACCTTTGGAGATTATACTAGTACAAACAATACTTTTAAAACAACAAAGAATAAGGAATACTAGTACAATATACAAAGTTTAACCCTAAATTAAAATTACCTCTTTCGAACCTTTTTTCTGCAAAATCGCGAGTAACTTCTATCAGATCTAATGTATTACTCAACTCATATTCAGTGCCCTTCATTGCTAACCCATTAAGACAATTTTAAGTAGACATGGTTCTTAAGTACTTTTTTTTATTAATATTAGTTTAGCAAACTGTCTATCGCCCGCCAGGTAGCAACAGTTATAGGCAGGGCTAGAGAAAAACTGCTAAGCAATGTTTAAATTTGGCCCATTGTTAAGGGAGGTAATGAATTTTTAAAAAAGTCAACTGGACCTTCTGGAAACAAGGTCTATGGACGCAAAATCATTTAACATCATAATTAATTCGCCCGACTACGAAAATAGTACCAATAATACCATCAAAATGTTTACAGAATGCAGACATTATTACTAAAATTTATTATAAATTATCAGTGATTGTCAGTGAAATTTGTCATGAACTACTTGCATCAAATATCTCCGAAAAGTATTAAGCTTAGCAGAACAAAATGTACATCATATTAAAGATGAAAAGAATTACTTAAAAATATTGAAAGATGTAGATTTGGGAGAAGGTTACAAAACGTGTTTCAGAACTGAAATATTATGTCAATATCTACACTGTTAAGTCATCTGTCATCAGTAAACTTCTGTCCTTTTTGACAGACAATACATATTGACATAATATCTCCGTTCTTTCAATATTTGAAGTAATTCTTTGTTTATCATGTACCCAAATCTTCATCAAAATTTTATCTTTAATATGATGTATAATTTGTTCTGCTAAGAGTAATATTTTCGGAGATATTGATGCAAGCATTTCATGGGGAATTTTTTAATCACTGATAGTTTTTAATTAATTTCAATAATAATAATATCATCAAAAACTCAATTAATATTATTTTTATTGGCGGGAAAATTACGTGTGTAACCAGATAAAAATTAATTAGCTTACCATTTCGGCAGCAAATGCTAAACCGTTATGATGGAGGAATCGCCAATTTCTAAAGCGGTTTCTATATCTTTCGAATGTGCCAGTAAATCATTTTTACTTATAACATTTTCTTAAAGTTTGTGGATATCGCATAAAAACTCAAAAGGATCGTTAGGACTATTTTATATTTCTCTTTTGATTTTTGTATAGGATCACTACAGTACACTTTCATATTATTTTTCCTAATTGATCATA
This sequence comes from Melinopterus prodromus, assembly GCA_964023965.1. Classification (NCBI taxonomy): domain Eukaryota; kingdom Metazoa; phylum Arthropoda; class Insecta; order Coleoptera; family Scarabaeidae; genus Melinopterus; species Melinopterus prodromus. The sequence continues at coordinate 100,433,966 of OZ030390.1, forward strand.
TTATTTTCCTAATTGATCCTAATTCTTTATAAAACTTAATCAGCTATTTTATTTAAGTATGTTTATTATTGGCTGCTATGCATCTTAAAATATAGGAATGGCCTGAAGCCTGTGAATTCCGATTGTATTTGATTGTATTTTACTATTCCTTTATTTTCTAGATTCAGGCAATATTTTAGAGTCTTTTGATTGTAGTTCAGTTGGTTTTGCCGCCCCTAAACTTTGCCGCCGTAGGCAGTTGCCTACCTTGCCTACCGCCTAGGGCCGGCCCTGCCTGAATATTAAATTAAAGCCATCTCGATCTGACCATTTCTGTCATGCAAAATACCTTTCCTATTTATCAAATGCATACTATCCATTATCCATACCTACATCCTACATAATAATTAGAACATCCAACCCCAATTAAAAGTTATAAATAGAAAACGCCGTCTCTATAAAAAAGCGAACAAATGAATTAGGTTTTGTCGGAAACCCTCAGTGGCCATTACGTCCAAAAACGCCCACAAAAACCCCCAAAAAATTGCAAAATCAGGGAAAATCTACGCACACCGGTCGCTAGCTCCGTATACATTTTCAGCCCACTAACACAGCGGCAATATACAGTAAAAACGCAAACAACGCCGTACCTCGTTGACCCGAAATGAATTTCATAGAGGGCGCACCAGTTTGCGGATAAAACCGGATGCTCCTGGCCCGCTAATAACCGAAAAACCGTCACAAGAAATCGCAATTAGTTTCGCTGGACGGTCATTTGCTCCGTGGATTGTTTTCATTTTTTCGTCAACGCTCGCTCAGTTGGTTTTTTATTTGTTTTTCGCTGGAAATCTCGTTTCAGCATTCTGGTTGTAACAAAGCGGAAGAGGGACTGTCCCGAACGTCAGTCCTACGTCACTTGTCACACATATTGTGATTCAGATGGCGCTCGGTGCGTTCCCTATGTCCCTCAAAGCGATGGACACCACTTGATGGCCTTACGTAGATGCTTGTGTGCGTGCGTATTGCCGTCTTTGTTTATTTTAACGGGACCGCATCCGCATTGTTGTGATTAATTTATTAGTTCGTTTCCACCTAACAGAATCTTATTATCTTACACTTCGTCATTTCGTATTGTATAAGAATTTCTTTTTAGATTAATAGGTAATAATTTTGGATATTCTATAAAAACCTTCTAACTTAAATCTGTGGCAAATCTTTAACAAATTCAGAAGTCACTTGTTCTGTCAACCCTTGAAAATCGTGAAATATTGGAGAACGTGGATTTTGTGATAAAAGGTTATAGGCGATTTCAATTTATTTGCAGTCAGAATGAAAATATCTGTCAAATCCTGGCCAACTAGTTTTATATTAATGCAGACACGACCGATCTCGATCAAATTGAATTTGCACATGCAGCTAAACTATGAATTTTACCAAATAATATCATACACATAAATTATTCCGAATTTCCTCTACTTTCATTTATTAATTAACTATTTTAATGAAATTACAGAAATGGCAGCTCATTTGCAAAATCTTTAAAAAATGCTTTGAGAACCGGCAGTTTCTTTAGACCCTTTTTGACAAAAACCTTTCAGCTCTAAGTTTCGTCATGAAACTTCTAAATATGAAGTTTCGTTCCGATACCTTTAGTACTCTCTCCGGAATCGTCGCCATATATAACAGTTACACACACACAGACATTTTTTACCTGGGTCAAAAACGTTCAGACCCAAAACGACATATTTCTGCTAAAATTTTATTTTTTTTTCACTATTTACTAACATTTTTAGTTTGAATTCAACAAGATGAAACACAAGAAGAAGCTTTACACTGATATTACTTTTGTTGTTATGAGGTATTTAATAACATTTTTGTAGACCAAAATTCAAAAGTAAAATACTTAGATGCTCAATGATAGCTCGTTTACGATACCTCATTATCTTTAGAGTTCACACGACTGGTTTTCTCTTGCATGTGCAATCAGCAAAATTATTGTTTTCTGTACCTAAAATTTTGTTTTGCGGTTATTTTACAGACATCCTGCTTGGCAAAGCGTCAAGGTAATACCAGCAACAAGTTCCGAAGTTGACGCATATATTAAAACCCTACCACTTTGCACACATCGGAATTTAGCCTGACTGATGCATAATTGATGGAAACTCACATGCAAGATTTTGTTCCCTGTCTAAAAAGGCTGGATCGAATCCGGGATAATTGGTCCACTAGCATGCAAGGCCAAGTTATATATAGGACCATCGACCGAATAAAATCATCAAACAACCTTTTTCTATACAATCCACACAAAAAAAATCTGATGTGGCCAGGCACATGACTTTATCATACAATATATAAAATTAATAGTTTCGCTGCATGAGAATCTATTTGATTGAGATAAGTCGTGTCGGCATTAAAATAAAACTAGTTAGCCAGGATTTGACAGATAAATAAATAACTAAATAAATAAATAATTCCTTTATTAACTTATAACAGTATTAAATGCAACAAACTAACATTTATATTTAGGGTGGAGTTCAGCACACTTGTTTCCAAATTGCCTTGCTCTTCCACTCAACCCCTTACGCAAACTAGAACTAAAACATATTTGTACCAATAATATAACAATAATTCCGAGAACTTATCAAAACAAGAGCAAACAAAAAAATACTCTAGAGTCGAACTACACGTAATTGCCGCAAATCCAACTCAACAAAACATCGCACATGCCCATAAAAAATTAAAATTAAAACAGTTTCCGATGTGCGCTCATTGCCTAAAGTCGCCCCTGTCGAGCAAACAGACAACACTTCACCTTTCCCCCAAAACTGTTTGACAATAATTTTTTCATATCTTCCCTGAGACCATTGTATATGTGACTGACCTGGTAAGAGAATGACCGTTTATACAGCTCAGCGCGATGAGCAGGTGGAGCAAACAAACCCCTGAATCTTAAATTAAGGTTATGGACATCCGTTCTACAGCGTATCTTCCGCATGAGGTATTGTGGGATCCTCTTGGATACCAACTTGATATAATATTGCTGCATGCAACACCCTAGTGTTATCCATGTTCAACCACCCCAAGTCGCCCAGCCCATTCGATACATGATCATACTTCCTCAAACCAAAAACCTATGTAAAAACAAACAGAACCAGAACGACCCAAGACGACCAATTTTTTTTTTCAGCACGATTACAATACTTCAAGTAATAAATTACTAACAGTTCTTGTTCTACAAATGATTCTTGTATTTTCTTATCAAATTTAACAAATCGAATTTGTATGCATTAAAAATATAATAATCATTGTCATAATTGTCATCCACAAGTCTGTGAATACCAAACTTAGAAACCCTTCTCTCTCTCTTTCAATCTCTAAAACGTTCAATTCAGCAAATCCAACCGGAATATTTTGATGCCAATCGATTTCGTCGGAACTCGATCCGAGATAATTGGAAAGAAATCCATACGGATAAAGGGTCCTGCGATAATTGTGAATTATGCATGAATCCGGAGTCGAATTATCCGAACGGCTGCGCTAATAGCTTGACCCAAATCGCGCACGGATAGGCTTTTTTCTCCATAGATCAGCGACTGTGAGGGCGGTTCTGTATCCGTTGAATTTATCGCAACGTCAGTTCCAAATATTTGACTTTAAGCCCGACGTCAATGCAATGCGGATTTGGCCGTACATACGGCTTGCTGCTCATCCTGAAATTGTGCCCGTGTATGCAAATGCATCGTCTTGAAAACAAATGAGAAATTTCTTTTAAAAAGAAGAATTGTCGAAAATATACTAGGATAGACTGAATATACAACATAATTAAATTAATATTCGATAAATACAATAATATATGAGACTACTAGTAAAAGTATCTAAGATCATGTAAAAATATATGAGATATTAATTAACTTGATCACGCTTTCAATGTTTACTTTCGCGTTCCATATTTTGGTGTGGTTCGATTTTATAAAAACGTTTAAAAAGGGTTTATTGTGGCAAAAATGTTAATAAGCTATTAAACAGGGTGGTCGATACTTACTAAATCTTTTGAAAAACAAAGAAATATTGTATACAATAGTTGTTTGACTCAACAGTTTCTATAACGGAAACTTTTTTTCGTATGCAAATTTTGTTTTTTAAATGGACTGCCCTATATATTTTATCTTATTATGAATACCACTGCTAACTCACAGCGTTAATAGTTCCTGATTCAATTGTTTTACAAAAATATGCCCGTTGCAGGCATTTTTATCCGCAAAGAAATATTTCTTTGCCTCTATTGAAACACCAGATTTCTTTGTGTCAAGACATATTTGAATTAAATAGTTTCCTATCTGTGTATACATGGTATATGGTAGTTTGATGTTAGGTCTTTAACGGATGACAAAAGAGGTAATTTAGAACCTATTTAACCATATTTATCCTTATAAAATGAATTACCGTTATCAACATATTACCAAAAAAATACAAGTGGACAAATTATCACGAGAGTCCCCAAAAAGTACACTATTTATGGTATACTTCGAGGAACACCTCAAAAGTTTTTAGGTCTCCGGGTTCATTCGCTGTTTGTCTGCATAAATGGCAAAACATACTTATACAATTTTGCGATTGATAACCGTAATACTTTGTATATGAATAAATCTAGTTAAGGTGAATAAATCTAATAGATTCTAATTTGTCTCTTCTATAACTTAAGGATCGGCAACCGATTAAGCTGACTACACAAAAATCATGTAAAATAAAAATGTACAAGGAGTATGAATGATTTTTAAGTATCAAATAACCGCATAAAATAGATACAATGGAGATAAAATAGAGAACACACTGTATACCAATATAAAGTTACCAAATAGCATACTAGTCTTTAAATTAATATAATTGCAAACAGCACAAAAACTAGTAAAAATATGTAGATGTAGGACATATGAATATATATTAAAAAGAACCTAAGGGACATTTCAGTTAGCAAATAATATACAGATGTTCCATTTATAAATCTCAAGAAAAAGCTAATTAAATATTACAAAAAAGATAGCATGTAATTTTTCATAACTAGCTATGGGTTTAGTTATTATGTGACAAAATGTTTAGAATAATATCTGCCAAAATGTACCTAGTATTTACGTAGTTTCTAAACAAGGCCTGCAATTGCTAATGTTTTGACAAACAATTGAATATCTGAGAAACTATTTACTCACAGGTAAAACTTTATACAATTGTAAAGACGACTTCCTTAATATTCATAATAAGGTATGACATATTTTTTCTTCACACCTAAATATAACCTGTATAAGTGAAAATAAGTTTCTGTTGTAGACCATTATCGGCTAAGCAACAACTTATGTATAAAATATTTTTACTATCTCTTAACATAAATGTAATAAAAGGGATTAGATTGATAACGATTATATGAGTTCCTACTATCAAGAAGCCTTAACACAAAACTAATTTCTAAACGATAAATGTAATCAATAATTAATCTATATATAATATAATTTATTTGCTAATTTCGTTATACTGTGTGAATGCACAGATAGATAAGACTTTGTGTTTTTACGAAAAATATTTATGTGAAATTTATTCTTTTGGATCGAAACATATTTATTTTGCACGACTTTATTGAATACTCTAACTTATTTACTTTAATATAGGAATACAAATTTCTGCGTAGCTCAAATACCCCGTTGTTTGAATACAGCAAAAAATGCTGCAAAGAATGTTTATTTGAGCCAAAGAAAGTTTGTTTGGAGTAAGTTTTTTTACTCAAATAAATATTTTTTCTAGCAACAAATATATTTTCCGTCTATTCTAACAACGATTTATTTGATTTAAAGAATATTTCTGCCAGTGCCAAACATTTAAGTCAAATAAATATATAAATACAAACAAAAGTAATTTTTCTTTAAAGTAATATTTGGTTTAAAAATACGTTTCCTTCTCAAATCTCGTTCCTTATATACACAATTCTTAATTTTAACATTACAGCATTTGAATTTATTTCCTTTCAATTTTCCAGTCTTTATGACATTTAAAAATATCCGATATGTAGTGATTTATATGCATTATATGACGCTTTTGTGCTTACTAACAACTTTAACAATTACTTGCTTACTTCCACACCAAGACAATTACTTCCACACCAAGACCATAATTTATTGTAACTAGCCATAGTTTGTTCCATATTGCTTTATTATTTGGAACACCTGTCTGAAACCACCTGTATAGAAAACTATTTTTTACTCAAAATGTAAAAAATTAGTTATCTCTATGTTTATGAGACAATTATCAACAAGTGATTATAGTTTCATAATGCCAGTATATTTTGTGATAGATTTGGACGCATCTATATATAAAATACATGTCAATATGTTGTACTCAGTTATAACAAGATTTCTGAACAGTAGCTAGTACCACTTTTTCAAGATGAAATTAATTTACGTGACTCTGCTCGTGGTTATACTAGCAATTTCTGGCAGTAAGTACCAACATTTTTAACTAATTATGATAATTATGAAACAAGACTGATTTTAGAAATCAAGCTGGGCTATTTACAGCCAAAATACACACTAAGTGTCCCCTTTTTTCATTGAAAACAAAAATAAGCATATATAGCAGCTGAAACTAAGAAAATTTCTGAAAGTAAAAGCTAAACTTTGTAATTTTCCGTTATACCTACCTTAAAAAAATCTTATGTGAGCATTTTAGCTGCTACAATCCTTCAGTTGTCAATTTTGTTGCATGTTTTAGGTCAATGCTTGCAGTGCTACAAATGCCGTAATGTTGACAATCGACCATGTTTTTCTGCGATGGATAATATGATGACAACTTGCAGCAATTTTTCGCCAACAGAAAATATGAAAGGACTGAGACACAAAAAAAGTGAAAAAAAGAAAAAAGACAAGAAGAAAAAAGACAAGAAAAACGACAAGAAGAAAAAAGACAAACCAAAGAAAGGCGACAAACGGAAAAATGACAGACCAATAATAGTACTTGACCCGGATATTTTTGATACAGATATAGATCATATAGATATAGATTTTACAGAAAAATCAATTGATTATTGCAGAAATTTAGATAACGGAACTGTGATTGACGAATGCAATTCGGCAATGATTGCAAGTCAGTCATACTTTGGTTTGATATTGGTTGCTGTTATAAGCATTTCATTTGCACAAATTATTGATTTTGTTGAGGCTCTTCGTCCACCATGGAAACCCAGGGCATCTCCGGCCAAGCAGTAACTTAGAATAGCGCATTTTTTGTAATTTTTTATTTAAGAATAATTTGTAGTAAAACAGATATTTGATTATAGTAAATAAACGTTAAGGAAATACGAATAATTAAAAACCTGTATCGTTTTTTTTTTGTCCACGGTATTGTCCATATTTATTCTACCCATGCCCAATTTTAAACAATTGCTGCTCAAAGATAGGCGTGTAATTGGAGGACGGGTAATATCCTGATTTCAGGAATAACATTTGAATAATGTATTTTTACGATTTGCCGCAGTAGTTCCACTTTACGTCAATGCACAATTTGAAAAAAAAAAATCCAAAAAATAAAGGGAAATAAAGACACACCTTTGAGGAATCGGGGTCATATTTTCCTAATTTTTCCATCCATGTTCGCGTCTAGACACTGTGGCCATCTACGATGTTCTCGAGAACTAGACATCGTTAGACGAAGATAGTAATGAGTCTATTTCTATCTACCATACCACAAAAAAAGTCTGTTACTCGCTAAAATTCACATTTATATTTACTGCACAGATTTCGAGAGCTCTAACCTACAAATCAGATATAATCTGAAAATATAGAAAACATGGGAACACCGCGCACAAAGCAGTTTTCCAACCGAAATTAGGAGATTACATAAAAATTCTACTATTATATCAGACATCCGTCAGGTTTATGTCTAAAGAAGTATACTATTATTTTATTAAAAACTCCAATTGTTAGGTAAGCTAGCAGAATATACATATAAACACTGCTGTTGTATCCATTCTACTACCTGAGAATTTAAGCATGGTATGATGCATCATGCATCTTAGCACTTGGTTTGATAAGTTAGTCCTGAAGATGCCTCTTGCAACAGAGTTCGAAACGTCGACTGAAATCAATATATCATTGACTCAGACCGCGGAAGTCTACAATCTATATAAAGAATAATTAATTGTTTTATTTTTCTTATACGTTATCAGATCCCTGTGCTGTTGATGTAATATGTGTAATATATATACTTGTGAGTTTTTCATTAGCTAGGCATAAGTGTATTATCAGCTGAGAAATGAGTGCATAATCTATCGTACCAAGAGAAAGTAATCTGTGACCAACGGTATTGGTACGGGTTTTGCGATAGATCACACGTATTTCTTCACACACAATCCTATGTATTTTAGATATAAATGGGCACATAACCTTACACTTTCAAATATTACACATATTCATAGTACGTGTGTTTTTGCAGATATCACTTCATAAACCGTAGACAAATGTTGAAGTTATATAAATATATGATAAATATATCAAATTTTAAACATATGTTATGTCAACAATTTATCACATTAATTTTTAGAGTTACCATGTTATGTTGGTAAGCATTGTAAAGAATCACTATACAGCCTGATTACGTGTGCAAAAATAAATTAAAGCAGGGTTAAAGATGTTAGATCGTGTAATTTTGACCCCAAGTCGGCGATGTCTATCTTGTTCCAAAGTAGAATCAGCAAAAACGTCGACATACCCGTTCAATGACCAATTCTCAATTGATTTTTCCGAACCTATCAACAACAGCCAAGCCTCTGTCGATCAGCTGTTGGACTCCCCTCTTAATACCTGAAAATAGTGCTCCGTTGACTACTTGACATACCATAACTCAACAAGATCAAAACTGAATCCGAAATTAGCCAAAATAATTCGCTGAATGCGTACAACTGCTTTACTGATAACGGCTGACCATGTACCCCATTGGTAGCGGTAGTATGTGTGAGGGGTGATCGAGAATGGGGTCGGCCGCATAATCGGTTTAGTTAAAACATAATTACGAAATATGCGAGCAAAGTTTCGGCGCTGGTGGGGGAGGGCCGAGCCGAAATGGCGGTTTGGCGTCGGAGATTCCCCGTGAAATTAACCTGGTGGCGATTAGGCGAACTGTTCTTTCACGACTCCCATTTGCATTCGGCCGGGAGGGGCTTAATCAGCTTTTAGGGCAGTCTTGGAGGCCCCCGGGCCGAGCCACTTCACCGTTCCTTCTCAGCTCCATTACCATAATCCTCAGTTTGGGCAAGCCAGTCCCGTCCCACGGCCGAAATTTAAATTCCGAACAGATTTACGGATTTTATAACCAAACGTCCGCCATTGTCGTTATTTTTACTGCGGATAAATTGCGCGCAGTTAAATTAGAAATAAATTTGCTATCACGGTGATAAGTAAAGAGTTTTGAAAGTTTGAATAATATTGCTCTGAATTCACAAGTTTACTGTTTGCGGAATGGAGATAAATTAATTAAGATAAAAAAGTAAATATTGCAAAGAATTTTCTACCACTTTTTATTAATTGAGAAAAATTTGGTAATTTTGGGTCTCGCTATACAAAATGTTTACAATTTTCCACATTTGCGAATGAGAAATGGTCAAAATAGTCTGAAATTAAAAGAAAAACTTAAAAAATCTGACCTGTTGTGCAACTATTTTGGAGAATTTAGAAAATTTATAACGGATGCACTGGATTTCATAAAACACTAGAAAAAGTTTAACTGAAACGCTTTAACTGATCTTGAAACACGGGCGGAGATTCTTGGTACTATTATACGGGTTTTCAGAAATAATATAAACAAAACTTGGCAATTTTTTGGACGATTTTAGACGTTTTGGTGGTGATAACGCACCACCTTTTCATTACCTAAACTCTTCACAAAAGAAAAACTGGTTTGCAAGCTACTCTACACTCTTCTTAGAAATGCCATATAAAACTTTTTCTACTTTGCTTTCACAATGCCCACTTGGCGCATTCGTTCATTTAGGGCACTCGTCGCTAGCGCTCCTCGTGCCCCAAACAACTCATGCGCCAATTTGATGTCTTTCAAAACTTGGAACGCAAATACAAAAACTTTGCCAATGCTACTTCAAAATATTAACCGTAAAGTATATACTCATTTTTATTCATAGATAATAATTGAATATCGCCCTCTGAAAAGTTAGAAAAAAGACTCAAAAGAGTTTTTGGATATGACATAAGCTATAACTACGAAATAGTTTTGAATATTCAGGGTAATTCATCTGTAAGCAGACCAATGTCTTTATTTTAAACGGAACATTCTGTACATTTTCTCAGTTTCTGATACTCATTACAAATTAATCTGTTAAAATTGTCACCTTCCTAAGTTTATTTAACAGAATTGGTTAAATAGTTAAATACAATTAGCTATATTTTTTTTCAAACCATACTTTTTTATTAAATAGTAAATATGTGTAAAGTACTTGGCCTATATTTCTGTATATTTTGAATGTTATGTAAAAGTCCTACCCCATTTCTTTGAGTTTTAGAATTTTTGTTTTATTGTCTAAAAAACAGAATCTTAGAAACAAAATTATTTCTGAACTAGTTGAAGTTTGTTTGTGATTTATGTATGCTATTTGGTGTTATGTTTAAATTCTATGTAGAATGGATGTTTCTATCAATTTCACCATATTATATGGGGCAACTAGTTTGTATAATCGTGTTCCTAATATTGTACTATAACTATAAAACCATTTTTATTCTAAGAATATCTTATTGTAACTTGAAACACCCTATACATAGTTCAATGTTTGGAACATATCAACCAACTCAGTTGTCAATGCGTTTAAGTGTAACTTTGAATTCGCGGCGAAAATATTAGAGTTACATTTCCTCAGTATTTTTCCACAGAAAGAAAACAAATGGAGTTAAGTTAGGCGATCTAGTTTGCCAAAGCATTGGACCAAATTAAGACTTAAACTTCTTTGGTATAAACAATTTTAGGTTGGTAACTAAATTACCAATACGTTGCCTTTAATATCACAAATTATACCTTTGTGTAATTCAAAATTTCAGATCAATAATAACTATCTGAAAGTGTGATGTTCTTACTGTCCAAAATGAGTTTTTCTTTATCCCTATTTGTTGTCATAATAAAAATTATTATCAAAACGATTAGGTTACAAATCCTAGTTTGTTTTGGTACGGCATTACATTACAAATATTTTCTATTTGTAGAGCAAATCTCCCGTCGGACACCCTGCTTAATAGTGATAATAATAACACATAACGTAATGGTCATACTATAACACCAATAATAATACGAACACCAATTTATAATTATAATAATAAACTGGGGTTTAGTGTCACAATATTCAGAAACTGTAAAGCAATCTTCTTTTCGTATCAGGTCCAGGTGCATCTAGCAATCTCCCTTCCATATTACGTCGTCTATCTCGCTTGCGCTTTGCGCTCTTGCGCTCTTTTGTTTAGACCCGTGCGAACATGTGTGTAGTCCCCGTTATGTTGGAAAAATGTAAGCGTCATCTTCCTAATTTCCTCGCGTTTCTCGATGTTTGCTTTAATAAATATCGGTGTGTCGGTTTATAAACATGATGAAAGTGTGACATTTGTTGTTAGTGAAGTGCCCATTGTCTTTTTCTTCAGTTTTGTGTCGAATCCGAAGAGGAAAATTGCCGGAATAAGGTAGGATGTTTTTCTATTGCGAAATAGCTGTTGAGTTTTCTGGGATACTTGCGTTTCAAAGTTGTTTTGGGTTAGATTTCCTATAATATAGTAGTCTAATAACTCGAATATGTTTATGATGTGTAATTTTGAAGTATATTCTTAGAGGTTATGATCTAAGAGTCCAAGCAAGCAGCCACGTTTATTATCCATGAGCGTACGCGTTGTTTTTAGAGACGGGTGGATTGTAATGACACCCATGTATACAGGGTGAGTCATTAATATCGCCGTGGTTACTATTTCCGCTATTTTAAATGCTCTCATTACTTTCGGTGGCCTATAGTGAACATGTTTGCACTTAAGTGCTGCAACGAACTCCATTTAAAAAATGACCGGGCTTTCTGGTCATCTACAACAAAACTAAAGGCTATTTAAAGGCGGCGTAGCATATTCGCACATTTGGCTATTATCAAATATTTGGCAAATGTTCAAATATTTGTGATTTGCGGCGATGATTTAGAATGATAGGTACGAATTCCAATAAGTACGATTAGGATGCCATCATAGGTAACTGATAATTTGGTTAGCATCGGATGGTGTGTTCTTATTTGAAAATAGCAAGGGATTACTAAGTGGAAAAGATGTGACCATTTGTGGAAATTGACTGTATACCAGGGCTGTGGAGTCTGACTCGGAGTCATGGAGTCGGAGTTCAGACAAATTTCAGAGGAGTCGGAGTCGGAAAAATGTACCGACTCCGACTCCGAGTCCAGGTTTAATTACTGTAGAAAAAAACATGCGAGATGGACGTGGCCTCAGCAGACAGTAAACAAATAAAACCAAATATTCTATTAGGTCATTTACAAAGTACCTACCTACATACACATGTAAATAATCAAATTACAAAGCACACTTTCCAAACGGAAGCGAAGACGATTAACAAAGGTAATCTGACAGAAATTTGAAAAAGGATATTTAAACAAGAGAGTTCAAATGAGAAGTAGGGCCATAGTTCAATGTAGTATCATTTATTCAGAAGTTATACCGGTAGCCATAATTATGATTATTTTCAGCTTTGAAAATAATTAAAAAAGATTTAAGGGAATTAGTTGGAGCTATTCTGTCCCTCGCAACAATTTTCTAAACGTATATTGCACTTAATTTTCGTTTTTATTAGAACGAATTTTATTTCGTATTATACACTGTCTTTTGGGTGATTTTGTTATTATTGGAGACAGAAAGTCGGTTAAATGGACAAAGTCGTGCCGATTTGTATTATTTTTAATGAGAAAACAGTTTAATACTTATAGACCGTTTTTATTTACATTTAGATTGTCAGTGTAAATATTTTTGGCAATAAATTCGCTGGACACAAATAAAACTTCTGTTCTTCGTATTTTAGTAGAATTTTTATACCGACTCCGCAGCCCTGCTATATGCTACCATTCTTCATTTCTTTAGGTCGTCAAATGAAAAATAAGTTTTAGGCAAAACTTATTTGGTTTTTGTATATCTTTCAAATACAAGCATAATTACGGGGAATGTAAACAAATTTCCCCTTTATACAACCGGATGTTTTAATTTATCATACGCAGTATGATAAAGTATTGTAATCGTGCCGAACATTTTTTTGAGATTTTAGCGGAAATATGTCCTTTTGGGTCCGCTGAACATTTTTGACCAAGGTACAAAAAAACTTTGGAAAAAGTACTAAAGGTATCGGAACGAAACTTCATGACCGCTGAAAAGCGTTTTGTTCAAGGGTCCAAAGCATTTTCAAGGATTTTACAAATGAGTCGCTATTTCTGTAATTTCGTACTGCATTCAAACTGGTGAGCCAGGATTCGACAGATATTTTGATTCTAATGACAGGTAGTGTCAAACGCTCATGTTTTGACAATACCCACTGCCAATAGAATCAAAATATCTGTCAAATCCTGGCTAACTAGTTTTATTTCAATGCCGACACGACCGATCTCGATCAAATAGAATCTCACGCAGCTAAACTATTAATTCTATGTATAGTATGATGAAGTCATGTGCCTGGCCACATCAGATGTTCTTTTTATTGTTTTAACTACAAAATCAATTAATTTTCCAAAAGCAACACGGCTACTTCGGTTACCGGTTTTAGTTTTGCAACCCACTCATCTCATTCCATGACACATTTCCAATTTTATCGTTCCTACTTATTTAAGCCAGGGTTGCCAGTCAGGGCCCTCCTGAGATATTCGGCGCCCGTGGGCGACTAAAAATAACGCGCCCCTTTTTATAAGAAAATACACGGGATGGCTAACGGAAGCGGGGTGACCGTCAAAATTTTATAAAAGTATCAGAACTACAAAATGTCAATTCATTACCATTAAACTAAATAAAAACATATTCATACAACATTTAAAAACAAGGAGTAGTAATTAACTTATATAATATTTATTGTCCTATGTTTTTCTTTTCCAAATTGATATCACACGCATTTAAGTTGATAGGTAAGTCACTCTCTATGGATAAATAACTCAAATCATTTAATTTATTCTGCCCCAGACCGTAAATAATTTGTTATCATTTTCAGTGCTGAAAAAGATCACTTGCCGCTACAACTTGGAGACACATAGACACAATTTTTGTGTCAATTATTTTTGTTGAAAAATAGGCAAAAACTTGACTTCTTGATATTAGAATTCATAAACAAAGTGTTGTTAAAGATCACACCTAAAAATCACCTACTTTAAATATTCAATTTGAATTTCAATCAAGTATAAAAAATCTTCGGGTCCAATTTTTTCCAAAATAGCTTTTGTGTTTCATAGTTTGATAAGCAAATTTCTCATTGATTAAAGGACGCAAAATTATAGTAATAAGTATCATAAAAAGTACCAATAAATAACGCAGCTGCTCTCCATTTGGGTATATACAAATCTAAACATTTTTTCTCTACTATATTTATTTTATGTATATCGCAACGGTGGACAAATGTGGCTCCGATAGCCGCATGCGGCTCTTCATTAAGTAAAGTGTGGCACCCATGAAAATTTTAGTTTGAGTTTTTCCCCTTAACCTTTGGTAGTACGCGTGTGCGCAAACTGTATTAAGTTTTGAAACAAAACTGTTTTTTGCTTAAATATAAAAAATGTTAAAAGAAATTTAAAACATAGGTTTAAAGACAGAAATTTACATATTTTTGGAACCCATTTATTTGTGACATCATTGAAGATAGATTTGCAATCTCTGAATATTTTCATTTCATTTATTAGAGATGTAGGAAGGTCAAGCATTATAAATGCTGAAAAACGCATTAGTGTTCTTATGTTCTTATACGTGAAAACATACAATTGGATTAAATAAAAAAAAATTGTTTGGCCACGTGTGGCTCTTTATAAACTATAAAAATCGAATTAGGGCTCTCTTTGGCCTCATATATGCCCACCCCTACTATATAGTGAGCACGTAAAGTATGGAAACATGAGGAAATCTCTGAGAAGGTAGGTTATGTTACAAAATTTCGTTGAATTTTAACTATCAAAATAAATATTTGTATGTATAATTCAACTTTCGACGTTCAGTTGTTTCTGGCTTATGACATCATCAACATTGTCTTTAAATGTCAACCCCATATTTTCTTAGTGATTTTACCTAAATTTTCGCAACTTTTTCTCAAACATTCCCTTATGTTAGTTTATAAAATTTAACACCAATAAATATTGCCACCCCGTAAAGGATTGCGTCCCGGGGTTAAAGCCCATTTCGCCCTATAGTTAAGGTGGCCCTGGTGCATCCCTTTGCAACTCTCTGCGGGCGCCTATGGAAGGACGTGAGTTAAATCAAATGATACCTTTAGTTGTTTATTTATCTATTCCCCATCTACGAACAATCAAGCGAATAACTTTCATTTCTGCCTGCCAAAAACCCAGGATATTGCGTCCTGGGTTCGTCCTGCATATCGTAATGGCAATCCTAGGATATTAGATCGCCCTGGGCGCGCGGTGCAACTTTCACCGCATCGCAATGTCTCGCAAACTGCCTGCTCGCAACTATTTAAATGGTAATGTTCGCATGCAGTCAGTGCAGTTATTATGACCGCAATAACCAAGATAGTTCACGGACGACGAAGCCGCTTACCAACCAACCCCATACACCCACCCCCACCCCCACCACCCTCCACCAAGCGTTAGCGCCCTCTATACACCGTTCACTCGAGCGATTTAATTATTCGGTTTACCTGTTATGGCCTCCCTTAACGACCTAATAATTGTCCATCGCCTATAATAGAAACAAACGGTAATTGCGAAATGTAAAAATCCGCCCAGGGTGCAGGTATTGTATTCGTAACACTGATACGACGGTTGAGATAAATTCGTTGAGCAACGGGCGCGCGTTTGCCCGCTTTTTTAAGCGTTACGGCTTAACGAGCGCGCCGTTTTACGGTCTCTCAGTTTACGTTTCGGAGGAAATTAATGGGATTGTATGGCTTGGCATATTAACGGTTATCGGGCATTTTTCCTGCGTATTTAGTGCTGTAGGGGTTGGTTTTGTTGGATGTGGGAGTTCCGGTAGTCTATAGAGATAATAGGAATTGTCTTGAAAAAGGCAGAGTCGGTGGAATGTTAAAATTTTTAGAATTGGCTCTACACAATGAAAGTATTATACAAAAAAGGTATAATAATAAAAATACCAAATTGTAAATACAGTGTAAGTGCTTAATACAGTGATCAGTGGGACTTGAATAATTTCTTCGCTAGAGGTACTTGGTTTTGTGGATTTTTTTGTATAGAATGTATTGAATTTAATGTGACCAAGTATGTATGGTTTTTGATGTTTCTTTTTGCAGACTTTTTCTTCATGGTTTTAGAAATGTGAGATATGGCAAAATTCGTTTTTAATACACATATTTATATTAAAGGATGATAACTCTATAACAGAACAAAATCTGATGTGGCCAGGCACTTATTATTCAACTATTTTGATAAAATTACGGAAATGGCAGCTCATTGTGCACAATCCTTGAAAAATGCTTCGAGGAAACATCCAGTTCCTTTGGATCCTTTTGAACCAAAAACTTTTCAGCTCTAAGTTTGCTCATAAAACTTCTAAATATGAACTCGTCCCGATACCTTCAGTAGTTTCTCCGGAATCGTCACAACAAAAACCGGGTACTCAAACACAGACATGCACACATACATACACATACACACACACATACATTTTTTATACCTTAGTCAAAAATGATCAGGGGACCCAAAAAGACCTATTTCCGGTAAAACCTCAATTTTTTTTTTCGGCACGATTACAATGCATTATCATACTGCGTATGATAAATATAAAAGCAATTTTAAATCTTTTATATATTTTCACTGCTGATGGCTATGGACTAAGCAATGTTCTAAAGGAATGTTCTGTACTTTTTAATTGATTCTATTGAAAATCTATACAACCATAAACTTATAGAAGATAAAATTAGGCGAAATCAGTGTGATTGTCTAGTAATCTCAATCTAAACCTAAAGTGTTTCAGAAAATCCCAACCAATTTCAGTGCTGCGTACATTTTAACCGTTTTCCCATATAACAATATTAGCGATTGCAATTTTAAATGCTTTTTTTATTGTTTGAGCAAGTTTATTTTGTGATAGTTTTGACGTTCCTAGGGCATTGAGTACAGGAGTTATAATATTATAAAATATTCTACCGTTTCATTAGTAATAAACTTAACAAAGTTGTGGTCGAAATGCCAGAAAGCTTATTTTTGCATTTTTAGCGAATTTATAGCGAAAGCCCATAATGCCCTGGTACCTCACAACAATCTGTAAGTAAACTTTAAACTTTGATCGTTTGACTTGCAGTTCTGAACACTTTTTCACATGTCGTCGACAGGACTGGCAAATTGAGAGGTTGTCTATTACCCACGTAGATATTGTATGCGAAATACAACATCCGAGAGATTTGATGTAACATAACATTATCAAATACCTCCCTGCTATTTAGTCGCAAAATAACGATCATATATACAGAATCATAGCAATATATAAAATTTATAGGTAAATAATATACAATTCTATGTTGTCTAATGCTGAATTTAGGATATTCTTTTATGTTTTTAAGAAATCGTAGTTGTAATCTGTAAAAAGCACAGTCCAAATTGAAATGATCTAGAAACCAACCATCCTGGAACCTTTTTCTTTGTGTACAAAATTTTACCAACAAATATCAGCATTTATTTGATATATTGACTGACAGCGCAATTAAGGTTTCATTTTAATTTTTTCGGGACATTTATACATTTAACTTGTATAAATATTGTATTATTTAGCAAAGGGTTTGTATTTTGTATTTCTTTTAGATTCCAAGTTGTTAGATCTTGGACTACTTTTTGTAACTACGTTATAAAAAGATGGATATCTTCAACACTTTAGATGTACCATAGCTTGCTACGTGCTTACTGATATACAATAAACTATTTATTGCGCATATACAATCCCGCAGCAGTATTTGAGCCCAAACATATCTACGGTGTAGGTTTGATCTTTGCACAAGTCCTTATTCAGGTAAATGTTGTCCGTGTATTGGATCTGAAAGCGGGATTAGATGTTTACTTGACGAGAATGATGCACGATCACTTACCAGTCGCAAAACATCACCAAAAACGTCATGCTGGCGTATTTTGATGAACAGATCGAAACTAAGAAAGCCCCAACCCATTGTCAATACTATAGCATGCTACACGCATGTTTAAATATGTATAGAATATAGATATTTCTCAGTTAATGCGATTTATGCACTCGTCTCAGTCCTCTGAGTACAGACGTTGTTTATAAAAAAATTGTACAATCAACACTTTTAATTATTGAAAGTTAATTTTGAAGGAAAATCGTGTTTCACCAACCATTTCGTGTTTACTTACACAAGCGTGTAGTTGAACTAGTCCATTTTTACTATTCACATACCCTACTTTACCTTATATACTTATTGCTGATGAAAGCTTGAGTTAGCAGGGCTCAATTAAATATGTTGTTTGTTTGACTATTTAATTATGTTGCATCTAGAGCTGATTGTGGTTTATCTTTAGTAGACTTGAGAAATAACGTGCAGACGCTTTTGTATCAACTCGAGAACTGTTTTTATTCGTAACCATCAACAACCTATGTTGTTGCTAAGCATTACATTAAATACATACATAGTCATGGGTATTAAGATGAACATATATAAACACATATAATACCCAACATCTTCCCCCTTAAATAACAAAATACTTACACGAACACTAATCTTAACAAACTACTAATATTAGTATTCTTTGCCACTACGTAAGACGTGTTTTGTTACGTTTCTATGCTCCTGAATATGTTCTGTATTATCAACATCCGTGTTAAACTCAGGATCAAAATATGTGCGAATATCATAGCTATTACGTCTGTAAACTCGTCTATTATCACCTTCGATTATGTAGGAACGAGGTGTAGGTCCATACTTAACAATTCTTCCTTTCTCCCATATTCTGTTATTTTGAAAGATTACGTTAACTTCCTTTTCTAAATTATCGAAAGCTTTTTGTAGTCTACCTTTAATTTTTAAAGGAACTCTTCTGGGTGGATTTACAACAGGAATATAATTTTTAACTAACTTTAACTTGTAGGGCTTATTAAATTTTCCTAGACCTGTGAAAGTTTCTATATTGTTCTTAACAAACTTTTCTTTGTCTTTATCAATTATGTTTATTTTATTTACCCTTTTGATGAGACCTAACTCTACGCAAGCATCTCTACCTAAAATTGGTATGTTTTTCCTGTCAATATATAAAATTGTAGGTTACTTACAACACCTTTATAGCTACATTGTATCGTTGCTACTCCTAAAGGTTTTATTTTGTTACCTCCATAACCTTCTAATATTACTTTAGTTTTTCGTAACATGAAATCTTTTATATTTTTGGCTATGTTTAGAGATATTATATTGCATTCTGATCCTGTGTCTAACTTGAAGTTGACAATTTTTCCTCCAACATTTATACTTTCTTTCCATTTGTCATTTTTAGAACTATTAAACGTTATTTTATTGACATATAACACGCCTGACTTCTCTGAATTGTTCAAAACTACATCATCTATCGACACTGTTTTTACAAATTTCAATCTACAAGTCTTAGCAAAATGATGTAATTTTGAGCAATTATGGCATTCTTTATTATATGCCGGACACTCTCTTATTTTGTGTTTTGTCAAACATTTACTACATTTATTAAAATTGTGCTGTCTGTATCTATTATCATAATTTTTGTTATATTTATTATCATTGTTATATCTAGTCTCACTGTTTTTATTGTATTTTCCACTTCCTGTCACATTGTTCCTATACTTATCTATTTTATACACATGCCCTTGATGCGATTCTGGTGTTTGGACTTGTCTTGTCTGCTCCCTTGCAATTTCCCATGCTTTGCACTTATCAATGGCCTTTTGTAGGTCGAGGTCCTCAATCGACAGCAACCTTTCTTGTAACGCCCTATCGTAGACGCCAAGCACTATTCTATCTCTAATCATCGACGCCTCTTGTTCACCAAATCCACAGGAACGTACTAATTTTCTTAAATCCGTAACGAAATTTTCTATGGGCTCTCGTTCTCCTTGGCTTCTTGTGTAAAATGTATACCTTTCAAAAACTTCATTTTTCTTCGGAATGCAGTACCTTTCAAAACTGTCAATGACTTTGACATAACTTGTCTTTTCTTCATTAGTCAGATTGAAAGTCTGGAACAATTCCACTCCCTCTGAACCGATGGCATTTAGTAGCGTGGCGATCTTTATGTTATCAGGATGTTTTTCTACACCAGCGGCTGTGGAAAATATTTCAAAATTTAACTTGAACTTTTTCCAGTTTTCCGCTATATTTCCGCAAAGGTTCAAGTTTTCTACAGGTTTAATATAATGTACAGACTGCGCCATGTTGCATCTAGAGCTGATTGTGGTTTATCTTTAGTAGACTTGAGAAATAACGTGCAGACGCTTTTGTATCAACTCGAGAACTGTTTTTATTCGTAACCATCAACAACCTATGTTGTTGCTAAGCATTACATTAAATACATACATAATCATGGGTATTAAGATGAACATATATAAACACATATAATACCCAACACAATATTTCGCCAATAATTGTGACGGGGAAAAAAGGGAGAGCAAATAAAGGGAGGAACTACAATTACATCATATATAATAAAAATTACAAGAAATCAAAATCAAAACACTAACTCGCTAATATCCGCCATATTAACCGTCGTGTCATTCAAAACCCTCGAGTGATCATTATCCAAATTAAGCAAAAATCTATATAGATATTACTTAGATTATCCGTGTCCGATCGCAAACTCATGGCGGCATTAGTTTCTTTTATCCCAATCATTTCAAATAAAAGCTATTCTCTGAGGTTACGTTTCCCGTACAATATTTCAACGGTATCGAAGTCTACGGTATGGTTTTCATTAATGGAATGTTGGGACAATGCGATCGTTAATTTTTTGTTTCGAATGTCCGACTTAAGTTGGCTTAACCTAGTCTTCAGCCAGTTTTCCGTTTGACCCACGTAACGTGCCTCACACCCAGCACACGGTACACAGTAAACAACATTGGACATGTACTCCAAAGGAGTCTTTTGTTTTAACTTTGTGAAGATGTTTCCCACTGTGCAAAGGTTATAATAACCCATTTTCTATGCAGAAAATACGGGAGAGGACATACGACAACCCAGGGATGCAAGGAAACCTTCAGTAAACACGTGTTGACACGTGTAATACGTGCCAAATCAACGGGCAAAAAACTTCAGCACTGGTTTTTTACCTTCTTATATGTTAACTATTCTAAATTCAACAAATATTGGATAGTTAACCACGAATAAAGCTCAAATATGTAAAGTAGGCATTTAATAAGTTGTCATAATAATACGTTGAGAGGCCGACGTAAATGTCCCGAATTGGCTCGTAAAGAAAAAGCGTACAATAAAGTCGCCACCGTGACGTTTAATACACAGCCAGCGGTGGGCAATTTCGTTTTATTTTACTTAGACGCGAGAGAGAGATAGAGAGAGGGAGTGAGCGGAGCGATGAGGCTCCTGCCGTTCCCGACGACAGACATAAGAATATAAATTGTATAACAAATGTAATAAACGAAACAGCGGAAGCCGAAAGGGCACCAGGTAGGAGAAGATGATTAGGTAAGTTAAAAAGTTTTAAAAGTCCCGCGGGACGCTCGTAATGAGTTTACTTAAAAAAGTGCGGCCTCCCGAACGCAGGGCTCGAGTGTACTTTATTATCATCCTCCGGTCTCCACCTATCCTATCCGAGGATCTGCGGGAGAGTTTTGTTTCGCCGACGAGAGGAGGTCCTAATTTCGTACAGTTAGCGAGTTTGAGTCCAAAAATACAATGCAATATTAAGGGCGATGCGGTGTTTGTTTAATCAAGGGGTTGCAGATTCTTTTCTTTCATTCTTTTTGTCTCCTTTTTGTTTGTTGACTCTCTTCAGCTGGAAATGGACGAAAGTCTAGGTGTAGTCTAGGTGTTTGATCTTCAATACTTCAGGATACCGGAATAAAAATGATTGGGAGTGTGAATATTAGATGATTAGATGTTCATTATCATGGATTCGTGGGCTTCTAAACACATCATGACAATTTTTTTTCGTGTTTAACTACTCTTTTATAATAGCGGTTTGATCTATAATACTGTTTCCATCTATGTAATTGTCGGTATTCTATCTTATGATGAGTAGAAATGCAGTTATGTTGACTGTGTTATATAATTTTAAGCAAATTATTATAAATCCGTTGATCTGCCCAAAATGTAACGGAAGTTATTGTAACTTATTTAAAGTTTATAGAAGTGAACTTTATACACAAGTTTATAATACCCTTTATACATCTGAGGAAAACTCATTTGGCCCAAACAATTTTGTGAGCATCTTTTTAAATTGTTCTTTAACCAACAACACTTCCATTATTTTTTTTCATAATTTTAAACTAATATTATAGGAGGCTATTAGGTTCCAAAGTTAGTTAATTTAATTGCAAACTTATTAAAAGAATCTGAATCTGAAAGGAGAATTTATGAAATTGATATAGATTTTGAAAAAATCAGTGTCAAAAAAGGTTTTTTTTTGGAGTCAATTCACAACTTTTGTGTTCCAGAATACAGATTCAGATTTTACTGGAAAAGGTATAAGTATCTACAAGAATCGTTTGATCGATATGTTTTAGTTGGAGAGTAGTAACTGATTTTCTGTTCTTCGTTTTGTGTTCGTCTTTTGACACATTTAAATTATGTAGGTTATTGGTCTAGTTTATTATCATCCTCCGGTCTGCACCTATCCTATCTGAGGATCTGTGGGAGTTTTGTTTCACCAACGAGAGGAGGTCCTAATTTTGTACAACTGGCGAGTTTGAGTCCAAAAATCCAATGCAGTATTAAGGGCGATGCGGTGTTTCTTTAATCAAGGGGTTGTAGATTCTTTTCTTTAATTCTTTTTGTCTCTTTTTTGTTTAGTTGTTGACTTTCTTCGCCTGTAAATGGACGAAATGAAGTCCAGGTGTTTGACGTTCAATGTTTCAGGATAACTGAATAAAACATGATTGGGTGTGTGAATATTAGGTGAAAAGCTTTATTAAGTATCATGGATTCTTAGGTTTCTAAACAATTACATTGGCGATTTTTTCAATTCCTTTTCTCGATTTTAGCTAGGTATTATTTTATAATTGTTTTTATTCTGTACACTTTTGTTTCTATCTTTCTGTGTTGGTCAGTATGCTGTTATTTATATTTTGATCAGTAGGCGCATTCGACTGAGTTTGTATAATTTTAACCAAACTAAACCAAGTCCGTTGATCTGCCAAAATCTAAAGGAAGTTATTGTATTATTATTATTAGTTATGGTTTATAGAAGTGAAGTTTATACACGTTTATACACAAGCTTATACATCTTAGAAAACCATATTTAGCCAAATATTTTTTTAGCATATTTTCAAAATGTTCTAAATCTGTAAAACAGTTACATTATTTTTGATTTCATAATTTTAAAATAATATGTAGAGGTTGTTACTCGGTGCTTTATTAAAATTAAATAGAATGTGTAAAAAATCAGAATCTAAAGAAGAATTTTGGTTTATATTTTGTGAATATTAGTGCAAAAAATATACAAAATTAGTTCTTTTCTTGGAGTCAATTTACAATTTATGTCATCGAGAATTCAGATTCTACTGAAAAAGGTATAAGTAATATTGTTGCGGGTAGTATACACTGTACAGAACACAAACGCAACCCCTAGGTTCTAGTAGCAAGTGAAGTCCAAACAAACGCACGCAACCGCTGTCGGGTAAAAATACTTTGAGCGCCATCTAGCGTCTAGATATAGACAACCATAATCAATTGTTGCTTGTTTGGATATTTTTGTTGTTGGAGAGTAGTAGTAATTGATTTTTTGTTCTTTTTTGTCATCTACAATCAAAAGTTGACTGATTGTGTTTTTAATAAGTTTTAACATTTTTTGTTCACAAATATCCCACACGAATTTGGTCTAGATTTTGATAATTTTCTGTGATACCGAATTCAGAGCTTACTAAAAGGAATACTGTTTGTTCGATGTTATTGTTGTAGTAATTGACAGTGTAGTAATTGATTATCTGTTATTCTTTTTGTTTTGGTCTTTTTGACCTATCATACTCGTGAACTATCTATAATGAAAAAGAACATTTTAGTCGAGGCTGATGTGTCAAAAGACAAAATCAATCGGTCTACCTTTTTACTTTATCATACGCAGTATGTAAAGTATTGTAATCGTGCCGAAAAAATTTTTTGAGATTTTAGCGGAAATAGGTCTTTATGGGTCCCCTGAACATTTTTGACCAAGGTACACAAAATGTCTGTGTGTGTCTGTGTATGTATGTGTGTGTGTACCCAATTTTTGTTAATTCATTTCCGCAGAAACTACTAAAGGTATCGGCACGGAACTTCATATTTAGAAGTTTCATGACCAAACTTAGAGTTGAAAAGCTTTTGGTTCAAAGGGGTCCAAAGGAACTGGGTGTTTACTCTAAGCCTTTTTCAAGGATTTTAGAAATCAGCCGCCATTTCTGTAATTTCGTCAAAATAGTTAAATAATAAATTAAAGCAGAGGAAATTTTGAATAATTTATGCCAATGACATTTTTTGGTAAAGTTAATAGTTTAGCTTTTTAGTTTATGCTAAGCCTTTTTCAAGGATTTTGGAAATGAGCCGCCATTTCTGGAATTTCGACAAAATAGTTAATTAATAAATTAAAGTAGAGGAAATTTTGAATAATTTATGCCTATAACATTTTTTTGTAAAATTAATAGTTTACCTTCAAGAGCAAATTCTATTTGATCGAGATCGGTCGCATCTGCATTGATATGAAATTACATAGTAGCCAGGATTTTGACAAATATTGTTTTGTGTTGTCACATTCGAAAACAGCTGATCTCATCAGAGGTAGGAGAACCACTATGGAACGTGCCGCTGTAGTGCGCAAAATTATAAAATACAAATTTCAAATAAAATAAGATCACCAATTTGATTGTTTGTTGATAAGAAATATCAACCCGTCTTTATATCTAATTCTAAAAATGATACATTGAGAAAAGTATAAATAAAGTATAGCGATGAGTGTAGTTTTATTTTAGTATGTTGGTAGGGATGTGTCATGAACAAATATAAATCTGTCAGAATTTGAATTACATTTTTAAGGCGCGTTTTCATTAGTGATAATGGCAGTGGTAGCAGACGCCGTTATAGTATTTCCAATAGAAAATTGCTAGTGACTCATGTTTATGTACATGCAAACTAATATGTGTCATTATCACGATATGTAAGAAATACTATAATTTCGTATTCTACCACCGCCATTAGCTACCATTACCTGCCAATCGAAACGCACCTTTCGTCAAAGTGGTACCAACCTAGCATTTACTATACAGAAATCATTTTTTTTTTTAATACGTGTTTCTTAAAAAGCTACACAATAAACGTTGATGTCGCTCCTGCCAAAAACTAGATAGCGCGACTCGCTCATATGCGACGGCGACACTCCGCCTTCGGTGACGCGCCGTATCACTGCTCGTCGCGCTATTCCGTACTTTCGGCATTTGTGACATAAATAACTATTATTCTAATGACGTAGTGTAGGTAGTGTCAAATGCTGATGCTTTGACAATACCTACGATTAATCTCTATAGAATAGATTCTCATGCGGCTAAACTATTAATTTTATATATTGTATGATAAAGTCATGTGCCTGGCCACATCAGATTTTTTCTTATTATTATTTTCATTATAATTTAGAGTTTTGATTCTAGCTCTTTCCATATCTAAAGAGAAATAATCATATTATTAAGTAAATTTGGAGAATTTAGATATTGAGTATCAAGCTGTTGGCCAACGCATTCACGTCGCACATATTTGCTGAAATCATCGCACGGTATGCGCTTCAGGTCGATTAACGAGCGTCGCCTTAAGGAGGTTAATTTTAATACGAGAGCCCCCATTATTATGACTTTAGAGGGCTTGATTGCCTTCCTAGGAAATGAACAGGGCGGCAAGTTGCGCCGCGCCGTATCCCGTTTATGGATGTTAATTTCGTTGCATTAATTCTAATGGGTGCAGCACTATCAAAGTTCCTTTCTCTCCCTATATACATATATATGGGTATCCTCATTATTTTAACCGCACTATCCTCACATCCCTGGCTATAAACTAATTCCGCGTAGACGCGCGATAGGGATCTAGATACCCGGTACATCGAGCACACATGCAGAGACTTGAAGCAGCAACTGAACGCGAAGCAGCGGACAAACTTAAAACGGCACCCGGCACAACTAGTTCGCTACAAATGGTGCCATTAAACTAATCTCAAGTATATATATATATGTATATACGAAGGAGTTTATGGTGGGTTGGGAGATGGTTTGGAGTCACGGAGGCAAATGATACACATTCGCTAGATATATTCGCTATAACTGTCCTAAAGCTCTGGTTGTGGTTGGCAGGACGATATACAAATTAAGCGGCTCAATTGCCCTTGTAAATTTGGTTTTAAATGGCACGTGAAGAGATCTGAAGAGATCTACAAACGGTGGTTTCGTTCCTCAAGTATGCGCCTTTATTTTTCGTGTAATATAATGTTTTCTAACTATAAATATTATTATTATTAAGTAAAATAGTAATTAAAAATGAAGTTAAATAAAGTTGAAAATGTTTCTGTTACACTGGACAACATTTTAAAAAGTTTCAAACATTTTAAAGTTCAATCTTTGATTTCAGCCATCTTAGAAAATTCTATCAGGTGGCATTATCTTGTTGTACTCCACCTTTACAGAAGAAAAAACAGCTGTACATAAAATATGTGCGACATACGTTGACTAGGGTGGTTCAAATTGAAAAGGGGACACGTATTTTTTTCTTCGAAATTTTTATTCTTAATGGTGCCTGTCGAGGCTTCAAATTTACATAAGAAAATGCATGGGAAAAAGACATTTTTTGGTATTTTTCGAATAATTGTTCGGGGTTTGGGAAAATTTAACACTAAAGTTATGGGATTTGTAGAGGACTTTCCAAGGAAGAATTTGACCTATCATACATATGGATTTGATGCCCCCAATCCACTCCTACAGTGCCCTGAAAACTACCCTTAAATGAAAAAGTTTAGATTCTTCAGAAAATTTACCCTTCTAATTATTTCGTTCTCTTTCTTTCTCATAGAAATCATTATTATAAGTCTAGTGAGATGTTTATAAACATTTGTCAGTTAATTTTCATTTGTTTAAACAAATTTTATTTGTTTAAATAATTCGTCTTTCTCGAACATCCGTCTGAATTCTGTTTGCTGAGTTCGAAATAGCAGTTTATTATCTTAGAGTGACATTATTCATTAAAAAATCCTCCTATTGTTTAAACAATAAATTATTATTCATTTTCAACTTTTTTTCTAAATATGGTAAAAAAAGCCAATATTTTTGTTAATAGAACTTACAAAATTAATGTTCGAGATATTCCAAGTGATATCATTTATATTTTGGGATGATTTCCATTGTTTAAATAATAAAATATCATTCGTTTTCAATACCATTTATTCGAAAAAATTTGATTGATTAAAATCCTTTTTTTAGGAAAATTGGGGAGTTAAATTTTTTTAAATATTAATTTTTCTAAAGTCAACCAATTTTATTAATCACATTTCTTTATCCATTGCTTAATTCTGATTTCCTACCACTATATGTCAAGATAATGTTAATTTGTTGCTGTCTGGAAACTGTTTCCTGAACTCCAATTTGATGAAATATGAAAACCATCCCAAATACAAAAATTCTCACTTGAAGATTGAAGATTGAAGAACAGTTGGCTTAAAAAAATAAATTTAGGCGAATTGCAAAAAAAAAATTTACCTAAACAAATGGCGTTTGTTTAAGCAAATGTGGGTTTATTAGATAATATAGGCAAAATTTCGAACATGAAATTTATAAGTTTAATTTCACAATAAATCTGACTTTTCTATCACAATTAGAAAAAAGTGAAGATGAATAATAATTGATTGTTTAAACAATATGAGGAATTTTTTTAATGAATAATGTCATTCTAAGATAATACACTGCCATTTCGACCTCAAAACACAGAATTCAGACAGATTTTCGAAAAAAAAAAAACGAACGATTTAGCAAGTAGAATTTGTTTAAGCAAATGTCAATTAACTGACAAATGTTTATAACCATTCCACTAGACTTATACGAATTATTTCTGTGAGGAAAACTAGAATGAAATGATTAGAACGGTCAATTTTCTGAAGAATGTAATTTTTTCATTTTAGGGTAGTTTTCATGGCACTGGGGGCGGGTTGGGGGCGTCAAATCCATATGTATAATATTTCCAATTCTTCCTTGAAAGGTCCTCTACAAGTCGCATAACTTTAATCTTGAGTTTTCTCAAACCCCGAATAATCATTCGAAAAATACCAAAAAATGTCTTTTTACCATGCAAAATTTTAATTTCGAAGAAAAAAAAAATACGTGTCCACTTTGTTTGGATTTGGAAACGATTTGGGGGGATTGTTGCTTACTATCATCACAAAAAAAATTGCAATGAATTTTTGAACTACCCTAGTTGACACATTGGGACACCCTATGTCTAATTACTTTTTTGGATTCTACGCATCGTTCTGCACAAAAAGCACTAGTACACACTAGTGCTAAAATAAACCATTGCAGAGATAACAAGTCTTCTTCATAAAAGAATCATGAAAAAGTCTACAGAAACATAGTAAACTAAAAGTAATAGACTTTTTACTTGAAATCCTGAAACTTTTACCTGAAATCCTGTAAGTATTTCAGCTTGATTTGTTGTGATTTTATTGGCGCCACCGTAAAATAAGCAACAAACCCGCAATAACCTCATTTAGACCACTGACAAGGGTATTTTCAAGCTGAATTTGTAAAAAAGACTGCAAGAAAATGACAACTTCTAGCTCAGGTTACCAATGCGACAAAACATCCGCCAAAGTGAACGGTTATACCAATGACAGTATACAACAGACATCAAAATGTACATTTAAAGGTAAACCTTTCAAAATGTTAATTTGTTCTAAATTTTATAATTAGGATAAATTACCAACTTTATAATTAGGTTTTTTGTTTATGTAATTTTGGTAGAAAATTGTTTTTTCGTCAAAATAAAATTAGTCAAAGCCGCAATAATAGATTAAATGAATAAGGTAGAAAGGTAGAAAATTTTACAAAATTGTTTAGCAAACCCACCACTCCTGTAATTTATTACAGAACGAAGGCCTGAAAATGAAGTTATTTTGTGAACAAATGCTGATAAAAATACAGTTGGTTATGCCATCAGAGCGTTGAATGAAGCAGAGAAACATTATGCAACAATAGAAAAAGAGCTCTTGGCCAACGTATGGTCCATAAACCATTTAAGACGTTTTTTTTTTTGTATCGACGCCAATTAGAAATCGTTACTGACCACAAACCTTTGATCTATCTTCTTGGCATGAAAAATATACATCTTCACTATTGACTAAATTAAGATTGATATTGCAAGAGTATGATTTTTCTGTATCATACGTTAAAGGGAAAGGAACTTCAACCGACGATGCATTTTCTGAAATAAAAACTAAAAAATAAGCAAAAACTATAATTACAACAGTTCATTAATAGAGTAAAAAATATGATCACGGGATAGTAAAGAAAAAATATAAAGTAACGTTGTTATCTATGGAGGGGATAAAGTTTGTTGCTTTATGGCGTGTGGATCCAATCAATAGGAGCGCGAAATGAAAATAACATGTTGACCTTCTGAAGCAATCGGCCTAAAATGAATTTCATGCGTAGCGGGGGTTCGGAGACTCTTAAAAATATAAGGGACGCTTTTTTCGTCAAAAAGGGTAAGTGGCCATATACGAAAAGTACGACTGTGCCATTCCCCTCAATACATCTACAAATTGATGTTGAAAGCGCCCTTCACTCCCATAGTACCTACCGACATAACCCCTAAATCTAATTATAAAATTGGAAAAAGCAAAAAAAATACAATATTTCTTTTATCGTGTTTCAAATCATAAACTCTATGATCATATTTCGAACAAACAATTCAAATAAAGCGCAATCTAAAAAACCTAACCTAAAAAAGAACGGTAATTTGACAGTTCGCTAAGGTTAAATCAGCTGTTGATGAACGACGCCATGTTGCTTTGTTGACAAAAAGTAACTAAGTAACAAGTTAATTTAATGAAACTTGATACTTTGTGCAGTTATTAGTTGACTTTAATTGACTTTAGCGACTTGTTTGAGTTATTTACCGCGGAGTAAACAAATTAAGCAGACGGTTAAATAGGGTAAACAACACGATCAAATAGTTGATTTGCTTAGAGCGTACTAAAAAATCTCTATTTGCTGTACGTGCCGGAGAGGGCACTGCCATCGATAGGCTGCTTGTTTTCTCTCTTCTACTAGAATTACAACCATAAATCCGTTTTATGTTGACATCGCAAACAGGGCCTTTTTTATTATGGCGCGTCATTTCGCACAGTGGAAGTTTTGTCAAATACCCCAAGTGGTGGCAGCAGCGGCGACGGCAGCGGGCACCCCGCCTCCCCCCGCCACCGAAACTGGCAGCCAACTAGTCGACACAGTGGGAAAACATGCAATTTAACTCGCTTTTTGTCTTTTTACTTCTTTTCCATGTACTCGCTTTTTGAGTTAGTAAAACTCATATCATCAAATTAAATATCAATATTCTTCTTTTTCGACTCCTTTCATTCCTAAAGACAAGTTTACTTGTGCTTTGGTTGCACATCACTCGCACAACACTGTGTTCTGCTTTTGTATCATCACTTCACCAACTCGAAAGGTTTAGTTCTTTTGAGACTTCGTACATTGTTATTATTGTTGGGGCGCTGGATTGCCTCGACATCGTGTGCTGAAGAAGTGTTCTGAGGATTCTCTGCAAACTTTCCTATACCATCTCAAGATCTTTGTGGGGATTCCTATTTCTAATTTACAAGATGGACCCACGATGTTTCTTAGCAACTTATTTTGGAAGCGTTGATTTATGGTGGTATTGCTCGGCTTAGTGCAGCCCCACAGTTGGATATCATAGGTCCACGCAGGTTTATATATCTGCTTGTAAAGTAGGAGTTTATTATATGTCGACAAAGCCGATACGCCAGTAGATATTTATGTATCTGATGCCCAATTCTTCTCTTGCCATGATAGCAGTGTCATCAGCAAATGTGGCAATGGTAACAATCTGGTTGCCGAAGATCATGTGTGTACAAGGTACAAAATTGGGCCAAGTACACTACCTTGTGGTACTCTAGCTTTAATTCTTTTGAGTGTTGAGTATACAATAGACATTAACTAGCTTTATACTAAAGTATCTCTCAGAAAGATATAATTTTAATAGCTTATAGACTAGGCCCTCGCCTCGTGCCAAGCTTTGTCGAAGGCTCTTGCCACATCCAGAAATATGGAGGATCATACGTTATTTTTTCTTCCAAAGTTCCTTCTATTATCGTTGTTATTCTATGGACCTGATCGATTGTCGAGTGTTTGTTTTTGAATCCAAACTAATGAGCGGAATTATTACTAAAAAATATAAATGAAATATAAATAGAAGAGTTGGTCTCCATCTGTTTTTGACGCTGGGTCTTTTACATTTGTATGTGCAGTGATTCAAATTCAGGTAATACGTTTTTTGTTTGTTTTTAATTAATTTTTCTCATCTGGTTCTCTCCCGCCACTTGTACTAGTCATGTTGCTCGGACATTCAAACCTACTAAAGTCGTATATAGGTCGTCTCTACATCAGTCAAAAGTAGTGCATTTTACAGTCTGGGAAGGTTTTGCATTTTTATTTTGCAGATAGTTTTCTTTTTGAAGAACAGTCTTTTAATATGGATCGTATGGATCTAGTGGACCAGGTGGATGGTCCAGAACCTGCTTTAATTCACTACTGTCATGATATTTTGCTGCTATTAAGCCAAGATGATGCAATTAAGTTTCTTTTAAAATTACTTTTTGGATTTTAATGTCGTTATCTTTGTTTATATGCATCATATTATGTTTTATATATAATATAGTCGAGATAATGATGTCAAATAAATTGTAAGCGAACTATTGCAACAACGGCAGTTCTAAAAATGCTAAAAGAATACCTAAAACGTGAAATCGGAAAAGGAAAGTAAATATGGGTATATCAAAATCCAATATGGCGCACAAAAAAAAAACAAAATTTGTTTTAGATCTTTGAATGCATATATAGTTCCATTGTTTCTTAAAGGAATTTAAATATTCTTTTTTGTTGAGATATTGTGTCTTTTGAGATCTGTAAAGATATTTTGTGGTCAAATTTTCAATTTCGTGTGCAATAGTGGCCTTTGTGTCGGGTTCTCGCGCTTTTCTTAACTTGGTTCGTCCACTACGTTCGATCAAGATTTCGATTATGGTCAACTGTAATAGAACGTAGTTGATAAATCAAATTTGAAGCGCTTAAATCGAGGAATCTAACTGCCCAAATAATCAATCACCAAAACTATAAATAAATTGAATTTAGGCGGTTGAAGAAAAGACGCCTGTCCGTCTAATGGGTTTTTAATTTTAATAATTGCACACCTGCCTACGTTTCGCTGGTATCATCTTCAGCTTCATCAGGGCCTACGGTTAAATGGAAAAATCAATAAATTTATAACAATACAAGTTACAATTGATGACTAAAATGTTGTACATCAGGATTCGTTCTATTACTTACTAGTGTGAGAATTAAGACAAGTCGAGGGGGTTGTGTGAAATACTTTGAATTTATCCACACTCTGGACAGACAGATTCAACCATTTTGGTTTACACTATACCACGTACATTAATTCTCTTTTATGTGAGTTCTTTGTGGAATAATAATCCTTTGATGGAATAAACAAGACTGAAAGTGGTGTCAAGTCGCAAGATCTAGACTCTAGGTGATCAGATTTCTTGTTGTTTTTAATTCTTTTTAAAGACGAATACCCCAGAAGTATAAAAACTACTGTGCAAACTCTATTTTTGTTTTAAGGAATAACCTTTTTTCATGATAAACATAAATTTGGTTCTACTGTGTGCTGTCTGCTCTGTATACACATCCAGCGGACGATGCTGCCTGCCTACTACCGCCTCGCGTCCACATGTTTGCAGGAAATGCGCAAATTGCTGCATTGTTTGTCAATGTCAGGTTGATAAAGTGTCAACCATTTTGCATTCTCCCAGCGGTGCTTTTAGTTTCGCCCATTACGGTGTGCGCCTCTGAAAGTGGGAAAGAGATTGTCGCGCGCACTTGTGACGTGATTGTGTTTATTTGATATTCATGGGATTGAGTGGTTATGGCGTTCGCAAACGCGCCCGCCATTGCTCTCCGGCAAAAAAAAAGAATATCGACTGGTGTAGTGTAGCTTTGATATTCAACAGCGGGGGGGCTTTATTGATATGTCAAAGCGGAAAGTGGATTTATGCAGCTATTTGAAAATATAAATGTCCTGGTTTGCGATTGAACGTGCTTGATTGTTTGTTTTATAATTAACTGAAACTGGTCGGCAGTTGAAATTGCTTGATACCTGTGTGTAAAATTTCAAAAAGAAACCTACTAAACTCATTATTAGAACATTATTTGCTTCAACTTTGCGCTTCCTCCAAGTGGAAAATAAAGTGGAAAACAATATTCTTCATTTAAGTGTCTGGATTGTCTTTTACCTAAAATGCAAATATTAGAATGTATGTATTTGCTTACATGTACCGGATGTTACCAAAAGTATGAAAATCACTGATGCATAAAATACCTTTATGTTTAAAGCTATGAAAAGGTAAAGTAAGTACTGTAAGTACTAAATT
Source organism: Melinopterus prodromus (assembly GCA_964023965.1). Lineage (NCBI taxonomy): Eukaryota > Metazoa > Arthropoda > Insecta > Coleoptera > Scarabaeidae > Melinopterus > Melinopterus prodromus. The sequence continues at coordinate 100,468,029 of OZ030390.1, forward strand.
TTCAACACAGGTGGCTGTGATATTATATTTTAGTTTTAAATTGTGTTTCCAAATACCACCTTTTGGCAATTCATGCAGTCAATTTGTGCTCATAAGGGCCTCTAGTGGGTAAGTTGCGGCGAAGTTTTTATTTCTTCCCTTTTGGGTTGCTGAATCTGAATCTGAGGTTTGCTATCAAAATTTCGTGCCTCAACATTGAAGAAAAAGCAAAAGCAACAAGGAAAAATATTCATTTTTTTTGCTTTTAACTTGAAAACTATCAACTTTTCCTAAATAACCTCTCAATTATATGTCCTACAAACGTCACCCTTTAGGATTATTCTACGTTAAACCATTGGAACTCATTAAAAAGCTAGTTGAAAATTGCCTTATTTTATCTGTCTTCGCAAAAACCCACATTTTCTACTCCAAAACTCTAATTTATTAATAAAGGCTGTCAATTAGTGACTTTCTCCCAGTTCTCTGCACATACTTGATTGAGATCCTATGTGTAAACGTTCAAGTAATTTTTTTTTAAAATCGTGTGGTCATTTAATGAAGACCGAAACTGTACAAATTCAGTTAAAAAAAAAAGAATTAAATTCCATTTAAAAAATTTTGATACAATACGCCGATTGGAACTATCGCTTGAGCCCGGACAATTTGTCCGAGAGATATCTAAATAGTGATGATTGTAGGAAATTTTAAGCACACTCATTTTTAATTGTCAGGTTACTTACGAAAAGTTTTACGATATTTTCCGAAGTATAAGCAAAAAAAGAAAATGTTTGCTTTTTTTTGTATTGTCTTCAATGTTGCATCACGAAATTGTGTTAGCAAATCTATGATTTGGATTCAGCACGCCAACAAAATATCTTTCGACATATAGACTGGAAGATATAAAAACTACCCCAAAACTTTCCTGGTAAAAACTCATTTTGAGGACAATGTTTAAAATGAGACTTGCTAAAACAGGTTTCCAACGTTAGAAGGCTGTTCAAAAATGGGTTTTATACATATTTAATACATGTACAGCCCTGTTGATCAGTAATAAACTAATCACACACCAAAATTAGTCAGATACATCTAGGGTTACCAACATTGTGCCTCTGCTGACCCGGAGAAAAATAATTTTATAATGGAACGTAAGTTTAAATTAATCACAGCCGCCACAATAATGTGCGGCTTCAACACATACTAGTAACTAGTAGCTCTGTAGTGTGAATTTGGATACAGGTAGTGTAGAAAACGATGATGTCTAGATGTTAATTACTAAGTAAATTAATTTATTTCAATTAATGTTTTCCCTCTTTTCGTTTCTGCCTCTTATTGTCGATTTTTACGACACAACCAACATGTAACAAAATGCCAATATCACCACCAAACCAACCATTATTTTGGTGTACTGAGAGTTTTTAAGGGATCATTTTATCCGACAATATTGGCGTTTTGTATAAACCCCCATAATAAATGTGTCTCTAGTCAAAAATGATAACTATATCTCTCAGTCTTTGTAAATATATAGTCCAACTAATAAAATTTTCAAATAAAGGTATGTATCGCTGTAGTCATCTCCATGATTTAAAAAATACTGTTTTATGGCAGACCAGTATGATACTATTCTGTGAACTGCCTTAGACAAATTCAAACATATTGTTGGGACATTTCATATCACCTGAACAACATACATACTAAAATAATCAACGAAAGTTCAAAACATATTTTGTTAATTAATGTATCATTATTGAGTGTTGATTTCTGACATGCAAAATTACTATCTTTAAATAATACCCGTCTTTTTGAAAGCCATTTTTGATATTAGATTTGTCTGTCTATGATCATCGAGGCAGGATACATACAATCTTCTGCGTTCGTCGTACCGCTACAAATTACTACTGTACCTATTCACTAGACATGTGACGAAATCTAAAAATGCTACAATTGCTACTTTCAAGGTTTCTTTCATGCTCCCAAAAAGTAAAATTAAACTAACTAATTAAACTAATTAACTGAAAACCCGTAGCCCGGAGAATTGTCCCCGAACCCGAAATCTCCGGGTCAAAATGACCATGCTGGCAACCCTAGATATATCCCTGGATACCAAAAGCGTACCCAAACCGATTTTTGTGTCAGTTAGAAGAATCTTCTCGAAACGATTGCATGTAATTCGACCGAGGAAATAAAAATACAGGGGTAGAAGTGGTCCATTCGGATTTAAAAGCGCATCTAGACGTTTTAAAATCCTTACTTGGCTACACAATTTAGCCAGTAAAAACTTTTCCGGAGCGCGGCGTCGGTCGGCGTCGCTCGGATTTACTTTGTGCTCCGTATTTTTACTGCCAGCAATCGAATTGTTTTTGAACTTCCGCATTAAAGTTGGAAATTTCCAATACGTTCGCGCTCGTACTTTCAGCGCCCGCACAGATGCGGTCCAATTCGCGATTGTTTCTTTGCCGGTCGCGCCCGACGCTCAACGGCGCGGCGGCGCGCGTTTGTTGAAAATTTTAGGTTTTGTCTGTTTACGGTCTGCTGCACATCTCCTATATGTATGACAGTTGGCGGACTAATAAAAAATAACGCCGAAAACTTTTGCGGGCATACAGCGACTTGTCTGCGCACTTGTCTGTATTTATCTCGACCGCAGTCGATCGCAAAACTACAAAGCGGTTTTCTATTGTGCTACAAAAGCGGTAGTTGTCCATTTTGTTTTATTACTATTACGGAGAAAATCCAAACGGACGCAGTCGGTCCTTATAATGGGTAGATAAAACAATGTGTCTCGGTAGCTATTGTCTTTGATTCGACATGAAATAGGAGAATATTATTTTCTTTTCTGTCGCCGACGCTGTTAGACCTCTAATGAGATTGGAAATAAAATATATAGATATTTTCTCGATAGAGAAATCTGATCAAGAAAAATTGATGTAAACTAAATTTGACAGACCTAGATAAGTATACAAATTTAATCAATAAGTGTCCGAAAATTATAGGATCAAACGAACTTACTTAAGTGAAGTTCGATCTTGATTATATGAAGCCTCGTCGAAACAAATAATAAATTTGTAGTTCCGTCATTCCTTGTACTGAACCACACGTTTAGTGTAAAAAACTGAAAAACTATCTGCTGCGCCGGCGGCGGGCATATGCCTGATTCACTATTTCTTTTTGTTAAATTGACGCATTAATGCTGTAACATCTCTGATAATCTTTCGAAAGCCGTCATTAGTCGGTTGAACAATTCGATAAAATCCACAACACATTATATTATTCAGATGCGTTACAAAACCGGATGGGGTATTCGGAGACTGAGAAAAATCAGAATAGAGTTTTCTTATAAATTTATTTAGAATTACTGGCTTTTGATAATTAATAAATAATACTTATGTCACATTTTTGACTTTTGTATGAGCAATATTTTCTTATTTAACAAACTTTAACTGAAAATACAGTGATAATAAGTTATATTGGTTTAGCAATGTCTTAAAACACAGCCGCTTGGAATGTTAACAGAATACTGTTAACATTTAAAATATTGAACGGTTATAACTTCTAAATGAATTTAAAAACCAACGTCCATATAAAAGTTTTTATTCGGAATGACTATTATATTACTTTCTTGTTGTATTAATTTACTTTTATCGTTGGTAATTTTTTAATTTATTTAATCTTCCCTGACATCGCAAAATTACTGATTAAAGTTTCATTAATTCATAACTACGTGGACAACATTATTTCTGCGTCGTCTGATGATCAAATTGTAAATACATTAGATTGTTTTAATAGTTTTAATTTAAATCCTCAATTTACTGTAAAAAAGAAAACAAGTTTAGTGTTTCTTTTTTAGATATTAATATTGTTAGGACATTAGGACAGATGAAATATTTTGCTTTTAGGCTGGTTTAGAAAAGTCACAAATTCTGGTACATTGCTTTTTACAACACATTAATCAAAAAAATTGTTGTCAATTTATTTCAATTATGGTTTTCCAAAAAATTACCTGATCCTTTATTATTTAGTTCTCGTTCTTGGCCAAGTCATAACAATATGTTGCTTCTCTTAAAAACTTCTTTTGTTTTTCATCTAGTTCCACATCTAGTACGATTTTAAAATTTAATTATATTAGTTTGCAAAGTATAATTTGTTAAAAATTAATAGTATTTTTCTTTTGAAAGGCTTTTGAATAATTGCCTTTTAAATACTGTGGTTATGCATTCTATCCGTGTTCTTGTTGTCATTTATTATACGTTGGTCAGACTGATAGTTATGTTAAAACTAGAATTTCGTTGCATAAATCAGACATAATAAAATAGTAACCACCAGACGAAAACCATAAATCTGATTTTGATAACGTAAAATTTTTAGCGGTTTGTGAAAGTCAACAAAATAGGCATTTTTTTAAATGCTTTTTATTAATTAATTAAATACTAGTAATTTTAAAACTGTTTAGCATTTATATGGGTATTTAGTAAGTATTTATAAATTTGTTATAATGTTTATATAAAAAATACTTTTATTGTATATCTGCGGATTAACCTGTTGATATAAGAGAAATATCTAAAATTCGAAAAAAAAAAAATGAAAAAACTTGAATATCTTTTTGTTGCCGATATCAAAATATTTATTAAAACTATTGTAAAGAGTATTGTTTATATTATTCCTTTGTTTTTGCATTATTTGAAATGTATTGTCATTTTCTTTCCTTTTGTTAATATTATTAACGACTGCATTATTTGAAGCAATTGAAAAAGTTTATAAATCGAAAAAAATGTCTGTAATGTTACAAAAAATTGATGTAATAAACTACAGCAAAAATGTGAAAGAAGCGGGGAAATACTGTAAAATTAAACGAAATTATATGTAATAAATTATCGACAAAATGCTGTAAAAGGAATTTGGTGTCATTTGCACTTTATTCATACTGTAACGTGGCTGATTATTTGATACCAGCTATATTCTAAATATTTTTAATCCTTGCAACATTTAGATATTCCTGCATTTACTTTTCTTTTTTTTTTCAGGACTTTCGGTTACAACTTCAAGACCATCTGTAGGGACACCTCAACCCTATCCATATATTGTGAGTACTGAATCCCCATTTATATTGATTTATAGTTTTCTAAGCACATTTTTTTGTTAATATAAAAATATTATAGTATATCGTTATACATTATCCATAATATTTTTATCTAGTCACTCCTTCATATACACTCTTCTTCTTTTAATAAAAAAAAAACACCCCGGGGTGTCAATGTTTATCTGGTGGTCATATATTACAGAAAATATAATCCGATTAATGTCCGCAAAAACACAGACGCATAGACGTCTCGTCGTCGGGAATAAAGAAGGGGGGATAAAGAGAAACCAGTGGCGCGCGCGCGTGGAAAAAGACAACGCGTGACGTTTCAATCCTTTTGTAATGCCGCCACAGAGCTTGCTAAACCTAGTGTAAATATTGGGTTTTTGTATATTTTCGACGTGCCCTCCTCGCTACAGCACGCCGTTGCCGGTCCACCCCGACGCCGCCGACTGCTCACGGTCGATCGGACGCTGCTGGTCCGGGGTGCACAGCTCACTGCCGCCGTGATATATTATCGCGTTTACCATTGACTGAGCAATGGCGTACAGCCTAAATTGATATATAACATTCATATCCTGGCCGACAAAAGCACGATTATTATTATTATGGGGAGGATGATGGTGATGTCGATGAACCGCAGCGTCAGTTTTGACAGTATCTTTCGGGGAAATGTATAATATCGATGGTGTAATGGACTGTTGTTAGAAGGAAACATCTTTTTAGGAAATGATGAAAAGAAGCTTCATAGAGTATCCCAGTGACTGACGAGCATTTTAGCATAGGTTCATTTAAATACAACAATTGACGGAGTATATTTAATTGTTTGGTTTGCACTTATGAACGTCTTTTCGATTTTTTCCTTCATCCGCTTTCCATAAATACTTCAAATTTCGATCTGTAATGGTGTTGATGTCTTCTCTTGATTAGCATTTTTGTTTTTATATATTAAAAGTTGTAGATAAGGTTTTTATGGCAGTGGGTACTTCGCTAACAAACGTGTAGCACAACAACGCTGTTAGCATGTAAATAACTATAATTATTTGTTAATTTCATTAAACACTTAAGAAAATAAAAATGCCACTCTAGAAGATTCTGAATTAAGGGGAGTTTCTCATGTAATAGGTCAGAAAAAAAATATTTTTTTTTCGTATTTTGAAACCTTGAACTGTATAATATAAGCTCCTGAAACAGTTTTTTTGATTCTCTCAAGTTTTTCTGCTTTATAGCATATGTATTCTTCGATCAAAATTTCCTGCATTAAGGCGGCGCAAAGAGATGCGTTTATACATTATCCTTTACATTATTATCATTTATACAAATGATAATTTTCGCTAACGCTTTACTAAGAATGTGAAATTTTGATGCAGCATAGAGAACGCATAGATATAGATGCTCATGTTGAGTAAATGATTATATTTCAATGAATTCATATAGCAAAGGAGTTTTAAGAAGTATAATTTTGCTACATTTTCTTGTAGAGTTTATTACACATCGGCGTAATAAACTATATTACTAATAACCAACGCGTTTTTCTAGAAACACGATCTTTCAAACTGGCATGCCCGATTACTTTTGAATCGTTAAACGGGTCGAGCTTATATATTTTTTCCCTTAATGAAAACACTTTTTATTGGAGGCTGAACCTCATAATAAGTGAAACTTTTAAATAATTATATCATTTATAACGATTTGAAAACGAAAACATGTATAAAAAATAGATCATAAAATTCAAACAACAGCCATTTTGTCAATTTTCAACTATTTCCACAAAATGTTGGTTTAGCCTAATTTCATCTAGTTTTACAGGATTTTAGAAATTTCGATTTCCGGTCGTTTTTATAGGAGTTATCATGCGCGTCGTCGAGACAAGCACGTCGCCCAGAACCTGATACTTCCTACAACAGTGTCCACTTCTTGCATATAGTTTTGTATGGCACAATTTCTACATTTTTGTGTTTTGTGTTTCTACAATTTCTACTCAAATTTCAAAAAATATGAAATTTTAAGGGGAGGTTCTCATGTAGGGACCTAAAACAAGCTCAACTTCGGCACAGTTTTTCAAATAAACTGTAAGAGATATGAACCTTCTTCCTTTTGCGATATATTTATTATACTTTAGTGCACTTTTGTGTACCCGAAGTTGAGCTTCTTTTAGGTCCCTACATGAGAACCACCCCTTAAAATTTCATATTTTTTTGGAAAGACGTTTCGTAGTCGGGTATGCTTTTTACTTTTTTCGAGCTCATGTTTAAACCGAAAGACAGACGAGATTTTATATTTGGCGCAGTCGATAGGATAACGTTATATAACATTACATTTGTCACCACATGAACTTCTTTTTTGATAATTTCGTGTGCCAAAACACAAAATATGTAGATAACATAATAGATAACAGTTTTCCGATAACAATGACACCAAATACTTGATATTTTGCTGAAAAATATTAGATAGATGATCAAAATGAGCGTAATGAATTATGGGTGAATGCCAACATCCGAATTTAACAATTTACTGTATTTTGCTTCACCGTCTTGATGCAAAATAGTGTTGTATTTAGAAAAGGCACTTTTAAAATTGCAATTCAAACAGCAATGATCGTGATGTAAATAAGAAATTAAATAAGAATCAACTATAACCAACTATTAATAACGAACAATAATTATATTAATAATGGAGAATACTCGGCCATAACCTCAAACAATAATCAATACAGAGAACTGTCAAATTCGGATGTTACCATTCATCCAAAGTTTTCAATATTTTTTCCCAGGTTTAAGCAACATTTTCATGTTACGATTTTCACTAAAATATCAAGTATTTGCCATCTATCGAAGAATCAGGGTATTTTCGTAAAGAACACGGGAAAAATGTACGTACATATGGCGTTGAGCTACGCCATATGCACGTACATTTTTTTGGTTTTCCGGTTTTTGTATTTGTTAAATCAAAAGGCAAATGATATTGTATCGATAGCAAAGGATTTGACTCAACTGATGACGGAGATTTTTAAGTCAGCTTTGAACAGGTGTGTTCTCCATAATTTTAGGGGAATATATCGTCCCTACAAATTAGGTATCTATTCTCAACGACAAATTGTGTACGACAAAATATGTACTCAGCACGACAAAATTATTTTTCCCACGACAATTGTTAACACGACAGAATATGTATTAAGCACGACAAATGAGCGATTCTTAATGACTGTTTAATTCACTAGCACGATAAATTATGTACTTTTACTTATGTACTAAGCTGTTTGCGAAGAGTATTTTTTTATTTTGATTTCATTTTTGAGTTAAAATGATTTAATTTGGGTTTTATAAAACTTAATTAACTTCTGTAGTGTGGGGAATGCAAAAATTTAATAAAAACACAAATGAAAGTTATATTATTATTTATTATTAACTAAAGAAACAAATAAACAATATTTCAAGTACAATAAATATATATCCGTACATTCTATAAAAAATAAACAAATATTTGAATTATTGTCTTGATTTATTGTGTATTTGACAACATTTTTATATCTTGATTTAGTAGAACATGTGTAATATTTAGTATCCACTTCAAGATCTTTTTTGTTTAATGGTATCCAATGATACTTCGGTCCAGTCCTTTAATGAAGCTGTTTGTTGTGAGTAAAATTGTTCATAGTTAGGTGACGATGCATCTCGATATCAACGCATTTCACATATTTACAAGTAGGTATTTAATTTGTCAAAAATACAATGGTCGAACCTACGTGACTATCCAGGCCAACAATGAACAAAAACGAACAAATCAAAACTATTTTGGGTAGGGCTTTCGCCTTAGATTGTTCGATTGTGTTTATTGATGGCACTTAGCTTAGATTATTGTATTTTTGACTAATTAACTATCTACTTCGATATGGATGACTTATTTTATGGCAGAAGTTTATATTATTCGAAATGAAAACAATTTTCTTGGAACTATTTGATTCTATGGTTTATTTCCAAAGATATCTCAATCCTCATTGGGTTGGAAACTTGCGACATATAAAATGCCATTTATGAAAATTGTCACAGATTCACTCACAAAAAAGAATTTTTAAGGACAACCTATACCTATAACCCTAACCAGTATTGCGATAAGGAAAACAACCGAACCGAAATTTTATAATTTAAAACACCACCCATTACTTGTGACGGGAGATTGATCCAGAAAAAAAAAACGCTTTTTCGTCTGCAGAGAGTGAGGGTGGAAATCACCCCAACCAAAGCAACAAGCGAGCAGATACGGCTGTCAGGGTGGGAGACATGAACCCAAGCGGAACGGTATTATACTTTTTAATTAAATTTAACCAGATGAAAAAGAAGGGGTAATTTAGATTTTGGACGCCGTCGTACCGGGGCGGGGGTTGAATCGGGACCGAAGCGAGCGGAGCAGTTCGCTCGCGCTGTGGTTGAAATGCAGAGCTTGGCGTGCTTTGCGGGGTCGGTCTCTCGGGACTCAAACTCTGGAATACACACCTACAGCGGGTCTCGTTTATCTGACAGTAATTTGACAAAGCTCTAGCCTCTAAGCCGCCTAAAATAGATCAACAGGTCTGATACTACGCCAGAGCGGCCCGATGCGATCCTTTCTCTCTCGTGTTCGGAATGGGCGGAGGCTACGGCTTAAAGCGAAGAGGAGACGTAGAAATAACCGGAATAATACGAACGTTCGTCGTAGAAAATGTTTTGTGGTAAACAGTCAACATACAAGGCATTGGCACAGTGTGGCTTTTTGCAAATCTAACCGGACAAAATTAATAACTTAATCGGGTAATAACATGGTGACATACAGGCGGGATGTTTTAATTTTAAATACATCAAAAATTACAGTCACAACCTGGATTTGGATCAGGGACCTTTGCGTTTCTAGCACAATGCTCTCCCATATGAGCTACTGAGGCCTATAATATTACTTGACAAAGTATCTCGTTAAACATTTTCATTAATAACTTTGTTATTTAGGAAACGAGATTAGTGGTATTTGGTGGAGTGATAACAGATAACAAATAGTGTCTTTTTGATATTCCTGAGGGTAGAATTACTTCCGGTTTTGACGGAAGTTACGTCATTTGTGAAATTCTAAATAGTACCATGTACTTTTTTGGAATATTAGGAATTTGGATAAAATTGCGAACCGAAATACAATAATGTTCATCAATTCTTATCTGTGACAACAGTACCGCAATTTACCAAGCCATTTGCACAAAACTTCTAACTTCTTTATATGTATATGAAACTAGACCGATGGAATTTGGTGAAGTGATATTAGACAACAATTGTTTTTTTATATCCTCAAGGGTACTATTACTGCCTATTTTTCCGGAAGTGCAAATTCAGTTTAACCGAATGCTTAGCTTTTTACTTTAACATACGTAGTATGTCAAAGAACCGAATCGTGCCGAAAAGATTGTTTTGAGATTTTAGAGGTACAAAAAAATGTCTGGGTGTGTTTATGTATGTATTTAGGTGTGTGTGTGTGTGTGCCCGTTTTTGTGGCGACGATTCCGGAGAATTTATTGAAGGTATCAGGACGATGCTTCATATTTAGAAGTTGCATGACTAGCTGAAAATATTTTTGTTCAAAAGTAAAGGAACTGGATGTTTACTCAAAGCATTTTTCAAGGGTTTTGCAATTGAGCCGCCATTTCTGTAATTTCGTCAAAATAGTTAAATAATAAATTAAAGTAGAGGACATTTTCTATAATTTCTGTCTATGACATTTTTTGAAAAAAATATTAGTTTAACTGCATGAGGAAATTGTGTTTGTTTGAAATCGGTGTCTTCATTAATATAAAACTAGTTAGCCAGGATACTTTCATTCTAATGACAGTAGGTAGTATCAAACGCTGATGTTTTGGCAATACCTACTGCCAATAGAATCAAAATATCTGTTAAATCCCGGCGAACTAGTTTTATTTTAATGCAGACCGATCTCGATCAAATAGAATCTCATGCAGCTAAACTATTGATTTTATATATATATTATGATAAAGTCGTGTGCCTGGCCACATCAGATTTTTTAAATGAAATATTAAGTGTATTTTCTTTTTCAAAGCTTTTATGTACGCACATAATAAAGTATTTAATGGCAAATAAACTTGTATCAACATTTAAGCACATTTTTTAAATTATACGATACTATCTAGTCTAAATGTTGCATTAGTCTATTTTTATACACGTTAATTTCACATCTTGTTGTTCAACTTTGGCTATTTGAAAAAGAAAAATCACATAATCTTCCATTAAAAAAAATTCTAAATGTTAAAGCAAATTATAAACTTTAGGCCTTCTGCCGGACACCTAAATGTTTTTCTGTAGGGCCAATTTTTTGTAGTAAGTGTGGGTCCATATGGATAACTTTTTATCAACTTGTAATTTTGAATTTCTTTAATCTTGGTGGGCAGTAGATAACACCTATGGCATGGGACTCTTTGTTCCCCAGAGTTAACAATATTTTACTATTTTCAATTCTATTTTTCACGAAAATTTTCTTATCTTAGTAAGGCCATAAAATGTTTTAGCTGCTTTGAGACAATTAAAAGTTCTAGCAACATTAAAAACAACTCCAATGTGATTCAAATTCAGTAGTCACATTAAGTCTAATATAACGACTGTTTGTAATCCTATAATTTCTTACTGAGACATTCGCTACCATGAAAACTTTGTTTATTACAAATAAATGTAAGAAAACAAATTACGCCTTTTGGGTACGAAATGTATAAGAAAACTAAATCTCGAAAAAATCGGTTAACTTTTTAACTTTTCTCGAAGTCATGTTCTAATCTAGGGTTAGACATTTTTTTTGTGTTACGAATTCATGATTTTAAAAGATATCTATACTATTAAGGGTTTTTTAGGTTTGATACAAATAATTTATAATCGTCCCGTGAACACGTCACACGTAATAACAATGGCGGATACGTGGAAAACGCGCACAATAAATATTTATCAAAAAGCTCGTTACCGATCATTAATTAATTTTTGAAAAGTCGGACGTGCAGTCGCGAATTTGCAAATGTTTACACACACACACCGGTATGATTAATACGCGAAACACCGTGATAAATGTTTGATATAAATTCGTGAAAACGCGAAACCATTTTATATTCTGCAATCGGCATACATATCAACGCACATCGCAAAATTTATATAATTATTGCTAGCGGTTCGCGGCCGGGCGACTTCTGCACGTGACGTGTTGTCAAATAAACCGTTAAAATTTAAAATTAATTTTGATTTAATACCGGCTTTTCGGTTAAGCACTCGTTGAATATTTTGCACAATTTATTGTCGTTATGTAATGAATTACAGGATCAGATATTGTACTATTGCTGCAATATTTTGGAGAGTGTCGAACAGGTAAAACGTATTTTTTTGAAATATGTTATAACCGTTTACTTGAAATTATGTATAAGGGGATATAGGGCAAAAGATCGTTTCGGATTTTGAGAGGACTGCCTTGGATGATTTTGTGTTTAGAAAAAAAATTCAGTTTAAGGTTAAAATAATATTTAGTTGTTGCCAAACTTAACTAAATTAATATAGGTGTAGACTCAATTGACTCCAGTTTTTAAGATAGCAAATGCAAACGTAGTTTTTTTCAATTTTCTGTACTGATTCTCTCAAAAACTAGAGACAATTCCAGTTTCTAACTTCAGATTGAGATACATATTTCAGTTATTGTTCAGTTATTTTGATTTATTTTTTAGTATTTTTATCTACACTCAAAAGTTTATTGATTATTCTTTTAATAGTGTGGTTTCCAAATTAATTGACATCAGTAAACATAAAAATACTATTTTCTTGAATACACATTTAACCAAATAAGGAAATCAAATAAGGAATCTTTATTTGGATGAGAAAAATGATAGTTCATTATATTTATTCGACATGTTTGATTAAATTAAATTTGTAAGAATTACAATGAGAAATATAACGATATCAATAAAATTTTAAGGTTTTTTGGCGTTATTGATCAAGAACAAAAATATACCTCCAGTCTATTCGTTCAAGTGAGTCTTTCATCGTTCAAGAGATCACTTTTTGTGTGGCGAGTCGTTCTACAATATGCCCAGTGGCCCGTTATCCCATGGGCAAAATGGGCACTTGCCCAGGGCCCTCAATAACAGGGCGCCCCAAAGCAGTATTTTAACTAATTTATTACCGTTTCAAGAATAGTGAATTTTATATTTGAGCGCCTGCCGGTTTGAAACCAAAATCAATCTTTTATAAACTATAAATGAATTAGGTAATTAATAAATTACTGTAGTAAGAATAGGAAATTGAACTTTGGAGTAGTCTTGCCTATGGGGCCCCAAAGAGAGTGGAGGAAGTTTTAGCAGTTAAAATCATGTTCTTTTGGAATAGAAGAAACTATATCTAATATAGTTGTACGAGACTAATGAGAAACCCTTGACTAAGTTAGAAGAGAAAATCTGCATGCATTCTTCGATGATTTTCAGTCGACAGTTTTCCTTTTGTTCTGAAAGTCTATTCTGTAAAGATAAATGATCCAAAAGAGTCTGTAAAATAAAAATTCCGATCCTCCAAATGCTGTAAATCTTTCAAAGTCGTTACTATTACACAGTGTGTATAAAGAAACAACTCAATATATTTCTTTCTAAAAACTTGATAAGATAAACATTCTAATAACAGTTTTAGGAAATTGTTTAACCTACATATTTTTAATAGTTAGAAATGAAACACTTTATATTTAAAAATTATTCTAAATATTACTCAAGTCATTTTCAAACACGATGAGCTATTGACACGGTACAAATCCTTTTAACATTGTTTAATTGCTTTCTCTTAACATTTTATCGTCTTGTTACATTAACACCACTGACCTCAGGGACATGTGATTTTCACAGTTCAATTTGTAATTCAAAAGAGTATAAAAGATAGAGGAAAGATATAGAGGATATTACAAAAATTGAATTGAACTTCTTACAAATACATGTATGTTCAAAAGTTTCAGGCTTGTCTTTTCCTGAACCTTTGGTTACTTTCTTCTGAACTTTGAGGCCCAGATATTGATATGTTACTCTTCTTCTTGTCAAAACGGATATAGCAGAAGGCATTCGGTATAATTGTGTTTTTTTGATGATATGGAATCGGAATCTTAGGTAATGTTAGAGAAAGAAAATTACATTTTATTGAAATTAACGTCTCAAAAACTATGAAAACTGCACCACAAATTTACATATTCAGATTATGGCATAACGCGCCGCTGCTAGTCAATAAATGCAACTAATAAGACAACTTTGTTTTCTTTTCTACTTACATTGTAAAGATGAACGCTCCGATCTGCAAAATTCTGTAAATCTTTCAAAGTCCTTATTATTACACAGTGTGTATGAAAAAAACGTAACCACTCACGATTTTCTTTCTAAAAAGTTGACAAAAAAAGATTCCAATAAAAGTTTTAGGAAATTGCTTAAGCTACAAATTTGTGATGTTAAGCAATGAAACACATTTTATGTAACTATTCATTTTCAAAAAAGACGAGCTATTGACATGGTAGAAATCCTTTTAACATTGGTAAATTACTGTTTTGTAATTCAAAAGAGTATTAAAGAAAAGCAGGAGAAATATAAATCTTGTATATTAAAAAGTCATTAAGTTTCTAGTTTGTCTCTTCCTAAACCTTTTATTTGGTTAGTTTCCTCTAAACTTTGAGGACCAGATATTGACACGTTACATTTCTTCTTGTTAAAACTGATATAGCAGAAGGCATTCGGAATAATAAATTGTATTTTTTGATGATATGGAATAGGAAACTTAGATAAAGAAATAGGAAATTAGATTTTATTAAAAGACACATACAAAAAAACCTGCATCACAAATTTAATAAGTTCATATTCAGAGGACATATGTGTTGATGATGGCCTATTTAAGAATAAACTATCGCATTTTTTGAAATATTGAAAATATTAAAAGTATATTTATTTGTTAATAACACCCTTTATTTATTAAGATAATATGTTTTACTTGCTGCGAATTTTAATTATCAAATTTTTAAGCTATTTATTAGTTTTTGTAATTCTTATGCATAATCTGTTGTTACTTTAAATAATTATGTAGGTGGTTAAATGTTGCAAAAAGGTTACCCTTACCTATTACTTATGATTTTTGTTAATTGTTCTGAAATTTTATATCAGTATGATTAGTTCCTATATATTATTTTTGTATAAAAAATAATTCTTCTATATTCAGCATTGTATATGGGGGCCCACAAATTCAAAATTGCTAGGACTATCGTATTCGGTTTTTTGGAACACGCTGCTATTCTCAAAAATAACAGATCGCTTTGGCATTCTTTTAAAGTTGTCGTACAAAAGTGCGATTTACCAACACCGTTCTGGTAATTACATCAAAGCCGCTTGTAATATGTGCAAACATCACCGAATATTAAAAAAAACATTCGAACTGGACTGTGTTTGAGGTTTCTAGTCGATGATAAAGTACTTTCACAATCATCGCTATTGTAACCATGGTTGCCAACTTATTACAAACAGGCACTACAATACTCCAGAGTGCAGGTATAGAGAAGTTCAGAAGAAAATAATAATTTGTGCTCTTAACATTTAAATATATTTCATAATGTATTACTGCAGACAATAATCTGCCGCAACTGCCATCGGAAAGCATTTCTATATTTGTTGGCCACACCAAAGTTTGCATAAATAATTTTCATAAATATTGAAATTCCTTTCCGACAGCAGTTGCATGAGGACCTTCAGAATCGAATGGTAGCGAGTATTTCGCGATTAGCGCAATAATCATGACGTGGGTTATTTTCGCATTTTCAAGGTCGGAGACCGGAGCCTTAACGCATGTGGAAAATTGGACTAAAAGCAAATCAGAGCGGAGCACTTTACAGTTTGTAACAGATCACCAACCTCCGTGCTATTTTTCAAGGCCGACTACTAGCACCAATTTATCTGAACACACGTTACAATTATCAAATTTGTATTCTGTTTGTGTGGTATAATAAAAACAGCAGCTATCTACCTCTTAGCCATTAATTTAAAAATCTAGATACGGCCACTTTAATCTTCACACCTATTTCAAATTGCGTGGGTGTGGCAGCGGTGCGAATTCGCGTATATCACGCGGCGTAATAAATAATTTCGACATCGCAGCGGTCCTGTGATAATTATACCGTCAAAGTAATCATTAACAGCCGGCGTAGTCCATTAAGGAGTGCGCGGCTCGCCGCCAGTCGTGTGCTTTTTAGTTATTTCTTTTTTGGTGGTGTTGGCGGTGGTGTGTGTGGGTGGGGTAGGTGGCGAGAGGAAATTTTTCAAGTGTAGGTTGTTCCTCGGAAAAAGCTTTTAGTTATTACTGAAAACCGACACTTTTGTACTAACGTCCGACAGTCACGTTACCTGTGTGCGTGGCCACTTCAGCGGAATACGGGCGCGCTTTCACTGATTCCTTTTCAGTTTTCGCGTTAAATGAGGTCACCGATTTATTCCTGCATTTTATGGAGGACAATGTATTTATCTCATACCGCTATCTGCAAGAATGTGACACAACTCAAGAGTTTCACGCAATTGAAAAATAAGTAATTCAGAACTGTTGTTAACTGTTTTAAAAGTGCTAAATTTAGAACGAAAAAACAATTATATCTTTTTGAAAGATAGAGCGTTCGAATGTAGTCATACTAATGCATTGGGATGTGCTGAATTCAACGGTGTGGTCGGTTTTCCCGTAGCGTGTACGGTTTCGCTAGAAAGTGGGAAACTATAATTTCCGCGGTTTATCGCGTTTTTCTCGCGAACCGCGCACCTTAGAGCAACGCGGCTTTCAGAAATGAATTCCTCGGCCAATTGCATATCCGATACCGTTTGAACCGTCAACATCGCTCGATTAGATCGGACACAGCTTGCGTTCAAAGTTTCTAACATAGTAAAATGTGTGTTTTTGGCATAATTTTTGATAATTGGGAACGTAATAACTGCCGAACCGTTCCAAATAAGTAAAATCAAATTATACCGGCGTAATCAGCGTCAAAAATTGTATCAAGAACCACAACCTTAATTTGATTGAAGGTAGTTGGGTTTTTGCCGACTGGCTAAAATTTTGTAAGAAATCACAAATTTTAAACTATAATTTTGAAGTGGCACACCTATCATAAAAACAAGGACCCGGATCAAGATGGAACCTTTCCTATCCTACTAAAACGGGTGCACTGATTACAAATTTACATAGGAAAAGTCTCTGTCTCTACTGGTTACCGAGTTGTGCTGAAATTACGGTTTTTCAAATAATACAAAAATAAGCGAAATGGACCACATAACATGAAAATGGTAAACCTTAGACATATAAAAGTATACATATTTTTGATAGGCTCACCGAGAGCTATCATTTGGTAGTGGGTAAACCTTTCTATCACCAACGGTTGCAATGTTCATTTTTTTTCTATCTAAAACTGCTAAATTTAGAACGAAAAAACAATTATAACTTTTTGGGAGATAGAGCGTTCGCATGTAGTCATGCTTATGCATTGGGATGAGCTGAATTCAACGGTGTGGTCGGTTTTCCCGTAGCTTGTACGTTTGGCTAGAAAGTGGGAAACTATAATTTCCGCGGTTTATCGCGCTTTTCTCGCGAACCGCGAACCTTAGGGTAACGCGGCTTACAGAAATGAATTCCTCGGCCAATTTCCCATCCGATACCGTTTGAACCGTCAACATCGGTCGATTAGATCGGACACAGTTTGCGTTCAAAGTTTCTAACGTAGTAAAATGGGTGTTTTTAGCATAATTTTTGATAATTGGGAACGTAATAACTGCCGAACCGTTCCAAATAAGTAAAATCAAATTATACAGGCGTAATCAGCGTCAAAAATTGTATCAAGAACAACAACCTTAATTTGATTGAAGGTTGTTGGGTTTTTGCCGACTGGCTAAAATTTTGTAAGAAATCACATATTTTAAACAATAATCTTGAAGTAGCACACCTATCTCAAAAACAAGCACCCGGATGAAAATGAAACCTTTCCTATCTTACTAAAATGGGTGCGCTGATTACTAATTTACATAGGAAAAGTCTCTGTCTCTACTGGTTACCGAGTTGTGCTGAAATTACGGTTTTTCAAATAATACAAAAATAAGCGAAATGGACCACATAACATGAAAATGGTAAACCTTAGTCATATAAAAGTATACATACTTTTGATAGACTCATCGAGAGCTATCATTTGGTAGTGGGTAAACCTTTCTATCACCAACGGTTGCAATGTTCATTTTTTTTCTATCTAAAAGTGCTAAATTTAGAACGAAAAAACAATTATAACTTTTTGAGAGATAGAGCGTTCGAATATAGTCATGCTCATGCATTGGGATGTGCTGAATTCAACGGTGTGGTCGGTTTTCCCGTAGCGTGTACGGTTTGGCTAGAAAGTGGGAAACTATGATTTCCGCGGTTTGTCGCGTTTTTCTCGCGAACCGCGCACCTGAGAGCAACGCGGCTTTCAGAAATGAATTCCTCGGCCAATTTCCCATCCGATACCGTTTGAACTGTCAACATCGCTCGATTAGATCGGACACAGTTTGCGTTCAAAGTTTCTAACATAGTAAAATGGGTGTTTTTAGCATAATTTTTGATAATTGGGAACGTAATAACTGCCGAACCGTTTCAAATAAGTAAAATCAAATTATGCAGGCGTAATCAGCGTCAAAAATTGTATCAAGAACAACAACCTTAATTTGATTGAAGGTTGTTGGGTTTTTGCCGACTGGCTAAAATTTTGAAAGAAATCACATATTTTAAACAATAATCTTGAAGTAGCACACCTATCTCAAAAGCAAGCACCCGGATGAAAATGAAACCTTTCCTATCTTACTAAAATGGGTGCGCTGATTACTAATTTACATAGGAAAAATCTCTGTCTCTACTGGTTACCGAGTTGTGCTGAAATTACGGTTTTTCAAATAATACAAAAATAAGCGAAATGGACCACATAACATGAAAATGGTAAACCTTAGTCATATAAAAGTATACGTACTTTTGATAGACTCACCGAGAGCTATCATTTGGTAGTGGGTAAACCTTTCTATCACCAACGGTTGCAATGTTCATTTTTTTTCTATCTAAAAGTGCTAAATTTAGAACGAAAAAACAATTATAACTTTTTGAGAGATAGAGCGTTCGAATGTAGTCATGCTTATGCATTGGGATGTGCTGAATTCAACGGTGTGGTCGGTTTTCCCGTAGCGTGTACGGTTTGGCTAGAAAGTGGGAAACTATAATTTCCGCGGTTTATCGCGTTTTTCTCGCGAACCGCGCACCTGAGAGCAACGCGGCTTTCAGAAATGAATTCCTCGGCCAATTTCCCATCCGATACCGTTTGAACTGTCAACATCGCTCGATTAGATCGGACACAGTTTGCGTTCAAAGTTTCTAACATAGTAAAATGGGTGTTTTTAGCATAATTTTTGATAATTGGGAACGCAATAACTGCCGAACCGTTCCAAATAAGTAAAATCAAATTATACAGGCGTAATCAGCGTCAAAAATTGTATCAAGAACAACAACCTTAATTTGATTGAAGGTTGTTGGGTTTTTGCCGACTGGCTAAAATTTTGAAAGAAATCACGTATTTTAAACAATAATTTTGAAGTAGCACACCTATCTCAATAACAAGCACCCGGATCAAAATGAAACCTTTGCTATCTTACTAAAATGGGTGCGCTGATTACAAATTTACATAGGAAAAGTCTCTATCTCTACTGGTTACCGAGTTGTGCTGAAATTACGGTTTTTCAGATAATACAAAAATAAGCGAAATGGGCCACATAACATGAAAATGGCAAATCTTAGACATATAAAAGTATACATATTTTTGATAGACTCACCGAGAGCTATCATTTGGTAGTGGGTAAACCTTTCTATCACCAACGGTTGCAATGTTCATTTTTTTTCTATCTAAACGTGCTAAATTTAGAGCGAAAAAACAATTATAACTTTTTGATAGATAGAGTGTTCGAATGTAGTCATGCTTATGCATTGGGATATGCTGAATTCAACGGTGTGGTCGGTTTTCCCGTAGCGTGTACGGTTTGGCTAGAAAGTCGGAAACTATAATTTCCGCGGTATATCGCGTTTTCCTCGCGAACCGCGCACCTTAGAGTAACGCGGCTTATAGAAGTGAATTCCTCGGCCAATTTCCCATCCGATACCGTTTGAACCGTCAACATCGGTCGATTAGATCCGACACAGTTTGCGTTCAAAGTTTCTAACATAGTAAAATGTGTGTTTTTAGCATAATTTTTGATAATTGGGAACGTAATAACTGCCGAACCGTTCCAAATAAGTAAAATCAAATTATACAGGCGCAATCAGCGTCAAAAATTGTATCAAGAACAATAACCTTAATTTGATTGAAGGTTGTTGGGTTTTTGCCGACTGGCTAAAATTTTGTAAGAAATCACATATTTTAAACAATAATTTTGAAGTAGCACACCTATCTCAAAAACAAGCACCCGGATTGAAATGAAACCTTTGCTATCTTACTAAAATGGGTGCGCTGATTACAAATTTACATAGGAAAAGTCTCTGTCTCTACTGGTTACCGAGTTGTGCTGAAATTACGGTTTTTCAAATAATACAAAAATAAGCGAAATGGACCACATAACATGAAAATGGTAAACCTTAGACATATAAAAGTATACATATTTTTGATAGGCTCACCGAGAAGTATCATTTGGTAGTGGGTAAACCTTTCTATCACCAACGGTTGCAATGTTCATTTTTTTTCTATCTAAAACTGCTAAATTTAGAACGAAAAAACAATTATAACTTTTTGGGAGATAGAGCGTTCGCATGTAGTCATGCTTATGCATTGGGATGAGCTGAATTCAACGGTGTGGTCGGTTTTCCCGTAGCGTGTACGGTTTGGCTAGAAAGTGGGGAACTATAATTTCCGCGGTTTATCGCGCTTTTCTCGCGAACCGCGCACCTTAGAGCAACGCGGCTTTCAGAAATGAATTCGTCGGCCAATTTCCCATCCGATACCGTTTGAACCGTTAACATCGGTCTATTAGATCGGACACAGTTTGCATTCAAAGTTTCTAACATAGTAAAATAGGTGTTTTTAGCATCATTTTTGATAATTGGGAACGTAATAACAGCCCAACCGTTCCAAATAAGTAAAATCAGATTATACCGGCGTAATCAGCGTCCAGCATTGTATCAAGAACCACAACCTTAACTTGATTGAAGGTAGTTGGTTTTTTGTCGACTGGCTAAAATTTTGTAAGAAATCACATATTTTAAACAATAATTTTGAAGTAGCACGCCTATCTCAAAAACAAGGACCCGGATCAACATGAATCCTTTACTATCTTACTAAAATGGGTGCGCTGATTACAAATTTACATATGAAAAGTCTCTATCTGTACTGGTTCCCGAGTTGTGCTGAAATTACGGTTTTTCAAATAATACAAAAATAAGCGAAATGAACCACATAACATGAAAATGGTCAATCGTAGGCATATAAAAGTATACATATTTTTGATAGACTCAACGAGAGCTATCATTTGGTAGTGGGTAAATCTTTCTATCACCAACGGTTGCAATGTTCAATTTTTTTCTATCTAAAAGTGCTAAATTTAGAACGAAAGTACAATTATAACTTTTTGAGAGATAGAGCGTTCTAATGTAGTCATGCTTATGCATTGGGATGTGCTGAATTCAACGGTGAGGTCGGTTTTCCCGTAGCGTGTACGGTTTGGCTAGAAAGTGAGAAACTATAATTTCCGCGGTTTATCGCGCTTTTCTCGCGAACCGCGCACCTTAGAGCAACGCGGCTTTCAGAAATTAATTCGTCGGCCAATTTCCCATCCGATACCGTTTGAACCGTTGACATCGGTCGATTAGATCGGACACAGTTTGCATTCAAAGTTTCTAACATAGTAAAATAGGTGTTTTTAGCATCATTTTTGATAATTGGGAACGTAATAACTGCCCAACCGTTCCAAATAAGTAAAATCAGATTATACCGGCGTAATCAGCGTCAAGCATTGTATCAAGAACCACAACCTTAACTTGATTGAAGGTAGTTGGTTTTTTGTCGACTGGCTAAAATTTTGGTAAAATCATTTGGTAGTGGGTAAGCCTTTCTATCACCAACGGTTGCAATGTTAAATTTTTTTCTATCTAAAAGTGCTAAAAGTACAATTATAACTTTTTGAGAAATAGAGCGTTCTTATGTAGTCATGCTTATGCATTGGGATGTGCTGAATTCAACGGTGAGGTCGGTTTTCCCGTAGCGTGTACGGTTTGGCTAGAAAGTGAGAAACTATAATTTCCGCGGTTTATCGCGCTTTTCTCGCGAACCGCGCACCTTAGAGCAACGCGGCTTTCAGAAATGAATTCCTCGGCTAATTTCCCATCCGATACCGTTTGAACCGTCAATATCGGTAGATTGGATCAGACACAGTTAGCGTTCAAAGTTTCTTATATAGTTAAATGGGTGTTTTTTGCATCCTTTTTGATAATTGGGAACGTAATAACTGCCGAACCGTTCCAAATAAGTAAAATCTAATTATACCGGCGTAATCAGCGTCAAAAATTGTATCAAGAACCTCAACTTTAATTTGATTGAAGTTAGTTGGGTTTTTGCCGACTAAGTAAAATTTTGTAAGTAATTACGTATTTTAAACTGTGATTTTGAACTGGCACACCTATCTCAAAAACAAGGACCCGGATCAACATGAAAACTTTGCTATCTTACTAAAATGGGTGCGCTGATTACAAATTTACATAGGAAAAGTCTCTGTGTTTGCTAGTTACCGAGTTTTGCTGAAATTACTGTTTTTCAAATAATACAAAAATAAGCGAAATGGACCACATAACATGAAAATGGTAAATCTTAGGCATATAAAAGCATACATATTTTTGATAGACTCTACGAGAGCTATCATTTGGTATTGATTTTTCCGCATTTTCTAGTATTTGCATTATCGGGTCTGACATTTTCGCTCAGTAAACCCGTCAACCTTTCTCCAACCTTCTAGTTTCCGTTGAGGGACACTTCTTCACTACGCGCCATAATAGCGACCGACGAAAAGAAACGACCGGTCGCTCATTTATATTCAAAGACGCACGCCGTTTTATGGTACCGCTGTATTCCGAACGTACAATCCGAAATCTGTGAAAGTAATAAGTTTGGAAAGTGTCCCTGGTGGCTTCGAGCTTTCGATCGCCGAAAGACGACAGGCGGTCGACTCCGAAACAGCAAAGGAAGGAAAGGAGTCGTCTAAGTACACAGGTGGCCCTTCAATAATGAAACAGGCCCCCGAACTCACCCTTGCGGCCCCAAACCCACGCCCCGCAGCCGACCGTAAAGAGCACTGTGAAGTTTGGCAATCTATTCTCTGAATAGGTCGTTTTTTATTCATGCGGTATTCTTGCTACAAGTGCAACGCTAAATAAATAAAGTCCGAGCGCAACTACAGCGGTAGAAAGGTTACACAGAATCTGATCGTCGCGTCGCGTAAAGGACAATGTCGTGTTTAAATTTTCATCCAAATTGAGTATAATCTATTGATGAGTTTGTTAGACTACGAGATTTGTACTTGGTCATAAAATACAACATTTTTTAAGACTAGCAGTTTATTATTAGTCATTTTCTGAGAGTTTTAAAACTATGTAATTTTTCTCTTGTCGATAAATATATTTCTTTTTATTCAATAAGAGCATTGCAATCTAGTCATGATTGACTATTGAGTAACTTAATTCTAACTTATTTTATTAATATAAGTTAACCTACAACCAGCACTTACTCTGCTTTTGTCACTTTCTCACATTCACACTAACTCAAAAGGCTTCTTTCTCTTGAGTCTTCTCACTAATGCGGTGTTGTCGAGGAGCTGGACGGCCTCAACGTTTACGTGATGGTGAAGGCTTTCCTCGTGACTTCTTGCTAAATTTTGGATTTCTTTGCACACAAACTCCATTTTGATGTCCTTGTGGAGATCATCATTCCTAATGTACCAAGGCGCATTGACAATGCATCTCAATAGTTTATTTTGAAAGGTCTGGCCAATTTTCATGTTGCTTTTTTTGGTGCAACCCCAGAGTTGAGCACCATACGTCCACACGGGTTTTAGAATTTGCTGGCACAAGAGAAGCTTATTATGTACAGACAGCGTAGAGTTTCTTCCTAGCATCCAGTACATCTCTCTATAACGGATTCTTAGTTCCTCTCTTTCCTTTTTGACATGGGCTTTCCAGTGGAGCCTGGCGTTTAATGTCATGCCGAGATATTTGGCTGTGTTTGCGTACGGTATTGTTTGGTTATTAATATTAACCTGGATGTATTTGTTTTTCTTTGTCCAGACCTGAAAATGACCAAGAGCTGTTTGGAGTTTTCTCGTCGTTTCTTCATTGCTGTTCCCAACAGCTAGGATAGCCGTGTCGTCTGCAAAACTTGCGACAGTATTATTCTCTAATGCTGGGCAGTCACTCGTGTAGAGTAGGTAAAGGACCGGCCCTAAAACACTACCTTGCGGCACTCCTGCTTTTATTTCCTTAACGACAGAGCATGCAGCACCTTGTTTGACTCTAAAGTATCTCTCAGTCAGGTAAGATTTTAATAGTTGTGCAAACTGTTTCGTGTTTATTCGTGTTTACAAGAATTGTTACAATCCTATCTTGCTGAAATTTTCATCGATTCGTATTATGGACACCATTTTGCCATTATGCATTTTGACTCATTTTGCATTAAATTGTACATCCTAAATCATTTTCCGACATGATTGATACCACTACTTTTTGTGATTACAGCGACAGCGCTTGGAACATATCAGTGAAGAAAGAAAGCATTGTTACTAAACTAAACCATTTGACTATTTGGACGTGAAACTTTATTAATTGCGTTATTTTCCATGCAATGTACGAAAGAGGGCAGGAGTTATGACAGGAGTTCTATCTCTAAGCTGCCAGTTGGCCTCCCGTGTGTGTTGCGTTTTGTTCGCAACGAAATTTACATTCATCCAAGGTCTTCGCGGCCGTATTTCATCGGGGAAAATGGTCGACGGGTTACCGCTATGGCACAGCACACTGCGGTATTTTGCCTACCGCCCTATTGCCTCCCTTGCGACCAGCTACCGGTGGTGTTGCCTATTATTCTCCTCTCACTTCCTGTAGAACGTGCATAATAACAACGTTCCCCGCAATATAGCCGAAAACCTGTTATACGGTGTAGGTGCAGCAAAATGCGAATAAAAACGTACCCGAAGGAAATACCATGTTTTGTTTAATATTTTCTGGTAACTTTTATTCTGACAACATCGGTTAATGTGGAGTCTGAAATTTCCTATGTTGTAAAATAAATAATTATTTACACTGTAAAAAGGGGGATTTTTGGATAATTTACGATTTTATAGAAGAATAAGTTGTAGTCTTTCTGTGTCTAAAAGGAAATATAAACGCAAATACTAGTTGTGAAAGACAATTTTCTTGCTGGGATCGTGGGATGTTTATACAATCACATTTTATATTCATATTTATCGACAAGAGGCCACCATGTTTACCCAAAAGAGATAACAAATCTGCTGTCTGAGAAAAGAAAGGCAAGAAGAAAATGGTTCCAAATTAGAGCACCACGTGACAAGACGAGATTAAACAACCTCACTCAACAACTCAGAAGAGATATTGAAGAACTAAAAAATGAATCTATCAACGCCTACCTGAGGGAACTATCCAACACCAGCGAATCACACTCTGGAAGGCAACCAAATAGCTGAAAAGGCCGATAATTCAGATTCCACCGATCAGAAAAGCTGATATACGCTGGGCCAGGAATAATGACAACCCACCTCTGTTTCTGACACATTCATCTAGTCTATTAGGAATACTGGTTTAATATGAATGGTAAGTAATACCAATAAAATACACATTTCTTGAAAAACTAATCAAAATATATCAACGTGTTTACTGGGTGTTCATTTATTTATGGGAGCCAAGATATGTATTTTATATCCTGTAAAAGCCTGTAAAACCTGTAAAACCTGTAAAAGAGTTTCAGGTGACCAAAAATGTTGAAATCTAAATGACCAAGTTTATATTTTGAGCCAAATCCTGTTGTAATAAGTGTAATACACCTATCCAAATTTGTGACCCCGCACGAGAGAATCACTCTGTCATCTTTTGTTTTGATAGTATTGACAACTGTGTTTGAAAGCCCATAACTCTGAAAACTACTGAACAGTAAAAATTTAAAAAAGTATGTCGTACTCCTGAATCATTTCTACATAAGTTGTATGACTGTCAAAATTGTTTGCCTCTCGCCTTTTCTTGTTAGCCACTTACCACAAAACTTTCAGTTTTTGTTCAGGCTGCATTTGGAGTCTCTTCTATAGATTGGCGCTTTTGTTTTCTTCAGTTTTTGGGTAATAAATGTTACGAACATTGTTTTGATGGAAGCCGTTATCTCAGTAACGAATGTTAGCAGGACAACGAAGAGGCAACCCATTTTGACAGTCATACAACTTATGTAGAAATGATCCAGGAGTACGACACACTTTTTGAAAATTTTTCTTTTCAGTAGTTGTTGTAGTAAACGTGAAGGTAGCCCAACATGTTTTCAAAACTTTAATACAACAAACAAATTTGTATTTTATGATCCAGTACAATTTTGACACCAGATTTAGATGTCATTAAGTCCGTCAAGGGAATCGTTTAAAAACTTTTTTTTAGAAAATAATGTCATTCGGTAAGTTTTCATATTTGTTTTTCCAAAAGAAAAAAATACAAGACTACATTCCAATTTATAATTTTTTAAAATAAAAGCAAAATGTGATATTATCTATACATAGTACAATACAACACAAAATATACATCAAACAACGCAAAAACAAAATAGATGAAGAAACCAAATAAAAAGTACATAAAAATAAAATCTAAATTCATAAGTAACTTCATTTCACAGAGTTGTCCCACATTTTTAGCCACAAAAATTGAAACGAAATACGTATTTTTACTTTATCACAGTTGTACAACCGAGTCAATATTAATGCCATGATAATAATAATAATCATTATAGTATATATTGACAATACTATTATATTTAAATTTGCCATAAAACAACCCAACCACAGAAAAACAACAACAAATTTTAAAAATTAAAATTTCTGGAAAGATTTTTCTGACCCCTACAACTCCAACTCCGACACCACGACTACGACTTCAACTCCACAGCTAAATCTATCAATAACTACAAGGTCATCAATACGTGATTATAAAACACCAATCAAATCATCCCACCGCAAGAATTTACAACCTCAAAAGACCCTTCCTGCAAATAAACTCCCACCGACACGTCTCATCCTAATTACTTCCACTCGCAACAAATCCAAGAATAGCACGCGATAGGCTTTAATAAAAAAAAAAGACGCAGCGACAGTTGACAATCTACGACTGATTACGACGACAACGCACCCCACCTTCGCCTACATCACATCAAAAAAACGATGCCGCCGCCCGTCTCCACAGGTATCATCATCATCATATCGACGTTTGGGGTGGCAGCACCGTCGCCGAAGGTGCGGTATTCCATCCGTAAGGAAAACGTGATGGACTCGGAAATGCCATCCAGTAAATCACGCAGCGTTATCTGAATAACACGCGTGCCTGACGCTATCAGATGACCTGCGTGATCTACCCCGCTGTGATTGATCTCACCTATGCCATTGTCGATAGACCGAGCTCCCGTTGCGATCTATGCATGGGCGCACGCAGAGAGGGACAAGGGGGATAGACAATCCCAATCCCAGACAATTAGAGACAAAGAGTATTTTTTGTTCAAACTTCGCTTCGTTTAGGAGTTAAGGGGGGAATTTTTGACTTTTATAGTATATCGTAAAAGACGCTATACGTCCATGTTGCAGGAAGGCTGTACGGATGGCTTAAGATGGGCATCAAAATGAGTAGGCAACCAAATATACTTCATAATTTTGTGATCAGTATTTCACCGAAATGATTAGGTATTCTCATTCAAATTATATGTTAAACTGAACTTGACACTTTTGCCGATAATGTAAAAAATCTGATGTGGCCCGGCACATGACTTTATCATACAATATATAAAATAAATAGTTTAGCTGCATGAGAATCTATTTGACTGAGATAAATCGTGTCTGCATTAAAATTAAACTAGTTAGCCAGGATTTGACAGATATTTTGATAGTCAATAGTATCAATCGAAGGTATTGTCAAAGCATCAGCATTTGACACTACCTACTGTCATCAGAATAATAGTTGTTTATCTCACAAGTGCCGAAAGTACGGAATAGCACAACGAGCGGTGATGCGGCGCGTCACCGATGGCGGAGCGTCGTCGTCGCATGTGAGCGAGTCGCGCTATGTAGTTTTCGGCAGGAGTGACATCAACGTTTTTTGTATTGCTTTTTGAGAAATACGTATTTTAAAAAAAATTCTAAAGTGGTTATATTTCGGTATAGAAAATGTTAGGTTGATACCACTTCTACGAAATGTCAAGTTTAAAAAGCTAATTCAAATTCTGACAGATTTATATTCGTTCATGACACTGTAGATGACGTTCCATAGCGGTTCTCCGAGTGTGACAGCGTGTTGACAGTCATAGACAATTCTGTGGTGACAGCACAAAAAGAATATTTGTCTAAATCCTGGCTACTATGTAGTTTCATATCAATGCAGATGCGACCGATCTCGATCAAATAGAATTTGCTCTTGCAGCTAAACTCTTAATTTTACCAAAAAATGTCATAGGCATAAATTATTCAAAATTTCCTCTGCTTTAATTTATTATTTAATTATTTTGACGAAATTACAGAAATGGCGGCTCATCTGCAAAATCCTTGAAAAAGGCTTAGAATAAACTACCAGTTCCTTTGGACCCTTTTGAACCAAAAGCTTTTCAGCTCTAAGTTTGGTCATAAAACTTCTAAATATGAACTTTCGTCCCGATACCTTTAGTAGTTTCTCCGGAATCGTCTCCACAAAAATCAAGTACACACATACGCACACACACACACACATACACACACACACACACACACACACACACACACACACACACACACACACACACACACACACACACACACACACACACACACACACACACACACACACACACACACACACACACACACACACACACACACACACACACACACACACACACACACACACACACACACACACACACACACAGACATTTTTTTGTACCTTGGTCAAAAATGTTCAGGGGACCCAAAAAGACCTATTTCCGCTAAAATCTCAATTTTTGTTTTCGGCATGATTACAATACTTTACCATACTGCGTATGATAAGGTAAAAATATCCGGCTCAATTCTGTCGAGTAGCCAATTGTTGTCACGGTTGTAATGACATTTATGTGGGACGAAATCCCGAAAAGCTGGCCAAAAACTCAAATATGCTTCGATTTAGACAAAAATTGGTTCACAGTGGTTTATGAAGTCGCTGATTATGAATCCAACGGCAAAATTATAGTGAACAATATGGCGGACCCAATATAGCGGACAAATGTGACAGTTATGTTAGATTGCGGAATGACTGCGCCAATGCGTCTTATAAAACGAGTGTTATATACTAGTTTTCTACTTTGCGACATTTGCAACGTTTACATAAATTTCGAAAATTTCGGTTCTCATCTTATAATCTAGAGTAATTTTATTTTCAACAGTTTGTACTTGTGATAAAATGCGCAAATACGATTGAAGCGAGTCAATAGCAATTGAGATGTCAGCCTTATTTGACACTTGACGTCAATATCATCAATCTTGAAAAACTAAAAGTTACTAAAAGTTTGTGATCTTCTGTTTACGTAACGACTCCGAAAGTTTATAACGAATGCAAAGCACAAAACAATTATGTAATGAATATGTACAGGCTGTCCCAGTTTCTCCCCATCATTCCTTTCACGAACAAAAAGTTCAGACTATGTGAATATTTCATGTAGCTTTGTTTTGTTCTCTTTATTCCGTAAAAAGTTACAAGTCCGAATAAACCTTTTTGCTCAAAATAACATTTTCACCCGCGAACCCCCGTCATATGATTCCATACAGCATGGGGAGTCTTACGGTATAGGAGTACCGGGACTAAAGTTAACCCTCTTCGCTATGGACAGTAACTATTACCGCAGTACCTACCTACTAGACACTGTGACAAAGGCACAGG
Source organism: Melinopterus prodromus (assembly GCA_964023965.1). Classification (NCBI taxonomy): domain Eukaryota; kingdom Metazoa; phylum Arthropoda; class Insecta; order Coleoptera; family Scarabaeidae; genus Melinopterus; species Melinopterus prodromus. The sequence goes on from OZ030390.1 coordinate 100,498,296, forward strand.
GAATTAAAACTGATTTTCATATAAAACCTTAAAATATACAACGTGTACTAAAATAAATACAGTATCATCTAAATAATTTGATAAACTAGTTTTTAATAGCGTTTGTGTTGTATTTATATATTTCCTAATATTCAAGTGTTTTTAATTAATTTGGCAGTTATTGTCTGAGTAAGATTGTCAACAAAGATCGAAACATAACAATGAATAAAAAGGTCCTATTCTATGATTGATCAATCCCTTAAAGTATGTCAAAATTTGTGTCATCAAATACGACTGTAACAATTTCTGTTTGAGTTAATATTTATTCTTATAATAATTAATTATAAATAATACGACTATAATAATACTTTAAGCCGAAATGTTGAACACAAATTAATAATATTTATTATTAACAATCTGAATCTAACATAATCAATAGCTAAATCGATAACTTGCATTTAAAGTAAAACCTTACAAGCAAAACATTGCGTTTTTATTTCTGAAGTATTTAAATTTGTAAAAGCGATGGTAAACTTTATCAGTTTAATTATCAATTTAATAAAATAATCGAGTTAGTTTATGTGAACAATGATAAGCCTGGTGTTGGTATTAGTTGCCTATTCTGCAAACTGCAACCCGCTCACGCCAATGACAATTACAAAAAAATATCATTGCAGCCACATGCGAAATCAATTCCTAATGAATTTCGTTAGCTAATACAATTACCTAAAATTCTAAGCTTCCCACTTTGTGGAATATGGTGGTATATGTTACTTTTCATCTATTAGAAAAATTTCAGAAGTTTGACCGGCAGCAGTCCCTAAATATTTTTCTATTTCTCTTCATATAACATTTTAAAAAGTTGCCGTTTGAAAACAGATTTCTAAAAACAAAAAGTTTGACATTCTTTTAATAATAATAATAATAATAACATAATACATGGCCGGTTTTAGTTTTGCACTCCCCTAGAAATATTTCTGCGGGCGCCCATGGATCTGAGTCGTGCATGCTAGGCGAATCAAGGTGGGATGTTTCGATAATGTTCGCAGTTCGGCGTTGGTAGTACGTAATTATGCCGCTAGGGGGCAATGAGTCTGGCCTAGTGGAAAATCGCGATGCGGCTGATAACGGTGTATTGGATGTGTGACTTATCGTGCGGTAAATTCTGATGATAGTAAGCGAATAGCTAATTGATAGCTCGCCGTGAACTATTCGCCTATTAATATTGTGCATGCGTGACTTACGCGATTGATTACATACCTGGCATTTGATGCATGGAGAAAGTTATGCAAGAATATTAGTTGTAAACCTTTAATCGTATACAAATTACTGTGATTTAAGGGCTGTTCGCCACGAAGTGTGAATGTGTGGTTAATTATACTAAATTTATGTATTATGCATGAGTTTCGAAGTTATAAATGACTAATGCCCTATGTTACTTACTGATTTTCAATAGATATTTAGTATTGTCTCCATGGTACTACAAAAAATGTATTGCCTTACACAAGAACTGGGTCCATTAATGTTCATTATTTATATGAATGATATTAACGGCTAACGAAACATGTTAACGTATATGCTGATGATACGGCAATTTTAGTTAGTGGGGATATATTGGATGGGGTGTAGCATCAGAGTGTAACATCAACTGGGTCATTTTAAAGTTTGGCTAAATGAAAACTTCCTTTTTGTTAACACTAAAAGACTAAAATTAAGATATATGCTGTTAAGATGTTCATGAGCAGATTTGAAACCAATGTAAAGTCTATAGCACCATATTTCCCTAAGACTTGGGTTAGGTATGTCGACGATATTTTTGCCATTTTTGACACCAAGAAGTGCAGTATTCAAGATTTTCTTCTCGTTTTGAATTCTAAATTCAACACCATTAACTTTACTGTAGAACAAGAAGTTAACGGACAACTTCCATTTTTAGATACTCTGGTAGTCAGGAATAGCAAAAATATAATAGAAATTGACGTGTATCGGAAAGATACTAACACAATCAGGTTTATCCCTAATGATTCGCAGCATCCTTTTCAACAAAAATTGTCTTTTATTAGTTGCTTAGTAAATAGGTTATTAAAATTTCCATTGTCCGCAGATAGATATCAGCAAGAATTATTGTTTATTAAGAATGTTGTCATACATAATGGGTACCCTGAGAAAATAGTTGATAGAATGATTAAGAAGCAGAATCAAAAAAATGTATGTAAATCAAATATCTACTTTAAATACTTTGTCTGTAGAAAAGAAGAATTATGTTAAAATACCGTTCGATTGTGCATAAAAAAACATAGAAACAAAAAAACAAAAAAATATCACCAATAAAACAAAAACCAAGAGAGAACTAACGATTTACTTACAAAATTATCGAAGCCTAAAAAATAAACTCCACGAACTAGAAGTAACAGCAAAAATACAAGCTCCCGACGTCATAGCAATCACCGAAACATGGCTTAATCCACACGAAGAGCAACTATACAACATAGAAAACTATAACACCGAATACCATTCTAGGCAAAACAGAGGAGGAGGACTGGCCATTTACATAAGGAAAGAAATAAATTATAGAGTATTGCAAAAACAGACTATAAACGACATAGAAATACTGAGAATAGTAATGACGAACAACGATAGTGCGCTGGCACTAGTATACAAACCACCACATGTATCTCTCCAGGCACTACTTGACACATTGCAGAATAATGTGATTAACCGGAGGAAAGGCCAAATAATAATCGGCGACATCAATATAAACCTATTGGACAAAAATAATACAACAAGTGACTACCTAAGAACATTAACAGAAAACAATTACAAAGTGGTAAACAAAATATCGAAAAAACACTACACAAGACAAGGCAATGCCGGATCTGGATCAATAATAGACCATGTAATAAGTAACAGAGTTCAACAAATAGAAAAAATAAAGATAATAAAAACGGACATATCGGATCATTATGCAATACTAACAACTGTGAAGGAAGAAACAAAGCAAAAAAAATCATATAAGCGATACTACAAGACCAAAGATGATAACAAGGCAATCGACAGAGATATCTTGAACAAAATATCACCAGAAACAAATACATACGAGCAAATCTTACATCAACTACAAGGAATTGTGCAAGCAAACCAAATACAAACATCAATCAAAAGACGAGAAAATAATGAATGGGTAAACGAAAGGGTAATTCAGGAAGTAAAAGAACGAAACAAACTGTACAAACGAATGCATAGAAACCCAACAAATACATATTTGCAAGACGAATACCAACGAAAAAAGCGAAATACAGGAAAAACTATCCAAGAAACAAAAAGGAAATACTACCAAACTCTGTTTTACCGCAATAAAGGCAACTCAAAAAACATGTGGCAAATAGTTAAAAAAATAACAAACAACACAAGAGAAAAACAAGTTATAGAAAGTATGAGCAAACCAGACGGCTCAACAACATCAGACCCACGAGAGATAGCAGACACAATAAACGATTACTTCACAAATATTGGGAGAGTACTAGCAGAAAACCAAGCAAAAAGTAAACTAACACAACCAAAGGCCACAACAACGACAAATATACGTACAGAAGATGCAGTTTTCCACAACACAAACGAAGATGAAATGAACTATATAATAAGCAAACTAAAAAACAACACAGCACCAGGGTATGACAAAATAACGACAACCATAATAAAGAACAATAGAAAAACATTAACGCCATTACTAGTCAAAGCAACTAATGAAGTAATCGACACCGGAAACTATCCTGAATGCCTCAAAACCACGATAGTAAAACCAATATTCAAGTCCGGAGAGAAAAATAAACCAAAGAACTACCGACCAATAGCACTACTATCTACGCTGAACAAAGTACTAGAAAAAATTATCCAAAGCCGATTGAGAGAACATCTAGAAAAGTATAAAATCATAGACCAACAACAGTATGCTTATCAGAGAAACTCAGGAACAACATCAGCGGCCTATGACATGATACACGAAATAAAAACTAGACTCGATGAGAGAAAGATTGTAGTAACACTATTCATAGATCTAAAAAAGGCTTTTAACACAATATCTAAGAAAAACCTAATAAAAAAACTAGAAGCAATAAATGTTACTGGCAAGAACCTGAAACTGATAGACACGTACCTGACAAACAGACCTCAATATACGAACACAAACGCAGCAAGCAGCGAGACACTATACTCAGGAGAGTATGGAATCCCACAAGGAGGCAACCTCCCACCTACGCTTTACATCATTTACACAAACGACCTAGCAGAGACAAACATACAAGCCACACACTACATGTATGCAGACGATACGTGCTTCATATATTCAGGAAAAACCCAACAAGAGGTACAAAATAAAATAGACAGCGATGTGAAGATTCTGGAGCAGTGGTTCTACGACAACCAACTGACAATTAATGAAAATAAATGCGAATACATGGTCTTCGAAACAGGAAGAGAAAAAAACAACAACTTTGAAATAACAATAAATGGCAGCAAAATCAAAGAAGTGAAACACGTGCAGTATCTTGGACTAACAGTACAAAATAACTTGAAATGGGACAAACACATCGAAAAACTGAAGAGAGAAAACGCAAGAACAATTGCAGCCATGTGGAAGCTGAAGAACTTGGTACCTCACACAATGAAGAAAGCAATATATCACAGTTTATTTACATCGAAAAACAACTATCTGATTCATGTGTGGGGAAACACAACAGCAACAAACATTAATAAAATTCAGACACAACAGAACAAAACACTAAAAATACTATATGGACTAAATAGACTGACGCCGACCACTGAACTTTACAATACAACCAAAGTATTGAACATTAGTAAAAGTATTACATGTAACAATTTGACACTTATACACAAGATCAAGAAAAAGAAAATAAAAACCAACATAAAACTACAAATAAACAACGACTTCCATCAGTATCGAACCAGAACATGTACACACATAAGGACTCACAAATTCAAGAAGAACAAATATACTCAAACACTACTTACAAAGACAATCAACACATACAATGGACTACCGGACCACCTAAAAGTGACACCGGTGAATGCTTTCAAAACTAGTATTAAAAAGCTACTCATAGAAAACAAATTGTAGACTAATAGAATGACAAAAAAATACTGAAAAAAAAAAAACAAAAAAAAACAAACAAAAAACAAAAAAACAAAAAAAAAAAATAAAAAATTTAAAATATAAAGCAAAAAAAACATAAAAAAAAAAAAAAAAAAAAAAAATAAAAAAAAAAATGTTTATTTATATATACATACATATATAAAAATAAGTAAAAAATGTACCCTCAACACCGATAACCCGAGGAAGGAGACTCCATCTACAAGCTGGAAGACCAACCCCGAGGCGAGGACAGAGGGACGAAAGAAGATGTTTTAGCATATGTTATATTATTACATACTTCACCATGAATTGTAACTTACATTACAATTAATAAAGAAATATTATTATTATTATATACAAGGGGTTTGAGAAGTATTTTTACATCACAAAATCTCTGTTTAGCATATTCGACTCATAATAGCATAAAGAACCTTCTTGGAAACCCAAAGGATAAGGTAGATGTACTTGATAAATCTGGTATATATTGTATCAAATGTCATGACTGTGAAAAAGAATACGTAGGCCAGACTAGAAGAACAATTTTAACTAGGTTCAAAGAACATGTAGCTCATTTTAAATATAATCGTTTTGAAAAATCTAGTGTGGCTCAACATATTTTAGACACAGGTCATAAAGTAGTTGTAGATGACTTAAAACTTGTAAAAGCTGTGTCAAATAATAGAGAACTAAACAGCTTGGAAAGTATCTTTATTCACGTGAATAGAGACAAATTAATAAATTCAGACAGGGGTCCTATACCTAGTTCGCCATTGTTTGACCTGCTTTAATTAAAACTTGTTTTTTACGCTTCAATGATCAAAATTCACTGAGGCGTGAACAACAAATGGGTATATATAGGGTAATTTTTAACATGGACGTCACTTCCACTAGTGATTTGCTTGGACAATATCCAGTAAAGATACTATGAAGTGCTAATCTCTCTTTTTATTTTTTAGGTTCTACTGAAGATGGCAACATAGTTGCTGAAATACGTATTTAGGTTTCTAAAATACTTGTTGTGGTTAGGGGTTTATAATTTTATTATATATGCTTGTAATATAACACACAAAATAGCTAAGAGAGTAAATTATTTACATAGAATTGGCAATACTTGCTTCTTGTTTCTTTGAATATTGTCTTGTATTATTGTAATAAGGCAGGTAAAAGTGAATTGCAAAGACAGCAAAATAGAGCAATGCGAATTATTCTTGGTGTGAATAGACTGTAAAATTCTATTATTTTTTAGATTGTTTACATTTAGTGACCATAACTCAGAGGTTACTGTTTAGTAATATATTATATGTGTACAATACTTTCCATGATAAGCAACCTGTGGAATGCGAAGGAATGAAATGCGTTGGACTGAAGACGAACTACTAAAACATTTGACATATGGTTTTCGAAAAGAGTCGAAGAAAATTACTTTGAATGACAAAAGAAATATTTATTGTATATTTATTTTAGCTGAAAATAATAAATATGATATTTTCTAGACAATTAATTGATTTTTGAGCACTTGAGAACATTTCGTATACTCTTGAGAGCACTTCGTATACTCTTAAGACACTAAAGTAAATTAAATGCCACAAAATACTAGTTAGAGTCTTGTACATTTAACCCAGCAATATTTGTTTGCTGCTTAATTATATTGATTTTGTCCACAAAACGGAAAACCGCCTTTAACAAGTTTTTAGAAAATTTTAAATTTGAAGGTAGGAGAAACTTAGTACAAATTTAGTAGAGGTTGGGTAATATAATAATAATGACATATTTGTATATTTTTGTGATTTTTTACACATTTTATAGAACTAAGGAGACAATCTAAAGATTTTCTACAATAATTTAATTCACGCTACATGTATAGTCCATGGAGTCATAGCAGAAGAAATACGAAACACATTTCTAGATATTAATAGTTTGGTAAATTCACAAAAAAAAATATTTTCCAGAGCACCATTGCGTATCAAATATTATAAAAATAAATTACCGGGGTTACCTCTTTCCCCACAACTTATTATTACAAGGTGGGGTGCTTGGCTTAATGTACGTATATTTTATGCAGACAATTTTGAGAGCTTGAAAGAAGTTGTGAACTCGTTCTCATCCGACGATTCCATGGCTAGCGGGACTATACAATTATATTGAATAATGTTCCTACTCTTTTTTAAGATTTAGTATTTGTTAAAGCCAATTATGCATTTATTTGCAAATTGCTGATTAAAGTAGAAACTCAAGGTTTAGTACTCACTGAATCTGTACAATTGGTGCAAACCTTGAAAACAAAAATTGTGCAATTTTTGTATATTTATTTTAGCTGAAAATAATAAATATGATATTTTATAGACAATTAATTGATTTTTGAGCACTTGAGAACATTTCGTATACTCTTGAGAGCACTTCGTATACTCTTAAGACACTAATTACTTAACATTTGGCTGCAAATAACTCGTTTTTAAATTAAATGCCACAAAATAGTATGTGAGTCTTGTACATTTAACCCAGCAATATTTGTTTGCTGTTATATTGATTTTGTCCACAAAACGGAAAACCGATTTTAACAAGTTTTTAGTTTTTATTTTTAGAACAAATTTAGTAGAGGTTGGGTAATATAATAATAATATAATAATGACAGACGACGGCCTACATTAGAGTTGTACATAAAATACATAAAAACAAACACCCAAACCTATTAATTATTATACACAACTACATCGTGCTGCACAAATAACGTGAGTATCGCATAAAATTTATATACCGCGTAAATATGACAAATAGACGCCGTTCGATAGGCGCCAATATATTTTACAACCGTAATCTACGATCCCCGTAAAATCTTAAAATATTGCTTCGATACGTCAGACGCGAAGCTAATATGTATTGAAAAATTGACCCGCCGTAAAACCGGCACCGAAAGCTCTACCGAACTCTGAAAAGTGGGCAAAAATAGAAAAGCGAGACGGCCGTGTGTTGGTAAATCGTCCGATAGAGGGCGCGCCGGAATCCAACCAGACCTTGTTTAATTAAATAAAGGAGTACAATTTATCGACGGTATTAACAAATGTTAAAAGTTTTTCAGACGCGTAATCCGGGGTTAGCCAGCTCGGCAGCTCACAAAGCAAAACCGGTCGGTTAGCGAGGGCATAGGGTATAGGAAAACCGACCGACGACGGGCGAGTCCTACAACGGCGGCGAACAGTACAGTAATTTAATTTGGTCCCTGAAAGTTTCGCATGATTACGTTTACAGGTGCTATTGATCTGCTCGTTATGTGTGAGCTTAGAGCTTGAGGTTGGCTCGTTTAGAAAACTCGCTCTCTCGTGTTGCCGTCGGCGTCGACTTCGGCGTCCGTGGGCTTGTTCGACGCTGCCTTTTTCTGTTCCCTCTCCGCTGCTATCAGCGCCGACGCTTCTCTTTTATTTCCTCTCGCTGATGCCAGCACTAATAAATCGCACAGCTTGTATCGCATGCACTATTTGTGTAAATTACTGGTTTCTTTTTGCCTAGTCAGTTGGGTTGTCGAATGGCTTTTCTGTTTGTCAATTGTTAACTACGTCACGAAATGAAATGTAAACCTCGGAAACGTAAAACAGGTTCTGTTTTATTCATTAATTGATGACTCAATTTCAGAACCAACTTTCTCTCGAACAGATAAACCGATTTTGACGATTTACTGTTCAGTTGTAGCTTAATTTGTCAGAAACTATGTTATAATTAGGTATTTTGTAGCGAGATTAAGGTTTGAGCATACACAGGATGGAAGAATGAGGAACAGCATTATCAAAAATCACTCGAATTTACTGTCAACAGGAAGTAGTCCAAACTTCTCCGCACATTTTCCCTTTTTCATTCACAAGACGGTTATAACTAGACCTGTGAATTATATGCACTAAAAAACAGGGATATATGCGCATATATATGCATATATTTTGTAAATTATATGCACTTAATCTTACTAAATACGCAGACATATGCCGAAAGGTAAGGTAAAATACTGGCACAAAAATAATATTGTTGACAAAAATAAGTACATAAAACTGGTACAAAAAAAATGATTGGCGATAAAATTAAATAAGAACTTCTTACTTACTTAATGTATTACAAAAAATATTAATTATTAAATGTTTCTCCAAATTTTCCACCATAAATGATTGTCTGTGATCTGACAAAAATTGTTTGTAGGATGAAAAACTTAGTTCTACATCAACAGACGTGATTGGTGCGAATTTTAGTTTGGCCATAATTGTGGGATCCTCTAACGTTTTCTTCATGGTTTCCTTGCAATATATTAGCTATTTTTATCACAAGAGGAACCCCGTTGTTATTTTTTCTTAAAATGTCCCGCAATTTGGTTTTTATCTTCTCTGCTGTTGGACCTTTAATATTGTCTGTTCTTGTTTTCAAGATTTGCACCAATTGTACAGATTCAGTGAGTACTAAACCTCGAGTTTCTACTTTAATCAGCTATTTGCAAATAAATGCATAATTGGCTTTAACAAATACTAAATCTTGAGAAAGAGTAGGAACATTAATCAATATAATTTTATAGTCCCGCTAGCCATGGAATCGTCGGATGAGAACGAGTTCACAACTTCTTTCAAGCTCTCAAAATTGTCTGCATAAAATATACCTACATTAAGCCAAGTACCCCACCTTGTAGTAATAAGTTGTGGGGAAAGAGGTCACCCCGGTAATTTATTTTTATAATATTTGATACGCAATGGTGCTTTGGAAAATATTTTTTTTTTGTGAATTTACCAAACTATTAATATCTAGAAATGTGTGGACTATACATGTAGCGTGAATTAAATTATTGTAGAAAATGTTTAGATTGTCTGCTTAGTTCTATAAATGTGTAAAAAAATCACAAAAAATATACAATTATGACCAAATATGCAATATTCTCTACAATGTGCTTGAAAACGAGTAAATATGCTAAATATGCAAATTGAAATTAGGCTCAAATGCTTTATTTTTACGTAATTCTTGTAGATACACAAAATAACTTGTTCGCATACCAAAATTAGAAAATATGCATTTGGCATATAATCACAGCTTTAGTCATAAGTAAACAAACTTGAGCCTTTTTGAAAGTCGTATACAAATGCGTATCTTAATTATAAAAATCTGATGTGGCTAGGCGCATGACTTTATCATACAATATATAAAATTAATAGTTTAGCTGCATGAGTCGTGTCTGCATTAAAATAAAACTAGTACCAATAAAATAACAATAATTCCGAGAACTTATCAAAACAAGAACAAACAAGAAAATTACTCTAGAGTCTAATTACACGTAATTGCAGCAAATCCAGATCAACAAAACATCGCACATGCTCATAAAAAATAAAAATTAAAACAGCCTCCGATGTGCGCTCAATGCCTAAAGTCCCCCCTGTTGAGCAAACAGACAACACTTCACCTTTCCCCCGAAACTGTTTAACGATAATTTTTTCATATCTTCCCTGAGGCCATTGTATATGTGACTGACCTGGCAAGAGAAATACCGTTTTACAGCTCAGTACGATGGGCAGGTGGAGCAAACAAACCCCCGAATCTTAAATTAAGGTTATGGACATCCGTTCTACAGCGTATCTTCCGCATGAGGTATTGTGGGATCCTCTTGGATAGCAACTTATGATATAATATTGCTGCCTGCAACACCCTAGTGTTATCCATGTTCAACCACCCCAAGTCGCCCAGCCCATTCGATACATGATCATACTTCCTCAAACCAAAAACAAACAGAACACATGCATTTTGGACACTCTGAACACACTGCCTATCCGACGCCGTCAGGCAAGGACCGTACACGCTATCACCATATGAGATCTTTTGATACTATTGACTACTGTCAATTTTTATTGTGAGATATTATCATACTGCGTATGATAAAGTAAAAAGACAAGGATTTTTGAAAAATAGAATTTTTCATTTTAATGAATTTAATCAATATTATTTTACAAAGCAAAGGTAGTATTGTTACAGCAAAAAAAAAACTAAATTCTTCTCCATTTCACCACTTAAAAGCGGAGATATTGTTTAAAATGTCAAAATAAAATTGGCACAAAAAAGCCTTCAGCTTGTTTCTAGTTTGGCATCTGTCTTTACCTTGTTTTACCATGCATCTCTATGTCGTTGTTTTTTGGGTTTTGTCCTCGTTGTGACTTGTTGGTGCTGTGAATGTGGAATTAGATTTTTCTGTCTTCTTCTCTTCTTCTTCTAAGTGTACAGGGCATTTCTTTAAGTTTGGTTTGCTTTGATTGGTTTTGGGTTTTGATGCCCATGATTCATCGCTGTCGATGATTCATTGGCTTTTCTCTGAGCGCATTTTGTATCATTTTTCTCAATTTCCTGGGTGAAGGTTCAGTTTAGACCACAACTATCACCGTTTGATTTAAATTGTTTAAAAATTGTGTCAAAAAGCTCTTACATAAGAACATTTTTCTCAAAATAGAATTGAAAAGTAGGAATATGTTATAACTCTGTGAACCATGAGTTTTGCAAATTGACTGCGAATCGACGTTATCGATCGATTTTTTTTGCGCTGTGTCCCAAAGCAGTCTTAAAAGTTTCCTATTAAGCCTTCAGTTCCCTACGAAGAACATATTTCAGTTCGAATGCGGATTCAGCAATTAAAAACAACTAATAAAGAGCAAATAAATCTATATAAATTAAAAGTGCTGCGTGCAGTTCTGTTATATTTCCATAAGTTTACTTCCTATTTCTTTCCATAAACCCACAGAAAATCCTTTAACTACTCTCTAGATCCTCCTCAGGAAGCGGCAAATTTAAAAATATATCGCGTACCGCTGTCGTATCAATTACTTCGAAAGTAAAACAATCCCCTAAATCGCTATTAGGGGTAGAGAGCCCTTCATCACCGAGAGGGAAAATAATGCAGCGGCTCACGTCGAAAGCAAAGGCCCAACGGGTGGCCCCCGGGGTGTCTCAACCCCACGCTACTTATATAAGAAAGAACCGCACCGCGTAGACATTCAGTGGAAAGTAAACAGAAAAGCAATTGAAAAGTTCGCTCCGATCCTAATGGCATCGCTGCCCTTTTCACTCAAATAACTAATGCGGCCGTAATTTATGTGCGAGTGCGATCGGGGTTGTTGACCAAACTTTTAAATTATCCTGAAAAAATAATGTATGCACTTACGAATATTTGAATTTCAAACGTTGTCTGAAATGTTTTACTTCGCTTGTTAAAATAGGAAACATACTAGTTTTATGAAGAAGTTGTCGAGTTTCCAAATCGTAGACTATTTTGTAATTTCTTGCATAATTTTAATATAAGATAAGATGATTTTGTGTCAATCTCATTATAAGAAAAATAAACTGAAAAGGCGACAGGAGTTTAATTTATTGGGGAGAAATGTCAAACTATTCAGTTTTATAAATAAACCTTTACATTTCTAAGAAATGTTCTTTCTTTATTTTTGCTGTTGTAATATTGTTTTCAGACTCGGAATTATTTCAGTTAATATACAGTGTATATCAGGATGGGAAAGCGATTGATTGAAAGAATGAGATTGAAAGTCGGTTAAATACAATAAGTTGTGTAGATTTAAGTACTTCTTAATAATCAAGTCAGAGAACAGTAGAATTAATAATAGTTTCAGAATAATAATAATAAAAAAATCTGATGTGGCCAGGCACATGACTTTATCATACAATATATAAAATTAATAGTTTAGCGAATTCTATTGGCTCCCGTTGTGCTCAACATAACCTAATATAATGCTTACCAGAACAAAACAATTATGATCGAACGGAGTCGCTATACAAAGCAAGCCATTGAAATAAATACGTTGAACAGTATTGTTAGAAATATGTGAAATATCCTGAGTAATTAATTTCAATACAAACACTCCAGCTCAAGAGTTGTCCCCAGAACAACCAGTGAACATAATATTTTGCAGAATTCCAAGGCAGAATGAAAATGCATAACAAAATGTTTATGTAATTCAATGTATCCACCATGTTGTATTGCTAATAATTTTTTTTGGCCCGATTACAATACTTTATAATACTACGTATAATAGAGTAAAAAATACGTATCAATATAGCTGTTATAACATATTTTATGCTTTCATTGTCTAATTAATCCATTGCTAATTAATCTAGCGTGCAAGAAATTCAATACTATCAAAACAACCAAATGAAACGAAATAGCAATGTCAAACCGTTGTGAATTAAAATCAATTTGCCATCCGGCTATTATGAGTTCATTTACATACTGTTCTCACAATCAGTTAATCACAATAGTATGAGCAAATATTCATTTCAAAAATAAATTGATTATTGAGTATTCATGAATAGAAATAAAAATGCTTCAAAAGAACAAAGTTGATTTTGCATACAGTTTCAAGTATTGTTGATAATATCGTAATATATTCTTTAACAAGTTTCTCTATTTGTATTAGTTAGTACATTTAGTTGATAATTTGATTAGGTACTCTGTGCCTTTTGATATTTCGGTATCGAATTGATACGTACAAATCAAGTTAAAATGTAAGTAATAAATAATTATTTATCTGTAAGTAAACAAATCACCTATTCAAACAAATCACGTCCTATATCACATTTCATTCAAACATTCGAACGGTTGAAGACGAGTTCCAGATTTTTGTATAAGAATTCTGTAGTTGACGTTCCTGATACACGTGGTTTTTTGATCATTTTTAGATCAACCCGAAGACCTTATTTCGAATTCTTAGCTTTTGCGACCAGAAATTGCAAGAAACCTCAACTTTCATAAGGAAGCTGAAAGTATTACCAAACTCATGTGTTATTGCAATGAAAATAACATAAAATAAGAAATAAACTACAAACCAGAAGAATAATATTTTAATAATCGGTAATAAATGCAAATATTTAGGTAAAATTGTAAGAAATAGCACACGGAATAGTAACGATGAACGGCAAATATAAACTACTAATTTATTATTATTATTATTATATACGAAAATTTGAACATGAAAACTATTACGATTTTTCTAATAGCTATAGTTTTCGAGAAACTAACGATTTCAAAATTTCCTCATCATTCAGTAGTGAATTCAAAATATTTAATGAGATACGATTACGATAACAAATGATAATTTAGTATTCGTCATTTTACGTAACCATTAAATTAATTATCAGTATACGTTAACGTCGGCAGTTTCAAAATTTCCCCCGAAGTCTCTTCGTTGTTTAATCGCCGGCGCATTCCTGAGGGTAGTTATTAGAATTGTTGCGTTAAATATTTACACGCGGCGAAGTTGCGAGCGTGCAGTCGATACAAACTTACGAAACAAACTTCCACGTCGATGTTTAATGTGTACCTTGTAAATTTACCGTAATTACCACTACAACTAATTACGTTCATTTATTAACACAGACGTAACCTCTCATTTACGCGGTAGACAGAAGAAACCTTTGAAAAAGAGTAAGTCCACTTTAATAACAAGTTATTATATCGAATTTATTGCAATCTTAACACTAAACGTAATGTGGTGTTGGACATAGGTAATGCAGTATCAGGTATTTACGGTCATATCGCACATCTATGCATATGTAGAACGTTGAAAGTTCACGTCAGATTATGAATATTTACCAGTATATGGGCGATATAATACGTGGAATTCCTGTGATATGATACATGCCACTAGGAAATTAACAATTACCTAGTAATTATAACCCATTTTGCAATGTGGGTGTCGCACGCAAGAAAATTACCACTGAAACTGTAATTTATTATGGGAAATTAGTACAGATTTAATCAAATCAACGATAATACCATGATCCACATGTTTTTGTTTTTATTTATGTATATTATTATCTATATTTAGGATAAATTTTAAAATAAATAATTAAAATAAATAATAATTATCGCCTTTATTCCAGCAGTTCAGATTAAAGGATAAATCTTTCCCTGCTCTTCCACTGAAACCTTAAAATTAACAGAACATATAACAGCAGATATTGATTGTATGAATATCACCTCTAAATGTTATTTTGCGCAGCAGGTATGGAGGATTGCCCGTAACGAGTATTTTATGATATAATATGAGCGTATGTAGCAGCATGCTATTTCTCATGTTCACCCATCAGGTCTTTTGGTTTGTGAGTTATCCGTTCGTATTTCCGAATACAAAAAATATACCTTATACAGGCGTTGTGTACTCTCTGAATACGCGCTGCATCGCTAACATCCAAACACGGACTATATACCGAGAGGCAGAAATGAAACCGAGACATGCCTTCACATAGCATAACCTTTAGTCCCATGCTAAAAACATGAAGGAACAGATACAGTAACTTAAGGTTAAGAAGCGCAGAACCTATAACTTATGTTACATGCGTGCGATAACAAAACATGTTGTCGACCAACACTATGAAAAAATACAAAATAAGTGGACTATTTCTGCAGTTTTAGGAAAAATATGCCAGAATTTAATTTTAATTTTGAAAACTTGGCAAACTATTTTAATGAAAAATTCACATTCTTTAATTGTTTGTAATTTTTACGTATTTCTCAAGTCTATAGCGTTATTTGATGCCATATTTCTTGAGAGAATAAGGGAATTTCGAAGAATAGGATAAGTAATATATCAGACTTGGTAGTAAGCTACTACAACACAACTATATTGGATAATGAAATTCAGGTTTTCTATTTATTTTTTTATATTTGATATTTTATACGAAGACAAAGTCTTAGTAGGCTGGGTTTACATGTGACAGTTAGATATTGAATATAATAAAATGATTAACCATGAATCATGGTGTAAATGTTTCTGCGTTATTTTAGTTTTGTTTCCTTGATGTTTTAGTAGTAATTTCATCTTCATTAAGCCTTCAAAGTAATCCCAGTGTAGCCTCTGAAAAGCTGAATCTATTAAAATACCCAACATGTCTTCAAAGCTCACAGTGATTTAAGTCTTTGATAAATTCTGGGTCGATAGATATGGTTGATGTGATCTTCATAATTGTACAATATCGGCTAGCTTTTGTAGTTGGACTATAATGATAATGTATTAAATATGTTAGGTTGCGTTAAGTTTACAGCTTAAACTCTGGATACACACTATACTAATATTGAGAAACACGAAATTAATCTAAACCTTAGTTTAAACTGAAGTACAGTTTTATTAACTAAAATGGAAAAACTGGGCATAAGTTATACATAACCAAATTGGCGGAGGCGCCGGGAGTACTCAGTTGTTAAAACATATAAACAATTATGTGTAATAATTTGGCCGTTTGCACACGCACCGGCAAAACCGGATCCGATTCCTCATTAAAGATTAATAGTTTTTTGATCATACTTCTTAAATAATGAAATAAGAATATATGTACTTAAATACACTGGTTGCTATGAACACTGATTACGCTATACAATATTTCTTGAGCTTCCTTTGTGCCATCAAAGGTATGACAGGTCGTTTGTCGACTGCGACCTTGGTACTCATATTTTTATGCCATATTTTAGAAAAAAATATTGTGATAAGGACGTTTTAAAATAGTATATTGTGCACCAAGCCGAGAAAGTGGTTCTTTTCCGGGCGAGAGAAGAGTTGCACAGGCGAGCGTAGCGAGCCTGGGCACTTCTTGAGGCCCGGAAAACCACTTTCTGGGCGTGGTGCACACATAATTCTTTATCTTACAGAACAATATCGTAATAAAATTACCCGTTTCTAAAGACTAATCTCAGATATATTGGCTTTTGACAAATAAAATCTGTTGACGTTTTAATCACAAACGTCAAACCGATTCGAAACTGTGTTATTATTGGACAGAGATATTGAATTTTCCGGGCTAGCCCCGAAAAGTGTTCATTACAGGCCGGGCTGGGGCTGGCTGGCAAATAGCATCTTTCGTGTCTCCATAGAGACGCGAAAACGATATTTTCGCATCGAGTAAGATATAAACGACATTTTCGCATCGTGTAGGATAAAAAATTGGTTTACACATTTCTCTCTGTGTATTTTTCGTCGGAATGATACGGGAAAGGCATGAATGATACTGTCTAATATTTTTGTTGGTGTTCCGCGGGGTTCCAACCCAATTTCAAGGGTTCCGCACGAGTAAAAAGGTTGGAAACGCTGATCTATACGAACAAAATCATGTCGACCAAGAGACACTGTATTGCAAGCGATGGAATTCAGAAACCCTTTTATTTGTTCTGGATATCATCAAATATTGAATTCAAACATTGATCAACTTTAGAAAAAAAGTGCTTAAATTATCATTTTATTAAAAAATGTTAATCCGGAATGTTTGGGTGTAAAATACCTATGACAACTTTTCCGACACAACATCCTCATATAAAATCTATTTAAACATAATAAAATTATAAACCCCTAACCACAACAAGTATTTTAGAACCTAAATACGTATTTCAGCAACTATGTTGCCATCTTCAGTAGAACCTAAAAAGAAGAAAAGAGAGATTAGCACTTCATAGTATCTTTACTGGATATTGTCCAAGCAAATCACTAATCACAGAAAAAATCGCAAAAATCGCAAATCACAGAATCAAAAAATGTATGTAAATCAAATATCTACTTTAAATACTTTGTCTGTAGAAAAGAAGAAATATGTTAAAATACCGTTCGATTGTGCATATATGTACAAGGGGTTTGAGAAGTATTTTTACATCACAAAATCTCTGTATAGCATATTCGACTCATAATAGCATAAAAAACCTTCTTGGAAACCCAAAGGATAAGGTACATGTACTTGATAAATCTGGTATATATTGTATCAAATGTCATGACTGTGAAAAAGAATACGTAGGCCAGACTAGAAGAACAATTTTAACTAGGTTCAAAGAACATGTAGCTCATTTTAAATATAATCGTTTTGAAAAATCTAGTGTGGCTCAACATATTTTAGACACAGGTCATAAAGTAGTTGTAGATGACTTAAAACTTGTAAAAGCTGTGTCAAATAATAGGGAACTAAACAGCTTGGAAAGTATCTTTATTCACTTGAATAGAGATAAATTAATAAATTCAGACAGGGGTCCTAAACCTACTTCGCCATTGTTTGACCTGCTTTAATTAAAACTTGTTTTTTACGCTTCAATGATCAAAATTCACTGAGGTGTGACAAACAAATGGGTATATATAGGGTAATGTTTAACATGGACGTCACTTCCACTAGTGATTTGCTTGGACAATATCCAGTAAAGATACTATGAAGTGCTAATCTCTCTTTTCCTCTTTTTAGGTTCTACTGAAGATGGCAACATAGTTGCTGAAATACGTATTTAGGTTCTAAAATACTTGTTGTGGTTAGGGGTTTATATTTTTATTATTAAGTTCGCCACAGTCTCCAAAATATTGTTACTATTTAAACAGTTGATAACACTAGAATGCAGATAAATAAAACAATAAACATTAATATTCCCACAACACATGCTCTCAATAAATCTCAACTTGCACTATTACAAAAGGGCAATGGGCTAAAGGAGCAGCGAAACACACACACACACACACACACACAAGAAAAAACGATAATACAACCGAAGAGGATATCGCATGGGGGCACGGCGAATTGAAGTTAGAGGCCCGTTGGAAGTTAGATTTGTGATACGGGTTCGTGAATACTCAAACAAAATTGTATGTCGTATAGATGTGGGCCATTCCGAGGATTTATTGTGATAGCTTCGCCCCGCTAAAGCCGCAATCGGATTCGGCGGCGGGGATGCCGCCTCGCGCGGCCCCGGAAATCTCGCGACCGCTTGCTAAGCCTCCTCTGCACCGCCATCCACCCCCGCAACACCTACCCCTCTCTTTCTCGCTCTTCCTCGACGCCTTAGTACAACTATAGTAACAATTTTATAGCGTTTCCGGGGTGGTCTTCCATATAGATAGACATATATTATATTCAAAAATTACTTCTATTTCGGGGCGTGTTATGTGACCTGCCGAACTGGAATCTTAAGTTCGTGATATACGATTTTTACACCCCTGGATTCTGGCACAAATCTATCTAATGGGAACGATTTTTACCCAACGAGGACTTCTGATTTACATAAGCAGGGTATATATTTTTATGTTTTGAAATATATAATTTTTCTACTTTGCGTTCGTTATTGACTTACGAAACCGCTTTCGGTGTCGTTATGAAATCACTAGATCACAAACTTTTAGTAACTTTTAGTTTTCCAAGATTGATGGTATTGACGTCAAATGTCAAATAAGGCCGACATCTCAGTCGTTGTTGGCTGAATTTTACCACAACTACCAATTGTTAAATATAAAACTACTCTAGATTGTAAGATGACAACAGCAATTTCCCAAATTTATATAAAATTAATGTCGCAAAGTAGAAAAAGTAGTATATAACAATCGTTTTATCAGACTCTTTGCTACGCTCGTTGTGCCCAAGACAAGTCGTGCGCCAATTTTGGTCTTATAAAACTGTAGCTGTAGCGTATAATGATGACAGTTCGTTCAAATAATGAAGTCATTATTTGAACGAACTGTCATTATTATACAACGCTAGTGTCATTATAATCTTTGGCGTGTATCATGACGGGGATTATATACATTGTGGGCAAAAAAAGCGGTACAAATGTTCAATTACTCATATTTCCAAAGATTTTAAGTAAATTAAACCAAGCATTTCTTTGAAAGACTAATTGCTTATGTTGTGAGGATTGAAAACATACCATATTCGCAATTCCACTTCTTTTTTTAGTAAAAACAGCAAAAAGCGACGTTTCAAAATTTCACCCTGTATACAAAAAGATCACCCTGTATTCGATGCAATAAAACCTCTGCTGTCACTATTGACCAAATGAAAACAAATGTCATTACCTACTAATTTTATTACAGCTTTCATTTCACATTAAATTGACCCGAGGTTATCAGAAATGTTGCATAGCCAAACATAAAGCAACATAACTTTGGATTGATACATTCTGTTATTGCGAATATGGTACGGTTTCAATCTGCACACTACAGGCAATTCGTTTTTTTTAAATATATTTAAATTGACAAAATATTATTGGAAATACGAGTAATTAAAAATTTGTACCGTTTCTTTCATATTTTATATGAAATGGAATTTGTGAGTCGTAGATAAAACGTCGTATATGACTCGCACATAACGGATATAAATCGCACGCATGTTTACACGCTTGCCTACGGCTCGCGTATAAACTTCTTGCTCGCGATTTATATCCTTAAATAATGTGCTTGTCAAATAATGTACTAATTATTGTTAGCTGTAGTCAGCATTGGTATTAACAACAAATTTGAAAATTGCTAATCTTGACTGAATCACAATAATAACAACGAACTGTGTGTTCAGTTAAAACAAAATGATAAAATCAGCATTTCTTTGTAGAATAACTTTTTTAAAACCCGAAAATAAGATGGTAAATTGGATTCTGTGAATAAATATCAGGATTTATCGACACTTTTGTTTGTTGTGATTTGAGACAATCAATGTGCTGGTTTTTATTTATTACGAATTATTTTTTTTACGAAATAAGGTGTGTACATTATCCTGGATGTTATATTTTATTATGTTTCTGTGTTTTCCAATTGTTCGAATTCCCTGCTGTAGGTTGTATGTAGCTTGGCACGTCACAAGCAAAAAGAGAACTTAAAAATAATGTTTAGGACTTTGTTTTGAGTAGTTTGAATCTTGATTACAAAATTGCCCATCTCTCGTATTTTTAATGATCTCAAATTTGTTCCGAACTTACCCTCTATCTGCTATTTTAGATTCAACCTTGGTATTGGTAAAAGAAGTCACCCAGTATGTTAAATCAAAATTCTATCCAAAACTCATAAATACATAAAAAATAACTTTTCCCGAAAATTTAGGCCATTACGTGTGTAGTTAGATGCATGTAGCACTTGATTTAGTTTTTTTAGTTTCAGGAATTGACTCACATTGTTTAGCAAAATTATCATAAAAGCATAAAATCATGAAATGCAAAGAAATATCATATATTTGCAGTTTTTGATTCTGTCAAACAATAATGCGACGTGACACAGTTTAAGGTTCCAGCATTTAATTCAACGTTAAAATCTTGTAATCGATAATTTTATATACTTCCCAATGTCCAACATCCAACGGAATTGGATGTTTACTCTTAGCATTTTTCAACGATTTTGCAAATGAGCCGCCGTTTCTGTAATTTCGTCAAAATACTTAAATAATAAATTAATGAAGAAGAAATTTTGTATAATTTATGACAATGACTTTTTTTGGTAAAATTGTAGCTTGGCTGCATGAGCAGATTCAAATCGAAATCACAGATATTTTGATTCTATTGACAGTATTGTCATGACATCAGTGTTTGACACAGTTTGACACCATTTAATACTGCTTTATAGTATGATAAAGTTATGTGCCTTGCCAAATTAGATGTTTTGTTTTCTATCATAGTTTTTGAAAAAATACAGAATACATTTAGCACGTTAAAATGAAGACTTGAACTTTGAGCATTGGACGAAAATCTACATGAGATGGTAGACGACCGGCAAAAAGAATCTGTCCATAGTCGCATTATCATTTTTATTGTCCTAGCTTCGAAGCAATTTAAGCTTTCATTTAAGCCTACTGAGAAAATTTTACGTTGCATTGTTTTGAGGATGTTAATGCCGCAAGATAATTTATTAATAACTTTTAATTGATCATAGACTAAACAAACAAAACGATTATAAACATTGCATACACATGAATCTATAGCATGATGGGCAATCAGCGCATAACATCGCGTTCGCGTTGACTCTGCCACCATTATGGCAGTAATTTAAAGTTATTCAATACACACGTACGAGCTAACACATGCTCGCGGTGGCAGCACAAAACCAGGCCAAATTAAATCGCCCTTCGCGCAAACAATAGACCGACAATGAACGCCCAGGGTAGAATAATTTCGGTCTATGATTAGAGAGTCCAAGGTTATGTTTAGATAGTTGACAAAGGCAGCCCATTGTGTCTAGAATCGGACGGTGATAGCCCGACCACCATTGTCCTCACTTCAATCAGACGTGCAAATATCATTTCACAAATTTGGCCGAGCACAAATAATAAAATACTATTCCGTTTGCAAGCCGGACGTTGTTCAAATGTTTATTTTTCAAAATATCCGCCCGGCTTAATGGTAATGCAAATGAAATCGTGAATACCCGTCGCCATGAAAATGTTTACTAGCTTAGTTATTTAAGGATTTGGGTTATTTTTGAAAGGTATCATTATACGGACTTCGGTGCCTCGATTCTTATGAGTTTCCCATAATTTATAGGTTAGTGAAGTACGTAAGTATACGAAATAACAGTGTCGATTTATATATTATTTGTGAGCACGGAAAAATGGTGAGTTTAAAGCCGTGAGCTTTATACTTAACGGTTGATACGGTTGGTTATTTTTGTTTTAATTATACTGTAGGACACGTCCTAATTGCATGTTTCTGTATACGTTAAACGTAAGAATTATTCTTGATATTTATTATGTTGATTTTTGTTAATATTTGTTTTTTTTTACGATTTTTTCAATAGCAGTTTAAACACATTTCATTATTGAACGTCGTTTTTCAAACGCAGTTTAGTGTTTGATTGTAGTTTGCGGTTAACGCTGGCCATTTATGATCCGTAGAAGGAATTTGTTGTCAACATAACCTAATAATTATAATATCCTAATAGTACATTATTATATGTGTTTTATCAGACGAGTACACATTCTAGTAAATATTAAATATGTGCAAAAAAAGTGGGCACGTATAATTTTTCTTTTTTAATTTTTATTTTTAATAGTGCCTATCGATGCACCAAATTAACATAAGAAAACGCATGGGAAAAAAAACATTTTTTGGTGTTTTTAGAATAATCGTTCGGGGTTTGGGAAAACTCAAGATTAAAGTTATACGTTTTCAAGGAAGAATTTGACCTATTATACATATAGATTTGACCCCCCAACGCGCCCCAACAGTACCATAAAAACCACCCTAATATTAAAAAAAATTTACATACTTCAGAAAATTGACCATCTAATCATTTCATTAGCTTATTTATTATAGAAATAATTCGTATAAGTCTAGTGGAATGGTTATAAACATTTGTCAGTTAATTACTATTTGTTTAAGCAAATTCTATTTGTTTAAATTGTTCGGCTTTCTCGAAAATCCTTCTGAATTCTGTTTTCTGGGGACGAAATGACAGTTCATTACCATAGAGTGACATTATTCATTAAAAAATTTCTTCCTATTGTTTAAACAATCAATTGTTATTCATTTTCACTTTTATGGTTGATATATTATGATAGAGAAGTCTGCTTGTTTTGTGAAATTAACTTTTAAATTTCATGTTCGTTATGTAAACCCACATTTTTTGTTTAAACAAATGCCATTCGTTTAAACAATTTTTTCTGCAATTCGCCTAAATTTGTTTATTTTGTTTTTGAAAGCCAACTGTTATTCTCAAGTGACATTTATATTTGGGTTGGTTTTCAATATTTCATCTAATTAGAGTAAAGGGAACAGTTTCCAGACAGCAACAAATTAACATTATCTTGACATACAGTGGTAGGAAATCAGAAATCAGAAAGAAATGTGATTAATAAACTCCCCAATTTCCCTAAAAAGAGGATTTTAGACAATAAATGTTTTTCGAATAAATGATATTGAAAACGAATAATATTTTATTATTTAAACAATGGAAACCATCCTAAATAATAAATGATATCACTTGGGATACTTCGACATAAAATTTATGATTTCTGTTAACAAACATGTTGACTTTTCTACCAGATTTAATAAAGTCGAAAATGAATAATAATTTATTGTTTAAACAATAGGAGGAACTTTTTTAATGAATAATATCACTCTAAGATAATATAACTGGCCATTTCTAACTCAGAAAACAGAATTCAGACGATTTTTCAGAAAAAGCGAATTATTTATACAATTAAAATTTATTTAAACAAATGGAAATTAACTAAAAATGTCTTTTTCCCATGCGTTTTCTTACGTAATTTGATTTCACGTAAGATTTTTCGTAAACGTTGCGATGTAGACAAACGGGATGATTTTTTATTAATATATATGATGACACATTTAAAATCATTAAAAATGTCCCTTATAAACCACATTGGACTTTCACCTGAAATGTTGAAACTTCTTTTTGCAAAGGTTATTGAAGCACTGACAGCGTTTACTTACGCTACTTAAGAACTTAAGATTGTCTAAAATTATCAAGTTCCTTCAGAAGAAACTTAACATTTTCTCAATATTAATCGATATGGTACTTGATGATAGCAATATTTTGTTTCATCGCCAATGGAAGGTAATTATTTAAGCCAAATTGAAAACGTTATTTAGACTGCCAACAGCAATAGTTTGAAATATACCCCCAATTGATAATTTTGTCATAATATCATACAAACAAATACAGTTTCATTCTCATTATTTTGACAATAAAGAATATATCTGCCAACATTTTAAATGCAACATTGCCTTTTACCCGCACAGTTACAGCAGTCATATTTACCAGTTTGTAATCAAAATAAAGTGTAGCCACCAGTTGGTATTTAAATTTTGTAATACGCTATCGATTTGAACATTCGAACATTGCTGGTGTATACAATTTTATCCGAAGCTCGCATATATGCGCTCTCCTGTATTCGTTCCGAGCGCGATTGTATAATGTTATAGGTTCCGAGTGCACAAATGTAAATAATGCGTATTTGTTGTTCGAAATGTATAATTTAATATGACATAAACTGGCCGATACGTTACAGATATATCGGTATAAATATTAAATTCGAATACCCAGCTCCGGCCCGGCAGTTATTTATTGCCCTCTGACGCTGCTGTATCCCCGTATTTATTGTATCATATTTCAACGTTGATTATATACGAAATAAAGGGAAGACAAATTATTCGATGCAATAAAATCTAGTCGCCGTTGTTATATTCACGTGAGCTCACACAATAGAATCGTTTGTTGTTGTACACCTGCATAATATCGCGTTACAGCTAATGTTAAGCTCATGTAAAATATCAATTACATTTTGGATCGCTTCCTAATGTATATGATCATTAAAATAGAATAGTTATGTACTTATTATATTTTGCTGGTAAAATTATTCTTCCTAGTTCCATATTTTTGTTTTCGCTATCTGGTAATTGATTGTAGGTAGGTATCGTAAATTATAATTGATTTTTTTGGAATATTTTACATGTTAAACTTTAACAAGACTTTTGAATGGAAGGGCCTAACTGAAACGGAGTCAATGTGGGTAGGTTGCCCTGTCTGGTGTCATAGCAACGCAAAACAAGGGGAGAGTTAATAGAAATTTGCTGCACATCAAAACAGCGCGTGTAGATAATTAACCTGTCCATTGAATGCAAGGATATTGGTTAAATTTGATAATATTCAATGTTGATAGTTTGAAAGCCAGTTCCGGGGGGTTGCTTATCGATGTTACCGCGCCAGAATTGAAGTAATGTTGTTTCAGGTTGTTTTCATTATGTGAACATGATACATGATGTGAACAGTAACGCTTTTAACAAAGTTTTCAACAAGCTATTTAGTGAGCTTTGAAGAAAGATTACACAATGCACATATAACTTATGAAATTTCATTATAAAAAAAGAAAATAATATTAACGGCATTATTATCTATCTTATCTATCTAAACAAACGTTGGAATTTAACGCCTTTAACAAAGTTTTCAGCAAGCTATTTACTGAGTTTTGAAGAACGATTACACAATGCACATATAACTTATGAAATTTTATTATAAAAAAATAAAAAAAAATAAAATAATATTAACGGCATTATTATCTAAACAAATCTATCTAAACAAACGTTGGCATTTACGCTTTCTTGGCACTATTACACCATGTTTCTGATTAAAAAAGGGCATTGTCTTTTTTTATTTTAAAATTATCCTTCAATGACGTTGGACAGAAATAAAAATCAAATTCTGATACCTATGACACATATCAACTACCTAAAGAGGCAAATCAAAATTTACCACCATGTTCATGGTTGAATGAACATGGTGGTACATTTTGATTCGTATGTTTATATAAAAAATATAATGAAAAGTAGTGCTCATATGCGGCGGCTTGTGAGAGTTTGTAGTGGAGATGCAGCAATCAGATAAAAATATTAATATAAATTGATAGAAAATTAGACATTTAACTTAACATTATAGGTTAATAATATGCTGACATATCAATACGAAAAACATGTAAAAGGAACACATTTATGACATTCATAACACCAAAACAATCAAAGATGCGCGTCAGAATATGGAATATATGGTTTAGAACTGATTCCGCTTGCTATTTTTAGCAATCAGTTCTTTTTGACTTATAATAACGTTTTATTTTTTAAATTGCAACGTCCATTTTTTTTATTGATTTTGATAGTCTTTTTTGGTAGATTTCTTTGAACTGAATACAAATCTTGCATCAAAATTTGAGTATCATGACAACTTTTTGTGTTGTTGCACACAGCAAAAGAAAGATGTCACTACTTTTCTTGGGTAACTGAAGAACAAAATTTGTTATTACTTCAAGTAATGGGAAGTTTAAAGCATACTTTGAGATACTTTTGAAGTTTCTAGATGATTACATTTATACGGTATAAATTCCAAAAAAACAAGAACAAAATATATTTGTCATTTTGACTTTTATTTTTGTCGTAAACAGGAGGACAGTGAGGAAACTATTCCTGTTATATTTATTTGTGTTCCTGTTATTATAAAATTTGTATGTCTATTACATATCTTACATATGTCTGTAAGAAAATAAAACGATCCAAAAAATTAATAGGAAATATTTGGGGTTGATAAGAAAAGCCGAAATATCGTCATAAATCAAAGAAAAATTGACAAAGAATTGTTAGTAAGGATTCCAGTTCTTGTGATTCCATAAAACTACGGTAAAGTCAATGTTTAGCCTATGAGAGTAATAATTCTTTAAAGTTAAACAAAACTAGCATTTTATCAAAATATATCAACATAGTTACCGCATGGTGCAAGTTTCAATACGCCTGAATTACACTATCAAGTTTTGACAAGTTTCTTTGACAAGTTCTTGTCAATTGTTTGACTAAGTTCAGAAGCTTCCTTTAAAGATTTGCGTGACAGCTGGGACATTAACGTTAACATAGTGCAAAACTTTGACAAAAACTGTATGAACTTTCCACTAATCATTTGACAAGAACCTGTCAAAGAAATCTGTCAAAACATTGATAGTGTAAATCAGGCAAAATAATTTGTATTCGATTAAACAAAATTATTTATCCTCAAAGCTTGCTCAATGATTTAAGGCATATTCAAGCAAAACTGTAACGAAATATTTATTTTTACATATCTTTCGTCATATTTTTCATTGATACAAATAGAAAATACCTATGTGGTAAGCATACCGAATAAGTAATCGGTAGCATACCAACAACTTGTTGGTTGAAACACCGACGAAAAAGAAACGAACTTTAAACAGGTATTCGGCGTCCAGTTCATGCCGCTTATCGCCCCTATCGACCACTATAAATAAAGCCGTTTGAATGAAATAAACTGACCTAGACATTTGCGCTACTTAGATAACGTTGAATGAACCCGCGGGTAAAAAGTTGGTTGCTGGCAGGACACGTAAACTGGAATGCTAATATTTCGTCGGTAAAATTAAAATTTTTATGCGCACAAGGGGTTCGGTTGCTAGCAAGGGTTGGTAGCATGGGCGTATCCAGCTAAAATTGGAAGGGGGGTCAGTTTTCTAAATTTATCTTGTAGTATGGGTGAAGGGTGTTTTTTGGTAATTTTCGAAGAATTGTTCGGGGTTTGGGAAAAGTTAAGATTACTTAAGGACTTGTAGAGGACTTTCCAAGGAAAGATTGGACCTATTGGACATATGAATTTGACTCCCCAAATCCACCGCCACAGTGCCCTGAAAACTACACTTAAATTGAAAAATTTTCATTCTTCAGAAAATTGAACCTCTAATCATTTCAGTCCCTTTTTTCTCATAGTAATCGTTACTGTAAGTCTAGTGGAATGTTTATAAACATTTGTCAGTTAGTTTCCATTTGTTTAAATAAATTCTATTTGTTTAATTTGGTCTGAATTCTGCTTTTGGAGTTCGAAATGGCAAATTATTATCTTAGAGTGACATTATTCATTAAAATTTTTTTTTCTATTGTTTAAACACTCAATTATTCATTTTAAAACAATTTTTAGTTATTTTTAGAAATTACCTTTGAAATTACATTTGTTCAACAAACAATTTTGTTTGCAATTCACCTAAAATTATTTTTTTAGATCGGTCTGGCCGACTGTTATTCTCAAGCGACATAATTTATATTTTGGGATGATTTCCATGTTTAACAGTAAAATATTATTCGTTTTCAATATCATTTGCTCGAAAAAATTTAATTGATTTAAAATCCTTTTTTTTCGGGAAATTGGGGAGTTACATTTCTTTTAAATACTCCTAAATTAAATTTCCTTAAGTCAACCAATTTTATTAATCACATTTTGTTCTCCATTTCTTATTCTGATATCCTACCACAGTCTCGCAAGATAATGTTGATTTGTTGCTGTCTGCAAACTGTTCCCTGTACCTACTCATATTGATGAAATATTGAAAACGAATAATATTTTATTATTTAACCAATGACAATCATCCCAAAATATGGATAAATGGTGTCACTTGAGATTAACAGTTGGCGTAACAGATAAAAATAATTTGAGGTCAATAACGAAAAAAATTGTTTAAACAAACGACACTTGTTTAGACAAATGAGGATTTATTAGATAATATAGGCAAGATATCATGAACATGAAAGTTATAAGTTAATGAACCAAAAAAGGCGATTTTTGTACTATAAAAAGAAAATACGTTGAAAATGAATTATAATTGATTGTTTAAACAATATGAAGAAATTTCTTAATTATTAATATCACTCTAAGGTAACAAACTGACATTTCGACGAATTTTCGAGAAAAACGAATTATTTAAACAAGTAGAATTTGTTTAAACAAATGGAAATTAACTGTGAAATATTTATAAGAATTCCACTGGGCTATCTATGAGAAAAGAAGAGAATGAAATCATTAGAACGCTCAAATATCTGAAGATTGCAAATTTTTTCTTATGAGGGTAGTTTCCAGGGCACTGTGGGGTGGGTAGGGGGCGTCAAATCCATATGTATAGTCAAATTCTTCCTTGGAAAGTCCTCTACAAGTCCTATAACTTTAATCTTAAGTTTTCCCAAACCACGAACAATTATTTGAAAAATACCAAAAAATGTTTCTTCCCATGCATTTTCCCATATTTATTTTAAGCCTCAATAGGCTACATTAGAAATCAAAATTTCGAAAAAAAAACTAACTGTCCACTTTTTTGGATTTGGAATTCGTTGGGTGGTGCATTCCTTTCTAAATAAAAATAACCACCCTAGTGTCCATAAGGGAAAGAGTGCTTTGTAATAGAGGTGGGTAATTCGTGAACGAACTAGTCCGAGACAATGGCTCCCGGCTTAGAACAAAAAACTACTTCTTTAAAATAAATAGAACTAATTCGAAAAAGACCTGCTTTGCTAAAACATATCCCATTCAGTGAACGAGTTGTGTTGGGCGGCGTGTCTGCATACAGGGACATGAAATCTAGTTCGAAAGACCTGCTGTGGTCAATTGGATAATACTGTTACTGTTAATAATAGTTCCTCCAGTATTTGCTGTACTATAATTTATAAATAATACCCCAATTCCACATAAAATTGCTCTATGAATAAGGTTAAAATAGGTGCAGCAATATATGCTTTATGCTTTATTACAGAAATATTTAAAAAAACATATCTAAATAAAATAAAATAACGATTCTTCGATTAACCGACTCAATAACAATAACCGACTAGATCCAAGTTTCGTTCGGAACGAGATGTGCACGCGCTAGAAGACACGAAGACACGTTCATCGAAGTAGAACGTCTCAGGATTAAAGTAGTTCTTCTGAACTAGTTCTTAGAACTAGTTCCTTTTTATGAACTAGTTTGGAAGAACTAGCTCATCTAAAAGAACTAATAAGCCCATCTCTACTATGTAATAAACATAATAACACTATACTAAAGGGGGGCGACTGCCCCCTTTCGCATTTTCGGCAATATACAGCAATATACGCAACTAAGCTCCCGTCTTCTGTAGCTCACTTACTCATTAAGCTAAGAGTTTGACATTTTGCAGGCTTACCCTGTACTTCAAGGTACAATTCAAGAAATTATTTTTTATTATACAGGATGTTCCAAAAATGTGCAACGCCATGGTAATATATTTTTTTAAATTGCATGCTATACATTTTTCTACACATTTGGAAACCTTTTATGATTGCCTACATATCACCAAAATTTTATTGAAATCGGGTGAGTGACCGCAGCGGAAAAAAATAAAAACCAAGAAAAATTGATTTTGCATCGTAGGCTTTAAAAATCAATAAAAACCACAAAATGCACCTCGTTAATAAAATTTCGCGACGTGCTTATTAAGTTAGATGTAATAGTCTCGTTAACCAAGTGAAATTGATCCAAATCATACAGGGTGACCAAACTCGAGTGTCAAACTTGTCAAACTTCAAAGCGCGCTATTGTTCTTATTTTAAATTGGAACCCATAATTTTTTTTAGGTGAAACGATGCGGAATTAAAGTATAAACATTGTTTCTGAATACAACTCCATCACAATTCCCAATATTTTAAAAGTTATTCGCCAAAAACTCATTTTTCAATGTTTCCAACGGCAATTTTAGGTAATAAATATCGTACGTGGCGTTGAAAAACAATTTATTACATAAAATATAAGGCAGAGAGGTATTTTAGATTTTACTGTATTTAATTAAGTAGTTATTCAATTGCTAAATTTACTGCAAAATTTACCTGTAGCCACATTTCCGTCCTTACCGCTATAGGTAAATGATGCAGTAAATTTGGCATTTGAATAACTACTTAATTAAGTACACTCAAATCTAAAATAGGTCTATTATTTTTTATGAAATAAATTGTTTTTCAACGTCACGTACGATATTTATTATCTAAAATTGCCGTTGGAAACGTTGAAAAATGAGTTTTTGGCGAATAACTTTTAAAATATTGGGAATTGTGATGGGGTTGTATTTAGAAACAATGTTTATTTTTTAATTCTGCATCATTTCACATAAAAAGATTTATGGGTTCCAATTTAAAATAAGAACAATAACACGCTTTGAAGTTTGACAAGTTTGACACTCGATTTTGGTCACCCTGTATAATTTGGATCAATGTCACTTGGTTAACGAGACTATTACATCTAACTTAATAAGCACGTCGCAAAATTTTATTAACGAGGTGCATTTTGTGGTCTTTATTGATTTTTAAAGCCCACGATGCAAAATCAATTTTCTTTGGTTTTTATTTTTTTCCGCTGCGGTCACTCAAGTGATTTCAATAAAATTTTGGTGATATGTAGGCAACCATAAAAGGCTTCCAAATGTGTAGAAAAATGTATAGCATGCTGTTTAAAAAAATATATTACCATAGCGTTGCACATTTTTGGAACAGCCTGTATAATAAAAAATAATTTCTTGAATTGTACCTTGAAGTACAGGGTAAGCCTGCAAAATGTCAACATCTTAGCTTAATGAGTAAGTGAGCTGCAGAAGCTACAGAAGATCCTGTATAAATAAATAGTTTCGGATACGCCACTGGATACGACGCCCATGGTTGGTAGTGTTATCCTTTAGCTTGGCAAACGTACCCACTACATCGTACGTGACTGGTATGCATTCGCAAAGTAATCAACTCAACCAGGGCTTATTTAAAATGCCCCAGATAGCAGTAAAGATAAGCACGAATGCGATCCTGCTTGATTTTATTAAAGCAGTTGTGCGACGTTAAAACTGGACAGGAATTTAGCTGGAATAAATCTCCGGGTAAGTAACAGGTCTCCTTTGTTAGAGGAAATTTAGTGTGACTTATATATTCGCATACCACGACTATAAATTTCTACGTTTTTAGGTTTTATTGTCCTTTGTCTTGCCAGTTTAGATATTTTTATAGTGTACGTACGTATTTAGAAATTAGACAGTTCACGTGTAAGGATATTAAATACGAAATACTTTATAGTATTGGGTTAACATGCTAATTATGTTGTTTGAAGAGATATGTATGTGCAAAGAAACTAAGGAAGGCTGAGCTGAACAAAAATATCAAATGCTACAAAGCAAGTTAAGCAAGTGTACGTAGAAAAAGGCTTCTAATATCTTTGCAAATGTATGTATTTAAATCTACTGTGTGGCCATGTTTCGGCAGTTCACACTGTCATATCTTCAGCACCTAATAGTCAATTTGAAAATTTTTGTAAAACCATAGTAATAATATAAAGTAATC
The DNA here is from genome assembly GCA_964023965.1 of Melinopterus prodromus. Classification (NCBI taxonomy): domain Eukaryota; kingdom Metazoa; phylum Arthropoda; class Insecta; order Coleoptera; family Scarabaeidae; genus Melinopterus; species Melinopterus prodromus. The sequence goes on from OZ030390.1 coordinate 100,530,804, forward strand.
TGCACCACATGGACTAATAACTGCGGTGCACTTGTCTGGTCCAATCACTTCATATTGTTACGTAGCCGTTATTTGGAACGTTTTGTACGAGTGTCGGATGTCTCACTCGTTAATACAGACAAAATACAATCGTCGTTGATACTTCGCTATGTGGCTACTTATATCAATTGTCCAAACACGTCACTACCATTAATTACGTTACCAAACGTCGAGGTTGTTCAAATGATTTTTGTGCAAACGCGGCGTCTGGAACCCATACTTGGGAGTTGCAAATATTGAGCAATTCAGATCCGTACTAAAGTAACTTGTATTTATTTAATTTTTCTTGTTTAAATGTATATTTAGTATAGCTAAATAATGTAGTTTGTATTTTACGAAGTTTCGATATTTATTCTCCACTGCACACCTTATGTACAAATTCACCGCACGCCACTGCTCCTTTCGACCCATTCAAAGTCAAAGATTCATTTGCTCTCGGCATGCCTACTCGAATTTAAAACTTAAAAATCATTTGCAACAAATTAATCAGATTTGAGTTTAGTTTGGTCTCAAATGACGTCTTATTTAAAATTCCAGACTTGCAAGTTTAAATTGAGTAGCAGAAAACAAAATAATAGAAAAAAGATGAAATGTATGCTTTTTCTATTATTTTTGACATAATAAATCGAAAAAAGGGAGAAATTAGAAAGAAAACTAAAAAAACTTGTATACAAGCATATTTTCCAACGTTTAAGATAAATGCTTTAAAGAAGAAATTTATAAAAAGAAAAATAGCAAAAGTTCTGTACAAATTTTAATGCCTATTTCCAATAATAATTAGTCGATTTACATATTGCGTTGTAAACTGTTAAATTAGGACTGAAACAATCTAGTTAGAAGATTGCAAAAAAACAAGTGCAAAAAAATAAATTAAAACTAGTAAGAAAATTATCTTCAGCCTGGCTAAAGTTTTTTTGTGTTGAAATTCTTTGCATGTGCATTTGCATCTGTGCATTCTTAGATTACTTATTGAAAAGTATCTCCACAATAGTTTGGTTACAACAGTTTAGTTGTTTTTCTTGTTCAATTTCATTTTATAGAATGTATCGTAATACACAACACCGCAAAAGAACCATAATAACTGTATAATGCTACTGATCTGTGAATTCGACAGAACAGTATTTTACTTTTTAAACAATATATTTCACTAACAAGGCAAAACAAAAGGCCGCATTAATTTTAATTTCCGAACATCATTCATATACAAACTTTCACTGGCCCTTGTGTTGGATAATTCGTTCATTTACGACAATAAAATCCCACAAAGGGCGAAATACTAATAAAAACACGTCGTCGGCTCAAAAAATTAAGCCTCACGACGACTTCATAATTTTCGGTACGCAGAGATAATAATACGCCAACAAAAAAAAAAATCGTCCAGCGGAAAGTGCGTTCCGAACCACCTTTATACAGCGGTAGTCGTTATTACGACCCCCCGCCCACCCTTTTATCTTATTTGCAAACATCATAAAACGCGCGCTCGTTGATAACGCGACACGGCAGCGGCGGGGCACAATGCAAAAATTAACACCGTAATATAACTTTAATTATAGCGGGAAATGGGAACACGAAACATTGAACAATATAAACCCGAAGCACAATGGGGCGATGAAAGAAGAAAGGGACAACCCCCCCCCCCTACTACTCTCTCGACTCGTTCAATGGGCAAATTTCTCCGCCCACTATAACGCTACCGGTTCGGGTGGGTAGATTTCCCAACTTAAAGCGGACATTCGAAATTGGATTGTTTTGCTGATAACGGGACTACTGGAGCAACAGTGGACAACCACCCTGTATACCTATGCATATGCTGGCGCCGAAGTGTTTTCCATATGCGCGCTTTTAGGTAATTTAAGGTTATTGCGTTCGACAACTACCGACGAACACCAGCCAGCGTCTGAATGGGTTTTGTTGAAGGGAGTAGTTATTATTAAACAGGATTAATGAATATGTTTAGGTATCTTTTTCGTTTTGGGGAAATATTGCAAGGATATAATTTTTTTATAAAACGTAATACAGTGGAAATATAGATACATATTATATCAAATCAGATCATATATTCAAAATGAAACTATGATTTTAACTGCCATCTTGATTCTAGTAAATTATGTTATTTGTTTTAAAAAGCGGTATACTCAATATAACTGTTTGATGATATTAGTGTTAATTTAATTGAAGATGTGAAGATGTGTGAAGATGTTATAACACTTTCATCCAGATGTCATGTTACAAAATAAAACTTTAAAGTAAACAATACTAACTACTTTAAACAATACTAACTATGTAAATAAAAGGCTGGAGATTCGAGGTAGAGATGAACAAAAATTAAATCACTTTGCATACGGAGAACCTCAGAACCGCTGTAGAGTTGGTTGATGCGACGTTATGCACGTCTTTCTGGTTTACATGGTTTACCGATATCGTTTCTGAGGCCACCAGATGCCACTGAGGTTGTAAGAAGAAACAGTAATATTGTAGAAAAGTTAGAGATAATATTCATGATACAAATACATTAGCAGAAATACATAACGTAAAAACATATTGTTAGCACAGATGACGAGTATAATGCTGCCAAGAATACAGTTATTAATGAAATATATACTTGAAAAGGTAAAACTATTCTACTAATACAAAAAAACAATGTTTTTCTTTGCTGATGATTCTTACGGTTTTAGAATTCTACATTGGTATTATAGAAAATATATTTTTATTAATAATCTAATAAAGAAAAAAAGTATTAGCGAATTAGCGTCTTCTGTTTTTAAGTTTTGAAACGTTTGCTGGTGAACTCGTGGAACTCGTGGCGTAACATCAATTTTAAATTTTATTACCTTTTTCAAGTAGCGTCAATTTATTGTAGGTAGTGCAAATTTTATCCTAATAAAAGCTACCTTTACGCCAGCAACATTCTTCTTCATTATTTTCTCCTTTATCGTTTCATATAGGGACCAGCTTTAACTGCATCCCAGTCGTCTATTCCAATTATTTGTTATTAATACTGAAGATATAAAAAAGCTCATTAACTTTATTTCATATTGTTTTGTACCCCAATATTTTTTCAGTTTCATTATTATTAGGTATTAATATTATGTTTAATAATAAATAGTATTATTTTTAATTTGATAGACGAATAAAATTTGACTGTGTCTTTTCCAAGCGCTACTCGATCGTGCGTATGTCGCCGTATAAAGCCGCAATTGCCGATTTCCGACTACCCTGGTGCGTCGGCAACACATCAGAAATGTAACGGGCAAGTAAATTTTTACTCTGCCGAATTTCTAGGTAGTAATTTACTCCCGAGATCTGCCTGCCCATTAGATTCTAATATTTACGTTTATCGTACCAACATCGTAAAAATTAACCTTAATTGCTTACATTCAAAAATTATATCTGCACTGTAATTTTGTTACATATCGCTACAGCAACATCTTGAACATTTTAAGTTATACTACATTTATATACATTTATCTAGTACTCAAATACAGTTTAACCCTTTTTTAACACCCGGCCTAAGTTGGATATGCAAAAAATTCATGAGTATCCCGGCGACTCCACCAATTTTGATCTTAGTAATACTCTCGTCTTTGAGCCACTTTAAAGTGTTATTGTAGGCCAGAGCAGTATAATTCAATAGTGCACGGTATATACGATATTACGAAAGAAAAAAAAAAGATTTCCTTCTGTCCCAGAAGCGCTATATTTGAAAAAAAGACTCACAAAAAAAGCGTTATAATAAATGCAAAAATATGTTCTCCAACCGGCCGGTATTTTGTTGTTAACCGCTGCGGGTTGGTAACTTTTATTTGGAAATTTATGCGACTTATTTAAATTCCATTAAACCCGACGGTCTTATGATAAATCTGCGTGGAGCTCCGCCGGAGCCAACGAGAAAATATCTCCACGTTGGCGGTCGGCGCGGCGGTGCTGGCTAAAGTTCGCGCTCGGTGGGGGCAAATTCGTGGACGGGGTAGAGACGTGGGAGAGGTGGGTGAGATGCGGCAGGGCGAGAAGGCGGAGAAGAGACTGCCGAGAAACCTTTTTTACCCCTTAATGACACTTTACGATCGAAACAAAAACTCATATTCGCGAGGGCGACTTCTTTGCCACCCGTCGTTATCTTCTCCGCCCATATATCTCCATCTCGTTCCGCCACTTCACACGACTCACCCTGTTTATTATAGTTCGAGGTTTTATTCAACATATACTGACGGTATTAATAGGGAATCTGGAATGGTATCCAGGTTTGTGAAGGAATTAGAAGTAATCGTGTGTCTGGATATGAAAAGGGAATAGTTCTTTGAAATTGAGTTATAAGTATTTTTTGACTGGTGTATTTGCTGAATATAATCAAAAAATCCAAAAATTTTAGGGTGGTAGGATGGGGTTCCATGCTGGTCCAAAATATTCCAAAAGTAACGTTTTATTGAATAACTTGAAATTAGTATATATGAAGCATTATGATTATTGTCTTCGAGATTTCTTTGAGTAAGCGTATGTCAGTAGTAGTTTGACACTACTAATCATTGAAATTAGTAAAATTTCATTCTTTTATTTTAATTGCAAATTACGGAATGCAGTTTGTATAGTATGAAAAATGCGCAATAATCGAATGCTTTATTCAAAGTAATGACAATAATTGTGATATAACATAATTCAATCGTTATCCAGGTAGTGCACGACCGCACAAACTTGTTTTTAGGATTAAAAGAACATCTCATCAATTACGGGTTGATTAATATGCCAAAAGCCGAACATTGTGATAGGGAAGTGGTATGCTGAAGAAACTGTCATGAAAGTATGTAGCCGTGATCCTACAATTTCCAGTCGTCAATCTTCACTTTATTTCTGCATGTCGAGGGTATAACTCAAAGGTTAAACATTGCAGGATATATTGTTTTATTCGAAGTAAAATAATTAGATAATTACCTGAATAAAAAAGTAAAAAATAAGATTACCTACTACAAACTATTTTAACCATTTTTCAAATTGATGTCCATTTTTACTTTATCATACGCAGTAAGATAAAGTATTGTAATCATGCCGAAAAAAAAATATTGAGATTTTAGCGGAAATAGGTCTTTTTGGGTCCCCTGAACATTTTTGACCAAGGTACAAAAAAATGTCTGTATGTGTGTGTGTGTGTGTGTGTGTGTGTGTGTGTGCGTGTGTGTAAACGATTTTTGTGACGACGATTCCGGAGAAACTACTAAAGGTATCGGGACGAAAGTTCATATTTAGAAGTTTCATGACCTAACTTAGAGCTGAAAAGCTTTTGGTTGAAAAGGGTCCAAAGGAACTGGTAGTTTATTCTAAGCCTTTTTGAAGGATTTTGCAAATGAGCCGCCATTTCTGTAATTTCGACAAAATAGTTAATAAATAAATTAAAGTAGAGTAATTTTTGAATAATTTATGCCTATCACATTTTTTGGTAAAATTAATAGTTTAGCCTTTCAGTTTATTCTAAGCCTATTTGAAGGATTTTGGAAATGAGCCGCCATTTCTGTAATTTCGACAAATTAGTTAATTAATAAATTAAAGCACAGGAAATTTTGAATAATTTATGCCTATGAAATTTTTTGGTAAAATTAATAGTTTATCTTCAAGAGCAAATTCTATTTGATCGAGATCGGTCGCATCTGCATTGATATGAAATTACATAGTAGCCAGGATTTTGACAAATATTTTTTTGTGTTGTCACATTCGAAAACAGCTGATCTCATCAGAGGTTGGAAAACCACTATGGAACGTTGCCGCTGTAGTACGGCAAATTATAAAATACAAATTTCAAATAAAGTAAGATCACCAATTTGACTGTTTGTTGATAAGAAATATCAACCCGTCTTTATATCTAATTCTAAAAACGATACATTGAGAAAATTATAAATAAAGTATAGCGATGAGTGTAGTTTTATTTTAGTATGTTGGTAGGGATGTGTCATGAACAAATATAAATCTGTCACAATTTGAATTACCTTTTTAAGGTGCGTTTTCATTAGTGACGATGGCAGTGGTAGCCGACGCCGTTATAGTATTTCCAATAGAAAATTGATAGTGACTCATGTTTATGTACATGCAAACTAATATGTGTCATTATCACGATATGTAAGAAATACTATAATTTCGTATTCTACCACCGCCATTAGCTACCATTACCTACCAATCGGAACGCACCTTTAAACTTGACGTTTCGTCTAAGTCAGCGGTTCTCAAACTTTTTTAAATTTCCTGCGTCAGGGTCCCTTTAAAAATTTTGCGATAGCTTGCGGACCCCGATAATAAAAAAAACGAAAATTGTAGTAAATAAAACATTTCTTTAGAAACATTATGTATTTAGAAAATATTACAGGTTATGTAATCGCCGTAAATAACAATGTTAATGGGATGGATGCATTTGCTGTGCCTGAAGTAATTCTTCAATGTTTGGCTTTGTCTTGGCCAGTGCATCTCGTATGTTTTTTTGTCAAAATCAATTAATTTTTAATCAAAACAAAAAATTACAATGCATTTTTAAAATTCTACTAAGTAAATTACCGAAAAAGTGCCATGAAATACTATAAATCCAGTTTATTAGTCTACTTATGAAATATATATTTGGCCATATAAAAATATAAAACTGTAAGTTAAGTTTACGGTTAATTTTATTACATGAAATCAAATTCTGTGGAATCTCTAACTAAGCAATGTTTTCTTTAAAAATATTATCATTGAATAAAATAAAAATAATAATTTTCATTAATAATAGGTATCTTTAATGCATCCACATTCAGTTAAAACTTAAAATATTTATTACTTGAATATTTTTGTATATTTATTTTTGATTGGAAAGTAGCCCCCCATACAGCATTGAGAGATAGACTTAACATTCGCATATTTGACATTCGCGGGAGTTTTCTAGAACGTAACCCTCGCGAATTTACGAAAATATAATAAAAATATTATCATTGAAGAAAATAAAAATAATAATTTTCATTAATAATAGGTATCTTTAATGCATCCACATTCAGTTAAAACTTAAAATATTTATTACTTGAACATTTTTGTATATTTATTTTTGATTGGAACGTAACCCCCCATACAGCATTGAGAGATAGACTTAACATTCGCATATTTGACATTCGCGGGAGTTTTCTAGAACGTAACCCTCGCGAATTTACGTAAAAGAACACGGGGTCATTATAAATCAAAATAGGCGATGACCATGTTAATAAATTTTTGCCGCTATACACGAACAACTATCAAACTTAGATTATGTAATGCAAATAATTTAACTCTTGCGTATAGAACAGTAATATTCAATATTTATGGAGCGGCAACTAGAAATCTTTACATTTGATATCATTGCCAAGCATTTGCTATGACACTGTATAAATATATTAGGGTTAAACAGCGTGTATGAAAAAATAATAACAGTTTGCTATAAAGGCATAAAAGCGTGCCCACTTTTCCACATGTTGTTATGCGCTTCTAATTGTTCTTCCCGGAATAGCATTGACCGCATTTGTTATTCGATCCCGCAGATCGTCGATATTTCTGCGAGTATCGTGATAAATTTTGTCGTTCACAGTTCCTCAAAGAAAATAGTCCAGAGGACTTAAGCCAGGAGATCCACCACTCCACCATTACCAATCCAGCGATTTGGTATGTTGATTTAAATAATTTCGTACAATTGCAAAGTTTGACTTGTGTGGGGTTTGTACGGTTTCAATATCTTTGTTCGTGGTCTGCAAACACGTGTTTGCGGCAATTACAAATTAAGGGCTAATTCCCGCTTAGAAATACAAGAATCGCCGTTTATGTAAAAACCAGTAGTTGAAGCATTGCAAATCAATGTAATTTAACGTTTACCATTTCTAAAATACCTCTTTGATTAGTTTCAACATTTCCATGAGGATTATAAGAGTTGCAGGGTTTACTAAACGATCCATGGTCCGCTAAATTTCCGTCCAATGTTAGGAATCTTGTACGATGCGACATTTCTAAGAGAACAATAATAAACCCTTATTATATCACGCTTTTCGTGATTGGTAAACGGCATTTTACATCCACAATCAACCACAAATAATGTTTATTTGGTTAAATGGCAAACCTAACGCTGAGGGCGCCGCTTGATCCAAGTGCATTTTGCTGGCGTTGCTTGGCAGCGACTCCAGAGGTCTGTAACCAAGCTCCAGTTGGGTACCTAAAGGTTTTTTGATTATTACCCCATTATTTAAAAAACGGATGGTAACATGTTATACATTGCGGAAATGAGAAAAAACACGTGCATCGGAAAAAAACCAATATGGCGCCCATAAGAAAAACATAAGTTGGCCATGGTTACGCCGCCATCTTTGATGTTATTTCATATTAAAAAATGACACTGCATTCCTTGTTAAAAAGTACCTGAATGGTTTTGTTTCAAATGTCTAGCTACATTTGGTTTGAATAAAAAATTAGAAACGATATGTTAAAATTTCAGTTTTTTTGTGGATATCATCGAAATGAAAAATGATAGCTTAAATTTCTTTTCAGATAATTGATTAGCACAAAAATACGAAACTTTGCCAAATTTAAACATAGGCTATATCTCCAGTAATAAGCGAGATCCCATGGTAAGGATCGAAATTGAATCACCCGGTATAAATAAATATGCGTTCGTTTTTCGCGGTCCTACCGAAACCGCTTGGCGGTCCCCTAGGAGACCGCGGACCCCACTTTGAGAACCGCTGGTCTAAGTGGTACCAACCTAGCATTTACTATACAGACACCATTTATTTTTTTAAAATACGTATTTCTTAAAAAGCAACACTATAGACGTTGATGTCGCTCCTGCCAAAAACTAGATAGCCGACTCGCTCATATGCGACGGCGACACTCCGCCTTCGGTGACGCGCCGCATCACCGCTCGTCGCGCTATTCCGTACTTTCGGCATTTGTGACATAAATAACTATTATTCTGATGACGTAGTGTAGGTAGTGTCAAATGCTGATGCTTTGACAATACCTACGATTTATCTCAATAGAATAGATTCTCATGCAGCTAAACTATTAATTTTATATATTGTATGATAAAGTCATGTGCCTGGCCACATCAGATTTTTATTGATACATAAATGAATGTCGTTATGTGATCTATTATATAATTTGTTTTTAATGTGCCCCAGCTCACTGGTCCGTTGTTTCCAATCCAACAGTTTTCAAAATTTATATTTATTAATTCCTTTACCCTTCTTATTTTGTGAGCTGGTGCACCGTCGTGCTGGAAGTGTATAGTTCCCCTCTCCATTAATGGCAAATTGTCCAAAAATTTATTCATTCACAATATGATGGTTTACAATATCGTAGTACCGGTCGCCATTATCATGTTCCTTGTAAATATGGTATGCTAAAATACGCTCGCCAAGCACGGCACACCAAACACTAAAACAAAAACGTCCTTGGTTTTGCACGTTGACGGTACGGTGAGGATTGACATCAGACCAATAGTGCTCATTGTGCCTATTAAAAATTCCGGCACTGCTGAAGTAGGCTTCATCAGTCCAAATAACTTTTTAAAAAATAATGGATTCTGCTGAAGATTTTCACGGTACCACTGGCAAACCTCCATTCGTTGCTGAGGGTCTGTTGGTTGCAAATGATGTTGCTTTCTTAAAGCATATAGCCTAAATTTATGCTTCTTGAGGATTCTCAAAGCTCGACGTCTTGATACCTCAGATTCAGTTTCTATTTCATGACTTGAAGTTGAGGGATTTGCAACTGCGGTTACAACTGTGTTGGTGGCAGCTTCTTCAGCATTTTCAATCTGGTAATGTTTGGATCTTGGCATACTAAATGACCCGTGATTGATGAGATTTTCTTTTAATCTCTCAAAATAGATTTGTGAGGTTGTGTTCTTTCTGGATACCGATTGAAGTACGTTTCGGATGCAATTTCAGCATTGTTATTACTTTGAATAAAGCATTCGATCATTGCGTATTTTTCATATGTTTCATACGGCATTTCATAACTTTTGATTGAAATAAATATTCAAAAGAATGGAAATTCAATACTTAAGTCACTGATTAGTAGTGTCAAACCAGAACGTGCAAACATCATTCGTCTGATTTAACAATAAACAAAGATATTGACAAAATAGCGAAAAATCGTGTTTGTGTTATAACTCGAAAACAAAAGACGATAGCTAATTTTGGCTTTCACCATAGGTTTTCTCTAAAAAAAGACGATCTTACTCATTTTTCGATATCTCTTATAGTTACCGAGATCTCCTATAGTAAAATCGAATTTGGCCCACCCTGTACAAAAATTCATTAAAACAACCTTTCTGTTTTAGAGTTATTTTTGGTAGCAAGATTTGCCATACCTTTGTCCAACCCCGTACAGATAGAATCCGACTTTTGATATGAAACCGCCTGCAACTAAAAATCAATTTAATAATAATTTAACTGGGTCAACGTATAAAGTTTTCGTCGACGTAGACGTCGACGTGAAGCGACCGACTGTCGCTTCGAGATACACGAAACTCTCGTAAAAAGTCGGTAGATGACGGTGGATTGCCGTCGGTGTTCTCGCCCTGTCCTGCCCTTACTGCCTGCAGAGGCGTCGTTCTGGAAGCCCGCTCGGGAGGAGGCTTTCAATTTGATTATAATTTGGCGAAATATTCCAGTGGAAGTTTGACGTGCTCTAAGTGTAATGGTCTTGATCTTTTTCGTCGCACTTTATTATTCCTCGGGCGAAAGTTATTTCGGCAGTGAGATTATTTTTGGAGGGACTGGAGCAGGAAGAGAGATTGACAGTTGTATTTTTGGAGCTCGGAGGGCTCGGCGGGTTAATTGTCTGTATAAGAGGGGGGGGGGGGGGGGATACAAAGTGAAGCCGATTAGAAAGTTCTAAAATTGATGTGGTAATTTTTCTTGGATGAAAATTTAAATATTGGAGGTCTGCGTCCATCTTCCTGCCTATAGTCGCAGCTTCTCCTAAAGTGTAAGAACTGTAGGGATTTAGCTAATAATTGTGGTTAAAGTTGATTTTACACCGGCGTTTCCAGAAACCATAAGTTTGTTTTAACAGTAATTTGAACACACGTTCAATATTAAAAAAGAAAAATTTAACCACTTTTTTCGCTCAAGTGATTTTTTTAATTTGTACTATTGTTTTTCACTATTCGCAATTTCGAATCATGTCATACCTGCAGAAGTCCAATGAATCACTGACCAGATATGTTTCCTTATTAAAAATAAAACTTCTATTGCTGTTGGAAGTATCCAAATAAGCGAGCCCATTTTCCATAGCAATGTTTGCAGTAAAAATTTAGGAATTAATTTGCTCACCACAGCTTGTATATTGGACAATCGCAATGTATTGATTGATACTATATAATCGATAAAACAATAGCCTGCTGCAGTATACTATCGTGAAATCCTGTAAAATTCGTGAAACTTGTTATGACTACAATAACAAATAGGTACCGTTAATCACATAAACTTAAATTATACTGGTAAATTCTACAGCCTACGTCAGCTAAATTTAAGGCCGGCAAAACCAACTGAACTGTAACAACAACAAAATTAAAAGAATATATTTCGATTGCCTGAATCTAGAAAATAAAGTAATGGTAAAATAAAATTAAATACAGCAGGAATAGACAGGAGTTTGGTAATTTAAATTTTTTTAATTAAATACACGTTATCGTGTTCGATCCGTCGCACTTTGGGACAAGATCTCGAAAAGCTGGCCAAAACCTCAAACAATGAAAATTTGATTCGGAGAATTTTGACTGTTGGGTTACATAGACAAATGATTGCTGCATTCAGGCCTGGAAGGGGAAAGCCTACATCTTTTTACTAAGCTCGGTAGTTGAGTCCAAAGTTGGTCTTTCATGAAACCGTTGGACCTAGGCGAGAACATAGTCGAAAAACGGCGAAATTTAAAATTGCATATCTCGGAAATGATAGAAATATTTAATTTTTACGAGATTCGACTGCTTGAAGTATGTAAACTTATTTTAATTGACTTAATAAGTAATGTTTATCGGCTTGAAGTGCGGTCATATTTGGTACCCCCGCGGAAACATTGTAGTTTTAGAGACTTAATTTTTCGAATAGATGAAAGGTAACATTCTACCATATTCTACAAAGTGCGACGCTTAGAGTTTTAGGTAATTGTATTAGCTAATGAAATTCATTAGGAATTGATTACACCTTTTAACGCCATGTGGCTGCAATGACCTTTTTTTATTAATTGTGCATGGCGTGAGCGGGTTGCAGGTTGCAGCGCGCAAGCACAGGTGTTCATTTCGTAGAATAGGAAACTTATATTCATGACAATCATGACTGATTATTATGACAGGCTGTTCACATAAACTAACTCGATTATTTTATTAAATTAAAAAGTTGACCGTAATTTTCGAAATTTATGTAAAATTAATGTCGCAAAGTAGAAAACATAGTATATAACACTCGATTTATAAGACGTATTGGCGCACTCATTCCATTTGGGCACTCCGCGCTACGCTCATCATGCCCAAAACACCTCGTGCACCAATTTTTGTCTTGTATTTATTGGGAAATGCCTAAATTTGTATTCAACGTGCTCCAAAACCCCCTTATACTTATTGTCCTTGAAATCTGACATAACTCTGTCACATTTGTCCGCTATATTGGGCCCGCCATTTTGTTCACAGTAATTTTGCCGTTGGATTCATAAACAGCGACTTCATAAACCAATTTTTGTCTAAATCGAAGCTTACTTGAGGTTTTGGCCAGCTTTTCGGGATTTCGTGCACTGTGCGTCGGCCCAGTTGAATTCTTAACCCTTTCACTATGACGATTGTTTTTGCTGATTAGTTGTATGTAGTCATGTAGTCAAGGGCAGCGAAAGGGTTCAAATTCATTACCTTCCTTAACATTGGGACAAATTAAAAAAAACAACATTTTTCGAAAAGAAAATTATAAAAAATTACTTAAAAACATGAACGTGAAGTGGGAAAGTTGGGAAAGTGGTCGTGCAAAATATCATATTATACGTCTTTTAAGACGATTTTTGTTTTGAAATTATTTCTGTTGCTGCTACACCTACTTTAGGACAAAAAAAATTTTTTCGGTACACTTAAATTTTTTTTTTTTATTCCTGTATTGCTCTCCTCTTAAAAACTTGGGTACCCCTGTTCTAGACATATCACTCGAATTAATGTTAGGACGGAGAGCATGGCTTTAAAAGGGTCTCATCGTAAGCAATAAAAAAGCAAAAAACCCGACTGGCATTCCAACTCGATGTGCTTTCTATTTCCACAACTCCCCTTAAACACGAAACCCCCTAAACGTGGGCAAAATAAAACTCCAGCATCCTATACACCTCGCTCGCGTCCCAGCAGTAAATTATTTAGTTCTGACGTTCACCCTGCAATCCCTTATTGTTGACGCCTCACACCCGCTCGATATAAAATCACATCATGCCGGTGTGCCAACTGCGGCTACGATCCACGTCCAGACTCGATGGATATGGGTCGAGACATTTCCCTTCTGGCATGGCACAGAGCCAGCGAGCAGTTGGTGGCATACAGCAGTAGGCAGGGGTGGCAGGTACACCACCTTGGGGCAGGGGGTAGGACAGGGGTTCTCAACCTTTTAGGTTACGTGGACCTCATAAAAAATAATCAAATTTCTCCGTACCACCAACGTTTATACATATTAATTATGCATATTAATACGTTCATAAATGAAAAATGTTTATATCAGATGTTAAATATACATACCTATATAATATTTTGTACCAAAACAATAAATGTTTAACGTCAGGTTACATGGGGAAAAAATGAAAAAGTTCTAAAAAGACAATAGCCTAACAATAAACAATTATATAACAAAACTTCATTTGGTATACAAAAGCAAATTAAAAACATCGCCTACATTGAAGTAATATAAAATTATTTAAATATTAATACGAATAGGATTGTTGACAACTTTATTTGACACAAATTGGTGGTGCAAAAAGTCATAACAAATCTAATATCTTAATCTGCAATTTCTTTAAAATAATTGTTCCTCTAGACCCAAACATTGGTGCGTATTAATCTTAAAATTTTCTATCAGTCTGAGGAAGTTTCTCTCAATTGTTGTTTCTCTTTGGCAGTGAAGCTGGGTTCTAGTATACATACTTATAGTTTTTGGAGTTCTGATCCAATTTTTATTGTCATAGTTTTCTGGAAAATAACTGTTAAACTTGGTTATTATGATAGTGATTTTTTCAAGAAAGTCTTGAAATGCTGACAATAAGCTACATTTCTTTTATTAACTTCTTTTTATTGTTGCGTTAATTTTACAATAATAATATAAACTATAACAATAAACGACCATTTCTCTATGCAAAACTAAATTTATTCAACTTTCCAAAAATATCAGCTAAATATGCTAACCAAACTATCCATAATTCATCAAAGAAACAATATTTGAAGTCGAAATTAGCTTCTGCATGGTGGCAACTACTGATTTAAGTACGAAGAGACAATGTTATCTTTTTACTTCTTGATCCAAAACTGTTTTTAGTCTTTCTGGTATAGATTTTGCTGCGATTTTCTGTTAAAGCCCGAGCTCCATCAGTGCAGACACCAATAAATGTCTTCCATGGAAAGGAATTGTTAAACATACAATTATTAAAATTTATCACCAGATCTTCTTTCGGGCAGAGGTTCCTAAAATAAATATTCCACTGCAGTTTCCTCTTCAACCTCAAATCAGTTAAAGACTAATAATTGATCAAAATAACTTATGTCGGTACTTTCATCTAACTGTAGCGTAAAATATTTACTTTGTTTAGCCTTTTTAGCTACACTTTCTTTTGCACAATCTGCTATTTTAGAAATACGTCTGTATACGGCACCATTTAATAATGGAATATTATTTAATTTGGCCGTTATAACTTTGGGTCAAACATTATCATCAAAATAAATATTATTTTACCCATAAAGTTTGGTACCTTTCGTGTACCACCTGGAAATCCTTCGCGTACCACCGGTTGAGAACTCCTGGGGTAGGGTAATCGAATATTTCGTGCACACCTGTGGATCTACGTCGTCTCACTCGATAGGCTGGGGGGAGGGGCGGGGGGGAAACGAACGGCCACCCACGATTGCAGCCAGCATGGCAATCAATACAAAACGGTAGAGCGATAACGGAGCTGAGCTCGTGACACATCCTTATATTACACACTATCGCCTTGGGTTTCTCTGGGGGGGCGCAGCCAAGGACGGGGTTATCAGATTTACAGATATGGCACGTCGTGGACGGGACACGACGGTCCGTGGGTAGGGTGTGGGGGTTGGTGGTGGTGGTGGTGGAGAAAAAGGTGCGCCCCGAACGCCCTCGATTTGTGAGCGGCTTACAGGGATTCAATTTCGACGCCCAGAAATGTTAATAAGTCGGCGCTGTTTGCTTTCGCCCGGTGTCTTTTTTCTTCTACACCTGACTGCCCTTTTGATTTTCCAATGTATTTACCTTTGCGCAGAATTTTGGGATCGTTTTTAAGAGAGCACATATAAAAAATATATAAGATACAGAAATGGTGGCGGCGCCGGTGATTGTTCCCTACTTATTTTCCCGTTTCTTTTTATGTTGTCTTTGTTAGCTGTTATCATGATTAGCAAAGAAGTATCGACCGACACTTGTTGGCACTCAAAACAATGGATATTTCGGGAACGGTCTGAGTAAAATCAATGAAACACTTGGTTCATCCGTTAACGTTTTGCTTTTTATTGGTAAAGCTTCATCAGAACGGGTTAATTCTACAATGTTAAAGACAATAGTCAATAGTGATGGGACATCGATGCAAAATATCGATGTTGACCATCGATGTTACCATCGATACCAACTATCGATGGTATAAAAACATCGGCTATAAAACATCGATGTTTGAAAACATCGATGTTTTCAGCGGACAGCGTTTTCGTCTATAATTTTCTATAATAATACATCATAATATCTTCTGTTTATTGAGCTTATTTTATTTAGCTTTGTTTTATTTTCTAATTGAAAACAAAAAATGAGAAGGAATACAAAAAAACTAAAACACGCCTAGATTTCTTTTTTTGATAGTTCCATATTAATATTCAACATAAAATGTATTCAAACTTTAAAGCGGTATCTAATCTAACTAACTAATCGCTATAAAATTTTTACATTTAGTGTTTTGTTCTTTTTTTACTTACATAAAGGGCAAATCAACATGCTTAGTATATACGTAACACTGAATTTTTCAACAAGATAATTGTAGCACCTAAATTTTCACCCTTACACAACGGTACGCCTTACACAACTAATGTATTTCTAAATTTGCAGAGTAAAGTAAAAAAAATCACTAGTCTAAGTAAACACGAACAGCAGCAACTCATGTCGGCGCGACCTAAACGCCCGGATCCTATATTTCATTTTTGCTCGATGTTTTGCTGCACGATGTTTGCAAAACATCGATGTCAGCATCGATGTTTAAAAATAATAACATCGATGGCAAAAACATCGACCATCGAACCATAACATCGATGTTTCAAAAACATCGATAAACAGCGCCCACCACTAATAGTCAATATAATGAAACTCGTAAAACCCATTTATCAATTTAATCTATCTATCTATCTGGATTACATATTTGACCAATTTCGGGTGATCCAAAAAACAGCCTCTTTGCTGGACGGTATCAATCCTTGCTAATCTGTACCTTTCCCTAAAAAAAAAAATCCCTCTACATTTGCACTGTTTTTCCTTTTTTTTATCACTTCTCAGATTTAGAGGAAAAGTTGTGGGAGTTTATCAGAAATCGGTCAGAATTCCCCAAGGAACAAATAGACAACTACTACTTTTTGTTTTATTACCCTCACCCTCACCTGCAGTACCCTAAATACGATGCAAATATTTCCTCAAATTTACAATATTACGTATTTGTTCAGTATTTTGGGTGAATTATTACTGGTTTATTGGCATATTTTTTGCCATTTATAAATAATTTAGATTTGTTAAAACCATTACCATTTGTTTAAACAATAATACAGTGCTACGTATTTTTTTAAAATTTTGATGGCTATGTTTATTATTTGTAATTGGCTTTTTTTTATTGTCATTTATGAAATAATTTGTAATTATTTAAATACATACCATTTGTTTAAAAATTATTCAAAATTATACAATGTATTAATTTCTATTTTTTGCAGTACTTATTATTGTACTTAATCGGCATGTTTTTTTGTAATTTGATAATTAATACGAAATTGTTTAAACAAGTACCATTTGTTTACTAATATATAATGTATACATTGTTTTTGGCGTGCTCTTTTGTCATTTATCAACTGATTTGCCGTTGTTTATACAAACAATATAATACTTACCTACATATTTTTAGTTGATTGTTAGATTTTTTGGCATGTTTTTCGTAATTTGTCACTAAATTTGAAATTGTTTAATCATATACCATTTGTTTCACCAATAATATGTACCAATAAAGAGTTTTTAAATACCATAATATATGAAACATAGGTTTACGCAAATGGTGTATCTATAAACAATTGCAAATTAGTAAATGAATCACAAAAAATGCTAATAACTAATAATTTCTGCAAGAAATATAGAAAAATAAGTATTATGCACAACGAAGGAAAGTCGTACACCACGTGGCTTTGTAAGCGGTTCTTTTCTAACTTATACGCTATCGTTGTGGCATTAATCATAAGCATGGATGTTAAATTGCGGTACTTAATTTTCTTTCCAATACCGATGAAATTAAAACTATAAATTTCAAATATTAAATTACCACCTACATGAATATTGAAAATTATAAATTACGCTCTTACATCTCTAAGTAGCTCCCAGGCAAAGCAGAAACAACAGTGCACTTATCAACTGCTTATGAGTGGTGGGGTACATTCACGCAAGTACTTAGGGAAGGTTTTTGAAATTGATTTATAAATTCTGGTAAATTAACAACTGTATATAAAATTTTCGATGAATTACTGGTAAATTACCAACGGTAATTGAAATTGACGCTAATTTAAGCCGTACATAACGGTAATTAAAAATCGGTAAATTACCAATAATTACGGTAATTAAATTGGTAATTTACGCGGTAAATTGCGCTTTTACATCTCTGAATTCATAAACATAAAACTTGCACGAACTATCAAGTTGACAAATAAAAACAAATAAACAGAATGCATGATGTGAAAATTATCTGTACGACATTTTTTTGCTGTCATAGTACTTGTATATTTCTTATCATTGCATACTTTTGTGTTTCAACAAGTTGTATTTCTATTTGTTATGGGCGCTGCCCGCTTATTGGACTGTCTGCAAAGAGAGCTTTTACTGTACCATACTTTGAAACTTAAAACTAAACTAAGACAACCTAATATTAAAACGTTTTTCTAGTAGGTACTTCCATTATACATAATTCTGGTATTCGCTAAACGAACAGCACCAAGCAACATTTATTTAGGGCTACTGATTCCACCACTAGCTCTCGGTGTCTTGGTACGAGACCAGCAAACCCCACCGTCGGTTCTAGGCGGGAGCAACGTTGCGAACGGAAGCAGCCAGTGGCATATCACGCTACTCCGACCCGTGGCCCCGGTAATAACTCCACTGTTTGAATCCGGCTGCCGAATGAATGCACCGTAACGCAACAACGCCAGTTCGGGCAGGCACCCTTCTCCGTCCGCATGTAGTACACGTTTCGTGCATGCAACAACACGCGCGCGGCCTACCGGCGCCCCGGTGCGCCCATATACATAGAGAGACCGGTCCAACATGGACGATTTAGGCTGGCGAACGCAGCGTTAATGCGGCCACATATATTTCGGCATTAAACCGGATCACGGGTCGGCCGGATCGGCGGAAAAACGTTGATTAAATCGGTCGCGGCACCGTGATCTCACCGATTATAATTTCGCAGCGCCGGCGATTATCTCGGTGAAGGTTTCGATTCAATTTCACGGCCTATGCGATTATGATTAAATTATGAAGAATATTTGTGGTGAAACAAATTTGAATGGCCGTCGGGTTTATGCAACGCACTACCTTGCTGACCTACTTTTCACTAACGTTACCATTATAGATGTTCCTCCATTACTGGGTGGTTTCAAATGGACGCTGCTCCAGCGCACATAACTGTTGCGGTAAGAGGCTTGCTTAACGAGATGTTCGGCGATCGGTGGATTGCGCTTAATAGGTCATACAAATATTCACCGCGTTCCCCGACTTGACGCCAATGGATTTTTTTTTAATTTGTGATCTATTATAGACGACGATTCATTCACGTAACGGTATAACGGTTACGTGTATAAATCGTCCGGTTACGTGTATAAATCGTCCGGTAGCTGCGTATTTCCATAGGAATTGAATATCTGAAGCACTATTCGGACTTTACAGCAAGTCTAGGTAATTGTTTATGTCGTTTCTGTGGTGTGCACTATGTAGACTTATTTCCGACCATATTGTAGAGACAAATACAAAAATTCTGACATTGTACGAAGTGAGGTTAAAGCATTAACAGAGAAGCAGTGTGAAGTAGAGAAGGAAGGAAAAAATAGGAATAATTAATTGGAACTGATCACTAACTGATCATAACGTTGAATTGTCTAAATATTTTAATAACTTGAGAAAAGCTGCTCTGACTAGCAGGTGTGAATAAAAAGAATTCTATTCTTTTGATATCCTTTTCACCGTATGTTTAATTTTTAAGAATTGTAGATATTTTACAATTGCGCCAATCTTTTTTGTAGTATATGTAAGTGCATAGGGGCATTTTATCTTGAAACTTGAAATTTTGAATATCAAAAAAAAAAAAAACGTTTATTCGATACACCCTAATATACAACCCCGCGACAATATTTGAACTCGATTATATCTACGAAGTAGGTTTGATCTTCGCATAACTCCTTATTCAGGTAAATGTGGTCCTTGTACTGTATCTGAAAGGGAATTTGATGATTAGTTGACGAGAATGGTGCACGATAACTTACCGGATTCGCAAAGCAGCACCAAAAACGCCATGCTGGCGTATTTTCATGAACAGAGCAAAACTAAGAAAGCCACAACCTTTGGCCATACTATAGGAGCATGTTTAAATATGTATAGAATATAGGTAGATATCTCGCAGCTTATGCGATTGCGAGCGATTCTAGAAAAGTAGTTTGCGGTTATGTGTCGTTACGTGTGACATATGGCATTTGATATCCATGTGACCAATCTTAGAATAATGGTACTCAAAACGGTGTTACAATTTGTTAACTATAACACCGAAAACAGTGTTACAATGTGTGCATTGTGAATGCAAAGTAGAAAAATTACATCATTTACGACATAAAATGAAGCTTTTACATTTTTCCCCGGCGCATCCGCCAATCTGTTATATGTTCATTTAGAGAATAAATTTCAAATTTTTCGGCTACTTGACATTCCGTTAGTTCTGAAGAAGCGAACAACATCATGGTTTGCAAATCGTCACTTAAGAGTATATATAACAACCATTTTAAAAACAATTAATGCAATATTGTTATTTGGACTTAATAGAGAAATAACTTATAAGAGAAATTAAAATTTCAGAATTTCTTTTTAAGCTGCACGTTTTAAGATCTTCTGTGATTTGCTTTGGGATATCTAGTAGAAGAAATCTCACATTGTGGGGGATCGTCCCACATTGTGGGGGATCTTCCCACATTATCCTTCAACTGCATTATCTTTTTAATTCTCTTAAGTAACGGTGAATAAGAGTTTCAGAATTATTAGCAAGTCCAAGAACCTAGATATACTCTTTAAACACTAATTACATCATTTTTCAAACTTAATTCCCCAAAAAAAGAAAACAATAACAATTTTACACGCACAAATTATGTTTAACCCGGCACCTCTTTTTAACCGCGGCGTCATTAAGAGCATTAATAACGAGGTCGACTGAGCAACCCGATAAGCGAAAGAAAAAGGGGCAAAATACATAATCCCGTGGCGGTAAATCGCGCGGAAAACAGGTGAAATCCTCAGGCGAAATAATAAATAGAAGTAAACCCGTGACAAGTAGCACGAAAAGCACGAGAGACGGACGAGCGTGCACGGAAGTAATCCAACTTAATCCACAGGTGAGTGCCGAATGCCCTACAACGGCCTGGCACCAACCGACCGACCGTCGCCAACGACGCCGACCGACGCCGACGAAGCGAACGGGAGCAGGACGGAAAGAACAGCGGGAAAGGAACGGCCCGAAACACCTGAAGCGTTCAGATTTTGACAACTTTTAATTAGAGCGTATATTTTATTGCGGCAGTACAGTTGCCAGAGACCCGACCGCTTGTTTATCGATTTTTGTTGACCACGTTTTAGCTGCTTCGTAGTTCGTTTATGACAGACGAGAATGATAATTTTAGGTGCATCACGTTTTGTTGGTTACGATGTTCTTTTTAGTTGCATAACGAATCTTTTCCAGGTGAAATTTCAGTTTTTAGTCAAAATCTGGATCAACGTCTCTATTTAAAAATATCACTGATCTAAAGTAGTAACAGTCTTCTGAGATTTAAATTAAATTTAGCTACCGGTGCACCTATATGGACGTTATTATTGCAAAGCATGGACCTATATGAAAAATAATTGACAATTGACAATAACATTCTATTAATCTAACAGATTTGAAAACTCCTATAGAATCAAATTAATGCAGCCGATGCTCATACATTTTCCTCCATACTCTATATTTTAGTTAGGTATACTTGCCCTGATCATTTTCGTTATTAGTGCTACTTAAACCTAACATACTCTATAAAGTGTACCTATAGAATAGAGGATAACTTTCATTGGCTTTGACTTGTAACTTTGAACCACAGGGATCTTCAACTTTCGGGATAAATGTAATACCAAAGCCCAATCTTTTTTACATCTGCACTTTTATATTTACCCCCCAGAAAAAAAATCTGTACATTTTGTCAGAAAATGATGCACTCAGAGCTTACGATACGTAGTTAACTGTAATGTGATAGGAATAAGTTGTTTTAAATTTAATTTATCTACGACTCACATACATTATAATAAGTTTATTGTATACGTATCATTATACGCGCCAATGATTGCGACACCAGCGTTATATAATAATGACAGTTCGGTCTAAGAATGACCTCGTTATTTGAACGAACTGTCATCATTATACAACGCTAGTGTCAAAGTCTGTCCAAACCTACGTGGACACCAGTTATTTGACAGTTCGCCTCGCCATCATTGACAAATACTTTTAAAATCATTTGCATAAAATGGAATTTATGAGTTGTAGATAAAACGTCCTGTTTGACTGGCACATAACGGATATAAATCGCTCGAAAGATTACACACATTATCCTTAATTATGTGCTCGTCAAATAATTTATTATTAATAGTCATATATCAAATTTGAATATATTAAATCAATTTTAATATTTTATCTTTTGTGCCAACAAAATTGTCATTGTCATTGGCATGGATGATAATGCATAGCGGTACGATTCATTTCAAGAGGAACTAACAGCGGTCAACGTGTTTCGCATCGTTACTAAAAATTATATTTGATTTTTTAGAAAGGTTCTTAATATGCGTTTGCATTTGGTTATCGCAGTATCCGAATTTATTTATCTTTATATTTCTAGTTAGCGATATGGTTGGATGTGATTGTACATCCTTATTATTTAAAGTATTTATTTTTCAACAAGTTAAGAATATTTCATTGTGTTAACCCGGAAGTCACCGTTATAAAATTACCTGAAAAAAAATTAAAATATATTGATCTTTTTATCGCAACCTAACTGCTCAATCACAAAAAAAGCTATCTAAACGGAGTTTTCTTCGTGTTGGAAGTAACCTAAGATACTCCGCATGATATAACAATTAGAAACTATATACTATGTATTAATGCTATTTTACACAGTATTAAACTGAATAATATCAAAATTCGAGAAAATTATTGCAGCATACAAAAGCTAACATATTGTAACACGCTGGATAGCGTGTATAGAGGCCTCATTCTTTTGTAAAAACCATTTCTTTGTATTAAAGTACAACGATAATGAACCTTTGCTAAAAATAACAATTTATTAGCACGCATTTCATTGCAATACCAAAAACTATTACATTTTTGGAAGATATTAATTTAAAATTACCTCTTGTTGGATTCATCGTTCATCTTAAAATATTCAAGCGTCTATTGGCAAAAAATATAATAAAATTGATCCGACAAAGAACAGTAACTATTTTATATGCTTTTAAAACAAATTTCAAATGTAACCTGCCTTAAATGATCAGAATGAAAACAAGTATTTAAAATATCGTAATTAAATACCAAACGTTTCTTTTTTTTCAAACTGTGAAAGGTTAATCTGGAGCTTTATTCAATACAAATGTGTTTTGTATGTCCTGTCGCGAAACATAACGACTACCATCGAAGCATACGGACTTGCAAAGTGACTATTTTGTTCACTTTCTGGTTATTATTATGCCAGTTCTGGATTTGACTGAATTAAATAATAATACCCTGTGCTATCAGTAACAAACAACATTAATGTCAGCATTTTTTTGGCATATTTCTTCAGAATTATGTCAAAAACCGACAAATCTATCAAGTCTGGAGTGTGTGAAAAACCCTCAAAACGTGTACATGTTTGGAACTAAATGTACTGATTTTTTTACGTAATTTATAGTACTTTATATGTAAGAAAAACTACTTTAGGATCATTTTTTACGAAATCAGTTTTTATACACCATTTTAGATGCTATTTAGAAAAGTTTCATTTTTCTAATGTTTGGCATTTCGGTTTCAAAAATAATGTTTGCTTTTACATATGTTACTTGCAAAATATGAACAAAATGATTATTTTTAACTTAGGCTTTTAGTTGTTACATTGTAATCATGATTAAAAAAACTTAGATCTAATTTTTTAAACAATTATTTTATACAGAATTTTTTACTTAAATGTAAGGAATTAATATTTTTCGCTTGAGTAAACATCTTAATTTTTTTATTTTTTGACCAGCATGTATTTTGAATCAAAACTCTGAATGTGGTTATGGACTTTCTAGAGCCTCATAATGAACAACTTTTGTCCTAGAAATTAATATTTAGGCCCATTATGCGTATAGGGGACACACTGAATAACGTTAAATATATTTTTAGTTAATACATATTACTTACCTGAGAAATCTCGATGACTTCAAAACTCTTATTGTCTCCACAAATTATCATAAATAAAACACTGAGGTAGGATTAAAAATATGTTTATTGCTTTTCGTGACTAATGTGAAATATAATAACCGTAATAATAAATTAATAATAACTATAATCCAAGGTATGTAAATACAATGTATCCTAGTACCACATGCATACGCTATGACTAGTTTTATAAATATGCGTCCCTACTTTTACAGTACATCTTTAGACGACATATATTGACATTTTCTCACAATACTCATATATGTGTACTGACGATAAATTTTTTATTGCTTTCTATTCCAATTTATGTCAGCACGCGCGCGCAGTGCCGCAGATAATCTGAAAGCCGACGCTCCTCTACGCGTACAGGAGGTTTTAGGGATGCCTGGGGATAAAATTCCTCCCCCTTATAGCTTCTATTCGAAGTAAGTACTACAGCTCAATCCGATCCAATCTGTTCAACGGTCCATTACAAAATATCTATCATTTATGTCAAATTTTATATTGAAAATCCCCGAACAATGTTTGACTGCATTTTTCTATCATAAATTTCAAACGCAAAAATTTATTTTTAGATAGCCAAACTATTTCTGGTTAGTTTCTGTATGATAAAAAGACAAATGCACGTAAAATATAAACATATCAGGTTTTAAAAAATCACATTTTTGTGGAATTCAAATCAATTGAACTGAACGCTCCTCATCCATAATTCATGAAATGGGACAATTTTTATTCAGCCAAATATGCATTTTGTTGTTCCATTTTTTTATGAGGAGAGGCGTTCGCGTAAATATCGCCGCATGATGTCATTCATTTCCATAATAAAAAAGTTTTCGGTTAATATTCACAGTCTGTTATAAAAGTAAAGTTTTCCTTTTTGTATTACCATACGGTCAATATGACTAGTGCTTCTATTGTACACACGTCGGAAAATATGAATTATTTTTACTTGTGACGCAATTTTCTTTATATATGATTTTTTCCAATTTTTTGAAAATGTTTGACCATCTATTGTTTTTCAGTTATGACGTTATCAATTTTTTTAATAGCTTATTTTACTATGTAAGAAAACAATTGAAAGTTAGGGCATTTTGATGATTCTGTGAACCATGGAGTTTATGAATACAACGTGAATAGGAGTTTAAGATTTATTTCTGTCTCAGAAACCTTGCAACAGATGGCAAATCTTTTTTATTATCGATTTCTGGTAAAATATTATTCTTTATTAAAGTTTGTGAGTCGTCTGAGACTATTACTGTCGACACTAAATTTTGCAATATATGCACCAAACACGATGAATTTGAGTTAGGGTGAATGAAGTATCTTTTTTCAATATTACCTAATGTTATATTATATGGAAAAGTTGTTTTATTTAAAATCACTGTTACTTATCTGAAAGAAATATTTGTTGAGTGTTAATTTAATTTATTAATAATTGAGTTAACATGACCGTTTTTCAGGAAATCACATCATCTTTAAAATTTTCAGGAGATTATTCTGAACTCTAAAACATTACGAACGTCAGTTCTATCAAAAATTAAGCGCCATTTGAAATCTTAAGGACGGCGGAAAACCGGATGTCATACTAACTTCAAAAGTATACCAACAATTTCTTTTTCTTATTAACAACCCAAAAATCTCCAAATTAGATCTCATCTTCATAAATAGAAATATAAACTATTGATAATACGTAAATATGACGAGCAAAATGCAGAAAAAAATGTTTTTCAAGATATGTTGCTGTGATTTCAAATTTGAATAATTATATTCAACTACTTTTCCATAACATTTTTCGGTTATATTCATACTTCCTGAACTTAATGTATATGTTACATTAATTGTGCAATTTGTAAACAAAAAGACTTTCTGAAAAACGTTGTTTTGCCTTCTAATTTTTTTTTTAAAGTTTCGCATGTGTTCTAAACTTTCTGAGGCCAAGTTGGGCTAAAATTGGGTATAATTATATTATACAGGGCGTTTCTTAATAGCATGCTAACATTTAAGGAGATTATTCTTGGGTCCCTTTTGAGGAAGGAATTCATATGAACATATGTCCTAAAGGTCTTATCTTTTGAACTAAAGGGTGCTAAATTTATTAAAAAAGTTGTCATTCCAAAATGTGTTTAGCTTACTTTAATTTTATGATTTGTCCGTTTAAAAGTTATTCTTTCAAATAAGTTTTTGTTTAAAGTTGTAGGTATTTTATTAAATTGTTTTTTTTTTCGTATGAGGTTTAGATATGCAAATGAATGATTTTAAATTTTGATGAGAAAACTGTACGTTAAACAAAAATAAATGAAGACACCATATTTGGTAAGATAGGAATGAGGATTTCAAAAATAATTTTTACTTTAAGAAAACGCAGTGGCGTATCACTTTTATCTTTGAAATGATTCAGTACAAACCCCCCACGAACGCCACTGGAAAGAATACAAAGATACAGCAGAAAATGCCTTTTGATGCATTGAAGATGCGTACTACGTTTTACAAAAATATATAGAGTCGTACCAAAGTTATCATAAAAAAAGACGTTTTTCTTAAAACTTTAGCATTATGTTGTGCATAAGTTAAGAAAGACATTTAGGACATATGTTCATATGAATTTTTTTCCTCAAAATTGACCCAAGAATGCCGTGCTTAAATATGATCATGTTTTAAGAAACACCTGGTATAGTGTAGGTTTAGTATAATATAATGGTTAGTGCATTGTGCTAATGTGTAAATTAGGCTGAACTTTGAACCTTTGCTAAGTATAACAACAAAAAAGCCGGCTTAATTATGTCGAGTGTAAATGCGGATTTTTATGAATATCAGTGTTTTTATTTAATCGCAAGACTATGACATAGCCACCTATAAGCATAAAATCTGCCACTTAGACTCGACTGAATTGAGCAGAATATTTCTTTGTTATAACAACTTTGGTCTATTTTATCTCTTTATCACAAAAACACCTGCAAATTCCGTTGTAAGTCTAATTAAAACTTTAGATGAGTAGATTTAATAGATTTTACATGATCCCCATTTTAGCGCAAACTTAAAAGAATGCCGATATATTGATTTCCGGGTGGAAACCGCGTTGAGGACTTTGAAGTAGTCGACGTTTCGCGCTCTGTTGCAAGAGGCATCTTCAGGACTAAGTTATCAAACCAAGCGCTAAGAAGTAAGTTCATCTTCTTAGCGCTTGGTTTGATAACTTAGTCCTGAAGATGCCTCTTGCAACAGAGCGCGAAACGTCGACTACTTCAAAGTCCTCAACGCGGTTTCCACCCGGAAATCAATATATCATTGACTCAGACCGCGGAAGTCTACAATTTAGATATTAAAAGAATGCCGTTGTTGGTCCTTTAGAACACTTAAAAAATTACATTCTTAGACGGTTTGAGTAAAAATACGTATGTTAGCACACACGATAGCAAAATTAAGACTTTGGATTCGTAATCAGCACGAAAAAATGTATCAAAATCCAGGTTTATGCCCGAAAATTTTATAAATTAAATAATTAAGATAAACTTTTGAAAATATCAAGTAATACTTGCTATTGTGAAATATGTCGATGACGGCAATAGTCAAGAACAATTGATGGGTGGAAATTGAATTTAATATAATTTGGAAAATATAAAATCGACTTGGATGTGCCAATATTTGTCAATATCCAAAAATATCTCCAACGTGTGTACTTAACCCTTTGCCTGTCTCGTGCATCGGATGTGATGCACGCACAGCATATTTTCGTATGGCGAAAAATGTGGAGAGGCAAAGTGTTAATAAACAACAAAACATAATGTTGCCCCTTTTATTTGATTAGAGATTAATGTTCTTACTTATATGACACACTGTGGACAACAGACAAGTAAATATTAAATAATAAATACATATATTAATTTGTATATAAATAATAATGACTAGACGTTATAAGTTTACAATATTTAAGAAGTTTTAATTTTAAGTTTGCTTGAAGAAAATTATATATAAATATTACGCTATGAAATGACTAAAACCATTTCTTTTTAATCACTCAAAATTCTTTGGTGTAAATATTGGTAACGGCGACGACAAATAAAAAATTAAAAGTCGCGCCCATTCTATCACGTTTTGTATACGTAAATATAAAAAACATCCAATCACACTTTTCAACCTTCACACACGAATATTGCTTTCACCGTTTACTTTTCTCCGCCTTTTTCAAAAATTAATGCATATATCTAGTTGGTAATTGAACAATTTGAACTTTTCTCCTACTGCCTACTGTTTTTTTTTCACTCTCCTACATCCTAAGTATAATATATACAACACATGACTCTTCACATAATAAATAATCCGTACATTTCTAAAAAATACGTCTTTTCGGTATTTTTAAAATACTATTCGCACCATCCTAAAAATACATTTCATCCCTTAATTATATCTCCTTCTAAACATTTTACACCACTAAAACGATCTTAAACCCTCCTTCATGGATTGTATAGACTATGGATACAACATGTATCAATTGTTTCTTGTTACGATAGAAATCAATATAATGGCTACTAATGAGTATTGAATATGATTATGGATCATCAATTTTTCATGGTCGACCTGTTGAATTGGGACAAAATGGCGTTTCACCTCGTTATTTAACCTTAGGACACTCACAATACATTTAAACATGCATAAAACACTTTAATTTTCAGTCTTTATTATCAGGTCTGCAGATCACTATAGAGCCGGCAGTTTTGGCCCGTTTTTTTGTCATTTCGTGTCGTCGTACGCGAAAGTGCGTCCGGAAAGTGGAAAATTAAAGGACGTTTTAAAGATTTTAGTGTTCAGTTAGATTTTAGGTTTTAAAATTGTTTGATTTATAATGTATTCTTTTTATAAAGCTTGAGTTAGCAGTTAATTTTAGAAGTGATTTAGAAAATGGATAGTTCCATGTTAAATAATAGTGTATTACTAGTGTATTATTATTAGTGTATTTTCTTTGGTATTGATGGAATTTTATATAATTGTTGTGTAGCTAAAGGAAAGTACCAAATTTGTTGTTAGTAGGTATGTCATCCTGTTTTGGGTTTATACAAAATTGAAAAATATTTGCTCAGACATTATGATTTTTAACATCGTCATTGTCGTATCGTTAGTATAGTGTCATCTGTATTTTCTATGTTTTGTTTTTCTGATATACAGAACAAGTGATCTAAGGAATTTTAAAAATTATAAACAAATGCAATTAGTATCTGTTTTTTTGGGGCTGATACTTGATTTCGTAACTGAGATATCCGCTTCCATCAAAATCTTGTCCACAACCTTGATTACGTTAAAACTGAAGAAAACAAAAACGCCAATCTATAGAAGAGACCCTAAACGCGTCATGAACAAAAGTTACAATTTTTATTTCATTTTTCATTACATATAAATAATTCGTTGTGATGTTTTCTGAGGTTATGATTTTGTCGCGGGCGCTCGGATTATCATAATTACAAAACGAGATGACTTCAAATTTAGTATTTTTCTTTAGATATATTAAAACAACACTAAATTATTCTAAATTGTATCAAAGCGCAAGGATAAAAAACATTTGGAACAGAAATTACTAAAAAACTAGTAGCGTGAGAAGATCAAGTATGTATTAAAATTAGTTCTAGCGAAGAAACGTTTAGATATTTTTTTATGTACATATCCTTGTATTAATTAACTATTAAACGGTAATTATAAACCGGGTAAAATTGTTAAAAGCTTAATATATATTATCGCAAAAAACTAGGCACGTCAAACGTAGGTTATGCTACGTCGTAAAAAATTGATCCCCTTTTTTAAATCGATGTAAAATTGACACATTTATAAACAAGCTTGTTGTGTTTACCTTTTCACTTGTATGTATGTAGTAGCACGGCGGTGCCGGGTGTATTATTGATCGTTTGCATTCGGGATCAGGTCGTCCATGAAAAATTGACGTTCAATTGTCCACACGGCGATGGGTGACATTCACATGCAAACACGTATAGTGGTCGGTGTACGTATACGAAATTAAAAAAAGGAAAACTCGACATGAAGGGAGATACTACTAAATATAGATTTCGTTGTACATTTTTTGTTCACGTACGTGAGTGTTAGGGCTGGTCTACATTGAGTCGGATCGGTGCAACCTTCGGACTATATGTAGAGCAGGCCTTAATGCATAAAATCAAAGAATCTTGATTTTCGATATCGAAGAGGGACACACACAACGAATATATTATTATAATCACTTCAGTTCTTTGGTTTAGATGCAGGATGGATGGTTTTTGGGGAAAACAATTTTTCCTCGAGTGTTTTTTGTTTAAATAAATCGAAAATCACCTGAAAAATTCCACCCTGCATTGTTTGTAATCCTGAAAGTTTACCTCACTACTGTAACATGTCTTGGTTATTTCAGTTAAGTATTTTTTTTACTGTATAGATTTGAAAACAGAGTTTGTTTTTATTTTGTAATCTAACAATTATTTTTTGTTCTTTTATTTTATTGACGTCTAAACTATAGGGTTCGTTGCTTTTAATAAATTCATCTGGTTCTCTGTATATGTTTTTGTTTTCAAGCGCTTAAGTGCAGAGTATATTGCTTTTTATTGCCGGACTCTAAGGTAAAATTATCTAGTTTCAATTTTTTTTCTTCGAATTTCTTTTAATCTTTACGTATGTCTTAGCTTAATTTTCTGGGGAGCTGTTGGGATTTTATCAGATTGCCTGAAATTCAGACAACTTTCGATTTTAGTTCTATAATAAACTATCTGTACTACACATCATAAGAATAGTATAGTTTACTTCAATTTTGGTATCCGAAAATCAACAAATTATAAAATATTGTTTAGCTACAAATGATACTATCATTACGTACTTATACAGGGTGTTCCAAAACCTAAGTAAAAAGCTTTCGAGTAATTAACAAGTTTATGAATTTTGTCAATATCGTCACCTTAGATCACCTTTTCGAGTGCAGCTGTAGCACTTGAAAAGGTGAAAAATTCCATATTCTATGATTATAATTTTTGGTACGTAACCCTAAAATAGTACTGCTATTGACCATATTTCAACATAAATCTAATACTGCTCACCATTTGGAAAAAAAATATTTTGGTCCCCCAAACTTAGAGCTGAAAAGCTTTTTGTCCAAAGAAACTGGATGTTTACTCAAAACATTTTTCAAGGATTTTGCAAATGAGCCGCCATTTCTGTAATTTCGCCAAAATAGTTAAATAATAAATTAAAAAGAAGAGGATATTTTGTATAATTTATGTCTATGACATTTTTTGGTAAAATTCATAGTTTAGCTGCATGAGCAAATTGTATTTGATTGATATCGCTCGTACTGTATTAAAACTAGTTAGCCACGATTTTACAGATATTGTGATTCTAATGGCAAGTAGTGTCAAATGCTGATGGTTTGACAATACCTACTGTCAATAGAATCAAAATATCTGTCAAATTCTGGTTAGCTAGTTTTATTTTTAAAGGAGACACGACCCATCTCGGTCGAAACTATTAATTTTATATATAGTATGATATCAATAGCAGCGCTGTTGTAAGGTTTCGTACCAGAAATTAATATCTTAGAATATGGATTGTTGTAGCTTTGGCTGACGATTTTGTCAAAACTAATAAAAGCGTCAATATCTTGATAACAAACTACTTTTTACTAGGTTCAAAGTTATAAGTTCTGGTCAGTCAAGAGTCAGAGTGATCGTTTGGTGCTATTTTCCCTGTTCTTTTCAAGTTCTTTGAGGGCATTGTTCAATATTTACGTTGATTTTTGGCAATATGTGAAAATCCCATGTGAGACAAACTTACATTGATGTCAATTTGTCCTTCGTCTAAGTTTTTCTTCTTTTCTTACACGTGCCATTTTTTTCAAAGAAAAGGTGGCGGGGAATTCCTTAAATTCGTAAAAATTAATATGTTATTCATAAAGCTCACAAGGGACAAGCACTAAAAGCACAATGGAGAAACATAATTACAGAACTAGGTAGTTTTCAAATTTGTTGATATTCGGACTTTTGCAACACCAAAATTGTACAAGGTAATTCAAGTAATTTAAACCCCAATAACTCCCCCCTACTCTTGTAACCCTACATTATTAGTACATATCTACCGGTGTCCTCACATGGGATCAAAACTCCAAAACGAAACGATAACTCATAAGAATATCGGGAGGTCATAAATATATCATCTATACTTTTTGATTTCACAGCGTTAGTTTTTTTCTTTTAATAAATCTCACATATTTCTCTCTCTCAAATCTCTATCTCTTACTTGCTAGCGACGCACTCGGGATCGTCGGCCTCCTGGTCATCGGGGCTTCCAATTTGGCACGACGACTCCAGATGTTTGTTCAGGTAGGACTTTAACGCGAACGTTTTCTGACAGATGGTGCACTTGTAGTTCTTCGCCTCCGAGTGCGTCTGCATATGAGCTCGAAGATTCGACCTATCTGCAAACCGCTTACCTGAAACAAAGAACGAATTTAAGTTTAATTTGACTTAATATAACATAGAAAAGACAGGTAAAGACAAGGACATCAGAGGACCACGTTTTGTGGCGGTATAACTCAGAAACTACCCAACGACCCTTCATCGGACTTTTACCCAGAATAGCTTTATGTTTTGGGGCTTATTCACAAATAAATAAATAATTTATAATGAATAAATAATAAATAGTTGAGAGTTATTTCTATACTAGGTACTGTGCATTCCGTGTGCACTGTAGGAGGTGTAAGATAGCCCATAGTGGCTTATAGTAGCCAAGAAACCTAAAAACGCTTAAAAAAATCGTAATAATCTTTGATTTTTAAAACACCGGCGTTAAGCATTCTGAGAAGTTGTTTTTTGGGGGCTTTGATTTCGAATTTGATATTAGATTTTCAAAATTCATAATGGCTGAACCAATACGACCACCAAATGTTAAAAAAATATCGGAGTTGCATGAAAATTATTTCCTGTAATATTCCATATATACAGTATGACAAAATCTCTGAAACGGCCCGTTATTTGAAAAATCGGACGATTCTTAATTATCAAAGCACATTTATTTTAAAATTAATTTCCGACTTACAATTGTTTTCGACTTATGGCATCCTGGACACTTTCTTAAATGGCAACACCACATTTTTGTACTGATATTGATAGATCTGTTAATTGCTTATGGTAATTTACAAAATTTATTGCCTTACATAAGAAAACGTTTGAGAAAATGTTGAAAGTTAGGGTGTAATGTTGATGAAATTGTATACGCGTTTTCGATTAATTTATTTGCTCTGAATACAAATTCGAGCTTGAAACTTGCATATATCACATCAAGTTATTGGGTTTACTGTTGTTCCTTTATGGAGTCGTCAGTACACAACTTAATCACTGTAAATGCTCAATAATACAGGATTTTACGGTATGTTTTAGTATGAGTCCCTTTGGAGATTTCTAGGACACTGGGTTCAGCTTAAAAATATAAATATAAATGACTAAAAATTACCAAAAATGTATTTTTTACATTTTGAACCCAATTTTGTCGAAAATCTGACGCGATAGATAACGAGCCTGGTTTTCGGTTTTTGCGCAAATAATTGAATATTCCCGCTTCAGCTTTGACAATTAAAAGATCTACCAACATCAGTAAGAAAACATGAGGTTCCTATTTTGAAAAAAAAAAAAATATTGATAACGTCATAACGTACGTATTAACAATTGACAGACGGTAATTAAATTGTTCACATAAATGTGTATTTTAATAATTAAAAACTGACGTGTTGGACGAATATTTAAAAAAAAACTAACTGTCCCAGAGATTTTGTGAATTTTTATTCTGATAAAATTTACTGTATCAACTATTTTTATTAATATACTTATAACCATTTGAGAATTTTTTACTTTATCATACATATTATGATAGATATCGGTCGTGTCTGCATTAATGCAAACTTAGCAGGATTTAACAGATAATTTCATTCTAATGACAGTAGGTAGTGTCACGCGCTGTTGTTTTCACAATAGCTACTGTCAATAGAATCAAAATATCCGTCAAAACCTGGTTAACTAGCTTTATGTTAATGCAGACACGACCGATCTCGATCAAATAGAATCTGATGCTGCTAAATTATTAATTTTATATGTAGTAAGATAAGGACATGTGCCACATCAGATTTTTTTTAACAAAGTTGGAAACAAAAATTGTGTTTCTATTAAAAACATGTTGTCTAAACTCGTCTTATTTGAAAAACTTAAATCATGGACTATCAGGAAGACATGAATAAATCAATTTTGAATTCTTTACATTGGAAAAGTTCACAAAATATGCCACAAAAAAAGCATTTGTTGTTGTATGGAGACATCCGCACACCACATTTGTGAACAAACTTTCAGGATTTCAGGTATATGTACAGAGATGACGGTTTATTATAATACCACTTCGAGATTTCTACGATAATGCGTTCAGCTGGTATAAATTTGCAAGAATTACCAAAATAGCGTTTCTCTATACATGTTGACACTTTTTTTTTTAAAACATTCTGCAATAAAATAAAATTTTAGAGCACG
The DNA here is from genome assembly GCA_964023965.1 of Melinopterus prodromus. NCBI lineage: Eukaryota > Metazoa > Arthropoda > Insecta > Coleoptera > Scarabaeidae > Melinopterus > Melinopterus prodromus. The sequence continues at coordinate 100,565,546 of OZ030390.1, forward strand.
GATTTGTTTTCAATTCACAAAATACTATTTATTTTTAAAAATAATAAACCGTCTCGTCCCATATTTTAGTATCTTTCTATATTTTACGCTGTCACTGTATTGGCTCCGTGCATAGTAGGGGGTGGGTGACACAGAAACGATTTCGATGCCCGCTGCGGAATAGTATTCCGCGAGATATTTTCCCAGTCACCGCTGTACGAAGGAGCACTGTGATCGACTTCGTTATTACTGTCAGTGATGGCATGTTTTATAAACAAATATGTTTCTTTTATTAAATTCCTTCAGTACAAACAAAGGAAACTCAGCGTAATTTCACTGTAACACACTACTTGCTTGTACATGCTTGCCATTATAGTATTTCTGGTAAAAGTTCGCTTGTGACTCATGATTATGTACATTGAAACTAATATGTGTCACAATCACGTGTGGTCAGAAATACTATAATTTCGTCTGTTACCACTAAATAATAAAGGTTTCCCGATTATTTTGGCCTTTTTTGCTTTATTATAAGAGACATTTTGAATGTTAGTCTTTAATACTGCAGGGTACTGATGAGGTGCCAATATTATTAATAATTTTCTTCATATACGAACTCCTTTGCCACCAACTTCGAAAGCCTTTGAAACACTTCGCTTACCGCAATGCGCACATCCGTACGGCCGTTCCCCGGTGTGTGATCTTAGGTGGCCCTGGAGTAGCCACGGGCGCGAGAATTGCTTGCCGCAGATGCCGCAACTGTGGTTCAGTTTGTGTGTGAGGACGTGCATCGCTAATGCCGGCATACTGACGTACGCTTTGCCGCACGTCATGCATTTTTTCGCCGAGTGCGAGTCTAGCGAGCGATGCGTCTGCTTGTGGCGCGATAAGTTGCTGGATGTCGCGTACTGTTTGCCGCACACGCCGCAGATGAAGCGTGTCTTGGAGTCGGTTTCTTCGGCGATGGTGGAGACGCGGTCGTCTTCGACGACTGTGAAGAATTTCTGTAACAAATGAAATACAGGGGGTTATTTCGAGTTTTGCTAGGAATTGATGATGAGTTATAACACTTATAACAGTTATAACTTTGAAGTTGGACAGCAATTTTTTAATTCATTGTATATTGATGTACGTTTTTCATTGTTTCATATGGTGATATATTTAAAATTAGTCAGGTTCCAATGTTTTAATAAGTTAAACATTTGATTCTGATTCTAAATATTGTAAGGATGCATGGTTCCTCGAGATTTAACTTTATTTCAGTGCACAAAACTGGTTGCAGCACTACATTTTTTATTCAGTAGGTCGTAAATAATTAATGAAGTTAAGCACCGTAAAAACCTCTCTATTTTAATCTATAAAGATTTCTTCTAGCTAAAAAACATTTCCAACATTGCCATAACAATAAACACCCAAAAATATTTTTTATCGAGGGGCATGTTTAAGAAATCATGATTTTGTTATCACAATCTTAAAATAATATATTTTAGAAGTTGCTTTATTTAAAACTTCGTTAAAACGAAGGCAGATTTAAGACCCTAATTTGCTAACACATGACAACTAATTCTAGTATGATTTTCTTCCGTAGAATCTCCAACTAGCAAAAATTATACTTTGTGACTAGTTTTTGAGAATATCGGTGTAAAAAAAGTACAAAAGTAAAATATTTTGTAAATTTTTCTCATTTTCGATTCTAGAGAATTTATTTATAAATTTTAGGGAAATTAAGTAAATGAAAATCTGGCGTTGGTTTGTCATTTACACTCAAAAGTTTGCTGTTATTTTTTATTCATTTTAATGTTTTATTTATTTTTCATTCATTTTAAAAGGGTACGCTAATTTGTAAAAATCGAATTAATTTAGTTTAACAGCTGTGATCGTTGATATATTATATTTTAAAATTATAATAAGATACTGTAGTTGTATGTTGTTGCAATGTCAAAATGTCGGATTTGCTGAAAAAATTGCCGCTATTTCTGAATCGAGTGAAATATATATAATATGTACAGTAGGCTGGCCCAAAGAATGGACTGGTTAACGTTCACGTGGACCAACGTGCACCTCCAAATTTCCTTTCTAAAATACATGCAAAAATTCATCTTCTTCCCCTTTTTTTTTCACTATTCGGTATTAAAAAGAAGTTGAGGGAAATTATCGGAAATTGTTCAAAACTCTCCAAGGAAAAATTCCACAACCATTATTTTTTTGTTTACCACCCCCATAGTACTTTAAATATGAGACAAACGTTTATTATTATTTTATTATTTTTTTTGGAGAAATGATTATTCTTGGATATTTTTTGTCATTTATTAACTAATTTGAAATTGTTTAAACAATTAGCATTTGTTTAAACAAAAATTACGATGTTACAAACATATTTTGTTTGCAGAATTTATTAAATTATGGCTTTTTTGTCATTTATTAACTAATTAGCAATTACTTAAACAAATACCATATACAATGTTACGTACATATTTTGTATTTTTAAAGGAAATTATTATTAGGTTATTGGCATTTTTTGGTCACGTACTAACTAATTAGCAATTGTTTAAACAAACGCCATTTGTTTACAAAAATATACAATGTAACGTACATATTTTTGTTAGAGAGATTAATATTATATTGCTGGCATTATTTGTCATTAATTAACTATGTAGTTTGCAATATTTTTTTTTTTAATTTGTTAACTAATTTTCAATTATAACCTATAATAATACTTAATTAGTGTTGCAAGCACATTACTGGTTTGACCAACATCGTAAAACCTTCAAAATTACAAAAAAGGAGTAGAAATCCTATAATAATTTTTACCAAAAAATAAGTACTAAGTTTGTATATTATTGTTAAAACAAATTTATTTGTTCAAACAATTGCACTTTAAGTAACAAATTACAAAAAATACACCAACTATGTAACAATAATAATTTCTACAAAAAGAAAAACCGAAGAACATTGTAAATTTTGACTTAAACAAACGGTACTTGTTTAAAGAATTGCAAATTCGCTAATTAATGACAAAAATGCCAATCTAATAATACTTTCTGCAATAAATATAGAAAATTATGTCTATTACAATGTATATATTTGTTTAAAGTACAAAATAATTAATAAATGACAATAAATGCCAATAATAAACTAATAATTTCTGCATACTGTCGGTTTGCTAAAACCGAAACGTGAATAAAAAGGAAAAAAAATGCATTTTTCCAATGTATTTTAAATGGGAAATTTTAGGTGTTATGTGGTTAACCGATTTTTCTTATTTTGGGGATTTTTTTTTCGGAAGAGGAATAGGTTGGTGGAATCGTTGCCCTCCAGTAAAAGAAAAATACTTCGAGGTCAAATTTGGGCCACCCTAATGTAACCCACCAATTAAAACCACAAAAAATTGATCTTTTCCTACTAGTTTTTTTATATATTTGATAAATCACTAATAGTTTTTGACATTATATTCTAAAGGTTCCATCCCACTATTGAAATCACAAAATGAGGATGGATCCTTTTCCTCTTGTTTTTTTATATTGTTGATAAATCATTACAGTTTTCTTCATTCTAAAAGTTCCAGCCTTTATTCTTAAGACTCTGTAGTCTTCTCAACTTTTATGTCAATCGTCAACTGATGTTTTAATAGTGTAAAGGTGTTTGTTTCTTTGGCTTAAGAATTTTTGTTAAGCCAAAGAAACATTACTCTCGATTTCCATTTTCAGTAAGTAGATAATATATCACTATGAGGAATGCTAATGCCAACTGATCATCCATACAAAAATCATACTCTAGACATAAATTAAGGAAAGCAAGAACGTAAGCTTACCGTTTTAATCTTCTTTGGCGAATCCGTATCAATATTACTACTATTCGAATTCTCGTCCTGCTTCCTCTTCGACTTCCTCCTACTCTTCCCACCCTTCTCCTCCTTACCCTTCCTCTCAGCCGGCAACGCCACCCTCATCATCACCAGCGGCTCCTCAGTCTGCGTCTCAATCTCGCACGACCTCCTCTCAGGCTCAGGAGACAACGGCAATATAATAATATCGTCGCCGCCCACAACTGGACCGCACTGTCCTTGCATCCTAATGGTCGCCGTCTGCACAATCAGGGGATCAACATGATCCATGGCGTCCATCGAACAGTCGGAACTGGGTGGCGTTGGATTGTCTCTGTGAGGTAATGGGACCAAGTATAGGACTTGAGGTGAGTCAGGTTTGATTTTTTCGGCCGAAAGAGGTCGGTAGGAGAGGATTGGGGAGGAAGAATGGTGGTCGTGGATGTCGTCGGCTACCGTGACCACGCCAGGTGCTTGTAGGGGTGGTAGGCTTTGAGATAGGGAGAGGAGGTCGTGAGCGGCTTCTGTCTCTTCGGCGCTGCGTGCCCTGTAGACGGATTGTATGGTGTGGTAGTCGGAGTCGCGTGGTGATTTTGCTGATTGTGAGGATGAGCTTGCTGGGCCATTATCACGTGTTGATCGCCCTGGAACAATTAGAAGAAATGGTTAGAAGGTGCATTTGTTCGGTCTAGTCAATAAAATAATCAGGGCTCACGTTGATTCGATAAAAGAAATGATCATTTTATTGGTGCATTGTATACTGTATATTAAGTATATTGTATGTTGTATGTAATATATAGTGTATATATTAGGGTGTTTTCGAAAGTCAGAATTTCAAGTTGATAAAAAGTTGTCCCTATGGACTCACACATACCACCAAAAAATTGGCCTAATTGAAAACCAGTTAGGACAAGGTATTCTACACTGCACAAAAAAATAAGGGGAACACTTTTTTCGAAACCTGTAAGTTTTTAAATAATAGATCTAGGCGAATCAAATTTTGCCGGCCATTTCATGAGCTGAATTCCATGTTCTTGTAAGAAGTTTCTGGTGATGCCGGCGGTATGTGGGTTTGCATAGTCCAGGATTTAATTTTGACCGACGCCATATGCAGCAGGCACCACATGGTTCTCTGTTTTCGATGTAATTCATGGTATTTAGTCTACCAGGAACCACAACAAGTTCAGTCTGTTGTCTGTACTGATTCCAGCCCTAACCATCACAGATCTACGACCAAATCTATCTACTCCAGTGACGAAGTTGCCAATCTCTGTGATCCAGAGCAAACCCCATTAGCGCTGCTTTGTGATGCTGCGTAAGGCGTGGTGCGCGGATAGGTGTTATTGGTTTCTAATCTGCTTCTTTTAATCTGTTTCTAACAGTTTGATCAGAAATATCTATTCCATGTGTTCGTCTTAGGTCATTGAGGAGGTCTCGTGCTGCGGCAGTACGCTGACGTAGACAGGAAAGGACCAGAAATAAGTCTTGATTTTGAGTTTTGAGTTTTTCGATTTCAACCTAGTCCAGCTCTTCTAACATATTGGCCAGTCTCCCGAGACCGATTCATTCCATAAACGCTGAATAACAGAAGGGGAAACTCGAAGGTCCCTGCTAACATGTCGAATAGAGTGGCCATGTTGACTGAACAAGGGCGACAGCACGAGCAACATGCACTTCCTAAGATGCCTCATTTTACTTGTAGTGAAGCTTCTAATCAACGAAAATTGACAACTGAATTCATTTGCCTCTTTAGTAGGCTTTCATACGTGAATTCAAAGCATGTTTGGCATTTTTTCCATTTTATTTTTCGTTATTAATTTACTGTTTTAAGTGTAATTTAGAAGTAACTAAGAGTTGTAACATTGTTTTTGTGACTTTCCTTTGTTCAATATATGCCGTTAAAACATACCAAATTTGATTTGCCTAGAACTGAACTTGAAAAATCCTGGAACACGTAGATTTGTAATTATTAAAATACACATTTCTGTGAAATGTTCAGTTTCCGACCGTCAATTGTTGCTGAGTTATGACGTCATCGACACTTTCTTAAAATGGCAACCGCATTTTTTTCTTATTAAATTTGGTCATTTAATCATTTAATTGTCTAAATAGTATCGCAAACATTTCATGGCCTTATACCAGAAAATTTTCCATAAAAAGTCGAGAGAAAATAGCTTTTTTGAATTGATTATAAAATTGCATTTTAGGTAGAATTAATTTCCCAGAAAACAAATCTGGGCTTAAAAGTTTGTTCCTAAATGTTTTTGATGCATTTACAACGATTCTTTAAGTGGGGGCAGTAACCTCAAGTGATATGCGACTTTTATATATATAACGCCTATTCGCTTTCCATAAACAAACAAAAGTTACCAATATTACCCTAATTTTAAACTGTCTTTTTTTTTCGGAAATTTTCTTATGTATTAAATTTTGTGAATTACTTTTGAGACATTAACAGACATAATAAACACATTAACAGTCATTAGTCGAAAACAATTGAAGGTCGGCAATTAAATTTTATGTATGTATATTTTAATAATAAAAGGATTCCGAGGATTGTTTTTTTCAAATAATAAATCGTTTCGGAGATTTTGTTTTATTTCCATACTTTACGCGCTCACTGTATGTATTAAAGTGGCATTGAAAAACCCGCACATTAAACCATTCAAAACCTGGTAGCAATGTATCCGTTGTTCTTTTCCCTCAGTATAACACAAATGTGTTTTTTGGTTTTTTACAGTTTTATATCAGCATCGGTTATTTACAATATTTTGCCCAAAATCCAGAAGCTATAAAAAAACTTATTGATACTATTCTTATTATTTTGGTGGCTTGTACAATCTAATCATTTTCCATTTCCATTTTCTGTTTTAGCTCATTACTGATTTTTGTCAATCTTGTTTTTGTCGTGTTAAACTGTATATTTGTTCCACTGTACGCTTTTCCTGGGCCAAATTCGATTCCTAACCGTCGAGAACAACTTTCCAACTTCCAACTCTGTGCTGTATACGCGGTCGTTTCCCATTGCTGCTACTCTTGTATTTAGTTGGGAATACGTACGTGGATGTTTGTGCGAACGTATTCTGTTTGGTATTCTCCTGGGTACAGTTCGCAGATCGGATCGATCTTGTGATTTTCTATCGGCCCGTTTTAGTCGAATTCCAGGCGAGCTTGAAACGCGGAAGTTCCTTCATTGTTGCAAGACCAAGTTGCGCGTGAGATTGTCCAAGTTGACCGGTTTTAGTGCAAAAGTTCTACTGATATTCTTGCAAATTTAAACAATATTTGCAAAAGAAAATCTAATTTGGTAAAGTTACATAGTTTGAAATTTTCTGAATAACTTAATTAAAACAAAAAAAGAACAGGTGGTTACTTCTGTCATCGTATTCTTAGAATTTTAGATATTATTTGTTGAACATATAACAAAATCTGTTGGACATATGTATTGCACACCTAGCATTTTGCGGAAATGTTTATTTAGTAGATCTTAAACGCAGGATGGCCGCATTTTGAATTTTTGTTCTTAATGCTTTACATGCATGAGTTTTCTTGAATGTACTATTGTCTACAAATGTATGAAAACCGACCAGTTCCCAGAAATGGGGTTTACATTTTCTTTTATATTAATCACGCAGGTTTTGAGAATTCATTTTATTCACATCATGCGAATTCCACAAAAATATAAAAAACATGCTGTTTGTTACAATAGAATATAAAGCGTTTTTGTATATTTCGGTGCAGTTTTGAAAATACTCGACATTGTTCGAGCTCTTTTGTCTCTCACTAAGAGAAAACAGATCATTTCAATAGTTTCTTTTAGATTTTAACGAACAATCTCTCGTCACATTTTTTGTTTCAGAGAAGGTATCAACCAACTTCGACTAATCTCGTTTTTTTTTTGGCACTGCATTCTTTAGGAAGGCTACAATTGTAATCTTGAATCTTGGAAGTTGGAATGCAAAGAAGTATATAATCAGTGACTAAGTGAAGTGTTCATTATTTTTAAACGATCGGTAAAAATTGCCACGTGTAGTGATGTAAAACGGCAATATTACCGGTAATTTTAGTAATATTACGTAATGTTATCGAAGACGGAATTTGGTATTGGTAATATTACCGCTACAATGTTTCCGGTAACTTGAAAAAGCCAGAACGCTTGTGGGAGCATGGTTTTATCTTTTATCTTCCTCGTTGGCCTTTACAAAATTTCCTAAATTTAACATTTCCAAATAATAAATATTTTCCAATTGCTGCAAGCCACGAGCTCCATGTTGGCGATGCAGCTATAGCCTGCAGACATCAGACCTAGGATGAAACATAAAATTTAATGTTAATTGTTTTTTTGTTTTAATATCCAGATCGCGTATTTTCTTCTTCGTCCAGTTTAAAACTCCAACACTGTACCGAAATATTGGAATAGCATATGAATAATCTACTCAACTTTTCTTTACAAACGACGTTTTCTATAATAAAACATAACTATCTCGCGTTGAATATTGTTTTGGTACCACTGTGCGTTGGTCGTTCGTTGGTTCGGTCGGGTCGGCGGTATAGGGCGATGAGCGCAACAAGAAACTAAATTGAACGGAAATTTCGCAATGCCTTTAATCGAGCGAAGGGCAAATGCCAACGGTTCACCGAGACGCGCGAATACCCTGGCTGGCTGGATGGGCCGGCGCGGCGTCCCCCCCGCCGACGCCGCGCCGCTGCCTCTCCATTTCCGCCTCCTTGTTTAGCCCCTTTTGTGAGCCGGCATTCAACTCCAGCGGCTCGGAATTATTCGTTCGATTTCTTTCCAATCGGCTGCGTAATCCCTTGCAATTTATATACATAACAGAAGTATACACACACACGCACACCTTTACATTTGTATGTAGCGCTTGTGTATTGGATGTTGTATAGAGATGAGGAATTGTAAAAAAAGGTAAATGCGTTTTGCCGTTTCCGTTTATATCGGAGTTTTTTTTTGTTGGAGGATTATAATTATTGCATCGTTTTCTTCAATACGAATGAATTATTTGGATAATGTTCCTGACTTAAACTCAGATCCACCGACATATATACATCCGTGAATATATATTTTCAGTTTTGGTTGAATATTTTGCCTAAAATCTACGCCTTATTCGAAATAGGTACGTAAAAAATATTACAACCATGGTAGTCACAACCGTGGAATTTGCTCAGCCTTGGTCGTGACGGTATACCATGATTGCCATATTTAACTCAGGTTTTAACACTTTTGATAAGCCCAAAGTTTTATTATGAACAAATATTGCACTATTTAGTTAAGAAAGTATCCACCAAGTTTGTTTTTTTTTAAATGGAGCCTATTTTGACTGAAGAAAAGGAGAAATAAAATCGACGTGCGAAGATGACAGGCTAAGAATGGGGATCAGAAAAGCAAATCCAGATAAACATGAAACTGCAAAAACATTATTAAAAAATCGTACTTCTACGTAAATCAGTTGATTATGACTCAGCAGAGCCGAGCAGAGATCGGGCAATTGGTGACACCTGAGGCATGGAGCGGCGTTTGTCTAGCAATAGCACCTTCGAATATAACACCGTACTCCAAAGAAGTCCGCTTACCTCGAAACCGTAGTAACATTGGCCCACGAAATAATTCGATATGCCGCCACGAGAAAGAATGACAGTAAAAGTTACGGCGATTCAACGATCGCACGCTCAGGCATGACGCAGGCGACCAAGTACAGCGACGACAGTGACGTACGCTTTGTTTTATACTATACTCGACGGACGGATAGTGCGTAAATAACTTGTCCCTATAATATCAAATGATTTTAACAATAATTTGTATTAATAATAATTATTTATTTAACAAGATATTACTGTTAACATTTGCTATTACTACTTTCTCCAAATTTTTGATAGTCAATGATGTTCGTTTAGAAGTTAAAATAACTTTTCCGTCGATCATTAAATTTTATGAGTCAGTTAAGTGAATAGGACATGCAATTAAATAACTCTATTAATGCACGATTTCTATTAATCCATGAGTTGTTATAGCCAATCACACGACGTAAAGACGACGTTTGATTGGCCAATCGAACATATTTGAAATGAAACCATCCAATCAAAACATACCGCGCTCTAGAACAGTCAGTGTCAAATTACATAAATTGCCATATAATTTAAAAAGACATTGGCGAAGAAAAGTCTATGTAGACGACGCTAGAAGAATGCGACCGACGAAACAATTTTGTAGGCAACTCGAATATTAAACGGCTATTTATGATCTCAACAATTAACGCTCGAGCGTTAAACACTCTCGATCATTAATCGCTCTTTTTAATATACTTGTTGGTTAAATAACTATTAAAAGTCGAAAAGCTTCTCTCAACGTCACAGCTTATTAATGGGGCATAAGTAAAGCAATGCGCATGTAATTGATATTTTTCGCAATTTGTAAAATTATATTTCCTTTCCATCCGTTCATATGACAACTAGTAGTCTCTTTATTTCCACAATAAGCCACGTGTCTTCAAAGCCATGGTATCGAAGAAATGTCCAGTATGACAGGTATGGCTAAGCCGGCCTTGGTATATATCAGTATATATCTGACATTCTTTTTTTTTCACGTGATATGTCACGTCACATTTTTTTTCAGCTCTCTACCAGAGCTTAAAATTTTAGCCATGGGAGCATCCTGGGACCAACAAGGAATGCTGATTGTCTTCCTAGGATGTTTCGGGAGATGGAAGTTATCAAGTCTGGACTGGACCCACATCATCTGGAGCATCGAGATCTTCTTCAAAATCTTAACCTAACCAGGTGGCTTAGCGTTAATGATTGATCTATTCCCGGATCTATTCCCGGAATTTCGATCGTCGTTGAAGATCTCAACGATACCGAGGAGAATGGCATGGCCCCGGCACTCACTGTCACTGTCACTAACAGTGATTTTTTGTCAAAATTGACAAGCTGTCAGGTCTGCACTTTTTTAATGTTTACCTTTACCTACATTTCCTTTAGCCCATGTAGAGGAAGGTCGTGTTCTTATGGAAGTGGCAGGAAGTTGCTCTTGATGAACACCGCGAGCGCCCCGTACTCTTCTAGAGTACCGACAGATGCATCTGCCAGGCAGTGGTCACAACCACAACCAGTGCCCTTTTGCTGACACACAGACGTCAGTGCCACCTCCGGGCATGCCTAAGCATTAGTTACACGCATGTAGAAGAGGGCCGTGTTGTTGTGCGTAATAAGCTGCATTCTGACATCTGATCCATGTTGGGCAAGACGACGGACACCAGAGGTGCGTTATTCTATCATTCACCACTTCAAGAAGACCACAAGTGACAGAAAGCTATTCTTGGTGTACACCGAGAGCACCCAGTAAACTTCTAGAGTGCCGCCAGATATATCTATCTGGCAGTGGTCCCAGCCAGTGTACCTTTTGCTGACACCCAGCTGTCGCCTCCTCCCGACATTGGCCAAGCTGTAATTTCAGTAATGCATTACACAATTCAATGTTGTATAAACACTATAAAATTTCCGTAGACTGGGTCCAGAAATTAAATAATCTTTTACAGATTTTTGAGATTCAACACATTTGAATACTAAAAGAATAATAGTCTTCAGTTATTGGGGGAGGAGTAGGTGCATCAAAATATTATGGTCTATTTTGCAAAGTTAGTGGATCAAACTGAGGTTCCTCAGTTTATTACTTTGTGTTCAATAATTATGGCGACTTACTGTTAAGTTAGACAAACCTCACAATGAGGTCATCAACAACACCCCAATCGATTAGTTACTGATTGTTGAAGTTTTGTAATTGTGAATATCGAACTATTCAACAATATGCAGAGACCAAAGGTCAACTTTTTTTATCTTGCGAATTCTGGCGCAATATCCTGGGACGCTGATGACTGGTCTAAAGTAGCCTTTCAAGGCAGACATCCTTATATTTGGTACCAGTATACAATATCCCAACCGTCAGAACCAGGAACCTTTCTCGTCGGAACCCAGTATTTAGACCATATTGAAATGCCTTCATTGGGCAAAGAATCTGGGTGACCATATTTGGTCGATATTCAGGGCCGACTAAGATATGTTGTATCAAGGTGGACCAATTCTTCAGATCAGTTTCTGTCCCCAAAATTTCTTAAGAAAGAAGAACCGGGTGGCTCTAATAGTAAAACAAATTTAGTGGAGATTGAGATTTGCCATCACTTTCCAAAATTGCAAAATTCTGCTCTATTTCTCTATTACTCTAGTAATTATTAAAATCTAACTCTAAATATTCAGAGAGAATATTTCAAAATAATGTAGATTGGCAAAATTTTTAATGTTGCCTTATAATTTGAAATATATTTCGGTTTATACAGGACTATTTTAAAGAAAGTGTCTTGTCTTTTAAGCAACATTCTTTAGCTACCATATTCCTGCCTTGAGTGCTGTCCTTAGATGACTCTATATAAGGTGGTTCACTCCGTATAAAGACTGAAATTTTTTCAAATGAAAACTTTTAGATATCCCTATCGCAATACTTTGTATCGATAAAATTGCTGGTGTGCATTTCACAGATTAAACAAACCATCCCAAGAATGTTTAGGACGTAAAATTTGTTTATTATTTTCTAAAAATAAGTTAGAGCCGATTATGCTTCAAGATCATTAAAAATAGACTAATATCTGATAACTGAATTCAGCTAATTAATTTTGCTGCCAAAAGGATTACTCAATGTTTGGATTCGCCTTATATACTTCTATTTGTACCGAAAAGTATTTAATCGGGACACGCTTCCTTGTTCCTGGTTAAAGAACCTGATTTCATAGCGGCTGAAGCCCCCCCCCCCTTTTTGTGGCAAACAAAATTCATTATTTTTTCTCATATTTGCACCTCTAGAATACTCTCCTAGAAGTAATCCTACAACAAATTTCAGTTGTGCGTTTTGGCCGTTACAACCGCAGTTGTCCTATTGTACAAAGATTTTCCTGTTGACAGGATAGATGTCAACCAAGCTCTAAACCGGCTAGGGATTACGTATGGAATCAACAGATGTTGCTCATAATTCTGCTGCAAATTCTTAAATTCACAAAAATTAAAACGAGATTTGGGCTGAGATAAAGGGAGTTTTCCTTTAAATTGCCTGCTGTACTTTTCAGATATTTTGAGCGGTTTGGGCGCGCAAATCAAAGATTCCTGACACTCCTGTACAGGCAGCTGACTGTTAATATAAGCCTTGAAAGATATTATTCTTTTTTTACACTTGTTTTGTTACAATAACAAACTTAATAATTGGGTCTAAGATGGATCCCGAAAGTTACGCTAATGGGGCAATTACTTTGTTTGTTGCGTTGGATCGACCAAGGGCGTGAGCTTGGAGTAGCTAAATGGACCGTTTATATCAGCGACCCTTCTCCTGCTCACGGGCAGTCCCATAAGTCTGCTCCAGTCCTGGGGGTACGGGGACCCCTAAGTTGGCGATCGCTGGTGTATATTAACCATTTGGATACGGAGGTCGGCTCATTGTTGATACGTTCCTGTGAACCGTTACCAATAATTTGTGTTTTTTCTTCTGGACAATAACCGCTCAGCCGCTGCTGGGTTAGTTCTTTGAGTGACAGTTCACCATGACTACAGTCATGGAGCCGTTAAAACACTAAATAATTTATTGCGTATCCTTTCTTTATTATTTGTGGATTCCTTTAAAGTTTAGACCGCTCCTGTTATCTTAAACTACCGGTAAACGGTGTTTTCAAGTCCTGTCCAACTAAGCTTAAGTGTTTACTTGGTACTCGGCAATTGTATTGAATTATATTAATTTTAGAGGCAGTAAGGAACAATTTGCATATCAAATATGGGAAAAACATTAGACTTATTGAAATTTTTAAAAAAACCTAATGAAAAGATCTAATTAATTATACTTTTGCCTTTGTGCGCTGCTCATCGAGCTCAAAGATTTTCCCAATGGTTATAAACGTCTAATCTTATTCATAACCATATGACATTAATTCCAGTCTTTATTGATATACATCTGTGTGTGTTATCTGTTGCTGTAGGTACGATTGTTTATCTATAATATTAATCTTTTTTTTGAAGTACATTTACCGACTATTTACAAAGGTCTACATCATGATATATACCTTCTTATTGTTTATAGGCTTAAAAGGGCCACATAGAAAGGTATATTAAAGTATTTATACTGATTAGTACATTGGAATTATTAAAAGTTGATTCATATGTATTCCGTACTGATGACGACTAATAGTCCGAAACAGGTGGATATGGTTGCTTTCTTCAATGACGGAATTACCCGATAATTACCTTTTTCCATATGTATTTCATGCACTTGTCACAAGTCATGCAAGCATTGGCATCTAGTCTTGTGTTGGCAGATTGAATTGCCTAAATTGGTTAAAATACACACAATTTTGCAATTGTTCTTCAATTTTACAACTGCATGCATGAAAAGAAGTTTGATGAAAGCTTTTACATTTGACTCTTTAACTTTGAATAACATGATAACGATATATTGTTGCAATAACATGTTAACAAAATGTTAGCATGTTCTTTCAAGTGCATTTTGCTGTTTCTTATTCATAAACAGACGATAATGCTGTTTTGGCTCTAAATTGCTCTGTCCTTTAAACATCTACTAGTTGTCATATGAACGGATGGAAAGGAAATATAATTAAATGATTAAACGAACTTACCTTAGTGAAGTTCTATCATAATTATATGATCTTTCCATCCGGAATATGACATAACCCACCCTTCCTTTGTTTAGACTTTCCCGAACCCTGACCAATTTAGAGACCCTATGCTTTCAAGAGAATGTCAGATATATATACTGATATATACCAAGGCCGGCTTAGCCATACCTGTCATACTGGACATTTCTTCGATACCATGGCTTTGAAGACACGTGGCTTATTGTGGAAATAAAGAGACTACTAGTTGTCATATTCCGGATGGAAAGATCATATAATTATGATAGAACTTCACTAAGGTAAGTTCGTTTAATCATTTAATTATTTGTCATACAAAATTCTTGAACTATTCTGAGATTGGGATTTCTGTTAATATAACGTCAACTTTATTAGTTAAAAGTTCACACATTTCTCCCGGAACCGATTTCAATTTATTTACTATTTTGGTCAATTTTGCTATCGATTCTCTCACTTTGATGTTACGCCCTTCGAAATATTTAATGTCTGCAATTAAAAATGAAAAATTGCTATGAATAAATTCCTGTTGCTCTTTAAGGGAAGGTTCTTTTAATAATTCTATAATTAATATATAAAAATATATGTAAATGTTGCAAGGTTTTTGCACAAAGCTTTTATTCTATATAATTTAATATGCAATATAAATAGTTCATACTATTAACGGCTAAACGTACAATTACAATTGACCGCTGTGGTTGCGCGCGTGAGCGTAGTCACTTCTCGGTCTACCCCCCACTGGAATAACCCCGAAAAAACTTGAGTTGCCCGATCTCTGCTCGGCTCATCCAATCTTACGTTATAGAAATAAGATTTGTATTACCCATATTTTTGGTAATATTGTTTTAACCTTATGTAGATTTAGTATTCTTGACACATTCTCGATTTGAAACTGCCTGAGAATGATTTAGTTTTAGGTTAGGGTTTTTAGAACTATTGGTGCACTCGTTTATTTGATTATGGATTTGGAAAAATAGGGTGTCGGTGCCAACCGTGGTTAAAAATATTAAATCATCATTAAAAATCAATATTCTATTTTCGAATTCCGTCGCTATAGTATAAAAATAAACAGTAGCTCAACAAACTAAAAAAAAGAACTAACAATGACTGATATAATGACGCACCAAACACGGCAGGAAAAAGCTATCAGCGGCGAACACAATTTTTATTACACCGAAAACGTGCAAACTACAGAATTTACAGCGTAATATCCGCCTTATTTTCCAGTTATTAGCCTCCGTTTCTTTCTTTTTCGCATTTTGCGTTTTTCGCGGGCAACCGGAAAGCCAGAAAAAGGGCCGGTATATAATACCTGCCGCGGACTTAATTTCATAATCCCACTTGGAATGGTTTGATATCGCCTTTTGGGCCGCGCCGCGCCGTTTTCAATTCGTCTCTACGCTGGCCGGGCTGTTGAAAAATTCATACGTTGCGGGGCGAGCCGCTTTCGCACCCCCACAGAGACGCGAAGCCGTCCGTCCGCATCGCAGGCCCGAAAAGGTAAATAAAACGTAATAGAAATTTTATGCAATTACTCTCTTTGCCGTTGCCGAAAAATGCCCAGGTAATTTCGAACATTATTTACCGCGTTGCGTTAAAAATTCATCCGACCGGAGTGTGATTCGTACCGGAATGGAAAGGTAGAATTAAAATGAAAGCAAGCCGACGATTGTCCTAAATTTTAGGTTAGGTGCTATAGGGTTTTGTTTTATGCCCTTGTTTTTAGTAAAATTGGTGGAGATAAAACTGTTTATTACATTCACTATATATCGATGTCTCGCAGCGAGTAGACACGTTCCTTGTGGTGCCAGTTAAAAGTACTAAATTCTGTAGCAGTTTCTCGATATTCTACCAAAAAAAGTTGATCAGTGTCCCGATAATTATCAGACGTATCTACTACCCAAGTTTGAAAGGAAAAGAAGTGGTAATTAAGCTACAATCATGGTTCTAACTCAATCGCAAACCAATGATATCAAGGAGATCATAGAAACCACGTTAAAAAAGTGGTTTAGTGACCCGACATTTGTAGGAACGATGGCGGTCGCAGTCGCTCAAGTTGTAGAAAACAAGCTAAATTCTACATTTTCCGACATAACAAACGAAATAAAAGAGCTGCATGTGAAAGTTAATAAGATTGAGAATGCCAATCAAGAACTTTTAAAAGACAATAACGTGCTATCATTGAAACTTGACAGCTTGGAGCAATACACCAGAAGAAATAACATACGGATCTTTGGCATGATAGAGGAGGACAAGGAAAAAGTTGATGAAAAAGTTTTGCAGATAATAACGGAGAAAATGGGCATAATCCACATGGATATATCATCTATTGAAAGAGCTCACCGAATTGGATACCGGAACACCAAAACAAACCGCCAGGTGATTGTAAAATTTCTGAGCTACAGGGATAAAGCTACAATTATCCAAAACAGAAGTAAACTTAAGGGAACCGGTATATTCATATACGAAGATTTAACGAAGGCTAGACACGGTTTATATCTGGATGTTCAAGGAAAATTTCAAAAACAAGATGTCTGGACCGTCGACGGAAACATTTGTGTAAAAATTAATGGTAAAAAATGCATCATAAGAAACGAGATCGAACTGCAAAAGATACTGAAGAAAAATGATACTGGCTACCATCAAACAGGAAATTGAGAAGAAAGGGTTGCTAAAAGGAGAGTACATTTTATTTTTCGTTTATTATAAATTATTATATAAGTATTAATTTGTTGAACATTCAATTGTCGATATTTCATATTTGTTTCCATAATTAATTTACGGGTCTTTACTTATTGGGATAAACTATTCGGGTCTTTGTGGGACCGTTGGTTTGGGTGGGTTTACTTGTTGGCACATTGCTTAATATTTGTATTGTTTATTGAAACAGCTGTTTTGCATTTTGTACTTGCCATGTCTGATATTCTGAATCTTTCTAGATCACTTGATCACTATGGAGAAATTGAAACAATTGTATGTGAGGGACCCACTTGCGGTGATCTATTAAGCCGGCGACTGCCCGAGGACCGGGAATTACTGAACGTTATACATATGAACATAAGAAGTATTCAGAAAAATTTCGATCAATTTGTGGTGTTGCTCCAGGGTGTGGGTTTGTCTTTTGATTTGATTGTTTTTACTGAAACCCATGGTCTGCCTGGTGATGGTGAGTGGTTTGATATCCCTAATTACTCTTTACACAGTAGTAATGGCAACTTTAATAAGAGTGATGGTGTAGTTGTGTATATAAAAGATTCTATTAAAATTATAAGCATAGAAAATTATAAATTTACGACCAATACGTACTCCAAACTTATTTTGGAGAAAGACTCCCAGATATTTGAGGTCCTTGCAGTTTACAGGCTACACTCTGCTGATGTTGTGACTTTTTTTACGGAACTTGGACAGTTGCTAGAAACTAAAAAAAAAAGAATATTGGCTTGCTCGTGGGTGATTTAAACATTGATTTATTTGGGGAAGGTGTTGATGAGACTGAATACAGGAACATGATGAGTGGTTTGGGGTATCTGTCTTGTATTAATGTTCATACTAGAGTTACCAACACTTCAAAGAGTTGCATTGATCATGTCTATGTAAGGATTGCTGAGAGCATGGTGTCCACCTTCAGTTTAGCTCCTTTTGTGATTCAATCAGCAATTACTGATCACTATATTACGGGTATAATCACGTTGTAATGACGTTGGGAAATGTAAAGGTGTTCAGGTTAACAGAGTAAACTATAAGAAACTAAGAACTATATTGCAAAACTATGATTGGTCCGATGTGTATACAGCACAGAATGTGGATGATGCGACGGGCGTGTTTATCGATAATATAAAAGTGACCACTACTGCATGTTCTGAGATACGAATAATTGAGCCTAATGCTAAAACGAGGAAATTAAAACCGTGGATCACGGCGGGTCTGATACAGAGTATAAGACATCGTGACAAACTTAAGATTGAACTAATTAGAAATCCAAATGATGAATATAACTGTGTACAATATAAAGCTTACCGTAACTATTTGGGTAATCTTTTGCGAATTACTAAAGAAAATTACTATAAAGAAAAATTAGACTGTGCACGTGGTAGTTCTTCGAAGATGTGGTCAATCCTCAGGGATATGACTGGTGGGTCTCCAAATCGAAGGGACCTGCGTATTGCCGATACTGACGGAAATATTCTTAAAGATGATCACAATATTGCAACTGCTTTTAACGACTTTTTTATTGAAGTCGGGGAAAGTTTGGCAAGTAAGACGAAATCGTCAAGAATGGAAAGGCCAATAGACGGCATCGATCCTAACGCAAAATCGTTTTTTCTGGCCCCGGTCTTGGAAGATGAAATAATTAAATATATTTGTGATCTAAGAACAAATTCTGCACCGGGTATAGATGGCATTAGTCCACAGATTTTGAAGGAAACAGTTCAATATATTGCAAAGCCTTTAGCCCACATTTTTAATATGGCCTTCAGAGAAGGTGTCTTCCCAAAGATTTTTAAAAATAGTGTAGTGGTCCCGGTATTCAAGGCTGGAAATAGCTCAATCCTAGGTAATTACCGGCCTATTTCCCTTACATCAAGTCTTTCTAAACTTTTGGAGAAATGCATTAAAAGGCAGCTGATGCAGTTTATTGTGAGGTATTCGGTCTTAACTGATAATCAGTTTGGCTTTCGTGAGCATTTAAGTACTGAGGACGCTCTTTTTGAACTGACGACCAGTATTCACAACACATTGAATGAAAACAAAAAACAAATAACAATTTTCTTGGACCTATGTAAAGCCTTCGATACGGTCTCCCATAAAATTCTTTTGGAAAAGTTAGAGTTGTACGGCATAAGAGGTTTGCCTTTGGAACTCTTAAGGACTTACATAAGTAATCGTCAACAGTGTGTCAAAGTAAAAAGTGCAGTAAGCGAATTCAAAGAGATCAAATGTGGAGTACCACAGGGAACTGTTTTAGGTCCGATTTTGTTTTTGTTATATATTAATGATATAGTGCATTGTAGTGAAGATAACAATATGGTCATGTTTGCGGATGATACTGCACTGTTGTACCGGGGTGACTCATGGCAGGATGTGAGACAGAAGGCTGAAAGAGGATTAAATAAATTCAAACAATGGCTAGACTCTAATTTACTAACTTTGAATATCTCTAAAACAAATTTTATTGCATTCAGTCCTATAGACAGAAATCGTCCTGATTTTGATTCACTGATGGTGCACGGGTGGGGGTGTCAGGGTCTTAATGGCCAGTCTTGCCAATGTGAAAGAATATGCATCGCTAACAAAGCGAAGTACCTTGGCATCATAATTGATCAAAATCTTAAATGGGCAGAACACTCATTATACATTTCCGGGAAAATTCGAAAGCTAATTCATAAATTTTACCAGCTAAAAAACGTCATGACTGTTAAACTTCTTAGAACGATTTACTATGCTTTGGCGGAATCGATTTTGAGATATGGCATAATTGTTTGGGGCGGTGCATATAGGGTTCATTTGAGGGTGGTGGAAGTCACACAGAAATATATTCTCAAGATCATGATGGGCAGGGAGCGCCGGTATCCGACTAGTGACTTGTTTGGTGAAGCTAACGTATTGAATTTGAAACAGTTATACATCAAATGCTGCTTGCTGTTTATCTACAAAAATCCTACTAAATGGGTGAGGACCACTCTCTGTCATAGGACAAGACTGGGTTCGGCTGGATGTCTTTCCGTTCCAGGGGTTAAGTTGACAATGTCGTTGAGGTACATTACTTGCCTTGGAGTAAAATTCCACAATTTATTGCCTGATTATATAAAAAAGTATAATAACTTAAATTTATATTCTAAAAGAGTAACAACATTTATTTTGGAACATTCCAATCACCTTTCCAGTTTATTGGACTAGGTGGTTTACCGCTGGTAGTTCACCGCATGGGCTTTTATGTTGACGAACTGTTGCGTTATGTTAATATTGTGTATTATTTGGGTTTATATAAGTATTCTATGTCAAATTGAGTTATTGTTATAATGGATTATTCATTTTTTCGCTGCGTGGAGTATATTTTTTGGTTTTACCTCGCACACAGGCACCCTGCCTAGGCGAGTTTTCACTGTAGTTATGTACCTTTAGTTGTAATACATGAATGTAATGTGCACTGACATGAATAAAAAAAAAAAAAAAAAGATATTTACTGTGAGCGAAAAACTTATGGTAGGTTGATTTGATGTTCATTAAAATGGAAATGTATTCTGTAATCTAATAATAATGTTGTCTGTTTAGCTCTATGTGACCGGAAGTACTTGACCAGTACATATTCATAAAAAGACGATAACAGCACAACCCAGTGATTTATTTCATTTGTTAACTTGTGTTTTCAGTCTTCAATAAAGAATTTATGATTGTTATTATTACATAGGTATACATATGCCTTTAGGCGTGGAACAGCTCAAACAAATCTATTTATACTTGACTCTCTTCAAGCATTAGGTAATAGTGTTACTGAAGAACAGATTCTTTTTATTTTATTTTGGTGTTTTGAGGCCAGAATATAAATAACGGAGATGTCGTGAGTTCAGATGTTATCTCCAAAAGTGGTCTATTAATAGCTATCGCGATAGGAACATACTACTTTCCTTGACTGTAAAGACAAGCAGATACTTTCATACCAATATTTGCATTTACGGTTTAAGATAATTAATCCAGACACATTTATAAAGCATAGCAAAAGATATAAAAATTAATAAACACTTAATAGAAAAGGACATAATATTATCCACGAGGATAATCCTCGTGGACCGACGACGACTGGCAACCCTACTGAGTATTAATAGAACAACAATGTACCCTTGATATTAATAATAATGAATACATGAATCGAATAGCCATTGACTACTAACAAATAACTAACTTTATAGCATTCAATTGCCATGAAATGTCTCGATACTATTCCAGTAATCGTTTATCACGAAATAAGCGCGCATTTCGAAAGCACTGGGCATGTAATCGGTTCCGCATGACAATGTTAAATGTGTCGTCCACGTCAACGAAGCATTAAATCAATACCCAGACGTCGCGGCGACATAAATCAAAATGTGTATTAAGCCACTTTTCATTTGACAACAACTACCTACTGCAGGCCCAATCCCCTTAATTCCCTAGTTATAAATATCATGAATATCTAATGGCACTTCTCTTTTATAGTTGACCTGTCTCCCACACTAAGTGACCAATTTGGCAAAGTGCTGTGATAGCTGTATTTAATGTAACGGTAATATTAAAGTGACTCTCAAATAGCTTCAGTCCTTTGACAATAATTAGGGTAAAGGGAGTAAATCACCTCTTGTAAATTTATTCTTGGAAGTCTCAATAATGAGTAAAAATGCTGTGAATAATAGAGGACCAAGCGTACTCCCTTGCGGGACTCCCGTGTTCACTGTAATTGCGTTTTGAGTGTGTTATTTATTGACTGTGTTAATCACAATACAAAGAATCAAATTGTTCACAAAAATTGTGGATTTTGTACGTATTCGTGTTTCTGTTGGACGTTTGACATCAATGCCACCAATTTTCAAACCTTAAAGTTACTAAAAACAGTATTACAAGTTGCTAATTGTAATACCGAAAACAGTGTTACAATGTGTCAATTTTTGTTAAAGTAGAAAAAAGACATTTTGTTGATACGCCTTATTTAAATCTGTAACCAATAAAATTTGAATGGGGTGAGAGAGAGCATTAAAAAATGGGTATTGTATAATTAAAGCTCGTAAACTTTGCTATAAAAAGTTTAATGTCTTTTGTTTGTACAACTAACGGTATAAATCACATGTATGTGATTTTTCCTCATGTATAAAAGCAAACATATTTTCCCATCCGGTGGATAAATATCTGGTATTTACCAAAATATAATTATAACAATTTAAAAAATGAATTAAATAATTTACCTTCTCTTTATCATATTGGGGTATTTATTTACTATCTCTAGTCGATTAGGGATGACAATAAAATAATTTTTTCTCCTATACGTTTAGAATTTTCTTTGTATTCAAAACCTACTGCATAAGTATTATTTGTCAGCTTTTGAGATTAGAAAAACGTAGCATTTTTTATGATAAGTGCATGTGCTTAGATGTTTGTAAGTTAAATTTGTTGCATTTTTGTGTGATGTAGATGTTGAAAAGTTGAAAGTGTCAATATGTTTTAATTTTTATGTGATTTTATAACTAGGAATTTTTTACCAATTCTGAATAACTAATTATGTGAAAATACCCAACAAAGAAATTGAAAACATCCCAGCCATTTGTTGTAGTATTTCAGAAGATTTTGCGTTTGAACAGAAAATAAATATTTTTGATAAAAAGCAAAGATGTGCGAGTCTTTCTGTCTTTTGGGCTGCACTCTGTATGTACATGTTTAAGACTAAAGATAGGTAACATGAAAATAGAACGTTTTCGTATTTATTTTAGTTCTTGCTTTCGGTTTTATTTTGTTTTAAACCAAAATTTTTGCTCTATTTTCGAGGCATGCTGTGGAATAACTGAGGAACTTGGACAAGTTCGGAAATACACGGTTTCTAAGCCACATACATTCTCAACATTTGCTATCTTGGTATACGCCAGCCTGTGGTGCAGCGGTAGAGCGATTGGCTAACGGTCTGGGGGGCGTGAGCTCGAGTCTCACGCCCTGCGTTCAGAGTGAAGGTTTTTCTGTGGTTTTCCTTTACTCCTCGGCGAATGCCGAAAGCCAAACAACTTAAGACGTGCCACAGACGCGGGCCATAATAATGATAATTCGGGCCTGCCGATGCCCCCGCCTGTAGGTTGTGGCAAAAGCTGTTGGGGGATGTCAAGACGTGGATTATTATTATTATTATTATTATACTAGTAATCTGAAATTGTGTCGAAGATACACAGTTGCAACTGAACATTTGTAATTTGAAATCCTGTTAAACCTTGCAAGAAATGTTGTTTGATTGAGAGTATTAACCTATATTAGTATTTAGATAAAACGATGGGTAAAAAAATAAATGGTAATAAGTGAAAATTAACGTGTACTTGATAGTTTAGTAACATTTACACCTCTTGTTGAGACAGATATTTTGATTTTACTCACAGTATTGTCACAACATCAGAGTTTGACACAGTTTGACACCGCTGTATAGTATGATAAAGTAATGTGTCTGGCCACAAACCATTTTTATTTTTTATTAAAAAAATATCCCTTCATAATGTGCCTTACATCAGAAACGTGGTTGAAAATGCTGGCAAAGTATACGTATTCCACTTCTTACCTCCATTACCTCCATTAGATGAGCTTTTTGAAATTTAGCACCCCAAAACGTGATGATATATTATATCGACATAAAACTTTGTATTTTTACTTAACTACTTATTTATAAAACAAAGAATTTTCGCTAAAATCCTGGGTGGGGAGATAAAAAAATTTCGTTGATTTGAACATGGAATTACCCATACATAAGTGAAACATATCCGATAATGCGTGATGCAAACAATTTTCTTTCGAGAACGCTTAGCGCTGTTGTCTAACAAAATATTTAATAACCTTTTCAGTGGAGTGAGAACCGCCTTTCATGAAGTCGTGTATGTTGTGTACTGTGTATATTTATGTAGCTCTCTGTCGACGTTTACATTGAAGCTAAAAGAGAAAATAGCTCATAGAGCGAGCGGCTGGCCTGCCTCGGCCTATCCTTTAGTACAAAACGACTGTTCACGAGCATAATAAAAACCCTTTTAAGGGTAATAGCGCGACTCATAATGGTAGAGAGTAAAATGTGGAACGCTGTAATACACAGTTTATGCCCGGATCAATATGTCGCAATAACTTTGCAGGTGTATTATAATTATTGTTACGGCGAACAAAGTGCTCGCCGTTTAAGAGGATTTGCGTATTTCGGAAAATGCTCCCTCGTTTTACGTTCTATAAAGTTCAACTCGGTTAAGTTTACGCTGAATGTCGTTTTACAGTTTTAAAGACGGCGGGGGTGTTTTAAGAACTTTTCTCGACTAGAAAATAACATCCTTAGCTACCCATTAATATATAATTATATATATTTTTTCTCTTTTTACTTGCAATTTTATTTGCAGCAATATTAGTTACCTAACATTATTTATAAGACGTTTTTTTTGCCAAAAGCCGGTCGTATAATACTATGTATTATACTACTTATTATAATCATCAATTCGGTTAATGTTATCACTTCGGTTAATGTTATCACTTTTGCAGACTATGCTTAACAACGAGCAAATAATTTATCTTTCTATGTTCAAGTTCTTGCATGAATTAGCAATACGTGAAAGGCTTTTTTAACCTCGTATTTTTCTTATTAATTTTCACGGCGAAGAAAAAAATGTTTGAACCAAAAAAAAAAACACAAAAGAACGGGCATTATTCTAAGGATTTTTTCCCACTGCACAATCATCAAAAAATTTCATGAATTTCTATTCTCAACTTATCACCCAGAATAACTTCAGATGTGAAGAAGAACTATTAGTACAAATTATTTTTTACACTTCAATTATTAAGTTTAATTCATTACTTTCTGGTTTTATACCAAAAATTTACTTCTTAAATAGTTATACCTACCTACACGGATTTTGTGAATGGAAATTTGCTCAAACTATATGTTTAGGAGTTGGAAAAAGATGATGAAAATAAAACGTGCTTTTGACAATTTATACAACGTTAGAAACTTGAAATGGATACCAGTGTATGTAATAATATGCGGTAGCAATGTTTAATTTGGGTTATCAACATGCTCATTTTTTAAAATAAAAATAAATCATTTAATAGCGTACACTGTTTTCAGTTTAATTCCCAAAGTTTGACAGTGGGACGGAAATAAGTTCATGTTTTAAAAAATATAAATGTCTACAAACATAATATTTAGAAGTCATTGATAACATGAAATTGTATTGAAACTGAAAGTTATTTAATTTTGATTATTTCAGACGTTCGTTTTTAAAATTAAAAAAAATCAGCTTAGTTATTTATTTATTATTAATAAATAATCTCTTAAAAGAGGGTCTTCCGCTTTGTTGGCTTTAAAAAATCAATTTTTCTTTTTTTGCTTTATTCGAATCTAGAATGTCTCAGATTTGTACCTGTAAGACGCTTTTAAAAAATTTGCCCTAGTTCTGGAGTTGTAGCCGGTGATTTGTGTGTGTGTTAATCAGTGTTGTGATAAGGGAGGACGAAATCCCTCTGGCCGTGTGAAATGCGTACTTTTATCCGTATTGCATATGACTCGACCAAGTCATAGATCACCCACCACCGGTATCTATACCTTTTGTCATCCATTCGTTGTTTTAAACCGATCATCACGTGATCATCTCGGCCGTTGCGGTATTTACCAAAGTTATTGTAATTTCGGTCGCGATTTCCCAAAAGTCGTGTTTTTTCAACTGGTAACCACAATTTTGGAAAATGTATTTTTATATATCGAGATAATTCTTTGTTTTTTATGTTCAGCACACATGTAGTTTTCGTTCGATCGCTTATTTTATAAAATTTTTATTTTGTTTCATTTTTACAGCCTTCTATATCGCGAAAAGAGCGGCGAAAACGGACCTTTTTTGCGCATACGACCGCCATTTTGTTAAAAAACAAAATATTGAGAAATTGAAAGATCGAACGATAGCCAATGAAATAACAATTAAAAAAAGGTTTCACTTTTTTGTATCAGACAACCTGAAATCGTGTAATCGTGGTTACCGTTACACATTAGTATTTGCACCAAAACGCGCACAAAGTAATCTGCAAAGTCACCGAGATCATCACAATAATTTTCAAATTGTTAATTTTATACTACGATAGTAACACAAAAGAATAAGAAAAACATTGTCTATAAATATTGTGTGGTTCTTTCATTATCAATTCCTTAAAATAGGCTCGAAAAGCGGCTAACAAAGCTGACGACCCACTTAAGATATGAACCCTTTTTCCCTGAAAATACACACCGATTTTCTTTCGTTTGTACTTGGAATGGACATTTCAAAATTATACTAAATTAAAATATTCCCCAGCATTATTACTAATAGAAAAGCTGGGAGAAATAACTGTAAGCTTGCTTCCAAAGCACTTAACCAGTCAAAAATTAAATGGCCGATATACAAAATTTTGCCATTTAAATCACCAGGAAAAGATGGAATGAATAATTCCAGCAATGCTACAGCATGGGTTCGAGCTGTTTGCCTCTCCGTCGTGCGCGTTGTAAAGGGCTAGCCTAGCACTGTGATACGTACCGACAACATGGATGGAGACCCAAGTTTTTTTCATACCAAAACCTTGGCTAGATTCCTACGAACAGGCCTAATCGTTCAGACCGATCAGTCTGACCCCTTTCCTATTAACAACTCTGGAAAGAATAGTGGAAAGGCATATAAGGGACACGGCGTTGAGTTTTTATCCGCTCAGCCGATACCAACATGCATATCAAACAGGGACATCCTGCGAACTGGCAGTTCGAGAAATTGTGCGAAAGGCAGGAAGAAGGGAAGGGCCTCACTGAGGAGCAAAGAAATTGCACTCTAAGCCTTCTTTGATATTGAGGGTGCGGGAAGAAATGGGGCATAACACCCAAAATTATCCACTGGATCTATAAAGTAATAGTGATACCCATAATAACATACACCAGTGTCGTATGGTATCACAGGGAGTATGTCGACAACCCCGACAGCAGCCCTGATGAGCATTTTCCGCACAGGCCTATCCATAGGCCTAGGAACGCAGGTGAACATATTTCAAGCTGAAGTATATAGCATCACAGTATGCGCAATGGAACTTACAAAGATAGTCTTCGAACGCAACAGAATCTTTATAGTAACCGACAGCGACAGCCAAAACAGCATGCGAAACAAAGTCTGGGCTTGTTCTAGACTGGACCCGAGCACTGAAAAGGTTGGGAGAGACAAACACCCTGAAACTGGTATGACTACTATACCAGCACACTCTGGTACACCAAGGAATGAGAGGGCCGACAAATTCACAAAAGGAAGGTGAACCCACATGAGATACGAGGAACTGACTCCAGAAAAATCCTGGAATGCATCAAGAGGACAGGACTTCTCTGCTAAAACTCTTGCGGGCACAAAAGGACTACTGACCGCAGTGCTGGTACGTGACAGGGACCACCTCACTAGGCTCCAGTTGCAATATATTATGATTGTTTATATTCATAATTTTAGCACAAAAAACTAAACACAAACCGCTTCAAACTTTGTATAAACTCCTTTACCACTATACGAACTACAGCTAAGAACCAGCTATTAATTGAATAAAAACATTATTCTAAATAATTAACAAAACCCGCACGCTCGAAGCTGTATTGTACTCTTCTATTTTCACACAAAACAGTCGAGGAGATCGGGTTAGAAGTGGATTGTACCAAGAGAGCGGGGAAGGACGGACGGAAGCAATCCAATCAATCCGCGTACACTAACCGGGCTTGTTAATTAAATCAACAATTTTCCCTCCAGAGAAAAGATAAACATTTAAATTACGTTGGAATCCCTCATTCATCAATCGGGGCTGGAGAGGTTCGGAATACGCCGGTGGCGCCGCGTTGCGGACGTTGGCGCGCTTCGCTTTTTCTCCGCTTAAAGAGGCACACATTTGTCGTCCGAAAGGCAAAAAGGTGGACGAGCTGCGAGCTCCGAGAGTGAGTATTCTCCCCTTGCGAAGCGGGTCCGCTTAATTCCGAAACGTTTAATTAAATTTGTTACCGTAAATAGATTCCGGGAGAGAGAGGTTAAATTGCGCCGACCAACACCGTGCCCGGTACAAAAGGGCCCGTCCTTACCTACTTGTTGCTTCCCTTGCCATCCGGGCGAATCATCGTGTCTTCTGCTACAACTCAATAGGTATGAAGACGATTTTATTTCTGAAAATGGTTATTTTAGGCAAAACGCTTTTGCCTAGGCAAAAGCTATTTGCCTAGGCAAATAGATATGGAACATTCATTCATATCTTTAAAGCTATTTGCCTAGGCAAATGTATTTGCCTAGGCAAATGTATTTGCCAAGACGGTTGTCAGGCAAATAGCATTTAGTTTTCAATCGCGTTTGTTTCAAAATTATGTGAGGTTATGTGCAATCCGTGCACGTTAGTTCTCAAATATGCCATAATTAATATTTAGTCGTTGATTAGTTCTGAGTGATATCGTATTCCAATAATCATGATTCTAATGAAGTTACGCCCGATTTGTTGTGACAAGCGTCAATACTCATGAGTGCGGAAATACGATTTCATATGGATTTTATTCCACTAAAGCAAGACTTTTAGGTTATGAATTTTAATTTCCGTCTTACCAGAAAAAAGTTATACTAGGCTAGAAAACACTAAATTTCTGCATTCTTGCCGACTGGACGATTTTACGCATCGATGCAGATGATGATATCACCTAACACAATATTTGCGTATGGAAATCATGCGGAACAAATGCTTTGCATGTCTTCATAATGTTTCATCGATATGCTACGGAGGTTACTGTGATGTTCCAAACACAGTAGAGCCAAACACCAAGTGCCTATTGTTGTGATAAGAAATGGAGATGAAGTTAATAACGCTGTCAACAGTCACATAACCTCACATACTTTTGAAAATCCAATATGCTCCGTATGAATCAAATCACAAAAGAAAAATAAAAAAAAAATTGCTGAAATGTGTGTGGCAATGCCTGTCGTCAAAGAGTTTTTGTTATACAAATGAGCATAACCGACAGACAGGAAGGAAGAGATACCCCCATTAATTGGTGACGCTACGGACTTCTCTACCCGTAAGGAATGTATTTTAACGTAGCGAAACCCAACCGATCGATTTCTATACAAAATGCTATTTGCCTAACAACTACTTGGAAAAATACATTTGCCTAGGCAAATAGCTTTAAAGAAAATGCAGTCTCAAAATCTATTTGCCTAACAACGATTTAGGCAAATACATTTGCCTAGGCAATAGACTTTTGCCAGAATGACTTTAGACCGATCTGTATTTTACCTACGATATCTAAAATTTTTGAGAAAATATTATTTAATCAAATTGAAAACTATGTAACACAGCACAATATACTACCTGACATACAGTCGGGCTTCAGGAAAGGGTACAGTTGCGTAACTACTCGCTGCAATTGAACCCTAATAAGTCGTGTGCAATCATATTTGGGTCAGAAAAGAACGTTTGTAAATATAAAAGAGATTTCGTTTTTAACATCGATGGTGTCGCCATTCCAATTTGCGGTGAAGTAAAAAATCTCGGTTTAGTCATGGACAATTCTCTTAGATTCGAGAAACATATTCAAAAATGTGTCAAAAATGCTTGTATCGGTCTAAAATGGCTTTATCCACATAGAAGTTTGTTTAATACTAAAATCAAGAAAATGCTCTGTGATACTTTAATTTTAAGTTTCTTTAATTATGCCAATGAAATATACGGGCCTTGCTTAAAATCCGATACTTCGAGAAGAATACAACGCATCCAAAACTCATGTCTTCGCTTTATTTACGGTATTAGAAAATTTGATAGAATTTCTCACAAACTTAAAGATGCAAGCTGGTTATCCATGGAAAATAGAAGAACGCTTCAAATCGGATGCTTAATACACAAAATTATTCTTTCTAAAAAGCATATTTCGAAGCGACATACACAACATTAATGTTAGGAATAAAAACTATGTAACGATCCCCAACCACAAGTCAGCCTTGTTTCAGAGATCCTGCACTTTCACGGCACACAGAAATTATAATAACATACCGCAGTTTATTAAGGGAAAAAACGACAAAATGTTCAGGAAACTTTTAAGAGAGCATCTAGTTAATGCGCAAAACGCAAGTTAAAGTAAGACATAGAATTTAATAGCTTTTTTATTTATTTTTCTTCATGGTTAAGCTGAAAAGCAACTTTATGTTGAGCCTTCGCCATCATTTGCTCTACTTTAGGTTATTTTAGGAATTTATTTTATTTTATTTATTTTTTGTCTAGTCTTGTTTTACATTATTGATGTTGCGTTTCCTTAAAACTTATACTGTTTCATTTTTTTTTATAGTATTGATGTATATTTTGGAGCAAATAAAGACAATTTATTATTAAATTACTATTATTATTATTAAATATAGATCGGTAGTCATATTAAAATGTTGTACTTATTGAGGCTGCAAAGATCGGTTTTCCCGAATATACCAGATTTATATTGATCAATCAGTCGATACGGATAGTTATTATAAATGTTAATTCTCCATAAAAGAGAATACTTGTAGAGAATTACATTAGCAAAAATTCAATATGGCCTCATAAAGAAAACGAAAGTAAGATTTCTTTTGCTATGTTTTTTTAAAATCTATTTGATTTGCTCTTTTGTAAAGATCAGCAAATGACAATATTATGTAAGGCCACCCAAGTAGACATAAATGATGAGCAAATAATACAGATAGTTAGATCATGGTTCCTTAGCGGTAGAACTATGGTTGCCAACCGTCCAGCTTTGAGCCGGTTAGTCTAGTTTTCAAATCAATTGTCCTGTGTTCCGTTGACGTTGCAAACCGGACGTCAAATATCCAGTTCTCACAAATCTGAGATGTAGAAAATTAGTTTAAAGTTTAATAATGTACATATACAACGTAAACTATACAGTGTGTTCATTTCAAAAGTATCCAACCCTAATAACTCTTGACCTAATACGATTATTGCTTTGAGTGGAAACACGTCGATTTAGATATCGAGGGGGAAATTCAAAAATGGTACCTAGACAATTTTAGGTTTCATCCCTGCATCCCCCAGCCACCTTGAAATTTCTAATGGCACCCCGTACCTTGTGATCCATCATTTGAAAGGGCTTAAAATTGTCTACTCAACTACGATAAAAAATGAAATCGATCGATTGGAATAGTAAGAAAACAGAATGTATTTTTGTCTAGCAACCATGGTGGCCGTTTCGATCATGTCAGAAAATAATTTGTTATTTCTTATTATTACTTTTTTTATTTTGTTGTTTCTTATGACTGTAATTTAATTCAACAGTGTATCCAATCCGCAATGATTCCCTAACAATAATTTATTTCATTCCTTCCATCTTCTGTGTAGTCTAACTTAAGAACCAATCGATCGATTTCATTTTTTTATCATGGTTGAGTAGAGAATTTTGTGCCCTTTCAAAAGATGTATTACAAGGTAGAGGGTACCATTTGAAATTTCAAAGTGGTGTGGGTGGGGGGTGAAGGGATGAAACATAAAATTCTCTAGGTACCATTTTTGAACTTCCCCCTCGATATCTATATATCAACGTGTTTCCACTCAAAGCAATAATCGCATCCAGTCAAGAGTTATTAAGGATGGATACTTTTGAAATGAACACACTGTATAATTAAAAATATGACACTCCTGCTAAAAAGAAGATTATAAGTATTAGAAGATTTGCGAGACCCTACCAAATAATAAATAATCTTTTATTTATACATGCAAATAAATAAATACCAATTTTAACCAACGTCGCATCGCGCAGACAATTCCGCTGAATTTCAAGTGCGAAATAAATTGTCTAGCGTATTGTTCCGTAAATTCATTCCGCCCAAAATCCACCACATACGAGTCGACCCTGTTTCCGGACGCAACTGGTTACGAAACCGTTTAAACCGGGAAACAAAATTCAGCGACCGCAGCCAGCCGGCAAGTCAGCAATATCTTATCCGCCGGTATAGGGAAAATCCCGGTACGTTCTAATGTAAATAGAATCGCGTCGAGGAATTTGCATAGAAATTAATACGGGACAAGCAGTTAGCGTATTTACATTTGCACGTTTCAACTAGTACGGTGCAACTGTGTGCCGTCGCGTCGCTTCCTCCGATGCGGTCCCAGAACTTTCAATTTATTTACACAGAGCGACACGGCGCGGCGCTGTTCGCCAACTCATCCGGTTTTCCCCCGTTGACTCCCTGATGAGGGACTTCATATCCGCGCCGACACCGAACTATATCCGGAAATGGGATATACGGATTCTTGAAACACTACGTTTCGATTTTAATAAGTTTTATGTTTAAACGTATATAACGTTAGATTTGAGAATATTGTAACCTGTGATCTTATATACCCGGGTATTTATTATCAAGTGTACTATCGTGGCCATATATTATGTCCCCTCTTTTGAGGGCCATTTTCTCGCAAATCTAGGGGCGTAAAAATTTGAAAAAATTCTGATGCTGTCGTTGATTAATATGCTACAACTCAGAAAAATTAGAAAGCTGTATATGTTGGCGTTTTCCCGATTTTTCCAAATTTTTCCAAAAAAGACGAATTGGCGCTGTTTCTGCCCGTAAATTTTATTCGTTTAACTTTAGCAATTAATTACTCCGGAAATAATCTATAGATTTTAACGAATTAAAAAGTAGAATCACCTGCGGAATGCTAGCTTTCAATGTGCATTTTTGTAAAATCATTAGATTATTGCTTGACCCACAAAAAGCTATATTATGCAATGCCAGCAATTCATTTATTAGAAGAGCTAGAATAATGAAATATAGACTATAGGCTACCCAGTAACTCATAGGTTTAAAGCTTATTACATAATCATGGTTATCTTGCATAGCTGAAATTTCACATAGCTGAAAGCAATGTCTTGGAAACATCACAAGAGTCTGATAATAACCAATAAAATTAGTACTTTTACCGCAAAACCAGAAAGTAACTGCAAAAAAAAATTTGACAGTTTCTTAAGTATTTACTGCGATTCTTATGCAACTTTTAAGCGCAAATTCGAATTCAGCACAAACAACTTTCCACTGAAAACCTTATCAATATTCCTTAATTTTCAACTATTTTTTTCGCAAAAATTTTCTGGTTTAAGGCCATAAATTTTTTATATAATCAAGTGTACAATTGCAATCAATAAGAAAATATGGGGCTGCTATTTAGAAAATAACGTTATATATTTTTTTTATTCAAATATGAACTTTTTTTAAATATCCAACCGTTTCTGAGATTTTGTACTAATATTTATTACCACAAATACAGCGCCACTCTATTTATATTAATTATTTATTTAATTACAATTGACAACATTTAAAAAAATAATGTCAATTCGTCACAGTAACACTTCAATGTAAATTTAATACTTTGAAGGTAAGTTTTATAATGGATTTTAGGAGTTTTGTCAATTATGGTTTATAACCTATATTAAATTAATTAGGTGTTATAGATATAGTTAATTCAGTGTAAATTGTTACATAAATCAGTCGAAGGTGCATTCCGAGGTGAATTTTATATTTGTCATACATTTTAGTGGGAGTTTTTCAGGATTCTATACCATCCAATACCTGCGAAGCGAAGCGCACAAAAACATACATATGCGGCCGCTAGCTGACGAGTTTCGTGATTTCGTGAACATATGCGTATGTTTCCTCAGTTCGTTTGTTTACGTGCACTTGTCAATAATAGATTTTGGATTTTGTACAGCTTTGTATTTATTGCTGTTCTATTTGTTCTAGTGTCGGAATACATTAGAAGTGCAGTGCTGGAACTATGGTCTGGAACAGATAATGCCATTTGTGGACTTTTCTACATAGAGCCCATAAGTAAGTGTTTCATTGTATTTTTTCTATTTCTGTTGAATTGTATTAGTCTCTAATGATAATTGTATAGCTACTAGGCAGTTTTATAATAATATATATATTCAAATAGCGTACCATTATACATATAGTCGATGAGAACGGAAATTTGTAAGTAATATTGGTACCCCCAAGGATAAAAATTTTATAAGCTTAACCGTTTTTATGGATTTTGAAAAGAATCTCTTGTCAACTTAAACTTTGTACCTTAATCCAAAATTCTGAAGTATACAGGGTTGTGTAAGTAATTTACCAAAATTTAACAAACATTTTGACAACTTTATGCATGTTTGTTAAATCGACGTAAAACAATCTAAAGTGTCAATATCAAATATTTTTTGTGTCTGGAAATATACCTTATCTAAACACCACATTTGAAATATTCTTGTGACATTTCATTAGTAGTTTTATGAAAACGGTTACAGCCAATCATTTTCAAAGATCTTCGAAGCTACACGCATCGGCAAAAAATGAGCAACAATTGTCACATGAATTTGGAATTTTGAAAAAATAAATGCTTATAGCAACTTATATTCACTTATACTATACTTTCATTGCTTATATACTTATACTTGAGGAGCCATATGAATTCACAACATTATGTTTTTTGTTTAATTCCAATAGCTTAACGTTTGTAAAAGATGGACAGTTACAAACAAATCTTCGCATTTTTTGATTTGACGCTTAATGAAGAAAATTCATTGAGCTTATCACATGGAATTTAATTCAAGTTCATTTGATTTTATCATAACATGATAAGAGTTTCTTTTCGTTATTGAATTAGAATTATTAACTAGCTAAATGAATATGACAAAAAAATTCTTTGGTTAATCACAAAATTAATTATGAATAATATTCGTTGTTTTTATTTCGCTGTTTTTAAGAAAATGAAACAACCCTGAAATCTAAAAAGCACATACTCTCAAATACACTATTAACATTACATTATACTTCTTTTACTCTAATACTGATAATAATAATAGTATTTTACATAATATATTAAATACATTTTTACAAAAATACTGGCAAATGTATGTTTTGTCTCTTTCTTTTTTATGTTTACTTTCAATTTTATAAACTACATTATCATTTTACCTCTACACGCATATCGAAATAATGCTTTTTACGCAAAATAAAACTGGGACTACTAACTGGGACTAGGCCACGTGTTTCTTTTTTGTCTGCATGAGCAAATTTAATGTGATGGAGATCGGTGTCTGCATAATTATAAAACTAGTTAGCCAGGATTCGACAGATATTTTTATTCTAATAACATATGGTAGTGTCCAACGCTGATATTGACAATACCATTTGTTATTAGAATCAAAATATATTTCAAATCGTGGCTAACTAGTTTTATTTTAATGCAGTACTCCGAATAGTATGATCAAGTCATGTGCCTGGCCACATCAGATTTTTTTGTAATATCAGTTTAAAGGTGTTTTATCGCCCTTTTTGGTAAACTAAACTAAACACAATATCGGTTTCAGATCCAAATTTAAAAAAAAATTATCTAAGAGCTATTGTCATTGCATTGATTTCTTTAGCTAGCAAGGAATAAATAAAACGATGGACAGAACCTTAATTAAGCCTTAATAACAGCATACAGTGAAGCTTGCATTGATGTGATAAGGGTCACTATTTGATTTGTTTTGACAACTTTTGACACGTCTTTGGTAAATAACAAAGTTATATTTCCTAAAAATACATTTCTGCCAACTTTTGCCGTTTGGCTACTGCGTGGCATTTTACTGGTACGTATAAAATCTAAATTCCAGGTGAATACAAGAATACAAGTTTGAGATGACATTCATACCGATTGGTTGCGTTTCTAGGAAACCGTAATATAACAGAGCAGACATTTCCAGCAAATTCTTACATTCCAATAGTTCGCCTATGGATGAAGTTACAACTCCTGAAATATAGCATCTTACTACTGCCAACTGTTACGAGTTTCAGAAACTCTGGTACTATTAAATAGTCACTTTTTCGTTTCTCACTTGAAAATTATCAAATTCATGTTTCAGTTGGTGTTATACCTAATGTTAAAATGTTAAAAATATCCACAGGCATATTAGTTGCGTTTAATTTTACCACTTTACTAAGCGTACAGTTCAAGTATCGTCTATTCCCATTGTAAGGTTTCGGAAGCCAGCAAACATAAACTGGAGGTAAGGTTATCATTGACCCTTGAAAGCAATGAATCAACGCCAATGCAAATCTCAACAGGCACACACTTCTCAATGGATACAGCAAACACTGTTCTCCCAAATAGGTTAAACAAATCCAGCAGCATGCAACTCCCAACTGGCCTTAACCTGTCGAGTAAAATACCTTCGCAAACACAGTACTGTTTGTTCGACAACTGGTTTCAAAACGTTTCAGGTTTCTTCTACCTCTGAGCTTTTCTCGACATTCAAACTCTTAATCAGTGGTTTCTGACGATAGGTCGTAACCTTTTAACCATAAAGAAGCAGTAATCGTTCGTAATATCTGTATATATACGTAGATATATAATAATAAAAGCTACCCGCGTTTATGGATCTGTGTTCTGAGTTACGACGCCGAGTCGGGTTTACAGTACACTTTAAATTGAAATACCGTCAAAATTTAACGGTTACCAGTCGAATAAAAATTCATCGCCGTTTTCATGACGCTACTTAAACTGTACTCAATGAAAACATCAATATCCTTAACGGCAATATTGCCTTTCTTAAAGAGCATCGGTTAAGTTTGATACCCGATAAAAATAGATGTTTGGGTACGTTGAATTTTGCGGTGAAATGAAAAACGGTATGATCGTGTTTTTGATTAGGTTTGCCACGAAGGATTAATACACGAACTAAAGAGTGTACTACTCATATAATACGTTGATCTGGGTGAAATTACAGCACATATGAAGAAATATCTATATGAGAATTTTTAAGAGTGAAATGAATGTGATCAATCCTATACGCAGGATGGTTCCCCTCCAGGAAAGGGGATTACGCGCGGGAACCAAACCGAGGTTCGCCCGATGATTTCGAAGGCACAACTTTCAGGACCGTATTCAATATTTTTTGCCATCTTCTCTTTCAAATTTATTTTTGAAAATACCATACGTATTTTATTATTTGTTTGTGGAGTTTAATACATAGGTACTAGGTTTAGTGATGTATTATTATTGCAGAATATCATTTCTGTCCAAACTCAATAATTGATGATCATGTCGCTCTTGTGTGTTCTGGAGCCAAAAGAAATGGTCCGGTATTATCTGAAAATGTTTGAACCAACAATATTGGAACTTCCGCTGGCAATTTGAGTATCATTATCTAACATCACTCAGAGAATAAATATGAAAAAGGTATGATGTTCGTCATCCTACTAATCATTATCTGTACTGCTATCGTTGTAGTTTAAAAATTCTTGTTAATTAACTTGTTAATTCCATGCTGATAAAAATGCTGGAATGGTCATTCTACCAACTGAAACTTATTTCGACAAAATATTAGATTTTTTTCCAAGATCACAACTACACAGAAACTAAAACAAACCCTCTAACTAGTGTCATTTCTAAGACTAAACAAATTATCCAACTTCACAAGGACACTCTTATGAAATACTCGTATTTCAAGTTTTTCTAGCGCCTTCTTTAACTCACCCACTGTCCACCTCGCTAAGTTTATGCTTAATGTGTTCAATTCTCTAAATTTCACCCCATTTATCAATGTCAAAAATAGTTTAGAATTTATTAAAAATATCAAACATATTGTCCCCTCAGGATGTCTTTTGATTTCTTTTGACGAAACCAACTTCAACTTTCCTTACGATTCCTTCCACCCCATTTCTCACCGCCTTGCCTCATTGCGCTTTTTTACAGAAGAGCCCTTACCTACCCTTTATCTCATGAAAATGGACTGATTGTAATGAAGTTCATTCATAATTTAGACATTTCAAATAATTTCCCAAAGAAACTAATTAAGTTTTGCATGATGTCACTATTAAAATAGATCCTCTTTATACTAAAACAAATCCCCCCCGACCCAGTGCCTTCATATAAATCATTTACATATTGTCCGTTTAGTCATAAACTAATTGAATTCCTTAAACCCTACAATATTTTGCCTGTTTATAAATAATAAACGCAAATTTTCAGTTTACTTTCAAGACAGCGTCAGCTAATTAGACCGATTTTGGCTGAGAATGGGGTTTACTCTGTGCATTGTGATACATGTGAAGCCTGCTACGTTGATCAGATAGGCAGGTCTCTGGGGAAACGGATTGGAGAACATCGTAATCAAAATACTTCTAATTTATATAAACATAGAGTGGATACTGGTCATATTATTAATTACAGAGATGTTACATTACTTCACAAGTGTGACAAGGGTTATAAATTAGATCTACTGGAACAATTTGAAATATAACGACACAAAGAAATCCCCAATACTTTTCTTCTGAATGATCAAACTAATTTTTATTACAAACCATTATTTTCATACTTAAATTTAACTTAGTTGTTAATTTTTGTTTGGCACTCCACTTATGTTGTTTTTTGGATTCGTTGTCGCTTTGAGTTGTGGTAAAATTTGTCGATATTTACTGTAAATGCCTCGAGCTGCCATGCGATAAACACGTACCTGAAACACGTTCTGCATTCAAAATAATTTTAACTGTGTCTACTTATTTTAATTTATTATGTACTTATTTCAAACCATGTACCGACACTGTTTTGTTGTGATCGTCCGAGTTACTGTGTTCCCGATATTGTTCTCTTCTTGATCCGCTTGAATAATTTTGGACAGTAAGTTTTTTAAAGAGAGTTTTATATTCTTTACATTAGTTATTTCGCTCTTTTTCCCTTTTTGTAGATTGTGCGTACTGATGATGGTGGTGTCCACCGAAACATGTCTACAGATAATTAAATAATTTAGCAAGGATCTAGGAGGCTTTTATTTAAATTCAACATTGAATATAATTGTGTCTACAGCTGTGTGATTCTACAGAAGTTTGCTATGTATCTTTTGAAACAATTTTCATTGCTCCACTCAATTTAACATTTCTTTAATTTCAAATGAATTGTTGCTTTGTGCAACTTTATTTCTACGTTCTTCTCGCTATATGCTACAGGTAACCACAACAGTTCTACTTCATAGCTTCTGATTTGATTTCCTATAAAATCTAGTACCATCTCATGATGGTGAATTATTGAAATATACATACAGCTGTGCTTTAGTCAGTTGAGGAAGAAATTTCTGACACTGATAATTATTTGTATTACTTCCTTGGAGTAATTCTTCAGTATTTTTGCTGAATACTTGCAAAACAAATACACACGCAATGCAGTTACTCGAGAAACTTCAGTCAAGAAATTACTAAAGGAATATTTATGTATTCATACAGGGTTATTATAAATGATTGTAGTCAAAGTAGACGCTGAGATGCAATGTACAATTTGTGCTTGCCGCTTCATATGAACTGAATACTTACTATGATACTGGCCTACTTCAACGACTATCATTTATAATGACTAATATTGTGGTCTAAGAAAAAATATATTGTTTTGTTATTTTATTTGCTTGCTGCTACCTGATAATAATAAATAAAGGCATGCTTACAACCCTTCGCTGAACACTTGCAACCTTGTCTTACATTTTTCCAGCAATGATTCCACCATTTGTATGGTTCAACTTCAACAAATACTTACTTCAACAAATATTTAGATATGTACGATGTTTGTTTTGATTCTAAGTACGGGCTTGCGGTGCAGACCGTAAGGCGACCTCAAATCTCGAGCCGGTGACGTCAAGACGTGACGTACTTGAACGGTGTTCAAAAATTATATCGTTCGTTTACATATCTTTATAAAATTAATGAATATCTGAAAAGTGTTTCCATTTCAATATTCTCATTGAAACAAATTTTGAGATTGTTCCCTTTCCTGTCGAATTTTTGTCGCGCTATTCAGGATAATACGAATACTCGGACTTAAGCGAAGTTAATGCAAGTATTCCCCAAGGTAGTGTTCTGTCCCCACTTCTCTATTTAGCATATCTGTACTTAGGCATTATATCCTCACTGGTTGAATCCTGTGGTATGCTTCAATCAAGTAACTAAACAACATTTTAACTTCCCACAACAGCCCAATTTGATTTGCATTATTTTAGTAACAGAGCAAAGTACAGTGGCGTACTGTTAACGAACGTCAGAGTGGATCGAGTTTGTGCAAATACTTGAGATCGGTAGCATCCGTCTCAAAGCGGGACGTAGTTAATTTAATAACTGCTAAGAATCCCGACAAAGTTTTCAAAACTTCTGAGAGCACAGATGGAATCCTCTCAATTTGCTGACGACTCCTTGTTCTTTATAATAATGCACTTGGAGTTGAGCTCAGTTCAGTTGAGTGAATTGAAAGATGAACAGTGCAGCGAAAACAACGACCGTTCGAGCCGGATAATGATATAAAATGATATACTTGCATCGATGTCGATGCTGTAATGCGAGCTTATTTAAAGTTTGTACCATTGCTCTTCAAACCTATGATTGATGAACTGTAACATTGACTATACGTTGGAACAAGACGTATTTTCTTTTAGAATCTAGTGGAGAATGAATAATTTTAAGTTGAATTATGGGTTGTTTGATTAACCAATTTTAGAACATCTATGTACCATGTTCCACATTAATATAATACATAACATCTATGTACCATGTTCCACATTAATATAATATTATTTCCTTATTTGCTGACAATGCGTATATTAGCAACTAAGTTGGATTTCTAAATGGAACGCCTATTGTATATCGTGCAAGGGGACATATTAAATACGCCTGGTTGCATAACTTCGACCAGATTACGTAGCACCGTTACAATTCTGTATTTGTTCGCGCATTTGATATTATACGTTTAGAGACATTGGGCAGATTGAGAATTGAATATATGTGCAACCATGTGGCAACCAATGGCAACATGATCTTCTATTTCGAAATATCATGCTCAGCAATCGCTAAACAGAGTATCGATTAGGCCATTATCTAGACTCTAGAGTCTAGAGTTTTGGCCATGGATGATGATACTGGGAATTTACGGCCAAAAAAATTACTTACCCCCAGTTTTTTCTATTTGACGATTTACAAAAAGTTTACTTTTTTAAAACTTTATGGAATTGTTACGCCTCCAACATCCATTGATGCTTAATTTGAGCAAATAGTTAGCACTCTATTTACGTGGATCTAGGCACAGCATATAAGTTCCATAAAACATTACTACCATCTACTTCTTTGGATTTGATTGCTACCACTGAATTAGCAATTACTACCAGCAAATAGCTAGCTCATGTTCAAGGACATCAACTCTTTAAGAAATACTTGCTGTACTATGGATTATTTTGGTTGCAACAGGTTGCCTATTCTGGCATTGAATAATAAGTAAGTCCATCTCTATTTACTACACATTTTTCTAGATACTAAATAGTAGTAAATAGATACTAATAAGTATAGGAAGAGACGTAATGATTTCTTTTTCCAAAAGCAAGACTTAATTCAAAATTTCTGTGTGGACATTCTGTCGTTCTGTTGTTGGCCAAATCTTTAAGCAGATATTAGCTTTACCCAAGTTATATCATCAATGCAAAATTTATTCAAGAATGGCATTTCAGTATGCTCATTTAACATATTTACTGATATAAGGCATTTATTAGTAAAACAAAAAACATTTGCAGATAAAAAAACTTCAGCTAGTCGTAAGTTATCTTGGAAATACAGAATTACGAATCAAGTACATAAAAATGATGATGGAATATAGCACAGATGTCTCTCATACTGTTGCTTATAATTAGTCCAACACCACAAATCAATCTGACGATTTGAGAAACCAATAAATAAAGGAAAACGATTGATTATAGTCCATACTGGTGAAGAGGGAGCTTTCAGTCCTTATGGTATATTGATGATTGTTTCTGGTATGTTCTGGTTTTCTGTGGATTGGTGTGGTTTAATATAGTGTATGCCCTCCACGAGCACGAATCACTTCCTCACACCTGCGTGGCAAGCTTCCAACTAGTCAGTGAAGAGATTCCTGGCGTATGTTTTCCCATTCCTCAATCAAGGCTTGTGTCAGTTCCTGTATGGTTAGTGGTGGATTAGGGCGCTTGCGAACACGTCGCTCAAGCTGATCCCACACGTGTTCAATAGGATTCACGTCAGGACTTAACGACGGCCATTCCATGACCTGAATTTCACGTTCTTGCAAAAAGTTTCTGGTGATGCCGGCGGTATGTGGCTTTGCATTGTCCTGCATTAGGATGAAATTTATTCCAGCCCAAACCATCACAGATCCACGACCAAATCTATCCACTTCCTATATAGTAGCGGCTACGTTCACCAGGACGTCAGGCAATACAGGCACTCAGTTACGAAGTTGCCAATCTCTGTGATCCAGAGCAAACCTCATTCGCGTTGCTTTGTGATGCTGTGTAGGCGTGGTGCGTGGACAGATCTTCTTGGTTTCAAATTCGCTTCTTTTAATGTGTTTCTAACTATTTGATCAGAAATTTCTATTCCAAGTGCTCGTCTTAGGTCGTTTAGGAGGTCTCGTGCTGTGGTAGTACGTTGACGTAAAGAGGAAAGGACAAAAATCGGTGTTGATTTTGAGTAGTTTTTCGATTTCGATCTTGTCCAGCTCTCTAACATATTGGCCTGTCTCTCGAAACCGAATCCATAAACGCTGAAAAACAGAAGGGGAAACTCGAAGGTCCCTGCTAACATGTTGAATAGAGTGGCCATGCTGAATAAGGGCGACAGTACTAGCAACTTGCAG
This sequence comes from Melinopterus prodromus, assembly GCA_964023965.1. NCBI lineage: Eukaryota > Metazoa > Arthropoda > Insecta > Coleoptera > Scarabaeidae > Melinopterus > Melinopterus prodromus. The sequence continues at coordinate 100,608,425 of OZ030390.1, forward strand.
TTCACTAAGATGCCTCATTTTACTTCTAATGATGCTTGTAATCAACGAAAGTTGACAACGGAATTCATTTGTCATTTTAGTAGCCTTTCATTTTGTTTTGCGTTATTAATTTACATTACTAAATGTAACTTAGAAGTCACTAAAAGTTGTAACATTGTTTTTCTAATTTTCTTTAGTTAAATATATGCCGTTGAAGTGGAACAAATTTTATTTGCCTAGAACTATTATTTAAAAAGTTACAGGTTTCGGAAAAAAGGGTACCCAGTGTCTACTTTTTACCTCTTTATATGTATTTACATTTGATAGAATTACACCTTCGCCCACTCACATCATTAACATCGTTAAATTTAATTTTGTTTATTGAAACCTTTCAATTTTAATAAACATTTTATTTTATCATTTAATTTACACAAGGTTTTGCAATTTTCAATATTTTACTTTGTAATTTCTAACATAAACGTTCAATAAATAGACAAAACAAAAAAAATGGACAGAGTAAGCTTAGTTTTTTTTTTAAATATGTAATTGAGTCCAGGAGCTTTAGTAAGTTGTTATATTAATAAGAGAAGACGTCTTCTTTTGTCGTTTGATATGATGTGTCACAAAGGGATATAAATGGGTGATCATCCCTTTTGACAGGTGGTGGAAATAAGCCTGCTACGTGATATTTTACAGAAGGTTGACCGATCCAAATTAGTCCGATTATATTCGTGAATGTTATCAGGCATCCATCCCTTGCTTAGAGGGTTCCCAATCAAGACGTATCCGTGTTATAACGAGCAACCGTTAATTATAAATGTAAGGGTGGGCGCTGTGAACACCGAACACGTCCTAGGCTTAACCTAATATCATCAGTTTGAGTGACGGATTGGTTTATTAATATTTAGTGTATGTCTAATTTAAGCTTGTCATTTTGTTACTGCCTATCTAATGATATGTTGTTTTTCCCTTATATCGCTGATATGTTATGGAACATTATAATTTACAATATGTACTGTATGTACACTCGTGGAATAAAGTATGTTCTGATCCGTATTTCAGCAGTGTGTCGATGTTACATCCATGTACGAGTTTTTTGTTACTCTAGTCGGCCGGTCGACCGCTAAGTGCAAAAAATTGTCCGGTTACGCTGCATACTCGTATATCGGAAATTTATTATTTGAGAAACCTTATTCGAATGCTTTGAATTGGTTTATAATGATTTATATATTTCTATTTATTAGCCTAATGTGTAATAAATTAATGCAATTCTTAAATTGCAATGTAATTGTGTTTTATTAAATATAATTTATTATATAACATAAAATGAAAATTTCATTTCAAGATATTGCATAAAACACAACAAACTATACAAACTTATTGCATCTAATAGCTTTTTTCGTTAATAAATACAAAAATCAATTTCTTGTGGTGAATATTTTTACTAAAGGTTATTTCAGAACTTTTATGTATTAACATTTATTCACAATATAGAAATAAATTAATAAAATTAAATTGCTTTAAATTTGTATTTATGGTAATTTGTTACTTGTGATTTACTGGTGTTTTCGAGATATTTAGCTTCAACGATATTTTGCAGTTTAACTTAATAACCAGAAAGGATGTATTTTGTATAGCATGAATGTATCATTACAATCTTTTTATATTATTATTTTGTATTTACTTTACAGCAATATTTTTCAAATATCTGACAACTGAAAATAATGACAATTATGTATATCACTAATTTACAAAAATTGATAATTGCTTGTAGAAGCAAGCTCTAAATTTTCGACGAATTTTGATGGAATGTAAATATGAAATAATTAGTATTAAAAAATAAATAAACCAAAATATACGACCAGCTAAAAGAACATTAAGATGACATTATTGTTAAAAAATAGTTCCCGCTATGTCCAAAACTACTACAGATTTGAGATTTGAAAAAAGATTTGCCATTAATCATTATTGACATAATAACCTAATTTTCAGTATTCTTAAGTAATTAGTTAATTAATTATAAGTAAAATTTTAATAATTCGAATTATAAATGAACAAAAGATGAAACTAGAATGTTTTTTTTTTCTAGAAAATAGAAACTAATAAGTTTCATATAGTTTTGTTGGTTTTCTCTGTTCCTTCTGAAGTTGGAGCCGTTTAAAATAAGATATTGTTAATAATTCAAACGGCTGTAACTTTTTAATGAATTGAAATAGTAATTTGCTTACTGAAAACAATGTTTTGCAGAAGAAACGTGGGACAGCCTGCATATATTATTGCTATAATTTTATATTATTTTGGTTGTCAAGCATGTATTAGATGTCATGAAAGATAATGGAAACATTAACTGCTATAAAATAAATACAGATATATTTCTATTGTCAGTTTCATACAAAATACATGCTCCGTCTTAATATAAATTTAAATTAAATTTAGAGAATTTATTTACATTTAGTGAATATATTTTAATATTACAATTCTGAAATAGTCTATATTCAGTGACAATCTTTAGCAACAAGATGATTTGTGCATTTACTTACTTACTTACGTAATTAATATGTGTATTAAATAAAATAAATTTAAATAATGTGTCGTGATATTACGCAATATCTTAATATCAGATTTTCGTATCATATTATCAAATTTCATGTTTATTAATATTATTAGAAAAGTAATTTTATATTTAATTAAATGCACTACTCGTAAACTTAAATGTTGTGGTCATATTACATTTATTACATTGCAATGAAGGTATCACATTAAGGAAAAGATCGGACACGCTCAAAATAAACTAAATTCCGTTACATTACATCCATCGAAAAACCACCTCGTGACGGACAACTTTTTGCGAAGCGGCCGGGCCGAGGGAATATACAGGGTCCTGCAACTAAGCTCCCGTCTTCTGTAGCTCACTTACTCATTAAGCTAAGAGTTTGACATTTTGCAGGATTACCCTGTACTTCAAGGTACAATTCAAGAAATTATTTTTTATTATACAGGGTGTTCCAAAAATGTGCAACGCCATGGTAATATATTTTTTTAAATTGCATGGTATACATTTTTCTATACATTTGGAAGCCTTTAACGGTTGCCTACATATCACCAAAATTTTATTGAAATCGGTTGAGGGACCACAGCGGAAAAAAAAAACAAAAAAAAATTGATTTTGCATCTTAGGCTTTAAAAATCAATAAAAACCACAAAATGCACCTCGTTAATAAAATTTTGCGACGTGCTTATTAAGTTAGATGTAATAGTCTCGTTAACCAAGTGACATTGATCCAAATTATACAGGGTGACCAAAATCGAGTGTCAAACTTGTCAAATTTCAAAGCGCGCTATTGTTCTTATTTTAAATTGGAACCCATAATTTTTTTTAGGTAAAACGATGCGGAATTAAAGAATAAATATTGTTTCTGAATACAACCCCATCACAATTCCCAATATTTTAAAAGTTATTCACCAAAAACTCATTTTTCAACGTTTCCAACGGCAATTTTAGGTAATAAATATCGCACGTGGCGTTAAAAAACAATTTATTACATAAAATATAACGCAGAGAGGTATTTTAGATTTTACTGTACTTAATTAAGTAGTTATTCAATTGCTAAATTTACTGCAAAATTTACCTATAGCCACATTTCCGTCCTTACCGCTATAGGTAAATTATGCAGTAAATTTAGCATTTAAATAACTACTTAATTAAGTACACTCAAATCTAAAATACGTCTATTATTTTTTATGAAATAAATTGTTTTTCAAAGCCGCGTACGATATTTATTATCTAAAATCGCCGTTGGAAACGTTGAAAATTGAGTTTTTGGCGAATAAGTTTTAAAATATTGGGAATTGTTATGGGGTTGTATTTAGAAACAATGTTTATTTTTTAATTCTGCATCATTTCACATAAAAAAATTTATGGGTTCCAATTTAAAATAAGAACAATAACACGCTTTGAAGTTTGACAGGTTTGACACTCGATTTTGGTCACCCTGTATAATTTGGATCAATGACACTTGGTTAACGAGACTATTACATCTAACTTAATAAGCACGTCGCAAAATTTTATTAACGAGGTGCATTTTGTGGTTTTTATTGATTTTTAAAGCCTACGATGCAAAATCAATTTCTTTTTGTTTTTATTTTTTTCCGCTGCGGTCACTCAACCGATTTCAATAAAATTTTGGTGATATGTAGGCAACCATAAAAGGCTTCCAACTGTGTAGAAAAATGTATAGCATGCAATTTAAAAAAATATATTACCATGGCGTTGCACATTTTTGGAACACCCTGTATAATAAAAAATAATTTCTTGAATTGTACCTTGAAGTACAGGGTAAGCCTGCAAAATGTCAAACTCTTAGCTTAATGAGTAAGTGAGCTACAGAAGACGGGAGCTTAGTTGCAGGACCCTGTATAACAGAATATATAACCGACATACTATTTTCAAATCCTGCGATAGCGATACGAACATACTTTTTTCCATGACTGTACACCAGGGTGGGTCGATTTTTTTTAGATTTTCAAATTCGGTAATGTGCAATAATGAAAAAGGTGTGAGTTAATGAATTATATAAGACCTATTTTTTTATTTTTGATATTTGAACTACCGTAAGTAAAGGCTTTAAAATAATTTTTTTATATTTTTTTATTTTATATTGTATTGTATATTTTTTACATTCCGGAATTTGAAAATTAAGAAATATCGGCCCACCCTACTCGCCACAAACAAGGCGAGGCTTATGGAACACTATGGAAATTTTTAATTCTGATAACTTTTGTAAGTAGTGTTTGATTTGCATGATTTTTACAGCGTATTTTAAACAAATTCGTCACGAGCATAACTCGCCATTGCAATTTTGAATGAAGTAATTAGGCAGGTAATTTAGTCCGGTTCTCAGATAGTCTGTTATGAAGTCGTATCAATTCCCAATAATTTGGTTTTTGATTTACCCGAGAGTGTGAATTTTTGTAAAAGATGAAAAGTCACAAGTAAACCTTTGCAACTTAAGCTTAAATATTCCATGACTTTTCAGTTATTTTCTTTTGTAAACCAATTTCGACTATTCTTGCATTAAAAAAAAGGATGCCAGCTGTTTATTCTGTTTGGAGAATGAAAATTATATTCTGGTTCCTTTGTAGCCATTAAAGTTTAAAGAATTTAACGCTAATATTCTAAAAAAAAACAATTTTTTCATTACAGATGACGGAATATAATATTATAGTCATTATTACCGCAATTTTTGTTTATCTCCCAGCATAATAGCTGGAATATATTATTTTCTGCTATCCATTTTTAAAGAAAATTTATAATGTTATGTAATTTCTGTTATATTTTATAAGTTTAACAATTGCCCCTATTTCCACACTAAGCGTATATTTTTATCTCAAACCGACACTTCAGTAAACCTAATTCTGACAGTGCTCCTAAGTCAGACACTTGTGGTACATTATTCCGACAAATATAAACATTCAAGTAAATATTAAATATTGTTAAATAAGATTTATTATTAAGAAATGTTAAACATTTATGTTTTACCATTTTTAATTCAACACAGTATAAAATAAGTCCTTAGTTTTCTTCAGTCTGCCCTCTCTCCCTCATATGTAGTCTAATGTTTCTTGCATCCGTAATTTTTAGTGTTTTTTTTTTTGGCGCTTTTTATTCTGTTCCTTTTTCCCTTCCACTCTTATATCTCTAGAATGATTTACTTTTGTTCTTTCTTCTTGTTTATTAACAAATATTCTCTCCAAGCATGAGATAATAATGTTACAAAGTTACTTTTTACTTTATTTTATTTATTAAAATCTGACAGATCTGTCAGATAACTATTGAGTACTTTATAGTTAGCTGAAAATACCAACCGATCTAGAAGACTCTTGCAGTAAGATTTGGCTATCGATTTTAATGTAAAGCCCGAAGACTGCTGGGTTTTTCGGATTTAACCGAAGCAATTAACAATTTCATCAGGTCGCCTGGGGGAATTGTGGAGTTTCATCCTGATTTTTCAATCCCGGAGATTCAATTCAAACACACATCCCTCATCCAAACGAAAGGGGATTACTTTCTCATTACCATGGCCCGCTACCTGGCAGGATGATTTATTTTCCATGCGAGCATACGTCTATCTACCTACACTCTGTTTTCCCCAGAATCAATATCAGGTATCATCTCCGTTCCATTCTGTATTAACTGGCTGTACGAATCGTTTGATTTGTTGTGATTGTTGCCTTTGTTGAGTATTTGCTGCGGATATTGCCTTTGCCCGAGGAATTGATGCATGATAAATTATTTGATTTCATTTTTACGGGGTTTAATTGAACTAACGAATGATTTGTAATCGGTCTGTGTTTCAAGTGTTTCAAATATTGCTTTAAAACGAAAAAATGCTGAAAATAAATATCATTATAATTTAATGTTTTTATCATTGACATAAGTCCACAGAAGAATATCTTTAAAAACATAAGAGAAATTAGTTCAATTACAATTATTAGGTAGTACTAATTTTTGTTATGACAATTTAATGCAAACTTATTAAAATTTGATCTTTACAACAATTTTTGAATGATTCAATGCATGATGTTCACATTAGTTATCAAATGGAATTGATTGAAATCTGAATTTGGTAGTAGTAAAAACGAATATAATTAAAATTTCAGTAGTTATAGTTTTCGACAAATTAATATTAATTATTCGATAGCTAACAAAAATGATTTTTAATAATGATTTTTTAAGGGTTGCCAGGTTGCCATGACATGGTTGCCATTATGTGGCCAGGCACATGACTCATGATCATACAATGACACATGATCATACAATTAATAGTTTAGCTGCATGAGATTGTATTTGATCGAGGTCGGTCGTGTCTGCATTAAAATAAAGCTAGTTAGCCAGGATTTTACATATCTTCAAATCCTGACTAACTAGTTTTATATTAATGCAGACACGACCGAGCGCAATCAAATACAATTTGCTCATGAACCTAAACTATTAATTTTACCAAAAAATGGCATAGACATAAATTATTCAGAATATCCTCTACTTTAAGTTATTATTTCACTATTTTGACGAAATTAGAGAAAAAAATCGTTAAAAAATGCGAAGAATAAACATCCAGTTCCTTTGAACACTTTCGAACAAAATGCTTTTCAGCTCTCAGTTTGGTCATGAAACTTCTAAATATGAAGTTGATTTCAATAGGTATCTAATATCCAATATTTAAGTAAACTTTAATTTAATTGATTACTAGTATTTAATATTATCTAAAATAAAATATGATTGAAATTCTAATAGTTATAGTTATCGATAACATGTTCATATTCTATGAAATTTATTGAAATGTTTTTTAATGTTTTTTATAATTCAGGCATACAGGTTGTCCCATTTTGTTTTTTTCCTGCAAAAATTGTATTTAGTCAATAAATATAAATCTGAGTAAATCTTTCCATAGAAACAGCCGTTTAAAATTTTCAAATAGCAAAACAAATCAAAATAATAGTATATTATTCTATGAGCAAGTAATGTAAGCAATTTCTCACGAGAACAAAGTTAGCAGCACGAGCCGTAGGCGAGTGCTGCAAAGGGTTCGAGTGAGAAATTGCCATTACTTGCGAATGGAATACTATACTTTTTCTACGACCATGCAACGAAATTTTATAAATTAATTTTTGTGCATATAGGGACAGCTGTATGTCACTATGACGGTTTACAGGATTTTGACAGATTAAAATTGTTTGGTGCGCCTTGTCACTTAGCGACGTTGTCAATGCCTTGACAATGTCGCTAAGCAGTGTATCAACAATTTGGAAATGAAAAATTCAGAACTGTGATTGGTTCTAAAACCGTGAGGAATGAAATATTTCTCACTACTGGCGGGGTATAAGGAGCCAGGAATGAAATATTTGTCATATGTGTGGGGAATGGTTAGTATTACTTATCATAAATTGCCATGATAATGAATGCATTCCTCAATAGGAGTAGAAAATATGTAGTATATTATTCTATGAGCAAGTAATGTAAGCAATTTCTCACGAGAACGAAGTTTGCAGCACGAGCCGTAGGCGAGTGCTGCAAAGCGTTCGAGTGAGAAATTGCCATTACTTGCGAATGGAATACTATACTTTTTCTACGACCATGCAGCGAAATTTTATAAATTAATTTTTGTGCATATAGGGACAGCTGTATGTCACTATGACGGTTTACAGGATTTTGACAGATTAAAATTGTTTGGTGCGCCTTGTCACTTAGCGACGTTGTCAATGCCTTGACAATGTCGCTAAGCAGTGTATCAACAATTTGGAAATGAAAAATTCAGAACTGTGATTGGTTCTAAAACCGTGAGGAATGAAATATTTCTCACTACTGGCGGGGTATGAGGAGCTGGGAATGAAATATTTGTCATGTGTGTGGGGAATGGTTAGTATTACTTATCATAAATTGCCATGACAATGAATGCATTCCTCAGTAGGAGTAGAAAAAATATATATTAAACAGTGCTAAAATGAAGAAACAATACACATCAATACCTATAACAACAATTACAATAAATAAATTTAAGTAAGCGATCAGAAATAAAAACAATAAAGTGTATAAATTAATTAAAAAAAAAAACAAAAATCATATGGAACCATAGAGCTTCTTTTAGTGAATGTTATTATGGGTAAAAGGTTTAATATCAACTTTTTGGTTTTTCAATTTTTAACGAAGTTACAGCCATTTAAATTACAGTATTGTTAATATTTTAAACGGTTGTAACTTTTAAGAAACAAAGAAAACGAATAAATCTTTATAAACCTTTCTACTCAGCATTACTTTTACTGTCTGGAAAAGCAGGAAAAAGTGTTAGGGAAAAAGTGGGACACCCTGTGTGCCATACTGAACGTATTTAGAAAATAAATTGCTGCTGAAGCTAATTGAATAGTATTCAGTCAGCTCTGAAGAAGCGAGCAACAAGGTTCGCGAAACGTCGGAATTTACAAATCTTGACATACGGCATAACCCGGACGCAATCTATATTCTAAATGATTCTGGCCGTGAAAGCCTACGTATTTATTTAATGTTGAACGTTGTTTTATAAAGAAAATATCAAACGTTACTTTAAGTTACAAGAAAAAATCTCTGTCTTTACATGTAATGAACAGTCGAACGTTGTGGTGTGATAATGTGCGTTGACAAATCAATTAAAGGCAACCAAATTTTGACTCACTCATGAGATCATAGAGTATCATTTAAAATCCAAAGTTGTATCTATTATGGTCGTCACAGAAAAAGAAAAGTTTAGGCAAAACTTATTAAACTATATATAATTAGTTTTTAAAAGATTCATACAACTTTGCTTTGTTTCTTTTTTAATTTCAATAGTTGGCACTGTTCCACCCAGTAATAAATGGGTGACATCACTAAACAACGCAATGTGTCAACAATACTTTTGAGTATTAGAAATCATTATGTTAAGTCATTTAAACATACTTATCCAATGATACTACACACGACTTCACCGGAGCAAGTATTTTCTATTAAAAAACTGAAGCTGTGTGCGATTGTGGCTACTTTTTCTATTGTATTTTTTCATTTCTCAAATCAAAATTGCTACTATAAAGTTTTTTAGGTTCGCTTTTATCATCCTAGTTTTTTCCTGACACTCTGTTAAGTCATATAAACCAGAAAAGTACACTCTGTATATTTATATTGTAGAATATGAGTAAAATGAAAATAAATGTAATTATACATACTATAATTCATCAGTCATATCAAAATTTTCAGCTCACGCATCTTAAGAATATCGTTTTAATAATTATAATTTTGATACACATCGTTAATCTCATTAAAAATGAACGAGTCATCCAGTTCGTAAACATCAACAAAATTTTCCAGTCAAAACAGCAAACCTCCGTTCTAAAATGGTTCCTTTTACTGCTGTTTGACGTATCGATTAAACCTTTAGTAAACAGAACTGACTGGCTCGCCGTTACGACAACACAGCCGCAGGCTACAGGTATTCACCAGCCCATTCATTCACAAATTATCAATTAACTTCCAATCTTTCCTTACAGCACACCACGCATACAACGCCTTGTACCAAACAAAACACCGAGCGTAATATACAAAATAGATACATCATAAAATGTGTAAAGTTGAGAAACTACGTATACCAAAAGATTTACTTACTTGGACGATTTGTTAGTGGCGTATAAACTGCTTTGGTGTTGTTGTCTTCATATTTACTTGTTGCTTTCGTCCTTGCCCTGTTGATGTTGGCTTTGCTCGCGGACTTTCCTCCTTTTTTCTTCATCATGTAACACCGCGGCATCTTCGGTGGTAGTCTTTATGTTGTTTGGGCCAAGAGGAATTGATGATGATGGGAGAAAATCAATTGTTGTCAGCTGGTTGGTTAGTCTACTACCAGCACACACACGCACACACAGAGGAAGGTGGCTCATGCAACAAGTAGCCACCGGTGTTGAAGCCCAACAGGTAACTTTATCATCAAAATCATGTTTCTTTCACCACTGGGACACAACTTATACGTTTTGCGAGTTGGAATTTTCGGTTGCTTACTTTGGACGGTTTGAAATTGGTTCTTTGGTTAGTTGTTCATCGATGGTTCAGTCTTTATTTTCCTCTGGAAGAAGCACGGTTTCACGGGTTTTCTTCTTGTCGGCTGGTCGTCGAAACGGTTCGATTTTCTCTCGTTTGGTTTTTGTTTATCGAAGAGATGAGAAGCACACGCGATTAGCACTGTGTTTTGAAGCGAATCACCACTCCCTTGGCCGTCGTATCGTGAGGACTTTGCGTCGGGACGCTAGCAGAACCGGGTGGGGTGGAAAAACCTCCCCTCTTTCGACGCATGCGCGACCTGTTCCTCCTCGTGGTCGACTTCGTATACGATCGATCCGGTACCGACACCTGTTACCAAACCATCGCACAGTGGGGCTCCGCTTGTATACCAGAGGGGCAAAAATGGTTTCCACCACAATATTGAACTTTATTTTAGTACATCCGGTTTGTTGATTTGACATTATATTTATCAAGACACAACCGTTTGTTATTCTACCAATATTCTAACCTACTGTTATATACTGTTTGACTGATATACTGTATATACTACTCTTTACTTACTCTTTACTTACTCTTTGCTTACCCTTTACTTACTCTTTACTTACTCTTTACTTACTCTTTACTTACTCTTTACTTACTCTTTACTTACTCTTTAGTTACTCTTTACTTACTCTTTACTTACTCTTTACTTACTCTTTACTTACTCTTTACTTACTCCTTACTTACTCTTTACTTACTCTTTACTTACTCCTTACTTACTCTTTACTAACTCTTTACTTACTCTTTACTTACTCTTCACTTACTCTTTACTTAATCTTTATTTACTCTTTATTTACTTTTTATTTAAAAGTTTGACTGATCCTGATAATTGAGTGTTATGCTAAAACATGATTTTTTCCTTATAAGGTAACTGCAATTCGGCTTCTTTTTACACCGCTACAGGATAACAGTAATTAAGAAAATTCTCTTAATATCTATTAATAGGCACGTTCTAAGTCTTTTTTCATAGTTATACGTAAAGTACAAGTGTAGTGATGTGTTTAGAAGACGCGTTATAATTTGTCATCGATATGTATTTCGGCAAAAGTAATGAACACCGACATCGAAATAGACGAACCAGAACAATCTACTGGAGATATAGAAGTGGGTTTCGGCTTAAGTTATACGGATGATAATGATTTGAAAATTGTGTCCAAATCCTTTGATGAAAACTCGTCGCACCCGGGAATGCATTTCCAAAATTCCTCGTGGGATACAAGAGATATCCAGAATGGATTTTTTTAGAACTATTGAAAGTAGAGAAAACTTGGTCATGCTTAGCTTAGAAGAAGCAGGAAACTCTAACAATGACTTAGAACAGGGTATTCTGAATTATCTGCACGAAAGAAGTATGGAAATTGGAAGGATTGTGACGTTTTGAAAAATATAATATTGTACTTATATTACAAGGTACCTATCTTCCACGGTCATAAGAAACCAGTTCCGGCTAAGCGGCCCAGCGGCCCTTGAAAGGTATAACGCAATACAACTATTTTATAATTTGTGTAAATTGAATGGCGAAGATGAAACAAATTGCGAATAGTGAAGAATTTGAGCAGGTTACCCTTATTTTTGAAAAATTGAGTGAATATGCCAGACATTTTCTAACCAGGTGGATTGTAACTCGAAAGGCAGTGGTACACATTCAACACCGTTCGTAACTTAGCAACTGATGCCAGAAAACGGGCTAAGTAGCGCCAGAACCGCTGAAAAAGTTGAAGAAAAAGAAAAGTAAAGGTAACTGCGAAACGAGTGCTCATGTAGGTACATCACAGGCTAAAACTGACCAAACAAATCATAAAAAGAAGCGGAGCGAAAAAGTAGATGCTAAAGACGCCAAGAAGACGAAAAATTAGAGAGGTTGAATTTAATATAAATATTATTTCCTATAAGAATAGATTATTTATTATTTAGTAAATTGTCATTTGGTTTGTATTTTATAAGAAATTTCATTTCTCTAATTTATTTTACGACCGACGTACAAGAAAAAACAGCTAAAATAATGTTTTTACGTTTTGTGTTTTTATTGTGTGTACTCTAAGTTCAAATACGAATAACTCGGCCATTAAGAAAGCTACCAAGCTGGGCTTGGGTTCATTAGAAAGAGATTACTTTTATCTATTCTAATCACCCATAACATCAAAATCGACCTCTTGACACAAAGACCAGGTCACATATATTACATAACTATTATCAATTTTCTTTTCAAATGAATAGCCAGATATCTTAGGAGGGAAATATTTGTTTAAAATTGTTTACATAGTCATTATCGCCACATATTTTGCCTCTTGGTCAGCTATATGAAGATGCACAAAAAGGTTCTTTATCAGCGACCAATAAAGATGTTTTTCATCATTTGCTGTGCACATCAGTTCCATTAATAACGAGCATTAGATACCAAGCTTCACAAAACACATAGACGTCAAGTGTTCTAGATTTGCTAGAGGAGTTAATTTTTATTTCTTAAATATTTTAGGACGTCGGATTTATAATTAGTGATTAGTGACACCTTAAATACAAAGTTTAATTATAGTAGGCGCAAAAGCAAGGTTGCTGCTCAAAAGATTCATCTTTGTTGGTTTATAATAAATAGGTTACTAAGATTTTATGTTTTTTTAGCGCATATTAAACCTTAGTCCTCTTTTGTTACTCACACTAAATTTTATAAGAATCCATCCAAAAATAACAAAGTTACAGACTTTTTTCAACGATAGGTCATTTTGCCCTACTGTGCATCGTCGATCTCTTTCTTCTGGTTGTTTCCTCTCGCTTTCTCGCATCGTACGTACGTCCACCTTGCGGTTGATGCATGATGCATGCGTGTGAGCACGTTGCCTGGGATGCAACAACTCGAGTTCTGCTAATTGTAGTTGTTGGGTAAGGGTGGTACGGTGTAAGGGTGGGGGGCGAGGGTGTTCTAATTGAATGTTGCCCGGTGTACAGTACTCGTCAAATATTTGGGGACAGGAGTTGCGAGACGCGCTAGAAAGTTGGAGATTCGCGTTTGACGGTAGGTGTTAGTTGGATGGGTAAATTTGATGAACGGTTTAAGTTGCTTTGGAGAAAAACGGATAAAAGGGTGCTAATGAAATGCTGATAGTTTGGGAACTCTGTTTGCGTCGTTGTCGTCCTAGTTCTAGTTCTTGCGGATTTTGTTTTAGCGAAGTTCCACCGGCGAATTGGAGTGTTTTCTACCTATAATCGGATAATCTTTTAAACCTTTTTGTTTGGATATTGTTTTGTTTATCAGGAGAGAATTACACACGGCACCAAGAATTTAAGTATTTCTTATTTTGTTTCTGCAATCTTCAACTGTAACAGATTTTTAAACTTCTTTACTTATTCATTTAAGAGGAATTAGTAGAACTAGTAGGTACTTACTATAAACCAAATATCTACAGGGTGTCTCGCTGGCACATTAGAAGTTTCTCATGTTCTACTATTCGTGGAAACCTGAAATTTTGGAACTAGAATTTACTCGATCGCTTCGATGTCCCTTTGATATCGCATTGATATCCCTTCGATATCGCTCCGATATCGCTTCGATATCCTTTCGACATCCCTTCTATATCACTTCGCATTTGACTTTTCGACTATTTAGTTGCAATATTTGATAATCCGAACAATTTGATAATCCAAATCACCTTCGGTCCCATTTAGTTCGGATTACCGACACTCTCTGTACTTCACACCTTTTTGCACTGCTCAGCTGTTTATCTTAAATATACTGGGTGTTAAAAATAAATGTCAAACATAGATAAAGTATACTGACTTTTGATATCGAACTCCTGTCCACACCTGACACCGTTTAGGTACTGCATTGAACCTTAATATGGTACCAACTTTAGAAACTGCATTAGGAAAGTAGGCAGTGTGAAGGAAGTATCATATAATAGGTACCTACATATTTCAAAACCAAATAATTTGTATGTAAAACTTTATTTGTTTAACGTTCATAAAAGAATTTAATATAACCAAAACTGGCAAAAATTAGTACCAAAACTACAAAAAGGGTTCTCATTAACTCCTTTCAAAGGCGATAAAGAATAAAAAAAGGGACCCAAATATTATTTGGCTTTAAAACTGCTGTCCTATGATATATGACACTATTTTTCCTATGCTGTTTTTAAAATTGGTTCAATTTTCCAAATCTCTCCAACGTTAAAACAATACATTTCCGGACATGAATTCATTTAAAAATTGTTCTACTATGGTCATACAGCTTATATATACCAACTAATTATTATTAAGTAGTTGACTTAGTATTGTCGCCTTTTAAGAGTTTACGTATAATAGTATTGACAACACATTTGTATTTCGTTGTCGATGATCGTTATCACAGAATTTTCAAATCTGGCAACTTTTGTTTATATTTCGTCATTGTTTCTCGTTAATGTGGTTAAATTATAAAATAATATTGTGCGTTTTATTGTTTATCAATTTGTTATTAAGACTTTTTATCGGATGCTCGATTGACACGAGTATAGAATTAAATTATCAATTGTGTTCACGTGGTGTCTATATTTTTGGTTTTGAAAGGTGCCAATTGTTCATTACACATTATGCCTTGCTCGATGAACACGAGCTGGAAATTCCTGTAAGAAATTAACAATGTTTACTCTAGAATATTAATAAGTAATAAAAATTCTACAATGTTGGTTGGCAATCAGACCAAATCTAAAATTCAAGGATAAAAGATTCAATGATTCTGAAACAAATATATAATTACAAATGATATTCTTAATAATAATTATTAATTACATATTAATAAACGATCGAAAGGCAGCAAATTTTCTTTCATTTCACTTAATATTAATATGCTATAGAAAAGTTGTCGAGCATACAGGGGTCACAACCGTGGCTAATGACATAAAAGAATGTGTAAAAATGACACAACCATAAAAGCAACGGAGATTTTTCAGGGTGTATGCAAGAAATAAAACATCACGAAAACGCTACAAAATAATTAATATACTATTCACACTACGTCACCCCTTATTATTAAAAATCTTGCCCCCCGTCCCGTCCCCTGGAACATTTTGCAATGGCGATCATTTACGTAGTATGCAAGACGGGATACAATTTATTTAATATAAAAATACTTAACGTAATTTTGTTTTTCTGCTAAACATTGTTTTGTTTTTATTAAATTGCATTTCCTGTGTAGATGATAAAAAGTGAAAAGGTTGGACCTTAGTTTGAATTATGTCAGCCCTTTAAGGTATTTGTGAAGCATGATTTTGAAAAATATTTCTTTCAGTAACTTTTTTCTATAAGTAAAATTTCACCTTAATATACGAAGTATAGCCAAAATTTGAAAGAAGTAATATATCTGATAGACACCTTTATATGTTCTTCTCATTTTATCAAAAATTGTTTTAAGATGTTCAAATGTTATATGACCAGATGAACAATTACAGTTTTTTTTTAAATTTGAAAAAAATCCAGGTTTTGCCAACATCAGTCAAAGTTGAAAAACCTTTTATTTTTGTTTTGACTGCAATATATTTGTAAGCCACGATTCTTCTGTTAATTAAAAAATAAATCAAAAAATACAATTCTAAACCAACAGCAAAAGAATAGAACATCTTCTAGTATGTTTTTTGGGTATTCTGAATGGGAAGTCTAAAATTTTGAATTGTGTTTAGTTTCTGATAAAAAGACGTTAAAAAAAGATTTTCTCAAAAACTGGATCACAATTTCTATTTCCAGGTTCAGATTCGACAAAAAAAGTACACCAGCATCGTAGTTACTTAATTATTAATACTCAAATTATTGTATTTTGACAATGTATCTAATTGCAAATCTATAACAAATTCTTATATCTACAGTCAAAAGTGTAAGGGTTATTTTTTATTTAGTTTTCTAAAAATTCTAAATATTGTTGTAAAATAATAAAAAAAAACTTGAGAATTGTTTTTCAGGTCATTTCAGGTGGCCCTTGAAAAAATTTGTTCTTTGTAATATAAGAAGCACCCTACTATATCAATACAGCATGCTACGAAAAAGGAGTCACATGTTTACCTTATTTATTTTATTTTTCTCTCAAAACTACCTGATCCAAACACGATTTCGTCAAAACAGTGAAACATTGTGTTCGGCGCATTCCATTTACAAATTTTGTTATCGAAAAAAATTGCAAATGAAAAACAATAACCAAAAGCAGAGTCAGTGCTACGTAGTGCGCAAGAAAAACGTGCCCAGTATACCAGGACTAACTGAGAGACATCGATGGGTGCCTGTTAGGTTAAGTTACACTAGTAAAATAAGTTAGAATTAAGTTACTCATTAGTCAATTATGATTAGATTGTAATACTCTTATTGAATTTAAAAAAAAAGTTACGGAAAAGGATTTGTATGTTTACCTTATTTTATTTTTCTCTCAAAACTACCTGATCCAAACACGATTTCGTCAAAACAGTGAAAGAGATTTGTTCGGCGCATTCCATTTACAAATTTTGTTATCGAAAAAAATTTCAAATGACGGACAATAACGAATGAAAATAACAGATAAAAAGCACCATAATAGGATATTAACTAAAGATTTTATATAAAAACAAAAATAAACCGAATTTGATCTTCAATATATGCCATAACTGAACATAGACGGCAACATCGGTTTTACTACGTACTTATTCGTAACTCTCATGAAAACGCCATCGCGAAAGCTTTACGCCCTTGTCGGTAATTGATCACGAAGCCATCTAATAAGACTTCAAGCACACATACACCAAATTCATTACATTGTCCGTCGAGCACTGCATCATACGCGGACAGACGCATTCCTGCTCAATTTTTACAGCCGGATGATCACTTTATGGGGCAATAAGGGGAATCTTATCGTCGCTATTATTTTTATAGCATTCACCGTCTCGCCTCGATGTCGTCCGACCATTCTATATCGAATATCGACGTCATTCCGTCGACCTGTGCGCCGTTCCCAATGACATCAATCAATTATCAACATCAATGCTCTATAATGCCCTACTCCGGACTTTAATTTAGTTTAGGGTGCACATAAAGGTCAAGATCTATTATACCGTAGGAGAAGGACAGTTTTCGTTAAAGTTAAATCAAGTTAGGAGGTAAATTTGCTTCAGGCAAATAGGACTACGCAAGAGTGAGGCCCCTCGACAACGTTCTCAACGACCACTGGGATGTGCCGAAGGAGCTTTGGTAATTTTCTCTTGATTTAATTGTGGATGGCGTGGATTCTTGCGGTGGCTAGTTTCACGTTGTACGAACGCGTTATTTGACACTGGCGTGAAGTGATGTAGCATGGATTAATTGGCTGGAGACTGTGAGACAGCAATGCAGTATGTCTCTGCCTGGAGAAGGGAGGATGCAAAGTGGGTTTGTACTGCAGGGGAGAACAATATCTGCGGTTGTCGGCGACGCACATTAGGGTATTTGACCCAAAAAGCTGGCGATAAATCTATTTTCTAAATTGTTAAATTCCAAAAAGTAAACCAGTTTCTGGGATAGGTAAAGGACTGATGTATTAAAAGGCGGCAATATTTTTTCACCTGAGCCCTGCGCCACGTGTCCTAGTCAGCCAAAAGTTAGATTTTACTATGGCTGAACGTAGGTGCACATAGGTTGACGCTCTTGAAAACGGTCGCAAATTTGTGTTTTGTGAAAAAATTAGACTTTTTTGTTTTACTTTCTTTAGAACCAAGTATCCACTTTCATTCGACAATGTTTCTATTAAAATGTACCCACAACTTTGAGAGTTTTAGTTTTTAGTTTGCGTAATTGAGCAGTGGTTCAAATTATAGTACACATGTTCGACATTACAACTACTGCAGAATCTTCTGCGGATAGGTGCGGATGCGGTTTTTGTGATTTTATCTATCACGTTGTAATGGAAAATCAAAAAATTCATGTAATTTTATTGCTAATATGTAATTTGATGCAATTTCTTGAAACCGTGATAGTAGAGGTGATTTGGAACATATTTAACCATATTTAGCTTATAGAAATGGTTACGGTTATCGAGATATTGACCATTTTTTATTCAATGCATCTTGTATGTTGTAAATGCCGTTCTGTACGTATATGTTTCCGTTTTGGATCATATATAGCAAACAACCCCGATGACCTAGATACTGAAAAATCATCAAAAAAAAAAAAACTTTAAACTTTGGACTTGTATGTGAATTTCAATCAAATTTTGAAAGTTTTCTGGGAAGCTTTTCTAAGTATTAGTACCTATTACACAATTTTGAAATAATACTAAAAATAATAGTTTTTATAGGGTTAAAAATATGGTTAAATAGGGTCTTAATTGCCTCTGCTGTCAGGTCCTAAAAGGAATGTATTGAACGGAAAATAGTATGAATAGCGTACGTACCGTTTCAATACATAAAATCGACTGGTGTTAACTTTCATTTTCTTCCTCTACCACTGGTATTAAAAAATAAAACTTTTTCAGGATTCTATTACAACATAACAGACCCAACAATATTATCTCATATATCTCAGAAACGACATGTATTGTTCAATTTTAAATCCGTCTATGCTGCGTATTTAAACAGGATATGCCATATATATTTTTGTAAATTTCACACAGTAAGAAGTAAAATATAAAGATAGAAATAAAATCACAAAGAAATATTGATGACAAATCTTTATAGCAGTAATTAATATATAATAGGTGTACTGCAGTACGGAATTTTTTTTAATTCGGTTTGATTTTTCGCTCTTTTGTACTGATCTATTGTGTTTATTAAGTTATTACCCTTCAAATACTTAGTATGAAGGTTAAAATGCTATACATAAATAAAACAAGACATCTGGAGCCCTTATAGGTGAAAAAATAATTTTGCCCAGGTTTTCGGGTCAAGTCAGTCTTACGTGAGTTGCCTTACATTGCTAGGCATGACAGGGTGGGAACATATACCTATACATTACTATTTATTTTAAAAATTATACGCTGCGTGAACAGGTTTCCTTACAGTAGAAAAATAAATCGTATTATTCTTCACTGTTCTTTATTATCAAGCTATTAAATTAAATCTGACAAGTTACTTCGATAAAGCCGAAAGGCGAAACGCGTCACTAACAAAAGTAAGAATAAATAAAGAACAGTGAGGAACAATACGTTTTATTATTCTACTATTACCATTTATGTTCTCAACTATAGGCTTACCAGCTAAACAAGCAATGTCGCAACAACTTTCTGTAATATTGTAATAAGGTAACTTGTGCAAATGTATTTATGTTATGTTATTAGAATGTTTCTCTAACATTATGAAGACAATATTTCATGACAACATTTTAGCTATGCAAATGCAACATATTTCTACAAGCTTGAGGTAACATTTCATTAACAACACTTTATCTATATAAATACATCATATGTTTACAATATGGTTTATTGACAATATTTTATCTAGATAAGTGCATCAGTTAATACCGTCATACGCCCTGCGTAATCGGGAAGTATGCTAAAATATTATAAAAAAGTGGCGGTCTTGTAATACCTAATAGTGTTCTTCAAGTATTGCACAAAATGATGCTACATTTAAATATAATGTGCTCAAAATATTACAAAGAAAAAAAAAATTCAACAACGCTATAAATACAAGTTCACATCATTATTTGCTACATTTAAACAACGGTATAACGTTGGTTAAATATATATTGTATGTAATATGTAACTTTGATGTTTCAGTAACATTGACTGTTATGTATCTGCGGTAGGACATAAGAGGTTGCCTAGATATAAAAGGTATATTAAACAATACATAAAACCAATATTACGAAATCACAGAAATATATTGTAGAAATGTCGCGGCAATATTCTTTTGTTTAGCGGGTAATAATGGAGAGTTTTATCTTGAAGAATCCTAAAACTACTGCTGGCATACCCTCTCGCTCTCTCTTTCAAAAATGGTAGCATAAATTTCCATCATACCTCTAATTATTGGTGATGTTTGACAAATTGCAGCAGTACAAGTTTTCTAAACCTGGTATACAGTTACTTGTATCTTACTTAACTAACCGTAAAATCATCACGTAAAATTTAACGGAAATATTTCTATCAACCAGCTTTGTACAAACGGTGTTCCCCAAGGATCTGGTTTAGGGCCAATACCGTTCCTGCTATAGATACCCACATGACATTGATAGTGCTACTCCATCTTCAACAGTGGTTTCCGTCAAATAAATTGAGGATAAATACGGTACGTCGTTACTATTCAAATTACGTCATGATCCTTTAACATCAAGCTCAGATGTGAAGAGCGTGCAGCTTTTGGGTGTCACACTAGACACTACTTTGAGATGTGAATATCATATCACCCAGGTATCTAACAAATTAGCCAATGTTGTTTTCTTATTAAGAACACTTAGCCATACATGAATGCCTATGCTGGTGGGTCATACCCACCAGCATACGACAACAATATCGTCGGCCTTTTTTCAGACTTCAGGAATCCCGAATCGGGTCTCACTATTGGGCGCTGAAATTGCTTAATGCTCTTCCGCAGTGTACAGTGTCCACTTTCAAGAAAGTTTTGTTACTCTAAGCTGAAACCATGATGCTTTCGATGTTACTTATACATAGCACAATTATTCCTATATCTGTATAAGTGTTGCCCAGATTAAGTTTCTTTATGATACTTTTGATTGATGAAACGTTTGATAATCGTCCATATTATCAACAATCTCACAAGCATTTCTTGCAGTCAATGTAACCCGCATTCACACGCCGTATGAACCATGAGAACCAACAACATTCGGCTAACTCACGCACGAGCTAGGGTTACCACTCTCAGGCAATCGCAGACATTCTTGCTCCACCATATCATATACGCGCATATATATATAGCATATACGTGTGTGTAAAGGGTGAATGTGAGTCGTATCGCTTACTCATATCGGGCTTAATTTCCCTCTAGGCAGTACCACCACCGTCGTTGTCGTCTCGCTTCCAACTTTGCCCCCCCGAAAACATTTTAATTTTATTCCTTCCGCACGTGAACAAAATTGCGCGACAGTCACGGCTCCGTACTCCAAGTGCGGCGCACGTAAACAATACCCCATTAACGTTAATTTCTGTTTTGGTATTGCCGTTCCGCTGTAATGGGACGCCGAAATATTTGCGAAGTGGGACCCTGTGTTCTTTCGAATGGTATTATCGCCGCTATGGGTGCATTAGAGTCAACTATGTAAACTACTCCGTTGTGTACGAGTGGAAATGAGACGCTTACTAAATTTTTAACCGGGGTGTTATAGCGATGCGATCCCAGGAACAAACAACAACAACGGCATAACTTATATGAAATTGTAGATTTTGTGAATATAACGGGAGTTTTTATATTGAGACCGACGATTGTTTTTGTTTACTGTGTTTTGGTGCGATGGCAGGTCACGTTTCTGGTGTTGGATGAAGCTTGCCACTAGCAAAGCTTTATTGTCACGAAATATTCTTTGCATGAAAATTAGACTATTTGTTATTTTTAGCCACGTTATTAGCAAATATGTAATAGATATTACATTTAGAACACTTCTGATGTTGAAATAATATATTTTAAGGAATAGACAAAACCACAACGACAGATTTGAATTGCGAAGCAGATTTATTTTAGTTTAGATTAACATTTTCCGTCGATCGTTTATTTATGAGTCAGTTTAGTGGATATGTAATCGTTTATTAATTTATTAATGCATGATTTGTGATACCCAATCAAACGATTTCATTATAGCCAATCAAATTACATAAATTGTCATATAACCTAAAAAGACATCGGCGAAGAACAATCTATGTAGACGACGCCAGAAGAATACGATCGACGAAACAACTTTGTAACCAACTCGAATATTAAACGGCGATTAATCATCTCGACCAATGACGCACTCGCTAATCGCTCGTGCGTTAGACAGTCTCGATCATTAATTAATGAATACACTTGTTGGTTAAATAACTATTATTGCGGGATGTTCCGTTGCTATGGAATCGTTGAGTTTATAACTGCAATTGAAATAGCCAAAATGTTCACTATGGTTCGTTCTATCGAATTGACCTAAAGAGGATGCTTGGCGAAACAAGCAAGTCCAGAACAGTGTTTTTTTGGTTCCTCATGCAACGTGTTTCTACTCAGTTTCTACTGATCAGTCGTTAACATTCGCCAAATTCGTAATTTGCATTCAAATTGTTGATGAGGTACGCCGAAATAATCAATATGAATATCAATATCAAAAACATAAATAATATTAAAAGTCTAAGTAAAATATTAAAAGAGTTCTAGTATGTAACAGGTGAAATTTTTTTTGAATTTTACTACCACGTGACTTTCGGACTATCGTATTAGAGGAAATTTAGTCATAATATTATACTCTATCATATCGCCATATACAGGATTAGTCAAAATCACCGGAACACCTATATAATTCTTCACCCATTACGATTTAAAAAAAAACTTTAATTAAAAGTAGTTTTGCTTTAAACAATCTATCGTTTAAATATATTGAAATTTGGTAACCTTTCCTTTTTTCAATTGGAACACCATATTCTTTAATTCTAAGACTCTTTTGTAGGAATCATTCTCCTATAAAATGCGTCATTTTTGAGTTATGAGCTATTAATCAAAAATAGACAAAATTTCCGAAATACCTGAATTATTCCCCAACAGTAAAAAAATTAACAAAATTTATCGAAGCAAAAATTTTGTCTGGGTTTAAACAAACTATAGTTTATTCTAAAAATTTGGTAACTTCTCGTTTTTCTGATAGCACACCCTGTACAATTTGACATTTCTTTTATTGTGTGATTAAGACTTCGAATTAAAACAATTAAGAATATTTTCCCAATACACATTTCTTTTAATTTGGCAGCTTGAATATTTGCTTTAATTATATTTCATAGTATGGTTATTTTTGTTTTTGATTTTGTCCGGCAATTCTCGATTAGTGGCTCATAAGTCAAAGATGATGCATTTTATAAAAGCAAAATATTCCTACAAAAAACTCGATACAATTGATTTTTTTAAAATTTGGTTTGCTGACATTTGTTTTGGTGTTCCGGTAATTTGGACTAATTTTGATTAATAGTTTATAACTAAAAGCTGATAATCCTTAAAAAAATATTTCTACAAAAAAATCTAATAATAAATCTCAGAATTAAAAATGTCGATATACACAGGGTTACAAAATTTCCAGAGAAATGAACATTTATTGAAAGTATATTTAGACAATAGCTTGTTTAAAACCTAAATTATTAGAATTTTTCTTTCAAATTCTTTACGGTTGAAGGATTATGACATTTTTTATTTATTTTTTTGAAAATCTGACATGAGTTTTTTAACCATCACACTTCCAAATATTACGGGAAATAAGTTTTACGATACGTATTACGATACTGCCTGTGCTTTCAAAGGTGTTGGAGAGGACTATTGACCAGCAAATAAGGGAATACCTAAAAAAATATGAGTTGTTGCCCCCGTTTCAGTCTGGATTTCGCAGGGGATATAGCTGTCAGACAGCACTATCAATGGTTACAGATGATATCATGCGTGCGACAGATACTGATAAGGGGACTGTCCTGGTGCTTTTAGATTTTTCAAAGGCATTTGATACTATAGACCATCGGCTTATGCTAGCGATACTAGAATATTTGGGATTTGACGCTGTCTCATTAGCATTCTTTGGCAATTATTTAACGGAAAGATCGCATAGGGTTACGGCTAACAATGTTGTTTCCGGAAGATGTTTGGTGAAGTCCGGTGTTCCACAGGGATCTATATTGGGGCCGCTCTTGTTCTCCCTCTACACATCCCAGTTATTTTTGTTGTCAAATCCCGTGTGTTCTTACCATATGTATGCTGATGACACTCAGCTGTACTTGTCATTTGATGAAGACCGTGTTGGCGATGCTGTCGATGCGATTACTTCAGATTTGGAGAGACTATGCGATGTGTCAATCAGGCACTCACTTCGAATTAATCCTGCAAAGTCTTGTTATCTGATATTTGGCAAACGACGGTTAAGGCTGTCGATGGGTGCACATGTTGACATTTTTGTTGATGGCGCTCGGTTGGAGAGGAAAGAGTGTGCAAGAAATTTGGGGCTTCACCTGGACACCGATATGCGATTTAAGACCCACATAAACCACTGCATTCGGACGGCCTACTGCAATCTCAAGATGCTCTACCCACACAGAGGTGTTCTAACGGAGCACACTAAGAGATATCTATCGGATTCGGTTGTGCTCTGTCATTTTAATTACTGCGATACCATAGTGGGTCCTTGTGTTGATAGTGATGATTGTAGGAGGGTGCAGGTTGTTCAGAATAGATGCATCAGATTCATCCATTGCTTGTCCCGTAGAAGTGGTGTTACGCAGAGACGACGAGCTATGGACTGGCTATCAATGGCTGAGCGTAGGGACTTGCATTTTGTGGTATTTGTCTATAGAATTGTACATACCGGTACCCCACCGTACCTTCTGGAAAGGCTAAGATTTAGAACGGATGTGCATAGCGTGAATGTCAGGCGCAAAAATCTTTTGGGCGTCCCTCGCCACTCAACCCAATTTTTTAAACGGTCATTTAGTTACAACGCTGCGCGCTACTGGAATGCTGTAAGATTTGGTGGTGAATGGTGCACGGTACCTACGTTTAGGAGGCAGCTCAGATTTTCTATTTTTAACGGGCGATACATACTTTAATCTTTGAGCAAATGTTTTTAAGTTGTAAGCTTTCCATAGTCTACTTGATTTCAATACGATAATATATTATT
Organism: Melinopterus prodromus; assembly: GCA_964023965.1. Taxonomy (NCBI): domain Eukaryota; kingdom Metazoa; phylum Arthropoda; class Insecta; order Coleoptera; family Scarabaeidae; genus Melinopterus; species Melinopterus prodromus. The sequence continues at coordinate 100,633,743 of OZ030390.1, forward strand.
TGGGGTTCTCTGGAAGATCAGGACGCCATTGGCCAACCTGAAGGGAGCCCATTTGTTCCGTAATTTAAGTTACTGCCAATTATATATAGTTATATTTTTTGTATTACGATTGTAAATTGCGGTCCAATAAATGAATTATTATTATTATTATTATTTAAGTTACATTCAAATCCAAGCTTTTTACATTTCGGTCGCCATATTGATTCCGGTATTTTGAATTTGAAAAATTGGACATTGGATTGGTGTCTAGGATCTTCGAATATCAGGGCAAATAGCTTTCATAAACACCCGACATATTTCTAAATTTTCTGGTCGCCGTATTGACTTTATATTGACGTCATTTAGTTCCAGCTGCCACCTCGTCAAGTTTTAAGACATAGTTGACCCTTCGCGCGACTTTGTAAACTTTCATCAAATATTTCACAAGTACTTGTAAAAAGAATTTGGCAAAATTTGTATAGTTAATTCAGGCATAAAGAATATCTCAATCATAACAGTGACAGTGTTAGTTGTGAATTTGATTGTTACGAAGAAGACATGCGACAAGAGCTGTTGTAGATTTACTTATATAGTGTGTAGTATAAGGGAGGTACTAAGCAATTTTGTTAATTTCTTAATTTTGCAAATATCCCGGCACCTCCACCAAAGTAGTAAGTTCTAAAATACCTCTATTAATCCCACAACAGGTGCCATAACTCTAGTAAAATAATAACAGCAGGCCCGGGGAAAAATCATTTCGGATACGCAACTTCCATAGAAAAGAAAGATTTTCCGCAAGGAGATTACGAACGATAACAAAAGGCGCTTATAAATTACTCGAATTATAAACGTGAAAGGAAAAGAGAGAAGCGACAGACAGAAAAGTTCCACGGCCGAAAAGTAATTATTTGAGAATTAAGTGCGAGCGGGTACGGAACTTTCGCCGGTAAAAAATTATTTTAATTCTCGCTCGCCGGACAAAAGAGGGAGCGCGAGCGAATGCAACGTCGGCGGCGCGCCCGCGCAGTAAAATATGATAATTTTATACGGCCCTTTTTTTCGCCGTGCGCGGCCGCGTATTTTTATTGCGGTGTTTACGTTGGGAAAACTCAATAAAGGCGAAATGTGAGCCCGGTTTCATAAAATAAACACGAATTATTTACCATAAAAGTGGAGAACGTTTCGCGCGCTCTCGACGTGTGTGCGTGCTCGCCCCAGACCTTCATTTCTAAACAGCCAGCAACATGTTGACAATATTGATGTCGAACATTAGTATCCTGTACGCGAGAATTGGAAGGGGTTGGATCAACGAACAGCATCCACAAAATTAAAATTGGTGTTGGCTTTTTATGTGGAAATTGCATGTTTCGTTTTCATTTTACAATCTGTATTTTGCGATTATTTTCATTTGTTTAACCTTGTGAGTTTCGCTAGCCTCTCGATCATATCGATTTCATTACGGTTTTTTCTATTTTACGAATGTAAGGAATTTTTAAGACAGCAGAGTATTGTACCCACTGAATTGTATTGTGGCAGCTTGGAATAAAAGGGAGAAGCTTTTGATATATAGTTTTGCAAAGCGACTCTTAAACTTTGAGGTCAGATAAATAGCTTTAAGAAAAGACAGTTAAAATAATTTTCAGAAACTTTTACTATGAATGTGATGTCAGTAGATAATGAGACCTAAAAACAGCACTGTGAATCAAGACTACCATCGGTTGCAAAACTATTGAGCCCTGTGTTTAAAGTCCCATAACTCTTAAAAGGCTGAACAAAACAAATTAAATAAAGTGCGTTATACTCCTGAATCAAAATTTCACTATCAAATTTTTCTGCTCTCGGTTTAGCCCCAAAATAAAAATAAACAAATAAAATAATGCTTCACTTTCCGATTTTTTTTCTTCTACACCACTTAACAAAAAGACTTAGTCTCCTCTTTAGGTTGGCGTTTTTATTTTCTTGATTTTGTATGTAATAAAGTCTGTAAGCGAGCTTTTTATAAGCGCAGGATGGTTCCCCTCGGGGAAAGGGGATTACGCGCGGGAAGCGATGCGAATTCGGTTTCATTTTTAAACTAGGATACCTACGTGACTATTTTTCTTTGTTTGTGGAATTGTATATATATTCTGTTTAGTGATTTATTATAACTTCGCAATATTATTTCTGCCAATAATTAGTTGTTGATGATATTGTGTAACACAATCTTGCCATATCTCATTTGATACAGTGCTTCTTGCATAAATTCAATATATCTTTAATTTTAAATGTATTGTGGCTTTTTGCCACTTTTTTACGTATGCCCAGATAACTTCAATTATATTAAACTCGCAATGGGCTACAGGTAACTACAATAATTTAAGTACCTTTTCTTGATGGTGATTTTGTTGAAACTTTATTCAAGAAATTAGAATATCAATGGAATATTTATGTATTTATATAATCTTTGTTTTAACCACACTCAACCTATTATGCATATTATTGGGGCCTGAGAAAAAATTATTTGTTTTGTTATTTTAGTTGTTTGCTGCTACCTGATAATATTAAATTTTGTTGCTGCTGTTGATTCAAAATGCATTCAAAATCCATTCAAAAAACATGTCTACTGTTCTTCGCTATACACTTACAAACGTTCTTTCATTAAACAAAGAGTCAATCATTTATAACCTGCAACTTCAATTTTGCTTACATTAATAAATATGTACGATGTTTGCTTTATTTCCCAGTACGGGCCTGTGGTTCAGGCTGTAAGCCTACCTCGAATCCTGAGCCGGTAACCAAGCCGTTCGACGAAGTAACATACTTGTTCCTTATCCCAAAATTCTATCACTTATTTATAGCGCTTTATAAAATTAATGAACATCTGAAATATCTCTTTTTCAATAGCCTCGTTAAAAAAAATGGCGATTGTTTTGCGAGATATCCGCATGAACATGTTGTTTATAACCTTTATTGCAGGGAAAATACAAATGCAAATCTGTAGACAAAATTATGAGGTATACTATTTGTAAATTTGAATTTTATTTGGCAAGCGGTTTAGGAGAAAAAATAGAAAGACAAGCGTTTATTAAAAACTGCTAAAATCGGGTACATTTTTACAGTTCTGTCGCACTTCTGTCTAAACCTAGGGGGAGAAAATTTTGATAGTCACTCCTGTTATGTAGAAATAAGTTATGAGTATAACACTCAGCCGTTGCAGAATTACAAGCCTCCAAACACAGTGCTTAATACTTTTGCAACCTATAGTAGTATTCGAAAAGTATTAATTTAGCTGAAGCGGACGTGATAAAACACGGGATTTTTTTGGGATTTTATTTCTTTTTATTTGATAACATTTTGCTACCTATGAGTGTTTCAGGTCATCTTCCACAACTTTCAGTATATCAGATAAAAGTACAAAGTTTAAGATTTATATTTAACATTTCTGGGATTGTTCAAATCCCAAATATTTGAAAAAATTGTGGCTAAATTACATTTATTTTTGACCTCAACTTATTCGATACCGTTGTTAAAAAATTGTCTTTTCGGAGGATTTTTGTAAAACAACTGTTTGTATTTTATTATAAAAACCGTTTATTTTATTTATTCTAAACCATAAAATAAATCGTAAATAAATAAATACATCGTATGTCAAGTAATAGAAAATAATGTAGGTTATTGTCTGTGAGACAAATTTGTAAAAGGACTGCTTATTGTTTTCCCGTCTACAGAGATATCATTTTAAAGGATATGATAAGCTCTATCCATCGACAAAAATGATAAATAAAACTTTAAGCGTTTTCCGATCAAACAGTAACATAAACAGTAAGTTTCTTAGTAACATAATTACATAAAACAACGTCCAGTCTACAATGTAGTAATAGTATCTTGGGTGACATGAAGTGCTTAATATGTTACGACTGCTTCAAAACAAACTTTGGAGTCTCATTTAAAATATTACTCTAAAATACAAACAACAAGAAATGGAACTTACAGAGTACGTCTATAAAGGTTATAGTTTGTAAGCATAAACCTCACTCTTTCCTAGTTTATACTTCGTCATGCAAATATAATTAGAAGTTCTTCTTTCTATATTGTAGCAATTCGTAATTTACTACCAGACATCAATAAAAATCGATCACCATTAGTTATTTTATCTTACCACTTGTTTCGCAGGCATAACAAGATAAAAATACATCACCGTTGTTTTCTTTTTTTTTCGCGCCCGAGCCCAGAGCCTGTTATTAATTTCGCGACAATAAATCATCATTTTGCGGAAATCTTTCATTAAAGTGACGGCTGTCTGTGAAGTTTGAGGAGTGCCCGAAAACTCGGGCCAAGTTCAATATTTCACCCTCAGAACTTTCAAACGATTTTTTCTTCTTCTTGGGCGTTTAACTGAAAAATTTCACCAGTTGCGGTGTGGTCCCCTCCATTCCAGGAGACCACCCAGTGTGACCCCTCACGAAGGAAAAATTACTTTTCTCACTATAATTTCCACATTAATTGCCAATTTCGAATACATTAAACTTTTCAGACGAGCGTATGGAATTTCTGTAAAACTGTTTTGAACTTTTTCGCTTTAAGAATATTTCTTTAATGTCATAGTTTTCTGGTGTGTTTATAGCGTGATAACTTATTATGATAGTAAATTGGTTTTAGTGTCGAATTATTATTAAGTACTTGTTGGATTATGTTTTCAAACAATTGCACCTGATATTTCTGGTTAGTTTAAAATTATATTCTGATGTATGTATTATGTAGAAAATATAATTAAATCAACTAACCTTTTGCTGTATAATTTTAGACTATTTATGGGAACAAAGATTATAGTTTTTTACCAAGATTATTGTGTTTTTCTGTCGAAACGCCATCAATATATTGATACATGTTCCTGAGCTTTGACGTACGTTTTTGTTTTATTCTGGTCAATCTTATACGTTTTATTATTGTTATCGTGTACTGTGTTTTACAAACGAGATGTAGTTCGTCGATCAATTTCTGAATGGTTTATAATTGTGTTGTTTTTTCAGATTTATACCTGATGATGGTCGCAGACCAAAGCCATCGTGTTAAAATGATTTTTTTAAATATATTAGTTAGTCTGACAAAAACTAACCAAGAAGTTTTTATTATTCAGTTATAATAATAAGTTAATATTAATAATAAAATGTTTGTACGTGGCGATCATTTGGTTGAAAAAGCCAGGCGTAGCAATTTGGTAAAATTAGCAAAAATAACTAAACAAAACGGTAATAATATACATACAGTATTCCAAGAATATGGTTTAGAATTTTTTATTTAACTTAGAAAATAAACTGCTTCCGGGTTATGCCGTGTGTCAAGATTTGTTAATGCTGACGTTTCGCGAACCATGTTGTTCACTTCTTCAAAGGTAATTGAATACTGACTGAACAACATGGTTCGCGAAACGTCAGCATTAACAAATCTTGACACACGGCATAACCCGGAAGCAGTTTATTTTCTAAATGATTCTGGCCGTGAAAGCCTACGTACTTATTTTTATTTAACGTTATCATTTGTACTATTTAGCAATTTGGGCTTTAATAATTCACGTTAATAATTTAACAAATAATAATATCGTGGATCTTTTTGCAATTATCGCAATGTTTTTCTTATCTCACAAAAACACAGCCGACTCCGTTTTCATTTTACTGCCATGCTTTGATAGTGTTTATGAAATAGGTAGCAGTAAGAGGTAAATAATTTCATTTTTGTAATATTATACCTATAAACAAACAATTTATTGACTTATTTTTATTGTTATCCTCTCAGATTAAAACCAAAATGAAATTGGAGGGATAATGTGTAGAATTTTATTAAACTTTTTTTGTAGAATTTTTTATATTTTTATCTTGTATTGTTTTTAATCTGTAATGGAATCTAACAAATGGATTTGCTGCTTTTTTAAACCGTCCTTCTCAACTTGGCATATTAAAAGCCAGCGAATTAGAAGATTTGTTTACCATCTCCTTGAAACTTAAAATATTTTTTAGTCTTTCGTTATTACTCCACCAAAAATTTTGCATTTAGGTGTTCCCTAAATAGACAATCTTACACTGGGGCCATATTTGTATAATGAAAATAAATAAAGTTACTTCATTAGAGGCAACAATATATTTATTTCTGGATAAAAGTGTATTTACATATTTAGTATATCTATTTGGTATAAAAAACGTATATTTGAAGAAATTATGGTAAAGAAAACAGTTAAAAATAACTACATGAATTTAAAAGATTGATAAACGCTAATTTTTTTTTTTTTTATTTTTCAATGTAAATTCATTTTATTATAACTAAAGTATAATTATAACTAATTAAACATACAAATACTGCCCCCCCCCCCCTTCTGTTTTAAGCTTGATATGCCCATGCCTAATACAATAACTAAACTGAAAATATCGTTTTTTTTTAAATTAACTGGAACGAACTTTTTGTTTATTATTTTTTAATTTTTATTGTAAAAGATCTAAAAGTTGTACTACAATAAGTTTAAAACCCACAGTTTAATTATTATTGTAATAGCTATTTCACTTTTGTGTCTATATATCAGAACATTTCATATATGTCCAAGTAGTAAGTACGTACTTAATTGGTTAAAAATACAATAATCTAAACTGACTGATTCTCTTGGCCAACAGTTTACAAAATCTATTAATAGATTTTGTAGATTTGTAGATTTTGTGAACACTGTTTCTTGGATACCTTTTTCCCGTGATGTGAAAGCAGATATTCTGTATTGTATCTAGTTTAGGGAAATGCATTTTTGTTCTTCCAAGACGATTGAGTTTAATTGAGTTTATTGGAATTTATTGTTTTGTATTGTATTGTTATGACATGTGGTTCTTGAAAGTGCGCCCATCGTCTTCCAGCTCATCCAAAATGTTTGGCCATTTTCTAATCATCATAGGCCAAATGTGTTCAATAGAACTGCATGCCTTTCTGGATGAGTTTATCATTGCTTCATATTGCTTGTTGATTATGCTTTTGGTAACATCATAGTTATTCCGGAGTCCTTGTCAAACTTTTTCTAAATGTTAACAAAATTGAAAATCCTTGTGATCTAGACAACCAACTAAACAAGATTTGATAACTCTGTTTACCAATACTGAACTTTAAAGTTGATATGGTACGACCAGTACTACTAGTTAGTAAACAGCATCCGTTATATCAGTTCTAAAAACTTTGAAAAATAAAATCACTTTGTAACATTCTGGGAAATACCATTACACGAGAATACTTCCACCGGGGGGAGACGTTAATATAAGTTAGGGCGCCATCACATAACTTTGTTAAGTATGGTGTGAAGTCCGCAATTATGACCATTCATTGGACCGTGGCGGTATTGTGAGAAACTTTTCTCCAAGTTCCGTGCACGGCACCGCCGTTTCCATCCCCCGCACCCCCCCCCAAACCCTACCACCGCCGTCGCACACCTTTCACAGTCGCTTCTTACTTCTCTATAATATACGTGTTCGGAATTTTCTGCGTCCTAGGCCACGTGGGAAGCGACCCCGAAATATTCTTTCAACCCTTCGGAGGATCGCACAGTGGACGATTTTGCACTTTTAGCTGATCAAAATTATTTTTGTTTGTGATTTCTACATGTATTTATAGCCCTTATTTGAATAATAACAAACATTAAATAAAACATCGCAATCATATATAATATATAATATATAATGGCTCCATTCATCTGGTGCCTGTCTTTCGCTGCTCGCCACCATGTAGTGCCTGTTTGTTGGATTATTTCTTCTTTTCTCTGCCTCCTTCCTTCTGCACTATATTGGTGTCTACACGGTAACTATTTTTGACCTGTGGTAATTTTCCATCAGTGATACATGGCCCTTTTTTTGTAAGTGAAGTCAAATAGTTGTTAGATAACTAGAAAAATAGTGAAAAAATCTCATGCATGAGGGGGATGTTTTAAGGGCGTGGAAACATTTCTTTGTCGTAAAGATTCTGGAATCTTGTTGTTGAAAAAACTTGTTCTTTTGTCCAGTTGGCTGTCCAAATCTGACTTAAAGGGCTTTCAATCACCGTCGTCAGATTCGTTAAATCCTTGACTATCAGTATAATATCAGAGAGGGCAACTCTACTAACTAAATGCAAAACTATTATCTGTAATTTTCGTCATGATTACAGCTTATGCAGACTCCATAACATATTATGGTTTTTTTCGCGAACTGTATAATTTGCCAACATAATTTTCAAGCAAATGTTACTTCTTATTAAAATATCTATCCAACGATATTACAGATGACCTAGATTCAGTTATCACCACATTCGGTATATTCTTGAAATTAAGTTAAATACGTGAGGTACGCTTATCCTATGCCAATTATTTTCCTGAGCATCGATGACGTTATAGAACTAAGAAAAAAGAATATACATATATGTATATGTCGACGAATCTGATAACCCCCAATAAGCGATTCCGCCTGCCCACACTAAATAGTTATTTATGTACCAAGGGCATTAAACGGATGTTTATGCCCCGAGGGTGACCGTTTAAAATGATTTTTAAGTCGCCCGAGGGTATAAAGATCAAGTACTGCCCGTGGCACATACAAAATTGTATGTCCTACAATGGTTTTGTTCCTCCGTTTGAATGATATTAATAAATATTTTGACGTAATCAAGTGACATGCGTATCTACGGAGTTGAATTACAATACAAACAATTCGGAGTTGAGTGACAATGCTGACAATTCATTGTCAAACAGAATTACCTTAGTCGCCAATAATGGACATTGACGAGTTAAAATTTGCAATTTGAGTGTCTAATATTTGATGTATCTGACATATAAACCATGGAAGCGTTTAATACCCTCGCGGGCATTAAGAATCCTTAATGCCCTCGCGGGCATAAAGTAGCTGTTTTTGCCCCGGTATCTAAGATGTAAAATGTCACTTTATGATCATGTAGGACATAATTAGTATATTATTTTACGAGCACATAACTAAGGATGTAAATCGCAAACATGAAGTTTACGCGCCTAGCCGTGGGCGAGCGTGCAAACATGCGAGCGACTTATATCCGTTTTGTGCGAGTCGAATACGACGTTTTATCTACGGCTCATAAATTCCATTTTATATTAAATATTTTACATGTATTTGTCAATGATTGCGAGGCGAACTGTCACATAACTGTCATCCACGTAGGTTTTGACAGACTTTGACACTAGCGTTGTATAATGATGACAGTTCGTTCAAATAGTGAAATAATTATTTGAACGAACTGTCATTATTATACAACGCTACTGTCATTATAATCATTATGTTGTGAATTATACATATGTAATATAGTCATAGGTATGTAGGCAATAAACTTTTTATTAAATGTGAGTCGTAGATAAATAGTTATTTAACCAACAAGTATATTAAAAAGAGCGATTAATGATCGAGACTGATTAACGCGCTCGCTTCGCTCGCGCGTTAATTGTCGAGATCATTAATCGCCGTTTAATATTCGAGTTGGTTACAAAATTTTTCCGTCGATCGTATTCTTATAGCGTCGTCTACATAGATTTTTCTTTGCCGATGTCAGTTTAGGTTATATGACAATTTATGTATCTTGACACTGACAGTTCTAGAGGGCCGTATGTTTTGATTGGAAGATTTCATTACACATATGTTCGATTGCCCAATCAAACGACGTCAGTATGTCGTGTGATTGGCTATAACAAATAGAAATCGTGCATTAATGGAGTACTTTAATACACGATTTCCTATTCACTAAACTGACTCATAAATAAACGATCGACGGAAAAAATATTTAACCATAGGTACTTAGTTAAATATTTTAAGCGATCAGAAAAATTTTGCAAAATTTGCTTCTAGTTATCGCAAAAAACTATAAGCCTAATTAAAGTTCCAAATTTTCATTTATGAATATTTAATATAAAATAAAGGCTCATCCTCAGACAAATCGACCATATTAAAGTTTAGACCAACGACACACAGTGGTTGAAATAGACATTTTGAACGCGCAAAGCAATTTCTTTACCTCAAAATAGAGTGAGGTTAGAAAGAAGTGATTGGGTTTGTATATCTGAAAAATTTGTATTAAAATGCACCAACTTTATAGTTATTTTTGATTTTCTAGTGGCGTCGCGACAAGTTTTTGGTGTACCGTGTATGGCAGAAAGTAGAACACATGGGAAACACTTGTATCATCAATTTCTCCGAAAATTTTATTCTTCAAAAAAGTGTCTGGATTGTGCTAAACCTAAAATGTAAATGTTAAAATGTTAGTATCTGCTTGCATATACCCGGTGTTACTAATACTGTAGTGATACTGTAGTATAGTTCATTAAATACAAAATTTTATCTTTCTCCGTTGCCAAGAAGATGAATATGTCTTAAGTGTACGTAGGACTTTATTTTCAAATATATACAAAAATGTTATTTGAAAAAGGTATTTCGCTATGTCAGAAGGAATTAAATATGAATTATAGTCAAGTTCGACGTTGCATATACCGGGTGTTGCCAAAAAGATGAAAATAACTTAACTTTAAATTATACTTATTTTAAAAAATGCGCCAAGTTTGTTTGAAAATTTTGAAATATTATAGAGACACCATTAATGAGAGTTAGACTTAAGTAAACTCACAATATATTGCTATTGCAATGTTTCTGAATACACAAGAAATGCTTTAAATTGTTTTAATAGATGACGAATATCTGGTCTTGGCTTTCTTTATTTCCTTCATCAAATTGTAGATGGATTTTGGAAAATGATTATGTTTATTAGTGGAATATTAATTAAACAATAACCATAAACAGTCAAGGAAATAAGTTTCTCCTCTTCTCTATTTTCATATTTTATACCTACCACCTCTACTTCAGATAAACTCTGCCTATTTTTCACAATAAAGGTATTTTAATATGAAATCATTTTCATAATTTTGATTACTCCCGGTATAACGATGAAGGTAACTATAATTTCGTATTAGTACATTATTAAATTTACAAATAGCTTTTTTGTTATTAATTATTACAAAAATCTACATCGGGTTTTAGACCGTTACTGTACGTTATCTAAATTTTGCATGGTGGCAAACTGTTTGGTTTTAAGTCATTTGGTTATCTAAGAATACGTTTATATCACTTTGGATTAAATTGGACCAAGATTCGCATTTTCGACCACTGTGGGCCGTCCCGATGCAAGACGACCTGTCTCCGGCGATAAGGGTGCAGCAGTTCTCTATTCGGAAAAGTTTGATTTAAAATCGAGGAATGATTGGAAATTCATCACCGAATGGACGAACGGGATGACAGCGGCACCGCGCCCTGTCAGGGTGCGGAATGAAAAATGGTTCTAATATATTTTTCCTTTTTTCGGACGTCGTTTCTTGCCGGTACGGTACCAAGCAGAACGGGGTCGTTGATGGACTCGTACATGTTATGTTCGGCGCTTTAGTTAATTGAAAGCCGTCATAAGAAATGGGGTGATTGTTTTTAACCATTTATTTTGCACGGTGCTTATTAAAAGGCACAAAAGAAAATTTAAATGTAGGTATAATTAATCACTGTACTGGTTACCGGCTTGCGACGTGTTGCTGTACCTACTGTAGAAGAAAAGTATAGTTGTATAGCACACGATAGAAAAATTATCAAAGGGCACATGGAAACATGAAATGGACTATGCACATATAACTAATATTTTGGAAGAGTAATTTTGGGTATTAAAAGTTTATATATTACTTGGTAATACGATCTGGATGTTGTATGAGTTGCCTGAGTGGACCAAAGCATCTGAATCAAATTTAAAACGTTATTTTAACTATGAAGAACATTATTGGTATTATAGACAGAAGGTTTCTATATATATTTGTTTTAAATTTCTCTATCAAAGGTCATCTATTGTAAAGCCATTTGGATGGCCTAAAATTGCCATAGCTATAGTTATAATTTTGATTTAATATACAGATTGGTTATAAACATGCATACATCAAATACAGCCAACAGTAAAATATCATGTTTTCATAGTTAAATATAATATAAAAATTCAAAATTTATGGAAAGAAGTTTTTTTTTAATTTAATTTTTTCCTCAGGCGTCATCTTCAGTTTTGAAATCTTATCTTATTTTATGTCTTTAAAGTCAACATTTATGATTAACGCAATGTTTTTAAATTTCATTTGATAGTGTACAATTGGTACTGTGAATTGAATTTTATTAATCTTAATAATCATTGCTTCTTCTAGATTTTTTTATTCATTTTAACCGTTTTATCAGATTGCGTCGTGGGCAAAAAAAAACGGTACAAATTTTAAATTGCTCATATTTCCAAAGATCTTAATTATATTCGAGCATTTTTTTGATAAGCTAATTGCTTATATTGTAAAGATTGAAAACATACCATATTTGCAATATTTGAACGTTTTAATCCAATGTAATGTTTCTTTATGTATGACAATGCAACATTTCTGATAATATCGGATCAATTTAATGTGAAATGAAAGGTGTAATGACATTAGTAGGTAATGACATCTGTTTTCTTTTTGTCAAAAGGAACAGTAGAGATTTTATAGCATCGTTTACACAATCATTTTTTTAGTATACAGGGTGAAATTTTGGAAAGTCGTTTTTTTGTCTTTTTTACTTTAAAAGCAGCTGAATTGAACATTTTCATAGATAAAAAAACGATTCCTTCTTTAAAGATGGTGGAGAAACTATGGCCACAGGTTAGATTTATTATGGGCACCGCTTGACTTTGAACTTTTTAAGGATTTTTCTTAGTATCTAAAAAAGGAACAACACAATGTATTCAGGTTGAAGTGCAGTGGTTGCAAGTGCTCTTTATTTAAACATGTCTTAAAAATACAAAAGAAGACTTGGTTTGAAGTGAAGTGACATACTCAAAAAACGTTGATTCCAGCCCCGATTCACCCGATTCTTCGCCAAAACAAACAAATGCACAAGAATAAGTAACATCTTAATTGTAACTGACGAAAAGACCACCTAAAATGATAAATTCATGTTTATGAATGTTTATGTTTACGTTTATGTTTACCCAAACCCAACACCCATATCAACACCAATGCTTTCTCCAGTAAATTTAAATCTCAAACTCAAATACACTGTTAGATTTCTCTTGCCGTTGCATGTTTCTGTTACAAACGTCATTCACTGGTTTTTACTAAAAACAATAAAAAAACATCGTTTAAATATTTCACCCTGTACAAAGCTCTGTACAAAATTCTGAACGTCAGAGGGATATTATGTCTCTTAATTACCTACAATTTGAGGTATGCCAGAAATTTATGCAAACATTTTTGCAGAAGTTATAAACATTTTTCTGTGGAAACTGATTGAAATACGTTAGCTATAAGGAACTACCGTAGCAAACGTGTAAATTGAAAAGTTGATTCTGCTTAAAAGTTAATGAAATTCTTTCGCTTTCCCAGAATTCAGTAAGGCACTTGAAAAGACCTAATTTTAAAAAATTGCTTGTGGTAATCGGCATTGATATTCTTCTTCAAAATGAAAATATAACGTACTATTCTTAACAGTTATGGTGTGACCAAGGAGGGTGATTTGTTGTGTATGAAAGTATGTAACCACGTAATCGAAGATGTTGTGTGACCTGAAATCTGTATTTTAAATCTGCTCTATGACTAAAAACAGAATGATTGCATGATTATTATACGCATATCTCAAAAACATGCTAGAATTTAGATTATATCCTTAAAAATATAGGAAAGCGTTATGTTTATGGCCTTGGGGTATTTACACCATATTTGATAGGGAATGGTATGTTTTTTTCATCGATAATTTTTCTGTCAATGTTTTTACATATCGATGTTTCCACAACGATGTTTCACTACCGATGCTTTTGCAAATCTTCATAGCAAATTAGCAGTGTTTGAACACAATTGAACTTGAACACAATTTCAACTACATGACTTCCTATGACCTACGTACGATATGTTGTTCGCAATTTTGAGAGATTGATCTTATGAATACGAGGAAGCGCTCTCGTCCCGATACAATATAAGAGGGTGTGCAGGGCGAAATTCTGAGATAACGAACTCGATCTAATTACCACGATGACCACAGCCTGTAGTAGATGTTATGCTAATTCAATAAAGTTAATATGGGACACGGGTAAGGTGAAAATTGAATTAACTCTGCGCTCTGCCGTGCCGTGCTGGCGCACTAGCTGCGCTCAACAGACGACGATGCGGCCGCAACAGCTTGCTCGCCCCTAGTATTCCCAGAAGACGTTCGTGCATTGTTCGCATTATCACGGTTATATAGGGGATGTTAATATCGCTACGCCTCAATTAGGAAGTGCTTTCCTTTAAGTGCTCCGAGCGGTGCTTTTTTGTATTCGGCTATGCGACGTGATTTGCGCACCCCATAAACGTACATCGAATATCATCAACAGAACTTTCAGGAACTAAATCTATGGTGACCTTACAAGCAACAATATTCGACGAATGACCACCACTACGAATTGATGCAAATTTGTAGTGATTGTGGACATTTTATTGCATTGTTTGTGGTAATGTGTGAATTATAGAGAGAAAGAAATCTTTTTTTAAATTATTATATATTAGTATATATACAGGGTCCTGCAACTAAGCTCCCGTCTTCTGTAGCTCACTTACTCATTAAGCTAAGAGTTTGACATTTTGCAGGCTTACCCTGTACTTCAAGGTACAGTTCAAGAAAATATTTTTTATTATACAGGGTGTTCCAAAAATGTGCAACGCCATGGTAATATATTTTTTTAAATTGCATGCTATACATTTTTCTACACATTTGGAAGCCTTTTATGGTTGCCTACATATCACCAAAATTTTATTGAAATCGGTTGAGTGACCGCAGCGGAAAAAAATAAAAACAAAAAAAAATTGATTTTGCATCGTAGGCTTTAAAAATCAATAAAAACCACAAAATGCACCTCGTTAATAAAATTTTGCGACGTGCTTATTAAGTTAGATGTAATAGTCTCGTTAACCAAGTGACATTGACCCAAATTATACAGGGTGACCAAAATCGAGTGTCAAACCTGTCAAACTTCAAAGCGTGTTATTGTTCTTATTTTAAATTGGAACCCATAAATTTTTTTATGTGAAATGATGCAGAATTAAAAAATAAACATTGTTTCTAAATACAACCCCATAACAATTCCCAATATTTTAAAACTTATTCGCCAAAAACTCATTTTTCAACGTTTCCAACGGCAATTTTAGATAATAAATATCGTACGTGGCTTTGAAAAACAATTTATTTCATAAAAAATAATAGACGTATTTTAGATTTGAGTGTACTTAATTAAGTAGTTATTCAAATGCTAAATTTACTGCATAATTTACCTATAGCGGTAAGGACGGAAATGTGGCTATATGTAAATTTTGCAGTAAATTTAGCAATTGAATAACTACTTAATTAAGTACACTCAAATCTAAAATACCTCTCTGCGTTATATTTTATGTAATAAATTGTTTTTCAACGGCCACGTACGATATTTATTACCTAAAATTGCCGTTGGAAACGTTGAAGAATGAGTTTTTGGTGAATAACTTTTAAAATATTGGGAATTGTGATGGGGTTGTATTCAAAAACAATATTTATTCTTTAATTCCGCATCGTTTTACCTAAAAAAAATTATGGGTTCCAATTTAAAATAAGAACAGTAGCGCGCTTTGAAGTTTGACAACTTTGACACTCGATTTTGGTCACCCTGTATAATTTGGATCAATGTCACTTGGTTAACAAGACTATTACATCTAAATTAATAAGCACGTCGCAAAATTTTATTAACGAGGTGCATTTTGTGGTTTTTATTGATTTTTAAACCCTACGATGCAAAATCAATTTTTTTTGGTTTTTATTTTTTTCCGCTGCGGTCCCTCAACCGATTTCAATAAAATTTTGGTGATATGTAGGCAATCGTAAAAGGCTTCCAAATGTGTAGAAAAATGTATAGCATGCAATTTAAAAAAATATATTACCATGGCGTTGCACATTTTTGGAACATCCTGTATAATAAAAAATAATTTCTTGAATTGTACCTTGAAGTACAGGGTAAGCCTGCAAAATGTCAAACTCTTAGCTTAATGAGTAAGTGAGCTACAGAAGACGGGAGCTTAGTTGCAGGACCCTGTATATATATATTTTTTTTTCGTGGAACTTGCAGAACAGAACACAATAGTTGGAAATCGGAATTTGAAAGTACTGTATATTAATTGAGCGAGTAACGGAAACAATGACTTACGGGAATCATGTCCAGCTGCCGCGATTGATTGTTGTACATACTACGAGAGAATTGTCAATTCTTGCAAATAGAATTAGGAACCTGCAGGTATTTTAAGGGATTTTCAGGTATTTTAGAAAGAAACCTATGATCGAGACACGTTCTAATTCAAATTTACAAATTTTGTTTAGAAAAAATGCAATACCTATTGACTACTCTATGAATCAAGTCACATAATAATGCTACCTTGTAATCGCATCGGATATCAATTTTTTTCTAGAACTGAAATTTTATTGTTTAGCGGAAATATGTCCTTTAAGGTCCCCTGAACATTTTTGTCCAAGGTAAAAAAATTCTATGTATGTGTGTGTGTAACCGTTTTTCTTTTTTTTTGTGGCGACTATTCCGGAGAAACTACTAAAGGTATCGGGGCGAAACTTCATATTTAGAAGTTTCATCACCAAACTTAGAGATGAAAAAATTTTGTTCTAAAGGTTCCAATGGAACTGGATGTTTACTCAAAGCATTTTTCAGCTGCATGAGCAAATTGTAATTCATAGAGATCGCTCGTATTGCAGTACAACTAGTTAGCCAGGATTTCATAGATATTTTGATTCTATTGAAAGTATACATCAGAGTTTGACACTGTTGTATAGTGTGATAAAGTAATGTGTTTTATTGTGTTTTGTTGATAAACGCATTAAAAATGTATTTATTATGAAATAAACGTTGACAATTAAGCGGACATTCCAAATTTTCGTTTTTTTCAAGAATGTTTTTTTATATTTTTTTCAACACTGCTTTTCTAAACTAAAACGACGCCGATATTTCTGCATTCAGATACCTATTCTACGAAAAACAGCATACCAAAAACAATTATCACTTGTTAGATTTTATTTATTGTTGGTCAGGATAGTAACGAGTCACTACATAAAAATATGTAAAATGCTTAGATATGTAGACTCAAAAGATAATGGATTCATTTTGTCTATTATGGTAATAACTGTGGTATATACATTTATTATAGTAAAAGCAAATAAAGAGATTTTGTTTATTATTTTTCTACATTATTAAATTACGCGTCGCATATTCTCAAGATCTTATTTTCCACAGAAATTAATTATGGATATTAAGCAACAAATTGAGAGAGTCTAGCAGAACAAGAATAAAAACAACATTTAAATGTTTAAAAACTGAAACTACCAGCCCAAATAATTGAAGTTTTCCGATCTAAATTGAAGCCACAATACAGTGATATAAATTAATGTATGCAATCGTAGTTAAAATAAGCAAAAGCAATAAAAAGTGGGACTAAAAAACTATAGAAAACAACTGAGTAACCTGTTTCTTTTTAGTAGAATATGAGTCGGAATACAGAAATTCTCAACTATGACTAATTTTGAGACAATCAGTGTCAAAAACATACAAAACACTTTGGTTTTCTCAAAAACTCACAATACACAATTTTTATCTTCAGATCCTGATTTAGCTAAATCCCATTCGGTTGCAATTTTTAAATTTTTTGTTTGTTTTTGGGCAGAATAGTAACTTCGTTTCGATTCTTGTCTTTTTGACAAATTTAATGGGAAATCTGGTTTCATTATGACATCTATAGTCAAAAGTTTTCCGCTTTCTTTCGGATTAGTTTCTAATTTGAAAACTAATATAAAAATCTGATGTGGCCAGGCACATGACTTTATCATACTATTTATAAAATGAATAGTACATGAGATTCTATTTGATCGAGATCGGTTGTATCTGCATTAAAATAAAAGCTAGTTAGCCAGGATTTGACCGATAATAATAACAATAATAAATCTTTATTCACAAAAAGAAAAACACTATACAAAGTGAAAAACACAATACAAAATGAGCGAATAACGATCGGTTAGACATGCCACAGCATTGAATTAACACATGTGTGTGGCTTTAATTTAATGAGTACACATACGCTCGAAGCCCAAGAAATATAAAATTAACAAATACTATAATACAGATTGCGAAACCAGAGCACAAACTACACCAACCCAGTATTGACGACTATTGATGAGTATTGACTCATCGAACAAATAAATTCCCTAGAATGGCTGCAAAACATATCTCTGTCCAACAAAAGTACAACCAACACGTTAACCCCCGCTTTCCTCAGATAAACCAGAAATACATTACATATCTTTGGTGCAATACTCAGAAATGATCTATGGACAATCGACCATAAGGCAATCCCATCTCTCCGCCCCTTGTAAAATAAGAATGTGAATTCATACTAAAATAAAACTACACTCATCGCTATACTTTATTTACAATTTTCTCAATTTATCGTTTATAGAATTAGATATAAAGACGGGTTGATATTTCTTATCAACAAACAATCAAATTGGTGATCTTATTGTATTTGAAATTTATATTTTGTACTTTGCCGGAGTTTGCCCCACTAGAGCGGCAACGTTCCATAGCGGTTCTTCAACCTCTGATGCATACTCTAATGAAATCAGCTGTTTTCGAGTGTGACAGCACAAAAAAGTGACAACCATAGACATTTCTGTAGTGACAGTACAAAAAAATATTTGTCAAATCCAGGCTACTATGTACTTTCTTATCAATGCAGATGCGACCCATCTCGATCATATGGAATTTGCTCTTGCAGCTAAACTATTAATTTTACAAAAAAATGACATAGGCATAAATTATTCAAAATTTCCTCTACTTTAATTTATTATTTAACTATTTTGACGAACTTACAGAAATGGCGGCTCATTTGCAAAATCTTTGAAAAAGGCTTAGAATAAACTATCAGTTCCTTTGGGCCTTTTTGAACCAAAAGCTTTTCAGCTCTAAGTTTAGTCATGCAACTTCTAAATATGAACTTTCGTCCCGATACCTTTAGTAGTTTCTCCGGAATCGTCTCAACAAAAATCGGGTACACACACACATACACACACACATACACACACACATACACACACACACACAGACATTTTTTTGTACCTTGGTCAAAAATGTTCAGGGGACCCAAAAAGACCTATTTCCGCTAAAATCTCAATTTTTTTTTTCGGCACGATTACAATACTTTATAATACTGCGTATGATAAAGTAAAAAGTTTAAGATCGCAGTTAGTGCTACTTAAAATCCTTGAATGCTGTCGGAAAATTCCGCAAAACCTTCTTCATGTGGGAAAAAAGACCCACTTGAACTTTGCTAAAGTAAATCGAGCACATTACGTTCAACATTTCTGTAAACCGAGCTAGGTACATAATTCAGTCTCCCCCACTTTGTTTTCAGGTCGTAAACAGTCTGGATTGTAACATAGGGTCATACATTCGTATGGAATTATTTGTTTATGCATTGTTTTACAAAGGCTGGCAAAGATTGTTGACACTAAAACCATATTTTTAAGAAAGCAATTTTACTGTCATATCTGAAAATGCTGCAAATTTGTCAATAAATTAATATCAAGTTTACTACTATAATATTAATTGTAAAAGGTATTGTACATTGACAACCATGACCATCTTTTACGAATTCCACGTATAATAAAAAATTTACACATATATTACATATATGTACTATCGTGGCCATATATTATGTCCCTTCTTTTGACGTCCATTTTCTCGGAAACCTAGGGGCGCAATGTTTCAAAAAATTCTGGTGCTATCCTTGATTAATATGCTACAACTCATAAAAAAGAAAGCTGTATGTGTTGACGTTTTCCCGATTTTTCGAAATTGAGAAGAATTGGCGCTGTTTTTGCCACGTAAATTTTATTCGTTTAACTTTAGCAATTAATTACTCCGGAAATAATACATATATTTGAACGAATTAAAAAGTAAAATCACTTGCGGAATGCTAGCTTTCAATGTGTATTTTTGTAAAATCATTGGATTAGTGGTTGACCCACAAAAAGCTATATTATGCAATGCCAGCCATTCCGTTATTAGAAGAGCTAGAATAATGAAATATAGACTATAGGCTACCCAATATATTTCATAGGTTTAAACTTTATTACATAATCATTGTTTATCTTGCATTTTTCATACAAAAGATCGTGCTGAAACTCCGCGTGAATTCCGACGCTCTACGGTCTTTGAGGGGCTGCGGGGAAGAGAGGCGTTAGCGGTGCAGTCATGTCGGAGAGAACCGACACAGCTGGGAGAACCGGGGCAACTTATACACAAAAAGAACCATAACTTGACAAGGTAGCAATTTTAACTAACAATTAAATT
The DNA here is from genome assembly GCA_964023965.1 of Melinopterus prodromus. Lineage (NCBI taxonomy): Eukaryota > Metazoa > Arthropoda > Insecta > Coleoptera > Scarabaeidae > Melinopterus > Melinopterus prodromus. The sequence goes on from OZ030390.1 coordinate 100,654,155, forward strand.
CTTAATATTTGCATAATTTTTACTTTATCATACGCAGTAAGATAAAGTATTGTAATCATGCCGAAAAAAAAATTGAGATTTTAGCGGAAATAGGTCTTTTTGGGTCCCCTGAACATTTTTGACCAAGGTACAAAAAAATGTCTGTGTGTGTGTGTGTGTGTGTGTGTGTGTGTGTGTGTGTGTGTGTGTGTGTGTGTGTGTATGTATGTCTGTGTGTAAACGATTTTTGTGGCGACGATTCCGGAGAAACTACTAAAGGTATCGGAACGAAAGTTCATATTTAGAAGTTTTGTTACCAAACTTAGAGCTGAAAAGCTTTTGGTTGAAAGGGGTCCAAAGGAACTGGTAGTTTATCCTAAGCCTTTTTGAAAGATTTTGCAAATGAGCCGCTATTTCTGTAATTTCGACAAAATAGTTAAATAATAAATTAAAGTAGAGGAAATTTTGAATAATTTATGCCTATGAGATTTTTTGGTAAATTTAATAGTTTAGCTTTAAGAGCAAATTCTATTTGATCGAGATCGGTCGCATCTGCATTGATATGAAACTTCAAAGTAGCCTGGATTTGACAAATATTTTTACTATATCATACGCAGTAAGATAAAGTATTGTAATCATGCCGAAAAAAAAAATTGAGATTTTAGCGGAAATAGGTCTTTTTGGGTCCCCTGAACATTTTTGACCAAGGTACAAAAAAATGTCTGTGTGTGTGTGTGTGTGTGTGTGTGTGTGTGTGTGTGTGTGTGTGTGTGTGTGTGTGTGTATGTATGTCTGTGTGTAAACGATTTTTGTGGCGACGATTCCGGAGAAACTACTAAAGGTATCGGAACGAAAGTTCATATTTAGAAGTTTTGTTACCAAACTTAGAGCTGAAAAGCTTTTGGTTGAAAGGGGTCCAAAGGAACTGGTAGTTTATCCTAAGCCTTTTTGAAAGATTTTGCAAATGAGCCGCTATTTCTGTAATTTCGACAAAATAGTTAAATAATAAATTAAAGTAGAGGAAATTTTGAATAATTTATGCCTATGAGATTTTTTGGTAAAATTAATAGTTTAGCTTTAAGAGCAAATTCTATTTGATCGAGATCGGTCGCATCTGCATTGATATGAAACTTCAAAGTAGCCTGGATTTGACAAATATTTTTTTGTGCTGTCACTACAGAAATGTCTATGGCTGTCACACTCGAAAACAGCTGATTTCATCAGAGGTTGGAGAACCGCTATGGAACGTTGCCGCTCTACTGCGGCAAAGTAGAAAATACAAAATTCAAATCAAATAAGATCGCCAATTTGATTGTTTGTTGATAAGAAATATCAACCCGTTGTTATCTAATTGTAAAAACGATAATTGAGAAAATTGTAAATAAAGTATAGCGATGAGTATAGTTACGTTTTAGTATGTTGGTACGGATGTGACATCTACAGTGTCATGAACGAATATAAATCTGTCAGAATTTGATTTAGCTTTTTAAACTTGACGTTTCGTAGAAGTGGTATCAACCTAACATTTCCTATCCAGAAATATAACCATTTTTAATTTTTTGTAAGTACGTATTTCTCAAAAAGCAACACAAAAAACGTTGATGTCACTCCTGCCGAAAACTACATAGCGCGACTCGCTCACATGCGACGGTGACGCTTCGCCTTCGGTGACGCGCCGCATCACCGGTCGCCGCGCTATTCCGTACTTTCGGCACTTGTGACATAAATAACTATTATTCTAATGACGTAGTGTAGGTAGTGTCAAGTGCTGATGCTTTGACAATACCTACGATTTATCTCAATAAAATAGATTCTCATGCAGCTAAACTATTAATTTTATAAATTGTATGATAAAGTCATGTGCCTGGCCACATAAGATTTTTTGATTTTTTGACTTATTTTGCCATTATTTTTTAATTCGGTAATCTGCCGCCGGATATTAAAATTTCTTTGGCGAGGCATAATCGCCGTGTCGTTTTATGTATTGTGTCCGTAAACACTAGTAACTAATAGTAATGCACGTGCGATCCGCCACTACTGGCAGCGTCGCTGTCGATCCCTTGCCCCGCTCGCCCCCTCGGACCGTAGAGCGCCGCGTCAACTGCAGCAATCATGAGATGCTTCAACTCGATCTTTTGTAGGGAAAATGCAAGATAAACCATGATTATGTAATAAACTTTAAACCTATGAATTTGTGGGTAGCCTATAGTCTATATTTCATTATTCTAGCTCTTCTAATAAAGGAATTGCTGGCATTGCATAATATAGCTTTTTGTGGGTCAAGCACTAATCCAATGATTTTATAAGAATGCACATTGAAAGCTAGCATTCCGCGGGTGATTTTACTTTTTAATTCGTTCAAATCTATAGATTATTTCCCGAGTAATTAATTGCTAAAGTTAAACGAATACAATTTGAGTGGCAAAAACAGCGCCAATTCTTCTTAATTTGGAAAAATCGGGAAAACGCCAACACATACAGCTTTCTAATTTTTATGAGTTGTAGCATATTAAACAAGAACAGCACCAGAATTTTTTTCAAATTTTTTCGCCCCTAGGTATCGGAGAAAATGGACGTCAAAAGAAGGGACCTACTATATGGCCACGATAGTACACATAGATGACAAACATACATATATGTTAAAAATGTAATTCTAAGGCAATATCTAAGCTAGTTCTTTGTTTATCAGAAGTTTAAAGCAGGAACAGTGTAATTGCCGACATAATGTCTAAAGTAAGTAAAATAAAACGAATTTGTGTACCGAATCCATATAAACCGTGGCAGCTTAAGGGCTCTAAATCATTGCGCAGATAGTAGAGTGGGTAGCGGGTGGCGTACAGTATCAATAAATCACCGTTACCAACCTTACCTACCGACCTTATCTCAATTGCAAAACAAACTTTACAAAGTACTCGGCACGTTAACCGCCACCGGCTCAACAAGTATATAAAATATACCAGCGATTCTGATCCCACTTTTCGCCAGAGACTACCGACCGCCAACCCGCCCACCTTCGCCTCCGCCAATGTTTCAATTTACCTGCATAGCGTCGCTCGCAGATTTATTCAGAAAGCACTCCGCAAACTCCAAGAGGCGTGTTCGATTGTAATACTTTATAAAATGCAATTTATCGGGAGCGTTGTTGTTTTTATTCAATGAATAGATTGGCATGTTCATATATGTTCAGCGGTAATTGTTCTCTGCATTGTTAGTCCTCTACTATTTTATTAATAAAGATTATGTAGACAGATCTCAGTACGTTGAGCTTGGTCTTTTTTGTTTGGTTCATTATGGTAGCTTATTATTAACTTGTTGATTGATATTAGGCTTTCTTCTAATGATATGTCTAAAATTTGATCTAAAATCAAAGTGGTGTTTTGGAATTAATTCGTTCTATTTAGAAACAGCTTTTCAAAGAGCTTTGATATCATTGGCGTTAGTGATTTGGGGCGATATGATTTGGACTCGTTTGGTATTTTAATCTAAACGATGCATTTATATGTCACAGAAATATCTTTTTGTTAGGTAATAGTTGAAGGACTTTCCCTGTGATACTCATATTCACGTTGTTTTGATTTCTTTAGCTTCCTCATTTATTAACTCTGATTCGATATCAAAAAACATATTTTTTTATTCAATAAGTGCATTTCAATCTTTTCATAATTGACTAATGAGTAATTTAATTCTAACTTATTTTACTAGTATAACTTAGCCTAATAGGCACCCATCGATGTCTCTTAGTTAGATTATTTTTTTCTTTGTCCAGACCTGAAAATGACCAAGAGCTGTTTGGAGTTTTCTCGTCGTTTCTTCATTGCTGTTCCTAACAGCTAGGATAGCCGTGTCGCCTGCAAAAGTTGCGACAGTATTATTTTCTAGTACTGGGAGGTCGCTGGTGTAGAGTAAGTAAAGGACCGTCCCTAAAACACTACCTTGCGGCACTACTGCTTTTATTTCCTTAAGGACTGAGCATGCATCACCTTGTTTGACTCTAAACTATCTCTCAGTCAGGTAAGATTTTAATAGTTGCGCAACCTATTTTGGGAGAATACTTCCTAATTTATTGTTCAGTTCTTCATGCCAGACTTTGTCAAAAGCCTGTGCCACATCTAGATAGACTGCAGAACAAACCTTTTTTTCCTCTAACGATTTTTTAATTATGTTCGTTATTCGGTGTATCTGATCAATAGTAGAGTGCTTATCCCGAAATCCGAACTGATGGTCTGGAACAAGCCTTTTGCTCTCAATTATTGGCTTCAATCTATTAAGTAGTAATTTTTCGAAGATTTTCGACATGGTGGGCAGCAGAGAGATTGGTCTATAAGACGTTGTTTCATCTGGAGGTTTCATCCCAAGCTTCAGTATCATTATCACTTCTGCTACCTTCCACAGTTTGGGAACATACCTTAGTCTGAAAGCAGCATTGATAAGATTTGTATGCTTAACTATGGCCTTCCTTGGAAGTTCTTCAAGTACCTCTCCAGTTATTAAGTCATAGCCTGGGGCTTGTTTACTTTATCATACGCAGTATGTAAAGTATTGTAATCGTGCCGAAAAAAAAAATTGGGATTTTAGCGGAAATAGGTCTTTTTGGGTCCCCTGAACATTTTTGACCAAGGCACAAAAAAATGTCTGTGTGTGTGTATGTGTGTGTGTGTGTGTGTGTGTGTGTGTGTGTGTGTGTGTGTGTGTGTGTGTGTGTGTGTGTGTGTGTGTGTGTGTGTGTACTCAATTTTTGTGAATCCGATTCCGGAGAAACTACTAAAAGTATCGGCACGGAACTTCTTATTTAGAAGTTTCATGACCAAACTTAGAGTTGAAAAGCTTTTGGTTCAAAAGGGTCCAAAGGAACTGGGTGTTTACTCCAAGCATTTTTCAAGGATTTTAGAAATCAGCCGCCATTTCTGTAATTTCGTCAAAATAGTTAAATAATAAATTAAAGCAGAAGAAATTTTGAATAATTTATGCCTATGACATTTTTTGGTAAAATTAATTAATTAAAATAATTTCGTATTCTACCACCGCCATTAGCTACCATTACCTACCAATCGAAACGCACCTTTCGTCAAAGTGGTACCAACCTAGCATTTACTATACAGAAATCATTTATTTTTTTTTTAAATACGTGTTTCTTAAAAGGCTACACAATAAACGTTGATGTCGCTCCTGCCAAAAACTAGATAGCGCGACTCGCTCATATGCGACGGCGACACTCCGCCTTCGGTGACGCGCCGTATCACCGCTCGTCGCGCTATTCCGTACTTTCGGCATTTGTGACATAAATAACTATTATTCTAATGACGTAGTGTAGGTAGTGTCAAATGCTGATGCTTTGACAATACCTACGATTAATCTCTATAGAATAGATTCTCATGCAGCTAAACTATTAATTTTATATATTGTATGATAAAGTCATGTGCCTGGCCACATCAGATTTTTTTATTTTCCGATTAATGTCCTTTTTTATTAAGTTCTGAACTTCTGTTGATGTGGTAAGCATGATTTGCGTGCCGTCATGGTCTTTCTCCTCCACATGGATTTCTTCATCTTCTCCATGATGAGGTTGAAATATGTTTGCTAAATGGTCAGAAAACCTTTGGGCTTTTTGTTAATTATTCCTGGCCCAGCTTCCATCAGCTGTTCTGATGGGCGGAATCTGAATTATTGGCCTTTTGAGCTTTTTGGTTGCCTTCCAGAGCGAATAGTGTGATTCGCTGGTGTTGGATAGTTCCCTCAGGTGACCTGAGGAAATGCTACAAGAGCTTGCCCATTGTATGAGTCACGGTTTCATGGCTGACGAACTATTTCTGGTTCACGTAGGTTTTCTAGAATGCATAGAATGCACTGAGTGGGTCAAGCTACGTGGAGCATCACCAATGACAAACATTGGCTACATAACTTCAAAGTGTGGCAGCGCCTTTGGATATCGCTTGTTTTCGTTATTATTAAGCTACGGTCCCTAGTTTGGAAACACGAAAAGCATAATTTCTTCAAAAATTTCTAGTAATAGTAAATGTTTAGCATTCGTGTTTTTCATTGTGTCATAAATTGTGGTATTCTGTGGCCCCTATGTACAGGGTGTTTCACGACGAGCTACCATTAGGAGAACCAAACGAAACGAGAAATTGAAAATTAGTGAAACTTATGTTCGATGTTTTTAACTAAAATATTTCATACTTTCAGGGAAAATATACTATTGTTTGGACCATGCACAAACTTCGGACAGGATAGGATGGTTAATAAGCGTGGGATGAGGTGGAGAAGCCCTGAAAGAAAGAAAGGAAAGGAGCATTCCATGAATACCTATTTTATTAGAAAATTGGGTGTGTATAAATTAATTATAAATAAATTGTGCGTTAAAATTCAACAGATTGTGCTACGGTAAGATTACAAAGAACGTATTGGTTTTATTCAGAACAGTTTCCCTTTAAACACACATTAAAACTAAACGGCCGAAATAAAAGCGTTGCGACGTCGAACAGAACCTCCTAGGTTGTTATTATGCAGATAACATTGCACTTGATTAAAATTCTATTACGGCGAAAAATACCCACGGCCACGCGAAGAAGAAGTGCAACGCTAGTTCCATTTTCTGATAAAATCGTAACGCGAAAATTATCGCCGCAGATTCCGACTCCCTGTTATTACCTGTAATTTCCTCTGGCAATTGTACGGACAATTAGCAATTAGCGATTTTATTTTAGCGTGTCCGAATTAAATTCCTAGTGCGCGTGGAAAGCTCTCTTTCTTGCGTCGTCGAACGCTTACAGCGGCATGATGGGCAAAAAATGGAGCGGACGAGGACGAAGGATAAAGCGGGTAAAAAGGATCGATACTGGGAAGTATGTGGAGAGTGTATCCATAACTACTTTTTATCAATTTTCTTCAAGAAACATAGATCAAACGATAGAGCTGTTCAAGTAGTATACACAACTGTTTTGCATCGAATATTTATCAAACGGTTTTGCCTAAAATTCGATTTAGTGAACACGTCGTTTTTCGTCGTTTCTCGTCATTTTTCGACGTTTTTCGTCATTTTTCGTTTTTCTTCGTCATTTTTCGTCATTTTTTTTAAATTTTTTGTCGGTTTTCGTCATTTTTCGTCATTTTTCTTCGACTTTTGTCGTTTTTTGTCATTTTTTGACGTTTTTTATCGTTCTTCGACGTTTTTCGTCATTTTTCGTCATTTTTCTAAATTTTTTTGTCGTTTTTTGTATTTTTTTCCGCTTTGTCAGCAAATTCGTAATGCTCATGAAATTATGAATCCTATATATGTATTAACTATATCCATTAACTATTAATTGCTGCGCAATTCGCCAAGTGATTGGTATAAATGTTTATAACTTCTACAAAAAATGTATAACTTTCTTTCGTACGTCAAATTGTAGGTACCTAGAAGGGCTAACCACCCTCAGACGTTCGGAGTTTTACGCCATTGCTAACAAGCCCTAAATGACGATAGTATGTGTACATACCCATACGGTAAAAATTTGCTATTAGCCACAGACACATGTTAATAACTGTTATAAATATTATTGCATAACTTTCTTGAAAGAGAAATGTCTGGAATGAACTGATATTACACCAGCATCTTGGGATCATATTTTTCATTGAACTGGGCGGTTGTTCAAAAATAGAGAGTGCTACATGACCTTACAGTGCATAAATATTTTATTTGTAGCACTTGTATTCGCCAGTGGTCACTAGAATTGTGTTGTCAGATAGACTTTTCGGTTTCACAAAAAAAGCACGTATAAATTTCCCCTGAAAAAATGATTTGGTAGCAAAACTTCCCAACAAAAACCTTAGAGTAGAACACCCTGGTGGCTCAGGTGGCGAAGGTGGCAGTTATGGGTTTCAATCTTTTCTCGATTCTTGTTTCGATTAATTAGGTTCAATTATTACCAAAAACTTTCATTTAGGCAACAAAATTCTCCAGAAAAAAACTTTAGAGTCTTCCACTCACAAAAACCAAAGCTTGCCCTCAGCTATTTCATACCAAAAAGATTTCTCTAAACCAGTAAAAATGTCCTACTTTTGGGGGAAAATTTTACAACGGATACAATTTTGTTTATCCCTCCAAGGTATATATAAATTCGTTTGCAGGGATAAGCAATATATCTATGAAAATGTCATCAAAAGCGGTAAAGTAGCTTTTATATTTTTGACACGTCATGTAGAAATAGCGTTGTCTGTTTATACTGACTTTATCATACTATACGAAAAATTAATAATTTAGCTGCATGAGATTGTGTTTGATCGAGATCTCCATTAAAATAAAACTAGTTGCCAGGATTTGACAGATATTTTAATACTATTGACAGCAGGTATTGTCAAAACCATCAGCGTTTGACACTACTTACAGTCATTAGCATGAAAATATCTGTCAAATCCTGGCTAACTAGTTTTATATTAATGTAGACACGACTGATCTCGATCAAATAGAATTTGCTCATGCAGCTAAACTATTGATTTTACCAAAAAATGTTGTAGACATAAATTATTCAGACTTTCGTCTACTTTAATTTATTATTTAACTATTTTGACGAAAGTACCGAAATGGCGGCTCATTTGCAAAATCGAAAAGCTCTAAGTTTGGTCTTGGAACTTCTAAATATGAAGTTTCGTAGTGAAGTAATATAACGTCAATTACTGAACTTGAAATATATATATAATTGTAATTGTTAGATTTTAAAGTTTACATCCCGCCTGTATATCACCTGTATACATTGATTATACATAACTATACTAAAAGCCTCAATAAAACTATGATCGAAAATACAAAGCAACATGTATTGAGCTTTAAAGTATTATTTTTAGTCAAAATATTAACAAATCACTTGAAAATATCAAAAAAATAAATAAATTGTTTCGAAAAAGAAATATGAGGTCCTCAATGCGGCAAAGTTGTCATGTTGTTACAATTTCAAGTCACTTTCCCAAGCCTATTAAATTAAAGTTGAACAGTAATATGTTGCTTAAGCCAAAAATAACAAATAATAACAAAATAACTGTTAAAGAAATCATAATTTTCTCTTAGATTTTACGTTTGTGCAACATACAGCAGGTAAAACGGTTTGATATATTTTCGGTGCAAAACGATGTCGTATACTACTTGAAAAATCTAAAACAATAATGTGTGGATATCTTGTATGGCAATTGTACGGACAATTAGCAATTAGCGATTTTATTTTAGCGTGTCCGAATTAATTTTCTAGCGCGCGTGGAAAGCTCTCTTTCTTGCATCGTCGAACGCTTAAAGCGGCATGATGGGCAAAAAATGGAGCGGACGAGGACGAAGGATAAGGCGGGTAAAAAGGATCGATACTGGGAAGTATGTGGAGAGTGTATCCCCTTTTATCAGCGTTATGAAGGGCCCGTCTTTAATTTGTATGCAAAGTCAGTTTATATTGCAGATAGCATGCAGCACTCGGAAATATAGCTTATCGTCAGGCCCGGTCGCCTTCGATCGCCCTCGAGAACGTCTCCTCGTAGATAGAGGCTATGACGATGGTGGTGCTTCACACGTATGCGTTACGAATCGATATAAAATGTCTGCGTGTATGGAAAAGGGACCACCAGTTGTTCGTTTCTAGTTTCGCAGATAATCCCAAATAAACTTAAACTGGTTCAAAATACCCAATTTTGTTTTATTCGCTAATTATTCTCTTTATTGTGTTTGTTTTATCAGATGTGGTCTTCTGAAACCCGTCTTCGGTTGGAAACGAATAAACGAATGCGTTTTTATTGCGAACGAAAAAGATATCAGTTTCGATATCACGTTACGCTCTAGCGCATTACGGTGTTGCCGCATATTTCACTTGTTGTTTGTTCGTTTGTCTGTTTGTTTGTTGCGTGCAAATCTTGTAATCAATATTTTTCCTACTTCCCAGTATCCAATCGAGTTGAAATTTTGCATGTGGACATATTTCCGGTGGCAACACATGAAGCATAGAAAATATTTGGAAACTATTCCAAAATATGCAATAAAATTCAAAATTTTGATAATTTAATCGAAATTTTTCTTGTGAACAGATTTTCCTTGAGATTTTCGTTCAACAACACGAATCAATAAAAAATGTTGGAAAACTGTAATGAATTTTCAAAAACCAAATTTTGATTATAAACAGTACTTAAAAAAAAATAAATTCTTGTTATGTTTATTTATTGCTTATCATTAAACTTCTAAACTAGTTTAATACTATCTGATTTATTTGTATTTGATACGTCGTCAGGTTGAAATCCTAAATTTGGGTTTTTTACTGACATAAATGTTGAAATAAGAGAGCTGCATAATTATGATACAGGATTGAGGAAAAGAAAAGTTGCAAATTCACAAGGTGCCATTTTGAATTATAAACATCTAACATCAGATTTTTCTGTTTTCTGAATCCGACATCCGCCATTTTGAATTTTATACATCTGACAACATGTTTGGAATCCGAAACCTTCACATACGACATGTTTTAATTTTTAATGATTCCGTCAATTTATTACATGTTTGGTCGTCATATTAGATCCGCCATCTTGAATTCTAAAAATCCGAAATCACATTTCTAATTAGAGACCCCAAAATCCCCTTACGGGAATGCTTAAGTCGTCTTAAGCGTCGAGAGGTGAAGATACATAATATACACTATTTTGTATCCCCAGGCCAATGGCGCTATAGATTCAAAAACCTATAAAACCTAAACGGAATAATGAAATAATCTCGAAATTGGGGCAAATGCGTTACTTCCAACTTTTAAACTTTGCAAAAGTTTGAAGCGTCATAGCGCAAACGGTTAATTTTTACATCAGCAATTTAATTTTTTCAATTTCTTCTTATGGCCTTAAAAAAACTCATAACTCAATTTCGGTCAACTGGTCCCTTTTTATATCTAGGCACACAAATAGTTCTGACGAGTTTTATTTTATATTACAGGGTCATTAATCATTATAAATGATTGTAGTCGAAGTAAGTCCATGTTAGAACATTTTTGCCGCGATATACACAAGCAACTGTCAAACTTGAGATAGGTTATCCAATCAATTTAACTTATGCTATGGTGTTCCATTCAAATAGTGCGGCAACCAGACATCTTTACATTTGTCATCATGACGTACTTCGACTACAATCATTTATAATGACCCTTTGTTTCCATTGTAAGGAGGTTAAGGTAATTATTGACTATGCTCGGTTGTAATTTCAGTTTTCAGTTTGAATCCTAAAATTAACAAAACTAACCGAAGAATAATTTTCAGTTTCAGCACAACTACAAAGACTATACATTTGCCCATAGACTTTTGCTCGTTTGTGCGTTTTGTCTGAAGTTATTGTTTGAATAATCAGAAAAACTAGCGGTTTTATCCAATTTAGTTGAAGGTTAAATAAAAGAAAACTCGAATATCCTGGTATAAATTAAAGTATTAAAAGGAAGCACAATAATGGGTCATAACATTACTATAGAAACTTGAGAAAACGTCAAATGGCGCTGCCATAGAATCCCGGATAAACGAAAATGTTGGTAGCTTCAATGTAATTTATTTTATGTAAATTTTGAAATTGTGGATAAATGTAACTGAGTTAGTTTCCCTCAAAACTAATATTTTAAAAAATCTGTACATAGGTACATTTTAAATGAATGTAGTATAAGAAAGTTAAATAGATAAATCGATGTGTGAATGAATGGTCACATTTGTTGTGCTCCGACTTTCATGTGGTTTTTCGAGTAGAAAATAGTGAATTGCTAATCAAGATATACAGCAACGAGAAGTGTATGTTTTTTTGTGTATAGACAGCAATAGCGCCATATGTACATACTAACATACTAACCATGTACATAAATCCGACACACATGTCTGATTTAAGGACGTGCCATATTTTTAGTCTAAATAATGTATTATTAGAATTTTCTGAATTACTGTTATCCTGTAGCAAAGTAAAAAGAAGTCGAATTGCAGTTACCTTATAAGGAAAAAACTTTTGTCATAACACTCAATTATCAAGATCAGTCCAACTTTTAGGTTATATTCTGACCGTTAGAACATTGGTAGAATTAGGAACGATTGGGTCAACGCTAATATATATATGTAAATACCTTAATTTTATATAAAATAATTTTAAATTGATGGACGTGAATATTAAAGACACAAATTTCCTCAAAATAATATTATACAAGCCTCAGATGTGACATAAGTATAAATATTACTACTGAGGTTAGGTCTCATAACGATTCTAATAACCGCCCCCCAAAAGCCGCTATCGTACAGCAAAATTACTTCCCTACTGGGCGCACATGTACCCCCTATATACAGTATACACGTAGAGATAAACCGGCACACGTAATAGTACAGGGTAGATCCACCGAGCGCCGAGTTAGAAGATAAACAGTTATCTGCGGCGAGCGACTGTCGACTATCGGGCATTAGCAGAATTGCAGCTTCGCAGTCGGTCGCACTCTCGATCCGTAGTGTCCCCGAGGGCCGAAGTGAACGTGTCAACTAGTCAATATGCATTTTCGGTTTTCTATCGCGCCCTCCGAACACGCCAGACGGGGAGAGATCAGAGTTGATGCTGCGGTTGCCGGCCGGGCCGATGATATTCTATGCAGCGATGTCCCAGAACAGATTTTACTCTTCAAAGCGGACTCTAAACACTCGGGAATTTCAGTTTCAGCGGCCGTAGTGTCGCTCCCGTCGCGTCGTCGGTCGCGTCGATAGAAACGAGGATCGAAGAGAGCAGCAGCAGTTGTAGCAGCAACACGTACCGTTGCGGGTTAAATGCGGAAATCGACAGCTGAGACTATGCCAATTTTTGTTCTAACCTCTGCTTCGCACGTGGATTGATTTTTTCTTTTAGTAATCCATGTGATATTTATCATACCTATCTAATTTTTCGTTTTATTATACCTATCTAATATTAAGGATATTATTATAATTAAAATATAAAATTATATAGTATACAAGAAATACTAAATCAAATGAATAATATAATAGTAGAAAATATATAATATACGTAAATAGTTACCAATTTCGTATTATTGAATACCAAGAAAAGAATAACGTTTTACTGACATTTTCAGAACAAAAAAATTAATCATTTTGCTGAAAGATGTTTCAGGGTTGTTCGAACTTCGACTGTTCGGCATTTTTTTCTTCTAAAATTCTTAGTGATTCATTTAATAATTATTTGTATGATGGTAAGGACTCATTTATCTTTTTTGTACCAACAAGTACCAACATTTAACATATTTGGTTAACTGAAGGACATTGATACTTTCGGCTGCCGTTTAATATCATATTTTAAAAGAGAATTGGCCATTGCTATCAACAAATACTAAATTCAGTCAAACTTACTTTTTAACTATGATTAGTTAGAGTGATTTTTAATAATGATTATTTTTCTTTTTGGTATAGTTTTCTTTTCACAAAGAGAATGATCTCCAATTTCTCTCTTTTTTGTTATAAAATTATTAGGAATAGATGAGATTATTCCAAAATTGCCGTTTAAGTTTTCATTAATTCATAACTATGTGGATGAGCCTTTCCTGATGACCGAATTGTTAATACATGATTGTTCTAATAGTTATAATAAATTTTTTTAGTTAAAAAATGTTAATGTTGATAAAGGAAATGATTTTGCTGTTTTTTGCAGATATTAAAGCTATGAGGGCTGATGAGAACTTTTTGCTTTTAGGTTGATTTAGAAAAGTATCAAGTTCTTGCAGTAATCGGTTATTATTTGAATTTCCTTCAAAGCATCATAATGTTATTCCTACTCCGGTGCAAGCACATGTTTTTCAAAATTTCTTTTATAATATGTTTAACAACTAAACAAACTTTAAAATGCGTTAATATATTCTATTCTATTCCATTTGCTGTCATTTAATGTACAAAACATAGGTTGGAGAGACTGGAAATCATAGAAAAACGAGAATTTCAGTGCATAAATGAGATATTAAATCAAATAAATTAAAAGGTAAACTGCTTTTTCGCCAAAGCATGTTAGATTAACATGTTTCGGGGAAAGTCACCAAAATTTATTATTGTTAAAATTTTGTGTTTGTAAAAAAGGTCTTGAAATTTGAAATATTATTCATAAAAATTATTTTTCTATTGAAAACTTGACAGACAAAATTTGACTTACTGATATGATTGTGCTGTGGTTGCGTTGAGAATTTTGTTTAATTTTTGTCAAAAAACATTTTACGTTTTAAATATTCATAGTTTTTCATTGTTCATAATTTGAAATATCTGTTATTTTTAAATAAGTTTGTAGAAATTATCGTTATGAATAGTAAACAACTGTAGATTTCCTCGATCTGAGCTCTTCAGCATTTGAAAAAAATTAGTTTGTTACGTTTGAAAATTCAATTATTGTGTTATAAATTTTAAACAAAAAAAAATCATCATGATGATCTAAACATGGTCTTATTTGGTTATGTTTCTCGTTTTGCACCACCAATAATGAAACTTCTAGTTTCAATAATACCCCAGATATTAACTTGTAAACCTAACCGCGAAAATCACTAAAAAAATAGTAAAATAAAAAAAAAAACAAAAATGGTAATATTTAGGTATAGGGAAACATTATCAAAATGTTGTATTTTGATACGTAAAAATTAAATTAAAATTATCTCATTCCATTTAAAATAGCAAAGTTGATACCGAGTTCCGGTGACCGAACGTGACACTAACTTGAGAATATTTTAGGTGGAGAGCTCAGATCGAGTAAATTCTAGTTCCAAAATGTCATGTTTCCAGAAATAGTAAAACATTAGAAATTGCTAATGTACCAGTTCCGTGAGACACCCTAGATACAAAAGCCTGGTATTTGACGGATTGACACACTCCTAAGTAAACTACTCACACTTATGCACATTACCATACTTATAATGGTTTTGCGCTTTTCTTCATTATATAACTTAAGAATCCGTTCAATTGTACTATACGTTATTTTACAACAAATTGTTTACAAATCTTTAACTCTATCTAAATTTTAACTTTAACAAAATGTTACTAGTGGCCTATAGACCGCCTATTGGGTAGATCAGTGAATCGGTACATGGCAGGAATTGATAGACCGCATATACACTACTGTCTTATGTTATATGATAACTATAAAGTTGTTTCTATGGACTCATATATATAAAACAAAAATGGTTCAATTAAAAAAAAATCTGATGTGGCCAGGCACATGACTTTATCATACAAAATATAAAATTAATAGTTTAGCTGCATGAGAATCTATTCTATAGAGATAAATCGTACGTATTGTCAAAGCATCAGCATTTGACACTACCTACACTACGTCATTAGAATAATAGTTATTAGTGTCAAAAAATGCCGAAAGTACGGAATAGCGCGACAAGCGGTGATACGGCGCGTCACCGAAGGCGGAGTGTCGCCGTCGCATATGAGCGAGTCGCGCTATCTAGTTTTTGGCAGGAGCGACATCAACGTCTATTGTGTTGCTTTTTAAGAAATACGTATTTAAAAAAAAATAAATGATTTCTGTATAGTAAATGCTAGGTTAGTACCACCTTGACGAAAGGTGCGTTCCGATTGGTAGGTAATGGTAGCTAACGGCGGTGGTAGAATAATATAGTATTTCTTACATATCGTGATAATGACACATATTAGTTTGCATGTACATAAACATGAGTCACTAGCAATTTTCTATTGGAAATACTATAACGGCGTCTGCTACCACTGCCATTATCACTAATGAAAACGCACCTTAAAAAGGTAATTCAAATTCTGACAGATTTATATTTGTTCATGACACATCCCTACCAACATACTAAAATAAAACTACACTCATCGCTATACTTTATTTATAATTTTCTCAATGTATCATTTTTAGAATTAGATATAAAGACGGGTTGATATTTCTTATCAACAAACAATCAAATTGGCGATCTTATTTTATTTGAAATTTGTATTTTATAATTTTGCGCACTACAGCGGCACGTTCCATAGTGGTTCTCCAACCTCTGATGAGATCAGCTGTTTTCGAATGTGACAACACAAAAAAATATTTGTCAAAATCCTGGCTACTATGTAAATCATATCAATACAGATGCGACCGATCTCGATCAAATAGAATTTGCTCTTGAAGGTAAACTATTAATTTTACCAAAAAATTTTATAGGCATAAATTATTCAAAATTTCCTCTACTTTAATTTATTAATTAACTATTTTGTCGAAATTACAGAAATGGCGGCTCATTTCCAAAATCCTTGAAAAAGGCTTAGAATAAACTAAAAAGCTAAACTATTAATTTTACCAAAAAATGTTATAGGCATAAATTATTCAAAATTTCCTCTGCTTTAATTTATTATTTAACTATTTTGACGAAATTACAGAAATGGCGGCTGATTTCTAAAATCCTTGAAAAAGGCTTAGAGTAAACACCCAGTTCCTTTGGACCCTTTTGAACCAAAAGCTTTTCAACTCTAAGTTTGGTCATGAAACTTCTAAATATCAAGTTCCGTGCCGATACCTTTAGTAGTTTCTCCGGAAATGAATTAACAAAAATTGGGTACACACACACACACACACACACACACACACACACACACACACACACACACATACACACACACACACAGACATTTTTTTGTACCTTGGTCAAAAATGTTCAGGGGACCCATAAAGACCTATTTCCGCTAAAATCCCAATTTTTTTTTTCGGCACGATTACAATACTTTACATACTGCGTATGATAAAGTAAAAAATAGCCTACCGCAATTGAAAACAAAAAATATAATTTGTCGCAATAAATTTGTTTTATTTTTTGGGTTGCTTTTTCTTTTCAAGTTGAATAATGTTAACAATACGTATGGTGTGAAACAAAAGTTAAAAATATAGTATTCTAATGCAAGGTACACTTAAATTGCATAAAATTTAGTAAATTTAACAAATTTAGCTTACTTTCATAATTATTAGATTATATAATCAATGCAAATTACGACGACAGATCTAATCCAATCTAATCTTTTTTTCAAGTGGCAAACATGATCTTAATCAAAATGTAAAAATATTTTAGACCACTCGTGGAAGACTCAGATTGCTTCCAATTGGGCAAAATTTGTTGGTGGTAAACGTGGATCGGTAGAGACACCTTTTAATCAACTTATATAATGATTTTTCGTATAATTGTCTATTTGTCAGATTAAACACTAAATAATTTTTCTTATAATGGCATGTTGTTGGCCCAGCAACTACAATCTACACTTATATAGAGAGCTTTAATGAAAAAATGTTGACTTGTTTTTGTTTTATTTTAGATTTTATTAAAGATGTTTGTCACTTGAAAAAAAAACAATTGTTATATTTTGTTCCCAGTTATTCCATTACTTGAAATAGAAAAAAGCTTCAATTGTTAAAATTACTCAATTTTATGCCAAGTGCAGGAAATCTAAATCTGGCAGTAAAGTAATATTTTTAAGCTATTATTTCACAAAATATAGTTAGAAATTTTCAACTTTAAAAATACTTTAACCTAACTACAAAAAACAATTGAAAAAAATTATAAATATTAGGCCTCTTGTGGGAGACATATTTTTTTCTTAATTGGGTTAATCTTGTTGATGTTATATGTGGGTTCATAGAGATAACATAAATCAACTTAAAACTTTGATTTTCCAAAAAGTTCTTTTTATACACTCTACTGCTTGGTTGGGCACTACTTATACAGATTGGTATTGTAGATTAATAACATTGTACACATATTGCAGAATATGTAATACATGTATAATAACATTAGTAGGTATTTTTAAATAACAAATAAGCAATGATAATTAAGAAACTAAAACATGATTGAGGCTAAAAATTAAATTAGTTCCTTTACAGAAACTGTGCATATAATATATATTTGTAGAACATTGCACATCATTGTTGTATACACGTGTATATATTACAGAAAACAATAAGTAAAAAATGGATTATGAACAAATTTAAATATTTCTTCGTAACATGTAACTGTTAATTTGAATAGAATCTTTTTCCATAATCGCCCCGGAGAAAACGTTTTGTCAATTTACACATAGGTGCGTAGAATCGCACCCTTTAGCCGTACAAAATGCCACATTTAGCTGTGCAAAAACGTGTTGAAATAAATAGATTTTAACTAAATCCAAAGTTTGTCCTCATTTATGGTTATAGCAATACAGACCTTGATTGGAAATTGTATTCTTTGTAATATGATTGATGCGCGTATGTATATGAAATTGACAATAACATTACGGGTGACCGAGAGTTACGATAGACGATAGACCAATGCGATATTGCGATAAGTCTACTTCAATAACCCTTCCGAATCACCAATGTTGATATTCGTCCCATTTGTTCTGATATATACAAATCTGTTTTGTTCGAAGTAACAGATAACTTTCTGTAACCCAAAATTAGATTCCTTGTTCCTCAGGCTATTTATCACATCGTATATGTTACCTGTGCAAAAATCGAATTAAAAGAAATTCAACTAAAAATATAATAGTTAATGTAACTTTAAAATAACGATAAATAGTTTCATTCGTTCAAATTCTTGTACTAAATGTTTGATTAGAGGAAAAATTCTTGTTTATTTTCTTTCGAGTCATCCCCATTTCTGGCATAGTGAGCTGATGTTCACGTTCTAGGCTTCTCTCTTGCGCTCTGTCAATTCGCACACTACTTTAACTTCGGCTTTCTTGTAGTTGTAGGGGCTCTGGAGACTGAGGCATCTATGTCTTTCGATATACTTTGACCTGGAAGATCTATTATATGTGGGGTAAATACGTACAAATTACGTACGACAGTTTGTTTACATCCTGAAATTATTAATAAATAAGTAAATGTGTTTTACAAATAATCTGCAATAAATTCACCTTATGCTATGGGTTCGGTTGTTTGGGAAATCTCACCATCAAAATATTAGATTAGGTTAGGTTAGGTGATGGTTCTTGACATTGGCGCTGTGCGCAGACCCGACCTGACTGGTCGACTGGTGTACAATGATGCCATCTAAGCGCTACCTCTCAAACTGTAATCAATTAGAGGGTAAGTAAGGGGCCCTACTAAACGAAAGTCGAAACGCTAATCATGCGCTAATCATCTCTATTAATTTACTTACTGTGTTTTCGTAGTAACTTACCTGCGCGGTAATATTCGCAGTTTGTCAAATTTTACATATCTTCTAACGCAAATTAATACATATTTTTATACGATCAACATGGTTATAGGTTTTTCATATCATACTTATGGGGAAGTAACAAATCGCTTAGCTCTGTAGATACCTACTGCAATGTAAATAGGTTTGAGGTTATGATAAGGTTATGTCTGCACTTTTGACGTTTCTAGCTCGTAACCATGACGACGCGTAATAAACTGCTGTTGGAATGTTGAGGCGCGTTCACCAAAATCGCTCGCTTTTTGGAAAATTTTGAAGCAAAAACGCCCTACAGGCCGTTTCGCGTCGATTTCAAAAGCTCACGCAACGTAGAATTATCCATATAGTGGATCGGGCGCGCTCCGCGCGCCCGAAAAGGCCTCTCCAAATTTTCCATAAAGAATTAAGAAGCCACTTTTTCGCATGTGAAATGGTGAGACAAAATACGTGAAATCAGTTTACATAATATAGACAAGGTTTTACGTTTCTTCAAATACAATAAAAATGATAATCAAAGTGAAATAGATGACTGGCGCGTTTGATCAATTTGGATCCAAGACTTCTGGGAGAGTTTTCTGGTCTCAAGTTTTCAAAATTTTGCACATATTTGATAGAAAGAAAATTTTTACAATGCTGTCCACAATCATATTATCGAAATTTATCTTAAGTAACCATTTCAGACTAACTCCTGGTTATTTTCAACGAAAAAATTTAAAAATGTCTCTGTGTTTAGTTCTCCTGTTAAATAACGCACGGTTTTAAAATAAACAACCATACTAGTATTAACACCTGTTCCATTTACCACACGTTTCCATTCGATCAAACAGGGGCGCGATTCCATAAAAAGAAGCAACAACTTATACCAAAGGTAATAAAATCGATCGGGTCGCTCATCAATAACCAGCGATAAGTACTCGGAGAGGGTTTTACAGGTTTACAGGTCCTCCGCCTCCATTGGTCGTCGACCATGCAACGTTCGCGTTAAATAAAACTCTTGAAAACTGTTGTCGCGCAAATACTTAACCGCAAAATACGTAATATAGGCGGATGATTGACGATTCACATAAAAGGATTTTAATGGATGTCGACGACGACGACGAAGTGGATGGATAGGGTGAGAGCGCGAGTGAAGACCGAGAGGCTCGGAGGGGCGGGGGGGAACGAAAAGCATGTGTCGAAAATCAGTGGCGAGAAAGCGTGCTGTGGCAACAGGCAGCTGATAAAACGGGGTGACGCTATATTTAAACAGGGTCAACTGCCTCTCTCACCACTCACTCTACCTGGATTTCTGCCGCGCGCGCGTTTGTGTGAGTATGTGTGTGTGTATGTGTGTGTGTGTGTGTGTGTATGTGTTGTATGTATTTATAGCGGAGGTGGGTAGAAAGGAAACAGATGCGCAACCACCGGATAAACCGAGATAAAAGCTCGAAAGAGAGAATCGAATTGAGGAAGCGAAAGTGGTGTGAAGGTTAAGGTCCGTTTATATCGCGAAATCATTACAATATACCTTTCCATCTTCCTTTCTGCGTTTAGAAGTTATTTAAAATTAGGAATACAATGTCATATTATTGGAGAAGGGAGGATTATACTCCATCGTCAACTCTTCAGGTGATAATGACTGTCAACTTTTTTTTTTATCAAACGAATCTAGTGAAGTTCTATCATAATTATATGGACCTACCATCCGGAATGAGACAATCTAGTAGTCTCTTTATTTCCACTATAAGCCACGTATCTTCAAAGCCATGGCATCAAAGAATTGTCCAGTATGACAGGTATGGGTAAGCCGGCTTTGGTATATATCTGACATTCTCTTGAAAGCACAGGGTCTCTAAATTGTACAGGGTTGGGGAAAGTCTAAACAAAGGAAGGGTGGTTTATGTCATATTCCGGATGGAAGCTCCTTATAATTATGATAGAACTTCAATAAGGTAAGTTTGGTTAATTATATTTGCCTTCCATCGGTTCATGTGATAATCTAGTAGATGTTTAAAGCACAGTGCAATTTAGAACCAAAACAGCATTATCTTCTGTTAATGAATAAGAAACAGAATAAAATGCACTAACAAGAACGTGTTAACATTTTGTTAACATGTTATTGTAACAATATATCGTTATCAACATCGTAAGTTAAAGAGTCAAATCCAAAAACCTTTCATCACTTTTCTTTTCATGCATGCAGTTGTAAAATTGAAGAATAATTGTAAAATTGTGTGCATTTTAACCAATTTAGTCAATTCAATCTACCAACACGACTAGATTCCAATGCTTGCATGCATGCACTTGTGAAAAGTCCATGGAATACATATGAATCAACCTTTAACAATTCCCAATGTACTAATCAGTATAAATACCTTAATATACCTTTCTATGTGACCCTTTTAAGTATATAAACAATAAGAAGATATACATCATGATGGAGACCTTTGTAAATAATCGCTAAATGTACAAAAAATATTAACATTATAGATAAGCAATCGTAAATATAGTTAGGACACTAGATACTAGATGTATATAAATAAAGTCTGGAATTAATTTCATATTGTTATGATGTTCATATGTTTTTTTTTTTTATTATTTCAATAAGTCTAAATGTTTTTCCCAAATTTGATATGCAAATTGTTCCTTGCTGCCTCGAAAAATTATATAATTCAATACAATTGCTGAGTACCATGAATAAAAAAAGCATAAGCTTAGTTGGACGGGACTTGAAAACACCGTTTACCGGTAGTTTCAGATAGGATAAACCGTCTAAAAGAATCCACCTATATAATAGGTATACACAAATTAAAAATAATAATGAAAGATATAAGCGTTTCTGCTTACAAGGTATACATAATGTCCAATAAATTAATTAGTGTTTTAATGGCTCAGCATCTAATTTACATTTGATTGACCATAAAGACAATTCTAGACTGTTTTGCTTGTAGTGATGACGGACTGTCACTCAAAGAACTAACTTGTTCAAAATACACCATCATATCTTGACTCCTTCCCTCCTACTCCTTCCCCAATAACTGAAGGCTATGATTCTTTGAGTATCCAAATGTGTTGAATCTCCAAAATTTGCTGAATCCGTAAGAAATGATTTAATTTATGGACGCAGTCTGGAGGAATTTTATACTGCTTATACAACATTGAATTGTGTAATGTTATATTGCATATACAACATTGAATTGTGTAATGTTATGCTGCTTATATAACATTGAATTGTGTAATGCATTACAGAAATTACAGCTTGGCCAACACCGGGAAGTGGCGCCGACATCAGGGTGTCAGCAAAAGGTACACTGGCTGGGTACACCAAGGGTAGCTTTCTCTCACTTGTGTTCTTCTGGAAGTGGCAAATGATAGAAACACGGACTTCTGGTATCCACCGTCTTGCTCAACATGGATCAGATGTCAGAACGCAGCTTATTACGCATAACAACACGGCCCTTTTCTACATGCGTGCAACTGAACCTGGCCAACGTTGGGAGGTGGCACTGGCGTCTGTGTGTCAGCAAAAGGGGTACTGGTTGTGACTACTGGCAGACAGAAGTATCTGTCGGTGTCCTAGAAAAGTACCGGGTGCTCTCGGTGTTCTTCAAGAGCAACTTCCAGCCACTTCCATAAGAACAGGACCTTCCTCTACATGGGCTAAAGGAAATGTTGGTAAAGGTAAATATTAGAAATGGGCAGACCTGAACGCTTGTCAATTTTGACAAAAAATCACTGTTAGTGACAGTGAGTTAAGATTTTGCAGGGCAGTAAGCGATGTTAAGCGAGCCAAAAACGTTAGCCAACTGGTAATGTTAGGGCACTCGCAAGCAGCCATTGACGATCTCGCGTTTAGAGATGTTCCAGTTGCTGTGGGTCTTGTCTGGACATGATTCAAAATTCGAGACTTGAAAATCATTATAATGGTTCCTATACAGTTTTCTCAATGTGGTTACATTTTCCAGGATACCTTCGAAGATTTATAGATAATATAGAGAAACTGATAAATGAATTGATAAATTAGTAATTTCAGTCTCGATTTTATGTTAAATTAACATTTCTCTCAATGTTTGTTCAGCAAAACGAAGTCAAATTATGATTTGACACCATATCATTTATCTTGTACATTTTGTACAAAGAATCCAACCTGCCAGGCAATCTACCATTAATGCCACAAACATATTATTTTGCACGGAACGAAATACTTCCCGTCGGACTCATAATTGAGTAACAAACAAACGCTAGGTCAATGTTGACATTATTAACCAAACAAAAATAGAGCGAACCAATTTATTCTAATTAGTGTGTAACGAAAGAGCAATAAAAACAGTCCATATACAATGCATACAAAGTACGCCGCGGTCAAGTATGTATATATACACATATACAAGGCAGTAATTCAACTCAAATAACCACTCGAGTTCTTACATAGTTACATACATACATACGCTGATGTAATTTATTCAAGCGGGCCGAAGCACACGCCACACGATATTTTATGTTATGTTCAGTCATTATCGGTAGATTTACATAAATATCAAACAAAAATACCACCCCTACAACCCGTCCACCCCCAAAAACGACTAACTGTGTCCCTTTTTGCCTAGCCGTTGTTATTGTTGGCAGCAGGCGTTCAACACGCGCTCCGGGGGAGGACGGATTCTAACTTTTATTGTTCTTCCGGATTTATGTGTTGTTGTGTGCGAGTAAAAGTCGTTCGTTCGGCCGAGCGTACGTCAAGTTATCTGAAAATCTTGGGGAATGTACGCGGAATGTCTAATGAAATATATATGCGTCTGCGGAAAACCCGGAAAGCGAGGTCCTCCGTTTGTCTTGGCGTTGGACGCGGAGGTCGACCGCCTTCTTAAATTAGTCCTTGACGTTTGTACCGTGCCTCACTTAATTGGTTAGGGTATTTATTGCCGCGAAGCATGCGTATAATAAAGAGGAATGCCTCTCTCGCTATATTTAGCAAAACTATGTTGAATGTATAAAGGAGGATTTTTGTTGCAGAAATATGCGCAAATATTTAAATAAATTTTTAAAATAAGGTAAAGTACAACAGGGAATTACATTTCTTTTAATTTCTTTAGAAAAATGACGCGAATTTGTACTAAATATAATAGGTGGTTGAGGTGGTTAAGTCAGAAACTCCTGGAGCTACCAAGTATAGTCCATATTATTGTAATATTATATGTTTTTTATCGAAAGAGAATTACGGTTGAATTCTTAGAAAAACCTCAATTAATTAAAATTTTAGTGTATTCCCAGGCTTCTATTACTTAGCGAATAGGGTCAATAAAGAACGAATAATGACCGTTATTTTACGAAGGCATAGTGATATCAAAAACAAGTTATAAGAAAAATAAGTTTAGAATCAAATTTTTATTCGCTATACCCAGTATTCAGTTTTCAATTCTATGGCAATATTTCTTAAGCAATTTATCAGATAGTAAGGTAGGTTTTTGACAATAAGTGAATTAAAACTTCTTCCTATATCTTTAAACCCTTTTACAAAAGGTTGAGAATTTGTACTGTTTCCAAAGTCGCAGTAGTATTAAAAATTACTATAAAAACTTTTAGGTTATCCATTTAACTAAAACATACGTTTTTACTTGTCATATTTTACAATAAAAAAATACATAAATAACTATTGTTTGTTAACTTTGATTGAAGTATTATTTTTATCGATCACGTCAGCAACAAATTGCCTAACTCAAAAGGCGGGAAAACGGGGAGCTACTTAATTAGGTTAATATTAGAGAAAGCTTTAGATTGTTCAAAACTAGCAAAGTTACATGTGCGAGTAAATACGAGCTGTTAAAATGGCTCACCAAAGTTCAAGTAAAAACAAACAAAGATCCTAAAAAATCTGATGTGGCCATATACATGAGTATCATATTATATATAAAATTAATAGTTTAAAAAATCTGTCAAATCGTGGCTAACTAGTTTTATATTAATACAGACACGACCGATCTCGATCATATAGAATTTGCTCATGCAGCTAAACTATTAATTTTACCACAAAATATCATAAATTATTCATAATTTCCTCTACTTTAATTTATTATTTAACTATTTTGACGAAATTACAGAATTTGCGACTCATTTCAAAATACTACGAGTGAACATCCAGTTCCTTTGAACAAAAAGCTTTTCAGCTCTAGGTTTGGTCGGAATAGTTTCTTCGGAATCGTCGCCACAAAAGGACAAATTTCCGCTACAATCTAATAATTTTTTTTTTCGAACGATTACAATAGATAAATAAATAAAAATGGAAACAAATATTCTGGGAAGATTGTATTTAAATGTATATGGGCACAACAACTGGTACATAACTCAATTTATGACGGGTATTAATAAGTACAAAAATACCTTTGATTTAGAAATACTTTTATTGTTGATATTCAATACTATTTAAATTTATTTGTCTCAGAAATAAAACTCACTACTGACTAAGCATTTTTTTCCTCTGTGTATTATTTGAGGCAAAATTTCGTCATGAAAATGTTCCTATAATTCACATTCCCGAAATGGAAATTAACTAGCAAAGTTAAATGTGCGAGTAAATACGAGCTGTTAAAATGGCTCACCAAAGTTCAAGTAAAAACAAACAAAGATCCTAAAATATCTGCTGTGGCCATACACATGAGTATCAAATTATATATAAAATTAATAGTTTAAAACATCTGTCAAATTGTGTTTAACTAGTTTTATATTAATGCAGACACGACCGATCGCGATCAAATAGAATTTGCTCATGCAGCTAAACTATTAATTATACCACAAAATATCATAAATTGTTCATAATTTCCTCTACTTTAATTTATTATTTAACTATTTTGACGAAATTACAGGAATTGCGACTTATTTGCAAAATACTACGAGTGAACATCCAGTTCCTTTGAACCCTTTTGAACAAAAAGCTTTTCAGCTCTAGGTTTGGTCAGAATAGTTTCTCCGGAATCGTCGCCACAAAACGACAAATTTCCGCTAAAATCTAATAACTTTTTTTTCGAACGATTACAATGGTTAAAAAAAATAAAAATGGAAACAAATATTCTGGGAAGATTGTATTTAAATGTATATGGCACAACAACTGGTACATAACTCAATTTCCGAATAATACAAAATAGCACACTGACCGTAATTTATGACGGGTATTAAAAAAAATCTGATGTGGCCAGGCACATGACTTTATCATACAATATATAAAATTAATAGTTTAGCTGCATGAGAATCTATTTTATTGAGATAAATCGTAGGTATTGTCAAAGCATCAGCACTTGACACTACCTACACTACGTCATTAGAATAATAGTTATTTATGTCACAAGTACCGAAACTACGGAATAGCGCGGCGACCGGTGATGCGGCGCGTCACCGAAGGCGAAGCGTCGCCGTCGCATGTGAGCGAGTCGCGCTATGTAGTTTTCGGCAGGAGTGACATCAACGTTTTTTCTGTTGCTTTTTGAGAAATACGTACTTACAAAAAATTAAAAATGGTTGTATTTCTGGATAGGAAATGTTAGGTTGATACCACTTCTACGAAACGTCAAGTTTAAAAAGCTAAATCAAATTCTGACAGATTTATATTTGTTCATGACACTGTAGATGTCACATACGTACCAACATACTAAAACGTAACTATACTCATCGCTATACTTTATTTACAATTTTCTCAATTATCGTTTTTACAATTAGATAACAACGGGTTGATATTTCTTATCAACAAACAATCAAATTGGCGATCTTATTTTATTTGAATTTTGTATTTTCTACTTTGCCGCAGTAGAGCGGCAACGTTCCATAGCGGTTCTCCAACCTCTGATGAAATCAGCTGTTTTCGAGTGTGACAGCCATAGACATTTCTGTGGTGACAGCACAAAAAAATATTTGTCAAATCCAGGCTACTTTGAAGTTTCATATCAATGCAGATGCGACCGATCTCGATCAAATAGAATTTGCTCTTAAAGCTAAACTATTAATTTTACCAAAAAATATCATAGGCATAAATTATTCAAAATTTCCTCTACTTTAATTTATCCATTAACTATTTTGTCGAAATTACAGAAATGGCGGCTCATTTGCAAAATCTTTCAAAAAGGCTTAGAAAAAACTACCAGTTCCTTTGGACCCCTTTCAACCAAAAGCTTTTCAGCTCTAAGTTTGGTAACAAAACTTCTAAATATGAACTTTCGTTCCGATACCTTTAGTAGTTTCTCCGGAATCGTCGCCACAAAAATCGTTTACACACAGACATACATACGCACAGACACACACACACACACACACACACACAGACATTTTTTTGTACCTTGGTCAAAAATGTTCAGGGGACTCAAAAAGACCTACTTCCGCTAAAATCTCAATTTTTTTTTTCGGCATGATTACAATACTTTAGCATACTGCGTATGATAAAGTAAAAAATACCTTTGTTTTAAGAAATACTTTTATTGGTGATATTCGATAGTATTTAAATTTATTTGTCTCAAAAATAAAACTCATTACTGACTAAGCAATTGTTTTCCTCTGTGTATTATTTGAGGCAAAATTTCGTCATGAAAATTCACATTCCCGAAATGAAAATTAACCATTGTTTTATAAATATCAAAATCATTTAAAGTTATTAATTTTTTTCTTTATTGTTTTCAGGTTAAGTCAAATTCCCCCAAATCGTCATTAAACGAAGCCAAACAAAACCATCTCCAAATCAAACCAGACCGACAAATCCCGTTACCACCAAATTCATCCACAATTCCCAACAAGATTCCCCAGTATCACATAAAACCCATCCTTACCACCGACAACCAACAGTCCCACAAACGGAAGCTGCAACCGAATACTAGGAAGCGCGCTTCCTCAAGAGCGAGACCAGCTGGCATCGACACCAACACGGTGTCACGCGCCATCTATCAGGTGGTTCGCCACCAGGTACAGCACACACCAGTAGAGCAGAGGAAGGAGAGTATTGGGCCAGTTTCGGAGGGGTGTAATGATCCTCCGGCACGCGTTCTAATGGTCGACCACGTGTTGAGGGTGAGGCCCAGTTTACCCCTTGCGAAGGGGTGCAGAATCGATGGGGAGAGGGACAGAAGCGAGGGGAGGCTTCGCGCGCATGCAGTGTGTGTGGAGTAGTAGAAACGAGCGCGCGCGAGAGAGAGAGAGAGAGGGGGGATAGTATCAGAGCTTCGGGGTATAGCTTTCGGATACCCCCACCACTCGCGAAGCGCTCGAGCGCTCTATAAAAGCGCGGGGGTTGCTAGAGTTTCACCAAAGCCACGAGGGGGTCTGTTTAGTTTAGTTTGTTGTGTTCGTTCTTCGTCTTCTCATCTCCTCTTGTCTTGTACTTGAAACACACTCTTCACGGAACAATTTTTAAACTAATTAATAATAAGAAATAATAATAAACAAAAAATCTTCTAACAACTTAACTTTAAACTCTAAAAACAACTTCTTGGAAACTCTAATAAATAAGATCGTGCGGGACATGTAATACCGGCATCGAAAAGTGACCGAAAAGCCATCGCCAGAGGTAGCAGGCGACGCCACATGAGTAGTCAAAGGGTTGACGAAGTGAAGTGGGGTCGGACGTGGTGTCGTGGTCGCGTGGTCGGTGTTTTTTTGACTCTTTGGCGATAGCAGTTGAGTCACGATGCCGCGCTGCCTTATGGCTAAGAAGTGGAAGGCCTATCCATGGCCTGAGAGACCGGAGCAAGTGGACGAGGACGAGGAGGAAATCGACGTGGTTGGAGATTCCGCTCCGGCGACCGCAGCTGGTGGCGGCACCACGTCCTGCTGGGGTCCTTCAAGTCCGACGGCCGGTGCGACTGCACCGAGTCCACCTCCGACGTCACCGCATGGAACTACTTTAATCTATAACGGTAAGATGTTGTCTTTTTATAGTAGTAACTTAAGAATAGTACAAGAATAGTAGCTAAATAACTATGTAGTGGTGGATTACATGGGTATGAGTTGTAATCAGTAAATTTCTGGGTGATTATTTTGGTTGGAAGTGTGAGAATTATGTAAATTTGGTGTTAACTGATCCCTTTAATAATTTTGGGTAATAAAGTTTGATCTGGATTATAGTTAAATATGCAACCTGTGGAAAAAAAAAAACTGGGTCGGTCAATAGTCGGTTTTGTAATTGTTGCATCTGAACTTGAAGCAACAGTTGATAGATTTGACTCATGTTTAAAAATTATAAAATAAAATAAGTGGTAAATAGGATATACTGAACATGGTACTTTCTTAATTTAAATAATTTGTTTTATCAGACGAAGAACTTATTTTATACAGTTTCATTAAAAATGGTAAAACATAAATGTTTAACATTTTTTAATAATAATGTTTAACATTATTTAACAATATTTAAAACACTTAATATTTGCTTGAATGTTTTATATTTAAAAAAAAATATTTGAGCTTCGTCGTCGATATTTGTTTTTGTTCAGCAACCATACATTTTTCATACTAATAGATCTCTTCTTTTCTTAATGGGAGCATATAATGGTCATATAAATTTTATGACCTTATATCAGAAATGTTAATTACCTTTTTCTCGAATATTTAAGACCATTAAAATGATACGGTACCAATAGATCTACCATTGAAGAAAAAGAAAATTAAATTTTTTTTTATAACAATTTGTCGCAGAGATTTTGTTATATTTCTATACATTACATGTTCGCTGATTATGATGCATGAAGTTACAGGTTACTCGTTTTTCCTTTTTCTGTTTACACAATTTCATCATACGACTGCTGAATAATATAGGAAATAATAATAACAAGCTGGAAACTGATAACTTTGGACCTGGAAAATACATATAAATATTACTTAATAATTCATTTTACTATTTATTGATATTCAAATAAATTATTCATGTTTCGGTAAAATATTAGATGTTACTGAAACTATACCAACCGTTCCAAACAGTTCAGCGTACAAGTGCTTCATCGTCATTCAACTATAAAAATTTATTGAATTGGGGACAGTTTTTGTAAAATCTTTAGTCAAACATAGGAATGATATTATCTCTTAGTCGAGTCAATGTGCTCTGTTAGATTAATAATGTGGAATAAATTAACATTTTCAGCCATATAGGTAGCTAATAAACTACGAAATTTTGATTCTGTTTAAATCTTTTAAAGTTCAAAACTTAAAGCTGGATATTTGGCCAATATTTTTTGTTCACAGAGTTCTGTTGTAAAAAATTTCTCACTGCACTCGCGTCCAAAAAATTGAATTTTTATTCTAGTTTCAGTTTTGAGCATACACAGAATTTAGTAATTTTTTTTTTCATCGATATTTGCAGTTTTGTGTGGATTGTACCTGATACAACCATATCTATCAACTGGAATTAATCTTTTCTGAACATTTTAATTCAAATTTTCTCTATAAAGAAGTAACAATTACTCCAAAAACATGACGCGTCACTGAATGTTTTTTTGTAATATTAATAAAAATACTACCCAGCATTGTTGAGGAAATAGCATTCAATTAAACAAAACAATTATAAATATTTAAACATGTGTTCAAAAGATACTTAACTTTAAAGTTGAAATACCTGTTAGCCTATATTTTTGCACGGGATTGTAGTACTTTTCTCAATCGTCAAACCTCAATAAAAAATGAATTAAATCTAATGAAATCATTTTTCTTGGTGTTCCAATAAATCACTAATAAAAAATACTTTAGCATGACAGAATAATATTTCAATCATAATATTTCCATTAACGTCATGCACTACACAAGCACTTAAAACATCATTAGCGTTATATACACACAAAATAAAATAGAGTCAATATTTGCCCACATACATAAACACATATTATGTAGGTAAGTTATAAACCTACTACCTTCATATTAGTCCTAATATTGCCATCAATCGTGTCATCATTCAACACATTACATGAATATTTATCATCGAATCTACTGTGGAAATGGTAGAGCATTGTTTTATTTATGGTATATATTATTTGATGCGAAGTTCGCCGGAAACAATATCGGCTTTCGGTGTTTAATTCATTCCATATTTTACCCAATTTGAAACATCGACATTTTTGATTGATTGATTACTGCATACATAATGTAGAAAAATACACTGGTTTGCAATATGGAAGGGAATAAAGCAATCGATATATTCAGCAGCATCCATTTTGTGATACACGCTAATTATTTCAGTAATAATTAATTATCATACGTTTATTTACATTGTATATTGTTGTTATTATTTATTATGATTTCCTTCTACACCGCATATTGTATTACACATATGAGTGATAAATACACTCAAAGGGACCGAAATACTTTTATTAAAATTATTAAAAATTTATACCAGAGTTTCTTTAATAATTCTTTTTGTGTTTTATTTTTTTAACAGTTAATGTAAACGTCCAAAATTCAGTCCAAATTTTGATAACAATAACCGATTGATAATAATAGCCGAAGATATACAAAACTTTAAAAAAAAACTTTATTCAGAAAGTTAATATTACATACATAATCTTCATAAAATAAAATAAATATTGATGCTTTACTTGAGGTACACAAACAAAATTAGCAATAATCCTCAATAGTTGTTTGTCTCAGGTGGTTGCGAAGTAGTGTGTTTATGTAGAGTTCGTAACCGTAATGTGGCTGAAAATTTGATGATCTATGCTGGATACCACGACGCAAAACTTCTAAAGCAATCCGCATTTCTTTATTGGTTGGAGCTGGCAATCTTTCTATAGTATCTTTGTCCACTTCCTGTAGTTCACATTCGATTTGGGAGGTTGAAAACATTATAACGTTAACAAATTTCATCGTCTGTAGGACGCTCTGCGGTAGTTACGACGCATGTGCTGACAGCTTATTTGATTTTACCGCAAAACTGATTTTGATTTTGGAAAAAGTGATAACAATAACCGATTGATGCCATTAGCCATGATTACAATAAGCGGTGTGCACTGTATTATCAATTTTTGTTTTAAATATATAGCCAGATATCTTTAGAAGGACACATTTGTTTAAAAACAGTTAACATAGTCATTATCGCCACACAAATATAAATTCTACAGTTACAAATGTAACAAAATTTCCTTAACCTTTCTGAGTTTGGGGCATTTACCTTACGTTAATAATAAATTTTTAGGAAACTCATCGAATCAGAGTGGCCCGATATCATATGAGTGACCTTTTACTTTATCGCGTTGGTTTCTGGGAGTAGATTTAAAAATTAACGCAAGTAAATTATATAGGTTCTGCTGCCCACTTCCATCAGCGTAGGCTATAAATTAGTACCAAAGTTAACCGTAGGCGGCGCTGCGAGACCTCTACTTTTGTTGCCCTGAGAGGGTTGTCCCTCGATTACTGAATTACAACTTGTGGATGGATAAAGAGCAGGGAGAGAGGGGAGAGGGGAATTTCATCGGGAAGTTTTAAGACAACTCCTGGAATTCGAACAAGAACCTACTTCATTAAACGTGGGAGTTCGCTGATTATTGCTGTTGCTATTTAGTTGCTATTTATAGCTTTGTTTTGGAAGTTTTAAGTGACGTCAGTAAAAGTAGCAATAAATACAATTGAATGCATAAGTAATAAACGATGACGCTTTGTTTTGGTTTATAAATGAAGTAACGAAGGTAAACTTTTTTGTATTAGATACTGCCACTTTAGGATATGGTAAAGTATAAAAAAGTAATTGTTGGCGCAGCTATTTTAACTAAATTTTATGTAGGTTTCACATGAGTGTTTGTGGATATCATGTTTTCAACCATAAAGTTATGAAATCTCAAATCAAATCAATAAAAATTATTACCGAAAACAGGATTTGTACGTTAATGGCTCGCGCAATCAAATATAGAGAAAAATATTGTTTTATTAAGATTACGACTAAAAAAGATACAAAAATTTTCTTCAGAATTTGTAAACAAACCCCTACTTTTTTCCCGTAAAAGTAAACATCGTTTGTGGGTACAATATGTCATTCAAAATTATTTGTTTCTAAAATTCTTAAAAAAGAATCAAATATCAATAAAACGCTGTAAAATATAAAGTAATATCGTATCAAACAATGCAAAAATGAACAACAAAAAGTAAGTAAATGTTTGTAACCAAGTTAAACGTAATTAAAACAAATTGAATAAACAAATGAAGAAACAAATAATAACTTATGAAATTTTTTACAGATACTTTTTGGAAAGTGTGTTTTTCTGAATAAGAAATCATATATAGACTATAGCATTTTTCAATTGAAAAATCTAATAGGTCCATATGTAACTTTTTACTTACTCTGACATAACATTTACAAGTTAAAAATGTGAAAGTGATATTGAATGACAAAGCCGGATGATTTCTATACAAAACAAGTAAATTAGAAATGATCTTCTTTTTCTCTTTCTGATGCGATAAAATACTTAGTATTGTCTACTACTAGGTTCTAAAAACTCATCATTTAGTCATACAAATTTTCAATTTCTCTCTATAGGAATAACTTATATCAATTCAAGTTTGGGATATTGTTTCATATATACACTGAGGAAAAGTATGGAAACATGACAAAATCTTAGAAACGGTTTGTTATTTGGAAAAGTCTTCGGGTACGTCGATTTTTAGTTATCAATATATACTTATTTATATCAAATTTAATTTCCCTCATTCAATTATTTACAACATATGACATCATCAATGGTTCTTTTAAATACTAAGTGACTTAGTTTTTCGAAATTCTTACGTGATAACATTTTTTTATCGGGATTTGCTTTTAGAGTGAATTCAATTCAGAAAATACCGATTGTTTTCCCTAAAGCAATCCATATTTTAGAATTTTCAATTGGCAGGTTTTCGGACATTTTCTTATGGAAGACCATAAGTTATTGTCGTTTCCATTTAGACCAATAAAAGATGTACCAAAATCAGTAAGATAAATATGGCATTGCCATTTAAAAATTGTAGATGACGTCATAGCTTAGTAATAATTGACGGTCAGACATTTTCACAAAAATGAGTATTGTAGTAAAAATGCCAAACCGTTTCGAGTATTTTCTCATATTTCTATATACTATAGTTTTTAAATATGAAATCGTAAAGATGAGTTGATATATTAAGTAAATAAGATCCATATAAGACGTTGATTAAAATTATCAATACGTCATACAAATCTGTAATAAGATTAAATCACCATATCAGAATGTGCCAACATCCTAAGTTTACTTAGGAGTCATGGGAATTAATAAAGCACTAAGGTAAGCAACAACCAAAAAGTTTTTTGAAAAATCAGCCAAGATCATGTTTTGAAAGGAATTAAAAAGTGGCATAGAAGAAAGTAGATAAGCTATGCGGTTTCGGGAGCATTTTAACGCGTATTTTTAAAGTAGGGTATAAAATTTACGTCCAGTACAGGTAAAAAGAGATATACATACAACCGGCGCTAGACTACAAAGAGATTTGAAATATCCATGACTAAATAATATGAGTTTTTGCGTCTCTAGCTCCCAGACTACGAGTACTCCCTCACTCATAAAATATTGATAAACCCAACATCCAACTTTCATCCATAAACAGCACCCCTCTCACTACTTAAAACTTACAATTCGCACAACTCCCCAAAATTCAATTCGCCAAAATTAACCCCTACGACTCCAAAGACCTTCCAAAACACCCTCCACTTTCAGAGACTCACCCCTTTTCCTAATTTTCGCAGTTAATTTCGCAACTATTTTGCAGACGGCACGCCACCCTTCCGAATCTCGGCGAAAAAAATTGGAAAACGGGTTGCTGTCGTTCCGGTTAGCCCTACCCCGCGCCCTTCAATTAATTCCTGAGTACCCGTCGGGGCGAATTAAACGCGGCCCATACATAAATTCACCCCGTGACAGTACCAATTAAATCCGAATGCCGTCAAACATAAATCACGCCATTACATGTACACCTACAACTACCTAGGCTAGCCTGTATGTATGTATATTGTGTGTGTGTATGTGTGTGTGTGTGTGTGTGTGTGTGCGTGTGGAGGTATATATGGCATATACCCGGATATATACAGGCGTTACTTGGTCTATATCGGCCGGAAACCGCCACCAGCACCGGACCAGTGCACGAGGAGAGTCCGGTAGACGTATCGCTGTAATAATATTTGCCGGAATTTACGGTTCGCCAGGTCTGTGTAGTGCAGGATACCGCATCGTCCAGTTGGCCGAGTATGATTGGCTTTATCAAAACTGAACCGATTTAACTGGACAATTATGCGATATCGTTGAATGATATGAATTGTATGTGATAGATAGGGGATTCGGTCTATCTGTGATACATAATCTAGTCGGTTAGGCTATAAAGCAGGAATTTTGAGAAGTAATTAGCAACGAGATGGTCAGAAGTCTTCATTGGTAGCATGACAGCTAAAGAAGTCTCTTTTTTTAATAAAAATTGTTGGGTCGAAATTAGGGAGGTAATATATACACTAGGGTGGGCCGATTTTTTTTTAATTTTCAAATTGCGGAGTGTGCAGTCATGGAAAAATGGTGAGTTAATGAATGAAATAAGACACGTAATTTTTGTTCGTGTTTTGAACCGCCGCAAAGGCTTTAATTTTTTTTTAAATACGTTGTGATAGTAATATTAATAATAATAATCCACTCCTTAACATCCCCCAACAGCTTTTGCCACTACGAGGGCATCGGCAGGCTCGAATTATTAATATTATGGCCCACGTCTCCTTGGCGAATGCTAAGATCCAAACAACTTAAGGCGTGCCACAGATGCGGGCCATAATAAAGATAATTCGGGCCTGCTGATGCCCCCGTAGTGGCGAAATCTGTTGGGGGATGTTAAGGAGTGGATTATTATTATTATTACTATTATATCATATTAAAAATAAAATAAAATAAAAAAATATCAAAAATTAAAATAATTTTAAAGCCTTTGCTTCACATGAAAATAGAAAAAAAGGTGTTTTATGTAATTCATTAACTCACACCTTTTCAACTATTGCACATTCCCGAATTATATCTAATTAAAAAACAAACAGAAAACAAAAAAAATATCAAAAATTAAAATAATTTTAACGACTGCGGCAATTCAAAACATCAAAATAAAAAAAAATAGATGTTTTCTTCAATTCATTAACCCACAACTTTTCCATGACTGCACATTCCGGACATATGTCCTAGCTTTTAGGTCTTAGCTTTTGAACTACAAGGTGCTATAGTTTTAAGAAAAATTTTTACGTACGTTAAATTTAATTTACGATATTTTATGTGGGTTAGATGTATCGGATTATTTTTTGACGTTTCTTAAAACCAATGAAATGCTTCTTTATTTGTCACAAGGGTAAGTTTCAACCAATTATGTCGTTATTATAGTGGGAATAAATCTCTTGTGATTATTCTCGGGAATAATCACTGTAGCTTTTATTTGTCTAGCAACTGTCAGATAATATATTCACAATGTGTCAACGATATTTTCATATATTGTAAGTAATATTAATTAAATAAAATTTTTCAATAATTTTATGATAGTTTTATTGATCCTTTTTATTGTAAAAATTTGTGAATCAAAAAATAATCTAGTCAAATATAACTCGAGAGTTCCATAAATTAGAAAATAATTTGACAGATTTTGTTCATACTTGTTGCCATTTGGCAATAGCCACTCGAGCCCTGCGGGCTCTCGTGACTATTGCCTGGCAACAAGTTTTCAAACAATCTGTCAAATTATTTTCAATTTATTCTCACTCTCTTGTTATATTATTACGGAAAACGTTATTAGAAAAACTTAATTTCTATCTAATATTTTGTTTTTTAATTTCTGTATAATTTTCACGAAAAGAACGAATTTTTCACTGGACAGCCATGGAAACAATGAAAATTATCAATATAAAATACGCTGCCCAAATAATTAGGGCAACACATTTTTCGAAACCTAACTTTTAACGTTACTTTTTAAATAATAGTTCTAGGTTAAATTTGGTACGCTTTAAGGGCAGACATTTAACTATAGAAAATTACAAATATAATGTTACAACTCTTACTTACTTTAGTTACTTGAGTACTAAGAAAGTTCTATGCTAATCCTCATAACTTCTGAGCTATTGCTATCTTTTTCTAAAAAAAAAAGAAACAATATAGTCAAATAGTTTCTTAACTTCTACAAGTTTCTTTGAAGTGATTTATAATAGAATTTATATTTAGATTGGACGGTTTTATCTATTTCAAGACATAGGATAACTAGTTTGTATACAGCCTGTTCATAATATTAGACTACATGTGTCCAAAGAAAATATTAGGAACATACTGTACATCGTTAAATTTTTGCAAATATTTACTGATTTGAAGCTAACAGCATTTTTATTTTGTATGAAAACTGATTAGTATTCAAGAGAAGATGAGTATATACAAGATCTTCAATAGAAAACAATGATAGAAAAGTCTGAAACATTTTTCGAGTTGTACTTGTATTAGGTGCCAGCGTTTCGACACAATCGAAGTAAAACTGTAATTATTTCTAAGACAGTATATTTTTAAATGCACTAGTAAAAAATCTGATGTGGCCAGGCACATGACTTTATCATACAATATATAAAATTAATAGTTTAGCTACATGAGATTCTATTTGATCGAGATCGGTCGTGTCTGCATTAAAATAAAACGAGTTAGCCAGGATTTCACAGATATTTTGATAATATTGACAGTAGGTGTTGTAAAAAAATCAGCGTTTGACTTTACCTACTGTCAGAATGAAAATAATTGTCAAATCCTGGCTATCTAAGTTTTAATGCAGACACGATCTCGAGCAAAAAGAATTTGCTCATACAGCTAAACTCTTAATTTTACCTAAAATGTCATATACATAAATTATACAAAATGTCCTCTACTTTGATTTATTATTTAACTATTTTGATGAAATCTCAGAAATGGCCGCTCATTTGGTATACATTATATCAATATATCAAATTTGGTATACTTCAACGGCATAGATTTAACTAAGGAAAATTACGAAAACAAAGTTACAACTCTTAGTTACTTCTAAGAAACACTTAAAATGTAAATTAATAACACAAAACAAAATGGAAATGACTGTCATAGTATCGATGACTATCTAGTTTTTTGGGGATTGGTGAGGTTTAACACAATGTATGCCCTCCACGAGCACGAATCTGCGAAGAAATTCTTCGGGTGTGCTTTCCCATTCCTCAATCAGAGCTTGTGTCAGTTCCTGTATGGTTAGTGGTGGATTACAGCGCTTGCGAACACTTCGTTCAAGCTGATCCCACACGTGTTCAATAGGATTCAGGTCAGGACTTATTTAACTTATTCAAAAAGTTACACGTTTGGAAAAAAGTGTTCCTCCATTATTTTGAGCAGTATATAAAACAAAAAGCATCAATTGATTTCAAACTGAAATTCAATCAAAAAACTTTCTTTAGAACCACTTTATTGTATTTTTTGTACCTATACCTTATTGTAACTATAATACTAACACCATGATTGATCTCATGCGATGTGTTTAAATTTTATTTAACGAACATATTTCACATTTGTTTGGTTTATTAATTTCATGTTAGATATCAATCAACTCTCTTCATCCTCTCTTCATTTTCATAATTTAAATTTAAATAATTTTCAAAACAAACAACCTACAAGTTATTTTTAACTAACAATCATTTAAGACTAAAATGCACGGCTTCCTCCGTGCAGTCTCTTGATAAAATTTGACAAAATTTAATGAACCTGATACAACCCGATACCAAAAATAGATATCTATTGATAGCCAACTTAATAACTAAACCATGTCTCTCGCTCCCATCAAACAATTGACAAATGTCGCTGCGTGACTGCACTCAGACCATCATCCACTGAAACCGAACGTCATCCACCAAACTAGCAATAATACAGGGCTGATTACCTCCCTTAAACAAACAGAATAATCAATTTGCATTTGGCCTACAATGCGACGCCGAAGAATAATGCACATAATTAAGGTAACGGATGCATCAAGATATACACACAGGAGAGGGGGGGGGGGAGGTGGTAGAGAGGGGTTGCATCGGGTGGAACGTGGTCGGCATTTGATTAAATCGATGTTTGGTATGCACATACGAGGACTTGATTGTCTTCATTACGGCATCGTTAAGGCCCCGATACTATGGGATTCAGTCAGACCGCCGCGCCGTAATCAGTGAATTTATCGGTGTTTGTATGCTGAATGCACCGTTTTTCATCCTGAAACGCGCGCTCGACGCTGCAATTATTGAGCGGTCTTGTGTTGTTAATTTTTGTTTTATTGCGTGACTTCCGATTGCAACTATCATTAAGAGTTTACGATAGGTTTGAGATACTCTTACTAACTTTTAGAAAGCCGTGTGAGTTGGCAAGTTTATTTTGATAGTTTGTTTTTGTATGGCTTCATGATTTGGTAAACAGGAAAACACGGTATCTTAGAAGCTCCGACAGCATATTTACAGAATTCGTGTTTTTTTAATGGTAACGTTGTTTCTACTGGTACACATATCTGCCGTTTGCGAGATTTTTTATTGACTACCCAAAAACGAAATTTACTGTGCTAAAAAAGAACATTCTTTATAAGTAAACTAAACTTTGTGATAACGTTACTATATTGTGTAAAATATGTGCTCAACACTTCTGAGTCAACTTATATATTTTTTCTGTGGTTCCCTATCAATTTGTTTCATATTCATATTCATAATTAATCCTGTCAAATTTTAGTTCGATGAATATTTATTAACATGTGTACCAAGGAGCTCAAAAAACGAGATTATATGTAATTTAATGATGCACAAAACTAATTATTTTGTTTTAATACAATAAATTTCGATACCACAACTATTAACTTAATAAAAAAATCTGATGTGGCCAGGCACATGACTTTATCATACAATATATAAAATGAATAGTTTAGCTGCATGAGAATCTATTTTATTGAGATAAATCGTAAGTATTGTCAAAGCATCAGCACTTGACACTACCTACACTACGTCATTAGAATAATAGTTATTTATGTAGTTTTTTATATAGTTATTTATATTACATCCGTCCATTCAGATATTCCCATGTTTGACAGTCATGTTGGTGACAGCTGCGTGCTTGCTGGAAATAGTGTCAGATTTCTGGGGTTGCAGTTGTCAGACGATTTAAAGTGGAACGAGCACTGCAGGGAGCTAGT
This sequence comes from Melinopterus prodromus, assembly GCA_964023965.1. Classification (NCBI taxonomy): domain Eukaryota; kingdom Metazoa; phylum Arthropoda; class Insecta; order Coleoptera; family Scarabaeidae; genus Melinopterus; species Melinopterus prodromus. Next base: position 100,694,420 of record OZ030390.1, read on the forward strand.
TAGTAAACTCAACACGGCTACTTTTAAATTACGTTATCTAAGAGAAATCGTCGATTTTCAGTGTTTGAGGAACATCTACTTCGCGGAATTTCACTCGCGAATGAGCTATGGAATTTTATTGTGGGGTTCCTCTCCATGCAGGGTCGATGTTTTGATTGCACAGAAAAGAGCATTGCGCTGTATCGCGGGGGTCAGTCAAATGACTTCTTGCCGCAACATATTTAAAGCATTTGGCATTTTAACTGTGTTGTCTGTGTACGTGGTTGAGGCTTCATGTTATGTTCACAGCAACCGCACGAATTTCCAAGCAAATGATCATGGCTATCCTACCCGCGGTAACGATCTTGTTGTTGCACGTCATATGTTACATACTACTGAATGGTCACCACGTGTTTTGGGGGTTCGCATTTACAATCACCTGCCCGACTCGCTAAAACAGCTAAGTCTTAAAATATTTAAGTCAACGCTAAGGCGTTTGTTATTACACCAAACAATTTATACACTGGAAGAGTTTTTTAGAGTGGATTTTAGCCAATTATAATTTTGTCATTTATTTAGTTCATATTGTTGAATTATAGTTAATAGCTTATTTACTATGTTATGTTACTTTGTTTTTTTTATTTTTTCAACAGGTGAAAATGTACTTTTGAATTGTTCTTTATGTTTATACGAATTTTTTTTTTCTGTTCTCATTGATCTTGTAATTTGACATGTCTCATACTTTTACTATAAGAGATCAATAAAATTATTATTATTATTATTATTATTATTATGTCACAAGTGCCGAAAGTACGGAATAGCGCGGCGTCCGGTGATGCGGCGCGTCACCGAAGGCGAAGCGTCGCCGTCGCATGTGAGCGAGTCGCGCTATGTAGTTTTCGGCAGGAATGACATCCACGTTTTTTGTGTTGCTTTTTGAGAAATACGTGCTTACAAAAAATTAAAAATGGTTCTTTTTCTGGATAGGAAATGTTAGGTTGAATCAAATTCTGACAGATTTATATTCGTTCATGACACTGTAGATGTCACATCCGTACCAACATACTAAAACGTAACTATACTCATCGCTGTACTTTATTTACAATTTTCTCAATTATCGTTTTTACAATTAGATAACAACGGGTTGATATTTCTTATCAACAAACAATCAAATTGGCGATCTTATTTTATTTGAATTTTGTATTTTCTACTTTGCCGCAGTAGAGCGGCAACGTTCCATAGCGGTTCTCCAACCTCTGATGAAATCAGCTGTTTTCGAGTGTGACTGCCATAGACATTTCTGTGGTGACAGCACAAAAAAATATTTGTCAAATCCAGGCTACTTTGAAGTTTCATATCAATGCAGATGCGACCGATCTCGATCAAATAGAATTTGCTCTTAAAGCTAAACTATTAATTTTACCAAAAAATATCATAGGCATAAATTATTCAAAATTTCCTCTACTTTAATTTATTATTTAACTATTTTGTCGAAATTACAGAAATGGCGGCTCATTTGCAAAATCTTTCAAAAAGGCTTAGAATAAACTACCAGTTCCTTTGGACCCCGTTCAACCAAAAGCTTTTCAGCTCTAAGTTTGGTAACAAAACTTCTAAATATGAACTTTCGTTCCGATACCTTTAGTAGTTTCTCCGGAATCGTCGCCACAAAAATCGTTTACACACAGACATACATACGCACAGACACACACACACACACACACACAGACATTTTTTTGTACCTTGGTCAAAAATGTTCAGGGGACCCAAAAAGACCTATTTCCGCTAAAATCTCAATTTTTTTTTTCGGCATGATTACAATACTTTAGCATACTGCGTATGATAAAGTAAAAAAATCTCATGTGGTCAGGCACATGACTTTATCATACTAAAGATAAAATTAATAGTTTAGCTGTATGAGATTCTATTTGATCGAGATCGGTCGTGTCTGCATTACAATAAAACTAGTTAGCCAGGATTTGACGGATGTTGCGAAAATTACAGAAATGGCGGCTCATTTGCAAAATCATTGAAAAATGCTAATGGTAAATATCCAGTTCCTTTGGACCCTTTTGAACAAAAAGCTTTCCAGCTCTAAGTTTGGTCATGAAACTTCTAAATATGAGAACAGATTCCATTCGTAGTTTTTCCGGAATCGTCGCCCCACAAATGGGTACACACAGACACACATACACACATTGTCATTAGAATGAAAATATAAAATTCTGGCTAACTAGTTTTATTTTAATTGTAACACGACCGATCTCGAGCAAATAGAATCTCATGCAGGTAAATTATTAATTTTATATATAGTATAATAAAGTCATGTGCCTGGCCACACCAGATTTATTTTAAATTAAACTAAAACTGTGGTATATTATGGTAAAACAAAATAAAAAAAGACATTTGGGGTACATCGATATTAATCGTAATATGTGTTGCTCAATCTTAAATTACACAGCACATAAGTAAGTGTAGATATTAATGATTAAATTAAGAATATCCCGAAGAAAAGACTAAAAGTTTTAGTTTATATGAGTATAACCTTACCTGTCGTATTTATCATCTCAAATTGACTGTTTAGATATTCATCGATTCCACATAATTCGGTGTGAGTTGTCAAATCCACTGGCTGATATTGTAGTAAACCTGTCAAGAATTATTAAAATGTTGAGAAAGAAAATGCCGCTTAGCTTTGCAGATTAGTTTAATTTACATTGGTACCGGTTTCGGGAATGCTGCCATCTTCAGCTAAAATAGTCAATTAGTTAAAAACTTCTACAGCTATAGGATATTAGAAGTTTTTAAGTATCCTATACTTCTTTGAATTGAATAGGAATCCAAAAACTTTCTTATCGCGTCAGTTTTTCTGGTTTGATCTGTTTGGGCATTTGTAAAATCAACTTTCAGTATTAATTCATTAAATTCAGTATTAATGTATTGAGTTTAAGGTACTCTTTGAGGCACTTTTTTTAGTTCTATGGCTGAGACGCATTGGATTGAGCCACAAAAAATTACCAAAAATTACACCTATTAACTTTCCATTTATCAAAATCCAAATTCCACATTGTTTTTCTCGGAAATGTTCCCACACAAGGCACTATAAGGCACAAGGCAAATAAAGTATAAAGATAGTTGAATTGGGTAACAACTACTGATATCCAGAAAAACCTACCCATTCTAATTGAACGAAAAACCAAAACGAAACAGAATTTTCCTGAACACCTTTATTTAAACATTATCTTTGCTCGGTAGACAATATTTAGCCAACTATGCCTCAACCATATAATCATAAAGAATTTAATACAAAAGGTAAAATGAGTTTAAAGGGATACTAACCTGTACAATCTCACCCATATATACCCTCTACGTCATCAGGTTTCGACCTTGTGTTCCCTTTCTATTATGCATGTCAAATGAGCAAAACGTTAATACGCACTTGTCAGAATGACATCTTGTGGCGAAATGACTTACAGTGTTCTAAAAATCTGTAAAATTATAATTAAATTATCAGTGATAATCAGATGCTAAGCTAAAACCGTTAAATCCAAATTCCAATTGTCAACGAAAAGATAGGAAAAACTGCCTTCAAATTTAAATGTTAGGGATCTATAAAACGATTTTTTGGAATATTCATCCACATAACACTAATAATTTAATTAAAAGCATTATCAATTATCACAGCTCGATGGATTGTGTCAGATTATGACACCACAATAAATAATTTAACGATGAGCATCACGTTACGTGGATATTTTCTATATAGTAGATCGTTAATACATAATTACCAGAACGCATAATCAGCTCATTAATTAAATAATTCAAATCCATAATTCCAACACATTACGATCAATCACAATGGCGAGCAGTATTTTTAAAATTGCCCATATCGAGAGAATGTTTTGCGTATTAATTACACCACCAATATTCAAACAAATGAAACTCGCATACCGCACGATCCAACCAAAATATTTAAAAGCTACACATTTATATGTGGAATATTAGTAGCTATATTCCTATAAACTAAATCAATTTTCTTTAAAATTATGTTCTTCCTTGTTTCAGGATATCTTCAAGAACTCTCTCCTTCAAACTACACACCTACATTCATAACTCGCGTAGAACAACCACTCGCAAGCCAAAGCCATGAACCATCCTACGTAACTCTAAGAACAGTGGTCGAAACGCAAGACCTTAGGCCGGACTATGGCCAACCAACAACGCACCAACAAGAAAACCAACAACAGCAACAACAACACCAACATCCGCGCGGACGAAAATCATTAGCGATGTGTTTTACAAGCACGGGGGCTGCACTATCTTTACCCCCGAAGAAAAAAGACATCTACCGACCATATTTGGACGACAAACCTCATCTACCGATCATACCACAGATCCGCGTGCCAGCTGAAGAAGACTTGCACGCGGCGCACGCCATCTTGGATTTGAGCGCTTCAACGACCGTGTTCATGCCACAGCATCAACCTCCAGCCCAGATACCGCCAGTCGAACAGCACATTTTACAGGAGAGGAGGGATCTGATAGAGAATACCTCACCGAATGTCGTGCCACAGCCTAAGAGTTCGAAAACTGTCGCGTATACGTACGAAGCGTTTTTTGTTAGTGATGGGAGATCGAAGAAGAAGATCCCAGAGGATGCACCTGTCATTGTGAAGCCCATAAACCCTGAGAAGCCTAAGTATACTTGTAGTGAATGCGGGAAGCAGTATGCCACCTCCAGTAACTTATCAAGGCATAAGCAGACGCACAGGAGTTTGGATTCGCAGTCGGCGAAGAAGTGCATCACCTGCGGTAAGGCTTACGTGAGCATGCCTGCTCTGGCCATGCATGTGCTAACTCACAAGTTGGCTCATAGGTGTTCAGTTTGCGGAAAGCAATTTAGCAGGCCGTGGCTCCTCCAAGGCCATCTTAGATCCCATACCGGTGAAAAACCTTACGGATGCGCGCATTGCGGGAAGGCGTTTGCTGATCGCTCCAATCTAAGAGCGCACATGCAGACGCACTCAGCTGATAAAAACTTCGAATGCCCGCGTTGTCACAAGTCGTTCGCACTGAAATCGTACCTAAATAAGCATCTGGAGTCGGCTTGCCTAAAAGAGGATCCTAATATGTCGTCGGAAGATGAAGGGAGAGTCTACGGAGGTTGATTCCTGAAAACGTTTCCTGAAAATTTGGGACTGAGAGAAAGGTGAGAGATCGAGTGTGCTGGTCGATAGTCGCGACACGTAGCGGTGCCTTTCGGAACCCGAGTCACGACTTGTAGATTAGCAATGATTTATTCTCGGCCGGGACGAAGAAGCGCTCCCCTCCCCCCCTCCCGCCCTTGTAAATAGGCGTTCTAACCCCCATCCCCAAAAAGAAACTCCTTAAAGAAGTATAACACATCGCAACACGTCCAGTAAATTTAGGTACCCCCTTGTCGAGGAGGGTGTAGTTTTTAAGGTGTAATAAAGAGTATAGATTTATGTCGGGTCGGCTTGAAAAGGTATTGCCAACTTTAAAAATTGAGGAGGAATACTGTTTCCTCTTTTCTGGAGTTGGTATTGTTGTAGGAAACCTGAATGCAGCTTTTTTTAACACCAATCTTCTGTATTTCTCGAGTAATTTCAGTAATTTCTTCAGTAATTTCAAAATGTTACCTGCGATACCCTTAAAGTATTGTTAAACTCAGGAATTTAAATCTTATGAAATTTTGGACGTATTCTTACTACCAAACTAATTTCTTATGCGTGAACTCGTACTTTGCATGTGCCCACTAAATATTTTCTTCTTTTCAACGAACAAGCGTCATCAGAAAGAATTTTAAAGATAATGCGACGTAATAAAATTCTCTAAATAAAACCCTTAAGGTTATATGGAATGTTGTTTCTTTATTCAGAAATTATTCGCGTGACAATCGATTTCGATATTTCAATATCATCATCAGGTCAGCTCTACGGAAGACATAAACAATATATAAATTAACAAATCAATCACATTACAAATTCTTGGTAACTTACTGTCATTAGGAAATAGAAATAAAGTCAAACGTCATCATTACAAACACAAACAACAGCATGGGGCAGGTATGCCACAAAATCGAGCGTGGTACTTGTTTTAAAATTAAAATTATTCCCTCTATCGCACTCCACACAACCATGGACAAATGTCATGTGAGATTGAGGTTATGTCGGATAATTTTGTTACGTCAAATCTAAAAACGTTAAATATACATTAAATACTATCACAAAATCACACAAGTGTAGGGTGTCTTACATCAAACTAATCTCACAAATCGTGTAATGTCGATTAGAACGGATAATTATTATTATAGCGTGGATTATCGTAATAAGAGATGCAAACAGGTGACACCGTATAGAATATATGAACAACACAATGACCAACCACATAAAACTAAACGATGGCAGCACCAAACTTTCAAATGCTCTAACGTTCAAAATCTCCAAGTTACACGATTGGTTAGGCTGAGAGTACAATTCAATTAAAACAAGTACCACGCTCGATTTTGTGGCATACCTGCCCCATGCTGTTGTTTGTGTTTGTAATGATGACGTTTGACTTTATTTCTATTTCCTAATGACAGTAAGTTACCAAGAATTTGTAATGTGATTGATTTGTTAATTTATATATTGTTTATGTCTTCCGTAGAGCTGACCTGATGATGATATTGAAATATCGAAATCGATTGTCACGCGAATAATTTCTGAATAAAGAAACAACATTCCATATAACCTTAAGGGTTTTATTTATTCTCATATCCAAATATGGAAAGGGTAGACCACTTCGTGATTACTAAAATTCTCTAAGTAGGCTGAAATAAAACCCAAAACCTGGACTTTTAAGCTGCTAAAGTCAAGCTTTCAGTTGAGCCTGACGTAATACAATCTTTCAGAAGGCTCCAATGACAGTTGAGTATTGAACTGAGTACAGAACTGAATTCGTGCATTTTTTAATAAAACATGCAAATAGCTGACAAAAGAACTTAATGAGATAAAAACCAGGATTTCTACAAGTGGTTCGTATACTGCATTCAGTGTTTCTATAGCAATATTAAGGTGCGTATTATTTTGTCTCTTTTCTGGAGTAACTGCTTCAAAATGTTATATGACCTGAGAAACAATTACAGTATTTTTCAAAATGAAGTTTGTATTAAGAAACAAACATATGCAAAAAAATTTTTTTTTAAACTACGCTTTTAAAGTAAAATCCATTTCTTGTTATTGATTGATGCATTGCCAGCGTAAAATCAGTCTACTTGTATACGTAAAATATTGATTACAATATTTGATTTACAAGTGAAGTTAATATAAGCATCGTAAAACAAATTTAAGTATATTTTTTACTTAAATTTGTTTTACTATCCTTGTTTAAAAAGTACGCTTTATAAAAAAATCCAATAATTCTAATTTGATAATTCTCCTAAATTTTGAAAATGTTGCAATTTTTGTATTTATTGTCAACGGACACATACAAAATTTCAATTCGATTGAACAAATACGCCAAATAAAAAAAATGTTTGAGAATTTTTGAACATTTTCCAATCTGTTTTATTGATTGTCACTCGAAATCTGTTCAAATGCTAAATTTAAACTTGTTTGTCAGTGGACACACCCAAAATTATAACTCGATTCGACAAATTTACCAAACTGATTTTTTTAATTTAGCGAATTTTGAAATTTTTTTGATTGATTCGTGCATTGTCACCCAAAATCTGTCCGCCTACAAAATTTCAACCCGATTGGACAAATTTGCCAAAACTTGAAAATTTTACAATTTTTGTTGTTGATTCATGCATTGTCAAGGGAAATCTGTACACATGCAAAACATGCAACTTAATTGTACCAATTTTCCAAATTTAGAAAATCTTTATAAATTTTGGAAATTTTTTATTACATATTGATTCATGCATTGCAACCGGAAAGCTATCTACATGCAAAATTTCAACTTGATTGTACAAATTTTCCAAATTTTGAAAATGTTTACAAATTTTGGAAATTTTTTATTACCTATTGATTCATGCATTGCAAACAGAAATCTGCATACATGCAAAATTTCAACTTGATTGTATCAATTTTCTAAATTTTGAAAATTTTTACAATTTTTGGAAAAGTTTTATTGCATATTGATTTATGCATTGCAACCGGAAAACTGTCAACATGCAAAATTTCAACTCGATTGGACAAATTTTGAGTGCGAATAATAGAACACTTTCCAGATTTTTAATTTCTTAATTTATTAAAAAATACAACTCTTCACGCAGGACAACAACTAAGGAAATCGGAAAAGTTACAACTGATTCTGATGTGCTTTTTTGTAGTATCTGAATCCGACAACAGAAATTATGAATTGAGTCTAGTTTTTAAGAAAATCATCTAAAGAAGGCAAAATAAGCGTTTTATTTTCTCAAAAACTGGACACAATTAAAAATTTCGTACTTTTATATACATACACAATATAAATATATATAACATTGGCCCGGTAATCCGACAAACCTGGGTTCAAATCACACGTGGGGCTGTAATTTTTTAAATTAAAAAATACAATCCTCTCGTTTTACCTATTCCAGTTTTGTTATTTATTTGAATTATTTTTCTTGTCATTTAACATTTTAAAGGGGTGACCCTTACCAATTCTTTTTACAATATAGCAAGCACCCTAACCAATAACTTAAAATATTTATTGTAAAGAATGTTTAAAGTTGTGCAAAAAATTTTCAGGTTATCCCGTTTTTACCAAAAAAAAAGGCGTTAGAACACCATTAAACTAATATTCCAAAAAAATGGATTGTACATAGTTTTTAGTCGTATTGGCCACAGCGTAAGATTGTTTATATTTGGCGCACCAGTAGTGATAAAAGATTTAAGAAAAAAACTACACAAAAAATAATAAGAAAAAGTTGTTGAGTTCGGAGTTAAAGTTTTTGTACCCCTTAGGTGTCGTTAGGGTTGATTATACCACATAAAGGGTACGCGATATTCCTAAATTATTGCTGGTTTCCAAAGCAATATCCGCCCACTTTTGGGCGGGCAAAGAAGCAACGTTTCGCAAACAACGAAGTTTATGCAAATATTAGTATTATTACCTAACTTATTACTACTTCTAAGAAATATTTATCTATAACTAATGAGAACTATAACGTACGTAGCTGGTAAGAGTGAACGTGAAGTGAGATTTTATTGTTTACGTATTTTCGATTAAAATACAACGAAACTTGAAGTTGAAGTTGAAGTTTATATTCTAGTCGCAGTCTAGTCCCGAAATATAAGTAGTTTTGGACAAACCAAAATCGAGATCTCTATAATATTTAATTTATTCTAATTTATTTCTTATTTATTTATCGAAAAAAAAAAAACACTTGTCCTAGTCCCAATTTGTAGTCAATTATTTTGCGTAAAAAAAAACATTATTTCTATATGCGTCTAGACGTAAAATGATGATGTAGAGTATAAAATTGTGAGTGAAAATACAAAAAAACTAAAACAAAGAGATATTATCCAACGAAACATAGTTTTGGCAGTATTTTTGCAAAAGTGTATTTAATATATTATATAAAATATTATTATTTTAAAATATTATTGTAATGTTAATAGTGTATTTATGTGGTTTTGTAAAATTCAAGTTTGTTTGATTTCTTTGAAAACTTTGGAAAAGAAACAACGAATATTATCAATTAATCTTGCGATTAACCAAAGGAAAAATCTAGTCATTCTTTTAGCTACTAGCTAGTCAATAATTTTAATTTCTTAAACGATACAAAAATCATTTGTTAATTTATATAGAAATCAAATAAGCTTGAATTGGTTAAATATGAAAATAGGACGAGGGGCCTTGTGCAATAGGCCCGAGCGCTGAACCCAAGGCGAGTGTATATCTAGTCAGTGTGGAAGTAAAACAAACGAAGTCTTTTTGTCAGTAGTAATTTCGATTCAAGCAAGAGTTCAACTTCGCGAACGCTACGTCTAAGTAACTTTAAAATAAACAAACAAACGAACAAACAAACAAAAAAAACGCAAAATATACAACGAATGTGATGATAATAAGGGTGCCTTAAAACGGCACTTCATCACAACGATTTATAACCAAAAATAAACATAAAATACAACGTTTTTTCGAGTGGCCCACTATAATTATTATATTAAGTGACAACACAACGAATAATTGGAACTCTTGTTAGGACGATTTTTTATAGTATATTGCAGGACAAGTGAAGAAACCACATGTTTTCACTCACGCGTATGTTAGGGATTTCGGCACGAGGGGAAGCCCAGTGTGGAAAGACATACAAGTGAGTGAGGTGGTTCTCACGAGTGCTGTTTAGCGTTTTGGTCAATCCTACCACTTAGTTTAAAGAAATAGCGTTATTAAAATGGCCACCAGCTTCTGTGAGGTAAAGAACTACTTTCAGCTCTCGTATCAAAAGTTAGAAACTTACTATTTCAGTGGTAGGATTGGACAAAAATCTTTGTTTCTCTGGAAAGGGATGAGTATATGAGTGTGTGTGTGTGTGTGTGTGAACAAACAGGTAGTAGTAGCGAGAGTGTCTCTATTTTGCTAGATACGTAGGGATTTTTTGGTTTTCATTTTGACGTATATATTATAACGGATATTATAATATATAGTTTATAATTAAAGATTTGCTGGCAAAGATCCCGGGGATGACGTAAACGCTCGGGACGCTCGTGGCTACTTACTGTTTTATGTGAGTTTAGCGAATCTCGTAATTCGACGAACCGACGAAGAATCTACTAAAAACAAAATCTTGGTATGTTTAGGAGTGGAGCAGGTACCCGAAATGTCTCAAAGTGATTACTAATAGACGCTATTGTCGCTTAAAATACAACTAGGTAATGCTTTTTCTATTTCTAAGGTCTTAAGGACCTTAGATCTTTTGAACTAATCTCTAGTTTGCAATAATATGTTGAATAGGAAATTGTGCAATGTTATCGACTAACAAAAGAAAATTAAATTGTATGAAATTGCATAAGGAAAATCCTGAAATACGTGTGTTTCAGAAATAAGGGGTTATCTTGAAGGAACATATCCGCCAATGACGCAACTGCGCGCTGTGGTCGATCAAAGTTATTGCGCATACTAGTCATCAGTTGCATACAATTGCCATCCGTCCGTCTCTGGGACTACACAAATCCCTACACAAACACCTCACCATTAAGTGAGATATTTGTGGTAGAATGTTGACGATTTTCTTGCGCTGAACTGGGTCGGACGCCGTTTTTCTTTATCAATTTTCTTAAGAATGCGATCAGTTAGACCATACGGTCCATTAAGGTTAGCCGTTATTTCTGTAACACCCTGTATAGTAATAATAATACTCATACTGATCACACGGCATATATATGGTGCTAGACTATTAGAAATGTATTACTTCCTTTATGAAAATACTGTTTTTATTTTGATTAACAGATCAAAACATAAAAAGAATGCCTTTGTTTGGTTTTTTTTTTTTGGAAGTTTTAAGGATGTTTATCAAAATACTAAGGTGTCCCTAAATTCCAAAAGGCAGTTTTAGCAAAAAACCGTATAAACAGCAACTGTTTAGTGAGGAATGAGCGTATAAACATTACCTATCCCAAGGTTTTAACATGATTTCTGCAGTTTTCAATTAACGATCATCTTTCCATTTGCTTTCTTTTTCAAACCTTCTAACACAAAAAAAATTCAAATTTTGACTACGTAATATTTAGAACCACGTCTATAGATTGGAATTTTTAACGTTGTAAACCAGGTTGCATGGAAGCGGGACAGTGGGCATGGAGATGCTGTTACAAAATTTCGGTGGCAAAGAATTTTATGACAAAGAAAAAAGTCCGAAAGAGCCATTAATTGAAAACTGCAAAAAGGAGTTTCTGATTCTTACTGGCGTTCAAATCAACCATCTATCTTCTACTGTTGAGGTTCTCTAGCATCAACGTGATGTTGTTCTTCTTCAGTACATGTTAAAATAAATGATAAACATAAATGAAAAAATTATGCCAATTATCAAAATTTTGTCTATCAGACCATACATTTTGTAGCCAATTTGATTGAAGTGTTTTGAAGCCACTTGGCCTTTATACCACCAGATCTACTAGACGGGCTTGCTGATTTCGTTTTCATTAGAATTTATAATCTGGAAATAGAAGAAAATTGCATTGAAAATTGTATTCTTAACCGACAAGACCTGTCAAAAATCAATCGAAAAGCAATAATAAGTGCGGTGCGCGCTCTACTCCGAACGTTTCGCGGTTTTTGCGCAAACTAAAAATCTGTATTCGAAAGCAATATCAACAATCTCGATGTCTTTTTGTTAGATTATAAGAAAGCAAACAAAAGAATGGTGTCGTTTTATCATGGGAGGCTCCTCTTATATGGAGTACAGTAGGTCTCTGCGGCTGTATCGAGTAGACCGAACTGACCCGGGGTATGCCGGGTATTCAAAAAGCAATAAGCACCGTAGTGGGCGACGATCGGCATACAAAACGGCCCGTCGCCCGGTAACCTATAGCAATATAGAATTAAACGAAGTAACTCTTAAGTAAAAACAAAAAAACTCTAGCTTAAGATAGAGATAAACGACAGATGACGAGTTGCGAGGCGAACGAGTCGTTCGCCTCCCTTGTAAGGGCGACGGCTTCTCTCTTTCCACGTCAAATTATGCCCCGTTCAATTATTTAATCGAAAAATAAAAATAGCGAGAAAAATTAAAAAGTCAATACGATTATCAATTATTACGGAAACGGTTGACGCCGTCGCCCGATAGATTAGAAGCCTGCCTATATATGATTACTAAGGAGAAAAGATAAAAAAGTATATTATAGCAATATAGCAATTCAGCAATAGATTATACATTTATAAATATACAATATATATTATATATTACAAAATATAATCAAAGCAATATTATATATAAATATATTATTACGATATATTTAATATATATTATTTATCTAGAGCTATTATGGACATATAGACGATAGGGGAGAAGAATTTTAGATGAATATGTACTTTAAAGATGAAAAATTGACGAAGCAAAACGATGTAACGTAAAAAGTTGATGAAACATAATATATAATTAATCCAACGAAATAGCGCTCCAGCGTGATGCGGCACGCGTCGAGTAGCAGCCTTGCCAATAAAAAAAAAATAAAAGCACCAAGAGATATTTGAGTAATCCGGTGGATTTATATATACATGTATGTGTATGTATTATATTGGAGCTCTTTGATCTTTGGACGGTGCAGTGCTTGCTGACCTCTACACTTTACAGTCCAGTAATATTGACCACATTATTTATGTAATGATAACATAGTAAGTTTTGTATTATATATTTTCATAATAAATAGCATAGAAAGAATTTGCGTTTTTTTTTGGGTCCCTAAAATATTAGTTTTCAGAACTAAAAGGTATGTATCGATTACTATTGTTAATTTGAGAACAAAAACTGGTAAGTAGGTACCCTTTACTATTAACTCGTCCAATATATTCTAAACCGCAGCTTTTTTAGGTTATTTAAACTCATATTCAATACTTATTTGACGAGCACGTAACTAAGGATTTGAATCGCGAGCATGAAGTTTATACGCGAGCTGTACGCGATCGTGTGAACATGCGAGTGATTTATATCCGTTGTGTGCGAGTCGAATACGACGTTTTATCTACGACTCATAAATTCCATTTGAATATTTTAAATGTATTTGTCAATAATGGCGAGGCGAACGATCACATAACTGTTATCCACGAAGTTTTTGACAGACTTTTGACACTAGCGTTGTATAATGATGCTAGTTCCCTGTTTGTTATTATTGTTATTATTGGATTTAGAAATTCAATATCAGAATTTAAATCATTTTCAGGCATACCTACCCTGAAAACGATTTTAATTGCTTTGTTCTTATAAAAACTAAAACTTTGCACTTATAAACAAAAACATTTTCTTATATTATGTAGGTAGCTTTAATATGAATGTTATTCATTGCAAGGAAAATGTATTCTGTATTCGGTAGTTTATTGTGTGTATGATAGGGTGACCAACTTTTTCAATTGCCAAATCGGGACGCTTGGCGATCGGGGTTGGGTTGGGTTAGTGTAAAATATTAAACAAAACGTCCTGAACTATAAACAAATTGTACCATTGGGTAAACTGCCAACAGCAAATGTTTACTATGACCTATAATACACGTTTTCACTTTCAATAAAAGAAAAGAAGCTTAAGAAATAACAATATAAATAAAACAAACATTCTTTAACTTTCACTAGTTAAAACAAAAAAAGAAACATAACACAACATAAATCAAACACAATTCTACAATTTTTACAAATTGTACCACAAGAACCTAACTTAAAACAACATTTTTATTATGATAGTATTTTTTAACTAAAAATAATCATTAAATAAACTGTATGCAAAAATTGAAACATACCTATATCTGAATAAATATAAAATAAAACAAAATTGCACTATTAGGTACTTGACTCTATTCTTCCCGTCTAGACGATCTCTTATTTTTAAAAACATTGTTCTCTCCACTTCGTTCTGTACCGCCAAAATTGGTATTTGTACTGTCTGCTGCAATGAATATGGATTTTATTATTATTAATAAAATTTTATTATTATTAATAAAATATTATTGGATAATGCTTTAGCCGTCTCGCGAATGTTTTCGTGAACATTTAAAATATTTATTTGAATACATTTTTGAACATCAAAGTAGCTAACCAGGAGAGGGAGTATTTTTATGTCTCTGGCTAGATGTGTTCCTCACATTTCTTCTCAACTCTTTCTTTACTTACGGATAAAACAGATTTATTATACTTGCTTCTGTGTTAGTTCGTACGAGACACATCTTCTTTTCAAACATTTACATTAGAAGTTTTGACGTGCAGTCTATTAATCAAAAATTGTGGTTGTGATACAGACAGTGGTATGCATATGTGCCTTGTTTGCAAGCCAAAATCTTTTCTGGTTACCCCACTGTTACGGCTCTAAAACAAGTACTTAATTTCGATGAACTTGCTACATCATGCATTGGTTCTGTATATTCGATGTATGTTTTGCAATATCGTTTCGGCGACTTCCGCCGATGTAAAACTGCATTTTAGTTCTGATCGGAAATTTGGCCTAGTAATTTTCAAAAAAAAAAACGAAATTGTTTTTGTAAGTTGTCATTGAACGTGCTTTTGCGTTTTCTGTCTTTGTGTTCCATATTTTTGGAAGAAATTAATCTAAATAGAAGAAATCCCAAGAACAGAATAAAATAAATCGGTAACATATATTTTTCTCTTTCATGGCAAATTATTAGGATCAATATATCTGTGATTTGCTATGGCGCATTTTATGAATACCAACAAATGTGTAAAATAGAAATTTGATAATAACAAAAATATGTTTTGTATTGTGTTGACGGATTCAATTTGAAAATAAAAAAAAATAAAAATGATCCAACGCGACCTGGCCACTAAATCATACCCCGCCCAAACGATTTCACAAAAGACTAACATTCATTTTTATTTAAGTCACATTAGTTTTTTATTATAAGCAATAAAATTCGGGACTGTCCCGCCCAAATCGGGACGGTTGGTCACCCTAGTGTATGACGAAATGAAAGAAAGTACATTCCTTCATTCATAAATAAAATTAATCCTTGATTCTAATTTTCGATTTGGAAACGTGTCGGTTGGAGCTAATCAATTCTAAAAACAATTGCATAGTATTTTAGCGTATGTCACTGTTGTAATAAAATATTAATTCAAGTACCTAATTATCAATTAGTGATTAAAAATTATCTCAATTTTATTTTCTTCTAAAAAAAATAGAAAATAATTACTCATGTTTGGGTATGGCGACGGTAACCATGGGTGCCATTGTGATTGCTGATAGCAACTGTGATTGAAGTCCTCTTGGCCATTATACCAGATGAATTGCTGGAATCAGTAGTGACGATTTGACCTTTTAGATCAAGTTATATTTTGTTTTTGCCAACTGATTTGTACCAAGATGACCATGATGATTTCGATCAACTTGTTAGGGGAGTAGGAAGTATTTGCCACATACCGGTATATTATGCGTGGTCAAATAGTTAATATAAAAATATCATAAAATATTGATAAGAGAAATATCATTGAAAGCCCGTCCCGTACTGGCGATGTGTCTTTGTTTGGTTGAGTCTGCATTATTAGAAGAGCGCTGAAAACAGTTCATCACTCTCAGATATTACACGATATTAATACACTATGTCGTCTAACTCTCTGTCAGCGGTCTACTGTATCTATTCTTGGGCACGTTTCAACAGTTTTCGATAAATATTGTGTAAAACATTTTGAAAATATTATTATTTTGTTATATTATAGTTTATTATGAGTGTATAACAGTGGTTTAAATAAAAGAATATACAAACTCATTTAAACTGATTTCGCACTGCATAGACGTTATGAAAACGTATTAAGGTTTTGTTTGTTATTTTAAATTTACCAAAGCTGTAAAAAAACATGGTGCTAGGTTATCAGTTGTAACCTCATTTCAGCAGGGTTTCCTCATTTTACCGGACAGTATGACAGCGCCAGAGAATTTAGTACGAGATTGAGTTTTATGTGGACAATGTTGCTACAATGTAACATCTGTTTCGACAATGTATTTAATTTCGGAGCACAAGGTCACTAAAACAAAGTGTTTGTCTGTTTCACCAATGACAATTTATTAAAATATATTAATGGTATGTTGTAAACGAAAAAACGATGATTTTTTTAAAAATCGATAACTTTAAAGGACAAGTATTTGATTTTTTGTCGTTTATTATATTGGTACGTTGGTTTATTTACAAAAAGAATCTTTCGGATTGTGGAATCTTAATGTGGGTGTATTTGTGTAGTGATTTGTGACGTATCTGAGGCTGGTGTATGCGACGGATAATCACTTTGCAACGTTGCCTGTTATTTCTGAACACCCTGTGTTTTCTTTATCACTAACGCTTTGAAAAGTTTATGTATGTCATTCGGCTGGTTTCCATGTGATTCTATACAAATCGAAACCAGTTTTTGTCTGCTTAACTTTTAATATGACTTGAATAGTCCACAAACCCTTCAAAAATTCAGCATTTCACACGATTCTATCAAACACAAAAGATCAATTCTTTGACTAGAATAAACTTTCATTGTACCAAAGAAATATTGTAGATTATTATATTTTTATCCACGACTAATAATATATAATTTATCCACAAAAATATGTTGGTTTCTATCTATTGTACATATATTATTACACATTTATAGTGGCTCATAAGAACACTTCTACACAATAATACTACTAGCCTAGACTAATAGTCAACCCATAAATACATCATCCACATTTGTCGTCACCGAACAGGGACACAAACACGGCCCCATGTATTATATATATATATATAATATTGTACGCTAAATAGATCTCGGAATGGGGTGCAAGGGAAACAAGTGCCGATTCACACGCAGTAATCCGACGTGGAGGGTTGCAACCCCTCGCTCACCGTTCGGAATATCAAAACTTTTTTCTCCCTAGACACCACGCAATATTTCAAATAGTAATAAGCACGGTACGGTACGAGAAAACCACTAACGGCACAGGGTAAGGGCAAGGCAGAGCGTTCCCCCATTCTAATATAATTCGGACTTGTTGCATATTGTTGGGAATATTCAGCTGTTCGGAGCGACAGCACCTGGCGAATTCAACAGCTGACCACCGCACCGCGGCAGGGGTGGATATAGGATGAAGCATCTGTAGTCGGCCGGACGTAATATCAAAACATAAAGCACACAGATAAAAAAAGAATAGGGTTATGACGTTGCGTTGTGTGCGTTTACAAAGGTCTTTATTTTTTCCAGGGCCGGAGTAGGGATGCGTCAATATCAGATCTTTGGATTTAGATTAAACTTAAAATAAAATAAAATTATTTGTTGAAACTTTTGTCTGTTAGCTCGGTGCGTTTTTATGATTTTCTTTAAATGCCAGACACTTGTAGACAACCTGAAACATGATAAGAGATGTTAAGAGAACACAAGTTTTGACAAGTTTCCGTTGACGTTTCGCGATATACTCTGACGTCACACGTACGCCTATCATGTTTGATAAAGCGACTGATGAGTGTTTAAGATAGACGCGTTTCGGCAACTCCAAATTATGTTCAGCAGATTAAAAAAATCAAGGCGGAGATCAGAAAGTAATAAATAAGAATATTCTTTGTTTTATATAAAACAAAACTGGAAATTATAAAACACATCGGAACTATACTCCGGGGCATATTTTAGTAGACATTGAGTTACCTTTCTTAGTGATTATCTATGATTCGTTTAAAGATTTATTATTCCAAATTAAATTTAAATCAGATATTTGGAAAACAAATTGCATGATTTTGAAAGAAGGTACTTAATTATCTCCACAGTGTGTTTCAAACCTGGACCACAAAATTGCAAAAAAATCATAATTGGTTAACCTAAAAAAAGTTATTTAACATTAAAGATAAAATTGCTGTTTCCTTGTAAACCCTCATTCAACCCTCAAAAATTCAGGAAGATCATGTTGATTGTCCCGGTGTAATAATTTCTGCGAATTTCCAAATAGCAAAGACAATTGAAAATTGTTTATAATATGCTGAAAATGTTGTCTAAGGCCATGATTAATTACAAAAGATATTAAACGTCAAAGATTAGTAACGCAGTGTTTTCTTTAGACCGTTAACATTAATTTTAAAATAATAATTTCATGTTGCTAGAAAATATTAGTTGACACAAAAAAGCGGATTTAGAAAATACCGATTTTCGAATTCCAAATTTCCAAAAGAACGAGTAAAATTGGCTTTTAATGTTCTTCAGACAAATCAATATAATTAAGTAGTAAAAGAAATATTTGTATATACATATTTTCATACTTTAATATTAATGGAATTACAATACTATAATTTTTACAAACCATAATTTTTCTACATCGTACACAAAAATTTACTTACGTAAACAAAGCTAACATGGAGATAAATAATTTAAAGCAAAATTTTGAATGTCCTGTAAACGATTACTTGGGTAACAGATAATGACAATTGCAACGATCTATTATTTCTTCAGGTGTTTCATTGCATTATTTTGATAATTGTAGCTTTTAATTATATCGCTAGTTTGCTATGCACATTGTCATTAAACAGAAACTGTTCTATGCTTGTACTTCGCATATAGAAGAGTTCAAATACTGTTTTCTTGTTTTTTTTTGCCATGTTGGATATGTTTTAGATTTAATGAATCAACAACACGGAATGATGTGATGTTGATTCATTAAATCTTATGAAACTATCAATTTAAATTGCAGATTAGTTATTGTCTGACAGCGATTTAAATAGACACAGTAATGATTTTAAAAACATAGTTTATGGATTTTACATATTAATTTCAATTTCTAAAATTGTTTTTTTTTATTTATTAACCGGTTGTTGAATGTCACAAAAACTCGTTTTTGAAACCGGTTTTTAAGAAATCGAAAAACAATATGATCGAACGAAATAATCTAAAACTGTTTCCCCCAAAAAAAAGTATTTTTTTAAATTCATCTGTCCTTATAGATTATTATTTTTAGGCCCTTGCCTAAAAATAGGGGTTGAAAATGGTTATTACCTACTAAAGTTATATCTCAAGATCCCGTTAAAAAGGAACCTCCTTTAAATATAAAGAAAAGGTGTTTCACAATTTTTTCCTTGATTCAATTAAGGGGGTGAAAACTTGAGACAGGATCTTAATATGACTATGTCTGAGGCGGGTAAGTTTGGTTTGGCATAATATATCGATTTTCGTTACTCCTCTGCTGTATTTTGGTAGGCACGTGAAGCCGGTGGTCCCGTAACCAGTCGAGACCTCTGATTTCAATAACGGGTATTTTTATAGAAAGGTAGCACGTGGAATAGTAGCTCACAAGCAGAGATAGACTGAATGACTATGGAGGCCGCCCTTCATGGCTGACATGTAGGTCAATCCGCCCGTGACCATGCCGCGCGATCGTGTATACTCCAATACATGAGGATTGTACAATGGAGCCATTGGGACTTAAATGCAGTATTAAAAATCTGATGTGGCCAGGCACATGACTTTATCATACAATATATAAAATTAATAGTTTAGCTGCATGAGAATCTATTTGACTGAGATAAATCGTGTCTGCATTAAAATTAAACTAGTTAGCCAGGATTTGACAGATATTTTGATAGTCAATAGTATCAATCGAAGGTATTGTCAAATCATCAGCATTTGACACTACCTACTGTCATCAGAATAATAGTTGTTTATCTCACAAGTGACGAAAGTACGGAATAGCACAACGAGCGGTGACGCGGCGCGTCACCGATGGCGGAGCGTCGTCGTCGCATGTGAGCGAGTCGCGCTATGTAGTTTTCGGCAGGAGTGACATCAACGTTTTTGTGTTGCTTTTTGAGAAATACGTATTTTAAAAAAAATCAAAAATGGTTATATTTCGGTATAGAAAATGTTAGGTTGATACCACTTCTACGAAATGTCAAGTTTAAAAAGCTAATTCAAATTCTGACAGATTTATATTCGTTCATGACACTGTAGATGACGTTCCATGCGGTTCTCCGAGTGTGACAGCGTGATGACAGCCATAGACATATCTGTGGTGACATCACAAAAAAAATATTTGTCAAAATCCTGGCTACTATGCAGTTTGATATCAATGCAGATGCGACCGATCTCGATCAAATAGAATTTTCTCTTGCAGCTAAACTATTAATTTTACCAAAAAATGTCATAGGCACAAATTATTCAAAATTTCCTCTTCTTTAATTTATTATTTAACTATTTTGACGAAATTACAGAAATGGCGGCTCATTTGCAAAAACCTTGAAAAAGGCTTAGAATAAACTACCAGTTCCTTTGGACCCTTTTGAACCAAAAGCTTTTCAGCTCTAAGTTAGGTCATAAAACTTCTAAATATGAACTTTGGTCGCGATACCTTTAGCAGTTTCTCCGGAATCGTCGCCACAAAAATCGCTTACACACACACAGACATACACACACACACACACACACACACACACACACAGACATTTTTTTGTACCTTGGTCAAAAATGTTCAGGGGACCCATAAAGACCTATTTCCGCTAAAATCTCAAAAATTTTTTTCGGCACGATTACAATACTTTACATACTGCGTATGATAAAGTAAAAATGGAGCTCCTGACTTTTATGATCAAGGAAATTTGTAGTTCTTGTAGTTTCTTTGGTTTCATAATGGACTCATTGTGACACTATTTTCAGTGTATATATGAAAACTGGTTGCAGTTACACATCCACCTCACAATTTCTTTAATTAATGTTAAAATCAACGATGCAAAATTGAAAAATTTGCGAGGCACTTATAATTATTATTGTTTTTTCTTTAAAATAAAGAAACCCAAAATTCCAGTTTTACGAAAATTCGAAAAACAAAAACTACAGCCTCGACAAGGATTCGAACTAGACATACTCGACATTTGTATTGTTTACTGGAGTGATCGCAAAATTCATATTTTAAAACCAAAATTACTAAAATGCCAAAACCAAAGACTACAAAGTAATTAATTTGCAACAATTTTTATGAGTCTTTAGCGTTCGCATTGTGGACACAAGTCCTCTGGTGCCGATCCTGCATCATACTTGCAAAGGGTGTAGCTCTTGTTTGGGTGCCTGAATAAGTTACCGTAAATAAATGAGCAGTTGCATATTTGGAACAATGGAACAGTCACAACCCTGTTCGATATGGGGCTTATTTTAAATGGGTTTATAGAAGCGCAACAAGGGATTTTTACGTGGCCAGATAAAGGGGATATTATCGAAGTCAATTGCGATCGTATTTTGATGCATTTGTCACGCTCAAGAACGGTTGCATAAATATTATAGTGAGCCAGTAAAAAGGGTTGAAACAAGAAACACAATACAAAAGGTTGTAGTTTATTTTACATGAAATCTTTTATTAAGAAATAAAATTTTAAGAAGGTTGAAAGTGTTAAAAATATAGTTCCGTTATTAAGTAAACTTAAGTAAACATTAAAACATATAAAAGGCAGAATGATTCCAGCAAATTATCTTCTTCTTAATTTGTATATTTTATCATTCAAAATTAATATTATAACATCATGCACCGCAATGCTTGAGTACCTCACAACCAAAAACGTATTGTTATAAATAACAATTGATCTATTTAAGAGGAAGGGAGCGTTACTCTTTCACCCCCTGTCATCGAGTGGGGTTGAAGTTATAGGGGGGGGGGCTGGGGCGATCAGACTTGCAACGAAAGTAGATGTTTATTAGGTTAAGGGATTATCGACCGATCGAAAAAGGGGGTGGTAACAATTTCTGGGCCGAAATTTATTATTTTGTTTACGGTTTCAACAAGTATCGATTCACAATGGTCGTCCTGGGAGTCCTCGCTTGAGACTCGGAAGACGAATTTATGGTCGTGTTGTGCTCTACTCTCAACGGTACACTTTGATGTGTCGTAATTAAGTTTGTCAACAATTTATCGCGATAATTGACAGTAAATCGTGATTACAGAGACGCGCATAAATCTATAATGCGAATTAGTCCCGTGATAAGGACCTTAATTGTTTACCCCCGTATTCCTGGGGGGTGGTCGTTGAGAGGATTGTTAGTGCCTTCGATTTTAATTTATGTGCTGTTTGGTGTCTAGTTTAGTACCGACGGACGCTAATGGAAATAGTATTGATAGATCTCTGACTTAGTGACCTGTACATGATTTGGTTTATTGGTTTTGAACTATTTTGTAATAATATGTAAATATTGTCACATAGGGTCATCCAGAGCATAAAACATAATCAATCGCGAGGGTAGCTGTGTGCAGCGATAGAACAACAAACATAAGTCGACACCAGGAAGGTCGGCTACAACCCAATACCTTGGAGAGCTACTATAAATGATTAAAACATTTTGTATTGTAATCAGTCTTCGATCGGTGTTAGTACTAATCTGTATTATACCAGTATGTAATCAGTAATTAGTTACTTAACATGAAGTACAACAAATAAATCAACTGTATAACCGTTGTGAAGTGCCTTAATTCTTTCGGGGAAAGTAAAGGGTGGTTACCCACCAAGGGGTTACCACGCCACCCTATAATGTCAGAATATCGATGTACAAGCCAAAGAAAATTTGGCGGTTATTTTGTGATACTACTTGAGCTACCTTATTTATGCGTTGAAAAAAAAATACAAAAATTTTTACTTGAGACGCTGTATCTTTTACAAATACTCATTATTTGGATGAATCAAAATATTTGGAATTGATACGGCTTGTATTTTAGAACCCAATCAGGAGCCACACCATAGCGTGTCTGTAATGTAGACCACAAATGCGTCATGTTGAAACTCCCGGTATAATAAGTTCTACAAAGTTTTTCTCGAAATTGCAGACACCGTTTTCAAAATCATAATGACAAATGTAGCAAAATATTACGTGTGCGGATTTTTTCCCCAGAGTGCATATTATCGAATTAATCGTTCTATATAAGAGTTATTTGGTTTGTCATAAAAGTACTGTTTGGAAACTGGTTTTGCCATTGCTCGGACAAGCCTAATGATGACATCAAAATGATATAAAATAATCTAATTTTATATCTGAACATTAGATTAAATTTTAAACACATTTTTCTTATGACTTTTTATATTTATTGTGTAAAAATTTATTATGTACTCATGATAGAATTTTACAATTTCTTGCTTTGAAACCAGCCTGCATGTTAACTCAATATTCTCAATATAGGTGTATTTTTAGGACAGCCAAAGCTCTTGGTAAATAATGATTTTTCAGGAAAAATGCAAGCGTTGGTATATTATCTATAATATACTTTACTAAAATTATTAAAAAAAAATTATTAGTACTATGAAATAAAAATATGCAGATCTTTGGTAGAAAGGAAAATGTTAGGGTACCTTGTACTACAGAAATTTGGACAACGAGAAAAAAATTTAAACAATTTTTCAGAAATTTTATTCATCATAAAACTTAAAAAAATAAAAACAATATCAATAGCTTTAAACCTCAAATGCAAATATTAGAATATTATTATTATGTTATCTGCTTATATGTAGCGGGTGTTACCAAAAGTATTAAAAACAGAGAACTACTTTTATTTTAAAAGCTATGCAAAAATTGTATATGAAAAAAATTGTCTAGACATATTAGAGAGTATTAAATACGAAATTATAATCTCTTATATAGAACGAAGGTGACTATAATTTCATTCTTAATACCGTTTTGAAATCCTTTTCTAAATATTTTTTTTTGCAAATCTTTGAGGATTAATTTTATGTCAACTTCATCTTTTTGGCAACACGCGGTATATGAAATGGAGAAGGAGATCATAATTTTGTATTTAATGATCTCTAATACTTCCAAAAACACTTAAGAGCTTTTCATAGTTTTAGTAACACCCGGTACATGCAAGCAGATAACTATATTCTAATATTTGCATTTTAGGTTTAGGTAAATATTATCGATTTTATTTTTTAAGCTTTATGAGCGTTGAGTTTTTTAGAATCATGATAATTTTGCAACATGGCGTGTGACCCAGGTAGGACCAAATTATATCTATAATATACCAACATTGGCATTTTTCCTGAAAAATCATTCTTTATCAAGAGCTTTGGCTCGCCTAAAAATACACCAATTAATAATGGTTTTTCATAATAAATATAAAAAGTCATAGGAAAAAGATGTTCTAAATTTAATCAGATATAAAATTTGACATTATTATTAATAACAAATTATGACAACAGGTCCTGGTAATGTATTATTGCTCTTGTTAACCGAGTGCCAATAATTACAGTAACATAATAACTCGTGTTTTCAGTAAAAAGGAAGATGTTAAATTGAGCTAATTCTTTTGCCACATTACTGATTTCTACAAGTATTGACTGGTCAAAAACAATAGAACATAAAAAAATCTTCTTTAAGATGAAAAATCGTCCATTATATTTCGTGCGTTGCAGTGATTATTTGAAGAAGTACCTGGGTATTTTTTACAAAATGACTTATGTACACCATTCCATATGGTTATTTACAAATGAGTTCTATATTTTTTTAATCCGTCCTAAAAACTATGTAAATAATTGAATATCACACCCTGTAACGACATCACCGATCTCTTTTACACAATTTCATCCAAACTGAAAAAGATAGCCACAATTTAATTTCGGATAATTGATCAGCATACAATTGCTCGTTTTTTAGTCTATATCTAGTCTATATCTCGCTATTGTCAAATTAAATTTACACATTCATCTCTAAACATCGTTATAATAAATAAACTTTCACAACCAGTTTCACAAACAGGTAAATATTAAATTATA
The DNA here is from genome assembly GCA_964023965.1 of Melinopterus prodromus. NCBI lineage: Eukaryota > Metazoa > Arthropoda > Insecta > Coleoptera > Scarabaeidae > Melinopterus > Melinopterus prodromus. The sequence goes on from OZ030390.1 coordinate 100,719,784, forward strand.
ATAAGGGCAATTTATAATTTTCCGATCGGTATTCGTTAACCTCATTATCCGTTGACCCGTTTCCGAACTTGCCCAACCAACCATCGTCCTAAATTCACAACAAACAAACAACCAACCAAACTGGTGAACTAGTAAAATCAATTTCGTGGCCGCAAATCTCCTGCTGATTAATTAATTTCCAATTGCTCGCAACAAGTTTGATGAGGGATTAGGTGTTAATATCCACCGGTAGAACAATAAAACTCGCGGTCCGCAAGCAGCTGGAGAGCGCAGCGCCCTCTGCCGGTCGTTCAAGGCGGCTGGCTTAATTAGATGTCGATCAATTAACTGCCGGGAGACGAGAATACGTTACCGGTAATTAATTAATTAATTTAAGTTAATTTAATGACATTCAACTAGTACAAATTCACTGAGTTGGCATATTTTTCGTTCTTTTTGTTCGTGTATGACCCAAAAGATGTCACTCATGGCGTAGACTACAAATCTGTTAAATCAACAGTGAACACGCCATAATCTTTTTTTTTTCAGAAAACTTGTACTAAATAATCGAAATAAACTTTAGGTGCCTCAAACGAAAGTTTGAATATTGAAATTTAAGATTATAAAGCGAAAAACATTGTTGCAAGACTGTAAAGGTTTCATGTCAGCCTGATTAGAGAATTTTGTCTGAGGACGTGATATTTTTTGGAGGATAAAAAAAATCCTTTTTGTGGCAGTGCTAATTTCACAATTTTGACACGTTAGACTTGTGACTGATCCCGGGATTCATGAAAATAGCGATAATTGCCGGATCAGAACGCCTGGGATGCCAAAAGTTACCAAATTTAGTCAATAAGAAACGCCTGAAACCAAAATTGTCGCTTTAAAAGGTAAAAGGTGTCAAAAAGTGTAAAAGTGAGCATACTGACATCAATAATAAACAAAATTGAAACTCTATTAGATAATAAATTGCTCTTGCATTTTTGTAAAATGTTTCAAGAATAGTCACGGAAAAAGAAATTGCTTGATCGAGTAAAATTTTTAAATTGGATAACTTTAGAATTCATACTTCATGAATGTCTATTTTACAAGTAGAGTAATTGTTTGCATATTAACTAAAACTTTTATCGTTTACAAAAAAAATTCTGATATGGCATGAGTTTATCGTACTATATATAAAATTAATAATTTAGAGATTCTGAGATGATAAGATTCTATTTGATCGAGATCGGTCGTGTCTGCATTAAAATAAAACTAGTTGGTCAGAATTTGACAGATGTCTTGATACTATTGGTATTAGGTATTGTTAGAACTTCATCGTTTGACACTACCTACTGTCATTAGATTGAAAATATCTCTCAAATCCTAGCTAACTTGCTTTATATTAATGCAGACACGACCGATCTCGATCAAATAGAATTTGCTCATGCAGCTAGACTATTAGTTTTACCAAAAAATGTCATAGACATAAATTGTACAAAATTTCCTCTACATTAATTTATTATTTAACTATTATGACGAAATTACAGAAATGGCGGCTCGCCTGGAAAATCATTGAACAACGCTAAGAGTAACCGTCCAGTTCCTTTGGACTCTTTTGAGCAAAAAGCTTTTCAGCACTAAGTTTGGTCATGAAACTTGTAGACATGACCGATTCCGATCAAATAGAATCTCATGCAGCTAAAGTCAGAGCTAAACTATTACCTTTAAATATAGTAAAGCAGAAAATAATAATAAATATGCGAGCACGCGCACTTTCAAGGTCATCAACTTGCTAAACCTAAATTTTTAAAGTAGACAAGAATAAAACTGCTTTTTTAAAAATTTCAACCTGACAATATCTGTATTTGAGCTTTTTATCTCTTTTATATTTAGATTACTTACCATATATTTATGTTTAATTTTATTTTATTTATGTTCATAGGAGGATATGGCTATTTGAGGCATTTGATAAATAATGGGTTCACAAATAGTAACACAATTTGATTTTGTGAACATAACTTCGAATCTTTTAGAATTATGATGAAATTAAGCTTAAAACTTTTTAAAATTGCTCCTTATCTGGAGCGTAAGAAGCAGAACAACAAAAACAAAAAGAATAGCATACAATAACATTTATTTTTATAAAAAAAGATGCTTATGCTATCTGACAATCCTCTACAAGGGCTGAAACGATATCTTTAACACTATGTTTTGTAGCGAATCACAAAAACGAGGTTTATTAAAATTTTTAACCTATTTTTTTAGGAAACATGGCGTTATGGACCATTTTGTTTGGCATGTTTGTCTACGAATGCTCTAACCAATTGATCAAAATCTGAGATTATTTTCACAAAAATGTAAAAAATAACAAGATTTGAGGTTACAGGTACATTCCTATATCTATTATTTATAATATTTTATGGCCCCTATATTCTCTACGTAGAAATTAAAGCAAACAACTCATAACAAACTGCATTGCTCCATACATTTATTTTTCCAAAACTGAAATTAACACTTTTACAGCGGCTTTACTATCTACAAAACTACAAAACTTTAGCCGTATGATGCTAGTTTTTAACATCATAAACGGGTAAAGTTTTACTGCGTGTGCAGGTCTCTCCGTGGCTGCCAACCCGACGCATTACGTGTTTATAAAACATTAAAATTTTAACTGTAACTGACTGCGGAGATAACAGGGTAATTAACTTGTTAAATGGCATTATCTTTCCTGAAACTTTGCCCGGTACGTCCTATTAAACATTTTAATATACTCGACGTCCAAAACGTCGCATCGCCGTCGGACACGTTTTTTGATTTAGCTAGAAAGTACGTTGTCACGCTAAACTAACTAAATTATATATTCTGCACGTTTTTAGATATGATATTTTAATGGGTTTCTTTGCGGATTGTTTGTTAGTTAATAGAACCTTTGTGTATCCATATTAGTTTGAATTATAAATAATGATTGCATTGCCAATGAACGTTAAGGGAAACGAAACAAATCAACGTGCCAGCGATAACAACAGTTAAACCTAACCTAAAAATAACATGCATTTAAATCGTTGGTTTAAATCGCCCGTTTTAACTATATATAATTTTAATCGCATGCAAATTGTTCCCCAGATTCTACTAGAACTAAACCGAGCCCAATTCCCCTTGCCATTCCCATTAAAATGTATCTACACGGAACCATAATATTTGTCTAATTTAACAGCTGTATTAAACAGTGCCATATAATCCGGGTGTAATTGGTCATTGTAATGTATATGGTTGGCCTTAGGCTGAGTAACGTGAATCGCGCAAATGTTACACGGATCCCCATCGCAACTAGTTGAGATTAACGCACAGCCCGACACTAGAAAATACAGTCCGTGAACGGAGAATCGCTATTCCCGACAATTAATGCAAATTTGCCATTATTAAACAGTTGGTAGGATGGAATGCTAATAATTGTACACTATATGACTCATTCCTGCGTGGCTTTTCCGTATTAGATGATAGAAAATTTGTTGGAATAGAATATGTAAATGCTATTGACAAAAAAGTCAAAGACCAAATGATAAGAATAGAAAGAAGAAAACGATGATAACAGGGAAAGAAAAAAAGAAATGGACAGAAGAAGAAGAGAAAGAAGAAATGATCGAAGAAAAAAGAAAACGAAAATACAGAAACAACGAAAATAACAGAAACACCGACGGAGTTTCTTGGTACAAGTGTACGCGCTTTCAGGAACAAGGTGAACTAAAAATTGGTAATTTTTTAGACCAGATTCGTAATCAATACTTCAAATATGATCATGTTATTATGAAAGCAATAATATTTTACATGAAATGCAATTAACGCATCCAAAGAAGAGTATTGTTATTTTCCAACTGGAGAAGACACTCGGTGTGCCGTCTTAGTTCCTTCCATTAACCTTAGAGCAGTTGGATATTTCTACGTCAGGTACATTGACGGTATAATAGCACAATCACTGATGCTGCATACACATGTATGCGGTTATATACCCTCAAGGAGACCTGTCTTACGACGAGAAACTACAGCGCCATCTATCGGCAACCTTCACATTATTTTCAAAATAAAGACTTTCTTAAATCAAAACAATTGTTTTGTTAAAGGAAATATTTAGGTTGTTTTACATTAAAGAAACATTCTTACTCTAAGTATATGTTGTCTTAAACCAAACAAATTATGTTAACAATGTTATTTTGATAACATTATACAACCATTTCTCTGTGTGTAGTAGCCGCATCGGTAACACTGGCCTGCGCCAAAATGGCGATTTTAACAGCAACACTCGTTTTTGTTTATATTTATGAGTAGAATACAAAAATTACATCACTTTCCTTCTATCACGTAACGTTTTCTACTAAGCATTTTCTACGCTAGACCAGACAATAGAGCAGAAAATGAGTTCGTGACAAAAATAGTATCAGTAAGCCGAGGGTCCCAGGTCACGTGGATATATTGTGATGTGTTTTCGACTTGCAAATGTCATTAGTTAATTTGTTATAAACAAAAACCTCAAAAAATCGTGTTTCTTTTGGTTTTTCGCTTGTAAACTGGTCTATCGGTTCTAATCGTGTTGCTTTCGACAGACGAATTGTAGAGAATGAAAAGACGAACAATATAAGCCCCTACACGGACTCGATCGGATTAATAATAACGGAGAAAATTCGAAAAATAAAGAAAAATCTGCGTTTTTCAAAAATGTATAGCGACCATTTTCACCAAGTTGTAGCGCAGGATTGTCGCGAGAAAGTAGCGACTGATAGGTACTTTGAGTGCGCACAACCAGGGGTTGTGTTATTAAATTGTCTCTAATATGAATGCTGACCTAAAGACCTAAAACTTGTTTCCTTTATTTCAAATATAAAATTGGTAGTACTGTTTATTTGGCCGAAAAGTTAACAAAATCCATTAAAAACATAATGTTGTTGTCGTTCTAATATTCGTTACTAAGATAAGCCGGCCAAAAATATTTTTTCGCAGGCCAGTGTAATACATCGTTTTTTCTTTAATTAGATTACTCGTCTTTAGGCATTTATTACGATAATGTTGTGTAGGATAAAAACTATCTTTTCTACAATCAGATAACAGGTTGAAAATATTGAAAAGTGATAGAATGCGAAATTATATTAGAATGGCAAACTGACACATTGTTCTTGACATTTGTGCTGCTATTTCTTCTGCTTTGTTTATGTTATTAGGTAACACTTTTAATGCTAGTGTTATTTTTCCTTATACATTATTATTCATAATGTTACATGGATGATAGTTCGTTGGTTTATGTGACAGTTCGGTGATTAATGATAATAAAACACTCTCACTATAAAACAGAATTGTCATCATTATGGCTGGTATGTATTATGCTAGGGATTATGGTCGCGTACATAATTTTTCAATTTGTGCAACAACATTAGAAATATAGAACTAAATAGAGCAATAATTACACGATAGAAGATAGACAACACACGTTAGCGTATTTTAAATCGCTTTCCGCATGAAACAAGCCAGTCAGCTCGGCGACTAGATGGAAGAAAATGATGTTATTCCGTGATCGACTATCTCCAAGTGATAAATTCTGTTTACAAACGTTGTTATATGCCACAGTCATAAATCATCGTTTGCTGTGTGCAAGGAAAATGCCTCCGTAACCGTCACCACGTTAATACAAACCCGTGTAACATGAATACATACACACACGTAAACCTGATGTAGTTTTAATGTTTGCCCGGCGCGTGTATGCGCAAGTTTTCGGTGAATAAAATACGGAACTGGTCGATGGCACGTGCTGTAACTTTATCGGATAGTTTCTATGGAGAGAATGGCTGATTTTTGTCGGTCAAATTAGCTTTGTTACGGTCCTATTTTTTGAACGCATTCAACGACAAGCGGCTGATATATTCTTGTCTCCGTGGGGAGATATGCAAATGTTGTATTAGCATAATGATATGTTGGGGAATACTGCCACGAAAATGATGTTTGTTGCATAGGAAAGAAGGCTATGGGTTATTAAATAACAAAACCAGCAAGATGGATAAATTATGTTAACTCAATTTAACTTTTAACTATTTAATTTTTGTACTAATTTTCGACGAACTTATAATAATTTGACTTGGCGTATTAAGGTCCATATCAGAAAAAATTAAAAATTTTAATTTTCCAAATTTTATTTATTTTATAAAATTTAAAATTGGTTCTCCAACAAACGCTCACTATTATAGTACAATTCAAAACCGTTAATCGAAATGAGTTTGGCCTAGGCCATACTAGTTTGTCCTGGAGTATATATTTACATACCAGGATCAATTAGTTTGGTATTACACAGCGATGTCAATCAATAGAATTAGCTTATCCAGCTAAACTATTAATTTTAAGTACCAAAAAATGCCATAGACATAATTTATTGAAAATTTCCTCTACTTTAATTTATTACTTAACTATTTTGACGAACTTGGCGGCTCATTTGCAAAATCGTTGTAGAGAAATTTTTTGATCCTTGGTCAAAACAGTTCAGAGGCTCAAAAAACATATTTCCGCTGAAATCTCAAACTTTTATTCGCAAGGATTACAATACTTTGTCGTACTACGTATCATAAAGTAAAAATCAAGAACAATTTGTGTTATCATTCGCCAGAGAATATCGCGCTATATTTGTTTTCTATGCAGACATTTTTCATGACGAATCAACGATTGTTGATTCTAGAGCTGCAAAATATATCAGAAGCTAACTAATGTAATCATTGTAGATTTTACTAGACAAATAATTCGCCCGCTCACGAAAATATATATCATGTCAAAATCTGTACTGAATCTTTGATGATATTATTATTGAAATTATATAAAAACTATCACCGATTACAAAATTTGACATCAAATGTTTCTATCAATATCTCCGAAAGTATTAAACTTTGCTAAACAAATTTTTCACCATATTCAAGACTAAATATCTGGGTACATGATTAACAAAATCGTGTCATTATCATGTCATTATGTCAAAGTCATTATCACCACATAAATATAAATAAAATACACTGTGGGCCATGAAAACGGACGTTTGCATAGATAAAAAAACGATTCCTATGCAATGGCATAGGCACGAAAAGTCCAATTGCGAACTTGAGGTGTCTTTAAATGTGGTGGAGAATCTATGCCCAACGTTTAGTTTTACAGGTGCCATTTATGATTTTGATTTTTTTAAGGATTTTTCTTATTTGTTTTCCATATTCTACTACAATTATTGGGCTGTAGATTTCTATGTTTTTGCAACAAAACCAAAATTTTGCTTTGCAGTGAGTTGGAACTAAAATCAACATCGTTTTTCAGTGAACTAAAATTATAGCGGGTTGCTTTCACTTGTCTGACGACCTGACCTGACCTTGCCGTGCGTTTTTCACGTAAAAATAACATCAAACTACGCAATGTATTCAGACTAGCTTTAGGCTGATGTTTGAAGTGTTCTTTATTTAAACATGACAAAAATAAAGAAGAATACTAGGTTTGAAGTGATGTGACATAGGTACTCAAAAGACGTTGATTCCAGCTCCGATTCATAAGAACACCAATGGTTCCTCCACGATCTTTCAATATAACTCAAATACACGGACAGATTTCTCTTGCCGTTGCAATAATTTTGACTAAAAACAATAAAATATTTTGTTTAAATATTTCATCCCGTATAAGAAAAAAATCAGCCTGTATACGATGCTATAAAATCTCTAGTGTCCTTTTTACCAAAACAAGACAAATGTCATTACCAATTGATTTTTATACACCTTTCATTTCACATTAAATAGACTCGATATTATCAGAAATGTTGCATAGCCAAACATATAGTAACATAACTTTTGATTGAAACGCTCTGTTATTGCAAATATGATATGGTTTCAATCTTCACACTACAAGCATTTCGTTTTTTAAAGAAATACTTGAATAGACTAAATATTATTGGAAATACACAGTGTATAAATTCTCCTGTTACGAATGTAACAAAAATTCCCAAACCAGTGAATTTACTTACAGAATTTTGTTAAAAATATTGAAACATGTAGATTTGCTTTCAGAACCGAGATAACAAATTATTGGTATTATTTCATAGAGTTTGAAGTTACTTATTAATCAATTGCTTGACTAATTCTCAACCAAGCCTCAATATACTCTAATTAGAGCAAAATATGACGTCAAGATTTACATAATTAAAATATGTCCCCCAATCCTGCTTCGGACGTCAAAAACAAGCCGCACGCCAACGTGATTTATATAATTGTTAATTTAGGCGACAACTCAGCATACAGGATCTTTCCAGGGCACGCTTCGATTATTTCATTTAGCATCTGGTGTGTGAAACACGCGCGACGACGCAACTCCGCTGCAACAGCTGTCCGCAACACTCCGCTTACTTGATAGCAGTACGTAATATGAACGCACTCGGCGGCGACGGGTTTTTCTGCATTTTAATAATGTACGGACGGCATGCGGACAAGTTGCGTTGTTTGGTCGGCTCATATTACCTGTCTAGCGTTCCGCCGGCCATGATTACACTTTTAATTTTCGCCCTCGTCACGTATGATCACCGTCAACGTAATTAAAAATAACGTTTTGCCGGACGGGACGTAAAAACCGAATAAAAGGATTAGCGGTGCAACACGTAGCTTTAAACTTTGACGCGACGTTCGTTACGCTGCTCTATACGTCACGGTAATTGTCCGCGAACTGCAATTCAGCTGGGGTTTTTCGCAGTTGATGGTTTTAGCGGTAAAATGGACGATTTGTATGCAGTTTTGTACTTCTGTGAATATTAGGGTGGTCCAGATTGATACCTCGCATATTTTTTCTGTTTTTTTTGCTGGAGGGCAACGATCACCAAATCCGTTCCTTTTACGAAAAAAAAAAAAATCCCCAATAATAGAGAAAAATCGGAAAAATACATTGGAAAAATCCATTTTTTTTTCTTTTTTTTTCACGTTTCGGATTTAGAAAAAAAAATTGCTGGAGATGATCAGAAATTGTTCAGAACTCCCCAAGGATCAAATCCACACCACTATTTTATTTTTCATCGCCCTCAAACTTTCCCCTAATGCACAATTTTACAAAGTTACGTGATTTATTATTTTTTTGGCAGAAATTACTATTATTAACATTGGCATTATTGACATGTTTTGTGTCATTTATTAACTAATCTAGAATTGTTTAAACAATATATAAATAGATATAAATATATCTATGACATTTTTTGTAAAATTGATAGTGTAGCTGCATGTGCAAATTGTATTTGATTGGGTTCGGTCGTACCTGCATTAATATAAAACTAGTTAGCCTGGATTTGACAGATATTTTCATTCTAATGACTGTGGGTAGTGATATTTTGACAATATCTACTGTCAATAGAATCGATATATCTGTCAACTCCTGGCTCACTAATTGTATTTTAATGTAGAGACGATCTATCTCGATCAAATAGTATCTCATTCAGCTAAACTATCAATTTTATATATAGTATGATATAGTCATGTGCCTGGCCTCATGACCACGTGATGATTTCTTCACGATTACAATACGTTATCGGACTCAGTATGATAAAGTAAAAATGTACATTGCATTTCTGTTTTTCCTTTTGTAGAAATTATTATTGTTACATTGTTAGCATGTTTTTATAATTTGTTACTTGAACTGTAACAATAATAACTATAAACAATAATATACAATGTCAGTACGCCTTTCTTGGGAAAAAAATTGTTATAGGATTTCTGGTCTTTTTTGTAATTTTGGAGATTTTACGATGTCGGTCAAACCAGCGATGTGGTTGCAACACTAATTATTATTCTAGGTTATAATTGATAATAACTAATTAACAAATTTGGCAAAATAATGGCAAGAAATCCATACATAATCTTTGCCAAAAAGATACGTCAGTTAATTAATGACAAACAATGCCAACAATCTAGTAATATTTTCTGAAAAACAAAGAAAAATATGTTCGTAACATTGTAAATTTTTGTAACACATGGTATTTGTTTAAACAATTGCAAATTAGTTAGTAAATGGCCAAAAAATGCCGATAAGCGAATAATAATTTCCTTTAAAAAAAGCATATTTACCGCAACATTGTATGTATTTGTTTAAACAAATGGCATTTGTTTACACAACTACTAATTAGTTAATAGATGCAAAAAAAGACAATAATGTTATAATTTCTGCAAAAAATTGAAAAATATGGTGTAACATCGTATATAATTTTTAAACAAATGCTAATTGTTTAGTCAGAAACCAGATTATTTTCCAATGTTTCTCCTGTAAAATTAACCTAATTTATGAAATACACCACTATTGTCGAAAACCGGCGATATGGTAGATGAAGAGCTAGATTATCAGGGAAATGTAATTTGAAAATGTGGAAAATCAATATACTTATACTTTTACAGTCATTTTTTTACCACCGTCGCACTACAATAATTCTGAAAAATATACCACCATTCCTTGTCGTCTGTTATTATTGCCATCTCTTTCATCGATAATTTGAACACAAGCATTTTTTACTTTATCATACGCAGTATGATATGTCTATGACTATGTCTCTTTTTGGTAAAACTATTAGTTTAGCTGTAGGAGCAAATTCTATTCTAATGACAGTAGGTTGTGTCAAAGGCTGATTTTTTGACAATACCTACTGTCAAATCCTGGCTAATTCGTTTTATTTTAACGCAAACACGATCGATCTCGTTTAAATAGAATCTCATGCAGCAAAACTACTAATTTTATGTATTGTATGATAAAGTCATGTGCCTGGCCACATCAGATTTTTCAATTTAATAAAACACCAGTTAATTTTTTCTCGTCCCCTCTTGGTATTTCAGTGGTACATAATTTAGCAATTGCAAAGCTTATTATTTTGATGATAGAGATGCTGACGACTGACTAATTCCACAAAAGTCGGCTATAATCAACAGCTTAATTCCCGTAGAAAAAGAAACCATATAGTTGAAGCTCTCTTAGATCTGACTCTGAGGTTGTTTTACTTGATCAATTTCACCTAGCAAATACTTAAACCATTACTTTGATAAACGAAATCTTTTAACATATTAAAAATAAGAATTCCCACATCCACATGAATCATTCTAAATCCATTCCCTAGTATGAGAAAAAGAATTTCTATTTCGTCCATAACCATTTCTTTATACATTTCATACAGTTTTCAGCATTTCATACTTAAAAATCACACAAACATCACTTTGATTAAAAAATACATATAGTGAGAATACCTACATAGAGTGAGTTTGCCAGTTGCCAGTGTTTCAGCATGCTGAAACGAAAACCGAATTAAACCATCTTGGCTTTCCCTTATCTCTTTTTTCGATTACAGACTTATTTCCAGTTTTGCTGTTGTAAGTTAATGTGGTGGTTTGCCACCGACCAATCGCAGGGCTCCTATTGATGCGTATGTTAAAATTGAAACGGCTGCTGCTAACGGGAAATGGAATACTTGAGCATGGCGTGGCCATTGCATGCCCGGCCGGTGGTGCCCTATAGCTCCGATAAAATCAATGGGCATACGTCCATCGAACTCCCACATATATGTAAATGTTGATCCCACGCTGGCAGCGGCAGTTCCAATCCATTTTCGTTAAAAATTTACACTAGAATTTAATTAAACTTTTACGTGCACCAATTACCCTGGTAATTGCTTTTTGCGTTCGCGTCGAACACAAAAAAAAAGAAGAATTTTATATTGAAAAAATCACGTTTTCTTAGGGGCGATAGAAATAAAAATTGTTTTTGTAAAATATCGTAAAGTAGGCGTGAAGTTCCTGAAATTATAGAATTACTGGTATATTATTTGACGAGCACTTAACTAAGGACATAAATCGCGAAAATCCCAAAAATCTCCGAATTCAAATCTTCATGCAATTCTGGTTATGTCTTAACATTTTGGGCGCTATTTTCAGTCCATCATTTTGAACATTACATATTGTATATCAATAATTCATAATCAGCGTTTGTTTTTAAAAATGGTCTGAAAATCATCTATCAAACTATTTTGGATAAAAAAACCAAAAAAACACATTGTCTAGTGTTTTGGTCATAAATTGCCAGAAATTCCAGTTTTGAACAAAAACGGCTTTAACAAAAACAAAGTCTAAGTCATAGAGTTTCTATGAAAGAAAGTATAAAGAAAACAATATTGGAGAAAGAGCAGTGACACTATAAGTCAAAGTTGGATTTATTAGAACAACTTGCAATAGAAAAACAAAAGGAAACCACAATATCACTTTAATAAAAGATTAATTAGCCAAAAACCTTTATCCATGTTCAATTTTTGAATCTCAAGTTACTGTTGCTTACTTGCTTACTGACAATCTGCTAACATTATCTACCTTGTTATAAAAAAATGACGATCGCAGCTTCCTTCAGGTATAAAAAAATGCTTAATTACGAAACTAGGTTCTATTGCAATTACTAAAATACGTATAAATCACAAATTTGAAACGCTCATTTCCCGTAAACAAGCATTTACTGATTGAAATATAGAGGGTGATCAAAAGTAATCTATCAATACCCTAATACATTACCAACGTGTGCGTGTATATGTGTTCACCTTAGGTAGGTAATCAATAAGCTATTAGTACCTAGTTGATCTCACCCCAAAACCGTCCTAATTTTTTCCCCCGTTAGCCCTGATATCAGATTAGGGCATAGTTGGTAACATTGGGCGTACTTCCCCATTTCTCCGATAGAGGTCGCACAGTAGCCGATAACGCGAATCTGGCCGTTCAAAATTATTTTAGTGCTTTGGTACAAATTAATCCAAAGTGACATAAATATGTTCTTAGACAACCAATCAGTTTACCACCCAGGAAAATTACGGAACATAACGTACAGTAACAGAACGTACAGTAACGGCCTTAGATCGAAAGCAGATTTTGGTACTAATTTTTACTTTCGGCATCAATTCTCGATTGTTGTGTTGAACAATTTGTTACCAAGTGATTTTGAGTGTTGTTGGTGTAAACTTGCGGATGGTGTAAACTTTATATATTATGCGTTTTTCTTAGTTATATAACGTCATGGAATAGTATATTATTCTATGAGGAAGTAATGTGCGCAATTTCTCACGAGAACGGAGTTCGAGGGAGACATTTCCATTACTTGCGAGTGGAATACTATACTTTTTCTACGACCATGCAACAAAATAATTTACCTAACATAAAAATACCTGATGTATTTAACCGTTTTTATTTCCAGAATATAAGAAAAAAAAGGTAAAATAAAAAAAAACCCTTGACTCTTGCTGTACTATTTTTTAAAATTTTATGTACGTGACATGTTTCGACTTTGCAGAGTCTTCATCGGTCCTAAATTGTCAAAACTTGGAGAAACAAATAAACAGTCTTGTTCGATCACAGCTGACATAGGGGCTACACATGCCCGTATGTGAATTATCACGCATATGTTGTGGAATAATTTTACCTTACAGAGAGACATCTTGAATAGCACTTTGTTAAAATATCTATCCAATAATACCACACACCACCTAGGTTTTAATTTACAATTTTGAAACTTAGTGCAGTTAGTAGTAGATTTCTGAAATGAAAATTGTTACAATTAAAGTCTTCAGGATGGCTTATTTCATGTTAGATTCTTCCTAAATCTCGATGACGTCATATAACTAGGAAAGAAACCTAGGATCAACACTGCTTATATTTACAGATATAATATTATACTATTGATTGGTATCTAGATGTTTTAAACATTTTATGTGAATTTGCAGAAATAATATTGTTATATGCCGATGGCTTCAGAATGCGATCACACTTTATTTCTCAATCTCAACTCTGTGAAAAACAATCCATTGATACTTAACCTTTTGTAACTTTTTTCTTATATTCACAGGTGCAGTATTATTATTATACTCACTAGGTTTCAGTGCTTTAAAACTACATTTGTATCTACAGCCCAAAAATAAGTACTAGATTTTTAAAAATATAATTTCTCCATGTGCATATATACAGGGTTAGACAAAATTACCGACAAAACACCCAACTAATTCTCCAACCGTAAGAAATTTACAAAAATTGGTCAACCAAAAGTTTTTTGGCTTTAAACAAGGTATCTTTTAAATATATTTTCAATATACAGGGTGCTCATTTTATTATAGACATTTGGTACATTTACTTCTTTTAAATAGAACGCCCTATATATTATTACATTTTCTAATAATCACGAATTTGTTATACGAATCATTTTTTATAAAATGCATTATTTTTTAATTAGCCAAACTATTAACCAAACTACTCAAAATTACACCTAAATAATTCTCCAACCGCAAACAAATTCGAAAAAATTTTCGAATATTAGTTTTTTGGGCTTAAACAACCTCTCGTTTAAATGTAGTTTTAATAATTTTCTAATAAAACATATGGGCAATTAAGCAAAACTACTGAACTTAAAACTAAGAATATTTTCCCACATACATACACATGTATTTTAATGTGACAGTTTGATCATTTAAATTAATTCTATTTAATTGTGTTGTTATTTTGTCTTGATTTTTTTAATTGTTTACCCGTTTGGTTAAAGTAAGAGTGCATAAGTATTGATTAATTGCTTATAACTAAAAAAAATAAATTGTATAAAGGAATACGTCATTCTTAGAATTAATCTAAGCATTAATAATGTTAAATATACAGGAGGTTCTGTTAGAAAATTGAAAGGTTTGCAAATTTCCATAATTAAATAAACACCCTGCATATTAAAAATATATTTAAATAAGAGGTTATTTAAACCTAAAAAACTTCTATTAAAATGTTTTTTTGCAGTCGGAGAATTATTCAGATGTTCCGGTAATTTTGAGTATTTTTGGTTAATAGCACATAAATAAAAAATACTTTATTTTAGAAAAATATTTATTTGATTATTATTTGATTCCTATAAAAATTCTTAGAATTAATTCTTAGAATTTGTTGGTATTTCTTACGGTTGGAGAATTCCGGTAATTTTTGCTGACCCTGTGTAATGTTATTATCATACGCACAAGATTTCGCAATCTTAACGCCAAATTAAAGGTTCAGCCCTCTTAAAATATCCCTTATATGGCTTCTATTGTTCCACTATTTTTAGTTCATTTACAACGAAATCATAATTTTCATCAATTTTTCATCAGGTAAAACTGCAAAATCGGCCACTGTGCGTCGCTCCCGCTAAAATACATTAATAGCAGGAGAGGATATCATGTCTGATGTATCCGGCGAGCCTTGCAGGACGTACCCGTGTCGGTTGCAGGGAGTGGAAGTAATCAGCAGATACATCACGTCATTTAGCTAATGGCTTCCTGAATGTTAATCCGGCATCGGTGGGCCAACTTCAGATCGCTAATGCCGTCTTTATCTAAATGATAAACTGGTTATGTGCTGCTGCTGCCCTCTAGGCACGAGGTCGGAACTATATCGGTCCCGACGCGTATTAAACCAGGTCTCAGAACTTCGGCCCGTCACCGGTCGGCCAGCTTTAGACAACGGTAATTGAATTTGTCATTTACCGATTTAGCGTAGCGAGGTTAAAGGCGATATACTCCGATGCCGAAAGCTTTAGATTAAATTGGTATTTAAGGGATTGTCTTTCAATGAACGACTTTTCGAAGTCGGTTTGTGCCTGAAAGAATGTTAATAATAATTAATTATTAAACTGGATGTAAATTTAGATGCAAGGAGTCATTGTATTCCATATATCTTTTAAGTGAATATTGATGAATTCACTACCAGCGTTACTGCTATAGTGTCAATTAAACGAAAAAATCTGATGTGGCCAGGTACAGGTACTTTATCTTACTATACCGTGTGTTCATTTCAAAACTATCCACCCTTAATAACTCTTGACCTGATGCGATTATTACTTTGAGTGGAAACACGTCGATTAACATATCGAGGGGGAAGTTCAAAAATGGTACCTTGAGAATTTTAGGTTTCATCCCGTCTCCCCCCAATCACCCCACTTTGAAATTTCAAACAGCACCCTATATCTTGTGACACATCATTTGAAAGGGCATAAAATTCTCTACTCAACCACGATAAGAAAAATTAAGTCGATCGATTGGTTCTTAAGATAGACTAGAATAACGGCCACAAATTATTAGCGTTCGGGATGAGTTCGAAAACAGAATGTATTTTTGTCTAGCAAATAATGGTGGCAATTTCGAACATACCATAAAATAATTTCTTATTTCTTATTTTATTATTTATTTTAATTTTTTTATTTCTTATGACTGTAATTTAATTTAACAGTGTATCCAATCCGCAATGCTCCATAATAATAATTGATTTCATACCTTCTATCTTCTGGGTAGTCTATCTTAAGAACCAATCGATCGATTTATTTTTTTTTATCGTGGTTGGGTAAATAATTTTGTGCCCTTTCAAATGATGTACCACAAGATAGGGGGTGCGATTTAGAATTTCAAAGTGAGGTGGCTGAGGGGTGAAGGCATGCAACCTAAAATTCTCTAGGTACCATTTTTGAACTTCCCCTCAATATCTAAATCGACGTGTTTTCAGTCAAAGCAATAATCGCATCAGGGCAAGAGTTATTAAGGGTGGTTACTTTTGAAGTGAACACACGGTATATAAAATTAATAGTTTAACTGCATGAGATTCTATTTGATCGAGATTGGTCGTGTCTGCATTAGAATAAAACTAGTTAGCCAAGATTTGACAGATATTTTGATTGTATTGGCAGTAGGTATTGTCAAAACATCAGCGTTTGACACTACCTACAGTCATTAGAATGAAATTTTACCAAACAATGTCAGACATAAATTATTCAGAATTTCCTCTACATTAATTTATTATTCAACTATTTTGACGAAATTCCAGAAATGGCGGCTCATTTGCAAAATCGTTACAAAATGCTAAGGGTAAACATCCAGTTCCTTTGTAACTTTTTAAATTCCTAGGTTGGCAGCATTAACGCGCGAACAAATATGAATAATCTTTGAATATCTCCAACACTAAACTATATTTTTTGCAATAAACCTATGGTAGAAATGTCATGGCAGAAAAGTAGAACTCAGATATTAATTTTTGATGTTGTATCTCAATTTTAATATTTTGTCTTATCGTTGTCGATAAAGTCAACATCAATTAAAGACATCTGTGAAGTGAATGTTAGTCAAAGCAATAACAGTAATCATTGCTCAGACTTTTTAATTTAATTTATCTGTTTTCTATTGGTGAGTCTATATGTTTCAACTGCAAGTTTTATGCCTAAAACGTATTTGAGGAATTTTGTGAAGTCCAAAATAAACAACAAATAGCTCTTCTTCAACTGGAAGGACCTTTAATAAATCTTGCTACATAAGTTATAAGCTATATAAATTATAAGTAATAAACAAATAACTTAATACATTTACGATCAATTTAAGTAAATTTATTTGCATCGAATTTAATATTTTATCTTTTACTATGTTAAATATATTCCTGGAAATGTAAGAAATTTGGAAGGGCATTTGGAGGTACAAAGCGAGTAATATAGAAAACAAATTTTGAAAACTTTTTATTACATGGTTGTATCTTGAATAGTTTTGGAAACGAAAAAAAAATATTTTCACAATATTTTATTCATCATAAAAACTCCTGGATTGTCTTAAATAAACTAAAATGCAAATATTAGAATGTAAGTATGTATTTGCTTCCATGTACCGGGTGTTACCAAAACTATGAAAAACACTGACAGGAGAATTGCCCTTTATGTTCTAAGCTATGCAAAAATATAATTTGAAAAAGTATTGTGAAATATTGTAGATCTTCAAATACGAAATTATAATCACTTTTTCCGTTGCATATTTTTCATTTACGTTCATTTACAAACCAATGCAAAAATACTATTTGAAAAAGAATTTCAAAATATTAGAAGGCTTTACGTACGCAATTATAGTCACCTTTGACGTTCCATATTCCGGGTGTTGATGCAACAACAATAGCCATGGAAAGAGGTACTTTACTCGTAACATGACTTAAAAAAACAATTACATTCTAATACTTGCAATTTAGACAATCTAGAAGATTTTATAAAGAATAACATTTTCTGAAAAGGTAATACTAAATAAGATTCCCATTTGTGCCCTACTTCCTGGCTGACACGGTATATATAAATTTATTTCCATACTTGCTTAAATCGTTCTGAAATTGTTTCTGTAAATGTAGTGGCACATTTCTGATGGATTTGTAAAAGGTTGGTGTTTTTGTCAATTTCCATTTATATCTCGCACAACTTAAATGTCTTAACGACGACACATCATCGTGAGGTGCAGTGGAAGTGGAAATGGTATTAGAAATTTATTTTTCGTCAAGGCACCGAAACGTGTAATATATGTAGTCTAAGAAATATTTCTTAATATGGCAATGTTATTTACTAGAAACATTACTAAAATGTATTGTTTTCCACAGGGCTCGTATGCTAGCCTTAGGGCAAACTTGACAGACGGCACAAAAATTAATTTTAGCATAATACTACGTCAGTAATCCAAATAAATAAAACTGTAATATACAATTTCGCAAAATTGTCAATTCAATTAAAGAGCATTTGCCTGGATAGGGGAGAAAGTATACCTACGTGGTGTTTTCAGAAGAACGAACGCAACGTTAGCCAAGTTTTCCCTTCGGCATATAAATTTCTAGGGACTAGAAGGGCTTCCAGATCAAGTGTTTGGGCGAATTCGTATATACCGTTAAAGAGTAGAATTTTTTGACGTCCGAATATGTATTGCAGGGCCTGCGGCGCAGCGCTAAAGCGAAATTTACTGTCTCCTTTATAAATCACCCAGATTACGACAACGGGGCCGTATGAATTTGCTTACTGTCTGCACAATGTGTGTGTGTATGTGTGTGTTGGCTGCCTGCTTGTGCCTCAGTGCCTCCTTGCTTGCTTGTCGCTGCAGCACCAGCGCCTTCGAACGACTCACACTAGCTACAATATCGACCGCAGCGCTCCAGCAGAAAACATTAAAGAGAATACTTTAGAATGCGCAATTAGGGGAGCTCTACTGACTAGTGATGTTTAATGTATTTCGCTAAGAAGTCTCAGGGGGCCATGCACCATTTTCTGTGCTATAGGTCGCCAAGTAATGGTAGGGCGGTTTTCAAGATAGTTATCGCGAAAATGGATATTTTTCTGGCGCGTCTTGTTAGTTTTAGGTGTCATTTTGTGGTTTGAATTATGGTTGCCAAATTTGTGAGCACGTAAGCACCGGAAAACCCTTGAAAACACGTTTCCTAAAGTTTTTGTAACATTTTGGCCGCCATTTGCCTCTGACATTTTGAAATTTGAATTCCTAATTCCACATATAGCCACACAAAAGTTTTATTTTCATGCGAATCCGGTAAAATCAAGTTTAGCAAATTTGAAATTCATTATCATCATCCCCGAAAATTCATTCACATTTGATACCATGTGGAAAATGTCTTTATGTGATAAATGAGGGAAACCTTATCAAAAATAAATTCTGATCCACAGGGTTGCCACATTTTATATAATTCTTATAATGTAAAAAGATCTCATACCCCATATTGAGAGCGACAAATTCTATTTTATGTAATTTTGTATAACTAACGTCTTTTTCAGAAGTCATGTAAGAACGGAACAGTAAAGACAGTGTATTGTAAATGCCTTTGTGTAATACCCAAGGTAACGTTATTATTTTCTATACAAACCCAATTTTTCAAAGATTCAGTAAGTGTTGAGGGTTGTTGCGTTGAATGACTTCATACTTTATTAGGATCTCCAAACATTTCTTTGTCAAGTGGCAATTTTCAAAAAGCTGTGTGATTTCTATAGTGTTGAAATAATATTTACTATTTAAATTATAATAAATACCCTTTTACTTTATCATACGTAGTATGACAAAGTATTGTAATCGTGCCGAAACAAATTTTAGATTGTAGCTGAAATAGGTCATGTGTCCCCTGAACATTTCTTGTTCAAACATTTTTTGGTAAAATTGATGGTTTAGCAACAAATTATATTTGATTGAGATCGGTCGTGTCTGCATTAATATAAAACTAGTTAGCCAGGATTTGATAGAAATGTCCATTTTAATGACAGTAGGTAATGTCAAACGCTGATGTTTGAACAATACCTACTGTCAATAGAATCAAAATATAATAAAATAAACTATTAATTTTATGTATTGTATGATAATGTCATGTTCCTGGGCACATCAGATTTTTTTACTTAAAAAAGAAATATCTGATATGCGTTTTTCCTTACCTGAGTCAGTAGACAGACATTTTATTTTTGCACTGACTTTCTCAAAAACTATAAATATTTCACAATTTTTACCTTCAGATATTTGAATTATTCAGTTATTCTGCAATCTTCCCTCACAAGTTTGTTGATTCGATTGAATCTTTTTATAAATTGTGGTTTGGAAATTTATGAAAATGAATAAACACAGACACACCATATTATTAAATACAAATTCTGTTAGCTTTAATTAAGTTAGATAGTTAGTAGCTAAATTTTACCGCCTCCAAATTTTATTTTAAAATTATGAGGAAAAATACTTTTGGTAATTGTTTTCAGATCGACTCACCTTACTTACCTTACCTTACCACAGACCACAATTGTTAAATTCTATTACAATGTGAAAGATAACGCTATACATAATAAACAAAAAGATAAAACCTACAATCTGCCTACAACTCAACCTTGCAGTACAAAATTCAGATCATCAATCCTGCCTGTCTCGATATTCTTAATTTCAAAATATCTTCTTTACGTAAAATACTACCAGATGAGGTCGGATTGTCAAAAAATTTCAAGTAAACAGTAATAATCGGTTTACTACAAAGGGAATTCATAAATTCTAATACTGACAAGCATGACGTATATTTCAAGTCGAAACATAGTACTTCATTCGGGAATATAAGTACTAATCATACCTAATTCAAGGCCATCGGCATTTGAGGGAAAAATTTAAAAATAAGGATTATATTCATTGTCATAAAAAATATCCTCGAAATTTCAACAAATTGTTGTTAATTAACGAGTTCTTAAAACCCTAGGTAATTCAGACAGGCTAAGCAATTTTTGTTACATTTCTAACTGTAGAATACTGTTATCCTGTAGCGATGTAAAGAGAAGTCCTTATTTGTGTTAATATCTGCATGCATTCATAACACTCATCCTCATAAAAACCCAGCCAATCATAAACAATAACAGCAGATAACGAAATCAAGGTTCCCAATGCGGAAACCCCACTTTTGATTTGCATCACCACAAGAGGTCACGGATGTAAACACACAAGATTACATTCATCTCTAAATAGCACTCCTCTCACTGACACGCAAGCATATCAAGTTAACGGACTTCCTGGACAATCGTAGAGACACAATAGGCAAATACTCAACAATATCCGTCCACGTTCCACCACCTTTTCACCGTACAATAACCCATCGTCCGCCGGAAGTAAAATCCTGCAAGTGTCTCCAGCTTGTTCCATCCTGCGCCTATGTGTCTATTGAGTTGGGGATCGTGCCACTTGTCTCTCTTCTGTCTTTGCAAGGCTTGCAGCTCTCAATGACCACTTGTGGCTACACCCTTCACACTTCCATCTTCACGTGCCACTTGCCCTCCACCCCCTCCTACCGCCCCGCCACTTCTCCAGACCGGTAAGAGAGGCTGGGATGTCACGTCGACTACCAGGATGCATTGTGCTGCCTCCTGGTAGGATCTCGTCGTCACGTCGAGTGTAATTTGCAATCTGGTTGTTTGGCGAATTTGCCCCCGAGTTTCCCTAACTAATTCAATCACCAGCGCCGTGTAATTTTACAAGTTCCAGACCGGAAGTTGTTCTTTGGAGGAGTTCGCGAACAACGCGACGACGCCGACGTCGAGAGTTGGGAGTCTGCTTGCAAAATTGTTAACCAGTTACTTGTGGATTATGCGATAGTTACGTTGATCTTGGCGGTTTCGATGTGTTATATCATGGTGTAGGTTGCAGATGCTAAAGGTGATGGGACGGCTAGACATAGTTGCCCGTAGTATGCACTGTACAACAAATTTAGACTGTTTATTTATTTCGTTAGTTATGATGGTATCTTTCTATTGGTCTATGGCCACTGATGACTAGGGTTTATACAATAAACGACTAAAAAAACAGGTTTCGAATTCCCAATAAAAAAAAAATATATTCGATTTAGTCCAAAGTTTCATATGGACTTATTGTTTCTTCAATCCTTTAAAGCCGTTTGAAATATAAACAAAGCCGTACTTTAAACGCCTCTAAGTTGTTAAGGAATTTAAAAAAACTAATAACGCGATGTAAAGCTTTTCACTCAGAATTAAATAAACATTGTAAAAGAAACAAAATAAGAAGTTTTATATAGATTTTGTATTGAAAACTGTTTCCATACATGAAGTGAATAATATGATATACAATATTCTACTTACATAAAGACAAAATGGAAATTTTTAATTAATTACCTGACTATTTTTACATTTTAATTATGATTGTAAGCTGGTATCCAAACCCGCTTTTTTACTTATAAAGAACGGTTTTAGAATGTAAACCCCAAATCAATCCGCTTATCTCTATCACGTCGGGTTTAAAATAAATAAAATAAATGGTTTTTACTAATAATTTTTTTAACAAAAGTCAGTTGAACTAATGATATATCTGGAAACATAACATTTTGTGAATAAAAAAATGAAAAGGTGTTCTTGAGACATTAATTAATTCGTACTAAGAAGTTGTCATGTCAAGTTGTCGATAAAAAGAGGTCAAAATAAAAACAAGGCTAATTTAGGCAGTTTTGAGAATATGTAGCAGCTGAAGAAATGTTCTAGAAACATTCAAAGGGTTTCAATGTAATTTTCAACTTTCTATTTTTACCTGAAATCCTGAAATTGTGTGGAACCGGTTCAAAACTAAAACCGTTCCTTGGGTTGGATTTAGAGTTGAGAACTCTAAAAAGTATCGTAATTGATAATAATTGGTAACTGGTGAATCCGTTTTCCTTTTGGGAAAAAGCCTAGGTTTTCAAATGTTATATGAAAGGTATAGTAAAAAATAATTAATTTTGTAGTAAAAAAACATTTTTTAGCTACCATTTACTTGTAGTCCACAATAATAACAAACTTTTGGATGTAGATTCCACTGTCAAACCCTGGCTAACTAAGCTTTGATGCAGACACGATCTCGATCAAAAAGAATTTGCTCATACAGCTAAACTAAATACAACATAACTATACAAAATTTCTTCTGCTTTAATTTATTATTTAACTATTTTGACCAAATTACAGAAATAGCAGCTCATTTACAAAATCCTTGAAAAATCCTTAGAGGAAACATTCAGTTCCTTTGGATCCTTTGGTTTTCAGCTTTAAGTTTGGTCATGAAACTTCTAAATATGAACTTTCACCTTTAGTAGTTTTTCCGGAATCGTCGCCACAAAAATCGGGTACACACATACACACACACAGACATTTTTTTGGAACCTTGGTCAAAAATGTTCAGGGGACCCAAAACGACCTATTTCTGCTCAAATCTCATTTTTTTCTTTTCGGCACGATTACAATACTTTATCATACTGTGTATGTAAAAAGGCTAAAAAGGGCTAATTTATGCAATTTTGAGAATTTGCAATAGCAGCTGAATCCATATCCTAGAAACATGAAAAGGGTTTCAAAGTAAATCTTGAACTTTACTTGCAATCCTGAAAATGTCTGGAAGGTGTACCTGAAACACTGATAGCCGTGGTGTGCACAATACCAAATAATAATAAGAAAAAGTGTATTTCTAATATTTATTTTAGTCTGATCTCTTATAACCACAACCAACAAATTTGAATCTTTCACGTCTGCTACAAAATATAGTAAATACATTTTCAAATAATTAGTTGGTGGCTGAGATTTAACTATATGGCGAAGTTTGGCATTTCTGGTTGAAATTATACAAATGCCTCATTAGAGTTTTATTTTAGAAACAATATTATTTTAATTATTAATCATTATTGTCTTTTTATTATTGTATATTTTATTATGGGTATTATTTATTTTCTTCCTTCATCTTCGCTATGTTTAACATGTTTTTATTTTTTTACTTTTCTTTATTTTCTAAACTTTTTTATAAATTGAATAAAAATTCTAAAAATAATACTGTAAACAATGTAAAAGGCGTAGAGTCCTAAGGTAGGGTATCAAATTAAAAAGAAAAGCTGAAAAATCCTGTGCGCCGAAAAGAGATTTGTTTTTCACGTTTTCCTAAACAAGTAATCTGTATACAGTACACAATACACAATAATTTTTTTGTCTTCCATTGTACATCAAAATTTTCAACGCTATACATATGTATGTGTGTATGTTTACAAATGGAGACGAGTGTACCCCAAGTGGAGTTAACTCAGGCTAATGGCGCTATCGTATGTCACATCCTGATCGGAGTCAGATTTCATCAAGAAGGAAGCCGAGGAAGAATCCAAGAACGCGTGCAATCTGTCGACCGTTCGGTAGCGCGCGACGGCAACGACGAGACGGCGGGGCTCTCCCTCCCTCTCGACGCTACTACCTAGATCTACTTCTTGTCACGTCTCAAACTTTTGTAATCTACTTTCGGCGAATATTTTCACCGGCACGCCGCCGTGCTCGATGAAGGTAAAGAGATGCGGCAAATTCCTCACAGCCTTCTTCCGTCTTCCTGTTTTTGCTGGGAATGCTTATATAAAACCAAGACTGAAAAACAACACCGCCGAAATTCGTCGCTTCTTGCGACGAATTCTTTGATATCTTATGTTCTGTTTGTATTAAAACAATAAGTTTAATTATTATTGGGAAAATGTTTGAAAAGAAATAGTTGAAAAAGTGTCGAAGATGTCTGAGCCTGTTATTTCAAAAACCTGCTAGAACAGTCGATTTTAAATTATTAACATAAACATTTTTATAATTAAAACTTCTTGGTGTCGTTCTTCCTTGTATGTTAATTAAAATATACCTACTTTTGCTACATGTTTCAGCTACACAGTAGCCATCTTCAGGCAAAAATAGTCACTTCTCATAATGGAACACTGGACAAAATTCTGGTTTCTTGCGGAATTTCTGGTCAAACAATCACTTAAAATAACATCAAAGAACGAAACTCGTGGTCGTACGTTCTTCGACGAGTCTAATTGAAATAATCAATCAAACATCCAATACCATATTTTTATTACATACCTGCTTCCTGCACAAAAAGTTGTTTTCCTGCAAGCCTATGAGTGTCGTATACTAGCGAAAATACGCAGTTGTTTTCTTCGTTTGGTTACGTGCGTTGTGGCTAGATTTTAGATCGTAGTTGTATGGTTTTTGCAGTTATTTTAATAATATCTCGGAATTCGTGTTCTGGAATATTGCGACATCGTTACCATGTCGTGATAAGTGCAAGTGGTCATCGCTATGGACATATTGGAAGACAGGAAGCTATGAAGTACTGCCAGAATGTTAAGGTAATTCATTAATTTCTATCCATATTAAGGTAAACTACGCTAATTCAGATATTGTTCATGAATGTTTGTAAAAACTTTAACGATTGAAATTATATATATTTGGGAATAATGGATACGTCTATTAAAAATTAAAATTTCCTCCTGAAGATATCTTATGTTACTTATATTATTTTTACCAAGTTAGATTTTGATGAAATTGGTATGATTGTTGTCCTCATGTAACTAAAGAAAACTTATTTGTTAATATCTTTACGGTTTTGATGATGTTTTGTATGTTTGATATTTGGATTTTTTCCCAACAAACAACTTACATTGAACTCATTACATATTTTAGAGAAAAATTATTAATTTTTATTTTTTATGCTTCTTAATGTTGTTGATGCTGATGATTTTCTATCTTTCACTTTTATATGCTATCCATACAGATCCATATACTTAAAAAATGTATGTTTATCGTCAAGTAACTAAAAACATTACAATATATCAAATCACAATATTCAATATAAAAATACGCTGTTTTGTTAACTACTTACTTATACAGGGTTAGCCAAAATTACCGGAACACCTAAATAATTCACCAACCGCACAAAATTTTTCAAACAAAAGCTATTTATTTTTAAACAAGCATCGTCAATCGTCAAATATCTTATTAATATAATAATTATTTTGTTATGGAAATTTGGTAACATTTTAATTTTTTTAACACCTTATGTATTTTTTTAATTCTAAGATTAATTCTAAGAACTTTTTACAGGAATATTTTTTTTTTAAATTTATTATAATACGCTAAAAGTTTTTTAAACATCCTCTCGCTCAAATACATTTTTAATATACTGGATGTTTATTTTATTATGTAAATTGGCAAACCTTTCCTATATTACCTTTCCTATACAGAACATCCTATATTTTCTACAATTTCTAATTCTAAGATTAATTCTAAAAATTTGATGTAGGAATTATTTTTTATAAAATTCATTACTTTTGAGTTATAAGCAATAATCAAAACTCGTGAACTTCAAGTTAAGAATATTTTCATACATACATACACATTTATTTCAATGTTGCAGTTTGAATATTTAATTCTATTTAATTATGTTATAATTTTCTCTTGAATGTTTGATCCGTTTGGTTAAAATAAATGTTCATGAGTTTTAATTAATTGCTTATAACTAAAAAATAATGCATTTTATAAAAAAATAATTCCGACATAAAATTCTTAGAATTAAAAAAATTTATAACAATTATGTTAGAAAAGGGAATGGTTTGCAAATTTCCATAATAAAAGAAACACCTGTATATCAAAAATATATTTGATATATTTGCTGGATTAGAAATTGGTTTTATTTTTTTGCGGTTAGAGAATCATTTAGGTGTTCCGGCAATTTTGACTATTTTTGGTTAATAATTTGATAAATTGATGATTTGTATAAACAAATGGATCCTATGAAAATTCCTAGAATTCATTTTAAAGTTAAATAATTAAAAAATATTTACAGTGTTCTATTTAAAAACGGAAAAGTGGCCAAATTTCCACAATAAAATAACCCCGTGTCTATCTAAACATATTTAGACGATAGCATGTTTAAAGCAAAAAACTTTTGTTCGAATTTTTCTTTTTAATTTCTTTCCGTTGGAGCAATATCTAGGTGTTCCGGTAATTTTGGTTTACACTGTATAAGTAAGCTGAAATATACAGTGGGGAAAAACACATTTTTATATATTGTGTTTCAAATAATAATTAGTTAATTCAAATGTTTCTTTGATGATCGAAATGCTTTGATTGTGGGGATTGAAAGCATATTAAATATCATAATTAGATACCAATTTAAAAATGTCTTCAAAAAATTATACATACTTTATAATGTTTTCTCAATTTACCGACACATCGTATTAATTTTCGTGTACTATGTTGAATTTTTGGATGGAAACTTTTTATAATGAACGCAATTACAATAGATGCAAAAAAACGTTTTTGATTCAAGTTTAAATAATAATGTTTTTAAATTTAATGAGATGTTTCATTGTTAAGGGCTATAGGTCAATATAGGATCATGAGAAATAAAACAAAAGAAACAAGGCGCAAAACTTTATTGTTTACAAACGCTATCTTTACACAGAATACTACAATATAACCGTATATACTCTTATTGGAGAGCAATTATTAGACTACAAAATAGCAAAACACTATATTTTTAGCGACTCTTCTTGTTATTTATTTAAAAATTCAAAGAAAAATCCTGTCCATTATGGATATTGGTTGCACATTTTAGAGGTTGAATGTAAACTGGTGTGAAATTTTCAAAAATTAACGATGTTTATTACCTGTTTTATTGCATTATATTTAAATAATACACTTTAAAAATTTTAGACCGAAAGTAGTAATCTAAAAACCACAAAAGTTTGGTTACGACAGATGACTTGACAGAATAGATCAAATCGTTCTTGACATAATACATCGGTTCTAAAAACCCGTGTTTTAGCCTACCTGAAAATCTATTTCCTTCCATATTTTAGTAGTTCCTTGTATTTATCATGTACCCACATCCTTCGTTTTTCGCTAAGCTTTATACTTTCGGAGATATATTGGACAAATATAGGTGGATAAAATTTTCTGACGAATCTGTTTCGCTTGACACGATTTCGGAAAAAAACTATCCGGCCAGTCTTAGACATTCCTGCGGAATTGTATTCGTAGATTGCTAGACCTAGATAAACCAATTTGATTACAAATTAAATGTTTCAGCCAAATTGTGTTAGAAAAACATGTAATTTATTGCGTCACTTTCTAAAAGTACTTTGCAATTTCACAATTATTTTTTTTTATAATCATCCTCGTCATAGCGAGTCGATTTACAAATATAATGCCGCAAGAATTTTTTAAATTAATCTGTTGTTTATTCTGAAAATTTTTGATCCAAAATACTAAATAAAAAAAAAAAACATTTACTTTGTAAAATTTTACACCAAATTAACTCAGTACCTCAGTACCTCAGTACCTCAGGTGCTGTGAATTTGACTTGATACCGCCAAATAAAAAAATGCAAACGTTTTTTGTGGATAGTCTTTACAACACATTCTCATAGACATGTCTGCATATTCCCCGGGTGTTGATAGAAAAAATAATTTCACTCCACTATCTACACAAACATCAACACAATCTAATAGAAACAACCATAGCACTGTAAATATTGACTATAGCTATCGTAATAGTGTCCAGAACAATACGAGCAATCATTATTATACCAATTTTGCCTTCTTCGGCAACCGTACGCATAACATGAGTTTACAGCATAATAGACAGGCTCGGTACAGGAATAGTGGCATCTTGGTCTGCATACATGATTCCAACAGGGCACAATACAACATGGCCTATACGGTGGTATACGAGTACGTGTCGTAGTAGGCATTGTTGTTGTCGTAGACATTGCTGTTGTTACAGTTGTTCTTTGTGTTACTGTAGAAGGTGTTGTGCCAGTTGGCCTCTCAGTTGATCCAGTATACTCTGGAGTTGTTACAGTTTCAGGCGTCACAGTTGGAGGCGTAACCGTTACAGGTGTGCCAGTGTACTGAACATGAGTCTGATCCACCCTATTTCTGATCCTGATATTTATGTTATTGAAACTTCTGGTGTTAACATTGACTGGGACGTTCACACGGTTAACGTTGTTGATTTTATTCGATATGTTTGATCGTCCTTCTATGCGGTTTTCAACATTTACTGGTGGCTGAGGTGGTTGTGTTACAGTTGGAACAGTTGTTGCGGATGGGTCTGTTGTTGCAGTTGGATCTCTTGTTGTAGTGCTACCTGGGGCTGGTGTAGTGGTGTCACATATAACATTGCAGCAATTTGGATAATAGCAGACCGTGTTGCAGCATCGTACCGAGGAGTGTCCGCAACAACAGCAGCTAGATGTTACTGCAGTTATCGTTGCTAGTACCGCCAAAGCGAACAGCAATAGTTTAGCCTGCAAACAAAACTATGCAAATATCATTTATTCAATCTAAGGAAAAAATGATTAACAAGGCACGTTCTAAGCGTAAAACGTTATTCTTCAAAAAACGCCCAAATAAACAATCCAGCTTTAACATTTAATATGAAATCTTGTACAGTCATAGAAAGATTTATTATTTGACTAATATAGAAATGTGTTAGAACAATTCCATATAAAGATGTTTTGATTTAATAGCTTATTGTATAATTAATTGATGTAATACCTACATTGCAAACTCATCATGCTATTGAATAAATACAAATTTAATTTTGTACTAATTAACATATAATTTTCTAATCATAATTCTAATACAATTTTTTATTAACTTAGTAAAACAATCAATTTGTTGCCAATGTTTTTAATGAAGATTGAATATTTTGGAACTGAAATAATAATATTTATTCACAAGATCGAACCAAATTAAAATTTAATTTGTTTCAAATTTTTATTTACGGTGATTTATTACTTGTGTTTTTCTGATATTTGTCGAGATATTTAGCCTGTACAGCATGAGTGTATCGTTAAATTTATTTTAAATATTATGATTTACATTACAGCAGTTCTATCACTAATTTAAACAAATTTATTATAATGTATAGTTATTAATATAACTTACACATATTTACTAATTTTGCGTAGATATTATTAATATTATAGCTGGGTGGGATTTTTCTAACATCTCTGGAATATAAATATACAATAATTATTATTGTAAAAACTTGTCTGTTTATTTATTATTTATTTTATTATATAAAATTTATAGAGGTCGATGTACCGGGGGGAAGTTAGCAATAAAAGTTAGCAATAAAATTTTTTTTCATCCGATTTTAATGAATGACACATTTTTGGAAAGCCCTTAACGTGCTTAGTCTACAGTAGTTATTGCAGAGGGCGCAATTAGTAATTACTACCTAAAAAGTTAAAAAGAAAGTATTTTTTTGCTTAAATTGGCACATTTTTACAATCTCATATCTCTGTTAATCCTTTACCAATTACAACAGTTCTTACAGCAATCAAAAGTACAAATATAGCACATACTTCCATAGTTATTGCAGTCCAAGTTTCCAGTAATTAGTGGTCTAAAAAAATTAATGAACTTTGACTATTCTTATACCGGGATGCAAGTATGGAAGAATACATCGGTTCAGCAGAACAATGACCATAACCCCTTTTTATCATCCGATTGTAACAAACAATACATCAAACGAAAGAGGAAGCTTGTCTCCACTTATGCTAGTTATTGCAGTCCAAGTTTCCGCTAATTAGTGGTAAAAAACATGGCAAAGTTTGAAGATGTACCAGTTTAAGCAAAGATTGGTGTTTATATTTATTTTTTTAGGTAGTAATTGTGATTTGATTCCTCTGCAATAACTACAGTGTACTCAGTACGTTGCGGGCTTTCCAAAAACGTATCATTTATTAAAATCGGTTGTAAAAAAATATGGATAACTTTTATGCCTAACGTCGGGCTTTCAGTTCCGACACGGAAATGGTGCCACAACCATACCGACAAAGACGCCTGACTAGACTATTGCCGCCTGCAAAAAGCAGCGGTGCCTTTGTCGGCTTTGAGCACTAGAACTCTTGGGATACGATGTTGTTTTCATACGATGCCGATCTGTGTAACTTACGGTTAACTTTTGTTTAACTAACTTATTTAGTTAATTCTATGCCAATTTTTCCAATCATATTTTTGTGAATACATTTAAGTTTATTTCAGTTTGATTAAAATTTTCTAATTAATTTTTTCTTTCATCCGATTTTAATGAATGACACATTTTTGGAAAGCTCTTAACGTACTGAGTCTACAGTATTTATTGCAGAGGGCGCATTTAATAATTGCTACCTAAAAAGTAAAAAAAGTTTTTTTTGCTTAAATAGGCACATTTTTACAATCTCATATCTTCGTTAATCCTTTACCAATTATAACATCTTTTACAGCAATCAAAAGTACAAATATAGCCCATACTTCCGTAGTTATTGCAGTCTAAGTTTCCGCTAATTAGTGGCCTAAAAAAATTGATGAACATTGAATATTTTTACTGTCGGACATACGAGTATAGAAACATACACCGTTTCAACAGAACATTGACCATAACGCCTTTTTATCATCCGATTGTAACAAACAATACACCAAACGAAAGAGGAAGCTTGTCGCCACTTATGCTAGTTATTGCAATCCAAGTTTCCAGTAATTAGTGGTCTAAAAAAATTGATGAACTTTGACCATTTTTATACCGTGATGAAAGTATGGAAGCATACACCGTTTCAGCAGGAGAACGACCATAACCCCTTTTTATCATCCGATTGTAACAAACTATACACGAAACGAAAGAGATAGCTTGTCTGCACTTATGCTAGTTATTGCAGTCTAAGTTTCCGCTAATTAGTGGCCTAAAAAAATTGATGAACATTGAATATTTTTACTGCCGGATATGAGCGTATAGAAACATACACCGTTTCAGCAGAACAATGAGCATAACCCCTTTTTATTATCCGATTGTAACAAACAATACACTATACGAAAGAGGAAGCTTGTCTCCACTTATGCTAGTTATTGCAGTCCAAGTTTCCAGTAATTAGTGGTCTAAAAAAATTGATGAACTTTGACCATTTTTATACTGGGATGCAAGTATGGAAGCATACACCGTTTCAGCAGAACAATGAGCATAACCCCTTTTTATTATCCGATTGTAACAAACAATACACCATACGAAAGAGGAAGCTTGTCTCCACTTATGCTAGTTATTGCAGTCCAAGTTTCCGCTAATTAGTAGTCTAAAAAAATTCCGGAACTTTGCATAATTTTTCCGTCGGATATGCGCGTATACAAATATACACGTTTCAGCAGAACAATGACCATAACGCATTTTTATTATAGGATTGTAACAAACAATACACCAAACGAAAGAGGAAGCTTGTCTCCACTTATGCTAGTTATTGCAGTCCAAGTTTCGAGTAATTAGTGGTCTAAAAAAATTGATAAACTTTGACTATTTTATACCGGGATTCAAGTATGGAAGCATACACCGTTTCATCAGAACAACGACCATAACCCCTTTTTATCATCCGATTGTAACAAACTATACACCAAACGAAAGGGCAAGCTTGTCTCCACTTATGCTAGTTATTGCAGTCCAAGTTTCCGCTAATTAGTAGTCTAAAAAAATTCCCGAACTTTGCATAATTTTTCCGTCGGATATGCGCGTATACAAATATACACGTTTCAGCAGAACAATGAGCATAACGCATTTTTATTATAGGATTGTAACAAACAATACACCAAACGAAAGAGGAAGCTTGTCTCCACTTATGCTAGTTATTGCAGTCCAAGTTTCCGGTAATTAGTAGTCTCAAAAAATTTACGAAACTAGTACATTTTTACGTTATTTCTGTGCGGATATACGCGTACATATGTTTATGAGTAGAACAGCGTGAGTTAAATAAAATTGTGCAAGTAATTTCTTTTCGTTCAATCGCAATACGTAGGCATGTATGTAGGTACGTCAAAAGAAAGAAGACGTCCACCTACTATAAAAATTACAGTCCGAAGTTGATTAGTTGATTACATTCCAATCTCGACCAACATGTATTTTTGTTTTCAATATGTATTAATAATTTAATTCTGTAAACATAAACTACTGGAGCCTTTGTGGCAGCGTAGTACGTTGCAAGTAACAACCTGTGAAGAGCCGTGTATAGCTAGCTGTATAGCGTATAGCTATTAAAAATGGTCAAAGTTCATCCATTTTTTTAGACCACTAATTACTGGAAACTTGGACTGCAATAACTAGCATAAGTGGAGACAAGCTTCCTCTTTCGTATGGTGTATTGTTTGTTACAATCGGATAATAAAAAGGGGTTATGCTCATTGTTCTGCTGAAACGGTGTATGTTTCTATACGCGCATATCCGACGGAAAAATTATTCAATGTTCGGGAATTTTTTTAGACTACTAATTAGCGGAAACTTGGACTGCAATAACTAGCATAAGTGGAGACAAGCTTCCTCTTTCGTTTGGTGTATTGTTTGTTACAATCGGATAGAAAAAAAGGGTTATGGTCATTGTTCTGCTGAAACGGTGTATGTTTCTATAGGCGCATCCCGGGGTAAAAATAGCCAAAGTTCACCAATCCTTTTAGACCACTAATTACTGGAAACTTGGACTGCAATAACTAGCATAAGTAGAGACAAGCTTCCTCTTTCGTTTGGTGTATTGTTTGTTACAATCGGATGATAAAAAGGGGTTATGGTCATTGTTCTGCTGAACCGATCTATTCTTCCATACTTGCATCTCGGTATAAGAATAGTCAAAGTTCATTAATTTTTTTAGACCACTAATTACTGGAAACTTGGACTGCAATAACTGTGGAAGTATGTGCTATATTTGTACTTTTGATTGCTGTAAGAATTGTTGTAATGGGTAAAGGATTAACAGAGATATGAGATTGTAAAAATGTGCCAATTTAAGCAAAAAAATACTTTCTTTTTAACTTTTTAGGTAGTAATTATTAATTGCGCCCTCTGCAATAACTACGGTAGACTCAGCACGTTAAGGGCTTTCCAAAAATGTGTCATTCATTAAAATCGGATGAAAAAAAATTTTATTGCTAACTTTTATTGCTAACTTCCCCCCGGTTTACGATGTTTCTCTTTTTTTACTCTTTGTCTTCAGTAGTTCAGTAGTTTCATCACTACGTTCAGAGGAAATATCTGAAACTGTTAGTTATAGGATTCAAAGAAACGTAAACATTATGTAACACAATTTTCGACGGGTACAGTATAACCTGTTATCTGACTTTTTAATAACTTTAAAAATAATCAGTTTGAAATATTCGTAATAATTTTGAAACATTATCTCTACAGAATCATATGCTGTTATAGATTGGAGAAAACTCATTAACAATGAAGACAAAAATGATACCTAAAACGACACGTAAATTTAGCTGAAACTGGGTCATTTTTCGTCGTTTTTTGTTTTGTAGATTCAAATACCAACGTAAATATAAAAACAGCGTATTGAAATTGGCGATTTTTGTTCTTCTAAAATTTCTTCTAATGTAACTGATTTTTTTATAAATTAATAGTTTTGTTACCTTGTAGTAAATGTTAAATCCATTTCAACCGATATTTTATCATTATTTTCTGAAAATGTTTGTATCCATATGTGCTATAGATCACTGATCAAAAATTAATTTGTCGCCATTATTTCGTATTTATTTAAATTTCTAAAATTTCACACCAAAGTACTGAAAAAAATGGAAAAGTTACACCAACTTCCAAAATGTGAAGAAAGAAATGTGTTTTGGCGAAATAGAAAAAGGTTTTTGATCGTTTATAGAAAGTAAATAGCTGTTTTCGATTGATGTTTTGTTTCTTTGAAGGCATCCTCACAACATATGAAAAGACATATAACATATAAAAAATGGCTGTAAATGCTTCACAATTGTGAACAATGTTTCAGGATTTCAGGTATAAGTGAAAAAATTATGGTTTACCATGAGACCATTTAGGCATTTCTAGGAGAATGGGTTCAGCTAGTAGTTTTTTGGACATTTTGACCCCAATTTTTCCGAAAATTTACCCGATGCAGGATTTTGCAGTCCGGATTCGTTTTCAGGGCGAAAAATTCTACTCAATTTCGTATTTTATTCAGATAATCCATTTTCACAAATGCTTGATTTTGAAAATAGCAAACCTTTTTCTGTTAAAATAGTACTTAGAAACGATTAAAAAGTCGGAAAGAACTTGAGTAAAATTTATCTGAAAGTTTCAAAATAATAGGTATCTGTTACTCACCATCGCTCTATAGTCTAGTAGTTCACAAACTGCACTAAATATTTACAATTCTCTATCATAATATGAAGTGATATAATATTTCCTCGTATTGCATTATCGTAACCTTTTAGTAAATTGCATTATTATTATTATTCATACGATAAATAATAAACCTTGAATACTTGAACTTAATTTTTTATTACATATCCGGGATATATTGTATCAAAACAAATTTCCTGGAGTCAATAAAGGTTTTCAAATGTCTACCCAATTATTGATTTGTTGTTGATTTGTTTGAAACGTTTTTTAAGCAATTTTTTCGGTTGTATTGATTGTCGCTTCAAGAATTTAGTATACGCCATTTATAGTAAAAATAAAATTTGATAATCATTTCATTTTTGGACTCATGTTGATACGGATTAATACTTTACAGATTTTAAATAAAAACATATCATTTTCAATTTATAAAGAAATAATAAAATTGAATAATTTTGTTCTCGTTAACTTACTACAATATTTCAAACAGCACGTGCATGTCGGTACATCTAGAATGATACTTCCTGTATAGAGAAACCTCAGTAATAATATAAAACAGATACGTATCAATTATGTCCAAAGTAGTGTGTGTGTGTGTGGCCGGAAATTGTGGATACTTCGGATCAGCTTCGAACGACATATGCGACAATACGTTGGGGTAGTCATGGGAAACGGAATCCGGTATAGTTCACGTTCAGTTGTACCACTAGTAATTAAATACTCGATTTCGATAACATTTGTTTGACTACTGTTGTATGGGGCGTCTCAGGATAGCCTGTTGTAACAGTCCGATTTATTAGAAGCGGTTATTAGTACCGAACTGTGTACCGTATGTCAGTTGTCGATATGGTTTTAGCAAGGTGGACAATTGACTTGAATGCATGAATGAATATATTTCATGTAACAATATTTGGTCTATTATTTGGTAGTACAAAGACTGCATTAATTGCTAGATGGATATATTTGAAAAAAATAATAAACAATACATATTGCTTATGTTTTCGACGAAATATTTTAGGTAACTTATTGCTAAAACACTACATAGAAGTTCCTTCTGCCATTTGTACGTGGACAGGATTTGGTTAAAAAGCCCAAGATTCAGTGAGAACGTGCATGTGCTTTAGAGTTTTAGAGTAAGCATATTAACACAAGTAATGTCACTGCTGATTGGTTTTAATTTAAATTGCGAAAATTAGGAAAAATAATTGTCCTAAAAGGGAATTATTGCACTGCTTTGCTTTTGCCTGGAATTTTTTCATTTTCGTACGATAAGCATACTAAATTTTACCGAAAGTATCAATATTTGAGTACCCTGAACTCTGTCTTATTAATCGGGGCAGTTGAATTACAATATATATGGCGCAAAGAATGGAAACATGACAAATTTTCCGAAACAGTGTGTTATTTTGAAAAATCCTCTGACACTTCTTTTTAACTTACCACATTTTCTTTAAATTCTGAGAAACTACTAAAGGTATCGAGAAGAAACTTCATATTTAGAATGTTCATGACCAAACTTAGAGCGGAAAGAATTTTTCTTCTAAAGGGTCCAAAGGAATTGGAGGTTTACTCTCAGCATTTTTCTACGATTTTGCAAATGAGCCATTTCTGTAATTTTGTCAAAATAGTTAAATAATAAATTAAAGTAGATGAAGTTTTGAATAATTCGTGTCGAGGTCTTCTTTTGATAAAATTAATAGTTCAGCTGCATGAGCATGAAACTCTATTTCATCGAAGTCGTTCGTGTCTGCATTAAAACTAGTTAGCCACGATTTGAGAGATATGTTGATTCTGTTGACAGTATTGTCAAAACATCAGCGTTTGACACAGTTTAACACTGCTGTATGTATGGTACTCTGTGGTATAATAATAATAATAATAATGATAAAGTCATGTGCCTGGCCACATCAGATTTTGTTGTTGTTTCTTTTATGGAGGCGTTCAAAGACCACTTAAGAAGTGCACTAACTTTCAGGATTTCAGGTAAAAGGGCAAACGTTGAGGTTTACTATGAGACCATTTTTAATTTTCTGGGACCCGTGGTTCAGCTAGTAAAAATTTGTAAAAATTACCAAAATTGCGTTTTGTACATTTTTAATTCTTTTTTTTTTCGAAAACAATAAACGCTATTTCATATCCAATTCGCAAAATCCAAGTTCCCTACAGTATTGAAAATTGAAAATTGTAAAATATTTTCAATGTAATAACATATAAATATTTTACAATTTTCAATTGTCCTTTTCTCATAGGTGTTCTCATTGGGGCCATAATATGTGTCTGCTGCCATTACGATAATTGGAAGGTCGACCAAAATAAGTCAGACAAAATGCGATTTAGAAAATGTGAATTGAAATGGAATTTTTCACCAAAATATGTACCTTAATAACTAAAAAGCGTTGTGTTCAATGGTTTTTCAAAATAACAAACCGTTTGCGTCATTTTTTCATGTTTCTATACTCATGTTTCCCTCATGATAATATTCTTTCTTTGTGTATCAAACAATGTCTATTTAATTTAAATAAACATGACAAAATGGTTTATCACTAATAATAAAGTAAATATACTTTGTTTGAACAAATATTTCACGACTTTATCGTGAATGTTTTGTCATGATTTACAATTACATTAAAATCAATGTATTATTCCGACAATATTCTTGTAAAATCACTGTGAATTGATTATGTAACAATTGGCATTTAACATTAAAACTGTAAACTTCTTTTTCACTGTAAATATATAAAACAAAACTAAAAAAAATCATTTATTTAAATCAAAGTTGTGATTACATTGCCCTCTAACACATGAACGTATTCAACAGCCTAGAAATAATATACGTTCTCACCTTTCCTTTAACAATATCACACATGTAGACACACACACACACACACACAGACACACACACATACATACAACGACAACACACATTACTTAGAAGGTTTCCAAAGGAAATGAACCCTTGCGTCGAGGGGGAAAGGCATCCCTATTTAGGAATTAAATATATAAAATTACTATGGCAACAGACTCATTATGAGGATGTAATTTAAGATTTTTGTGGGTGAACGGAGCCGCGCGCGCTCTGTCTGCGGCGGAATCTCGTTATGTCCTTTATTATGCTTCGTTACCTCTATCTACACTTTTTAATGGGCTCGCCTGGTCATCAGAGCTGACGGAGCCCTTCTGTAGTAGCTACATTGTTTTCGCAAAATTACTTCGTCGTTTAATTATCATCTTGATTATCTCTGTTGCTTCTATAGACGTTTTTATTTTTTCATTTGTAGTAAGTTGTTTCAATTATAGAGTCTTTGTGATGAACGGTTGACTAATGGAAATATGTATCTAACTTTTGTGATGTACTATAATTGTTTAATTGAATTCTGGTTAATTCGTTCTGTTTAATTTTTGTCATAAAGTTTTTACTTACTAATTATTAAAACCCACTTTTCCCTCTTTGTTTTAATACTGCATTATGAAAATTCGAGATAGTCTGTGTTTGATGTAATTTTCTTTCTTGAAAAGTGTTTTCATACGAAATGGGAATTTATGAAGTTGCTATTGTCAGATATTATTGAAAAGGGTTACTGTAACTAATGAATAGATTATAAATGTTCTCTCTTGATGAATCCAGGTGAAGTAAGGCTACGAGTTTATAACAAAATACAACATTAAAAAACTGGTTAAAAAATTCTTATTGTTGTTCAGAACGTTGGCTTTTCTATAAAAGCTTTTATTTAAATTTTGGGAAATTTGAGTCTGTTTTTAGGCAAGTGTTCATTGTTTAGTGGATCTTCAAATAAATCCTTATGAAGGTTTTTACTGATTTCTTTTCAGAAAGTTGTCATTCTAATAAAAGATTTTAATCGACAGTTTTTTGTTTCATCTCCTTAAGAAGTTTCCGAAGAACCGTTTACCACATGGTTTTGTTAATATTTTAAACGGTTGCAACCTTCTAGGGCGTTGAAATGACAAATAACTGCATGCGAAACTTGACCAAAACAATCAAATTTACTTTTTGAAAAAAAATGCAGAAGAAAGTGGGCCGCTTGGTATTCAATGTGTCTCTCGCGGTGGACCTAACTACACCTGTTAAAGACCAAGTTTTCATTTCTCAACAAAAAGTTACTATTGTGTTTTGGATGTAAAACATGCAACGGCCACAAATTTGGACCAACAGTAGGTAAACAATCAGTTTTTCACTGTTAAATTTACGATATCATAGGAAAAAGTACTTTCAAAAAGAAATACTTGGCATGAATATAAGTGCTATTGTTACTATTGTGTTTTGGATGTAAAACATGCAACGGCCACAAATTTGGACCAACAGTAGGTAAACAATCAGTTTTTCACTGTTAAATTTACGATATCATAGGAAAAAGTACTTTCAAAAAGAAATACTTGGCATGAATATAAGTGCTTCAAGTTGAGTAAATGGTAAGATCCTATATAAGGAATTAAATATCGTATTCAAGCAATACATTAATATATTTAAAGTTGATGTTATTTAATCAAGTTGAATGAAACCAGAATTAAAATGATCAGATTATATATTGCAAATGAAACATTATTTGTTTGTTTTAAAAACAGGTATACTCAGAGTAACCGTTTGATGATATTCGTATCAATTAAATTGAATACATGAGTGGATGAAGCTGTTATGTTACAAAATCAAACTTTTAAGTAAATTAAAGTTTCTTAACAATTTTGTTCAGTTTCAATCTATCTAATCAATTATATGTTTGGGGCCAAATAAGTTCATATAATTTGCTTAGATGGATTCAACCTGAACAAAATTGATTATAAAAACTCATTTTTAACTAATTTCAAAGTTTGATTTAGTAACATAACACCATCGTTCACTCACAGGTTCATTATTGCTAGTTGAATTCAAGAACTTTGGTACAACCAGATGCAACAATAGGTTAATTATACAATATATTGTTTGAAAGCAAATAATTTTTCGAGGTAAGTACGTACATATAAATATATCTATCATTTGCATATTTTATTTACATAGTTAGTATTGTTATTTAGTATACCGGGTGATTCAATTTCGACGCTCACCATGGAGATCTCGTTTATTAGTCGAGATAGAACCGCCTACGTCTAAATTTTGCAAAGTTTCGTATTTTTATGTTGATCAATTATCTGCAAAAAAATTTAAGCAATCGTTTTTTGTTTTGACGATATCCGAAAAAAACTTAAATGATAAGAGTAGTAAATACAAGAGTAGCTAAACATTTGAAA
Organism: Melinopterus prodromus; assembly: GCA_964023965.1. Lineage (NCBI taxonomy): Eukaryota > Metazoa > Arthropoda > Insecta > Coleoptera > Scarabaeidae > Melinopterus > Melinopterus prodromus. Next base: position 100,760,260 of record OZ030390.1, read on the forward strand.
CAAAAACATTCTACAGCTACTTTTTCACAAAGATCGCAGTGTTATTTTTTAATTTGAAATAACTTCCAAGATGGCGGCGTAACCATGGCCAACTTTAGTTTTTCTTATGTTGAATCCATTTCCATGTTGAATTTTGGCATTTTCCGATAGTCGTGTTTTTTACTTTATCATACGCAGTATGTAAAGTATTGTAATCATGCCGAAAAAAAAAATTGAGATTTTAGCGGAAATAGGTCTTTATGGGTCCCCTGAACATTTTTGACCAAGGTACAAAAAAATTTCTGTGTGTGTGTGTGCGTGTGTAAACGATTTTTGTGACGACGATTCCGGAGAAACTACTAAAGCTATCGGGACGAAAGTGCGTATTTAGTAGTTTTATGACCAAACTTAGAGCTGAAAAGCTTTTGGTTCAAAATGGTCCAAAGGAACTGGCTATTTACTCTTAGCATTTTTCAACGATCTTCGTCATTTCTGTAATTTCGTCAAAATAGATAAATAATAAATTAAAGTAGACGAAATTTTGAATAATTTATGCCTATGACATTTTTTGGTAAAATTAATAGTTTAGCTTCAAGAGCAAATTCTATTTGATTGAGATCGGTCGCATCTGCATTGATATGAAAGTACATAGTAGCCTGGATTTGACAAATATGTCACAGAAATGTCTATGGCTGTCACACTCGAAAACAGCTGATTTCATCATAGGTTGGAGAACCGCTATGGAACGTAGCCGCTCTAGTGCGGCAAAGTACAAAATACTTTTGTGGTGATGATTCCGGAGAAACTACTAGAGGTATCGGGACAAAAGTTCATATTTAGAAGTTTTATGACCAAACTTAGAGCTGAAAAGCGTTTGATTCAAAAGGGTCCAAAGGAAGTGGTAGTTTATTCTAAGCCATTTTCATGGATTTTGCAAATGAGCCGGAATTTCGTCAAAATAGTTAAACAATAATTAAAGTAAGTAAATTTTGAATAATTTATGCCTATGACATTTTTTGGTAAAATTAATAGTTTAGCTGCAAGAGAAAATTCTATTTGATCGAGATCGGTCGCATCTGCATTGATATGTAACTACATAGTAGCCAGGATTTTGACAAATATTTTTTTGTGCTGTCACACTCGAAAACAGCTGATTTCATCAGAGGTTGTAGAACCGCTATGGAACGTTACCGCTGTAGTGCGGCAAATTACAAAATACAAATTTCAAATGAAATAAGATCACCAATTTGATTGTTTGTTGATAAGAAATATCAACCCGTCTTTATATCTAATTCTAAAAACGATAAATTGAGTAGAAAAGTATAGCGATGACTGTAGTTTTATTTTAGTATGTTGGTACGGATGTGACATCTACAGTGTCATGAACAAATATAAATCTGTCAGAATTTGAATTAGCTTTTTAAACTTGACGTTTCGTCAAAGTGGTACCAACCTAACATTTCCTACAGAAATATAACCATTTTTATTTATTTTATTTTAAATACATGTTTCTCAAAAAGCAACACAATAAACGTTGATGTCTCGCCTGCCAAAAACTAGATCGCGTGACGCGCTCACGTGCTACGGCGACGCGCCGCATCACCGCTCGTCGCGCTATTCCGTTCTTTCGGTACTTGTGACATAAATAACTATTATTCTAATGACGTAGTGTAGGTAGTATCAAATGCTGATGCTTTGACAATACCTACGATTTATCTCAATAAAATCGATTCTCAAGCAGCTAAACTATTAATTTTATATATTGTATGATAAAGTCATGTGCCTGGCCACATCAGATTTTTTTTCTAATTTCCGCAAAGTATAACATGCTAGCATTTGTTTTTAGTCTTGTTTTGATAATCTTCCTTATATTATTCATGAGTAGTAACTAAATAAGTTAGCCAGGACTAACGTCACTAAAGGCCCAACACTGAAAACCCAGTGAGTAGATTCGTTGTGTGGCGATTATGTAGATACAAACAGAATTCCAAATCTGAGGCTATTATACATATATTGAACTAGCTAATTTATAAATAATTATATTTAAGTCACAGAATACGCGTTAAAAGTCCATAGCACCTCGATTGCGGAATTAGCCTATAAGACACTTTTAGCAGGATGTTTCGTACAAGGCTCATAAGAACTGCGGGGCAAGCAATCCAGCCTGTCAGCTGAATTGTGACACCTTGTACAATAGATACGCATTTCTGTATATATATTATTTTACTGTTAGTCTTAAGATGTTCCTGGTTAAATAAACATGTATAATCACTAGGAGTGTTTTATTAGAAGAACCTGGCACTGTGCTAAGACCAAGTACATTACATCAGATTTTTTTGATTGATTTTTGTAATTGCCAGTAATTGCAAATTCCAATCACGGCAGCACTAAATCATTGCGGCTGCAAGAAGAAGAAACAGTGCCCACAAATCGCCGACTAAATTGGAACAGTTTCGGTACAAGTACAAATTATACAATGTGAAACGGCGGACGGTCGTAACTCGGAATGTCGCCTATACGTGGCGCATTCAGCAATCGTCAGCACACTTGCTCGTGACGGTCATAAAATACAGACTAAGAGGCAATATAATACCAGGGGACCGGCGGACCCGATCCTCGGACTCGGCCAATTCTGTTCATCCGTCATTCCTATATATTTGTTTTATGCGGATACGACGGGCTATGCTGGGCGTAAAAACGCTCCGCCCGACAGCAGCGTTTCCTTGTCCTGCCCCGATTGTCCCTTACCCTTATGCTCACCCTAGGCAATTCAACAGTTTTGCTGACGCCGCCTGAATTTCTTATACAAGTACGAGTTTGCTTAATGCTTAGATTTGATTTAATGCATAAACACATTCTACTGTATGTACTTTATGTGACAATTTCAATTTGGACTGAATATTTTACAGGAGAAAATGTCTGTTGGCATAATTGTGTTGGTGCGATATTTTAAAAAGCGGATATTGCACTTCAGCAATTGGATTAAACTGAAACGTTAAACATAAATGTAAAAGAACTTTAAAGCCAAATTTATCTTTTGTTATTTAATTTTAGCGAAGAGAGTTTAAGAGAACAGTATGGTAGATGGTCATTGACATTCAAAATATTCTTGCAAAATAGTCCTGCCCCGATTGTCCCTTAACCTTATTCTCACCCTCGGCAACTCAACAGTTTTGCTGACGCCGCCTGAATTTCATATACAAGTACGAGTCTGCCTAATGCTTACATTTGATTTAATGCATAAACACATTCTACTGTATGTACTTTATGTGACAATTTCAATTTGGACTGAATATTTTGCAGGAGAAAATGTCTGTTGGCATAATTGTGTTGGTGCGATATTTTAAAAAGCGGATATTGCACTTCAGCAATTGGATTAAACTGAAACGTTAAACATAAATGTAAAAGAACTTTAAAGCCAAATTTATCTTTTGTTATTTAATTTTAGCGAAGAGAGTTTAAGAGAACAGTATGGTAGATGGTCATTGACATTCAAAATATTCTTGCAAAATAGTCCTGCCCCGATTGTCCCTTAACCTTATTCTCACCCTCGGCAACTCAACAGTTTTGCTGACGCCGCCTGAATTTCATATACAAGTACGAGTCTGCTTAATGCTTACATTTGATTTAATGCATAAACACATTCTACTGTATGTACTTTATGTGACAATTTCAATTTGGACTGAATATTTTGCAGGAGAAAATGTCTGTTGGCATAATTGTGTTGGTGCGATATTTTAAAAAGCGGATATTGCACTTCAGCAATTGGATTAAACTGCAACGTTAAACATAAATGTAAAAGAACTTTAAAGCCAAATTTATCTTTTGTTATTTAATTTTAGCGAAGAGAGTTTAAGAGAACAGTATGGTAGATGGTCATTGACATTCAAAATATTCTTGCAAAATAGTCCTGCCCCGATTGTCCCTTAACCTTATTCTCACCCTCGGCAACTCAACAGTTTTGCTGACGCCGCCTGAATTTCATATACAAGTACGAGTCTGCCTAATGCTTACATTTGATTTAATGCATAAACACATTCTACTGTATGTACTTTATGTGACAATTTCAATTTGGACTGAATATTTTGCAGGAGAAAATGTCTGTTGGCATAATTGTGTTGGTGCGATATTTTAAAAAGCGGATATTGCACTTCAGCAATTGGATTAAACTGAAACGTTAAACATAAATGTAAAAGAACTTTAAAGCCAAATTTATCTTTTGTTATTTAATTTTAGCGAAGAGAGTTTAAGAGAACAGTATGGTAGATGGTCATTGACATTCAAAATATTCTTGCAAAATAGTCCTGCCCCGATTGTCCCTTAACCTTATTCTCACCCTCGGCAACTCAACAGTTTTGCTGACGCCGCCTGAATTTCATATACAAGTACGAGTCTGCTTAATGCTTACATTTGATTTAATGCATAAACACATTCTACTGTATGTACTTTATGTGACAATTTCAATTTGGACTGAATATTTTGCAGGAGAAAATGTCTGTTGGCATAATTGTGTTGGTGCGATATTTTAAAAAGCGGATATTGCACTTCAGCAATTGGATTAAACTGCAACGTTAAACATAAATGTAAAAGAACTTTAAAGCCAAATTTATCTTTTGTTATTTAATTTTAGCGAAGAGAGTTTAAGAGAACAGTATGGTAGATGGTCATTGACATTCAAAATATTCTTGCAAAATAGTCCTGCCCCGATTGTCCCTTAACCTTATTCTCACCCTCGGCAACTCAACAGTTTTGCTGACGCCGCCTGAATTTCATATACAAGTACGAGTCTGCCTAATGCTTACATTTGATTTAATGCATAAACACATTCTACTGTATGTACTTTATGTGACAATTTCAATTTGGACTGAATATTTTGCAGGAGAAAATGTCTGTTGGCATAATTGTGTTGGTGCGATATTTTAAAAAGCGGATATTGCACTTCAGCAATTGGATTAAACTGAAACGTTAAACATAAATGTAAAAGAACTTTAAAGCCAAATTTATCTTTTGTTATTTAATTTTAGCGAAGAGAGTTTAAGAGAACAGTATGGTAGATGGTCATTGACATTCAAAATATTCTTGCAAAATAGTCCTGCCCCGATTGTCCCTTAACCTTATTCTCACCCTCGGCAACTCAACAGTTTTGCTGACGCCGCCTGAATTTCATATACAAGTACGAGTCTGCTTAATGCTTACATTTGATTTAATGCATAAACACATTCTACTGTATGTACTTTATGGGACAATTTCAATTTGGACTGAATACTTTACAAGAGTACATTTCTGTTGGCATAATTGTCTTGGTGCAATGTATTAAAAAGAGGATATTGCAGTTCAACAATTGGATTAAACTAAGACGTTGAACATAAATGTAAAAGAACTTTAAAGCCAAATTTATCTTTTGTTATTTAATTTTAACGAGTTTAAGAGAACAGTAAGATGGTCATTGACATTCAAAATATTCTTTTGTTGATATTCTAAATCATGTAAATACGTAGGGTTTCACGGCCAGAATCATTTAGAAAATAAACCGGTTTATGCCATGTGTCAAGATTTGTTAATGCTGACGTTTCGCGAACCATGTTGCTCGCTTCTTCAGAGCTAGCTGAATACTGAAGATCTACCAAGGAAGTCTCCCTTATATACATACCTAAATATACACCTAACTGCGCACATCTGGAGCTACCGCTCTCATGTGCTTTTCTACCTGATCGCGTTAGGATTGATTTCCAGACTCTACTAATGTCAGTGCCGTCCTCACGATTGATGTTGTCAGGATGTTTGTAAATTTTGATGGCTTCTCTACTCAGCCTTCCATGATAATTACCCACCCTTGCCAACATCTTCACGTCATCTAAATTCATTGTGTGTCCCGACTCGTGGCAGTGTTGAGCAACAGCGGACTGTTGAATCTTGCGTAGCCGAGTGTCTCTACTTTACTTCTTGACAAGACATTCGATGCTTCGTCCTGTCTGTCCTACATAGCATGTTCCACAGTCGCATGTTATCTTGTATACCCCTTCATTCTTTAGGAGTGGTATAATATTATTTGAGTTAGGCAAAAGATCTTTTACTTTAACTGGTGCTCTGTACCTTACTGTGATACCCGATTTCTTCAGCAATTCTTCAGTTTATTCTTATGTCTGACTTAGTGTTTCCATTCTGACGTAGGGCCCACGCCAAGTGTTTTCGTTCGTCGTCCAAGAACGTATGCGATTCCAGAATCGCATACCTTCTCGACTTTGATGAAAAGAATATTAATAGCACATCTCTTCTGTGGGGGATGGTGGTGTGATTTGGCGTGCTGGTCGGTATGTGTCTTCTTACGATAGACTGTATGTCCAAGCCTACCCGTTAATTATGGTCTTCTATTTCCATCGTGAATTTGATAAAAGGATTAACATTGTTCAGGTGGCTGAGGAACTCAGTAAGTTTATCTCTACCGTGTGGCAAAACCACAAAGGTGTCATCAATATATCTGACCCAATGCTTGGGTTTGTAAGGACTTGACGTTATGGCTTTTTCTTCAAACAATTCCATGAAGAAATTGGCGATTACCGGTGAAAGAGTTGATGCCATAGGAGCACCCTCTACTTGCTCATACATCGCTCCCGCCCACTTGTAGTATGTGGTGGAGAGACTAGGTCGGGGAGCCTATTGCGCTGACGATTAGTCTCAAAGATACGTTATCCTTGTCGATCTTTGGGAAACCCTAGATCCTAGGCGCCCTAGGGGCTTGAACAAAAAGGCTTACTTGTTCCTGTTCGGGAATCGATGATGATTTAACCAATTCCTTCACTCGCCTTCCTATCTTATCTGTTGGGTCCTTGGCAATTTTACGGTACGTATTTGGGTCCAATAGGTCGTTCATATTCCTGTTGTAGTCTTCCTGGTTAAATATTGGTTAAATATTGTTCAATAATGTTTATTTGGTGGGTAAAACTATTTGACGTTAAACACCAAGTGTCCAACAAAATGAACTGTGGATTTCAGGATCATATTAAAAAACTTTTCGGCGAATATATCAAACATTTGATGCAATGTTGTTAGTAATTTACAAAAAAAAATAATTTTCGTATTATAGCGTTGTTTTTCTACAAGTCGTTCCAATTTCTGAATACTAGCAAGTAACACGCAGTAACGTAATACGTCAGAAATGATCAACTTTGACGGCATAGCTTAAACTATTAATTTTTTAACGATTCTTGACGTGAAAGCCATCGCCATCCGTCGGAAATAGATATTTTTTATAATTTCTGCTTGTTTATTTTATTATTTTTTCTTATTGTCCACGAAAAAAAAATTAAATTAAATTTGACCACGATTTTACCTTTTATTAGAATTTTAATCAGATAACCAAATCAATTTCTAGTACTGTTTTCAAATATTGTAAATATGGCCATTTGAATTTTTTTCGTTAAAACATATTTGGTCTTTCAATTGCATATTTTGTCATTCCAGATTTGTCGTACGAACCCCTAATTTGTCGGGCTGAAAAATGCCACCCGAAAAATAGGTCATAATCACCCCCAGTTCTTCACAACCTTAAAATGGATTTTGGACTTTAAATCAAATACTAATTTTAATACAAAAACGTTTATAAGAGCTAGTTTTCAGGTCTACAATCTGAAATATAAATAAACAAAAAAAATCAAATACTAATTTTAATACAAAAACGTTTATAAGAACTAGTTTTCAGGTCTACATTTTGAAATCTAACTAAACAAAAAAATCAAATACTAATTTTAATACTAAAACGTTTATATGAGCTAGTTTTCAGGTCTACATTTTGAAATATAACTAAAAAAATCAAAAACTAATTTTAATACAAAAACGTTTATAAGAGCTAGTTTTCAGGTCTACATTTTGAAATATAACTAAACAAAAAAACAAATACTAATTTGAATACAAAAACGTTTATAAGAGCTAGTTTTCAGGTCTACATTTTGAAATATAACTAAACAAAAAAAAAATCAAATACTAATTTTAATACAAAAACTTGTATAAGAGCTAGTTTTCAGGTCTACATTTTGAAATATAACTGAAAAAATCAAATACTAATTTTAATACAAAAACGTTTATATGAGCTAGTTTTCAGGTCTACATTTTGAAATATAACTAAACAAAAAAATACTAATTTTAATACAAAAACGTTTATAAGAGCTAGTTTTCAGGTCTACATTTTGAAATATAACTAAACAAAAAAACAAATACAAATTTTAATACAAAAACGTTTATAAGAGCTAGTTTTCAGGTCTACATTTTGAAATATAACTAAAAAAAATCAAAAACTAATTTTAATACAAAAACGTTTATAAGAGCTAGTTTTCAGGTCTACATTTTGAAATATAACTAAACAAAAAAACAAATACTAATTTGAATACAAAAACGTTTATAAGAGCTAGTTTTCAGGTCTACATTTTGAAATATAACTAAACAAAAAAATCAAATACCAATTTTAATACAAAAACGTTTATATGAGCTAGTTTTCAGGTCTACATTTTGAAATATAACTAAAAAAATCAAAAACTAATTTTAATACAAAAACGTTTATAAGAGCTAGTTTTCAGGTCTACATTTTGAAATATAACTAAACAAAAAAAAACAAATACTAATTTTAATACAAAAACGTTTATATGAGCTAGTTTTCAGGTCTACATTTTGAAATATAACTAAAAAAATCTGATGTGGCCAGGCACATGACTTTATCATACCATATATAAAATTAATAGTGTAGCTGCATGAGATTCTATTTGATCGAGATCGGCCATGTCTGCATTAAAATAAAACTACTAGAACTAGACTAGAGACATTTTGATTATATTTACAGTAGGTAATATCAAAACATCAGCATTTGACACTACCTACTGTCATTAGAATCACAATATCTGACAAATCCTGGCTAACTAGTTTATATGCAGTACGAGCGATCTTGATGAAACAGATATTGCTCATGTAGCTAAACTATTAATTTTGCCAAAAAATGTCATAGTCATAAATTATTCAGATTTCCTCAACTTTAATTTATTATTTAACTATTTCGACGAAATTCCAGATATAGCGGCTTATTTGCAATATCTTTCAAAAATGCTAAGACTAAAACTCCAGTTCCTTTGGACCCTTGGTTCAACAGAAAGCTTCTAAATATGGAGTGTTGTCATACTACGGATGATAAAGTAAAAAGGTTCTGGTTCTGATGATTAATATATTATATTGGCTTCTAGCATACTATATTTTCGAGATATTTTCGACGCCGTCTTCAGTGCTAACTACAAAAGTTCATAAAGAATTATGCTCAATATTCCAAATAAGTTTTAAGGTTAACATACCGTATTACAATCTTTCTTGTATTTATTCGCGAAAACATAACATTGCTATCCGCACTCGAAATATTGTTTCACATAGCTCCTCACCTCATGGCAATTCTCCATGCATTTGCGTGTTTGAATTGACGTTTCGTAAACGCTGACGTTCCAAATACTGTCAAAAACATCAAAATATCCTGGGTACCTAGTATTAATGCAGACACGATTTCGATCAAATAGAATTTGCTCCTGCAGCTAAACTATTAATTTTACCATTAAATGTTATAAACATAAATTATACAAAATTTCCTCTACTTTAATTTATTATTGATCTATTTTGATGAAATTACAGAAATGACGGCTCATTTGCAAAATCGTTGAAAAATGGTAAGAGTAAATAGCCGGTTCCTTTGGACCCTTTTGAACCAAAAGCTTTTCAGCTCTAAGTTTGGTCATAAAACTTCTAAATATGAACTTTTGTCCCGATACCTTTAGTAGTTTCTCCGGAATCGTCGCCACAAAAATCGTTTACACACAGACATACATACACACACACACACACAGACATTTTTTTGGACCTTGGTCAAAAATGTTCAGGGGACCCATAAAGACCTATTTCCGCTAAAATCTCAAAATTTTTTTTCGGCACGATTACAATACTTTACATACTGCGTATGATAAAGTAAAAATCTGATGTGGCCAGGCACATGACTTTATCATACAAAATATAAAATTAATAGTTTAGCTGCATGTGAATCTATTTGATTGAGGTAAATCGTGTCTGCATTAAAATTAAACTAGTTAGCCAGGATTTGACAGATATTTTGATAGTCAATAGTATCAATAGTAGGTAATGTCAAAGCATCAGCATTTGACACTACCTACTGTCAGAATAATAGTTATTTATCTCACAAGTGCCGAAAGTACGGAATAGCGCGACGAGCGGTGACGTCGCGCGTCACCGATGGCGGAGCGTCGCCGTCGCATGTGAGCGAGTCGCGCTATGTAGTTTTCGGCAGGAGTGACATCAACGTTTTTTGTGTTGCTTTTTGAGAATGAAACGTATTTATAAAAAATCAAAAATGGTTATATTTCTGTACAGGAAATGTTAGGTTGATACCACTTCTACGAAACGTCAAGTTTAAAAAGCTAATTCAAATTCTGACAGATTTATATTCGTTCATGTCACATCCGTACCAACATACTAAAATATAACTACACTCTTCGCTATACTTTATTTACAATTTTCTCAATTTATCGTTTTTACAATTAGATATAACAACGGGTTGATATTTCTTATCAACAAACAATCAAATTTGTGATCTTAGTTTATTTGTATTTTGTACTTTCCGCACTAGAGCGGCAACGTTCCATAGCGGCTCCCCAACCTCTGAAGGAATCAGCTGTTTTATGGCTGTTTTCGAGTGTGACAGCCATAACCATTTCTGTGGTGACAGCATAAAAAAATATTTGTCAAAATCCTGGCTACTATGTAGTTTCATATCAATGCAGATGCGACAGATCTCGATCAAATAGAATTTGCTATTGCAGCTAAACTATTAATTTTACCAAAAAATGTCATAGGCATAAATTATTCAAAATTTCCTCTGCTTTAATTTATTATTTAACTATTTTGACGAAATTACAGAAATAGCGGCTCAATTGCAAAATTGTTGAAAAATGCTAGGAGTAAATAGCCCGTTCCTTTGGACCCTTTTGAACCAAAAGCTTTTCAGCTCTAAGTTTAGTCATGAAACTTCTAAATATGAACTTTCGTCCCGATTCCTTTAGTAGTTTCCCCGGAACCGTCTCCACAAAAAACGGGTACACACACACATACACACACACACACATACACACACACACACACACACACACACACACACAGACATTTTTTTGTACCTTGGTCAAAAATGTTCAGGGGACCCAAAAAGACCTATTTCCGCTAAAATCTCAATTTTTTTTTTCGGCACGATTACAATACTTTACATACTGCGTATGATAAAGTAAAAAATCAAAAACTAATTTTAATACAAAAACGTTTATAAGAGCTAGTTTTCAGGTCTACATTTTGAAATATAACTAAACAAAAAAACAAATACTAATTTGAAAACAAAAACGTTTATAAGAGCTAGTTTTCAGGTCTACATTTTGAAATATAACTAAACAAAAAAAATCAAATACCAATTTTAATACAAAAACGTTTATATGAGCTAGTTTTCAGGTCTACATTTTGAAATATAACTAAACAAAAAAAATCAAATACTAATTTTAATACAAAAACGTTTATAAGAGCTAGTTTTCAGGTCTACATTTTGAAATATAACTAAACAAAAAAAAATCAAATACTAATTTTAATACAAAAACTTGTATAAGAGCTAGTTTTCAGGTCTACATTTTGAAATATAACTAAGTATAACTCAATATAACTCTGTTACGGCTGTAATTTCCAACAATCCTTGGTGCTTACGATAGAAAAACAATTTAACATCCAAATTTTATATTTCTGGGCTCAGCGGTTTGGGCTGGGCAGTGATGAACCAGTCAGGAACAACCAGTTTTATATAAAAAAGATATATAAGTACACCAAGGCAATGAACCACACACTTCAGATTATCCATCATGCTAGAATTCAGACAATATGCAATCTACGCAAGCAAAAAGAGACATTATATTAACCGAAAACAAATAAATTACAGCAGTTTAAGAGGAAGCGGCGGCGTTTTATACGCACGAATGGCACCAAAAAAATGGCAAAAGGGCAAATATTAGAGGTAATAATACTAATTAGTAAAAAAAATACTAATTTTAATACAAAAACGTTTATAAGAGCTAGTTTTCAGGTCTACATTTTGAAATATAACTAAACAAAAAAAAACAAATACTAATTTTAATACAAAAACGTTTATAAGAGCTAGTTTTCAGGTCTACATTTTGAAATATAACTAAAAAAAATCAAAAACTAATTTTAATACAAAAACTTGTATAAGAGCTAGTTTTCAGGTCTACATTTTGAAATATAACTAAGTATAACTCAATATAACTCTGTTACGGCTGTAATTTCCAACAATCCTTGGTGCTTACGATAGAAAAACAATTTACCATCCAAATTTTATATTTCTGGGCTCAGCGGTTTGGGCTGGGCAGTGATGAACCAGTCAGGAACAACCAGTTTTATATAAAAAAGATATATAAGTACACCAAGGCAATGAACCACACACTTCAGATTATCCATCACGCTAGAATTCAGACAATATGCAATCTACGCAAGCAAAAAGAGACATTATATGAACCGAAAACAAATAAATTACAGCAGTTTAAGAGGAAGCGGCGGCGGTTTGTACGCACGAATGGCACCAAAAAAAAAATGGCAAAAGGGCAAATATTAGAGGTAATAATTTAAGCGGTCGCGTAATTACTAATAAAATGCGCGCGAGAGTTGCCACAATAGGGAAAGTAGAAATTTATGCCGGCAGCGTTCCGCCACAATGGCGGAGGGCGATCCTTGGCAGCGGCACTGCAAACTGCGGACAGTGGCTCCATCTCTCCTCCGCTTGCCTCCGCGGTCCAGTCCTGCCGGTGCACGTTCAGACCCGGTGTATTTGTTTTGCTTTTGGCCCACACCGAATAAGGGGGCGAACAAAAGCCACTATTTTCATCTCTTTTTGATGCTCGCCGTAGCGTTCGATTGTCTGTTGGAATTGCTTCAAATTGCTTTTCCGAGCGGCTTCCATAATCAAGCAGGCTACTTTCGGGTTTGCGGCTTATTGCCGTGCTCCACCGCGACTCACTCTCTTGTTCCAATTTGTAATTTTCCGTATTCAACATACACGCTGCATGTACGTATACGGAGTCACATGGAAAACTGTACATCCAGTTGTTATCATTTCAGTACAATATAGACGAATAGAAATAGAGGAATAGAAAAAATTATTGTTTATTAAGAACGTTGTCATACATAATGGGTACCCTGAGAAAATAGTTGATAGAATGATTAAGAAGCAGAATCAAAAATGTATGTAAATCAAATATCTACTTTAAATACTTTGTCTGTAGAAAAGAAGAAATATGTTAAAATACCGTTCGATTGTGCATATACAAGGGGTTTGAGAAGTATTTTTACATCACAAAATCTCTGTATAGCATATTCGACTCATAATAGCATAAAAAGCCTTCTTGGAAACCCAAAGGATAAGGTAGATGTACTTGATAAATCTGGTATATATTGTATCAAATGTCATGACTGTGAAAAATAATACGTAGGCCAGACTAGAAGAACAATTTTAACTAGGTTCAAAGAACATGTAGCTCATTTTAAATATAATCGTTTTGAAAAATCTAGTGTGGCTCAACATATTTTAGACACAGGTCATAAAGTAGTTGTAGATGACTTAAAACTTGTAAAAGCTGTGTCAAATAATAGGGAACTAAACAGCTTGGAAAGTATCTTTATTCACTTGAATAGAGATAAATTAGTAAATTCAGACAGGGGTCCTATACCTAGTTCGCCATTGTTTGATCTGCTTTAATTAAAACTTGTTTTTTACGCTTCAATGATCAAAATTCACTGAGGTGTGAACAACAAATGGGTATATATAGGGTAATTTTTAACATGGACGTCACTTCCACTAGTGATTTGCTTGGACAATATCCAGTAAAGATACTATGAAGTGCTAATCTCTCTTTTCCTCTTGTTAGGTTCTATTGAAGATGGCAACATAGTTGCTGAAATACGTATTTAGGTTCTAAAATACTTGTTGTGGTTAGGGGTTTATAATTATATTACAATATAGACGTTAAAAAATTAGGAAATCAGGGAATGGACAGCAGCGTCGATTGTATATACCTAACTGATAAGCTGTAACGAATATGTATGAATAACCACGAACTATGCTTGGGCTCTCCATCAAGAGTCCACTCCATGAAGAGCAATATTTGACCTTCAAAACACAAAAATCCTGTCTAAATACTGTTAGAAATGCTTTTTTCGTAACCAAACTCTAAGGTTCCTATAATGTGAATGTACTGTCACTATCTGTACTATCTTTTCCTAACCTGGAGCTTCGTTTTTCTGAGCTAACTACATATTGTTTACCACTTCCATTAGTTACCGTGGGTTAGTGCAGTTTTCAACTTTTTGTATATATGAGCATGCTTTTTCTAATTTAACCAAACTTAAGACTTACATAAAAGATGAATAATTTGTGTGAAATTAATAAGATAGCTTCCCTAAAGTATACGATAAAGTAAAAGAGTATTGAAAATTTTCATTTCTTTCTCTTTTTTCAGAACAAAAATGTTAATCAGAGCAAATGCAGACGTGTAAAATATTAGCAAAACCGGAATCTTTGAAACTTTTTACTCACTGTATGTTTTCTTCATGTTTCTTCATATTATGTTCAGTTTATTTTTTATTTTTGGTAATTTTTGTGTGCTTAAATTTTTATTATTGTAAAGGGTATTGTTTGTGTCCTTTCTTTGTCGTTGTCGTTTCTTTGTTTGATATATATTTTTAATTTTGGTAGTAATTTAAACGTCAGTAACGTTTTATAGAAAAGAAAAAATTAAAAAAAAAATTAATCTATTGAGTAGAATGTCAAACAAGAAAATAAATTATAGTGAAAATGAAAATGAATGAAAATGATGCGAAGGGAACATAATACTGTAAGATTAAAAATGCTGGAAATCAAGAATTTGCAATTATTTGCGTTCTTCTTTTACTAAAATACTTAATGCTTAAATACTTTGTCAGAAAAAGTTAAACCTGAGCTGACACTATTATTACACTACTATTTTTTGACAATACGTCTCTGTAATATAGTGATATTACTGTAAAATTGCTGTATTATCATAGCAATATTACAGAATATTTGAAAAATTTTTCAAGTAAACGTACTCTTCCTGTAAAATATATAAAAAATCACCCTAATGTATAAATTAGTTAGAAAATGTTGAAAATACTGTTAAGTATTAGCCTATCAGAAATGGCATTAGATTGGTCACGTGGCAAGACAAGGTGACGCAGGATCGTCTAAAAATCCGTGCCAGGGTTACTGTACTCGCTTCTTCACATGTTATCTTGTATGTATACTCCTTCGTTCTTCGGCAGTGGTGTGATATCCTTTGAGTTAAGCAAAAGATCCTTTACCTTAGCTGGTGCTCTGTACCTTACCAACATACCCGATTTCTTCAGTAATCAACCGATTCTTTCTGATACCTCACCATCATATGGTATGCAAGCGAACCCCTTTGACTCAAGCTATTCTTGTGAGACTTGCGGTTTTCTTGGTGTGACACCCCGTCAGACTTGGTGTATCCATTCTGACGTCGGGCTCACTCCAAGTGTTTCCGTTCGTCGTCCAAGGTGCTGGAGTCACATACCATCTCGGCTCTGTTAAACAGAGTATTAATAACACTTCTTTTAGGTTGGTTTACTTTCTAAATGATTCTGGCTGTGAAAGCCTACGTACTTACTTAATCTCGCTCTACGGGGAAGATGTTTACAAACTTACCAAGGATTTTGACACTTTACGAACAAAACTAAGCAAGATGTTATCCATCTTGCTTTTTTGAGAAGGTGTAGATACAAATGTTTCGTACCAACATTCTGGCGCACTAAGCACCATATCAACATTTCACGTAACGATCTTTACAGTACATACAGCTTATTGGCTCAACAATTTTTCTTGATATGAAAAAGGCGTTTTATAACGTTTGGCACAAAATATTATTACGCAAGCATAAAACTAACAAATAATAACAATAAAACAAGTAACACCGGGTGTGCTTCAGGGGAGTGCCTTTGGACCAATGCTTTGTATACCATATCAGATTGTTTGAACTTTGTTATCAATGACATACTGCAACTTTCTGAATGCATTTACCAAAAATTATTACCATCGCATCATGTGATGTACTGTATATGTAGATTTTTCTATGTCACTCAGTATACCTATTTTGGTTTGTCGGTACAACATTCGGTTAAATCCTGGGGTGCGTTCAATATGTGATGCGGGCGCGCAATGATTGCGATGAGATTTGAGTGCTTGTCTACCTTTGAAAGTCTGGCTTTTGTCTCCCGCAGACGTAAATTCCAATCACGAATCCGCATAAGTTTACATATGCATGACTTTTGCTTTGCTTGCCACTGCCAGCTATGTGGCTGCAACTGTAATAAAGTAGAGAGTTGCCGAGTGGATATTTACACTAATGGTACGCTCCGCGTCTACATATATGATGATATTGCGCGAAACCGGAAGTAGTAATTTATTAGCGATCGGTATCTACTGATAAAGACCAGCCAAAATATGCAGGCAATGTGGTATGCAATTGTAGTAGCAAGTTTTTTTTCGTGATTTAAAATGATTACATTTTCAGTGCTAGTATTATATTTTTACGTGAAAATAGTTATCAAAAATTTTCTTTTTACATTGCGTAGTATGGAAGATGATGATGATGAGGCTGTGGTTAACATAAAGAGAATTGTTATGAGTTTGTGGAGAATATAAGAGATAAAAGTGCAGTGATGAAGACACACAATTTCGTCTATTATTACTCAATGCCAGTACACTAAAATATTCGTTTTAATGTATTTTTTACAAATTTGAATACTTTTGTTAGATTTTTGATTATTTTGGTATGACAACTAATGTTTATTTAGAACTAGCAAAATTACTCATTTTCTTGATGCAAAGTTTATATTTCACCCTGTAGATAATAATAGATCATACTAATACATGAGCGTGACTTACTTTTAATTCAATTAATATTTATGACTTTGGATATGATTATAATACCTAGCATCCATCTACAGAAAAGCGATTATCTCGATGTCCCTGATATTTTCAATGAAAAACATCAGAACAACCAAATTGCCATTCAACAATTTCTAGGATAATCAGAAAATTCAAGCAGACAGGGTTTGTTAAAAATTGTTTTAAGAAACACCACTAAAAAAATGTTGTCTAAAATAAGGAGGCAAGTTTACCTGTGTTACAATCGGTAATCGAGCATAAAACGGCTTGACAAATTGCTTCTCACACCCAGTGCAGTCAATCAACAGCACATATCGTACAAAAACTGAACAAATATCACCTTTATAAAACAAACTGGATATGTTTATAATAGTAGTTATATGTAGTTTTTGGATATGTTTATAATAGTAGTTATATGTAAAGTGAAACACAGGGTGAAATATCTACTTTGCATCAAGAAAACGAGTAACTTTGCGCTAGTTCTAAATAAACATCAGTTATTATACTAAAACAATAAAAAATGTATTCAAGTTTATAAAAAATAGATTAAAATGAACCTTTTAGTATCACTGGCATTGACTAATATTTGTCATAAAGGTAAGCATTCAAAAACACAAAAGAAAAATGAAAACTTGCAAGACAGGTAGCAAATACGGCGTATGATAAAGTAAAAACTAACATATCTACCCGAATTTGTAACTTGTCCAAACCAATCTTAACGCAAAATATTTTTATCGGTCCTAATGATATTAATATCTTAAATGGGAATTAAAATTATTTTCTTTTTCAACAGTAAACTAAAGATTTTCATTAAAACTATTAAAACAATCCAAATGTATTTTTAATTTGGTCCTCAGACAACGTACAAATAATATCATCCACATATTTATGAATTAATGAATTAATGAAAACCTTTGAACGGTAATTTTATCAAAAAATACTCCATCGAAAGAAAAATAATCATTAGTAGAAAATAATGTAATCATAGTAAAAAATCTGATGTGGCCAGGCACATGACTTTATCATACAATATATAAAATTAATAGTTTAGCTGCTTGAGAATCGATTTTATTGAGATAAATCGTAGGTATTGTCAAAGCATCAGCATTTGACACTACCTACACTACGTCATTAGAATAATAGTTATTTATGTCACAAGTACCGAAAGTACGGAATAGCGCGACGAACGGCGATGCGGCACGTCACCGAAGGCGGAGCGTCGCCGCAGCACATGAGCGCGTCGCGCTACCTAGTTTTTGGCAGGAGAGACATCAACGTTTATTGTGTTGCTTTTTGAGAAACATGTATTTAAAATAAAATAGATAAAAAACGGTTATATTTCTGTATAGGAAATGTTAGGTTGGTACCACTTTGACGAAACGTCAAGTTTAAAAAGCTAATTCAAATTCTGACAGATTTATATTTGTTCATGACACTGTAGATGTCACATACTGAAATAACACTACAGTCATCGCTATACTTTTCTACTCAATTTATCGTTTTTAGAATTAGATATAAAGACGGGTTGATATTTCTTATCAACAAACAATCAAATTGGTGGCCTTATTTCATTTGAAATTTGTATCTTGTAATTTGCCGCATTAGAGCGGTAACGTTCCATAGCGGTTCTACAACCTCTGATGAAATCAGCTGTTTTCGAGTGTGACAGCACAAAAAAAATATCTGTCAAAATCCTGGCCACTATGTTGTTTCATATCAATGCAGATGCGACCGATCTCTATCAAATAGAATTTGCTCTTGCAGCTAAACTATTAATTTTACCAAAAAAACTCATAGGCATAAATTTTTCAAAATTTCGTCTACTTTAATTTATTATTTATCTATTTTAACGAAATTACAGAAATGACGAAAATCGTTGAAAAATGCTAAGAGTAAATAGCCAGTTCCTTTGGACCATTTTGAACCAAAAGCTTTTCAGCTCTAAGTTTGGTCATAAAACTACTAAATACGCACTTTCGCCCCGATACCTTTAGTAGTTTCTCCGGAATCGTCGTCACAAAAATCGTTTACACACGCACACACACACACACACACACACACACACACAGACATTTTTTTGTACCTTGGTCAAAAATGTTCAGGGGACCCATAAAGACCTATTTCCGCTAAAATCTCAATTTTTTTTTCGGCATGATTACAATACTTTACATACTGCGTATGATAAAGTAAAAATAGTAATAATTTGTTATATTCTTTATATAAAACATTACTAATTATTGTAGATTTGCTGGGGAAGATTTTGATTAAGGGAAAATATAGAAAATTAAAAAAAAAACTATTGTAATAACACGACAAATACAAATTTCATGAATTTCAAGAAAACGAGTGACTTTGCGCTATAGTTCTAAATAAACATTAGTTATTATACCAAAATAATAAAAAATGTATTCAACTTTATAAAACATAGTTTAAAACGAACCTTTTAGTATCACTGGCATTGACTAATATTTGTTATAAAAGTAAGAATTAAAAAAAAAACAACAAAAAAAGTTGCAAGATAGCACGATCACACCGATGATAGCAAATACTGCGTATGATAAAGTAAAAACTAATATATCTACCCGAATTTGTAACTTATCTAAACCAATCTCAATGCGAAATAGTTTTACCTGTCCTAATGATATTAATATCTTAAAAGGAAATAAAAATTATTTTCAGACAACGCACAAATGTCATCCACATATTTATGAATTAATAAAAATTTAAACGGTCATTTTATGAAAAAATACTCCATCGAAAGAAAAATACTCCATCAGTAAAAATTAATCTAATCATAGTAAAAAAATAGCAATAATTTGTTAATTTGTTATATTCGTTACATAAAACATTCCTGATTATTGTCGATTTCCTGAGGAAGCTTATGATTAAGGCGAAATGTTAAAAATGAAAAAAAAAACTAAAGCTTAAATTAATAAGATTTATTTGTTGCCGATCCCCAAATATTTGATTAAAAACTATTATAATAACACGGCAAATACAAATTTCATCAGTAACAAAAAATTATAAATATCGGTAAAGTAGCTCAAAAACAACCCTGTATATTGTTTAAAACATCAAATAGAACTAATAGCAATTATGTACCTATCTGGTAATCATACTAAATTATATAAAAGAAAACAGTTAAAATAACGTTCAGAATATTCGTATTTGACCCACAGTGCATCGCAGTAATTATTTATTTATATTCGAAGCAACCACGGTATAAACAATTGCTAAAATAAGATTACAATCCCCAAAATTCTAGCCGGCTATTTTTAGAATTTAAAAATATACGTAGATGCATAAATAATAACGGGTCCAAATGGCGCGCTTGCTTCAATGCCCCAGCACCTTGACTCCGTACAAAAAAAAACCGGTCTATGCACGCAGTTTCCCGATAAACACGACGCATAATATTCATCTTATCACGTACGCCAACGTTTCCCTACCTGCATGCGCTGTCTTTCTCCCACTCTCGGCTGTCGCATACGTTCATAACACCTCTCCGCTCTAAGGGGGTCCCGCCCCACCTTTTGGAAACCGTTGCCTTACGCAGTTCCGAATACGTGTTGCATCGGCGAGTTTCCATTTCTTAATTAACCGGTAATTATCGCTTATTTTTGCACACCATTCGGTACCATCATCCGACTTATTGTGACGTAAACAATCGTTAACGCGAAAGTGTTCATTCCAAAGCATAACCAAAATGTTTCCACTGGTGCGCTCAAAATGTTGCGTTCAATTCGCACATGGTCCCGGTTCGCCGGTATAAAACGGGCTGCCGACTTCTTCCTACACGGATATGCTATGGATTAACCCTTCCTGGGCATGGACCTAAGACGGGCTTACAACCCCCGCATCCATGATGCTACGGATGGTTGCGGTAAAAAGTAGTATTAGCCGTCGTGCTTGCGGATGGGTGAGCGGAACAGGGGAAAGAGTTACTAGCAGAGCTGCTGGTTATCAAAGAGCAACCTATGGCCCCGGGGTACCGTCTTCAAGGTATATTTCAGTCAATTACTTTAAGTTTTGAGAGCATAATCTGTGGAAATGTTTGGTATGCGGCGCGTTGTGTCGACGAACGGTTCCAGGATCTTCGACGAAGGTTGGAGGACATCAAGGTAAATAAATCATTGATAAAATAATGAATCTTCGGGTTTTTCTTCAATATTTTTAGGCGAAATTTTGTACACTTACAGAGGAAGGTGTAGCTTAGATCTGGTGTGTGGTACTTTTGTCAATTTTAACCTGTGTTTTCGGTTAAAAAAATACCAAATTTTGTCGGATTCAATAACAGATTTGTCAAAAACGCATAACAATATCAAAAATCTACCACTAGGCGGAAAATTATGTAGTTTTTTTCTAAGTGGTTTATGAGTAGAACCTCTGCGCTACGGATTGTCATTAAATAAGTATTCTTTTATAATATTGTATCGAATTTGTCGTCAGAATTCAACAAGCACTGTACGAATTACGACTTCGTATCTTCATTGTTCGTATTATTTGTTTTTTACAGCGGCTCTTCGTGTAATTTTACCCTGAAAACAAGTATGAAAATTAGTCGGTTTTACAAGAAACGAAATGACATGTCTGTTTGGTATTTATTTATTACATGAGATAATAAAAATAGTTTCAAACCGTTCCAAGAGATTTTGAATTGCTCTACTAGTTTTTGACTTATGATTTTTCTTAAATTGGTCATTTTTGTCTTTTCAGTGGCAACAGTAATCCATACGGAGGAAAGACATCAATGTGGACAACCTACATCAGACAAGAGCAGGAACTTCATACAATTATCCTGGTGAGTTTGTTGATTTTATTGATTTTATGGATTTTTTCATTCAAAATGTTTAAGAAATGGATATTAAATTAACAAATAGTTACAAAAATCTGAAAATTGTACTGTTTATAGTAGGGAGTAGTTAGTTTAGTTTAGGATGCTTCAGGTAAATTTTGAATACATCTAATAGTTTTTGAGATATAATTTTTTAAAAAATTGGTCCTTTTGGCGATATTGATTCACATACTTTGAAAATTCATCATAAATTGAGCTGAAATAACTGAAATCTAAATAATTCGGTATTTATAATAGAGAGAATCTAGTTTAGGACACTTTAAGCAGATTTTAAGTATCTCAACGACTTTTTGAGTTATGATTTTTCTAAATTGACATTTATTTGTCGAGATTTCTAAACATCATAGTTTACTTTGGAAATTCTTAATAATTCAGACGGGGCGTCTGACTGTCACATAACTGTCATCCACGTAGGGGTTGATAGACTTTGAGACTAGCGTGATATAACGATGACAGTTAGTTCAAATAATGAAGTCATTATTTGAACGAACTGTCATTATTACACAACGCCAGTGTCATTATAATCATTGGCGGCCATCATGATGGGAACTATATAGTCAATGCAATGTAAGTACTTATTATATGTGAGTCGTAGATAAACAAAATGATAGGGCTTGTTGTGTGCCGGCGTGTGGTAGCAAGTTTTCATATTCTTCTCATTAAATTCATAAGAAATCAATAAGTACTTATTAAAAATCTGAATATTTTTTCTTTTAAATCGATTCAAAGGCTTATTGAATTGCTCTACTAGTTTTTCTCTTTTGATTTTTTTCTAAAATTTGTCATTTTTGTTTTTTTAGTGAACTTGGCGATGGAGCACCGAACACAGTAGCCGCAGCAATCCATACCGAGGAAAGAAATCAACTTTGAAAGAAGCCCAATGGTGCCCACTGACAGCTCAATCTGACAAGACAGCTCAATCCAACAAGATTTCAAGGTGAGTTTGTCATGTTATTGATTTATTAATTCGAAATGTTTAGGATATTAATAATAAATTAACAAGAGGTTACTAAAATCTGAATAATTTAGCGTTTATAGTAGGGAGTATTTAGTTTAGAATCCTTCAGGCAGATTTTTGTAAATTGCCTTTTTTTCCGAGATTGCTTCACATCATGGTTTACTTTAGAAATTCATAATAAATCAAGCGTAGGTTACTAAAATCTGAATAATTCGGTATTGATAATAGAGAGTATATAATTTAGGACACTTTAAGCAGAGTTTATGTGCTTCAACTAGTCTTTGAGTTATGATTTTTTAAATTATCTTTTTTTCTCGAGGTTGCTACACATCGTAGTTTACTTTGGTACTTCATTATAAATCAAGCCGAAGTTACTGAAATCTGAATAATTCGCTATTTATAATAGATTTAGTTATATAATAGTTTATAACACTTTAAGCAAGGAAATTGAATTTGGTACTGCCATTCTTGACAGATGGTTAATGTACAACAAGTATTACGAAGTGGTTTACGCTACCACACCAAGTCATTCCATATCTCCCAAGAAATAAATCCTTTCTATTGAAACGTAAAACCGAAAATTGACAAAAGTACATTTGTACATGGTACAGTCCAACTTTGACATAAATCCGGGCTTCTTTTCCAATTTACAAGTCCGGTATTCAATAATTACATTGCAATACGTAACTTTACAAGTTCGTTAGGTCAGAAACAGCCAGAAGGCAATCAAGATAAATGATAAACGCATCGAGTATTGGCAAAACAAACAATTGTTCGGTTGCTGAGTATTGCCAACACTAAATTGTAAATACTACTTCATACTTAGAATACATGTGACTTATATGAGATAAGGAGAGCTGAGCTAAGTGACTCCAAAACTTGATTTAAAGAAAGAACCAAGGGGGGCGTAGCTCAGATGGTAGAGCGCTCGCTTAGCATGCGAGAGGTACCGGGATCGATACCCGGCGCCTCCAAGAATATTTTTCATATTATATTTTATTATTTTTTGAAAAAAAGGAATTAAATTAAAAATATTGATTAGGTATTATACTTGGTATTTTGTTGTGTAAGTTTGAGGCATTCTAACCACTAAATAAGGACCGTGGTGAAGGTCTCAAGTACTCTATTAAGTATATTACACACACACACTCATTTATTCCCATCAATTTGTTTTTTGATTCATGCCAATATCTTAATTTTTGTAGAAGATACACAGGTTTAAGCAAACCTTTGGAATACCTGTGCTACAAAAAAAAAAAAATCTGAGAAACTACTAAAGGTATCGGGACGAAACTTCATATTTCGAATGTTCATAACCAAACTTAGAGTTGAAAGAATTTTTGTTTTGAAGGGTCCAAAGGAATTGGAGGTTTACTCTGAGCTTTTTTCAACGATTTTGCAAATGAGCCATTTCTGTAATTTCGTCAAAATAGTCAAAAATAAGAAATTGAAGTAGATGAAGTTTTAAAACTAGTAGTTCAGCTGCATGAGTTCTGCATTAAAACTACTTAGCCGCGGTTTGACAGATATTTTGATTCTATTTTATTGACAGTATTGTCAAAACATCAGCGTTTGACACAGTTTGACACTGCTGTATGTATGGTACTCTGTGGTATAGTATGATAAAGTCATGTGCCTGGCCACATCAAATTTTGTGTTGTTCCTTTTATGGAGGCGTTAGAACACCACTGAAGAAATAGCTGTAAATTTTTTGAAAACATTACTGCACAAACTAACTTTCAGGATTTCAGGTAAAAGTGCAAACGTTGAGGATTACCGAGACCTTTTTCAGGTTTCTGGGACACATGGTTCAGCTGGTATAAATTTGTAAAAATTTTACATTTTTAATCCTTTTTTTCGAAAACAATAAACGTTATTTCATATCCAATTCACAAAATCCAGGTTCCGTACAGTATATATAGTAATATTTTACAATTTTCCATTGTCTTTTTCTCAAAAATGTTCATAAGATGTGTCTGCTGCCATTACGATAATTGAAAGACCTACCAAAATAAGTCAGACAAAATGCCATTTAGAAAAATGTGTATTTTAATAACTAAAAAGCATTATCTTCGAAGGTTTTTCAAAATGACAAACCGTTTCTGTCATTTTTTTATGTTTCCAGACTCATGTTTCCTTCACGATAATGAAGTATTCTTTCTTTGTGTATCAAACAATATTTATTTAATTTAAATAATCATGGCAAAATGGTTTATTACTAATAATAAAGTAAATATACTTTGTTTGAACAAATATTTCACGACGTTATCTACGGTTTATTGTGATTTACATTAACATTAAAATCGATGTAATATTCTGGCAATATTCTTGTAAAATTACTGTGAATTGATTATGTAATAATTTGGATTTAAAATTAAAACTGTAAATTTCTTTTTCACTGTAAATATATAAAATAAAGCTAAAAAATCTAATGTAGCCAGGCACATGACTTTATCATACTATATATAAAATACTAAACTGCATGAAACACTGCATGAAATTTGATCGAGATCGGTCGTGTCTGCATTAAAACTGTTATCCATGATTTGACAGATGCTTTTATACTATCGACAGTAGGTATTGTCAAAACATCAACGTTTGACACTACCTACTGTCATTAGAATAAAAATATCTGCCAAATCCTGGCTAATTTGCTTTATATTAATGCAGACCCGACCGATCTCGCCCAAAAAGAGTTTATGAAATAGTTCAAATCAGTAGTCTAGAATAGTTGTCAAAATACAGAGTTTTCTTCAGTTTCGCAAAAACGCCTGGTTGAGTCCTATAATCAGGGAAATAAACGTTACTGCCCATGTTTTGTTTGCGTACAATTCTAGAAAATAAATGGATTTGGTATTATTACTATTAGGGGTGGTATTCCGGAAAATCTTGAACCAAGGTCGAGTCCAGGCGTGGGCTGCTTTTTTTATTTGTGTTTTTATTTTTAATCTGTGTCCCTTTCGCTTAATTTACATCTTATACAGTATGTTACGGAAGACAATACACCAAGATAACATTTATTTAAAAAGCAAAGGGGCAAAATCCATAACTTCAATTTAAATACCTGCTCCCTTTAACATTGTCAAGAACATTTTTGACTCATACAATTTCCGGAAACGGCATCCTCCAACCACGTAAGGCATAAATCATCAAACTAAATTGTAGTCCTCGATACATATTTAACGAACGCCACTGCCTGGGGAGGGACGCCGCATTGCCGGTAAAGTGAATAATGGCATTTCTCCCAAGATAGGTAGTAAGTAAGGTGTATTCAACAGGCTGTATTGTGTATATATAGGATGCAGAGGATTAACGGGAGGCGTTCGCCGTAAATTTCCCAAAGATTTATCTTTCGAAACTTTAATAAGGGAATCGAAGTTGCCGCAGCCAGCTAGGGGGCGGCCTGCCTCCGGAAACCCCCGTATTTCTCGTCGGGCACACTCATAATTCTTAGATTAATTTACTTTAATTTAACAAAAGCTTCAAGCCGAACGTGTAAAGAATACCCTCGCCGCCCGCCCCGCCTCCCCGCCTCGGCGAAATCTAGTTAGTGCGAAACAAAAGACGGTAAATAATTGAAGAACGTGTTGCTGGCGTCGCGCGCGCGCTACCCTCTCTATAGGGCTTGTTTCAATCCGCAAATTGCTAATTTCCCAGTCATGGATCTCTTCCGCGAGAGAAATTAGTTACCTCATTACCTACTTTGGCACAATTTATAATTTAGTTTAATGCCTAATGGAGGTTATTAAGTGCTGATAATGGGTCTTCCGTGCCTTCCTTAAGTGGGAAGGATGGCGGTCATCGATAGCGAATGACTTTTTTATGGGTTAAATAGGATTTCATGACGGAAATATGTATGCTGTAGGCGAATGTCGTGAATTTCCTCATTTTTGAGAGGAATTCTGTTTGAATTGCTGTATAAATTATGCAACCAGAACGTGTTTTGGGACTATACGTACGATAGTGGGCAATCATTTTAATTTTCTTGATTTTCTTTTGTTAAAGTTAACTCCAAATGTATACAAAATGTAGAGAAATCACCAATTATCAGTGCGCTAAAAAAGTGATATACGAAATCTAAAATGACGAAACAAATAAGCTATCTGGCTTTATATCAATTTTAGTACTTCGCCTTTTGTTTTTATCGTTTGTTCTTATCACAATAACCTTGGTTACTAGCACGTTATTAGTAACCTTTATAATCAGTAAAACAAAAATAAAATGCAACAAAATAAAAAATATATTATTCTAATGCAACGTACTTAAATTGCATAAAATGGCATAAAATTGAATAATTTTACCAAATTTATCTTATTTTCATAATCAATGCAAATTACGACGACAAATCGAAATATTTTTTTTTCAAGTGACAGACATGAACTCAATATAAATGGAAAAAATTACACCCCTTGCTAACTAAATCAAAACTCTGTCCTCATTTATGGTTATAGCAAAACAGACCAGCAAAACAGAGATTTGAAACCGTCTTCTTTGTAATATAAATAGTACGTAAGAATATAAAATTGATAATCACATTACGAGTTACCGATAATTACTGCTGACCAATACGATAAGTCTACTTCAATAACCCTTCGGAATCACCAATGTTGATCTAACTTTCTTTAAACCAAAATTGGATTCCTTGTTCCTGCAGGCTATTTATCACATCGTAGACGTTACTTGTAAAATATCAAATTAAAACAAATTCAACTAAATAATATACTAAAATGAATCTAACTTCTAAATCACCACAAATAGTGTCATTCCTTCAAATTCCTCTACTAAATGTTTGATTACAGGAAAAATTCTTGTATATTTTCTTTTGAGTGATCCCCATTTCTAGCATAATCGAGCTGATGTTCACATTCTAGGCTTCTCTCTTGCACTCTGTCAATTTGCACACTATTTTAACTTCTGCTTTCTTGTAGTTGTAGGGTCTATGGTATGGTAGAACAATGTTATATGCCATCTGTGTTTTTCGATATACTTTGACCTGGAATATCTTTAGCATTTGTGTGCTTCCTATTTCATTCGCAATGTTTTTTCGCAATGAATTCTTATTATCTGTTAAAGAAATAAAGATTTCTTCTATACAATTATGTTCAGTTCCGCAAGGTCCACAATTTACACTATGTCTCCTGAAACGATCATTATCACTGTAACAGCATAATTTTACGAAAATCCACTATTAGCTAGAGATGTAATTTTTCAAATCCATTTAAAAAATCAAGGTGATGGCTTACATCCTGGAAAATGTAAATTATGTGAAATGTGTGAAAAAGGTAATTTGTAGGATATTCTGACTGACTGATATCCTGAAAAAGTCCTGAAAAAGTCCATAAGTCATGGATCTTGTAGAGCATCCAAACAAAGCTCTTTAACAAGAATCAGTTCTTTCGAGAAATTGACACCAAGGTCCATTATTCATACAGTTAAGACACCTACAAGCAATCTGTCAATAAGTGTTGATTGCAGTTAAAAATCACTTTTAATAAAACAAACAAAAATCATCAACTATTCTTAAAACGCGCTACTAAATTACTGTCAGAAAAAATAAATTAGTGAGTTACTTTCTGAAAAGTTCTGGTACAATATTTTCGTTAGAAACGTCTAGCTCCATTGGTTGGTAGAAAAATCAAAACTCACTTCTTTATACATGTTTTTAAACTAAAATATCTGCCAAACTCCTGTTATGTTGGTCTATTATAGTTTGATCAATACTAGATGTTGTTTTAAACGGCCCTATTTTATAAATTTATCTATTATTCCACAGAAAGTAAACGAAAAAAACAGGCCATTAACCATATTCTTTTGTTCCACTATAAATAGACGGCGAGCTATTTTCGTTCGCTGATCGGGTTTGGGAGGTAGTGTTAGTGGAGCCTGGCATCGATATGGCGCAAAAGAAGAAAGTATAAAGTAGCATTTTAGGAACATCATCCGGCAATAATGGCAGCGGAGCGACGGGAAAAATAAGAAGTAATCAGAGTGATGCTCGCGAAACTCAAGCTGAAAACATTTCCCTAGCTCTGTCTGTGGGAGCGGAGGCAAAACAATGCGCCTCCCCACGACAGTCCCAACTGACTCACAGTAGCACCAAATCTATATCCTAACTGAAAAAAAAAATTAAAGACAAGACGATTTTTTAGATTCAATTCCTCTGTTTCTATTTATTCTATCAGATTCAGTTTTTAGTTCTTCCTACCATATGTTTCAGTAATTTTACTTTAATATGAAATTATGTATTTATTTCTTTATATAAAAATGACATGTGCAGAGTAAACAGAAACTTGTAGTATTACATTAAACAAAAATAAAAAAAGTTCCAAAAAAGGGACGCACTTGATGTTTGACCTAACTTTAATGTCTTATATTTTTTAAACCAGTAGGCCGATTTTGATAAATTTTCTTATTTGAAATTTATTTAATGTATCCTGGTTAGCAGTCTCAAAGCTGGAACCTTGTTTTTTCTCTCAATTTTGACCCACCCTGAGTGTTAATCAAGCAATGGTATAGAAAGTGCTTACACTCTATATTAAAGACGCTTCTTTTACGAAAATTTTGTTTTTATTCATTGATTTATCTCTAAAATTGTCCGAATTACAGCTTTTTTGGTGAAGCTTTTATCCCGCAAATGTATTTCATTGTAGGATCATATTGCCTTTGATAAACTATTGCCATTGCCATGGCAATTAAACCTATAACATGTTAGTTTAAAAGCTAGGATCATAGATCATTGCCTGTAACATTGCGTTGCTAGACGAAATTTTGTTGAAAATTATGGATAATGGAATATATATTCCTGAATGGTCGAATGTTTTTTTTATGGATGCGTCAAGGGTTTGCGTGGTGGATGGACGAAAAAGAGTGTGGAGAAAGATTAGTGAGATTAGTGTGCATTCTCTCAAGAGGCGTCAATAAAGTCTCACAGAAATAGCAGAAGCATTAGTGTGAGAATGGGATCAATGGAAACATGATTTCCAGTATGCTGCGTAGATTAGAAACTCTTAGAAGTTGCTAGGGGAGGCAATTCACGGTTTTAAACAGTTTTCACAGTTTATAATTTTGTGTTTAATAAAAAAGTTTTTAAAACTTTGTATCAGTTTATTTCTCGATAAATTCAGAATGGTGCTAATATGCAAGGTATCAAAAAAAGCTGTAATTCCGACAATTTTAGAGTTAGATCAATAAATAAAAAACAAAACGCTTGCAAAAGATACATCTTTCATATAGAGCTTACATTTTCTATACCATTACTTGATTAATACACATGGTGTCACAAATTTTATAAATTTTATAAAAAACATGGTTCCAGTTTTTACACTACAGTCCAGTATACATTCAAAAATAGCTACGTCTTTAATTTTTTTATGACAAAAGAATTGCCAACCAACAAACAAAAAACGACCTGCTGGCTTAAGAAATATAAGACATTAAATTTATTTCAAAAATCAAGTGAGTCTCTTTTTTGGAACTGAGTATTTATATAAAGATCCTTTAAAACAATTTATATAATGCAAATTACACTATAAAAGTTCATGTCAAAGTTTTGCTAAGTCTCAGCACTTGACGAGAGAGTCTTCGCAAAAATAAATTTGACAACAATAAAAATTCATATAATCAAACATTCTCGTATAAATTGACCACAGTTAATCAAGAAACTCGTTTAATAACAAAAGGCAAGCATGTTAGGAGGTAGGAATTTACTATTTACAATGCAAGAAAGGCAAGAAATCGTGAAGAAATGGAGACGCAAATGAGAGATGCAAAAGGAAAGAAGAACAATTTTGAAAAATAATTGAACAGTGTATAACGCTGTTCTAATCTAGCGATTGTGACTTAAAGGCAATCTACTGCCCAAACACCATTTCTCTTTGTTTTATAACAATATATAAATAGTTTTAAGGAGTGTTCAGTTATAAATTACGATTATATGTCAAAAAATGAACGATGGACAGCCGAATTAACAAAGTCGTTGGTTTGATTGTGACACTATAACAAATAATAACTAATGTCGTAAGGTAATTTCTGCTCGGAATGTTAGGTATAGGTTAGGTTGAAGTTAGGCAATCTATTTGTAACCTAACCTATTAGGTTAGCGTCAGCTATCAGCTCCAGTTGCCACATCGCAAAATTTTTATGGTAAATTGAACTAAAACTTGAACTAAAAATGAACCATCCGTTAAATATTTGGCTATAATTTGTCACAGAAAATTGTTAAAACTTTAGTAGTGTAATACGGGAAAAACTTTATTTACTGATGAAACGAAAAGTGAACATAAAAATAGCGAAAATTGTGTTTAGTATTATATTCTTCAATAGTATATTATATAATAAGTATTAAATAATAAAAATACTCTACAAATTAAACCAATTCCCGGTATTTTATTAATATGTATCTAAAACTAGTAAGACAATTATATTCAACGGGCCGACGTGAAAATACCACCACCGTACTATATTTAAAAAGGCCATTTGTCCATTCACGACCTTGTCCTTACTTTTTAAGAGATAAGCTTGTATACCAGATTTCAGATCAATTACTTCTAAATTTAGGCAAATTTAGGCAACTCTATACCTGCCACGCGTCCTTAAGGGTATAATTGTTCAGAAAATAAAATTAGGGTAATACTGAGAAAAAATTCGCATATCGAGGGTTACTATTAAAAATAGTTAATAATACCTCAAAAATTAATAATATAAATTAACTAACTTGATATAAATTGTGAATTTGAATCAAAAAGCGTCGACGTGTTTTAAGATTGTTCAAAATTCCAAAGAGTCTCAGAGATTTCGTGATGTTTCCACAATAAAGTATATTATTGAAGAGAATATATACGTCACCATATCCACAAATATAATGAATATGTTTTTAGTCACCAACTAACTAAATTTTAGATTACATACTGCAATAATAATCGCAGTTTTCATATTTTTCGCGATAAATTTTCGATTTGTGCCACTGTGCGACAGTAGCAAAACACCATGGCGCCGTATAATCTGTTGAGTTTGAGTTGTGCAACTGTTATAATGGCCGTGGGATGGGATGGGACGGGACTCTAGAAGGAGAAAGGGGGTCGGGCAGGGTTGGGCTGCTGTTGACGGCGGTCGATGGTTCGTAAACTTTCAATATTATTCTTCTCCGCGCGCCTCCCAGGGGCCTAATGACTTTCCTTTCGTCAGTTTTAATTGCACCGCGGCCGTAATTATGTGCTCTCGTGTAATTTTCGGAAAAGGGCCGCCGCGCAACGCTGAAAAGTTTAAATTGCTTTATATGTGCGGGACCCGCAGGAGCAGACCTGCGAGGAGATCGTCCTGCGGCCGACATGTGCTCCCGGATACAAGGACTGCCAACCACGCACTCCAAAACTTTGAGGCGCTCAACTGGTCTCGTTTGTCGACAATGCGATTGTCTTTAATTATTTCGTAATGGATGATGGGCATCTGCAGAAGTTGAGGAGTTATTTCATGTAAACTTAATGGTCGGGTGAGACTGCAATTGTATCATTACAAAAACTACCCTTAAACTCTTGTATCAAAAGAAGATAATCGCAATGATCGAATTGTCGGTTTTAGTACTTGGTTGTAAAATGTAAACTTGTAGTTTGTTCTGTACTGACAACTGAGAGTTTCTTCCGAGAAGCCGGCACAGTTCTTTGTATTTGAGGCCAAGCTCTACTCTTTTCTTCTTAGCGTGTTCTTTCCATCTTAAATGTGTATCCAGAGTCATACCCAAATACTTTGCAGTGTTCGCATATGGAACTATGGCGTCGTTAATCTTTCCATGAGCTATGTCCGCGATTCTTTTGTTTGTAAAGTTAATGTGGGCAGATTTCAATTCGTTGAGCTTTGTCTTCGATTTTTCGGTCCATATATATAATTTATTACTAGCTTGTTGAAGATTCCTAGTAGATTCTCCAATAGTTGTTCTCACTGCCATTAGAGCCGTTTCATCGGCAAATGTGGAGACTGTTACATTTTGCCAGCTGTGGTAGATCACTTGTATATAGTACATATAGAATTGGTCCCAATACACTATCTTGGGGTACCCTAGCTTTTACTTATTTTAGTTCCGAGTATTCATCGATCTGTTTTATTCTGAATAGTCTATCAGATATATAGGTGACCTCGGATGCGAAAAGGAACCTATCGTGACAAAATATCGATATTCACTTTTGATGAAATTCTTTGAGAAAAAAAGTAGGTACGCTCTTTTTAATGACGCCGGTCTCAGATCTGCAGCATATTTAATTATATCGTAATTTATTTTTAAAATTAAGGAAACGTTTAGAAATGATGTGACCAAAAAAAGTTCTTTTACATGTTTTTACTGTAGAAAATCTTACAAATTAGTTATAAAGCAAATCAAACTTAAAACATAGTATTCCAATATATAAAACATGAAATAAACGTAGATGCAGAGAGAAAAAAGTTAAAATACATTTACAGTAAGAAATAAATTAATTGGTATTAATAATGAACATTTTGGGCAAAATCGAAGTATAATGCTGTAGTCAAGCCGTCAGAGTTACTACAACAATTTTGATAATACAGCCTTTGATTTCTAGCTTTATTGAGATGCTCTACAGCATTATTTAATTTTTGCTCCTTTTCTAGATCTTGACAATTTTTTGTTTCCAAAATTGCTAAAGAATTCTTTCTGCAGATATCGCATACATCATCCGCATTCATCGCATTCTTCACCGTTACATAAGGGATGTATTTGGTCCAAATTTTACGAAACGCATCATTACCTATTTTCCTGTCTTCATCCCCAAGTGAAGAAATGTATAACCTGTAAATGGTTGACTTATTTTCTGAAGATGGTCACTCTGAAATCTTTGAATTTTGGAAGACTGTCTGATAATGGTATCGCCATGGTTTTAGGTACCGTAGAAATAAAATCAACAATTTGTTGACTTTCATTTTGGTGTAACGCAACAGGATTTGTAGATGAGCTAACCCATGTATCCGTGGTACCACGCCATAAGCATGAAAATGTTTCAACAAATTTTTGTAACGTTTTACTCCACAGTCATAGATGAACAAGAATAAATCACGACATATTAGCAGTTTATAAAACATGTAATCTACATTATCCTTAGTAAGAGGTATATCCTTTCTTGTCCCAAATTTTTTTCTCCCTGATCTTTCAGAATAAATTTCATCTCATTGTGTGTTTTTCCTGCCTCAATTTTGCTTAAAGTAACCAGGTCTTGTTCAGCTTTTGTTAATTCTAAGAAATCATTTCTGGACTTTAAGAGCGCGGTCCAACAGCTGATCGACTGCGGCTTGGCTGTTTTTGATAAGTGGGGAAAAATCAGTCGAGAATTGGTCTTTGAGCGGGGATGTCGACGTTTTCGCTAAAGCTAGTTTGGAACAAGATAGACTACGCCGACGTGCGATCAACATTATACGATCTAACATCTGTTTCACGCTGTTTCAATTTATTTTTGCACACGTAATCAGGCTAGTGATTTTACAGAACTTACCAACATAACATGGTAACTCTAAAAATTACTGTGATAAATTGTTGACATAACCTGACATAACCTATGTTTAGAATTTGAGATATTTCTCATATATTTATATAACTTCAACATTTGTCTACGTTTTATGAAGTGATATCTGCAAAAACTCTCGTACTATGAATACACGCACACCTACTATGAATATGTAGAAAATTTAAACGTGTAAGGTTATGTGCCCATATACCTAAAATACTAAGGATTGTGTGTGTGAAGAAATACGTATGTTCTATCATAACACCCGTACTAATACTTTTGGTCACAGATTACTTTCTCTTGGTACGATAGATTATGCACTCCTTTCTCAGCTGATAATACACTTATACCTATGCCTATAGCTAATGAAAAACTTACAAGTATATATCGACCCATGCAACAAAGCCTGTAGTAACTACATATGGATTGCACCTGAGTTACGATAGTCTTCGTTGCATGGGTTGATATATATATATATATATATATATATATATATATATATATATATATATATATATATATATTACACATACGTACATTTATCAACAGCACAGGGATCTGATAACTGATAACGTATAAGAAAATAAAAAAAAAAACACTTAATAAGTTAATCTTTATTTACCAATTTGTAATTCATATATTATTTATAAAAGACAATTAGATAACTTAGGCTTTATAATATTATATAGCTTTATTAATATAATATTATGTATAATGTCAACAGAAAATCACAAAAATGTTGATCCTCGCTATCATTAGTCTCGCATATGGGTCGTAATACTTGTTCGGTTCTTCGGGGGTAATTTCAATAGAATCTGCGGTTTGTCGTCTTGAACATAAATTCTGCACACACTTTGCACTTGAGAAGAAAAACGTCTGGACTCATCTGGTTGACAAGGTGTACCATTATACAACATTTCCCATATAATAATATAGATATCTTCCAGTAATATTACCAAGAAATTTGATGAAAAATCGGTAATCTTCAGCATACCTCGATGATTTTATTGTCAGTTCATGGAAATTATGAAAATTAGTGATCACATCTCTTGTCTAGAAATCATCTTCGATCAACAAAATAGTACGTCAGGATTTTGATTCTCCGTAATGTAATTTGAATCCAATTCAAAATCCGTAATGAGCTTCTACATCATACCATACTTGTAGCTTGAATTCTATGGTAGTAGAATGGATAAAACAGCACTGTTTATATCTATTTTCTGCTAGTTAACCTAAAAATTGGAGTTTTTAATAAATTAATATGTAGTATACTTCTTTTGGCACAAACTTGATTGATATCTGATAGAATAATAGCATGTTTCTCTAATGTCCTCATTTCGATTGGAATACTGCTTTGTGCGGTGTTTTCATTTTCAGATTATATCTGATTTGTAGTTGTAGGTTAGAGCTCTCCAAACAAATTGGCCAGTAAAATATAAATGTGAATTTTAGCCAGTTACATACTTTTTTTTAACTATAGTCTTTTTTTATTGGTACATGGTAGAAAGAGATAGACCAACATTACTATCTTCGTCTAATGATGTCTAGTTCTCGAGAACACTGTAGATGGCCACACTGTCTAGACTCGAATATGGATGGAAAAATTGGTAAAATACGACGCGGATTCATGACCAGTGTGACTTTATTTCTTTTCATTTATTTGATTTTTTTCAAATATTACATTGACGTAAAGTGAAACTACGGCGCATTAGCGCCAAAAACATAATTCAGATGTTATTCGTAAAATCACGACATCCAATTATACGTCTATCTTTGAGCAGCTATTGTTTAAAATTGGGCATGGGTATAATAAATATCGAGCAACTGCGATCAAGAATACTTCATTTAGATTGTTGTAATCTTATAATATGCTATCATTATTCAATAATAAACCCACACGGGCATTGAACAGTTTAAATAATTGGACCAATAGGGGACTACCAGAACAGTCCTGAAGTTAGGCTGAACCAGCCTCTTAATATTAGATGTTGGGGAATTATGGAATTGCATTTCGATTGACAACAAGGTTTAGCGAAAAAATAGGATTTCAGTTGTTCATTTTTCACGTCTTCAAAGGATAGGTCATGCGGCACTGATGAAGTACTTGGCATTGAACTTAGCATTTTAGTAGAAACACTTGTCTCTTCTTCTTCTTCACTTGACGAACAACTACTTATAGGGTTAGAATTATCAACTGATAGATCACTACCAAAATAATTTTGTTTAACACTGTTTAATTCGTTCTCCAAAGAAATTTTTTCTAACGCGCCACTAAGTGCAAATAATAAAATAAAAATGTATATTAGTACCAACAACTCTAAAGAGTGAAGTGAGACACCACGTGTCCGAATATTTGCCAAATTTATTATGAACGTAAATATTCCTCATATTCCTCGTATGTTTTACGTTTATTTCATGTCAATGGAGCGCGTATTTAAATTATCACACGCAGAAGTCATAAACGTCTCATTAATAAAACCTAAAAGTATTTCTACTATATTACATCCAGCCGTAGGGAATTCAAAGTTACACCCGAAAGACGTGTACAGCTTTAATAAAGATCTGGGAACCGTAGCGTAGTCGAGGGTGTATCTCTGGTGGCCATATACCGTGTTAGACCCTATAGATAAGATTTGAGCCGCATCGCACGTTTAAACGCGATTCTCCTCGACTAGGTTCGAGGAGGTTACGA
The DNA here is from genome assembly GCA_964023965.1 of Melinopterus prodromus. NCBI lineage: Eukaryota > Metazoa > Arthropoda > Insecta > Coleoptera > Scarabaeidae > Melinopterus > Melinopterus prodromus. The sequence continues at coordinate 100,797,307 of OZ030390.1, forward strand.
TTTCAAAACCGAACCGGAAATTGAGTTGAACGACGTCTGCAACGGCTCATCCGATGCGCCGGACACACCGTCGCGACGGCACACAGTTTACGAATCGCGGATGGCACTGAAAACTGGAATTTATTCTGAGAGCCGGCCGGATAGAGATAAAATATTACGCAGATAAAATAAGAAGCTTACTTTGGGAAGGGTGGTTACTGGGTACTCTTTTGGGGGTACGCGTACGCTACGTGGCTACGTGTTGAATAAACCGTTAATATTAAATTATCTGGAGAAATGCCCGTTATAAATATTGCGCTATCTTAATGGCGTGAAGGTCTCGGTTTTTCTTTTTGGCGAATTAATGGGTCGGTTAGTATGGAAATTTAGAGTGTGGGCGTTGAAAATGGATATTGTTGTGATGAGGTTCGTTTCCTTTAGTCAAACCTATTAATAATAATAGAAATGATTAAAATAGTTACAATAAATTTTATTAAGAAACACAAATAAAAGAAATATATTAACTAACAGTAAAAATACTTTGTCACTACAGAATCACTGTGTAAAAAGATTAGGTGAGTCAATAACTTAACGGAATTGAACTACAGTGGTACTAGAAATAATCTTAGTTAGCCAAGATTTGCCCAATAGTTTCATTCTAATGTTAGTAGGTAGTGTCAAACGCTGATTTTTTGACAATCGTAAAAACATATTTTAAAAAATCTGTTCAGCAGTCTCATATATGTTTGTGTGTGACATTTGTATGTTGTTTTATATTCTCTACGGGCCGCGCCTGACAAAATGTACGTCTTTACAATTGAGTTTTTTGGAGTATGATTTAATTGTCAATTATGTAATTTATTTCTTATTTCCTACAGCGCTTGAAGAAGTGCCCAGTAGGACACAAAACATGTAGCGATTGCTAAAATAAAACAAAAATAAGGAATCTGACCACTTTTTATTGTATTAATATATCTGTCAAATCTTAGCTAACTAGCTTTATTTTAACGCAGCTACGACCGTTCTCGATCAAATAGAATCCCATTTGCTATTAATTTTATAAATAGTATGATAAAACCATGTGGTTGGCCACGTCAGACTATTTTTTTTTATGTTATTGTCCTTAAAACTGGAGAATGCTCTTTCTAACTAGGGTAGAAAATTGCGTAGAAGTAGCTGATTTAGCAAACTCATTTTTGGACATTTCTGTTAGTGTTTCAAAATCGGGATTTCTCGTGATAATGGCATAAATGTTTTCTTCAAACTTATTTTTTAATGGTCATTCCAACCATTTTAAATTTGTTAACAAATATTTAAACTTTGCCAGACCAGCTGACAGTTTTAAACCACGAGTCTTTAATAGTTTAATATATACTTTATATGATTTATACTTGTTTGAAATTAGTTTCAATAAATTGCAATTTCAACTGCAAATCATTTTCTTCCAACATGACTGTTTTGCATTGTTTAATAGCAATGGTATCATCTAATTGAAAAACAAATGATTGCAATATTTCAGTGTTGGGAAAGGCAGCCAGAACGAATTCGGATATTTTGCCTTTACCACGCTAGCAGCGTTTGAACAAACAGCAATAATTTGGAAATATCACCGTTATAAACTCAGTAAACTTAGTTTACTAAGTCACAATTTTGTCTGGCTTTAAAAATTTCGTTAAATGTGGTGGAAACCAATCTCACATCTACCCTTTATGTCAGTAGTTTCATCCGCACTAACCCAAAAATAGTTATCCGAAAGTTTGGATTTAAATGACGTTATTGTCTTTTCGTAAACCTTAGGAAGGTAATATCTCCTAATGGTAGATTCGTCAAGAATATCATGTTTTGTATTATATTGATTTAAAAATTGACCCAAACTTAGATTATTTAATTTTTTATCGAAATATTGGCAGCTGTAAATGCTTGGCATAAATCTTAAAAATTTCTTATCAGCGGATCCAACTAAAGCCTGATTGTTTTAAGGTGCTGTAAACTTTGTTTGTCTTTACAAACCAAACAGTGTGCCCAGTTTTTACAATAAACTTGATTATCTTGGACGAACGTAAAACAATTAAATTCCTCCACAAAAACTTAATGAAAAATAAAATAAAACAAGATGAAACAAAATTAAAAATATGATCAGTAGCAATGCTGGTTGCAAATAAGATAGAAATAAGAAAATAAACGATTAGTACCTTAAATGATTAAGTAAATAATTACTATAACCACAATTGCTGCTTAAAAGTAAATAAGAACGTAAAATGAAATATTTAGAATTGTAATGACCGGTTGACCGCAAATGTCTTCCATCAACAAAGTTGCGTCTAGATGCGCTGTCCGTACTGCAATTTATGCGAATTACAACTGTAGAAAATAAGAAGTGGGGGTGGGAGGTAGCAGCCTGACCGCACGCCTATGTAAAGAACCGCTTTTCATTATTTCCGCCGCTCACTGGCCAATTTAGGGCGGGCCGATTTTTTTCAATTTTAAAATTCTGGAGTAATGGGAAAATTCTGCAGTCATGGAAAAGTTGTGGGTTAATGAATTAAAGAAAACACATAATTTAAAATAATCGGCCCACCCTACTGGCAATGGCCAGTAGGGTGGGCCAATTTTTTGTATAAATATAGGAGTTTTGTATAAATACAAATACAAAACACGAATCATCAGAAACTCATAACTTTGATAACTTCCACGACATCAACGTCGACGTAGCACAAATAAACCCGCCGATTAAATTCAACGGACGCCATACATCATAGTAAAACGCTTCACACGTTAGGGTAGTAATTAATCCCTCAGAGCGAAACTAAAAAAAGGAAATCGCAAAGAAAACAGTGTTAACATAATAAAACGACAACAGGTTATCCATTAATCTAGATAGCGTCCGTTTTTATTCACCCCGCCCCGCGCGAAAACTGTAATTAGCCACTACTTAGTCGGTATTTTTCTCTGTCAGGTCCACAGAAAGGGCGCGGGGCGGCGCGGAGCGGCGGCGCTATGCAAATCGGAGGGCGGAAAATATTTCAAAAACGCAATCAGTCATCGTATGGCCCCGGTTCGGAAGAGTGCCGCTAGGCGGCGCTGGGGTCGCAGCGGCGGTTTCGAGAAGTACGGAGGGGGCCGCGGCCGGCGGAAAGCGGAGAGCGGCGTAAACAGGCTAGGAATTTCACTTCCTAATGTGCTGAGTCACGTTTTAATGCGTCAGGCACGAAATCCGAAATAATTAATGTCATCTCTGGTCTCGCGAATAAATTATTCCCACGGGGACTCTTGAAAATTAATATTATCGGGGCGGGGAAGAGAAAGAGGGTGCTGTGTATACGACGGGAAAATATGTTTAGCGCAGCACAACAGGTAAAAACAAATCTGCACCTGGCGTGGTCTGGAAAATTTATTGGAGTTTGGTGGAGGTCAAATTTATTTGGATGAAATAAAATGTAGCTGTTTTTTAAGTATTTACTTTGTTTTTTTGTAGTATTTGCTGTTTTTAAATTTATTGTGTGTGCACCTGCTTAGCTATTAGCTGTCACTAGTAATAGTAATGCAAATATAGAAAATGAAAAAAAAAACATGTTTCTTTGCACCGACTTTATCAAAAAGTATACTTGATTCACATTTTCTTCTTTCTATGATTCTATGCAAAAAAGCATATCAGAATAAGTTCCTATTTGTTTAATTTTTGCTGTTTATAACCAGGGCGTAGCTATTTAACTTTTGACAAATTTAGCAATTTGAAACTGTGAAATATTTTGATATACCTAGACTTAAAAATCATCAACAGATAATAGTCATTACAGTAGACCAATGTTTCAACATTTATCCCACTTTGAAGAACAGTGATACAATTTTCAGCTTTCAAACTTCAAAATCCCAAAATCAGTTATCAGTCTGTAGTGTGCGTCTTCAAATGCTCCAATTGTGATGCTTTTTATGTGGGTCAAACCGAAGGAAAATTAGGAAAACTGATAACGGAACATAAATCTAGAACTTCTTCTAATATTGGTCATCATAAAATGGCAGCTTATTGACAGGTTATTGTCTCAAATACAATGAACCTATACTACCTATACACAAATGCAATAAACATTACAAAATATATTTATGGGAACAACTTGAAATCAATCAATTAGAATTCTAACAAAATCGTTCATTCATGTTCACTTTACAATAGTTTTACACAGACTCGTAAAAGCAATACACTAAATTAAAGATAAAATGTATATAATTATCCACCTAGCGGTAGAATTTTTTTTTGTTCGTTTTTGACCGACCTGTTATGGAATCTGACATAAAATTGACGGATTTAGCGGATTTTCCTGTATTGGTGTACACAATTTTACGTAAAAATTTTAATATCTTAAAAGCCTTTTTTCATTCAAAACTTTACGTGAATCAGACAGATTTGATCACATATCGTGGATACAACAACAATTAATCTCTATACGGCTATACCACAACAACTAATACACCTTTATCAATAATTGTAATATGTATAACATGTGGGAACACATAATTAATCTCACTATGATTCCTGTTAAGTTGCCCAACTTGTACCAACATTCCGCTGTGTTTTCTGCTAACTTTTAGCCGCATGTCGAATGTGATCTTGTTATTCACACATGGCACACATTGTTTCTAGTATTTTTAAATACCTGACTGTAAGTTTAATGTTAAATTAATATGCATTATCTATTTTATGAAGACCATACGACAAGTTCTATTGTAGATTTAGGCTGACAATGTCGACTAGACGAAACCGTTGCTATAGAAATTAAAACAAAATTACCAAAGGGAGGGAAGTTTGTGATCGGTACTTTTTGCTGTAGCAACCACGTTTGTTTCAAATACAACCATATTTTTTTCTATGAATTTTTGGACGAATGTTTGGAAAACATTATTCAAAATCGTGGAAACTATGGATAACCCTGAGGAACATGGATTTTTGTGAATGGAAACTAAATAAGTGCTTTGAACAGATTTATTTACGTTGAATCTAACTCCGCGTCAAAAAGTTCCGCTGAAGATTTTCGAAAAAGTTTAGGTTAAAGTTTTTTGAAAGTTTAAAAAGTTTACAAACTGTAAAAAAGGTTATTATTATATTTCAGTACGTTGTTTACATTTCTACCACCTAAAGCAATGCCCTAGCATTTCGAGTTCCAAGACTTTGTAATTTAATTTTAAATTCTGAAAGTTTTTTGCTAGCATCCCTGACAGCATTGACAGTTAGACACAACACGGTTTACGTTAGCTAGTGGACATTTGTTTACTTTTTTCGTTTCACTAGTAATTGCTTTAAGTCCTCCAGTAAAAGTTTCTCGTCAGAAATAAAAACGCGATAGAAACTTATAAGTACTAATCCGTCAAATAAATAATCTAACGTAGGCAAGCCTTTTTTTACATGGTAAAACCCATGTTCCCCAGCGCAATCAATATTTTTACAATTTTCAATTAACTTTTTCTCAAAAATAAAAGAATTTTTTTGTTAATTTTGTTGATCTAACAAAATTATTTACTGATTTGAAAGTTTTTTTTTACGGAAAACGCAGGTTAACACTTAGGAAAGTATCACGTAGATTTCACGTAGGTTTCTAGAAAACGTATACGTATATTAAATTTGATAGGAAAATCGCAACATTTGACAATTTCTTCCTCAAAGCTGTACCATTGAACATATACAATATTTTATATTTTTTATCGAATATTGTAAATAACTAAACTAAAACCTTTTTTATAAAAATTGATACTTTCTGTCATGTCCATGTTTCACCAACTATGAAGCTCAATCTTCAATCTGATCTTTAAAACTGTAATCAACATTTTACAATTGGTCAATACCGTATTTATCTTTGCGTAATTTTCAGGTGAATGCCCACCTACATATTTTTAAACTTGGTTTGGCAAGCATCATAAACAATCGTAGCAAATTTCATAAAAATTCTTAGGTTATTTTTAGAGTTATGACTTGTTTACGATTTATATTATAAATATGGCTGTTTCGACACATTTAAAAAAATCAGCATACCTTTTAGAGGGAGCTTTCTGTCTTTGTAGGAGCTTTATACTGTTTATTGATGCATCATAAACAATCGTTAGGTTATTTTTAGACTTATGATTTATTTACGATTTATATTGAAAATATAGATAGATAATGGGTAAAATATGATAAATCACGATAAACTGTGAGATCAAGAATTTTTTAAATATGGATGTTTCGATAAATTCAAAAATCAGCATTTGCTTTTGAGGGGGCTTTATGTCTTGGTAGGTCCTATATACTGTTTATTGGTGCATAACAATCGTAGCAAGTTTCATAAAAATTCTTAGGTTATTTTTAGAGTTATGATTTGTTTACGACTTAAATTGAAAATATGGCTGATTCGATAAATTAAAAAAATCAGCGTTTCTTTTAGAGGGAGTTTTATTGCTTGTTAGTGCCTTTATTCTGTTTATTGATGCATCATAAATAATCGTAGCAAGTTTCATAAAAATTCTTAGGTTATTTTTAGAGTTATGATTGTTTACGATTTATATTGAAAATATGGTTGCTTCGATAATTTAAAAATCAGCATTTCCTTTAGAGGGAGTTTTATGTCTTGTTAGGGCCTTTATACTGTTTATTGATGCATCATAAACAATCGTAGTAAGCTTCATAAAAATTCTTAGGTTATTTTTAGAATTTGGTTTTTCCAAACTAATCAAAATTTTATTCTTTTGTTCTATATCGTGTAATCCTGACGTAGTGTCGTACATATTCCTAGTTTGTAGTGGTATCATCAGCTTGCTATTCTGGGTGTGTAGTCTAAGTTTAGGGTATAATAACTCAGTTCTAATTTTAACCTTAAAAGTCACCAGGGCCACTGACTGCGCGGTGGCCGGGTGGTGTTAGTGTTGAACACAACACGGCAGTAAGTAACCTCGATTAAAGTGCAGGACAGGGATGTTCATTAATTCAGGGGTAGCCCGACACGAGGACATTATATCTAAATTAAGCCATCACGGCCACAATTAGCATAGTGGGACACACCAGCAAGCAATGTCTGCTGCGATCATGTCAATTCGTATTCACGAAACCAGCACCGGTTTCATTCTAGATGGCAGCGGGATGCAGATGCTGTTTTTACCTGTTGTTCTACAGGCTAAACATAATTTCCTGTGTGCGATCTAGACAATAGCGGTTTGCAAACAGGGTATTAATGTTCCTGCTTGCGGTCTTGCGTTCAAAAATACTCTGCATAAAATGTTGCATAATATTCCACCTACCTGCCACTTATATGTGGATGTGTAAGATGTGGACATGTGTCTCCTGGACTAACATTTGATGTTGAAATAAAGTTGTTTAGGAATATAAACTTGTTATGCAAGTGAAGAAATTGAGTTTTGGTATACGAAATCATAAAACCCAACAATTACCTCTGAAAAATAGTTGACACAGAAGCCAGATAACATATTAAATACTTCGGTCAATCCGCACAAGCACAGCTTTCAGCGTGCTTTCAGTTTTCAATTAGCAGCAGTAATATATCTGGTCCGATGTTGTTGCCTGTTGCTATTGTCGTTTGTTGTGCTTGTCTAAACTAGGCTTAACACCAAAGCTATCTATACCTTCAAGGGTGAAATTTATGTATATTTCCACCTTTTCCGTAAATGATGCTAATGAAAAATAAATAAAATGTGAAGCATGGGGTTTTAGATTTATCATCAAACCATATGTTAGATTTTGAGTGCTTCAAGCGTCATCTTCACATCTTAAGTCTAATAACATACACATTTATAAAAAATTGTAAATGCAGATTATAATGGTAACTTGCACAAACAAAAACGTATACTTTTTATTAATACAATTTTATGGGCAAGTATTGTGATCATAACAAGTATTTCTGAAAAACATTTCATATTTAAGTTTCATGACCAAACATAGGGCTGGAAAGCTTTTTGTACAAAAGTGTCCAAACGAACTGGATATTTACTTTTAGCATTTTTCAAATGACCCCGAATTTCTGTAATTTCGTCAAAATAGTTATAAATAATAAACTAAAGTAGACTAAATTCTGAATAATTTATGTCTATGATATTTTTTTTTGTAAAATTATTAATTTAGCTGCATGAGGAAATTCTATTTCGTAGAGATCGCTCGTACTGTATTGTGACGATCTTAACAGCCGCGAAAACGCCAGAAGTTCTAGGTTATTCCGGAGTATTCCATCGAGGCAGCGAAGCGCAAGTGGCGACCGCTCTGGGCAAACGTAGAAAACACGGGAACATTCCAGAGTATCGATCGACAGGTATATAAGAGAAACTGCTTCGCGCGCTAACCAGTATAGTTCAGAGTGCAGTCGGAGCGCGGGCGCGATTATCGATCGACATAAATAGTTCGAAATAAATACAGTGAAGATAAATGTTTATAGTAGCCTTAAGTGACAGTTAGTTTTTAGTGTTCGTGTTTAGTGTTCGTGTTTTAATAATTAGGTAATAAGACTGTAATAGTGTTAAATAAATTAAGTGACTATTTTAATATACCGAGTGTTTTAATTCACACCTTAACGAACGAAAAACGCTACATTGGTGTCAGGTGTCGGGTGTGAATTGGACATTAGTGAAAATAAAATTGAAGTGAAATAAATCGGACTAATTAGCGTGCGTGAAAATGGCGAAACTAGCGGACTTAAAAGTTAGTGAGCTGAAGAAGGAGCTGGAGGAAAGGGACTGCGATACGACGGGGAAGAAAGCGGACTTGCAGGAGCGGCTTCGTAAAGCATTAATTGAAGAAGGCCATGACCCGGACAACTTTGTTTTTGCTAGTGCAAGTGATATCGGCCAAATGCTGCAATGTGTGGAGGCTAAGTTGCTAGAAAATTCCGCCGACCTGGCTAAAGTGCTAGAAAATTCCGCCGACCTGGAGGCTAAGTTGCTAGAAAATTCCGCCAACCTAGAGGCTAAAGTGTTAGAAAATTCCGCCGACCTGGAGGCTAAATTGCTAGAAAATTCCGCCAACCTAGAGGCTAAATTACTAGAAAATTCCGCCGACCTGGAGGCTAAATTGCTAGAAAATTCCGCCGACCTAGAGGCTAAAGTTTGCGAGCTTGGGGAAAAGCTAGGAGAGAATTCTGCCAAGTTGGAAGAAAAGATGGCAAACTTAAAAACGGAATTACACGAAGAAATTTTAACAAAATCTTCTACACTGGAAGAGCGAATTCTTTTGATTTTGGAAGGCAAGATCCAGGAAGTTCAGAACAAAATCACAACGTTGGACGTCAACACCTTCCAGGAGTTGCCCTATCAACCTTCAGCAACGGACAACAAGAGCAAAGTTAGTGGCAATCAGGATTCCGTTGGGCTGATGCGCCTCAAACCACCGCAATTTGATGGTTCAACGTCGTGGAATGTTTATCAGCGTCAGTTTGAAGCGGCTGCAAAAGCGAACGGTTGGTCATCCAGGGAGAAGGCGACCGCCCTTACGTTAGCTTTGAGAGGAGATGCTGCTGCTATCTTGCAAAGAATGTCCCCGGAAGAGCAAGAAGTCTACGACCACCTGGTGAGACACTTGGAGACGCGTTATGGCCAGTCACACCTGGAACATGTCTACCACACTCAGCTAAGAAATCGGTGCCAGAAGTCAGGGGAGCCCTTACAGGAATTTGAGGCAGATATTGCACGTTTGGTTCGACTGGCATATCCAGATGCCCAGGAAAAGATCATGGAACGTTTGGCGGTTCAAGCATTCCTGGACGGACTCCGTGATGGTGAAATGAAGCAAGCCTTACTACTAGCACATCCATCGAAGCTAGTTGATGCACTAACATGGGCCCTTGAGTTCGAAGCTGCCAAGAACACAAGTCAAGCTCGTGTCCCACAAGTGATTCCAGGAGAGGACGACTTCGAAGAATCAGTCAAGCGGATCGTCAGGGAGATCGATAAAGAATGTAGCCGCCAGGACCGGAAGTTGGAGTGCTGGAAATGTGGCAAGGCAGGCCACATAAGAAGACGCTGTCCAGAAGGCGTCAGTCCCACTTCCGCCAATCCGGAAAACAAAAAAAAGGTCGATGCGAGGGGGCAAACGTCGACCTGTATTCAGCAAGCCCCAGCAAATACCGCCCAGGTCTCCTCACTGCAACACCATGCCAACAGTGTTTTCGTCGACGCGTGCGTGGATGGAACCCTCCGCACTGTGCTGCTGGATACAGGTGCGACGAAGACAATCATAAGGCCCGACATAATAAAACCTGCAGCTAAGGTTCGGCAATCAAAATGGCGTCTACGCACAGCAACGGGAGATCAAGCAAAAGTGCATGGTGAAACAAATGTCATGTTTACCATCGGGAAAGCCACGTTTGACCATCCTGTGATAGTGGCTGAGATTGAGGATGAGGTGATCATCGGGACAGACATAATGGACACCAAGGGCTTCGAGTTAAGCTTTAGGCGGGGAGTTCTGCGGGTAGATGACGAGGAAGTTGTTTTACATCGAGAAAAGAATTTAAGTGTTCAGGTCCTACTCCCGGAGGAGACACTGATACCAGAACGGAGCGAGATTGTTTTGAACGGCTGCATTGATGGCAAGACCACAGATGGTGAGATAGTCATGTTCGAACCCGTAATGCATGACGAGGCTGTTGGCCGAGGAATAGCGGTCGGAAAGGCCCTTGTGCGGGCTGGAAGGAGTATTCCTGTGAGGATAATGAACGTCAATCATTATCCTGTGTTATTAAAGGAAGGCACGGAGTTAGGACACTGCTCTGGAGTTTCAGCGATACTGCGACAGGTTGCGGCCGTGGAAACCAGCCGGGAAGCCATTCCAAAAGAATTAGAAGTGCTGGTATCGTCGTCAGGGACCGGTCTAAGACCAGACCAAAGAAGGAGGCTGAGACATTTGGTCCATAAATATCGAGATGTTTTTGATACTGGGAAGAAAGGGAGGACAAATATAATCCAGCATAAAATCAATACGGAAAATGCTCGTCCCATTCGGCAGACAGCTAGAAGGCTACCGCTGGCTAAGAGAGAGGAGGCTGACAAGATTATTGAGAGTATGGTCGAGGAAGGAATCATAGAACCATCCAGCAGTCCATGGTCTTCACCGGTAGTACTGGTAAAGAAGAAAGACGGCTCGACCAGATTCTGCGTTGACTACCGGATGCTTAATAATGTGACCAAAAAGGACAGCTATCCTCTTCCTCGCATCGATGACACTTTGGACACCCTGGCCGGATCGAAGATCTTTTCCACGCTGGATTTGAAGAGCGGGTACTGGCAAGTTGAATTGGCCCCCGAAGATCGAGAAAAGACAGCTTTCACGGTGGGTGCTGGATTATGGCAATTTAACGTGATGCCATTTGGATTGTGCAATGCTCCTGCTACTTTCGAACGACTGATGGAAACGATTTTAAGAGGACTGTCCTGGAAGACATGTCTGGTCTATCTTGACGACATTATTGTAGTAGGAAAATCGTTTGAAGACCACCTGCGAAACCTAGAAGAAGTGTTCCTGAGGCTACGAGGTTCAGCATTGAAGTTGAGCCCAAAGAAATGTCATCTATTTCAGAGAGCTGTGCAGTACCTGGGTCACGTTGTTTCCAGGCAAGGAGTGGCGGTTGACAAGGCAAAGATCCAGACTGTCAAAGATTGGCCAGTTCCCAATGACAAGCATGAGCTGCGCAGCTTCTTGGGATTATGCACATACTACCGACGCTATGTGAAGGGATTTGCCAACATCGCAAAACCATTAACCAGGCTCACCGAAGGAGAACGAAAATTCCAGTGGTCCCAGGAATGTCAAGAAGCTTTCGATCACCTAAAAGAGGCTCTGACAAGCGCACCTATCTTGAGCTATCCCCTACCTGAAGGAAAATTTATACTAGACACAGACGCTAGCAACGTGGGCATAGGAGCCGTGCTGTCCCAAATTCAGGATGGACAAGAAGAAAAAGTCATTGGCTATTTTAGTAAAACGTTGTCCAAGCCAGAGCGTAACTACTGCGTCACCCGCCGAGAGTTGCTAGCTGTTGTGAAAGCGATGGAGCACTTTTACAAGTACCTCTACGGAAGGAAGTTCCTGCTACGAACAGACCATGCAGCTTTAAAATGGCTCCTTCAGTTTAAAAATCCAGAGGGACAAGTGGCAAGATGGATAGAGAGGCTACAGGAGTTTGACTTCGACACCGAGCACCGAGCAGGGAGAATCCATGGAAATGCAGATGCCCTATCAAGAAGACCCTGTCCACGGGACTGCAAGCCTTGCCAGCGGGCAGAGGAAAAAGACGCTGACTTGTTACGAACCACCATAGTCGACGATACTTGGCAAAATAGAGATCTTATAAAAGACCAAGAGGAAGATCCCGATATCCAGATAGTCCTAAACTGGATGAAAGAGGAGAAGAAGCCAACCTGGGGAGAAGTTGCCAAGTATCCTCCTAACATCAAGTCGTATTGGGCACAATGGGACTCCCTAATTCTGGAAGATGGACTCCTGCGGCGGAAAATAATTGACCACGACGGCCAAGAGGAAAGAAGGCAAATTGTTGTGCCCAAATGTCGGATTGCGGAATTGCTAGAAGAACTCCATGCTGGTGTGTCAGGAGGACATCTCGGAGTGACAAAGACGCTGGGAAGGGTGAGGGAAAGATTTTACTGGGTCAATAGCAAGGAAGACGTAAGGGACTGGTGCAGAAAATGCGTTGTATGTGCGGCAAGTAATGGGCCGCAGAGAAAGCAGAAGGCTTTGATGCGCCAGTACAACGTGGGAAGTCCCTTTGAAAGGATTGCTATTGATGTAGCCGGCCCGTTTCCCGAATCCGAAGCAGGAAATAAGTACATCGTGGTCGTGATGGACTACTTCAGCAAATGGATTGAGGCATACGCCCTACCAAACCAGGAAGCCTCAACAATTGCCGACGCCTTGGTGAAAGAATGGATTTGCCGATTTGGCGTACCTTTGGAGCTACATTCGGACCAAGGGCGAAATTTTGAATCCAGTTTGTTCCAGAACATCTGTAAGACGCTCGGAATCAAGAAAACAAGAACTACTGCGTTACACCCGCAGTCAGATGGAATGGTGGAGCGCATGAATAGAACCATTAATCGGTATTTGGCCAAAGTGGTCTCCGACCATCAAAGAGACTGGGATGGCTTTCTTCATTTGTTCCTCCTGGCTTATCGATCGGCCGTCCACGAAAGCACGGGAGAGTCTCCGGCTCGGATAATTATGGGAAGAGAACTCCGTCTCCCATGCGATCTGAAGTTTGGTTGCCCGCCAGGAACTGATGTCGCCGGGGAGGACTACGTCAGTGAACTTCGAAGAAGAATGGATGCCATTCATAGCCAAGTTCGCATTTCCATTCAAGATGCCAGTAATCGGATGAAGGACGCATACGATGTGAATGCCAAGGACCACAGGTACAATGCCGGTGATATGGTTTGGCTTTACGACCCTAAGAGACGAAAGGGACTGTCACCAAAACTTCAAACATCCTGGGATGGACCATACAAAGTTCTGGAAGCTATCAACGACGTCCTTTACCGGATACAAAAGCCACCGCGGGGTAAACCTCGAGTCATTCACTTCAACCGACTGGCTCCTTACTACGGAGACCACGAAGACGCGGAGCTGCGGCGAATCCAACCAGAGCCGGATTTGACATTCGACGAATTCATGGCCCGTCATACTAATGGTCAAAAGAGTCGGTTCGGTGTGACCTGTGAAGTGCAGCGGGACCTGTTTACTGCTCCAGCTGGCTACGCACTGGCACATTGTGTGGCTAAGGACTTGCGAATGTCTAGAGGGATAGCCAAGGTTTTCCGCGGGAAGTTTGGAAATATTCCAGAGCTGTGTCGGTCTAATCCCAGAGTCGGACAAGCACTCAAGGCAACCGACGAAAAGACCGGCAGAAAGATCTTCCACTTGGTTACCAAAGAGACGTCCGATCAGAAGCCAACCTATAGAGATGTTTGGGACACTTTGTGTTCTCTAAAGGAAGAATTGCTAGCCGAGGACCTGAGAAGCCTGGCGATTCCCAAGCTGGCATGCGGACTCGATGGCTTGGACTGGAGGATGATTCGCAGCATGTTGGAAGCACTCTTCAGGTTGACGGGCGTACAAATTCTGGTGTGCTGTTATAGCCCTCAACGTTGTTCCCTGGAGAGAACCGTGGACTGTTACTTCCACAAGAGATCCTGCTGCAAGAAGGGAGCTCTTTGCCGATATCGACATCCACCATCTTTGGAATCATTTCGGGACGAAACGAGCTTAGGAGGGGGGCAGTGTGACGATCTTAACAGCCGCGAAAACGCCAGAAGTTCTAGGTTATTCCGGAGTATTCCATCGAGGCAGCGAAGCGCAAGTGGCGACCGCTCTGGGCAAACGTAGAAAACACGGGAACATTCCAGAGTATCGATCGACAGGTATATAAGAGAAACTGCTTCGCGCGCTAACCAGTATAGTTCAGAGTGCAGTCGGAGCGCGGGCGCGATTATCGATCGACATAAATAGTTCGAAATAAATACAGTGAAGATAAATGTTTATAGTAGCCTTAAGTGACAGTTAGTTTTTAGTGTTCGTGTTTAGTGTTCGTGTTTTAATAATTAGGTAATAAGACTGTAATAGTGTTAAATAAATTAAGTGACTATTTTAATATACCGAGTGTTTTAATTCACACCTTAACGAACGAAAAACGCTACAGTATTAAAACTAGTTACAGGATTTGACAGATATTTTGATTCTATTGACAGTATTGGAAGTATTGTAGTTTTTGTTCGATAATGATTTTGCTGAAAACAAACGATTGTTGTTCTTACCTCCGTCATATTGTTTTAAAGTTGGGTAAACCATTTTTACCTTATCATACGCAATATGATGCAGTATATGTGTGTGTGTGTGTGTATGTAATATTTACCCGATTTTTGTAGCGACGATTACGGAGAAACTACTTAAGGTATCGGGACGAAACCTCATATTTAGTTAAGTTTCATGACCAAACTTAGAGCGGATAACCTTTTAGTTCAAAAGGGTCCAAAGGAACTGGATGTTTAATCTTAGCATTTTTCAACGATTTTGCAAATGTGCCGTCATTTCTGTAATTTCGTCAAAATAGTTAAATAATAAATTAAAGTAGAGGAAATTCTGAATAATTTACATTTTTGGTAAAATTAATAGATTAACTACTGAATAAGCAAGGTCTTTTTGATCAAAATCGGTCGTGTCTGCATTAATATAAAACTAGTTAGCCATGATTTGACAGTTATTTTCATTCGGATGACAGTAGGTAGTGTCAAACACTGATGTACTGTCAATAGAATCAAAATATCAATCAAATCCTGGCTAACTAGTTTTATCTTAATGCTGACAAGACCGATCTCGATCAGATCGAATCTCATACAGCTAAACTATTAATTTTATATAGAGTATGATAAAGTTTAAAATTATGGGCCAGTTTGATTTGTTTGGCCAAGAATTAGCTGGAAACAAATAATTGTTTTTATGGACGGCATATTCTTACATGCAGATTTGAAACTGGTTAAATATAAATAATGACAAATATAGAACTAGCTAAGTTATTTTGCGTATTTTGTAATAAGAGCAATTTATTGATCTCTTATACAGACACATATCCAGTTATAAAACAATGACAACACAAAAGAATCCTAATCATTTCCACAACTTAAATAGCATTTCAAAAACACATTTTCACTTGTTGAAATAAAACAGAAGAAAAAAAATATAGCATGTAAATAACAATAATTCAACACAATACATAATTAGCTGAAAACCGTTTCGAAAATTTCGTCCAGTGTATAAACTGGACGCACTAGCTAGTTTTTGCAACTTACACCTGTGGCGTCGTCATTTTCATATAAATAACAATCAGCGCTACTACATAACATTGAATTAAACTTCTATGCGGTTTTACAAAACTTTGAATCTCTCTCTGTCGTGTGATATGGGCAAGTATTTTATATCTTTTTCAATTTATTCAAAATTAGAATCCATAACCCTTCAAAGAATATAATTGACATATATTTAAGATCTAACTTTTTGTATAATGCGCAATGTGAAATTGCTAAATGATCTCAAAATCGTATGTTTTTTGTTGAGTCTGTGTGAGATTCTATTTGGTAAAATATAACACAATGAAATATAGCACAATTTAATTTCCCATCTAACAACTTAAAACTTTCTCGTGAGCTTTCAGGATACACAAATTAATTCTCAAACGATTTTCTTAATTTAAATTACAATTCCTTCAATACCATTGACAGATTTTCTCCGTCCTCGTCCATTTCCGCCGTCTCTTCTTTAAATACGTATTTAGAGCTTTCCCCAATCGTTACTAACTTCATTCAATTTAATAATTACCAGGCGTCGACTGCAAGTGTACGAGAAAAATTTCGCGATAATTTTTCCTTGGCGAATACTTTGCGCGTCGAAACTTTCAAACCGACGCCCATGGAGCAAAACCTTCAAAGGGCTGCCAAGTAGCGACGCTTATCTATTTTCTATTCCCCCCCCCCACCCCAACCCGTGTCGGTCGGAAAATCTATAGAACTACATCAAACAGGTCGTCCGCTTCAATAATTTTACAAGAAATCAATAACATTCGACAAAGTTTTCCTGCTTTCTATTCGTCAGCGTCGAGTCCGTAAACTCCGGCAAACTTAAAATTTTATATCGAAATCACCGGTCAGTAATTTTCCTTAAGTATCGTAAGTGAATTTTCCGTGGTATTATCGTGAATTCCACGGCACACATAATTATCTGCATGGAATATAATTTGTTTGGTTTTGGTAACGATGTTGTCGTTGTTTCGTTTCTGACTTATTTATTATATAGTTGCCGGGTATTGCGTTTAGTGTCAGTACATCAAAACGAATAAAATCAACTATTTATAAAATATAAACCACCTGCTTTGGTGGGTTATGTATCGATGTTGTTACTTATACAACCAGAATTTGAATCATTTCATGTATTTCGAAATGGAACATAGTGTAAGATAGGCTAATATAGGCATACAATTCTAAGGTAGTTATTTAGCCAGGATTTGACAGATATTTTGATAATATCATATAAATACAAAATGATATAAAGAATGTTGGTAACAGCAGGCTGTTCCAACACTAGCGTAGCGACATATATCTCTATCTCATCCGACGTAGTGCAACTGGACACACTACGCATGGCTGCCACAGTGCTGCCACCAGCTGCTACATGTATAAGATTATCTATGGGCTGTCACTGGTTTGGCGTTAGTGATGCCGAATATTACTAATACGTATATGGATAATACTGACAGTAGGTCAAAACACCAGCCTTTAACACCAGCTATTGTCAGAATGAAAACAAAATGTGAAATCCTTGCTAACTAAGTTTAAATGCAGACACGATGTCGATCGAGCTAAACTATTAATTTTACCAAAAAATGTGATAGACATAAATTATACAAAATTTCCTCTACTATAATTTATTATTTAACTTGTTTGACAAACTTACAGAAATGGCAGCTCATTCGCAAAATCCTTGAAAAATGCTGAAAGGATACATCCAGTCCCTTTGGACGGACCCCTTTGAACCAAAAGCTTTTCAGCTCTAAGTTTGGTCATAAAAGTTCTAAATATGAACTTTCGTCCCGATACCTTTAGTAGTTTCTCCGGAATCGTAGCCACAAAAATCGTTTTTTTGTACCTTGGTCAAAAATGATCAGGGGACCGAAAAGGTCCTATTTCCGCTAAAATCTCAACTTTTCTTATCTGCACGATTATAATACTTTATCATACTGCGTATGATAAAGTAAAAAACTACTGGAAATGTGTAGTATGAATTGATATTATTTAGTATTTTAAGCATTTTAAATTTTGAATCTGTTACCGCAGTTTCGGGAACAGATGCCTTTATTCTAGTCTTGTCTGAACCATGATAGTGCAATGTAGAAGCATCATTGTATACACAAGTCTTAATTAAAAGTGAATGTTTATTCTGTAATATTATGTAGATGCTAAATGTTTGGTCTACTTTTGGAGTTTGTGCGTTGTGTACATGATCTGTCATCATTAGGATAATTTGGATAATTCTGCGTTGCGTTGAAGATAAAATAACCAGAAAATGGAGTTAAATTTGGATAAAAATTTGCAATTCAAAGTTCACAGAGATTTTTTATGTAAACCACTATACTTAAACCATTATACTAAACCATACTACATAATTACCGGCACCAAAAATATAACAGCGGATCACGTTGGATAATTTTAACACAATCAGAAAAATTTACTGAAAATTTTATGACCAAATTTTGAGCTGAATTTTTTTTTGTTCTAATGGGTCGAATGGAACTGAATGTTTACTTTTAGCATATTTCAACGACTTTCCATAGTTTATGTCTATGCCATATTTTGGTAAAATTAATAGTTTAAGTTCAATTTCAGCAAAATCGCTCGTGTCCGCATTAAAACTAGTTAGCCAGGTGTTCACAGATATTTTGATACTATTGACAGCTATATATAGCCTATGATTGACAGTATTGTCACATCAGCGTTCGCATTCACATGCGTTGGGAGGCACTGTTAAATAGTATAATAAAGTCATGTGCCTGGCCACAACAGATTCTTTAAGGAATCATTTGAACTGACACAATATTTTATTGGAAATACGTACTGCTGTAGTAAAAAACAGGATAAGTTACAAATAAACAAATATATCAAAACATGAAGCACAATTGTTAAAAAACTCTTAGTTCAGTTGTAAAAGTGAACTGTAAAAGTATTCTGTTGTAAAAGTATAAATTAAAAAACAACATCCTGTAGGTACACTTGGTTCTGGAGGAGTTTGATGACTATATTATAGTAATTCCAACAGTTTCAAAAGTAAAAGTCTAGTTCTGTTGGACAGTTCTGTTGGTTATTACCATTCATGTCAATTATCTCAATAATGACGCGTCTTTTCACTTATGCTTTTCACCACATAATAATTTCCTTTTTTTATTCATATACAGTGAGTCCAGGAAAGTCCGCATCATATGGAAAATTGCTTTATTAGCCATTTCTCAGAAAATTTTATTCTTTATAAAAGTTGGCGGCTTGTATGAAACCAATACGGCAACAGTCAGGTATGTGAATTTCGGTACCATATACCAAGCGATTCAGAATATATGAATTTGTGATAAGCGTAAAGTATCTGTATTTTCCTTATTATCGATAAACTTTATTTGAAAATATTGTTTAGTAAAAATTAAGTAAGTAGTTTAGTTTAGTAAAAACTAAGTTAAGTAAAAATTATATTCAAATATGAATATCTAATTATCCTAGAAATGGTTGAATGGGCAATTTGGTTGTCTGGATGTTTTTCATTGCAAATATCAGAAACATCGAGATAATCGCTTTTCTGTAGATGGATAACTACTATTATAACCATATCCAAAGTCATTAATATTAATTGAATTAAAAGTAAGTCACGGTCATGTATTAGTTATTGTATGATCTATTATTATCTACAGGATAAAATATCAACTTTGCATCAAGAAAATAAGTAATTTTGAGCTAATTTTGAACATTAGTTGTCATATCAAAATAATCAAAAATGAAAAATATGTTATCAAATTTCTAAAAAATATAGTAAAACGAACATTCACTGGCATTGACTAATATTAGTCAATAAAAGTACCTAGGAATTAAAAAAATCTGATGTGGCCAGGCACATGACTTTATCATACTATTTATAAAATTAAAACTAAATGAGATTCTATTTGATCGAGATAGGTCGTATCAGCATTAAAATAAAGATAATTTGCCAGGATTTGACAGATATAATGATACAATAAATAGTGGTCGGATTCCTTATTTTTGTTACGTTTTGTTACGTGACACCCACGTAATACCATTTTTCCAAAAGCACAAAATCCTGACCCCTCCATACCTCTTTA
This sequence comes from Melinopterus prodromus, assembly GCA_964023965.1. NCBI lineage: Eukaryota > Metazoa > Arthropoda > Insecta > Coleoptera > Scarabaeidae > Melinopterus > Melinopterus prodromus. The sequence continues at coordinate 100,817,184 of OZ030390.1, forward strand.
TATTCCTCCAACTAATTGACGTACGACAAAATCTGCCATTGTACCTAACCAGGATAACTCAACACGACCACAAAATCCGTACCAAGGAGAATCTCACAGTGCCCTTCCATCGACTGCAAACAACAAATGCTGCTAAAGAAGGTGTCAACTTCTTTAACAAACTTTCCAAGACCTGGAAGCAGCTCGCTCTGCGTGAATTTAAACAGACGCTGAAAAACCACTTTATTGATAAGGCATACCACTCACTCCAGGAGTTCATGACAGAGAACATCAGTATCCCTAATATTTATGATATTCTGTGAATAAGGTATATATTTTTGAAATTTATGAAGTATATTGTTTGGACCATATGTATTTTACATGAAATAAATATCTATCTATCTATCTATTTTAGCAATCGCTACATGTTTTGTGTCCTACTGGGCACGTCTTCAAGCGCTATAGTAAATGAGAAATAAATTACACAATTCACAATCAACTCAAACTCCGAAGAACTCAATTGTAAAAACTTACATTTTGTCAGGCGCGGCCCGTGGAGAACATAAAACTACATACAAAGGTCACAAGCAAACATATATGAGACAGCAGAACACATTTTTTACGATTGTCAAAACATTAGCGTTTGACACCATTTTGACACTACCGACACAACCTACTGTGACATTAGAATGAAAAATCTTGGCTACCTAAGATGCATACACGACCGATCTCAATCAAATACAATTTGCTCATGCAGCTCAACTATTAATTTTACCAATAAATGTCATAGGCACAAATTATTCAAAATTTCCTCTACTTTAATTTATTATTTAACTATTTTGACGAACTTACAGAAATGGCTGCTCATTTGCAAAATCCTTGAAAAAGGCTTAGGATAAACTACCAGTTCATTTGGACCCTTTTGAACCAAAAGCTTTTCAGCTCTAAGTTAGGTCATAAAACTTATAAATATGAACTTTCGTCTCGATACTTTTAGTAGTTTCTCCGGAATCGTCGTCACAAAAATCGTTTACACACACACACAGACACACACACACACAGACATTTTTTTGTACCTTGGTCAAAAATGTTCAGGGGACCCATAAAGACCTATTTCCGCTAAAATCTCAAATTTTCTTTTCGGCACGATTACAATACTTTATAATACTGCGGTATGATAAAGTAAAAATACACAAAAAAGTAAAAATTTCAAGTTAGGTAGCTGTGATCTTATATCGGAATCTAGTTTTTACTTCTAAACAACATTTCCAAATAAAGTTTATCGATAATAATGAAAGTAAAGGTACTTTACTCTTATCACAAATTCATATATTCTGAATCGCTTGGTATATGGTATCGAAATTTACATATTTGACTGTTGCTATATTGGTTTCATATAAGCCGCTACCTTTTATAAAAAATAAAATTTTCTGAGAAATGAATAATAACTTTGTTTTCCATATGATGTGGACTTTCCTGGACAGACTGTATAATGATTTATGAAGAGAACTACCTTATCATATCTTCCACCTTTCTATTTCATAACTAAGAAAGCATGATAACGATAAAACTAAATATGCCCGCTAAACTTCGCATTCATATCATCATATACCCCGAGAAACAGAGCAAAGTAGTTAGGGGGTAAGTTGTAATGCATCAGAGAATATATACATCCGTCCCTCCTAGGGCCATACAAACGGAACAGCAGTTGTAGCAGTAAATGCGAAATGTACGTCGCGTAGTAATGCCGCAATGGGGCTATTGTTCGGAGGGGGTGGTAAAGCCGACCCCAGTATTCCCGTTAGTAACGGGGGAGAGAAGAGAGCCAGCCCCCTTCCCCGCGGGTTTGATGTATCTGTAAGGACCAACTGTTGACGCGGCCTGCACCAACTTGAGGCGAATTTCAGGCAACAGTTAACTGTTGATTCTCTGGAAACAACTTTAAGTAATAAAGATGCGCGAGGCGAGTCGGGACTCCCTTTAGAAAACTGTTGCGAATGAAGAAGGGGTTGGATGCTGGCAAGCGAGATCCTGTTGCCGCTTTGAGACTTCGTCTTATCGGCAAGCTTACCGCAACCGAACCAGACGCTGTAGAGATACCTAGATGAAAGATGAAACCTTTTAGCTAAATCAAAATTACCGCTATACCGCGACTGCGGTTGCAGTGCTGTAGAAAAAAGTTAATAAAGTTGACCGAACCGTAGGACGTTTTTATTAATTTAAAAATTACGCACTCAGCAGAATTAAAGAATTTATAAGCTAAAATAATATATTTTCCGGTTGTATTTATTTATGATTCAAGTTAGATGAAGAAATAATTAGATTAGAAGTAATGACCCCCATTTAGTTCGCGTTTTCATTATAACCAATCAAGCAATTATATTGTAGCGAATCAGAAGCAGTGTTTGACGTTAGAATTATAAGGTTAGAATTTACCGTTGTCGTTCAAATGTCAAGAAGACCCCTTTTTTAGTTTAAGAAAAATCGCAATTCAAAAACCAAACCAGACAAAAATACTGATTTAAAAAAATACAAAAGATACAGGCTGGATTAGTTATGGGCGCAGCCATGTTGGTGCATCGTTGTGTTTACGGCTACAACTCAGTAGCGGCGCGTTTGTGCCTTGGGTTTATCACATGTAGGGCCATAATAAAATTAAAGAATTAAATACGAAGTGAAGAAGTCAAACATTTTATTATTGTACTAACGCATTAAATGTTAGTTGATTGACTTGATTATTTTTGTTTTTATTCGTATTGGCGCAAGTAATGCAACGCATGATGTTCCTAAATTATGACACCGTACTTTCAGATCGGACTGTATAAGTCACCCCTCTTCCAAAACAACACTGCAGAGCAAAACAACAATACTCTATATCTCTTGCGCTCCCCAGAATATGTAAGCAAAGACAAGCGTCTCTCTCGCACCGGCTACATTAGGTGGGGGTCCACTGCGAATCCACAAAATTGTATGCGCAGTAGGGTCCTACGTGTTCTAGTGTATTTTTATGATTTCTGTGGATTATCCCTTGAAAACTTTAAAGATAATATTCTCAATAGTATGTTTTGCTTCTCGGTCGACATGAAACAACTGGAAAAGTTGTTAATATTTTTGGATTTTTATTTCATATTCAGAAATACATTATCAATAGGTTGCATTTCAAGACAATTGGTTGATATTTTATTTAATGCATTTTTTATAACCATCAGTGAATGAACTTGGACATAAAGCCCACGTTTTTAACTACAGACTATCATAAATCGGTAATTTTGTCTAAAATAAAATATGTGGTTTGACACCGTATAACGTCAATATTATTTCACAGGAACCTTTTTGAACTTTGAATATAAACCTTTGAACCTTTTCGGAAGTCTTAAAATGAGGTTGGACACCAACAAAAAATACACAAACAAAATTTTTTCGGGCACTGAAAAAAAAAATGAACAGCAATTCCTTTGCATCAAGGAACCAGTAGAGTTCTGGTACAGAAACACAGTTTAATTGTCAAAACATCAATTCTGCTGTGAATTTACCGTCTGTAAAATTGCTAAAATTGCTCTGTAAAGTTGGTCAAAATATGCAGCAATATTGCTGGAATTAAATAACAAGCGATGTTTCAGTATGAAAAGAGCTGCAAATACCTTCCAATACAGCTTTTTTTTCTGTAATTTATTTAATATAATTTAGTTTTATTCTACAGCATTACTATTTCTTGCAAAGCATTTATGCGCTGATTTATTGTATTCTATTTTATGTCACTTTACTGTCATTTTTCTCAGTGCATAAACTTACTTCATTTTTCAATTCCTTCAAAAGTAACATGCGTTTATGATAGTAGCCTAAAGAAGGAAAAACAAAGAAAATTAGTTCAAGGATTCTTGTTCGCTTTTTCGGAAACAAAGACAAATTTATTTGTTTGAATTTTATGATGAACCAGCATATAAATTTTCCCATGTAAATTAATTGTAAATCTCTTTCTATACTCACTGCTTTCGTATGATGTATTAAAACTGTTGGTAAATCGTGAAATATTTTCGAAGCAACAATGGTAAATTGAAAATTTTACTTATCTCTACAAAAGATTTATTAAAAAGGTAAATCCCCTAACTGGACTTGACGCTTTGCTTTTGAAAATGTTGGAATAACTATAAAAGTCATTAAGCTCTAGAACCAAGTGTACCTAAATGGTGTAACGAATGTTCTTTTTTATTCATCTTTTACAACCGAATTATTTAAATAAAAGCTTTTTCAATAAATTGATTTGATTGTGTTAAATATATGAAGAGTTAAAGTAAATAACGAGCTAAGTACCAAAACAATAATGTTTCGAGAAATTTATCAAATAGAGTCTGGCAAGTTAGATGTTGAATATAATAACTATTTTTTATGCATACTTAAGCAAATATTGGATAGTATTTTGGTGTTATCTTTTATCTAGTTCTTCTAATGAATAACCAATAAAAAATAATGTTATTAATTTGTAGTAGGTGCCAAGTGCCATAACATTTATATTTACCGAATATAGTGAAAACATATACAGTGTAATATGAATTGGTACACTATGAACTATGAAAAATTAATACTATAAACAATTGTTATTGTCATTGTATTTCATTATATGATTTGTGCCGTATCAAATTCCTTAGAAAAAAAGGCGAACCTGAATTTAAAACGAATATGGCATGGCGTTCATAAGACAAGCAAACGTTTCAATTATTTTCAGCGAATTCATTAGCTAAAAGAAAGTATTGATACAATCCAACATTCTCGCTGTAAGACACACTCCATAATATACATGTCACACTTTTGTTTTTTTTTATTTTTATCCCTTAATTATCGATTAATTAAATTCTTATAACTCTAAGATGATGCATTTTATAAAAAAATGTTCCTACAAGAATCTGTAAGAATTAATCTCAGAATTAATAAAAATAATAAATATAAATATAATAATAATAAATAAATATATCGAGTGTTCTATTAGAAAATCAAAAGTTAACAAGATTCCAGTCTGTATACTAAAAATATATTTAGACGATAGCTTGTTTAAACACAAAAATATGTTGCTGCTATTTTGATTAATTGCTTATAAGTAAAAAATGATGAAGTTAATAAAAACTATCCCCACAAAAGATTCTTAGAATTAAATTAAAAATTTAAAAAAAATGTTATAATATATAGGTTGTACTATTTGAAAAAGGAAAGGTTACAAAATTTAATCTTGTATGTGAGACGGTTCAATTCTCTTTTTTTAAAAGATTTTATTCATTAAACCCTGGCAATCTGCACCTGTCGGCTGTTCTTTTTCAGTGTGTATTTTTTCCGCAAATCCGTTTAGCTGAAAAATTATACACTTCAATCTAAAACAGTGGCGGCGGGCAACATCGTTTACCAGTTGGTAATTCGCAGTAAAAATTGGTAGCTATTTAAAAAAATACCGCCGATAAATTACAGCCTTCAAAGCGTTGATTTATACGGCGCCCGCGATAAGACAAAGCGTACGAAAAATACGGTCCCGGCTCAGTTCGGCGAGCGGTCGAGAGGGGGCGCCGCTCACGTTAAACGCGCAAACGATAAAGAATAATGACTTGCAGTTAATATTCCGCCCCGTTCTCATTTTCGAACGCCGCAGCAGTTAAGCAGAGCGACGCACAGCGAAGTATTCTACAGAAATATCCGGCCAGAATCGTTTTTTGGTGTTTTCCATTCCAAAATAGATATAAATTGTTATATTAAGTAGCAGGTCTCTGTTTTATAATCGTGAAACATAACCGTCATCAGAAAATAACAGAACAGTCATCGTAATCGTGTTTATTATTTTTATTATTATGTATTTACAATGAATCATTCGGTTGTTAGGTTATTCTCTCTTCAATTATATTTATGCAAAGGTTTTTCCCTATGTTGTTATGGCTACATTTAATTAAAATTATTTCCATGCACATAATAGTATGACCGCCGTTATCTGGGAAGCTTCAAAGCCCCCTTCGATAATTTTAAGGAAGGCAACTTTTGTACTCATTATGAGTCTTTAATAATGCATCAGATCTGATGTTTGGCAATAGATTTTAATCGCATTGGTTATTGTAATCCAAAGCTTATCTCCAAATCTGAGTATCACGTTTTATATTTTTTTTTATTTAATCACATCGAGACACTAAAAAATGTACCATACATGAATGATGATTATTATTACTATGGTGTTAGAAATGATTTTATGTAAATTGAAACTGAAATTGAAACTGAATATCAGTTTTACAGTAACCTCGTAGTACCAACTGGAATAATAATGTAAGATTAATGGATAATCATATGGTATGTTCCGGCATTACAAAGGTCCATGGTTGGAATGCAGATCATGGCTCCAATGTTTTTATTTACTAATTTAGAAGTTATGTTCAGCCTTATCCTGATTCATCAATCTTTCTTAGTTAAGTATTTAAAAATTGTTTTGTTGGGGCACATTTCTCATAAACAGGGTTGCCAGGTCTCCGGCATTGTGCCGGAGTCTGCAGGATTTGAGGCTTATCTCGGGTCTCCGGCGGGCATTCAAGCATCTCCGGCAAAATCGAACATGAAGGAAATAGTTTTACATTATTGTAAATAATATATCGTCGGCTTAAAGGTAAAATGGTAAAAGTCACTAACTAACAATATGTTATATTTTATTGAAGTACTGTTGTGGCCAAATGCTGATAAATGCATATCTAAACGAAAATATGATCAATAAGTGAAATAAGTTCAATAAATTCTTAAAATCCATTAAATCTCTTGAAAATGTCATTATATTTATTGGTATTCTATCGTAGTTAGGTTTTTGTAATTATTTGAAATGTTAGTTAGTTACTTAAGCTTTTAACCAGACGATATGCAGACAGAGACACATCTTTGTTGAATTTTACATATTCAAAATTATTCAAATTATTTTACACTACGCAATTTATCACGCAAAATATTCTAGAACTTTTTAAGCAATAAAAAATTACGTATAGTGCCATTAACAATAGTGTAAAACCGCTATTATATACTGAGAACACAAAGTATTGAAACATGACAAAATCTCTAAATCGGTCTTTTATTAAAAAAACTCCGTTTTAAATTATCAAAATATGTACACATATTTATCGTAAACTAAATTTCCGACCTTCAATGGTTTTTTTTGAATCAATCAAGACGGAATTGACATATTTTTTTAAATGACTCCATTGGCTTAATAACAGCATATAATAATATGATGGCCGTACATAGGAAAATTTTGTAGAAAAAGACAGTTGAAAATTAGTGTTACACATTGTGTATTTTATACAGATTTTGAGGTTCCTGGGAGATTGAATTCAAATGGCATACATTTACTAATGTTGCTAAAATTACAGTTTTGACTTTTGATCCCACCTTTCCTGATGTCTTACGTAATTTTGAATTCGCATTCGTATTCAGGGGAAATAAAGTTTCAGAATACATTTTATATTCCATTTACACCCTACTTTGAGTAGCACCAAAGTTATCAAAATTTGCAATTTCAATTATGGTCTTTAAGCCATAAATTTTCTTCCGCTACCATTAATTGCCAGTAATTGCCATTACATCAAAATGTGTATCTTTATAGTACAAAATCGACGTATCCAAAGACGTGGCTTTTGGAAATAGAAACTGCATAGGCGATTATGATCTATTCTTTGCCAAAATCGCAAAGTTGAGTTTTTAGACCTGTTTGGGTTTGGCACATGCGAGATGAAACAACCTGACTTTTTGAATCACAGAATCAAGTTGATTACGTTAACTATTACGTCAATTATTTTAATATTTTTATTTTAAAAATAAATATTGTTTTTTAACAATTATTTTATATTTTTTTGTAATCTTGTCGACTATACCTCCCCCCATCATCTCCGGCATTCTTGTGAGACTAATCTGGCAACCCTGCTCATAAACAATCTGACACCATCCTTTTGTCATTCTGTGGTGCACCAAATAAAACTCTTCTGACAATTGCATTTAACCACCCACCATTTGTGACTTTAAGGGTATTACGTACCGCAACATCGTTTTAGGTACATAATTGCATGAGTTTTTCAAATTTGCTAGCATTAGGTCTACGATGTCGTCACAAAGAGTTATACGCAGGGTTGCCAGATCTCCGGCATTATGCCAGATGCCAGAGTCTTCAACATGAGATATTCATCTACGGTCTCAGGCAGGCCTTCAAATGTAAAATGCATAATCGTTTTCGATAGCTTTTTTTGCCAAAATCACAAACTTTAGTTTAGTTTCTACACAGTTTGTGTTTCTCTACCTCGACCTTTGTTGTAGCAACTCGAACTTTATGCCCTTCTGTCATTTGTGAATAAGCGAAGTATGTTTGAGATTGCTGTTGTAAGCAGTTTCAATTCTATGTCTAAAAATATTGGAATTAGTTTTGTTTTTGTGTTCAGAGATCCTTTTGGGTACTTAATTTTACCAGTCTGTACAGACTGTTACAATTGCAACAAGGGTCTAATCTTATGGAAGTGTTGTAAAAAACTTGTTGATTAATTTATCAGGAAAGCTATCGTGTTTTGCAAGTCATACGATAAAGTTTATTTCTTCATTTCTGGCTTCATGTTCTAGGGGGTAAGTCAAAACTCTGTGGAAGTAATATTTGAGGGAAGCATGTATAACATGGAGTGTTGAGAATCATAAGGCATAATTGAACGAGGGGTTTCGGTAATTTGTGTTTGTAGGGATCGAGTTCAAAGGGGTAATGGTTAGGTCTTGAAATAGTTTTATTAACTTAGTTTAATTTTTGCTCATTTTATCTGTTTTGTCAACAAAACGGTTCTAATACACCATTGTGCCATCTCCAAGACAAAATCGACTGCGTTCCAGAAGGAATGGGAATCGTTCGAGGAAAAAGTTAAAACGGATGTTAAATTATATGTCGATCCGATTCGTTGGGACGCTCGTCGGAATGAGCGGAGGCAATTTGAAGCCATTTATAGTCGGACATTCCCGTTTATGCGGCAATCAAGTGTAGTTCTCGCCTGGCGTGTCGTAATAGAATTAATGTAATGGCGCATTACGCGAAGGTGTGGCCATGGGGATAAAAGGAAACGTCCTCCCCGAGCCTTCGGGCTCTTGCGAAACGAACGCGCGGACGACGGCTGGCGGAAGACCCGGGCGTGGGATACTACCGTAACCAAATATGCCGATAAAATCTATTGCCTATTTCAAATTATATCCCGTTAAAAGCTGAACCGTCTTCTCCCCGGCTCTCGGACGCCCTACCTCGAAGGGGTAGGTCCCAGTCTGTAATGGATATTGCTCAGTTAGAAGTCGCAACCATCCCAAAGGCTTCCACGTCTCCGAATTAAACTGTTTGATTAAGAAATATTACCTGCTGGAAAGGCGGATTTGTTTGTTTAATGTAGTAATCATCAAAGATGCTAATGGTGTAATGGGTTGGGTTTCGTAATATTTTCGGGGTAAATGAAAATCGATCACGTTAAGGGTGATTATGTTTTGGAGATTTGATACTGCTTTCTATTCTTAGAATTATTTAAAGGCTGATTATTATGACCCAATTCATATTCCCAGTTTGAACTTACTTTCAGAATTACAGTGCAATGTAGAGTCAAATCAGCACTATCGTCTGTTTATTAATAAACAAAACAAAATGCATTAGCTAGGACATGTTAACATTTTGTTATTAAACATGTTATTAAAGAGCCATATGTAAAATATTGTGTGTATTTTAACCAATTTAACCAATTCAATCCACCAGCACGACTAGATGCCATTGCTTGCATGACTTGTGGAAAATGCATGGAATACATATGAATCAACCTTTACGAATTCCCAATCTACTAATCACTACAAATACTATAATATACCGTTATATGTGGCCATTTTGAAGAAGATATGTATCATGATGAAGACCTTTGTAAATAACCGCTAAATGTACATGCCACAAAAATATTAACATTATAGATAAAGGATCACACTAGATGTACATAAATAAGCATTGGAATCAATTTCATATTGTTATGAATTAAATTAGACGTTTAATAAACATTGGAAAAATCTTTGCGGTCGATGAGCAGCGTACAAAGGCAAAGTTTAATAAATGTTTTTCCCAAAATTTTATATGTAAGTTGTTCCTTGCTGCCTCGAAAAGTAATATAATTCAATACAATTTCTGAGTACCATGTATAAAACATAAGCTTATTTGGATGAGACCTGAAAACACCGTTTACCCTCAGTTTCAGTTAAGTTGAACGGTCTGCAGAAAACCACAAATTATATGCATACACAAATTAGAAAATAAAGAAAGATACAAATGTTTCCGCTTTCTAGGTATACATTATGTCTAATCAATTAATTAGTGTTTTAATGGCTCATTATCTAGTTTACATATAATTGACTATACAGACAATTCTAGTTTTTACTGTAGTTATGGTGAACTGAATTCACTAAAAAAAACTAACCAGCAGCGGCTGAGTAGTTTATTAATGTTTATTAATAATCATATAAAACATATGAGGCACTCACATATAAAATTGAGAGGACGTAACGACCGTGACTTATTTGTGGAGACAACGCAAGTTGATAACGTTGGAAAATTTGGTCAAAAAAGCTATTTAAAGGAAACTTCCTTTATCTTAGCTCAAATGTCGTTTTGGTTTATGTAAATTTCAGAACTTTAAACAGAATTATGAGCAAAATCTATTGCTTCCACACCTAATCCCTAGACGTTATTATGTTTGGTTGACATCTATCCTGTCAACAGGGAAAAGCAATAGGACTTCATAGGATTTCTTCAGGTAAAATACTGCTATCCATCAACTAGCAATATAAATTAAGGCCATACAATGCACAGTTATTGCCATTGTATTTTATTACTTGTTTATAACTTAGAAAATAAACTGCTATGCCGTGTGTCAAGATTTGTTAATGCTGACGTTTCGCGAACCATGTTGCTCGCTTCTTCAAAGCTAATTGAATACTGAAGACCTACCAAGAAACTCTCCCTTATATACCTGTATTTACACCTCACTGCGCACGTCTGGAGCTACCGCTCCCATGTGATTTTCCACCTGACCGCGTTAGGATCGATTTCCAGACTCTACTAATGTCAGAACGATCCTCGCGATTGATGTTGTTAGGATGTTTGTAAATTTCGATGGCTTCTCTAATAAGCCTTCGATAATAATTGCCAACCCTTGCCAACATCTTCACGTCATCGAAAATCATTGTGTGTCCTGACTCGTGGCAGTGTTGAGCAACAGCTGACTGTTTAATCTTGCGTAGCCGGGTGTCTCTACTGTGCTCCTTGACTCGACATTCGATACTTCGTCCTGTCTGTCCTACATAGCATGTTCCACACTCACATGTTATCTTGTATACCCCTTCGTTTTTCAGCAGGAGTGTGATATCCTTTGCGTTAGGCAAAAGATCCTTTACCTTTGCTGGTGCTCTGTACTTTACCGTGATATCCGATTTCTTCAGTATTCTACCGATTCTTTCTGATACCCCACTTACGTATGGTAAGCAAGAAATTCCCTTTGACTCTTGTCGCTCGTCTGAGAAGTTTTGTTTGTATGACGCCTCGTATGTCAGACTTGGTGTTTCCATTCTGACGTAGAGCCCACTCCAAGTGTTTCCGTTCGTCGTCCAAAGTGCTGGAGTCGCACACCTTCTCGGCTCTGTTGAACAGAGTGTTAATAACACTTCTCTTCTGTTGGGGATGGTGGTGTGATTTCGTGTGATTTGTTTATAACTGTTTCCGGTTATCTAAATTGTATTTCTTCATTTTAGCTTTCTTCTTCGGAATTTTCTGTGGTTTCACAACAGTCGCACTTTTATTCGGATTCCCTTTATTTATAAAATCCTTGTTCGGTCTTGTAAGTTTGTTTACTTTTGAGTGTGTAATACCATCCATATTATATTATGCAACTTGCGCTACGGAAATATAGAAATACAAATGGCGAAGTCGCCAATTGAGCTACCGAGGTCAGCATATACAGTAACAAGAACGTTGTGACGTCTATTAGAGTAGATGTTGGTTATGACGGAAGTTTCGTTTAGTTAATGGGGACAGATTGAGAATTGTTATATATTTTTTTGCCAAAATGACGCGCAATCCCGTATAGAACTACCCTTTAGAAAGTATTGAACAAAATGCAGCATATTTACGCCTAACAATGTCATTAAAAACGTCCAGATTCAATGGTGAGAGGTACAGCACCACAGGACAATTTTTTTTACAAAATCACACCACAAAAGTTTCGAAACCGCCCCAAAAGCATCCGATATGAATTGCCCTGTTGGTATTTAGCCGTTTTATGCTCCGTTTCAGTTTATTGCCGGCGAATTAACGAAAAAAAAAAAAGGTAACGGGGTCGCTCAGTCCATGTTCGCTTTCATGTATAAATTGCCTTGGCCGGACGGATATTTGAGTCGGAGGGATGTTATTATCAGCGCGCATATACATAAAAGTGACGCCGAGCGCCCTCTAATTGAAGCGCCTTGTAAACGGCGATAAACTGAAACACACCTGAAATGTGTTTGCCGCCCTGACTCTTCGTGCGCTCTTGTTGCCATCACTTTTACTGTTTAATTTTAGGTTTCGGCGCGTTCCAAAGGACGACGATGGGCGGAATTGTTTCTGTTTATTGTCACCGTGAAATTTCTTAATTAAGCTTTTGTTTTAACGGTCGCATTATTACATTATTTCAGTTGTTTCGTACGCATCGAGGACACAGTTTCAACTAGGCAATTTAGAGGTAAAACAATACTTATTTGTCTTGCTTCCAAAATTGCCATGGTCAGGACAATTATGATAGGTTTTTAATGTTGGCACTCGTATGGTTTACAAAATTTACTTATACAGTATATTTTCTTCTTCCATGGTATCCTGTTATGGCACTTTTTATTGAAATATGACCGCACATATATATTATTGTGATAATAGTAACCTAACGATACGCAAGAACATTGAAATAGGCGTAAATATTGTATCTCTCGCTATTCTTTAGTGGTTAATAAGTTTTACTTATGTATGCACACTCATATAAATATATAAATTATAATTGGAAACAATAACATATAGAAAATATTTGAAAAATACTTGAAAACTTAATAGAATTTTTTTATTCATTAATATTTTATTTATTCAATACAAATTTTTCTAGGACACTAATTTGTAACATTGCAGTTATATTTCAAAATCACAGCGATCTACTGTGAAAAAGCAATTTATTTGTATTTTTTTATTTTAATAGCGAGCGCGTAAAGTATGGAAACCATCCAACACGTAGATTTTTAATTATTAAAATACACAATTCTGTGAAAAGTTCAATACCCGAATTACGTTATTGACACTTTTATTAACGGGCAGCCCCATTCTTTTCTTACTGATTTTTGGTAGAGAATTTAATTGTCCAATTGAATATGAAATTGTGTGTTTTGGATAGAAGTAATTGCCCTAAAATCGAATCTGGGCTCCAAAATTTTCTGTCGCGCAAGTTTTTCGTAAAAGTGACTTAACTGTTTAATAAATTTATAGCAGCTGAACCCATTGTCCTAGCAACCTCAAGATAGTCCCATAGTAAACCTTACTCATTACATTTTTACCTGAAATCCAAAAAGTTCGTTCCCAAATGTTTTTGAAGCATTAACAGCGATTCTTTAAGTACGGCAAGGACGACTCCATAAAAGAACTCAAAGAACGCAATAAACTCGAAAACACCTATTCGCGTTCCAGAAACAAACAATAGTAGTCAATATTACCGTAATTTTCAACAATGTTTATCTAAAAAATTTTGATTTGTAAGGCGAATTTTGTGCAATGCCTGCAAGACAGTTAATAGATCTATCAATATAAATACAAAGTGTCGATGACGTCATAAGTTGAAAACAATTGATGGTCGGATTAAATTTATTGTAAATATGTATATCTTTATAATTAAAAATCGACGCATTCGAAGATTTTGTCAACAAAGAAACCGTTTCAGCGATTTTGTTATGTTTCCATACTTTACACGCACACTGTATTTTAGATATTTTTTTTGTCATAATTAGAACACATAGTGGTGTATTTGTCGACGAAATCCCCTTCTTCCCCCTGCAAACTTTCCTGCCATATCAAAATAAATAAAAGAAATAACTTTAAATTTAATACATTAATGACGGTTCATGTTTTATGTTAAACAAATGCCACAGTAAACTTCCCTAATGTCAGAATCTCATTCAAATGTTATTTACGGTTTTTTATTCAACAATTTTTACTTTATCATACGCAGTAAGATAAAGTATTGTAATCATGCCGAAAAAAAAAATTGAGATTTTAGCGGAAATAGGTCTTTTTGGGTCCCCTGAACATTTTTGACCAAGGTACAAAAAAATGTCTGTGTGTGTGTGTGTGTGTGTGTCTGTGCGTATGTATGTCTGTGTGTAAATGATTTTTGTGGCGACGATTCCGGAGAAACTGCTAAAGGTATCGGAACGAAAGTTCATATTTAGAAGTTTTGTTACCAAACTTAGAGCTGAAAAGCTTTTAGTTGAAAGGGGTCCAAAGGAACTGGTAGTTTATTCTAAGCCTTTTTGAAAGATTTTGCAAATGAGCCGCCATTTATGTAATTTCGACAAAATAGTTAAATAATAAATTAAAGTAGAGGGAATTTTGAATAATTTATGCCTATGATATTTTTTGGTAAAATTAATAGTTTAGCTTTAAGAGCAAATTCTATTTGATCGAGATCGGTCGCATCTGCATTGATATAAAACTTCAAAGTAGCCTGGATTTGACAAATATTTTTTTGTGCTGTCACCACAGAAATGTCTATGGCTGTCACACTCGAAAACAGCTGATTTCATCAGAGGTTGGAGAACCGCTATGGAACGTTGCCGCTCTACTGCGGCAAAGTAGAAAATACAAAATTCAAATAAAATAAGATCGCCAATTTGATTGTTTGTTGATAAGAAATATCAACCCGTTGTTATCTAATTGTAAAAACGATAATTGAGAAAATTGTAAATAAAGTATAGCGATGAGTATAGTTACGTTTTAGTATGTTGGTACGGATGTGACATCTACATTGGCATGAACGAATATAAATCTGTCAGAATTTGAATTAGCTTTTTAAACATGACGTTTCGTAGAAGTGCTATCAGCCTAACTTTTCCTAAGGTTTATTTCACGACAAGTGGCAGTAAGCCGCTGACATAATGCGCAAACGTTCCTACGCATTGACGTGTGCCAGAATGAAATAAAGAAGATTGCTATTTCATTCTAGCACACGTCAATGCATATAGGAACGTTTGCGCATTATGTCAGCGGCTTACTGCCACTTGTCGTGAAATAAACTCTATACAGAAATAACCATTTTGTAATAAGTACGTTAAGTACTTAATAAGTGTGTGTGTGTCTGTGTGTATGAATGTCTGTGTGTGAGTAATTTTTGAGGCGACGATTCCGGAGAAACTACTAAAGATATCGGGACGAAAGTTCATATTTAGAAGCTTTAGGATCAAACTTAGAGCTGAAAAGCTTTTGGTTCAAAATGGTCCAAAGGAACTGGATGTTTCCTCTGAGCATTGTTCAACGATTTTGCAAATGTGCTACTATTTCTATAATTTCGTCAAAATAGTTAAATAATAAATTAAAGTAGAGGAAATTTTGTATAATTTATGTCTATGACATTTTTTGGTAAAATTACTACTTAAACTGTATGAGCAAATTCTTTTTGATCGAGATCGTCTCTGCATTAAAACTTAGATAGCTTGGATTTCACAGATTTTTACTTTATCATACGCAGTATGTAAAGTATTGTAATCGTGCCGAAAAAAAAAATTGAGATTTTAGCGGAAATAGGTCTTTTTGGGTCCCCTGAACATTTTTGACCAAGGTACAAAAAAATTTCTGTGTGTGTGTGTGTGTGTGTGTGTGTGTGTGTGTATGTGTGTGTGTACCCGATTTTTGTGACGACGATTCCGGAGAAACTACTAAAGGTATCGGAACGAAAAATCATATTTAGAAGTTTCATGTCCAAACTTAGAACTGAAAAGCTTTTGGTTCAAAAGGATCGAAAGGAACTGGCTATTTACTCTTACCATTTTTCAACGATTTTACAAATGAGCCGCCATTACTGTAATTTCGTCAAAATAGTTAAATAATAAACGATTTATCTCAATAAAATAGATTCTCATGCAGCTAAACTATTAATTTTATATATTGTATGATAAAGTCATGTGCCTGGCCACATCAGATTTTTTTATAAACCGTCGTTTAAATCAAAAACGATTTACTTGATAGTAGATTTTTTTGTAAAAGTTTATATACATTTATTATAATTTAATTAAATAATTTTAAGTAGAACTTAAGAGTGCTTTTTGCTTGTTTTTATTTCAGATTTATCTAAACTAAGAGTTACAGATTCTAAAAACGAGCAAATTTATTTAATAAAAAATGCCTTCACATCGTCACATCGTATGAAAGAGTTTGACACTTCTTATATTATCTGTTATAAAACTTTGGATTTGTATTGGGTAATTATGACATCTGGTACTAACAAAATTTTTCGATCTTTTCATATATTTCACTATTATTCAATAGTTTCATCGCAGTATGCACCATATTTGAAAAGAACCAAAATATTGGAATCAAAGATAGAATGCAATGTGCATTTACTAATTTGCGAAGCTCTTTAGTGATATTAATTCTTCCAACTCTTCTTTTACAGCATTTTTACTGTAATTTATAATATGCCATTTACTTTAATTTTGGCAGTATTACTGTTATATATGCAGTTGTTTTTCCGCAGATTTCATTAATTTACTGTAACTTCACAAATTTCTATTAAAAATTCCAATTTTTAAGAGCGTTATTGTTTTCAGCAGCAGTAATTCCTTTGCACATCCCAAACAAAAATGATGCACTGCTCAAATCGTACAAAATAATATTTGTTTTAAAGCCATTATCGGATATTGGTTTCCAAATATGGTGAATAGGATATTACCTCAACATATTCATAGCATGTCGGCTACCATCCAGATATTTCGCATATTTAAGGTTAAAATTTCCTGTTAGCGAACGGACGCCAAACTGGGGCAAAACTAGCGCTCGCCCGCGCTAATTTCCAGCGCAAAAACTCTGATACGGGAAACCCGGCTAAGTGGTAATTGTTAAGGAGACTGTAATGTCAGCACACCTCATTAGCGTCGCGGTTTCATACCGCAGCGTAGAGACCCGGCGGACCAGTTCAACCGTTGGTTGATCTCGAAGTTTTAGTAGGGCCGTGCGCCACGGTCGAGCGGTACGACCTTAACGAAATGTCGCCCTATACGTTGCGGCCTGTAAATTAACCCTAGCCGACAATATGAGAGAGCAGTGTGCCATTATATGCGCCATTCAAACACAGCGAGCACTAGTCTTTAACCTAACCTAAAAATAAATTCGACCCGGGCAGAGTTCAACCGGGAAAAACGCTAGTGGAAAAAATGGTGGCGGCGCCGGTGTTGGCCTTTTTCGCGGCGCGGTTTTGTTGAAATTCGCTGATGCGTGTCCGAACAAGGATTATATAAATTACCCTGTTTGATATTTAAGGGTTGGTCTTTTCATTTCACCGCAAAGGGCGATAAAGAGCGAAGTAAAGGTACACGGAATGACAAATTTACTATTCACAATATGCTGTTTTAAATACAAACATATTTTTTGTTTCCAACGTTGTTTACGTAGCTATTATTTTAAAATTCTGATATGATGTATTGTTCTTAAGTTTTGCAAGAAAAGTTTTGACGGCAAAGCGTTTTTTAACGTTTGTTAATTGGAAGATTTTGAGGGCAAATAATACTATTAAAGGCAAGGAATCCCGTAAAAAAAGTCAATATGTAATATGTCGTCGGGTTGAGTAAATCTTTGTAGGTAAAATTATGTTGAAAAACGAGATAATGAAACCCATATGCTTATAAATAAGTGTCTATAAGGGGATAATATCATTGATTTTTATGCTAGTTAACAGGTGGTTTGAGTTTGCAAAAAGTAAAAAAGTTTGCTTTCGGTAACTATGGTCATTTTGGGCCTGTAATAAAAATCCAAAACGTTCACCTCTGTCAAGGAGTTCACCATGGAAGCCAGTTTTTTTAGAACCAACTTCTTGGAATAAACATTTTTTTGCCACATCATTATAGACCAAATGTACAAATTTGTAGGACGTATTAATTTTCTACCATTTTTGTATTGGTAAACTTCCTTTTTAGATTTATAGTTTACGAGCTGTGTCACAGGACAGCGGATCATAATACAGCTGTTAAAAGTCGTTAAATAAAAACATCAGACAAAACTGAGTTCAAAAATAAAGAACAAAAGATTAAAATAATTTAATAGGTATACTGTGTATCTGTATAATTATTTTCAATTGGGTAAAACTTATTTAGTTTTAAAATATTTTAACAATCATGGTCAATTTTCAAGGAAAACAACATTTTTGGGAATTGCAGAAACGGGCATTGCTTTTATCTGCCATTACTCGTAAACAATTCATGAAAAACTACTGGTGAATTCCTCTATTTACATCAGTCGGAGTGATTTGGTATAAAATGAAAGAGCTGTTTTTTTCCTGATGTTGTTTTTATTTGCACTGATGGCCATAAGTGCAAAGAAATACTACATCAGAAAAAGACATAGCTCTTTTATTTTATCCCAAATTAATGAAATGGTAAGAAATTTTACTTCAAACTTTTTATAAAGGCACTTGCGCTGAAGTGGAGTAATAATATTCGCTAGTAATGGACAAAAATATTCGAAAAAGAAACTGTTACGGCAGCTTTTCCAAAATAATTAGAATTTGGTAAGAATTTTCAGCGTCCCGAATCCTGTCAGGCAGGCAATTTTAGGATTTTTATTAGGTATTATTTAGACTAGAGTTTATTAGGTTTTTAGAATAAAGTTAACAGATCGTAGTTATTACAAAAAAAGCTGTAATACGTTAAAAATTATTCCAGTAGGACGAAACATTAAAATACAGATGAGGGAGAGAGGGCAGACTGAAGAAGACTAAGGCCTTATTTTATACTGTGTTTCATTAAAAATGGTAAAACATAAATGTTTAACATTTCTTAATAATAAATCTTATCAATATTTAAAACACTTAAGGGGAGGTTCTCATGTAGAGACCGAAAAAGTAGCTCAACTTTGAGACAGTTTTTCAAACAAATAGTAAGAGATAATATTTTTTCTTTTGACATATGTTTCTAATACTTTAGTGTACAACAGGACATAGCGCCATAAAAAACTATTTGCAAGAAGCGGATACTGTTGTAGGAAGTATCAGGTTCTGCGCGGCGTGCTTGTCTCAACGACGTGTACGATAGCTCCAATAACAATAAACAGAAATCGAAATTTCAAAAGCGCTGTGAAACTAGATGAAATTAGTTGGAGACTAAACGAACATTTAGTTGAAAGAGTTGAAAATTGACAAAATGACTGCTGTTTGAATTTTAAGATCGATTTTTACAGCTTTCTTTCGGTTTCAAATCTTTATAAATAATATAATTATTTAAAAGTTTCACTTATTATGAAGTACAGCCTCCAATAAAAAGTATTTTCTCTAACGGAAAAGAAAGAATAACTCGATCCGTTCAATGATTCAAAAGTAATCGCGCAAGCCAGTTTGAAAGATCGTATTTCTAGAAAAACGCGTCGGTTGTATCGGTGTGGAAAACTCAAGAGAACTACAAGAGAAGGTAGAAACATGATACTTTTTAAAACTCCTTTTCTATACGTTCTCTTTACTGTATACAAATTTTGCATTCCTAATTTACAGCGTTACCGAAAATTATCATTTAAATAGGCACATCTCTTTGCATTGCCTTCATACAGGCAATGTTGACCGGAGAATACCATGGGATATAAAACCATAAAACTTGCGGGAATCAAAAAACTGCTTCGAGGGCTGATTTTATACACTACAAGG